>CM060990.1:124136910-125589410 GCA_030765065.1 Deroplatys truncata | reverse complement strand
ACAGCCATATTACGTTTGCAAAAAGGTGTTCGGAATACCCTTTTCAGTGATCGATTATTTAAAAATCCTGTATGATGTCACATAGTTGCTACCGAAACTAAATCAAAATAGATTACTCTAATCACTTAAAAGTAACAAACTATTATCTTCATACATTCGCGTTGAATTAAACATCTAATATAGTACAAAAACTATTTGTTTGTTTTTTTCGAAAATGCCTGATCAAAGAACAAAATATCATTATACTGATTTTTGTATTGCTTCTATGAAGCACATATTGGAAGGAACGTAAATAAGTTCCCTTCCAATCTGTATATAGATGAGTAAAATTATGGTAAACTAGCAGAACCCGCAGCTCTACTCGCATTGTTGCATTCAATGTGGATATTCTCCGATCACTTCCTCTCTCTCTCCCACCAACCCGGCCTTTCTTTCCCTCCATCTCTGCCTTTGTCTTTCCCTCTCACTCACCGTTTCTCCCTCGCTCTCCCTTTTCACTCTATCTTCCATTCACTCTCGTTCCCATCGTTGCCTTCTCTCTCCCCCACCTCTCTGTGTAGTTTACATGTCATAAAACTTTTATATAAAAACTTTTTTATAAAACTTTTTCTACGGTATTAATAAAAGACTTTAATAAAAGGTTTAACTTGTGCCTCTCCTTACGCTTGCAAATTGATCGGAACTACGCTGTTATTCGTGGTAACCTAATCTACAAATATTATAACAATGAAAATTTGTAAAACTGCGCATCCTATCGACATTTTGTAATTAACACAACCTGTTAGAAATATTGCACTTACAAACCTTTTTTCTTTAGCATTTTGTGACTTATTAGACCTTCCCCCATTTAGGGAAAGTAATTAAGATATCATATAGTTTATTTCCTGAGTGATACCTAAGGTATGTAGATAATATACAAAGTTTTGTAACAATCGGTTTGGCTATTCTTGCTGAAGAGTAAACACATACAAACTGGTTTTAAATGCGATTTCTGTATTCACGTTAGCCCATTTTATATGTTAATCTCAACCAAAACCTGTCGTCCTTCGTGGTCTAGAGGTACCATGTTCCTCTAGTTCGCGGGTTCAAACCCGGCGGAGGGCGATGGATTTTTTTTAGAGGGGGCGTAGAAATCCTTAGCATGGCTTCCTTTGGAAGGGAAGTAAAGCCGGTAGTCCCACGTCTTAGATTTACGGCACGTAAAAGATCCTCAAGCCTGGTAAAGAGGCCTCTGAGCAAAATTACAGGTATTTCACATCCAATGTGGAATGGGGCGCTAAGGACCACAGCAGTTAAAGAGTGTCTAATAAATAAAACTCAGTTTAATTTTTTTTCAAGCAAAACCTAAAATTACGAGAGAAAATTCGGTTACCGTTTGATTATATGCATAGAAGAAGGCTCAAATAAGCCCGGTGTCCAAAAAGCTGAGAGCTATCGGTCATTTCTCTCGTGGAGATGAGTGAAAACATTGGGATAAGGAGGCAGTCACGCAATCCCAACCATGGAGGTGGGGAAGAAGGAAATAATTTCTCTATAACTTTTAACTCACCTGCTGTAACAAAACCAGGTATACTTTCAAGACTACCCTTTGAGAGCTAATGATGAATAATTATACCCATAGAAACAGTCTTCTTTCGTCGTCGTCCGTGGTTTGGTTTGGTTTCTTTCCTCATGACGTCTATATATCCTGGGAGGTACTGTCTGTTCTCTGAATGATCTGTGTTTCTGACTTTGGCCCCATTTTCTGTTATATCGTGCATACGTATACGATTTTGCATTTAACTATTTACTCAATAAAGCGCTCTTGTTTATGAGCATTTTATACACGTACTGCTTGTCTGTACTAAGTAGATAGATAAGGTATCGTTCTTGATGTCAAATTATTAAAGTTATTACATAAACACTTAGTGAATGGGTCATTGACCGCACTTGCATATTTAAGATACAAGTTAAAGGTGACAAAAGGAAAGAAAAGGAAAATTGCCCTTGACTAAAACAATTTGATCATTTTATGTAGCCTCCAGCCTTCTTTTAAACATAGAGTTTGCTAAACTACGGGCCGGGGGCCGAACCCGTCCGCGAGCTGCTTTCGTATAGCCCGCCTACAAACTTCAAAACATATAAATAAAAGAACGGTACGCCTGAATTAGATTAATTTATTCACAAATTTCGAATGATTATATAACTTTCGAATGAACTTATAGAATGATCTCTTTTTTAGCAGCATGTATGTATTAGATGACTTTTTTCACATCTTCCATTTTCATCCTAGAAATAGGTACTTGATTACTTAGGTAAGAACCGAGCGGGATGGCCCGCATTCGGAAGGTCCCGGGTTCGATCCTCGGCGACCGCCCACTATGGCCCATGGGTTTTTCATGGTTTCTCCGGGTCGCCAGGCGAATGCTGGGATGGTTCATCTTCTACCACGACTCTCCTTTCTCTCATTTCCTGTACCCATCATCTTGCCTGTCATCTGTTTAAGGGTTGTAGGACCAGGCGGCGGTGTTTGGCGGTTTGTGGCTGGGCGGTGGCTTGAGCTCTGTAAAGGTTTCTTCCCTGGCGTCGCTACGGTACCGCTCAGTTAGGTCACCTCAACCTAGGTCTCCTCTCCGGGGGACCGTGGGGGTTGGGGGCTTGTGGGCAGGGACCGTGCGGCGGCGAATGCGTTCTGTCTGGAAACGTTAGGCACTCCGTCCATGCTTGCGCCCGTCGGCATCCGGAACCGGTCGCCCTTCGGGTCTCTCCCCTCATCCTTTCCTCCCAGGGGTCACGTTGGAAGCACAATGGGCCGACTGGCCTTCGTGCGGTGCTCTGCCCCGGCTCCGGGGACCCCTCCGTGATACGTACCTTTGCCTTTACTTGGGTAAGCAATTGGAATATTGTCCATTAATCCTGGAATGTCAGTTTCAAGTATTTTTCTTAAATGAAAGGTATGTCTTTACTATCCCATCAAAATACGGAAGTCCAATCACCTCTCCTTTCTCAAGATATTGTATTTCTTTGAAGCTGCTGGGAGCATACAAGACTTTCTTACTGTGCTGTTTCATAAGAAACAGCATTTTTTTCTGAAATATGTGGTCCACCAGCTGTCATAATCCAATATTTCCTGTGCATTAATTAACTTTATTGTTACATTCTGTTTATTATTAGTTCCATGTTTTCATACAGGGTGTACATGCGATGGATTTTTATTTTCCTTTTATATGCTCCAAAATCGCGATCACATAGGAGGAACGAGTGACCTCTCTCTGAAAATTTGTGCATATGCATATAAATATGCGATTTTTATTCTGGCCGACACATCCGTCAGAGAACAAAAGCAGTTCAGCTAGAAACAAAGGATGCTACTTCATTTGCAGCTTTCTTTCCTAACCCCTCATGATATAAGCGTGCCGTAGTGTATTCAGTTTTCAAATCATGCATACTGAAACGGTATAATCACACTTGGCAGAGATAAAATATGTTGTGCACAATTGGGATATGTGGAAGCGGTAAGCTTTGCATAAAATCAAAAACAAGCTGTCGCATTATCATCAGATATGGACTTTTACTTGCCATCCCGAAGTGAGTTGTAAAATTTTGAACTTCGGCGCTCGTGAACAGCCAATTCGGTTCCAACAACAAGTTTAGCTCCATTTTAATGTGGGATTTCAAGTCTGACTTCGAGCTCTACACGTTTACCACATACATCTTGGAGTTTGCCAAAGGAATAATTAAAGTTATCTCGAAAATAATTACGATGGACGTCATACTTCGCTTTGGAATCTTGCATATTTCTGAATGAACATTTAGTTCAGAGTTCAAATATATTCTCTGCTTCCTTTCCTGAGTAATGTGAGTATTTTGTAGGGAATGACATAATATGCTGATGAATAAGAATTCCAATCTGGTGTCTTATTAACGCTAGGATTTTTCCCTCGCTTGTCGGCAGCTGATATTCCTTGGTATAACGTGCATGATTACCCAACTGCTTTCTTTAGAACAAATAATTTCTTCTGTATAATTATGATAAGACAGTCCTTTTGCATGCTGCCTTTACATTGTTCCTTTTGTGATCTGCACTATTATTTTTCCTTTTCGGAGCCATAATAACCACAAAATATTGCTCAAGCGAACAATAATGGAATTGTTACCGCCACAAGACAACGAGAGTGCATGTCTACCAACACTGGCTACACTGCACATGCAGAGTTACTGAGTATATATGAGAAAACATTGTTGAAACCAAACAAGTTATTGAAATATTTGGTTTCAACAACGAACAGGGAAAATAGCTCCTCTGTTTCTACCACCTATAGGGATGAGACTTGCTTCATTTCAACGCCAAATAGCCGGTTATACACTTAAAGGTAATATTAAGTGAAAAAATGAAGACAGGAAATTTTGAGTTACTTGGATTCAGCGATTGATGATTCGCTTATAATTGTAACGAGTTGACTGTTGTCTCAGCCTACGTTGTACCTACCACAAAATGTGTAGTACCGTAGAATTACAACATTAAAACCATCTCTTCCATATATGTATATTAAAAGCTCATGTATATGAAATTTTCTGTGAAGACTTGGATAGTAGCTATGTGAAGAAATGATAATGGGAAGTGAAAGTCAAATCAAAATTTAAAACTTGCTCAATGCGATTTCATCTGGCATTTGTTGCAGTACTTTAAATCTCCTTCTGCATTTCCCGCACAAGAATAACTGATTATGGTACAAATTTGGTAAATGCTACCATTATGGTGAACTTATTGCTTGTGTTGCATTCCACCCAAAAATTCGATACAGAGATTTCACCGGAAATACATGTTTTGAGTCCCCTTTAATTAAAAAAAACATTTTTAGAAAAAAGATCCATTTGTGTGAGCAACATAACTCAAAAATGAAAAGTCGGATAAATTCCAAACTTGTTCTTTAGTTTCAGTACCATCCAAAGATGCGAAACGTACATTTTCAACACAAACCCCAACCCGAACTACTCTTTATATGGAACACCTTTCGAAAATCCTTTTATTTTCTAAAAAATGGCTCTAACGATTTTGATTTTTTTAGTTTTATTTATGGGCATTAACTACTTTAACTAATATGGTTCTTAGCGTCCCATTCTATATTAGGCGTGAAGGACCGAAATTTTGCTCAGAGGCCTGCGGAACGATTTTGACAAACACCATATATTAAAGATATTTACATGGCAAATAAAATATATATTTTGAATTGTATGGAATAGCTCGTGAAGTCCACTTCATTCGGAAGGAATTTTGTAGAATCATGTGTAACTGGTAAATGTTAAGCGGTAGACAAAAATGCGCTACACAAAAATTGCAGATCTCTTTAAAACACACAATTTATTTCATATTACGTTTTGTGGCATCGGCCATTTCCGAGATATCCGTTATTAATGGTTCGAATTGTTCGATACTTTACCATTCTTTTAAAGTCCTTTCAAGATTCAGTTGTTACTCGCGATTGCATGGAAAGAGTATGGAATTTTAAGGCCAGCATATAGCGTCCAGTTCTTAAACATTTGACTATCGCTATTCCCTTGTATCTGTAGCGAAATATGTAATGTAGCTATTTCCGGAAAGATTTATCTCGGTTGAAATGAGGTAGATAGGAATATAAACTTTCGTAAGAATAATTTGTATATCCGCTAATAAGCGATAATGGGTAGAGAAAGTAATGTAAATGTAACACATCAGAATTTCGTTCTATCTACTTCATATTAATTCAGATAATATGCAGAAACAGTTTAATTACATTTTTTATAGGTACAAAGCTGATACAGGAGATTGAACCCAAGGGTAAACCTTTAAGAAGCAGGTCGCTCTATGCTGACCTTGAAGTTGCTTACTCTTTGCATGACATCCCGAGAAACAACTGCATGACAAGAGCATTTAAAATTTGTAAAGAATATGACAGTGCATTGAAAAATTCAAACAAATAACAAAGGATATCTTGGAAGTGGCTCATGCCACATAAATATTATTTATGTAACATATTGTGTAACAAGTTTCGGTCTTATCTCTTACGGTTTACCAGTTATGCAAAATTACACAACATTTCTTCAGAATAAATTGGACTACTGACTATTCGCAGAAAATTCAATATAAACGTTTTATTTGCTAAGTAAGTATTTTAAAGGTGCAGTATTTTAATAAAAATCGTTAAAAGAGTTATGACAAAATCAAAATTAACGAAATGTTTTTATGTAGAGAGTAATTTGAAGTGGAGGACTTTCTTAAAATCTTTGTCATATCCTTGGAAGATGCTGAACTTAAATATGAAGTTTGGTACATATCTGACTTTTCGTTTATGAGTTATGCTGTTTAAACACGCGCGCGCGGTCCTTATTCTAACAATGCTCTTATTTTCAGCGGACCTTAAAATATATTTCCTATGAAATCCCGATATTGAATTTTTGGGTGGCCGAAGTCGTTAAGACACCGACTTGTGAACGGGAGGGTCGTCCTCCGTGGTGTAGTGGTTACCATGCTATCTCTAGTTCCCGAGGTTGCGGGTTCAAACCCGGCGGAGGCCGATGGATTTTTTCGGGCGTAAAAATCCTTAGCACGACTTCCTTCGGAAATGAAGTAAAGCCGGTGGTCCTGTGTCGTAGATTTACCTCACGTGAAATAACTTCAAGCCTGATAAAGAGGTTTTCACGACCAATATAGAATGGGACGCTAAGGACCACAGCAGTTAATGAGCGTCCATAAATAGAAACGCAATTTAATTTTAATTTGTGAACGGGAGGTCCACGGTTCAACTCCCGCCATGACCGTTCTCTCTGACAGGTGTTTTTTTTTCAGGTTTTCATCCGTCCTGTTGACTGGCAAATGCCGGGGAGGTACCCTAAACTTAGGCCTGGAACGTTTCCTTCCCAAAATTTCTTTCTCAATTATCATTTCATTGCTGAGTCATCAGTGCCCACCGACTGTGGTGCCGTATTTAGTAGGGACGGACGTTAAACACTAATAAAAAACCGTATTTGTTACTTTCACATGACTTTCTGTACCCTCTAGCGCTTAATAATGGGCATGCAATTATTCTTACGAAAGTTTATTTTCCTATCGAGATAGACCTTTCTGGAAATAGTTGCATTACATAATCCGTTATACATACAAAAGAATGCCGATAGTCAAATGCTTAAGAACTGGACGGTATATACTGGTTCAAAATGTCACTCGCTTTTCCTGCAGTCGTGAGAAACAACGACTAAAAGAACGACAAAGTGTTGAACAATTCGAACCGTTAATAACGGATATCTGGAAAATGGCTTAGAGTACAAAAACGTTTTTTGAATAAATTGTGTGTTTTAAAAGGAGATGCATTTTTTGTGTAGTACGCTTTCGCCTATCGCTTTAACATTGACCAGTTATAAAGATTCTACAAAATTCCTTCTTAATGAAAAGACTTAACAGGCTATTTCCAGAGAATTCATAACATGAATTTTATTTGTCATGTAAATACCTTCATTGTATGACATTTTAATCAAGTCGTTACAGCCATTTTTAGAAAATAAAAACTTTCAAAAAACTTTTTGTGTAAAGGTGGTTTGGATTGGGGATTTTTTTGAAAATCTTCGTGTCGCATCTTTGGAAGTTACTGAACTTAAAAACCAAATTTGGTATTTACTTGACCCTTGGTGTTTGAGTTATGCTGTTTACAGATAGACAGACAGACAGAAAGAGAGAGAGAGACACACACGCACACGAGCATTTGTTCTATTTTATTTTATTCAGGGCCCTCAAAACGTTTATTCCGGTGAAATTTCCATATAGAATTTTCGGGTGGAATGCAACATCATCTCTGCCTACTATGTATACTAACGTGCATAAAAAGTAGGTCATAATGGAGCGCAGTTGATTATGTTGGTAATGACAAATGTAGCCCCGCCCCCCTGGCAGCGAGAGTTACTCTATTCCTGGAGCATAATTTCTATCCACAGGATTGGCAGGGTATTTTCGCTTCCCAAAAATATGACCGAACTGTCGTGAGGGGGGGTAACATTACACTGCTACACGTTCTCACTGGCAGAATACCGTTAAGGTAATATTTCATTCAGTTTGGGCGCAAAAATAAAATATAATATAATAAAAACGTAGAAATAAACACGAACAGCCTTTTGTCTTCGTCACCATGTCGCTAATGAAAGCTCTCGTATAAATGACGTAGCTGTAATTCAGTTTAACGACACACGCAAATCATTTTTCACCCCTTCTTCTAAAAGCCGAATTATGTCGTATTGGTCTAGCGTTTCCATTTGTAGCGATCGTAGCTAAACACTTTCATAGAATTGGTATCCGAACTACCCATTCATTTCGCATCGCTTATAACAGCGCACATTGGTTCGTTTTGTCTCATAGAGAACTGATACCGGCTGGGTGGAGACAAAGATTGGTTACGTGAAAGTGGAAACCTTACGAAGGGAAAAACATGTTGCGATCTAGGGAACGGGCCACTTTTTATGCACGTTAATATACGTAGTAGAGAAAGTAAAAATCCGATGTGTTACACTCTCTATCCACTATCATTTCTTTTTATATAGCTTTACAAGCTATTCTTACGCTAGCTTATTTTTCTGTCTGCTTCATGTTGATCGGGATAAACATTTGCAGAAATGGCCGTCCTCCGTCATCTAGGTGTATCATGCTAGTCCCCGAGGTCGCGAGTTCAAACCTGGCGGAGGGCGATGGATTTTTTCGGGCGCAAAAATCCTTAGCATGGCTTCCTAAGGGAAGTAAAGCCGGTGGTCCCGTGTTGTAGATTTACGGCACGTAAAAGAACTTCAAGCCTGTTAAAGTGGCCTCTAAGCAAAATTTCCGGTCTTTCACGCCCAATACAGAATTGGACGCTAAGGACCACAGCAGTTAAAGAGCGTCCATAAATAAAACTAAAAAAAGTGCAGAAATAGTTTCACTACACACGTCGTTGTAGGTACAGGAGGAATACAGGAAACCGACTCGATAATCAGGTGTTTATAATGGATTCGCTATGGCTTTAAAATTCCATGCCCTTTGTATTAAACAGCAAGAAACAAGTGAAGAGCGACAGAGCTTTAAAAAGGTTACAAAGTATTGAACAATTCCAATTCTTAACGGATACCTCGCAAATCACGTATGTCAGAAAAAGTTATTCAAAATAAATTGTGTGTTTTAAAGAGACCTACCTTTTTTTCTGCGGTAGGTTTTCTTCTACCAGTTAACGTTTACCAGTTAAACAAGATTATACACAATTCCTTCCGAATGAAGTGGACTTCACAACCTATTCGTAGAAAATTCAAGAAATACATTTTATTTGTCATGTAAATATCTTTAATATACCTATGGTATTTTAATCAAAATTGCTGAAGCCATTTTTGAGAAAATCATCAATTTCGAAAAAAAATGTTAATTTGAGGGTAGTTTGGAATGGGGGTTTTCTTGAAAATCTTCCGTGTCGCTTCTTTGGAAGATACTGCACTTGAATACCAAGTTTCGTATTTATTCAACTTTTCTTTTTGAGCTATGTTGTTCATAGACACACACACACACACACACACACACACACACACACACACATAGGTAGACCTTTTTCTAAAACGGCTTTTTTGGATTCAGGAGGCCTCAAAACATGATGATATCTCAATGTCGAATTTTTGGGTAGAATGCAAACCTTCTCTACATATGTACGTGGTACCGAAAGCAAAAGTGGAGAAGGTAAAGCAATAACACAAGTTAACGGAAGATTCATAAAATTACTTCACTCCGATTGCAATGGATGCTCTGATGCCGTGAAGAAACTATACATCACCATGTATTCTCAGTTGAAGTGACACCTTTCAAATGATATTTAATTCAAGACGAAGGGCTAAGTAATACGGAGCACTGCAAGATTGATTCCACTACAAACATCTGCGGCTTCTCAGCTGAGGTCGGGTCATTACGTCATCAAATCCCACGTTCAATCAGTTTCCATGGCCTTTAAGACCGAAGCAGAACAATGAAATGAAATACACACACTTGGGAGTCATTTTTCATACTCCACAACTCTCCAAAGGATGGGAATTCGTTCTGAAGTCACGCAGATCCCCTTTATGAAGTGGGGTTTTTAACATTCTTCTGTAATAGCATGGAAGGTATGCAAATATTTTCCTCTGCATTTCAGTTGACAACTTAATGTGGTGCATGTGTACAAAAATGAATACATCCAAGGTTTTCAGGGAAACTAAAATTTCTCTCACTTCGTAAGGATATAGGTAAACATAATATAGATGATGTCTGATAAGTAATGTCGGTCTTTAAGCAAAACTTTATTTCAAACGTGTCGTTACAGGAAATGATTCTAATCTTCAAAGTAAACACATTAGATTCTATAGTCCTGAGCCACCTTTCAGCGAGGTTTGCTATCCCGCAACGATACCAGTTGGATTTTTGATGCGAAGAATTCGTTGATACCCATTTAAACTGCTTCAATGTTTTCAATATTCTTCCACGTAGGAAATGGGTCATGGATCTAAACAGATGGTAGTCTGATGGCGCAATATCAGGGCTATATGCGTTCGATTCTTTCCAGTTCTTGAATTTTGTCCATAGTTCTTTGAGCTCTAAGAGGTCTCGTAGTGTCCTGCTGCAAGAGAATTCTGTCCTATTAGCTAATGCCGAGTACCTCTGTCTCAAAACTTAATGAACTCGTTCCAGTTGTTGAGAATAAAGATCCGCATCGACTGCACGTTCATTTGGAACGAATTTCCAGCGAATCACACCTTCAAAATTCCACCAAACATATATCATTATTTTAGGGCCGAACGGACGTTTTGTAATGACAACGTTTGCAGGCTGATGGGTATCGAACCACTGTTTCGAGGTGTCAGGGTTGCCGTAATACACCCACTCTCCATCATATGTGACAGTTCTCCTGATAAATCTATCATTGCAAGGATTAGCGATAAGCTGGCGACAGATACCCACACCATGTTGAGCTTGATCAGGTGTCAATTCATGTAGTACACATTTACAGCTTCTGAACTATTTTAAGTGTCTTGATATGTCAATGTATGGTATCTTTTGAAGCACCACGTTCTTCTGACAACCTCCGAGTGCTTGTCTGTGGATCTGCTTCTAAAACTCTGCGTGTATTCACAATATTCCATAACTTGGGTCTTCCAGAACGTTGTAAATCTTCAACGTTTTCGTCTCCATTATTGAAACGCTGGAACCATCGCTGTGCTATTCGCTCACTAACACCACCTTCACCTTCGACTTCACATATTCTTCGAACCGCGGCAGCAGCTTTATAATTTTGTTTCCAGTAATGCTTCAGAAGGACTCTAAACCTCAAAATTTGTTGCCTCCATTTTAAAATCTTGTATTACCAACTGCTGGCCGCCAACATGTTAACAATACGCAACAATAACCATAGCACCCTATAAATAGTATTGACAAAAATAAAAGTATATATTACGTACGATATAAACCGAATTAGAAAACCGACATTACTTATGAGTGGGGCCCGGATTTTTAGGTTTTTACCTATATTTTTCCTCGGTATTTAATTAACGCATTTCAAGATATATACTCGTTTCACACTTCCTGGAGCAGAATATGCGAATTTCATTACACCTAAAAAAAACCTAAATGAGGGGTTGACACCTAAAATAACCTAAATAGCTGTTTTTTCTTTTTCGAAATGAAGAATGTTATTTTCGGAATGAAACTCGTAAAATTATTTCCACCACTTATAGTCAGTAGATAGTTCAAGTTACTACAGTTAAACGCAGCACATGTGACGTGGTGACACCTGGATGCTGCTGATAGAAGGTCAGGAGGAGCGTACTTGGCTGTCTGCTGTCATTTACTATGCCGAGCACTTAAAAGACGTTAAAAATGTCAACGAATTGGATGAAACAGAAGCTTCCTGCATTGCCAAGGCAAAGAAATCACTCGAGTGCCTCGCTCTTGCCGCTTCCCTTGCATACATTATGACACATTTTTGTTTTATACCAGAAGCTACAACTTTACCACTGAAAGATGCTCTAGATATCTTTGGCAATGTTTCCAGTAAAGAAATACCTGGACTAGTGGGAGTTGCATGTTCTTCGAAGTTGCAGGAGATTCTTCAACGAAATCCTGCTTTTGAATATATGAAAATCATTAATTCAGTATTGCAGCGAGAAAAGTATACAGAAGAACTACCCCCAGAACCTGTTGCACTGGCATATACGTTCTTCCTCCAATGACGTCATGTTCCGTTGAAGGAACCTTTTCTTCATACAAGAATGTATTACGTGATAATAAGAAATCGTTTACGTCAGAAAATTTCAGAATGTATGTATCTACTGCAATGCCAAAAAATAAATCTTACAACTAAGTACCAGAAAATCAAAATTATTGATACCTGTATTGACCCACGAAGCAAAACATAAAAAGAAAACTATTGTAATCAAGAAAAAACTAAAACAAACAACCTATTTTAAGCATATAAGAAACCTAAAATGAAGGTTTATTCCACCTAAAAATTCGGACCCTATTTATGAGACAACCTAATAAAACACAAGTTTTCAGATTTGTTACTTCAGTAAGTTATAGACATTTATATTGAGTGTCTTTGGTGGAAATATTTAATTAAATATCGCGCTGCAATATAAAATATTGTGTTACATTAACATGACTTTCTCTTCCCACCATCGTTTATTTTTATATAACTTCTACAAACAACTCTTTCTAATTTTTCCATTTACTTCACTTAATCGAGATAAACGGTTGCAGAAATAGTTTAATTGCACATTTCCTTGGACGTACAAGAGGATACAGGAACCGAAACGATATTCAAATATTTAAAAAGAGGGTCGCTATATGCTGACCATGAAATTGCATTCTCTTTCCACTACTCCAGAAGACAATTAAATGGTGACAGCACTTCAACAAACAATTGTAAAATTCAAACAAAAAACAAAGTATATCTTGAGAATGGCTGCTGCACAATCAAAATTATAGGAAATACATTGTGTATTGGAGAGGTTTTTTTCCTTCTATTTATTATGGTTTATCATTATACAAAATTCTACGAAATTCCTTTCCGAATGAAGAGGACTTTACAGACTATTCCCAGAAAATTCAAGACATACATTTTATTTGTAATGTAAATATCTTAAATGTGGTATTTTACTCAAAGTCGCTACAGCCTTTTTTAAGGAAACAAAAAGTAACGGAAAATGCCCATGTAAAAGGTAGCTTAAGGTTGAGGGTACTTTCCTGAAAATCCTCGTGACGCATCTTTGAGAGATACTGAACTTAAACACCAAGTTTGGTGTTTATCCGACATTTCGCATGTTCCAACACACGCACGCACGCACGCACGATCATATTCTAAAAGTGCTTCCTTTTTATTCAAGGGGGCTCAAAGCTTGTTTCCGGTGAAATGTCGGTATGGGGTTTTTAAGTAGAATGCAAGTACCTACTCTACCTACGAGGTACGTGGTAGAAAAAGTAAAAATGCGTTTTTTATTCATGGAGCCTCAAAAAATGTATCTATTTTCCTGAAATTACATTTTTTGGGTGGAAAACAATATTTCCTCTGCCACATGAACCTGATAGGGAAAGTAAAAACTAGTTTCTATTCTCCATAGGTAGGCATAGGTTATTCAACGGAAGGGAACACCTAGCGCATTGCGACCTACAGAGATTTATTGTGGGTAACACCCCCAGGAGGAAGGGAGGAGGTGAAGGAACAACTGGAGGCTACAGGCCACAGAAACGCACGGAAGTCCAAGCTCGCAGGCCCATCTCACCGTCGAGAGAGGGCGATAAGTCGCCCACCAATCAAGCACCTCTGGTGTCCACGGAGAATACTCATTCCATTGAGCATGCATCCGTGCCATCTGTCCGGCACCGTCACACACCACGAAACTAGAAAGATGAGACGGAAACGGAATGAAAGGGAAGTGATGAAAAGGAAATCATGGTAGAGAAGAAACCACCCCAGCATTCGCCCGCCGACCCCGGAGAAACCACGAAAAACCCATGGGTCAGAGCGCACCCCTCACCTCCCGAATGCGAGTCGCACATGTTACCGCGGCGCCACCTCGCTCGGTTCCTATTCACCTTAAATCAGGCATTGCTTCTACCACCTTACATTTTTTTCTTACTCACAGAAAGAGAAACTATTTCAAACCACCACCGGGAATGTAGCACAGTATGAGGAAATGCCTTCCTCGCCCACGCAGTTTTTCGTTGACTGGAAGGCGAAGCGTGACGTAATTGTTTTTCTAGATGCCAAGTTCAGCTGTAGCTTGGATTCGCTTATCCAATATTACTTTGTTTTCCAAATCTATGAAGACATATTTATAAGTAAACGTCGGATTTATATGTACTAACAATATCTTTAAGTATGTATTCAATTATGCTGTCAAAATCTTTAAAATATGCTCTATAATTTCGAAAATATGCCTTAATCATGTAATTGTTAAGCTTAAGCTTATCTATACATTTTGGTACTTGCAATGTAAATTCTTCCTTAAGCATATTCCCTTCGTTGTTTAATTTGCAGTAGATATACGATAATCAGTTTATCCAAATGCTCTGGTGTAACTTTGTGACGTTTATCGTTTACCGCAAGTTTGTACCTGAGAAGGGTTTTTCCACGCCTACGGATGTTGCAAGTGATACCGTAATTATTTACGGGAAGATATAATTAAGTAAAGAAGTTATTGTAAGATAAGGAAATAATTGCAATAAATAATTTTCCTATATTAAACAAATGTATAATATAAATAAGCTTGAGTTGCCAGATTTGTCCGAAGAAAAAGGTAATTAGCGAGTCATATTAAGCAAACTCATTAGTAACAGCGTGAGGAGCGACAGCATTAGCTTAAAGATTCTTGGAGCGAAGTTAAGTTGCAAGTTTAGTACGTTTGAACAGTCACGCAGGCATAAATTCTGAAAAAAAGAAAGGTAATGAAATTCTGAGAGGCGGGGAGGTACCTCCTAGTAACAGTGTCACATACGCATACGTAGGAAGTTTGAGATTGGAGCGCATACGAAGTAACGTTGGTAGGGGGAATAAAATATAGGCGGAGCTTGAGTTAATACAAGGGCGTGTATTCTAATTAGACACATTCGTTCGTGCACACATTCGTACATACATCCGTTACTCTGGATACCTGTGACGACTCTTATGTTATTTTAAGCGCTCAGTGAGGCGCTTGTGTGAGTAAGATTTAGTGGTCATCGCGAGAGGTTTTGCCGGTAAGCATTTTAGCGACTCACGGCAAGTTACGCAGCTAGTTTTTTTTATTGCGGAAACAGCTATATCAAACCGTAAAATTGATACTGCAGAAGTTAACAGATATAATAATTCAATTGTTATATTTTGGAGTTTATAATCAGTTCAATTCTATATTTTCAAACGGTCGGCACCGCGCTTCAATAGTTGAGTATTAGATCACATTAAACTTCTCAGTGTCAAATTAAACTGGTGTAATCTATTCACATCCGCCCACACACACCCTGAGAGAAAGGTCTCATAGCTAACCATTATAGCGGCCGGCAACAGAATCAACAGCAGATATTGAAGCAAAGGTTATGACTTCAAAAGTGACGCTTCACTTGAAAGCTCTTACTAACTCTGGGGAAATCTCTTCAAAAAGCACTAGGTTTTCACCTTGAAGACATTTATCCACAGAACACAAAACTTTAACGTCAGGATTGCTGTTTAAAACACTGCATTATTTACTGCTTAATTTTTCTGCATACTTTAAAGGAACACTCAAATTTACTCTGAACCTCCATAGGTGTGCCCCAAAATAAGTACTTTATTATTTTGTGCCTAGCGTGCTTAAATATTAATTTTACAATTTAAAATACTTGTATTATATGATCGATGCATGGAAATATTATGAAATGTGCAGCACTTTGAAAATATGCAATTATATTGTACAAAATTTTACCTATAACCACAGAAAAACATGAAATATATTGCAAAACTTATGCATTCTATATCACAAGCAAAAACAAACTATATGCGCGTTTGCATAAGATCCGATGTCTATTTATAAGAAGCACAACATAATTCGTACGGTCGGAGCAAGGGTTCTTCAAAGAGAGATACTTCTGCCAGTCGTCAAGAAAATTTCAACTGAAAGTTGTTGCCTTTAAAACACTGCTGAAGGAATATTTGTTGCGAAGCATAAGCAGCATTGAAGAATCGTGAAGAGAGGCAAGTTCGGTTTTAAGGGGAAAGGCTGTCATGAGGTGCGTTTACACCCTCGTGTCCCAAGGATACTCGACATCGAATATTCAACTAAACTTGGAAATCGTAATCCGGTTGTGGTTTTGACCTTCTGGTCATTTAAATACTCAAACGCGACATTTAAATGGACGTGGACAAGTGTTTCCAAAACGCACGTAAAATCTTAAAAACTGATCTTTCTTTTTTGCATTCTTGTTTAAATGTACTTTTTCCACTTCAAAATGTGTCTGATGACGCAACGTTTATTCAGTTTCTTTCAAATTTCACTGGTCTATAGAAAAAAAATTAATCATCGGAGATGAAAACAAACTTTTCTAAACCATTTAAGCACACCAATCCTTAAAATGTTCTTAGGTTTTTTTTTTTTGTATCGGGTTTTTTTTTCTCGGTACAGTATACCACAAAAGTTAAAAACTTGGTAAATAGGTTGCACTGGAAATTTCTTGCAAGACATAATAACAAAAAATGTTTCAGCCTAACGATAAATACTGACAAAATTACGGTTAATCACTATATTTCACACATTCATATGTTGAACATTAATAATTTTCTACACTGTTCCTGGTTTGGACTTTCTCGGTACTGCATCCAGCAAAAGTCTGCCATCATGGAGTTATTCCAAAATCCCTAATATATCTTTGCTCCATTACCTTGATATCTTAATGAAACCTTTCTTCTCACTCATCATTGATGTCGCCAAGATGGTCGCCCTGGTATCCTTCACTTCACCTCTTCCTCCTGGAGGTTTACAGAGGCACAATTGGCGACTGTGCGCTTAAGTGCCAAAATTCTCCTCCGCTTTCTGACAACCATATATCACATTATTGATTTAAGGGGAAGAAGGATCTGTCCATGGGTGACAGAAAGGTTCATTTTAGAGGGAGGGGGTCAGCGTTGGTGCGATGCCTCATGTTTCTTCTTTTTAAGAAAATATATCTCGTATAAAATCGTTTTTGTTTGTAACCTCGTTAAACATTTTGTGCATCTTTAGCTTGGGTTGGCGAAATTCGGCAGGTTCAGATTATGACGGCGTTACCTCTAAACAAAAATAAAAGTTACAAATTCGCCCAAAATTTGCATGAAATTGTATCAAATTTTAATTATTTTTCTAAAAGTACCAATTACTTGTATACATAGAATCTTGATATAAAATTGCATGGTTATGATGGGTGTAAAAAGTGAAATACATTGCAAAGTGTTGTTTCCTTTTTCCCTGAAGTTTAACGTCCTTTAACCGGGTAGGTCATATGAGACGATGAATAAACGAAATATTTGAAATGATGCTCAAATAGGTCCAGGGTCCCTGAAGCTTAGAGTTACACGACATTCCTTTTCTCAGGATAAGGGAAAACCCCGATATAAACTTTATCCAGCAACTCTCCCCAACCAAGATTGGAACTCGGGACCTCTTGAATGTGAGATAGACACGTTATTCCCACACCACAGAAGTGGGCTGTAAATTGAACACAAATTGTTATTTATTATGTTAATTGTAAGAAAAAGCAAACCTATTACAATGTTGCTTTACAGGAATTGCTGAAAATGGCGGCCACTGATCTGGTTGTACAGCTGTGCTCGTCTCAAAAATCTTTAGAGCTCCAGTCATTGTGCCAACAGTACCGTACGCCAGTGAGTTCTGACCACGTAAAGCGATCAGTGTTTTAAGAATGACAGCAGATACTTCATTCTATGCTAAACGTTGGTTGAGAATGAACTAAATAAAGTGGTTGTGAAGACAGATGTAGCAGGGTCTTCCCACCCCTTCAAACTTTTTACTACCAGCCGTGTTAACGGAAAGAGGCTGGCAGACAAGTCACAATGTAATCCAATAACCAAAGCAAGACACCTTGTAATGGTTATCAGGAAGCATGAAACTGAGTTTTATTTATGAACGTTCTTTAACTACTATTGTTCTTGGCATCCAATTCTATATTGTGCGTGAAAGACTGGAAATGTTGCTCAAAGGCTTCTATCAGGCTTGAGGTTCTCTTTCGTGCCGTAAATTTACGACACGGGACCATCGGCTTTACTTCCCTTCCGAAGGAAGCCATGCTAAGGATTTTTACGCCCGAAAAAAATCCATCGCCCTCCGGCGGGTTTGAACCCGCGACCTCGGGAACTGGAGGCTAGCATGGTAACCAATACACCATGGAGGACGACATATCAGGAAACGGAGGAGCATTTCGGCACTTAAGCTTGTGCTTCTGGAAACCTTAGAGGAAGGGGTGAAGCGAAGGACACAGAGAGCGACCAGTTACGTGGCTGCAGGCTCGGACACAGGCGGGGTTCTTAACGTCTCCAGATATGGCCTCCTGACGCCGACTGGACTTCATAAAGGCTTACCTCTCCCTATGGAGAGGTTTCTCCAAGGGCCCGTTACACACCGAATAGTTGTACACAGCAAACTCCACAGCCATACGCCTCGCCCGCAGTTTACTCGCCTGATCCTTTGACTCTGAAACGTCTTTTCCTACAAATTACCCTCCTCTTTGGAGGACGTACACCCCCAAGGACTTACAAACCAATGCCTTGTGTCAGTAGCCTGTCATGGAGCAAGAAACTCTGGATCATAGCATATGCAGAAGGGGTGATCAGCTCAATGTCTGGTATGGCAGTGAAAAAGAATGAAATAAAATGTGATGATGAAATGGATGATAGGAAAATTCGCGGATGAAATTATCCAACTCAGCATTCGCCTAGCTATCGAGAAAATACCCTGAAACACAAGGAAATAAAACGAAAGGAAAATTCACTACATTGTATGAACCACACTAGTATTTGCCGACCAACCAGAGAAAACCGACAAAACAAACAAGTTCAGAGTGACGGGTCCAACGGGAATGGAACCTGCGACCTCGCAAATGCGAGCCTCACAAACATTATTGAGGTATTAACCCCAGTAGGACAACTTATCATACAAACAATTATATTGCAGACTCAAGTGGATCACACTGTGTAATATTGCATTTACACCCGTAACAATTCATATCCGGCCAAAAGTTCATGGCACTGAAATACTCGTATGGATGTCCCCCCCCAAAAAAAAAAATAATCTGCACCCATTCTGTGGACATCATTTATATTAGAAAACTATTTATGGAAAACTATATTTTATATTCCATGATACAAGCTGGAGCGATATTTGATGTTTGACATATATTAGGAAAACAGCCTTTGTTTTACGATGGTGCGGACCACCTCTTAAGCGGGGCGCAGGACCGAAGCCTCCCGTAACCAGGTAAGCTTAGCAGGTAACAACCCCCAAGCCTCCCGCGAAACCGGTGTAATTAGCCAGCAGATGGGGTGGAATGGGTATGCTTAATTTTTTCCTTGATTTCTTTCAGTGTACGGCAAATTAGTTCACAGTTAACATGTTTTCCGACGAGATTGAAATTACGGTGAGTAGGAAGAGAAGTGTGGACTGATGTTAAAATCCAAGGATGTAAATTTCATCTAACACAAAGCTGGTGGCGAAAGATACAAAACTTGGGACTTGCACATGACTACTATTCCAGAAATGAAACAGGAAAATTTCTGAATTACATGCAATTACAGTATTTGCCAATGCTGGATCCTGATATGATTGGTGACTGTTTTGCTGAAGACTTCATGGCAGTGATGCCTGTCTCGGAAAAATTAAAGATGTTTTGCGACTATTTAGTGGAAACTTACATCGATGAAAATGCACTCTTTCCTCCTTGCATGTGGGCAGAACTAAGTTGCAAGATACAGAGAACTACCAACGCTTGCGAAAGTTTCCACAACAAATACAACAAACAGTTTTACTCCTGCAGCCCAGATCTGTATAGATTTCTTGAAGTACTGAAGCAAATTCAGCTGGATACTAAAATTGCAATTAATTCATCAACAAATGAAAAATAGGAAAGGTCTTATCCACACTTGAAACTCTTGATGCAGCAAGTAGAAAATTTCAAAGCTGGAAAAATTTCAATAATGGAATACGTGAAGTCGATTTCCTATAGAACCAAACCTAGAAATACATGGAAATAAAATCTAAAAGGAAAAATACCACTTATTTTAAAGGCAAAAATACATATTACTGTATGATATAGGTTTAGAATGTCAAAATAACGAAGCATCTAAATGCGGATCCATTGTGAGTAAATTACAGAAAATAAAGAAATAATGACGAAGCTGATAAATGTGGAATCCTTTGGGGTGCGAGCCAGTTCGCCTCCTCGTGGTGCACCCTGGGTAACGCTAAACGAACTGGAACAACAACCACTAATTCAAATTTAAGCATTAGAGGTTCATTTTCTTTTGGCACTAGAGCCGTGTTTCTTTGTTATTAATCATAAACGCAAAAAATGCAACATCTTCCACCCGTATGTAATGCTTCATCAAATATTATAAACACCAAACTGGAACTGTTACCTGTTTCGACCGGGAGGCTTTGGGCCTATGTAATTAGGGACTGGACCTGCTACCTGCTTTGGGGAGGCTTGGGGGCTATGTAATTAGGGACCTTTAAGGGTCCGGGAGGCTTCGGGGCTATTTTTCTGACCGCGGGAGGCTTCGGTCCCGCACCCCTTAAGCGCACTCGAAAAAATTCACTTTTAAAAATGTTCATGGAAAAATCTCTCTTAAAATTTTACAATCAGGAACCAATTGGAATTTGGTCTTTCTGGTCGTTTAAATCTCAAAACGCAACGTCGTCCAAATTGATGTATACAGGCATCTACAAATAGTGCGTAACATTTTGGAACCTGATTTTCTCGTAATCTGGTTTACTTGCGTCGCCCCTCTTTGGTCGTTCTCCGTGGTGTAGTGGTTACTATGCTAGCCTCTAGTTCCCGAGGTCGCAGGTTCAAACCCGGCGAAGGGCAATGGATTTTTTTCAGGCGTAAAAATCCGTAGCATGGCTTCCTTCGGAAGAAAAGTAAAGCCGGTGGCCCCGTGTAGTAAATTTATGTCACTAAAAGAACCTCAAGCCTGATAAAGAAGCCTTTGAGCAAAATTACTGATCTTTCACGCCCAATATATGTAGAATGGTTCGCTAAGGAACACAGCAGTTAAAGAGCATCCATAAATAAAACTCAATTTAATTTAATTCCCCCAGGCCTTTAAATTGCCCCATGCTGCAATTTTTGTTCAGTTTATTTCAGATTTTCAGTACATGTCCATTGAAGATTGATGAAAATATTCGAAGAACCTTTTATTGATACCAAGTGTGGTTTAGGAGTTTAATAACTTGATACCTACACGATGTTTAGTAAATTTAAGGGTTTGCATACTTTATTATATTTTTCTGGAATCGTTTTAATGTTACACAAACCGAGCGGAATGGCTCAGGCGGCAACGTCTGTGACTCGCATTCTGGAGGTCCCGGGTTCGATTCCTGGTGGCCGCCCACTCTGACCATGGGGTTTTTCGTGGTTTTCCTCTGGTCACCTAGGCGAATACTGCGGTGGTGTATTCTACTACAATTTCTCCTTTCCCTGATTCCCTTTCACTTCATCTTTGAGGCAGTGTATCCAGGTTGCGTAGTCCGTCTGATGGTAGGCAGAGTGCATGGTCGCTGCGCTTTGGGAAGATTTCTCCTCGCCAACGACAGGACGCGTTAGCCTGCCTGCAAGGGCCGCTTCGTCGCCCTCTAACGGGACTCCGCGTCTGCTAGCCGATTACGGGTGTTTCAAACTGGAAGTGATATGAACTTCCGTGCGTCTCTGTAATCCCGTCTGCTTGCGGACCTGCGATCTCCTGCAGCTCCTTCACTTCATCCCTGTCTCCCGGGGTGTGTATCTACAATAGATCTAGTTGATCGCAGTGGCGAGGTGTCCCCCCTCCGGTAAATACCTCATACCTCATGTTACACAAAATTTAATCTTTGATTGTCTTCTTCACTTCACGGCATCGGCATTATGCACGTTCCGTCTCACAGTTGTTCCCTTCACCCCTTTCTGGGTCGGCCGATATCTCTTCTTCCTTTTGGTTGATATTGAAACGCAACCTTAGGCAATCTTGAATCTGCCATTATTTGAATATGTTGCATCCATTTGTGCCGATATTTTTCAATTTTGCTATTTATTGGAAATACATTAAGTTCTACTCTTATATCTTCATTTCGTATTTGCTCTAACCTAGTGCATCCTTTTGTTTTCCTTAAAGGTTCATCTCTGCACTTTGTAATGGCTTTTCGTTTTCACTGCAATTATCCATAATTCACTTCCTTAAAATAGTGTAGGAACCGCCATTGTTTTATGAAACTGTAGCCTTTTTTTCTTTATTGTTTTATTTCTCAACGCTCTATGTATAGTTCCATATATAATTTGGGATCTTGTAGGCTGTTTACTCACGTCTCTTTCAGATCCTGCAATGTAGCTGAAATTACATTTTAAATAATTAAACTCTTTTGCTTGCTCTATCGATTTATTTTCAGAAATTATTTTGACCTTGTGTTGTTTCTCCCAAAGAGCCTTATTTTACATTTCTCTGTTGATATTTTAAAGTCATATTGCTAACACAACTGATTAAAGCGGTGTAATGCACATTTTCATTTATTCCTCAGTCTCTTGAATTGAGGCCACCTCATCTGCATATAATAAAATAATTAAAATGTTATTATGAATTAGTTTTATTCCTAATTTAGTTTTACTTTTCCAATTCTGGATGATGTAATTTATATACTGTTTAAAAGAGTAGCTGACACACTACACCCTTGTCTTACGCCTCAATTAATTAAAACGGTTTCGGTTTTATGAACTTCTGCATTTATTATTATTATAATCATTATTATTATTATTATTATTATTATTATTATTATTATTATTTTGGAGCTCAATATATTCTTAATTGCGTTGATTATTTTCAGTGGATATACATTCCTTTCCATAATTTCCCATAGTTTTTCCCTGTTAACCATAACAAACGCCCGTTTGAAATCTAAGATTACCAGATGTGTTTGCAAATTATATTCCTGTATTTTTTCAAATAATTTCTCTAAAACAAATATAGTATCTGTTGTTGATCGTCTTGGTCTAAAGTTACTTTTTTCTTCTTCCATTGTGTTCTTTTATGTCTTGTATTTACCATTCTTGCATAGACTTTTGTGCTTTATTGTGAAGGATTATACCCCGATAGTTCTAGATCTCTTTTCTCCTTTCTTAAAAATGGAAATGATTTCTTCGTCATTCCATATGTCTGCACTTTTACACCCCTTCCAACATTCATCTCTTAGATGCAACAATCTCAAACTAATAACATGCCATCGTATTTTCTAATTCCATATAAATTGCATCTGCTATATTTGATTGTATGGAACTATATTTTGGAAGTAACATGTAAAAATTGAAAGTTTAAACTTTCAAACGTTTCATCTCGTGGCATTTTACAAAAGACTATTTTCATTTTTACTTTCTCTACTAGGGGAAGCATTGCATTCCACCCAAAAATTTAAATACCGAAATTTCACCGGAAATACACCTTTTAAGACTCCCTAACTGCGGCGATCACCTCCTCATCCGTTGCTGTAGCTTACCTTGATGCTTCTCCCGTTGCTTCCAGAAGTTCTCAGCGTGTTGGTTCTTCAATTTATCCTCGGCTAGCTGCAGTAATTTTCCTTAAATTATATGGGAGCATGGACTTATCCTCGGTAAAGGAAAACGTAGATCTCGGGTGGTGATATAGGAAGACATAGACTTGCTTTGTTTATGAAAAGATGACACTGCCGTTTCTTTTTATTTAATTTAACACTCGTAGTATACAAAACTGGTATTGCCGCTGTAAAATACTGTCCACCGCTGTTAGACTATGGCGTGGATATGTCACGAAATATAACTATTCTTATTGTCGCTTTCAGAGTAGCGGATCTTAGGTGTGTTGCTAAAACTATTTTGATTCCCTGTTTTGGCGCGATATCTCACACATCCTGCAGCATCTCTCCCTGACCACACATTACGAAAACTCTCGAATAAAATGCAATACTAAGCTGACATGACAAATTTGACTTGATTCCCTTTTTGGCGCGATATCTCACACATCCTGCAGCATCTCTCCCTGACCACACATGACATAAACTGCCCCGAATTTTCCCCAAACAGATCCATTTATAGTCTCAGGCTCCTGAGGCTGCTTCCTTTCCTATTGGTCCATTTTTAGCGCGACTCGACGCGTCTAACTATTTCGAATAAACTTTCAGGGATCTCATTGGTCCAATTTTAATATAAATCGCGGCTTTTCCTACATTTACCGTTAAGGTTGTCTTTCTCACTCACTTGGTCACGGCGAATTATCAAATAATGGGACAAAGGCTCTACACCCTCGCTGTAGGAATAATAGCACAGCGACCGGAGAGAGGTAATAAAACTAGGTTTTCTGCCTTCGAAAGCACTATTCCTGTAGCTAAAACTTTCCCTCGTGGACAGTATTTTAACATAGCGCTTAAATTATTTACATTAAACCATTTATAACTCTACTAATATTAATAACCTAGATAGATACATAATGTTAAATCACCCTTCTTAAAATATACAAGCAGTATGAGAAAAAGATATTTACATAATACGATTTAACATCACTAAAAGTTAATTAATAAGTTATCTGTAATTATAGTTCTTGGGCTCGGCCTAGAGTTGCCGTTTCAAATTGCCCTGTTCTGGAAAAGAATAAATTTTTCAACACTTGATACAATTTTCTTTTACAGAATAATTCCTCTGATTATGGCCTTTGTTCGTTTGTTTTGTTGACAGAGACCCTTCGCTATACCTGCTCCTTCACAAGGGCTCTGACAAACCGGTGATGTTTATATTTGGGTCATTCACTCTACACTCTCCCTTTAAAAACAGGTTTCCGAGAGACATTCTTATACACAATACATTTCCCGCACACGAATAACTTGTGACGCATACAAATACTCTAATACCCAAATTAAGTTCTAAAATTAAATCTATTTACATACATATTGGTACATAATTATTATGCCTTTATTTATTTCTTTACATCCTTATTTATCGGGTGTATTACCTTTACTATTTGTTCACAGGGTTGCTACCTCATTTCGAGTAAAACTAACCTGACTATTTTCATTACATTCTTCACCCTTCTCATTCTCTAAACATTTGTATGGTTTGAGCAACTGTTTATGATATCTCCCTACGATTTTGGAATTCTTTATTTCTTGTAACTCAAATGTATCCGAGCCAAAAATGTTAATCACCCGGTATGGACCTTTAAATAAATTTTCCATTCTATGATACCTTTTGTTCAGAATGCTAGACTTTTTCTTGTCCCGTACCAATACTAAGTCTCCCAATTTGATCAACCAGTGTTTTCGTTTCTTTTTCTTAAACTTTTCTTTTCTTTTCTGCGCCTTATTGGCCATTCTTTCAAAAGCTTTCTTAAACATCTCTTCTTCCGTTAGTGCTTTCGGATCTTTAGCTTCTAGTGTCTGTGGTAATTCCCCTTCAAGTGTTTCCATTAATTTCCCCTTCATCAGCTCGATTAATTTCCCCTCTACATTCTTATCTTGTTCACTTAAGTTTCTTTCTAAGTCCTGACCCTGCTTACTTAATTTCCCTTCGAAATCCTTTTGTTCGCTCAGTTTTCTTTCTAAGTCCTTACTCTGCTCATTTACGATTCTTTCTAAGGTCCTACTCTGCTCATTTGATTTCCCTTCTACATTCTTATCTTGTTCCCTTACGATTCTTTCTAAGCCCTTACTCTGCTTATTTACGATTCTTTCTAAGTTCCTACTCTGCTCATTTGCGATTCTTTCTAAGTCCTTATTATGCTCATCTGATTTCCCTTCTAGATTCTTATCTGGTTCACTTACGATTCTTTCTAAGTCATTACTCTGCTTACTTACGACTCTTTCTAAGTCCTTATTATGCTCATTTGATTCACCTTCTACATTCTTATCTTGTCCACTTACGATTCTTTCTAAGCCCTTACTCTGCTTACTTAATTTTTCCAAGTTTTTACTCTGCTCACCTAATTTCCCCTCTAAATTTTTATTTTGTTCACGTGAGTCCTTCCTCTGCTCATTTAAGTCCTTACCCATCTCGTCTATCTTTGTGCTCAAATGTTGAAGCAATATTAGCAGCTGGTTTTGACCTGCGTCAATGACCTGCTCCATCGGTGATTGCCTTTCTAGCCTAACTTCTACTTCTGCTGCACCCATATTTTTTCCATCTGTTGTTATGCTGACAATAGCCTCCCCATCCAGTTCTTCTGAACCTTCCCTTGACCTACTCATGGTTCCGTTAGCAAGTTCTACCTCCCTAGTAATGACTTTACCCCCTCTCAATAGCATGTGTTCACCAAAACTGAGTCACTACTCTGCATGCCTTTTTGTTTGTTTTTGAATAAATGTTCTAACCTGTATTTTTTTTTATGTTAACTGATGCGTTCCGGGTTCGAATCCTGGTGAAGTTCTAGAAGCGATGCTCTCAGCTGTTTTGTTGTCCCACGTAGGTAGACTAGAAGTTCGCGTTGTAATTTTGTTCTGCTGTGCCCCTTTCCTCTGAAGATTCTTCGTCTGTTCGTTGTTTCCTAGTCCTCCGTTTGTGTCGTTCTTCCCTTCGAGCTCCACGTTATGGCGCCAGTTTGCGGCGATCACCTCCTCATCCGTTGCTGTAGCTTACCTTGATGCTTCTCCCGTTGCTTCCAGAAGTTCTCAGCGTGTTGGTTCTTCAATTTATCCTCGGCTAGCTGCAGTAATTTTCCTTAAATTATATGGGAGCATGGACTTATCCTCGGTAAAGGAAAACGTAGATCTCGGGTGGTGATATAGGAAGACATAGACTTGCTTTGTTTATGAAAAGATGACACTGCCGTTTCTTTTTATTTAATTTAACACTCGTAGTATACAAAACTGGTATTGCCGCTGTAAAATACTGTCCACCGCTGTTAGACTATGGCGTGGATATGTCACGAAATATAACTATTCTTATTGTCGCTTTCAGAGTAGCGGATCTTAGGTGTGTTGCTAAAACTATTTTGATTCCCTGTTTTGGCGCGATATCTCACACATCCTGCAGCATCTCTCCCTGACCACACATTACGAAAACTCTCGAATAAAATGCAATACTAAGCTGACATGACAAATTTGACTTGATTCCCTTTTTGGCGCGATATCTCACACATCCTGCAGCATCTCTCCCTGACCACACATGACATAAACTGCCCCGAATTTTCCCCAAACAGATCCATTTATAGTCTCAGGCTCCTGAGGCTGCTTCCTTTCCTATTGGTCCATTTTTAGCGCGACTCGACGCGTCTAACTATTTCGAATAAACTTTCAGGGATCTCATTGGTCCAATTTTAATATAAATCGCGGCTTTTCCTACATTTACCGTTAAGGTTGTCTTTCTCACTCACTTGGTCACGGCGAATTATCAAATAATGGGACAAAGGCTCTACACCCTCGCTGTAGGAATAATAGCACAGCGACCGGAGAGAGGTAATAAAACTAGGTTTTCTGCCTTCGAAAGCACTATTCCTGTAGCTAAAACTTTCCCTCGTGGACAGTATTTTAACATAGCGCTTAAATTATTTACATTAAACCATTTATAACTCTACTAATATTAATAACCTAGATAGATACATAATGTTAAATCACCCTTCTTAAAATATACAAGCAGTATGAGAAAAAGATATTTACATAATACGATTTAACATCACTAAAAGTTAATTAATAAGTTATCTGTAATTATAGTTCTTGGGCTCGGCCTAGAGTTGCCGTTTCATAACCCAAAAGAAACGCATTTTAATTTCTCTACAACGTACATAGTAGATAGAGAAGATATTGAATTCCACCTAAAAATTCTAAATCGAAATATCACCGCAAATACAGGTTTGAGGCTCTCTGCATATAAAAATGAAGTATTTTTAGAAAATGTGTGTGTGTGTGTGAACAGCATAACTTAAAAGCGAAAAAATCGGTTAAATAACCGAACTTGGTATTTAGGTTCAGTATCTTCCAAAATGCGACACGAAAATTTCCAAGAAAAATCTCCACCCCAAACTAGACTTTTCATAGAACATTTTTCGAAATGTTTTATTTTTTCAAAAATGTCTAACGATTTGACTAAAATACCATATGTTTAAGATGTTTACTTGACAAATAAAATGTATATCTTAAACTTTTTGGGAACAGCCTGTGAAGCCCCTTTCATTCCAAAGGAATTTTGTATAATCTTGCTAAACTGGTAAATGTTAAGCGATATACGAAAACGTACCACACGAAAAATGTAGATGTCTTTAAAGCACACAATTTATTGCAAAATAACTTCTATGTGGCATAAGCCATTTTCGAGATATCAGTTAATGATGTTACGAATGGTTCACTACTTTTGTCATTCTTTTAAAGTCCTGTCGATATTCAGTTGTTTTATGCATGGAAAGAGTATGGAACTTAAGGCCAATATATGGCGTCCAGTTCTTGAACATTTGACTATAGCTATTCCGTTTATATCTATAACGAAAGGGGTAAGGTAGTTATTTCTGCTAAGTAAATGAAGTAGAGAGAAAAATAAGCTTTCGTAAGAATAGTTTGTATACCCACTGATAAATGATAGAAGGGAAGAGGAAATCATGCGAATGTAACACATCAGATTCTTTTAAAACTATTGTCTTGCAAATTCAGATGCATAGGGCCATGGAAATCAATTTTAAGCTATAATTGTGTTGAACACATCCATAATAAATGTTTCAGCTAAATTGGTTGAAATTAAAACAAATTAGCAACTTCAATACTATGTATCTACCCTTAACAAGTGGAACTTCATCATTCTCAGACCAGTCATTATTAAAGGCAAGCGATGTAATTTTGAATAACATTACAGCCTAATTTTAAAGCTCACCAAAATGTATTGTTGGTGGCTAATTACTTCACGCTATCGCTAAAATCATATAAACGGTATTATTGTAATACTGCAATCTGTCCGGCTACTCCAATCAGATTTGCCCAGTCTAGATCTTAAAACGGATCTTCGGATTTATTCCGCTTTTACCGCCAATCGGTTTAAATGAATGACGTCATTAGTTCAGCGAGCCCCTTGTCTCAAAGCGGAGGTGCGGAATTGGACCTTGGATATGCATAAGTATGCATTTCCGACTTCGTAAACAGGATTATGTAAAGCGGCGGTGGAGAACTGGTTTTCACTAGGGCATTTTGTACGTTCTTTGCACACGAGATGAAAATGACTACCGATCACGGAATTTGCATGGTTGAGCGATACTTCCGAACTGGAAGGATACGAGAGGAAGTCTATCGTTACGATATTGGCCACTGTGTGAATGATTTTCTCCATTCTTGTCCAGAATTTCAACAAGACCCGAGATAAAATATGATAAAAAAGTTGTCTTTCATTTAACCAAAAAAAAAGAGAAACAACTAAAACATTTAAACATATTTAAAATATATATATATATATATATATAAAGGTTACTTCAGGTTTTTTTTATTAAAACAGCTAAAGTTGTGCCATTAAAATCGAAACACACTACGCTACAAACACTGACCAATTATTTGAGTTACCTACCAGCATACATGCTGAGATTGCGAATTTACGAGACGCAAGCGAAAGAAGTTCTAAATGTAAATACTGGAAAGGTACGTACAAGTTCCATTTCACTAATGTGACCTCGTAACAGGTTACATCCACCGCTTCCGCTCATCTTTCACTAGTTCTCTGCTAGAGACACTGGTAGTAAACTCACTTCAAAGTATTGACGTCATGCGCAGACAACCCACTGGCGGCAAAGGTCGAATAAATCTAAAGACCCCGTATGTAAACTAACTGGCTGTCCGACGTTGCAGGGGTAGCTTTTAAAACTTAAATAACGAATTAATTTCATTTACCTCCCCAAGTTCTTTATAAAATTACTATCAATAATCCCTAAGTTTATTTTTATGGTGAATCGCCCCTTTTACTCCTTATAACTGTAATTTCTACAGTCCCGGCTATTCACACAAAAGCTTGTGAAACATCGGCGGAAACGTCCGAGTTCCTTAACCTTTCCTCGACAACGTTCCAAGTTCTGCATAGCCTATAAGTACCCTTTACGTATGGAACCATCATCGTTCGGAATGGTCGAGTAACTTGTTAGATAATTAATTACAGTAGGTAAAATTTTAAACCCTTGTGCCGCCTCTTTTTTCTCCGTAGTTATTTAACATAACATAGGTGAAGATAGTGAATATGTAGATTCCGCATTCCCAAGCCACCAAGTTAAACGCTTTGGAAAAGACACAGCCAGCGATCATCGAGAAAAAACAATCTTCTTAGTGTTCAATTTTAAACAAAAATATAGGTTCGCTTATTTCTCAAGTTTGCAATTTTCTCTCTTTATACAATTATTTAGTATGCCCTGCTAACGGAGATGATTACACCTCGAGTACAAAGAAAATAAAAGCAAAACTTTCTTACATGAGGGCTATTAAAATATTTTGGCATTGGCATCGCAAACGTGTAGTATAGTTATAAATAGATTCGATTCTCTTTTGTTTTACTGTGTCTTAATTGATAAATCGTGACCTCCAAATATATTGCTCGAAATGAAATACCGCGGCATTTGTCTTGTTCTATATGCATATTCTGTGAAGTAACAACTATGTTCTACTCCATGGCATTCTAAACTAAAAGTCAAAGCCTTATTCGCAAGCATGTTGTTTTATAACTCCAAAGTTTTCGTAATCATGTAAAAGAGCTTTTTATATTCTTTGTAATACTTTAGTGATTTATGAAATGAAATTAGAATATCTTTTATAGTCCCATGTCCGTCAGAAAGAATTGGGCTTTTGAATGGTGAAAGAATTATCAAGATCAGTTGGATGGTTTTTGACATTACAAACACACGCACGTATGCACACACATACATACACACAATTTTTCTCCTTATATTAATATAGATGTATTAAGAAGCAATAGAAAATATAAGGTTCAATAGAAAATAATTGCACACTTTTGTGGAAGTTTCGAAAATCCACTTACATACGAGATGGTATTAAATTAGAGTTAAAACTACAATGCTGTTTACTGCACATATTGGCAAACACCACTACTATGAATAAAAATACAATCAATAGTTATAATACTTTATAATATAAATACTATAAATAATTATATTCTATAATATAATTTCAATATTTAGATAATGTGACAACTGCTGTATTAGATGAAAGAGATGTAAACAAGCTCCATAAATGTAATGTCATGCGTGGCACAGTTAGGAGAGTATTAAGACAGACAAGGAAGGAGACGTAGATAAAATTTCATAAAGCGATGGCCGTTCATGTACTTCTATATTCAAATGAAACGTGGGCCCTAAACAGAAAGCAGAAAAGAAAAATTGAATTGGCAGAAATTAAATTTTTAAGATACTCTGGATACTCTGTTGGATCGCAAATACAGCCAGGAAATAAGAAATGAATTGAAAATATTTAAACTTATAGAAAGAATTAACCAAAACAAGGAAAACTGGAGACACCAGGTTCAAAGGAAGAATGAGGGAAGAATACTAAAAATACTAACAGAATACAAATCATAAGAGAAACGGAATGTAGTAAGACCAAGGCGTAGACGGAGAGACGAGTTTGATTAATGGTGACGGAATGTATCTTGAACAAGGTCCGAACCTTGAAGAAGATGATGATGATGATGAACTATGATAGTTTATTAACAATTCCATAATCCACCGCGACCACCCAGACAGCACCCACCAAGCCCACCAGGGTTGGGTTTCTTCGTGCAAAGGTTTGCTTTTATGTCCGTTGCACGATAATTGCAATAAATTCTACGTAGAGGTGAACAAAAACAAAAGGAACGGTAGGCAACTGTCCCTATCGGGATACCGAGCGGTAACATGTAGGACTCGCATTCGGGAGGTCCCGGGTTCGATTCCCGTCGGGACGACCACTCTGATGTGTTCTTTTCGTGGTTTCCCCGGGTAGGTAGGCGAATGCTAGGGTTGTTCCTCTTCTACCACGAATTTCCTGCCTCCTCATTCCCTCTTTTTTCGTTCCTCCTTTCAAGTTTTATGTGGGTACAGGGCTGTGTAGTGTCAGTCGGCGTTGGGCAGATGACGGGGATGCTTGCTCATTGGAAAGTTCTTCTCGGCCCTGCCAAATGGGTCGAGTTCTCTCAGACTCCACCAGAGCCTTCTCTGAGCAGTCTGACGATGTGATCCAGTTTTCAAGCTTGGTATCGTTCGTTAGGGACCTCTGCGCGTCTCTATGGCCTGCTTGTGTCCTATAGCCTTCTGCGGTTCCTTCACTTTATCCGTTCATTTTGGGGAGGGGTAGCCACAAAAAGATCCGCCTTGGGTCGAGGTGAGTGAGGTTTCCCTCTCCGTTACCTAGTCATAGTCACCGGGATAGTCCCTAATTTGAGACATCTGCACTTTCTTTTAAATGTGTTTTATGTTTTCCCAAAACTTTGTGTGTATTTCTTAAGTTAAGTTTTCGGTTATTTCAATACTCGATATCATCACCGAACTTAGACAATAATGTCTGTGGCCCAAATTCGGGAGTTTCCGGGTTCAAACCCCCGGGGCCGACCAAGCTGACCGAAGGTTTTTTCGCCGTTTCTTCGGTCGCTAGGCGAACGCTGAGTTCGATAATTTTATCTGCGAATTTTCATATCGTCCCTTTCATCACTAAATTTCATTTCGTTCTTCTTCACCGCCAAACGAAGCATTGGGCTGGTCACCCATCCTGGATATGATATGATCTAGAGTTTGCTTGCTCCTCGACAGCCTACTGATTCAAGGTATTGGCTTGTAAGTCCTTGGGGGTGCAAGTCTTTCAAAGAGGAGGTTAATCAGTTAAAGAAGACAATTAAATTAAGTTTTACTCATGGGCGCTCTTTAACTACTATGGTTCTTAGCGTCCTATTCTTTACTGAGCGTGAAAAACCGGAAATTGTGCTCAGAGCCTCTTTATCAGGCTTGAGGTTCTTTTACATGCCGTAAATCTACGACACGGGTCCACCGGCTTTATTCCCTTTCGAAGGAAGCCATGCTAAAGATTTCGGTGTTGTTGCTTGCGCCGATGGTCAAAATCCATTAGGATCCGCCTAATGAGGGGAGTACACCGAATGAGGGTCGTTAGGAAGGACCTGTCAATCATTGCGGTTTAAGGAAAAACTGGTTACTCAAATGGGACCACAGATACAAGAAAGAGGACAGGCTTTGGTACATCAGAATAAAGTTTAAACGTTTATTTGCAGGAAAGGTTTTCGTTAAAGTGTTAAATTTATATCCAACTTTTCCCTTGTCGATGAAAATCTTAAAAGTCAATTTGCAGGAAAGATTTTCGCTAACATTTTAAATTTATATACAATTAGGTATTGGTATTGCGCCGACGATCAAGACGTTCTCAGACTTCATCTTGCTTTTTATACTGTGTTTACTAATGAATATCTATTCCATGTACAGCAAACGGAACCGCGAGTTGCGGGTTATTGAAATTTTCAAATATCGCAAAGTGCAGCTTACATTGGCTGCTCAGAAATAGCGGTGTATACGTAAAAACTGAAACGCGCGCATTTCTTCTCTGAGGTATATAACGACGTGAATTACAGGCTTGTTGGGGAACATAATCACGATTCAGCAAAAAAAAAAAAAAAAAAAAAAAAATCACGATTCAGCAAAAAAAAAAAAAAAAATTACTAGGGAATATGTTTTCAACAGCTTACATATGTTGCCCTTGCATATTATAGTATTCCTCTCAAAAGTGATGCCTCAAATCCTGCCTTAATAATGCTCAAAACGTTTGGCTAGAAGTGATTTCAAATGAAGCTATATGACTTTGCTATGTTTATTTCGCCATGCTCTTACTTATGCAAGAAAGTCGGCTTGCTTTCTCTACAACCTACCTAAGGCGAGTTTTCACTCAAAAATACATGTTTTGAGGTCCCTGATTCAATTAAGTTCTGTATCTTCCAAGTGTGTGAAATGAACATTTTCACAAAATTTTATCCACCCCAAACTACTTTTTTGTTATTTTTCATTTTGTTAAAAACGGATGTTAACGATTTTGATTAAAGTACGAGGTACCATATGTTTGTGAATATTACAAAACTGCATTTAACTGAGAAACCATTAGAGATAGCCAAAAACAATTTCAGAAAAAACGTGAAGCTCATTAAAATACAAACCTTGCCAAAATAACTTTTTTCTTAGTGTCAACCGTTTTGGAAATATTTCATGAATAATACATTTATATTTTGTCAAGTTAAGTACATTTGGCAGATATAGATTAAAAATTCGCGAACTGTTCATTTGTTTACCTCCATGATCCCATGACAGAAACACACAGAGAGAGATAGGGAGAGAGAGAGGGAGAGAGAGAGAGATAGAGAGAGAGAGAGTTGTAACAGCTCACTGCCTTGAACATGAACATGTAGAAACTACTAATTCCGCTAAACTTGAAATCATTTCCACCCAAATATTTTATCCTAGTGAACGTAAGGAAAAGGAAGAATTGCATTTTGTATGAATAGTAAATACCTGTGAAATTGTAAGGAATAGGGAAAGTCATGTAAGTGTACCGCATCGTTTTTCTCGTTTTTGATGTGATTATGCGGATGGAAATAAAAGAAGAATCGCATACTATGCAGATATACTTACATGTGGGAACTGTAAACATACGACACGAAATATTTCTATAATACATTAGGAAAAAAATTATTTTGAACATTTTCTTGAGATTACATTCTTTTTGTATAAAAGGTTTTTGCCTATTCGTTATGGTATTAAGTTGCATGAAATTCACATAAAATAAAGATGGTTTTGTAGGCTATTCCTAGAGAATTGAAGATATAAATTCATTTCCCATTCTAATATCTGAAACATTTGGTGGGCCCTTTTATGAAAAGCAATAGGTAGGCTGCAGAGAAATTAAAATGTCGCACAGATATGCTGCATCGTAACGAGCATTTTAAGTGCGAAAAATTATAAAATACAATTTCTGAGAACATTGGTTTTCAAGTTATGTATTTCCATAAATAATACAACATGCAAACAGGAAACTTTGCAACAAGTTTTTAGCAAATGCGGGATAAATGAGTAGAGATTTCGAGAAACGTACAAATTCCCTACCACGTCTCTCAGTAACACCATCACAGATTTTGATATTGTTATTTCAAATTCATCGAGGTAAATTGTTTTACACAAAACTGTGCCTAAATAACAAGTTTAGTATTACCTAAATCAAATTAAATCTTTTACTTACTATTTTCCCCAATTTCTCCTTGCATGTACTTTTATACGTTGGTATGCATGTACGTATATAACGCATAAAATTACTTTGCACAAATATACAGTTATACTAATGTTTTGTGAACATTTGTTTAATCCTTTTCTTCCTTCTATCTGTGGTCTTAGTTGTCTAACCGGGTAAGCTTTCCTTAAACCGCATTGATTGACAGCTCCTTCATAATGACCTCATTAGCCGGGTCGCTAATGGAAAGTGGCCATCGGCGCAATACGAATACACCGAATGAGATTCCTGGAAAAGAGGTCGGGGGAGAAGCGACCGTCGGCGCAAGGCACTATTACCCAAAGATTTTTACGCCAGAAAAAAATCCATCGCCCTCCATCGGATTTGAACCCGCAACCTCGGGAATTAGAGGCTAGCATGTTACCCCTAGACCACGGAGGACGACAGCATTTAAAGAAGAGGAAGATAATGCCATCTAAATTTATACCCAACAATTAGTGTTGATAGATTGACTGGAATTCTCACTTCCGCCAGTTCTCTAGCTTCTGGTTGCCTTGGATGGCTCAAATGTTGGCTGTATTAAATTGTAATTATGGCACAAGATATAGTTCCAAGAAGAAGCGGACGAAAAGAGGAGGGACTCCATAATTCAGAAAGAACATTATAATCAAGAGTTCATGTTGAAAAAATGTACAATTAAATAAAAAGATGTTTGTGTTTATAACAGAAGAGTTATTTGGAAGCATGTCTCGATATCAGGTTTTTTTGTGGCCCTCAAGTACCTGAAAATGCCCCGCTTTTTTGGTTCTGTTGTCCCTCATTCTTCACCTACGGAGGTGATCAATAAACTAAGTCTTCCGAATCAAAAATGTTGCCGTATTTTATGTAATCACTGTTCAGCCACCTTGTTATTACTTTCTCTACTACGTATAGTATGTAGGTGAAGTATTGCATTCCACCCAAAAATTTGATACCGAGATTTAATCAGAAATACATGTTTTGAGGCCCCTTGAATCAAACAAAAAACAATTTTTAGAAAAAGATCTGTGTGTGTCTGTGTGTGAACAGCATAGCTCAAAAACGAAAAGTCGGATAAATACCAAACTTGGTATTTAGGTTTAGTATCTTTTAAAGATGCGACACGAAGATTTTCAAGAAAATTCCTTCACCCCAGACCACCATTCATATGGAACATTTTTTCCATTTTTCGAAAATTTTGAATTTCTCAAAAATGGCTCTATCGATTTTGATTAAAATATATGTTAAGATATTTTTAAGGCAAATGAAATGTATGTCATGAATTTTCTGGGAAAAAGTTCTCTTTATTCTGAATGACTTTTGCATAACTGGAAAACCGTAAGAGATAGACAAAATTTTACTATTCAAAAACGTAGATCTCGCTAAAACACACAATATATGCCATACAGTTTTTTTTTTTTGCCCAGTGAACCATTTCCGAGATACTCCTTGTTATTTGTTTGAATTTTCTCAATACTTATACTTTTTTCTCAAATGGGAATTCGTTATTGTTTTTTTTTGGGGGGGGGGGTCCTGGACATGCAACGAGAATGGAATGCTCCACATAGCAACCACCTCTTAAAAGATTTACTATCGCTTAAAGTCTACCATATTCCCCTTACGCTTACTAGAAAATTAGCAATAAGATTAACATCTCGATATCTCGATTAACATGAAGTAGATGGAGAATAAGCGTTTGTAAAAATAGTTTGTTTAAGACTGGAGAAAATCATGTGAGTGCAACACATTAGAGTTTTTTTACTGACAAGTACAAATACTATGATATCTGGAGTGATTAATAAATACGAAGTAAACAGATCTAGGCAGTTTCACCCACTCTTGTTAATGACCTTGAAAAGAGCATTACGTAAGAATACATAAACTTGTTTACGCGTTATGTTTGGCTTTAAACGGGTTTTTGAACGTGCTTCTTGGAAAATGTGAAACGTTATTAAACGAGGCACCTCCTTAAACGAGGGGTGCAATTTAATCAAGCATATCGAAGGAGGTCAATGCCTTGTTTACCGCACGTACTGCAATAACAACTTACTGGGTGATTCACTGTCACTTTTAGTCGAGGTCGAGGGTTTTTCTGGGCCAGGAAATGTCTGAACAATACCCTGGAAGGCGAAGCAGTTCAAGAACCCAAGACTGTTTAAGGACTGTTAAAATGACAAAACAATTGTTGGACGGCTTTCTTTTTTTAGGCTACATTTAATTGCATGTTATTAATTTAGTATATGCTTTCAATTTTTTATCGATTACAAAGGCTTTAATATACTATTGCTTATTTTGCTTCACACAATGTTTTATAGTACTCTTCAGTTAAAAATTAATATTTTGGAAACCATACGCTGTAGCAGACCATGATTTGGTTCAAATTTAAAGGGATTGACATTTGAAATTTGGAAATTACTGATATCTTAAGCAATTAATTTAACTTCGTTAGCAGATATTTCTGATGTTCTATAACAAGCTCTCCAGTTCTTAAGATGAATTCGGCGAGTAGCTCTTGGGGGAAGAAAAAGCATTCCACCCATGTTGAATGCACCAACCTAAAGCTTTTATCAATTTATATCTCCATATTTGTTTGATAATATATATTTTTATTCCTGTTAAATCGTATTTCGAAGTAGGTACTAAAAATTCAAAGAGAAGAGATAAAGTGCAGGTGTAAATTAGATATCTCACAATAGTTGTAAATAACATTCAGATATTTCACTATTTTAAGGATGCTTGATTCACAAGATAACATTAAATTGGTAGACCGATCGCAGCTGGGCGCCTAAGTTACGAGCATACATATAGTACATGTGGCAACAGTGCGCCCGCTTTTAACCTGTACTGTCTTTTAAGTGTAAGACGCGCTATAGATGGTAAGCTCTTTTACATCATCATACTGATTTATTGTAGTAGACGAAGTTGTGTGGTTCCAGAAGTACCTAATAAAGATAAGCTCTGAGTCTTGACAACCCCTACCTCCCTTGGAAAATCAGGTGGTGGTTTTGCTCATGGCCTGCATCTTAGTTGCAGAATAGCTTTAACCACTGATTCTCAAACTTGGGGTGCGACCATAAACGAGTACAAAGTTTTGGAAATGGGGACGAAACAAAATTGAAACTAATCGAAATCAGATAGAAAGCTCACAATGAACATTTATATGAATACAGGTTTTTAATTCCAATGGTGCACTCAACCCCAAAGGTATCCCTAATGTGTTTGTGCAATACCTAAGCATTAAAGTATGAGAATATCCATTGTTAGTGATACTTCAGAAGCTTTGTCTTTGTTGGGCCGCATTTACAAGAAAAAAGAAGGAAATTGAATAAGAGCCTGTACTACGATTCCAAGTGATAAGGATAGGAAACGGAGGAAGAGATGAGGCGAGAGGGTACGAAAGGTGCCAGGCGCGGCGCGGCGCAGCGCAGCGCAGCAGACTCCCTAACGTTTCCAGAATAAATATCCCCAGCCAAAACTTCGATGCCCCCTATCCCTCACACGGATTCGGGAAGAAGGTTCCATGCCAGGGAAGAAGCAGCTCCCTCCTCGAAGCACATCTACTGCATGCGCAACATACCACCGTTCACCTCGCCTGGCCCTGCATTCCTGAAAGATGAAGAGGTAAATGCGATGAGAGGGAATGAAGTACAAGAAAATTCGCCTTACCGACCTGGAAAATCCACGTGAAAAAAATAAGTACATGATGACCGATCCAACGGGTATCAAACCCAGGACCTCCAAATTCTAACCTCATACGCTACCGCCTGAGCCATCCCGCTCGGTACGATCTCCAGATAAAGCGTTAGATACGTAAAGTGCATTTAGTGCTACCAAAGGATTTTAGCGAAATACTTTTTATCGGCAGGATCTAATAATTTACACCAATTATAGTAACTTTGGGCTTGTAACGTAACTGCAACAAGATTCATTTGTTTCCTCATTTCTTCATTGTTAAATACTTACCAGCAATTTTATAACTAGGTTGTTAAGGACAGGCTTTACATAATCCTGATTATTTCTGAGGAAACAGCCAAAGGGTGTTCATTAAAACGCGTTAATACATTATGAACATAAACTCAGAAAACCAGTCTGAGGTTGTAAGTACGAGGGTAATCCATAAAGTTACGACCGTTTGCGCATTACCGCTGCGCAGATCGCTGTCGGGCTTCTATACATGGTCGAATGGTTTTCTCGGCATATTTTCTCTATGTCGAGTGAGCGCCAGTCGAAAGAAGTTATGGTGCATTCTGGGATTGATCAAAATGAACTGTGTGATATAAAGTTCCGCCGATTGTGGAGTGAGAGGTGTTATTCGACTTTTGAATGCTCGGAAGTTGAAACTTGCCGTTAACTGAAGGTGATATGGTGATACATTAATGAACGAAAGAAATGTAAGTAAGTGTTGTGAAATGTTCAACAATGGACGATCCAATGTGTATGACGATACTCGATCCGGATGTCCGTCACCGATCACTAACTCAAATACGGTACGATTAAAGCGAGTATTACAGAGTGAGCCAAAAGACTCCGAACCGCCTGCGCGGTGTTTTTCCTGTCTGCGTCCTCGGCGCTCGTTGCCGTCTGCCGCTATCATAGAAAGGCACGGATGAAACCATACAACATTTTTAGAACTACTTTTAAAGGCTTTACTTACCAACTTTACGAAAGGAGATGCTGAAACTGGCCACCGCCGTTGTCCATACATTTTTGGCACTTCTTTAGGAAACTGTCCATCACTCGCCGTACTTCACGTTGAGAAATTTCCTGGCGGATATTTTGTTTTAATTCTTCCAGGGTGTGTGGGTTTGTCTTGTACATTTTATGTTTTAAGTTACCCCGGAGGGTTTTTTTATGAACAATATTACCGGCTGCGCAGTGTTTTTTTTACTGGGCATGCGGAAATATGATAAAAACATGATAACGCACTGCTGCTATAAACAAAGTTTATATTATACACACAGCGTGTATTTATTTATGATTCGTATGTGTTAACTCGGCCAGCTCGCCAAGTGAAAGTACGATTTGCAGAAAGATTTCCAGGTTTAAAAGTTCCAGGCCGTACAACAATCCATGAACTTTACAGTAAATTTCAGGCCACAGGAAGTGTTCAGGCTAAGAAATCTAAAAGACGGCGTTCGGTTCTTATCGAAGAAACATTAGACGACATCGGTCATCGTTTGCAAAATTCCGCCCAAAAATTCCATGATGGATAGTTTCTTAATGAGGTGCCAAAAATGTATCAACAACGACGGTGGCCAGTTTCAGCATTTCCTTTCATAAAGTTGGTAAGTAAAACCTTTAAAAGTAGTTTTAAAAATGTTGTATGGTTTCATCCGCGCCTTTATATGATAGCAGCAGACGGGAACGAGCGCCGAGGACGTGGACAGGAAAAACACCGTGCAGGCGGTTCGGAGTCTTTTGGCTCACCCTGTATTTAATTATATGACAGAACAGCAACTGAACTGCATTTGATATCTTCACTTTTACTTAAGCGTCTAGTTTCGTCACAATATACGATTATTGTTTTGCATAAATCGTAATTTCACTAAAGTTAATAGCCTACAAGTACATGCTGAACATTTTTACTGCCAGGACCTTGTGCTCAATCCAGACACTCATGGTACGCTGTCTCTCAAGTGTATTTTGGGGTCATAACACGCACAACTGTTCCATGTACTTCGTTCACCCTTTCGACGGAAGTGTGGGAGAGAGGAAAGGGGGTGCCAGAGACATCAAATGCAAAAGTAACACAGTTCTAGTACTGTCCGCTATGGTGTAGAGGGGAGCGTTATGGTTTGGCGTTGCAGAGGTGGCGTGTTCAAGTTCGGGGATAGGATGTGTAGGCTTTTTTGCGTTAAATAAGCCACCCCCGTACCTTTTAGAAATATATATTTGCTCGTTTTACATACTTAAAAAACAAGTGTTTCGACCTTAGTTTTTTTTATTAATTTACTGCAAATGCACAAAAGAACCGCACTGAGAACTAAAAGCCACGAAGAAATGCAAATATAATTTCTGTAATGGAGATCCAACCGCTTTCGAAATCTCACAGCAACTTCTGTTGGGGGGCAAACGTGACCTATCCCTCCAACCCGAATTCTCAGTCACTTCAACTTCAAGTGCGGAGTTGCCAAACGTCTCCTCATTTCAAGTGATTTTCTAAAAATCTCTGTAATACTGAAGTAAAGTGCTCGTGAACTTTAGGTTTGGTTTAAACAATGACATTAATACCCCTTCCATCTGAAATGGACTCATTATTTCACTAGAGTAGTAATTCAAAGAACACCACAATCCCTTTCAGATTCCTAGTGTAATGTTGTTTCCCTATCAAATTAATTTTCCATTTCAAAGCAATTCGAAAACAATTTTTCTTCATGATAAAGAATGATTGTTTCTTTTATCACTTTTCGGATAACTATAAATTTTATGTTGCAAAATAATTTGTTGTTTTATTGTTAATAAGACACTAGCTGTTTTTATTTTTATACGGTATAATTCAAACATGTTCAGCTATGAAAAACAATGTATTAAGACTTCTTCCACGACCTGTAGCTTTGATAAGATATTGCACGTATGATAAGAAGCGCAGCCACAGGTTGTAAGTAAGGTGGTAATCGAAAAGGACAACTAACAAGTGGAAAAGAAGGCCGGGATATGTGCAAGAATTTCCTTGGAAGATTAGAAGTAAAACATTTTAACCCCTTAATGTCAGAATTATTATGCTACATGTGCAGCTCTTCGTCTTATTTCTCCATATCCCTTTTACAACGGAAGCGATTAGAATGTCCGTGATCGTTAAGGCGAGACGAAATGGACTGGTCATCCATTCAAACCCAAACGTCGCGATTTCGAATCCCAGCGACTGCAGTTATATGTGTTTGTGGTAAAAGACGGGGAGGGCCCAAGTAAAATAATCGGTGTGATGGCACGCTTGGATGCTGACGGTGTTACAGTGGACTGCAGTTGTAAGGATTTTGCTTTTTATTCTTAAAAACAAAGCTACAATTTTATCGAAGAAAGTAATATTTTTACAGTATAAAACAGCTATAAATACTTGTATTTTACTGTTGAAGCTTAGTAATTATGAAATTAAAAAAAAAACATTAAAAATCTAAAAACTTAGGAAAACGCCTTTGTGTAAAATATGCTATACCAGGCACTAAGGGGTTAAGAAAGGATGCAGTTATCTGTAGGACATAACATAGTGATCTAAATAAAAAAGAAATAAGCTCTAGAAATACAGAAATAATACTAATAGTATTTTCGATTATATTCTGGTGGAAGAAAACTACAAGGCAGTAAGTTTCAATTTGAAAATATTCTGGTTATAGGAGAGGTGTGATTCGAAGTGCTACATGATATTATACTATCCTTTTAAGTATATGTGTCGTTATTCTTAAACTTCTGCAGGGCAGCTCAAAGAATTTGTTCATATCCGATAGCGATTTACGTATTTTAGTGTACACCATAACGCTTGGAAATTAACTGTTATAGAAAGGGACTTTTTAGTTTAATGCCGTTATAACCCAATTCTGCGTAAATGATGAATTAAATATTTGAAAGGAATTCCCAACTGAGAATATGTGAAATACAGCTGCGAACCTACAGAAAAATTTTCTCCTCAGAATAAGGGAAATTCCCCGATAAAACATCCATACAACCCAATCAGAGAGATTCGAATTCGAGTCTTATGGATTAGAATACATGTGTTAAACCTACCCCATGGAGGTGATTAAGGGGACATTTGGTTACACATAATGAATTCCTCTACCAATACCTTACAGTAGGTGGAGGAAGTATTGTATTTCACTCAAAATTTCAATATCGAGATTTCAGCGGAAGTATATACATTTGACGTCCGATTAACCCAAGTGAGTTCCGTGCACGTGCACAACAAAACCAGAAGTCGGATAAACCCAAAGTTTCATACTTAACGTCATTGTTTAAACATGCCAAGGGAAGATTATCAAGAAAATTCCCCCACCCCAAACTACACTTGAAAGGTTGTAATTTTCACTTTTTCAAAAATGGCTGTAACGATCTTGATTAAAATACAAACAATTTCGGATACATATGTGAATTATTAAATGTTTGTCTTGAATTTTCTATGAACAGTCTGTGAAGTCCTCTTCATACAGATCAAAGTTGGTAGGTACAATTTACTTTAACTGGGAAATTGCAAGAGATGCACAAAGGTTTACCAAGGAGAAACGCAGAGCTCATTAATACGCACATTTGGTGTCAAATACATGTTTTAGGCTTAGCCGTTTTAGAAATATTCCATATCGCATCTTTAGACATACTCAAGCGCGTGATCTGACGGACGTACTTGAAGGTTCTGAGAGTCTTCTGTTTTTCTTTCCACCGCGAAACTCCATACGACAGCCAAACGTCTGAACGGTGTTTCCGTATGTTGTGTGTAGCTAAATAGTTATTGTGTAGTGTGAAATAATTCCTTGGTAAAAAAGTCTTGAGTTACATTCATATGACTTTCTCTACCCTCTATCGTTTAATAATGGGTACACAAATTATTCTTACGAAAGCTTATTTTTCTATCAACTTCATTTTAATCGAGATAACCCTTTATAGAAATAGCTACATTACATATTTCGTTATAGTTACAAAGTGAACAGCGACAGTCAAATGTTTAAGAAAAGGGCTCTACATGCTGACCTTAAAATTCCATACTGTTTCCATAGAATCGCGAGAAACAACTGAATGTCGACAGGATTTTAAAGGAATGACAAAGTGTAGAGCCATTTGAGCCATTAATAAGAGATATCTCAGAAATGGCGTATGCCACAAAGCACAGTTATTTGAAATAAATTGTACGTTTTAAAGAGATCTAATTTTTTTTGCAGTACGTTTTCGTTTAACGCTTAACGTTTACCGTTTACCAGTTATACAAGATTATACCAAATTCTTTCCGAATGAAGAGAACTTCATAGGTTGTTCCCAGAAAATTCAAGTCGTTAGAGCCATTTTTGAGAAAATGAAGCATTTGGAAAAATGTTCCATGTAAATGGTAGTTTGGGGTGGGGATTTTCTTGAAATTACTCATGTCGAATTCTTGGAAGTTGCTGAACTTGAATACCAAGTTTGGTGTTTATCCGGAACTTCGTTTTTGAGTTATGCTGTTCACAGACGTGCGCGTGGACCTTTCTCTAAAAATGCTGTTTTTATTCAGTGGGCTCAACACATGTATATTCAGTGAAATCTCGACATCGAATTTTTGGGTGGAATTAATACTTCCTATGTATACTGTAAGTATGTAGTAGAGAAAGTAAAATGCGTTCTTTATTAGTACGTATTTTGCTGCAATAGCACCAGAAGGGAGTAGTGGTGGAGGATGTACACCGAATTGTTATCACGTAAATAGTGCATGGGCATTAAGTGTTGGGAGCTGTTGCAGGCGTTTATTTGTATATAAAGTTATGCTTTAAATTAGGTTAATGACAAATGCAACCCTACTTGGAATGTGTAATTACCCCGACTTAAACATTATCTAGCTTATAGAAATGCATGATTACCAAACCTACCATTAATTATCTACTTGTAAACTCTGACATCTCAAATATTCTAAATGCAGCTACTCAATATACGGAATAAGTAAATCAGTTTACTTTGAGAATGATAGATGAAAGTTAACACACACTTCTCTTTGACAAAAATCTTCCGTAAAACATGCTTTCTCAACACGCTAACACCTCTCAACTACTGGCCTGTGATGTCAAAAGCACACATAGTGCTTCTATCTTTATATCTGTCTGGAGAAAAGTGTACACATTTTAAAACAATATGAATATACACTGGTGTACAAAACCTAAGGACTGATGATGATGATGAGGTGGAGCTTAAGGGCGCTCAACTACATTGGTTATTAGCGCCCTTACAATGTATGAAATATAAAATTGAAAAGTCAAAAAACTAAAAAACCACACACAAACCCGCTTGGTCAAAACACTAAAAAACACAACACACCAAAGACTAAAATCTACACACTAAAATCATGGTCACTAAAAGAATAAAACGTGTCAAGAACTGTAGAATGCAAGGAACATGAGCGCCTTATGTCCGGGGAGAAGGGCCCCATTAAAACTAACAATATAAAATCAAACAGCTAAAAGGCGCTCAGCGCATCAAATGCGACGGCTAAAACCAATGTCAGTGATAAAACGTAAAAGACATTCTACAGCATGCGCGTCGTCTGCCAAAACGTTGGCTAGGCCAACAGGCAGACCCACGCGAACGCGCAGTGGAGCTAAAACTTGACACTCGGTTAAAATGTGACAGACCGTTAATGGCATAGCACACTGATCACACAGAGGTGCGGGATCACCACTAAACAGGTATCTATGACTAAAAAGGCAATGTCCGATTCGTAGACGAGCTAAAATCACCTCTTCCCGACGAGAAGAACGAGAAGAGGTGCACCAGATTAACGGGAGAGGTTTAACCTCCCGCAATTTGTTCCCCCGGAGGGCCGACCATTCATCGCGCCAGCGCGAGAGGATGCGGTAACGTAACAAAACACTAAAATCAGACGAGGGAACAACGGTTGTAAAAAATCTGGAGGATAAAATCGCCGATTTCGCAGCGGCGTCGGCAGACTCGTTCCCTGAGATGCCCACATGACCTGGAATCCACACGAAGGACACGCTGATGCCAGAAGCACCAAGCGAGTGGAGCAGGTCATGAATGCGCTGTACGAGAGGGTGGTAAGTGTACAGCGCGTTAATACTCTGAAGGGCACTCAGAGAGTCCGAACAAACAACACAACGCCGTAAGACGTGCCGCTGAATGTATAAAACACATTGATAGATACTAAAAAGTTCGGCGGTATAAATCGAACATTGCCCGGGTAAACGAAAAGTAAAACTATGCGCACCTAAAACAAAGGCACATCCTACTCCAACATCAGTCTTAGACCCATCAGTATAAATAAAATGACAGTCTCCGAATGTTACCTGAAGTTCTAAAAATGCGGATCTAAGGACTGAAGCAGGGGTCTCATTCTTCGGCATCAACGTTAACCCAAGGTGACAGTGGGTCTCAGCGCGCGACCAAGGAGGAAAACGCGTTTCACCCCGAGGAAGGGCCGGCGCTGGCGTAACGTCCAAATGCCGAAGGAGCTGTCGAAATCGAACCCCTGGAGGGAGCAATGCAGAGGAGCTAATCAAATAGTGGCGATCAAGCGACTCCTCGAAAAATATCTCGAAAGACGGGTGGTCAGGCAAGCTTGAGAGTCGACAGGCATAGCTGCACAAAAGCATCTCACGCCGGAAGGACAGCGGAGGCTCTGCAGCTTCTGCGTAAAGACTGGGTACAGGGCTAGTTGGAAAGGCCCCTGTAGCGACTCTTATGCCACGATGGTGAATGGCATTCAATCGACGTAACACAGATGGACGTGCCGACGAATAAACAATACACCCGTAATCAAGCTTGGATCGGACCAAAGAGCGATAAAGGCGAAGAAGGACGGTCCGATCAGCTCCCCAGGATGTGCCACTTAAAACGCGTAAAAGATTAAGAGAACGGTCACACTTTGCTTTTAAAAAGGAAACGTGCGAGGTCCAACACAACTTCCTATCAAAAATCAACCCCAAAAATTTCGCCTCGTCTGCAAACGGAAGTATCCCTGGCCCAAGATGGAGAGAGGGCGGAGGGAAATATTTCCGGCGCCAGAAGTTGATGCAGACGGATTTCTCGGCGGAGAAATTAAAGCCGTTGGCGTTACTCCAGGCGTAGAGACGGTCGATACAGCTCTGGAGACGGCGTTCGAGTAGACAGGTCCGCCGTGAACTGCAATAAATGGCAAAATCGTCAACAAAAAGGGACGATGAAATGCCAGGTGGAATACAATCAACAATGGGGTTGATAGCAATTGCAAAAAGTGTGACACTGAGTACAGAGCCCTGCGGTACTCCGTTCTCTTGAATAAAACGACTAGATAAAACCGAGCCCACACGTACACGAAAGACGCGGTCCGTCATAAATTCCCGAAGAAATATGGGAAGACGACCGCGGATATTCCATCCGTGAAGTGTACGTAGAATGCCGCCCCTCCAACAAGTGTCATAAGCTTTCTCCAGGTCAAAAAACACAGCCACGGTTTGACACTTTCTCAGAAATCCATTCATAATATGTGTCGACAGGGACACCAGGTGGTCGACGGTAGAGCGATATCGACGAAATCCGCATTGAGCGTTCGCTAGAAGTTTCTGAGACTCAAGCCACCATGTCAACCGCCCGTTGATCATGCGCTCCATCACCTTGCAAATGCAACTGGTGAGGGAGATAGGGTGGTAGCTGGAAGGTAGTTGGCGATCCTTCCCAGGCTTAAGTATAGAGACAATGGTGGCTTCGCGCCAAACGGAAGGAAAAAGGCCGTCTTGCCAAATACGGTTATAGACCTGTAAGAGAAAGAGTTTACTGTCGGCTGAAAGGTGCTTTAACATCAGGACATGAATGCCGTCCGGGCCAGGAGCGGAGTGCCTAGAGCAATTAAGAGCGTGCTCCAGCTCCCTCAGTGTGAAAAGTTCATTATAACACTCACCATTAGCAGACCGAAAATTAAAGGTGTCGGAATCCAGCCGGTCTTTGATAGAGCGAAAGCCGGCGGAATAATGGTCTGAACTGGATACCGCCTCAAAGGCAGCACCCAGAGTGTTAGCGATGGCAGCCGGATCCACTATAGTGGCATTGGAAACCTGAAGGCCAGAAACAGTACAATGCGACACTTTACCTGAGAAGCGACGAAGTTTATCCCAAACAACAGATGAAGGCGTAAAGCGATTAAAAGACTCGACAAAACGAGCCCACGACGCCTTCTTGCTATCCTGAATAATGCGACGAGCCCTGGCGCGCGATTGTTTAAAAGTCACCAAATTATCAATTTAGGGTGTCGCCGAAACACCCTAAGCGCAGTTCTACGGGCACGAACGGCGTCCCGACAATCCTCGTTCCACCACGGAACAGGTGGCCGCCGAGGTTGAGAGGATGAACGGGGTATAACGCGTTCGGCGGCAGCGAAAATAATAGACGTAAGGTGCTGCACTAGGTGGTTAATGTCGGAGAAGGGCTGGTCGTCAAAATGCACGAGGCTGGAATACAAGCTCCAGTCGGCTTTTGCGAATATCCAGGTAGGTACTCTGGAATGCTGTACGTGGTGCGACAAAAGAGAGACGATGCAGGGGTAATGGTCGCTGGAGTAGGTGTCAGCGACGACGTTCCACTGAAGACGACTAGCAAGCTCGAGTGAGCAAACGGCAAGGTCTAAATGAGAAAATGTACCGGAAGAATCTGAAAGAAACGTAGGCTCGCCTGTATTGAGAATAGAGAGATGGAACTGGTCAAAAATGTCGGAAAGAAGAGTTCCCCTCGCAGAAGCCCTCGGCGAACCCCACAGTGGGTGATGGGCATTAAAATCTCCCAACAGAAGAAATGGTATTGGGAGAGCGGACAGGAGAGCTCGAATGTCCGCGGGAGCGAGGGGAGATGCCGGAGGTGAATATACAGAGCAAACAGAGAAGAAAAAACCGGGTAACTGCAATCTAATGGCAACAGCTTGCAAGTTGGACGTAAGAGCGAGAGTTTGAAAATGAACGTCGTTACGCACTAACAGCATGACACCTCCATGAGCAGGAGTACCCTCCTCCGGTTCAAGGTTGTAGCGAACCGGAGTATATCCTCGGAGATCAAAAGGATCGTGAGGGCGAAGCTTAGTCTCCTGCAAACATACGACCATAGGCGAATGGGAACGCAATAAAAGTTGCAGTTCCGCCCTATGCGATCGTACACCACGTACATTCCAGGTCAGGATAGCCATGAATAAAAGGGATAAACGGTCTACTCAGAAGGGCGGCTTAAAAGAATCTTTTGTTTAACCTTTGGCCTCGGGCTTTTTGTATGGAGTTGGTCAGACTCCATAGCTTCCTCGGAGGGAGGGCCCACGCGCTCAGTGCCAGAAACCGATTCAAGCGCCGTGAATCGGTTCTGGGTGGCGATGGGTGAGGGGTGCCGCTGAGCGCGGCTTGTCCCAGGACCTTCCTGGGACAGCGACCTCCGAGGAGGAGAAGGTGAACTTTTGTTACCGCGCGCAGGCGGAGGGTCTTTCAAAAAATCTTCCCTACGTAGTTTCTGCTTGGGTTTCTTTTCAGCGGCTTGCGACTTCATTGACTTTGGACCAGGTTTATACGGCTTGGTAACAGTAGCTTTAATGGACGGCCGGATGGTAGTGGCGGTTAATCCAGTCATGGTCCAGGTCTGAGTTTCGGCATCTACTCGTGGTACTGGCGAGGCAACAACAGAACTAAATGTGCCAGATCGCAGGAGTGAAGGTTGGCGCGCATGGTAACGCCTCCGGGCTTCAGTGAAGGAGAGTTTTTCCTTTACCCGGATCTCCTGGATCGCCTTCTCGTCCAAGTACCGCGGACAGTCGGCAAACGAAGCAGAATGAGACCCTTTACAATTAACGCAGACGGGGGCTGTTGAACAGGTACCTTCGTGTGAGGGCTGGCTACATGTTGCACAGATGTTAACGGCACTCTTACATGAGACTTGCGTATGCCCAAAACGTTGGCATTTAAAACAACGCAGAGGTCTAGGAATATAAGGCCTCACAGAAATCCGTTCGTACCCTGCGAAAATGCTCGTGGGCAGATCGACGCCATCAAATGTAATAAACAGGGTACGAGTGGGTACCAATACGCCGTCGCGTTTGGCCTGCACTCGATGCACTGCAGTCACCTTTTGATCGGATAAATATTCTACTAGATCCTCGTCCGATATACCATCGAGGCTATGGGTGGTAACGACGCCCCGACAGGAGTTCAATGTGCGGTGCTTCTCGACACGGATGGGATAACCGTGGAGAAGCGTAGAGCGCAACAATGTCTTACTTTGCTGATCGGACTTAGTTTGTGCCAATAAGGAACCATTCCGTAGACGAGTGCAGGATTGAACCGCACCAGCAATAGCATCTATGCCCTTCTGAATTATAAAAGGGTTCACCTTCTCAAAGTTTTGTCCTTCTTCTGTTCTTTAAATGACCAAGTAACAACCAGATGATGGCGGTGCTACTTCTGTTACAATGACTTTTCGGCGCTTGTTTGTATTAATGGAGGAAGGGTGCTCCATAGCGAAATAAATCCTCCACCATTGCAACCGTCTCCGACCTCGGGCTCTGACTTCCCGGGCGTTACCCCGGCTTGGGTGAGTGGCCTATCTATACCAAACTCACCCCAGGGTCACACCTCCCAGAACATAGACAGAGGGACCCAATCGCCGTCAGAAGTCAGCAGCTCATGCAATGGCCCCCCCCCGCGGGACTGCAGTTGAACAGCGGATACGAACACATACCCTACATGACGACCCCGGGTGGTGGGGATGACGCCATTACCCACTCACCCAGCTGCGCACCAGTGCGCGGGTATCCGTCAGGCTGTGTCCACGGAGGATTTAAATAAAAAGATAAAAGGAACTAAAACTGTGTGGGCGTTTCGCACGCAAGGTAGGCCGGCGAAGAAGTAAAAGAGACGTGTAAATGAATGGGGGTGGGGCGAAATGTGCAGAAATAGAAGAGAAGAAAGAAACGATGGTGAGGTGCGGAATGAATGGAATGCAAAGAACGCACGAGAGCCTACCTTGTGTCCACCGGTCACGAGAAGAACTCACATCGACTGGATGGGGATGAGGGGATGAATGTGGCGATGATTGGCTCGGGAACCCCCGGTTGCGCCAAAAACCCGTACTCACATAAGGTGAGCCCCTGAGGGGTACCTAAGGACGAAAGTAATGTTCGCAGGCTGTGACACTGCCAAGTAACATAGCTCGATGAAACCTTAATCATACACAGAGGGAACTGCTACGGTATGTGGGATGGACTTTATTGTTGGGCGCCTTAGTGGGATGGACTTTATTGTGTGTTTTCCTTTTATGTACGGTATCGGTGTTTTTGTAGGGGGAAAAGGAAAGGTATCGGTCAGATGTCGGATGAGCATGGATACAAGTAGGTTCTCTTGATCTCGGGTCGTGTTAACCGATGCTATTTATATGGTTTTATTACGTTTTATTCTGACCTCCTTAAAACCATTCCCATAACCGATCCGTTCACACACATATGTTTAATGTCCGACCACACAAATATATCGAACTATGCCATCGCCAAATCAAACTATAGCCACATGATACCCTGTGGTGTTTCACACGTCTGCTCACATCGAATTCCAGAGTACAAGTGTCTGCATTTACCCTTCGGTTCGCATTCCTGAAAGTTTCTTAACCCTAACTTTCTGCCTGCCTTGTTCCCCCCCCCCAACTCACACATGTGTCGTTACAACGGGCATGTTCAGCCCGCATTCCGATCCCCTAACGGTACGTTCATTTCCCGGCGTATACCTAATCTGTACAGTCTTATAAAGACATGTTATATGTTCCCACACTTTTCTAGGTGGTTCACAAATAGACTATGTATAATCGATATTATGGCTTCAACGTATCGTTTCATATGCCACAGTAGGCAACTAAACGAAATATGCAATGAAGCGAACAGAAATGCCACTTTTATTCATAGACCATAAGCTACACTAAAATCAATACGACATATGATGGCGCTCTAGATTTACACACAGATACATGGTTCTTAAAAGGGTGTATGATCACCACGGACAGCAATGCATGCTCCACATCGTGCTCCATGCTGGCCACAGGGTTGGTAAGCAGTTCTTGTGGTAGGGCGTTCCATTCCTCCACCAGCGCTGTTGACAACTGTTGGATGGTCGTTGGTGCATGTGGATGTGCTGCAATGAGTCTCCTCAAAGCATCCCACACGTGTTCGATGGAATTTAAATCGGGGTAACGGGCACGCCATTCCATTCGCCGAATATCCTCTCGTTCCAAGAGATCCTCCACCTGCACTGTTCGATGTGGTCGTGCATTGTCATCCATAAAAATGAAGTCAGGGCCGACTGCACCCCTAAAAAGACGCACATGGGGAAGGAGTACAGTATCACAATAACGTTGACCAGTGAGCGTAACGTGTTCAAAGATTTGGAGGTCGGTGCGCCCATGCAACATTATGCCTCCACAAACCATAACACCCGGACCACCAAAACGATCGTGCTCAAGGATGTTCCTGGGTTAATTACGTGTTCCCACCTCTCGCCAGATGAGGGTACGTCGAGAATCACTACTTAGACTGAATCTGCTCTCATCCGAGAAGAGCACGCGACCCCATCCCTCGTTGGTCCAATTTTGATGTTCTTGGGACCATCGCAAACGGTGCCGCCGATGTGCGGATGTCAATGGAACACAACGTACTGGCCTTCCGGCAAAGAGACCACATGTGTATAGTTGCCGTGTCACTGTGTATCATGAGATTGCGTGCCTAGCTGTCCTGTTTGGCGGGATTTCTTCTTGCCTGTTGCACACTGTAGCGGTCATCTGCTGCTGTAGTTGAGCGTGGTCGACCACCACCTCTCCTTGGGACAGCAGTGCCTGTGGTGTGGAAGGTTCCCCATGCGCGTAAAACAATGCTGTGAGCAATTCCAAACTCCTGAGTAACACTCCTCACACTTCACCCTTCTTCCAGTTTCCCGATGATTCTTCCCCGTGTGAAGTCATCCAAATGGTGTCTACGGGCCATGTTGCAATGAAGAACACCACTACAGTGCACCGTAACAGCTCGCTAATTGCCGCACACCGCCTTGTCCTGTTTCGTCAACTGCCCCGTGTTGCGGGACCAGACCCATTTGGCACTATAGGCTCGCTACACTCACGCCATGTGACGTGTAGCTTTCTGTGTACGTGTGAGAGACCTCTGACAACATGCTCCAGCGCCTTCATCTACTTGCACCAAGTAGTTCATATGTTATGTTACTTTACCCATCCCGTCCTTTGGTTTTGCACACCAGTGTATATGCTTCGTTAGTAATATGCGTTCCAGCTTAGTAAACTATTAATGCATAAGAGAAAAATAGGAGGAGTCTAACGGAGGGGCCTCCAGAACTGGAGCACAGCACCGCATGTACTTCCAACTAGACCCACGGGAGGAAGGGAAGACCCAAAGTGTGACCAGATACGGACGACGATATGCGCTAGCAAGGACGGATTCCTAACGATTTCAACATGACGTCAATACTCACGCTGGCTGGCGCTGCCTTAGCCACCCCAACCTGGGGTTCCTGGGAATAGATGAGACGGCTCCCAGGAAGGAAGGGAGCCCCAGCAGTCCCGCCGGGCGCAGGATCCATGCCTCCCAATCCAGGTAGCTTAGCAGGTAGCAACCTTCATGCCTCCCGAACCGTGGGATCAGTCTAATAGGCAGGAGGTAATAGCTCGGATTCCTCCCCCTCTTCTCGGAACCCTTCCCTCCTCGGAGTAATATGAAAATCCGTAATTTTTTTTCTTCATTTCAGTCTAGAGCACATCTTTTTATGGTAAACATGTCCTCTGACGAGATTGAAATTACAGTGAGTAAAGTGGGGAGGAAAGTGCTATTTCAGAAAGGTTACACTTTCGGATTCCAAAAATGCTTAAAAAGCGACGTAGCGCGATGAGCGTGCAACGTAAAACGTTGCAAAAGTTTTATTAAAGCCCCTTCCATTGAAGATCCAGATGTCCTGGAGAGTGAAGAGGACCACAACCACGCGCCACTAGCTAGCGACAAAATTCAGAGGCAGAAAGTACTTTGTGATCTAAAGCGAAAAGCTACGGATGATATATGTGAGAGGCCATCAAAACTAATATACAATCAACTGAAGAGAGAAAACACGGACGAAATAACCACTAGAGATATCGACAGTTTACGTAAGTCCATATACGTCAGGCGAAAAATAGACAGGAAGGCTTTAATGAAGTTTGTGGGACTAGTCTACCTTTATGTACACCTGACATGGAAAAATGTTCGATATTTTTTATTTCTTTTCGAAACACTGCTCTAATGATTGTTATTGAAATACCGTGTGTCGTAACGTTAATATGACAAATAAAATGTATATCGGAATTTCCTGGGAGTGACCTGTGAAGTCCTCTTAACCTTTGATGAATATTAGAACATTTTATTTAACCGGAAAAACCATACTTCAGAAAAACAGAGCTCATTAAAATGCAAAACTTGCCCAAAATAACTTTTTCCTAGCGTCAACTATTTTCGAAGTATTTCAAACTGTATGCCTATTAACATGTTGCAAACTTAAGTTCATGACAAAATTGGTCTGAAGGTTTTATCTATCTTTCTTTCTTTTCTTTTTTTTTTTTGTTTTAACCTCCATGATCTCATGACGAATAAAATAAAGAGTTGTAACACCTGACTGCCTTATACACGGTGAATCATCTAAAACTTGCACTGCAAATATTTCGGAAATCGAATGTGCTATTGATGTGCAGTTTTCACAGCATTGATTGGTAGTCAGGGGCTTGTACATTTAGCCTATAAACAGATTTTAGTAATACTGAGAAAGTGTTTTTTTTAGCAAACATACAATTTTTAAATGGAACAATGTCTAGTTACATCAACAGAATAAAGTTAGGGTAAATCAGAAAGTCAATGGTCTTTGTTGCAGGATTCTAGTGCAAGTGGTTTACGAGAAATCGTATTTTGAAAAGTTTCCAACCCGACAATTGTTTGTCCCATTCAACTTGCTTAGTTGCTAGGTACGATGTTGTTATGTTTGTTTGGATTATGTTTTCTGTTCATTGATTGCATTGCGACTTTCTGGCCAGTTAGTTTGTGACAGTTCAAGCAGTAAGTCGTGAGTGGAAGATGGGGTTTACTAATGCAGAAAAGGCCGACATGCTCATGGTGTATGGAGAGTGTAGGAAGAATGCAGTTCATTCCTATACGGTGTATGCGGAAACGTATCCCAATAGACGTCAACCATCTCGGCAATTATTTATCAACCTCTTCAACCAATTACGTGAAAGTGGTACTGTAACACCTAGAAAACGTAACAGAAACAAACAAGTGACTGAAGAAGAGGCAGAAATTAATGTTTTGGCTGCCGTTGCAGTAGATCCGCAAATTAGTTCCCGCACAATCGCACGTGGAAGTGGCATAAGTCAGGCAAGTGTACTGCGCATTCTCCATCGACATAGGTTCCATCCCTATCACATCTCTCTCCATTAAGAGCTGCATGGAAACGATTTGGAGAATGTGTTAACTTTTGTACATGGGCATTAAGACATGATACTCCAGATTCATCATGTATCTTGTTTAGTGATGAGGCAACATTTACTAATCATGGCCAGTTAAACCGCAGAAACATGCGCTATTGGTCTGTTGACAATCCCCGTTGGCTTTGTCAGGTGGAACGTCAGCGTCCATGGAGTTTAAACGTGTGGTGTGGGATAGTGAACCATCCTTTGCAGACTTGGAGGAACCTGTGGTACCAACATGATGGCTGACCAGCCCATAGTGCACGAAGTGCTACAGCTTGTCTTAACGGATTGTTCCCAAATCGTTGGATTGGACGAAGAGGACCTGTACCTTGGCCGGCCCGTTCACCAGATCGAGCCTCTGACTACCAATCAGTGCTGTGAAAACTGCACATCAATAGCACTTTCCATTTCCGAAATATTTGCGGTGCAAGTTTTAGGTGATTCAACCTGTATATAAGCAATAGGAGCAATTAATTCCACCAAACTTGAAATAATTTCCAGGCAAAATGTTTTATATGAATAATATAATATGCAAGCGCTTCTAGAAAGAGTAAGGGTAGAGAAAGCCATAAGAGTGTATCATAGCTCATTTTTTGTATTCAAGAACATTTCAATATTGGTTATTGTATAAAAACGCGTGTATTTTATTTTACTTTTATGCGCAAAACGTCCGCGAAAATTTGTTATATTATAAACACGCAAGCGCAAACATTTAAAAATGAAACATCAAATGTTATATAGATTATTTCTAATAAATCACGGCTCTGCTAATAACGCAGTAAATGAGTTTAACTATCATCTGCTTCGCTCGAGAGGAGGATTCCTGGAAATTTGGAACTACTACCTGCTTAGACGGGAGGAACGAATCCTATATGATTGCGAGCTCTTAAAGGTTCTGGAGGTATGAAACCTATTTTTATGACTGCGAGAGGCATGGGTCCTGCGCCCGTCCCACCAAGCGCCAGGAAGAAATCTTTCCATAGGGAAAATTCCACCGTTTTGCCGCAACACACCAGTGGCTGCCGCCTGGTCCTACAACCCTGAAACAGATAAGGTGAAACAGATGAAAGGAAATGATGGGCAGGGAATTTGTGGCAGAAGGCTCCCATCCTAGCATTCGCCTACCGACCCGGAGAAACACGGTCAGGGTGACCAACCCAACGGAAATCGAACCCGGGACCTCCCGAATGGGAGCCTCAAACGTTACCGCGGAGCGATCTCGTTCGGTATATAAGGGAATAACATTGACATCAATACGATAAAATGCAGACAGCCTGGAAAATGAAAAGCCTATCAATGATTTGAAATAGTAACAGGTGTGTAGTTCTCAAGGTGCACATGTGATGAATAAAACACGTAGGAATTAAAAGAGTGCCGCAATGCACATATGCACTCATAAGAGGTATCTTGGTGACCAAGCATTCCTACACGGCTTTCCTTCAACAAGTGGTTTTCGCCTAAAAGAGCCACGATTCTCCACCAGAAACCTGGAACATGTAGTTACCACAACACTCCCAACAAGGATAGCATTCAGAGAGTTGGAGAACATTAGATTCCTTGTGTGTATTATTCGATCCACGCGACTAAGTGCATGACTTGTCTCCATCTTGGCGGACAACAACATTATCTGGAACACATTACACGCGCACCAGATGGACTTGAGACATGTGCCAACAAATTAAAATGTTCTGCACTTCTTCTCCAATACTTTGTATTTTAGCTAGTGCGTGTTATTTACGATGTTACCTATAAGCTTCGAGTTATGCATGTTTTTGTGAGGCTCGCATTCGGGTTCATTCCCATCGACCGCCCACTCTGACCTTGGTTTTTCTTGGTTTTCCCTGGTCGGTAGACAAATTGTTTCTCATTCATTACGATTTCGTTTCCCTCATATCCCTTTCGCTCCGTTTCCTTCTCATGCTTCAAATATGTTTCATGGCGTGAGGCGGTGCAGATGGCGCAGAAGGTTACTCCAAGGAAAGAGTACTTCTCGTAGACACTTTGGACTACCCGGTTGAACGGGTCGTTCATCGCTCTCTCTGGGGAACTCCAGTTGCATCGGGTCTTCGAGCCAGGAAATGTTAGGGACTCCCGCGCGTTTCTGTGGCCTGTAGCCCCCTGTATGGTTTCTTGACATCATCCTTTCCTCCTCGGGGGTAGTAGACCTCTGTAGGTCGCAGTGCGCGAGGTGTCTCTCTCCGTTGTACACCCTACAACCTATTATATTCTTAGTAAAGAGATACGTTCGCATTTTACTGTCGCCAAAGGAATGCGAAATAGTTATCGCCACTCTCAATCTTTTTACTCGCTTGCATGTGTTGGTTGCCGTTGAGCGAGCTGCTCAATAGCCAGGTAATTACAGATAATTTGTATCCAATTCAATTCTTCTCTTAACCAATCTCCCCTCGTGTTTCTAGCCGATAATCTGATCACAGCGTTGCAACATTTTTTTTCTCATACTTCTTAATGGTCCTGAATGTGTGCAGGCATAGAACGAAATGTGGCAACAGGGCACTCTCAAACACGTGACAAAACAGTTTTAGGTGTGAAGAGATACGCAACTTATGCTTAACGTACCGAGCGCAGCAATAATAAACATGTTTAACATCTAATTCACATGTTGAATTGTGTGTCGATTCATGTTTGCATTCAAACCTTTAATTGTGTTAACGAGCTCTTGAGATAGAAGAAAAAAAGAACCGCGAACTTTCAAGCATGTGCCTCATATGGGAGAGTATAAACATGAACCAGAAATATTATGGAAGCAGGCAAGACTACGACAAATTTTGTGTATTTTAATCATCTACATCGTTTATGTAGTAAGTTTTTATCTATCTCGTATGACTCCACAATTACACAAAATTATATAACATTCAACCAGGCTGAAGAAGCCTTCACAGTTATTAACATAAAATTCAATACGTAAATTTAATTTATAACAATATCTCAAATGTGTAATATTTTAAACAAAAACATTTAAAATGATTGACACAATGAAAAAAAGAAGAAAATTTTACCTTGTAGTAGTTTGAGGGGGAGAATTTTCTGGAAAATCTTCTCCTGGGGTGCTTTAACACTTTGACTCAAGTATGAAATTTACTATTCATTAGTCTTTTCTTTTTAAGTTATGTCATTTTCTATGCCTATTTTTGGGTTTCGTGAACCTAAAAATGTAAATTTCGGATTAAATTTCGATATCGAATTTATGAGCGGAATAGAATAAATACTTCCTGGTCCTACTATAAGTAAGCGGTAGAGAAAATAAAAGGTTGTCAGATATATTTTACATGTTTATCAGTACACTTCGGATTTGACGCAAATATATATTTTCTTTGTTTTTACTTGTGATATGGAATTAGGTTTTGCAATATGTTTAATGTTCCGTGCTTGTATGCAAAGTTTCATAGTGCATATAATTGCATATTTCCCATTTTTCTGCATATTTCATCATTTTTCCATGCATCGAGCATATAATGCACGTATTTTTAAACTTTTGAATTTAAAATTAATGTTTAAAACATTAAGGACAAAATAATAAAGTCCTTACTATGGAGACACCCATAACATTTCTCATTGAGGTTCAGAGTACACCTGAGAGTGCTCTTTTAAAGTACGCAGGAAAATTTAGGGGTAAATTGTGCAATGTTTTAGAGAGAAATCCTGACATTAAAGTTTTGTGTTCTGTGGATAAATATATTCAAGGCGAAAACATAGTGCTTCCTGAAGAAATTTCCCAGTTAGCAAGTGCTTTCAAATTATGCCCAATAACATCTGTAGACGTGGAGAAACACTTCTCAGCATACAAACTTGTGTTAATGGATAAACGTCAAAAACTTACACCTGAAAATTTGAAGAAAATGATCATTGTATACTGCAACTCAAATTACGACCGGTATGATGTCTAAGGAAGAATGTGCACTGTAAGTACCAAAAGATATAATCTTAAGGTTAACAATTTTAGTGCACGCTTAGTGCATATTTTTTAAATTATGGAGCATATTTTAAAGATTCTGACAGCATAAATGCACGCGTACTTTAGATATTTTAACTGCATATCCGATGTCTGTTGTGCCCTCTACCCTCACATATTGTAGCGTTTATAGCTTTAAGAATAAATTATTGAAAGTTGTTGATAGCCGGACAGTTTGCTAACACATGTAGGGGGGGACGGTCTAGGGCTCACGAAGTTTCTTTTTCTGATTTACACGTGCGCTATGGAAGGAGACGCGATAATTTTTGGAGTGGGTACACAGCGAGTCGAGAGCTGGACACGGAGACGTGTGCAGCAACGGCTGTCCCCGTGGAGCCTGCGGCGGTAGTTGCGGCCAATTAGCGGGGGTACGTGTCGATTTGGCGGCACGGGATTTGCAGGAATGGTCCCGGGTTCGATGCTAGCTCAGGGATTTGCATGAATCTTGGATATCGAGTTAGTGGTTAATACGACTGTTTTATTTTCCTGCTCGTTTATTTCCCGTCACCGTTTTAAAATCTGACTTCCTCGACACACACACGCGCGCATTTCTCTATTGCTGTGCTTCCTACTATCCCCGTCGATACATTTGTTTTCCGAACGACCTCCCAGGAACTGCCACGACGACGTGTGTCTTCTAAACTCTCCAGTTTCTCTATTTCAAATTTCTTATCTCCCCATTTCACTATCACCTGATTTATACCTTCTTTCTCGTTGGATGCCTGGAGCTATCGGGGTGACAAGAGCATTGACCCTTTTTCTATACATCTGCTTTTCAGGCGACCTAACGGGACACTTAACAATTAAAGGAAAACCACCCGTTTCCGGCCTGTTGCTGGCACTGTTTACTCAAGCTTATTCACATTTACGGTAACACTCGCTTCCCAGCCTTATTTAATAATACTACTCCTACTGTTATTAATATTTATTTTACCTATAGTTATAATTTTATTTAGCCACTCAGAAAGTACTGCTTCAATATACCCTGCTGGTGGAATGACTACTATACCTCTAATGTTAGTTGGCATTCTATCAGTGTCCCTGTTTCAGAAAAACCGGTTCTCTCCCTAAAATTTAATGATCATATGCATGTGTGTGTTTTTGGGCTTTACAGGAATTACACTTAAACACTTTCACAAACATAATACAATCCTACAGATACCCCTACAATATATACATATTAAATGCAGCAAAGCTATTTACAAGAAAGAATTTACAAACAATATACATTTCTACATTTTATACAAACTCTTAATATTATCAAATCTGTTTTTCGTTGGTTTACGAGTAATTGTTATTTTTTATTGTTCTCCAATGATCATTACAGTATTTTTATTTATTTAGTTATTTACTTATTTATTTATAATTTGCATACGCAACACTTTCCACTTTTTACGATTTGTTTCACTTCACTGTTTCACTCACTAGCTTATTCTAATATGTATATACATCTTTTTTATCAATAATGATGCACATAACAACGATCTATTCACCTATTTATTTATATATCCTTTATTATCCATGCACATAATTTGGTGCTTAATCTTAATAAATGATCGTATTATTAGCCTCTCTTTCCCTGTTTCAATTATTAATTGTCGTGACTGCTTAAGACTCCCTTATATTTTTTATTATCTATTTCTCTATGTGTGACATACTCCATTCACAATGCTAAACAGTGTTTCTATTCATTCAATTCCTTAAAAGGTCTTAACAGTGCAATGTTATACCTCCCCATAATTTTGTCTGCCTGAGTGCATTTTACTTCGAAAGCGCGATCCCCGAATTGTTTTGTGTTTATACCTGGACATTTATGCCTTTCCGGCTCCATTTCACGAATATCAAACTCATACTCATAGACATTACAGCATCCAGTTCTTTCAGAAAGAACTAACTTGCTTATTGTTCAAACTATGTGCACTATTCACCTTCATTTTTATCTTCCGAAGGATCTCAGGCTCATTAGCCTCGTTTACCTGCTCAGATTCCCGATTTACGTGTGCTAATGGATTCGACTCTTGTCCCACTGTCACACTGCGATAACTAATACTTTTATACTGCCCGTCTTCCGCATTTTGGTTCACAATTATTTCATCATGATAACAATCTGCATCCTTTTGTAATCGCTCATCTTCAAAAGAAACCTTCACAATTTCGTCATGGCCATTTATTTGCAAGTATTCCACAAAGAATGCTTCTTCTTTCTGGGGTTCCCTTTCCCCTCGTGTATGCCCATGCTCTATACTTGTCTCTCCTGAACGAAAGGTTCAATGCTTTCATGACAAGCTGTTTATAAAACTAATCGCTCATGTTGGTAATCTACCTGAGCTCTCATTGCGGTTAAGAAATCACTATCTAACAATATTTCTACCACCAGATATGGAATAACAAGAAAAATACGGTGTAACTCAATGCTTCCTAGCTTTAGCGTCAGCATAACCTGTTGCTTCACACGCTGTTTATTCGAACAACTAATTGCTAATACACAGAATACGTTATTTACGGGTAGCATCTGTAGCTTTAATCCCCTTGCTACTAAATGGTTAAAATATTATTGAACTGATTACAGACACCGACTCGCCGCTATCTGTGGTCGTATAATATTGCTCTTTTTCTATTGATACTTTGATTTTCGGTGATTCCACTATCTTGCGTTTGTCTATCATATCTGTACTGTTCGGCCTGCCTAATCGCACTGCCCGCTACCCTCACTGCCTAATTCGATGACGTTATTTTGTTAATTTATTTCGCCCCCTTTTCTGAGCAATGCGTTGCTTACATCTGCGCACTCTGTGACCGTACCCGGAGACACGGTCTAATTGGAGTTTTCCAGGGGCATTGGTTCTACATGTCTTGGCCTTATTTCTGGCGGATTTACTCTCGCCTCCTCGTGCGTAGTTTGGTTTGGTGAACGGCCTCTCCATTGTGGTGAGTTACGTCCGGTATTCGCGCTACTGTGCCCATCACGTTTCGGCGGTCCGTTTGCATATTGCCTCGTGTTATCATTCCCCCACCTGTTTCTTCTCTCCTTTCGTCTTCAAACTGCATAAAGTTTATCTGGGAATTCTGCCTGTTTTGTGCACTATTGACATTTCTATCGTAGTTTCCGCCTGTAGGTCCATTTCTCCTATAATTCTGCCTATTAGTTGTTCTAGAAGTGTTGTCTCTATACCTCTCGCGAACTTGATAAGCATCACGCATGCGAGTGTTAAAATTTTGGCTTGCCCCTTCCCCGTCTGCGAATTGAGGTCTATGGGTTCTTGGGCCAATATCGCTTTGTTCGTAAGGCTGACTTTGAAAAGCCGTCAAATGTTCAAGAACTTCCCCCATTGTTCGTGGCTTAGCTTCGATCAGGTGATTTTTAATTTCACTTAGAAAATGGTAAGCCATTAAGGCTATAAATTCATCCTCCCTCATAGGTGGTTCTAACAATTGACTTTGTTGCGCTAGCTTCAGAAAATAATCAACCATTCTTTCCCCTGAATGCGGTTGGTAACGTCCATTATTAATCTGTATCCTGACATATTGGGTGGATACACTGCAATATTTGTTCAAGAAAGCTTGCCTGAACTGCAGATAGGTCGCGTGGTCTCCTAAGGTTAATCTAAACCAACTAAGAGATCGTCCTTTTAACACTCTTTTCACATCTATCGTTCTGTATATTTCAGGAATACCATTCAATGCAAAATATGTCAAGTCAAGGGTATACCGCTTAGCATTGTCAATACGGTCATCGAAAGTTGGAACTGATATTTCATTCAATAATTGTGTGGTTATTGTTAACTGACCATGCACAAAATCATTATTCGAATTATTGCCTACACCATTATTGTTATTATCACATGTTTTTTGCGAACTCGATCCCAATGGGAATCGATCTGCCGTCCCATTAGTGTTTGGAACTTCTGCAGATATAGCAGTTCTAGCAGATTGATTTGGGTTCCTTTCTATTTCCATGCGGCTTATGGTCTCTCGCATTTCTGCTGTCCCTAGAAGTTTCGTGCTGACTTCCAACAATTTGTGTGAGGGATTCCTTCAATACATTTATTTCTTGTGAATGATTTTTCTTTTTGTTCTTCCACCGTTTTCTTAATATTAGTCAATTCAGAGCGGATGTGATTTTGTATTTCTGTTTGGTTTTGTTCGATCCTGTCACAATTGTTACCGAAATCATCACACAGTTGTTCATGCACATTTACATAGCTACATTTTATAGTTTCAATTTGCTTTTTAACACCCTCAATTTCGCCGTGCGCTTCTTGCACTTCGGCACGAACTACCAGAAATTCCTCATGCATATAATTTTGACCTGCCCTGATTTCACATAAAATCTCATTCTGTTTGTGTATCGGAGCCTTAACCGTATGCATTATCTTGCTTTCTAGTTCTTTTTGTTGTTCTGCCATTTTATTAACTTTTGGTTCTGACTATCCAATTTCTGACCTAGTTTCTGACTTATTGTTTCCTCCTGCTTTTCTAACCCCCTATCTATTGCTTCTTTATGATTTTCTAACTTTTGATCTATTGCCTGTAATTGTGATAACATTTGTTGAAGAAGGTTTGCTATATTGTCATCCTGATCCTGCTGATCGCTAACCATTAGCCTATTAGAATTTGACGCGGCTGCTGGCTCTACATTTCCTACACCTGTTTCGTTTAAGTTGTCAATTTCTGCTTTCTGCTCCATCTTTTTGTCTATTTTACAATTAGTTACAACTTTTCTATTTCTTAAAATCATAGACTATTAAATACACTTTTCATATATTATTGAACTACCAATTTTTTGTTCTTTTTCTTTCGATGTAGTTAGTCTACCTGATGATTAGTTGTATGAAGGCACTGAACTTACGTTTTGCTGCTTTGGTTGCCGTTGTTACTGCTGCTCTTGCCTTCTGTGGTCGTGTTGATGGTCTCTTGTCGTCTCGTGCAATGGCTGGATTTATGCCTGATGTCCTGGGCACGTTCGGTCACTTCTTTTACCGTCGATTGATTCACACGCTGTCTCGTACAGTCGATTTTATTCAGGCCCCAGCGTTAGGCAGCCAATTTGCGGCGGTAATTGCTGTCTCGCACAGACCCACGTTAGGCGGCCAATTGGCGGGGGTACTTGTCGATTTGGCGGCACGGGATTAGCAGGAATGGTCCCAGGTTCGTTGCTAGTTCAGGGATTTGAATGGATCTTGGATCTCGGGTTAGTGGTTAATACGACTATTTTATTTTCCTGCTCGTTTATTTCCCGTCACCGTTTTAAAATCTGACTTCCTCGACACACACACACGCGCGCGCGCATTTCTTTATTGCTGTGCTTCATTCTATCCCCCTATCCGTCGATACATTTGTTTTCCGAACAACCTCCTAGGAACTACCACGACGAAGTGAGTCTTCTAAACTCTCCAATTTCTCTATTTCAAATTTCCTATCTCCCCATTTCAATATCACCTGATTTCTACCTTCTTTCTCATTGGATGCCTGGAGCTATCGGGGTGACAATAGCATTGACCCTTTTTCTACACATTTGCTCACACCTCCTCCGCTAGCGCTGCTCCTCACTTCAGCTGGCAGCTTGCCGCCAACTGGCGCTCCAGTCGACACCACACCTCCGCTAGCACCACCCAGCACAGCTGTCAGCACCACACCGCCCCGGGACGCTCCAGCCCTCATCGCACATTCTCCAACGGCAAAAACCAGCGCTGCAGGAATCTCTACACCACCACCGCCGCCACCGCTAGCTTACTCGGTCAGCACCGTACCTCCTCAATGCCGCCAGGCCTTGCCCAATGCTCCCGGGCTTCCTACGGTCCCCATGCAATGCAGCTTCGCCCAGGTGACCACCACACCGCCACATCCCACCGACCGCTACGGCTCCTTCAGCGCAGTGGTTCGTGGGGTCCACCGGCCTCTTCCTGAGACGACGATCCTAGAGGCCGCTTAGCCGTTCTGGCCGTCGCTTGTCCGCGTCTCAAGGATCACCTCAGCCAAAGGACCTACTCCACTAGTGCGCCTGACGTTTTTGGACCGGGCACACTTCACAGCAGCACTCCTGACCGGCCTGAATCTGTTTGGACAAGTCCACCGAATAGAGGAAAGCCGCTCTACTCGTCATTCGCCCTGCCGTTGCTGCTGCAGTTACGGCCACACGGCCACAAACTGCACCCAACCGCCACGCTGCCACTACTGTGACGCGCCCTCTGTTACGGCCACCTGCACCGGGCACGATCTGAGCCACCGTCAGCGCTACTACGCCACGTGCAGCGGCGCCGACCACTTCACGGGTCAAGCATCGCGTCCGCTCTACCCAAGGAATCACCATCGACCTCAACCAACTCCAGAACCCAGCATGGCATCTTCATCTGTTCAAGCGACCACTCCGGCATATCAAATCAACCGCCCAGCTTCATCACTGCTCCGAGACGCTCAGCCTACAACATCAGCACCGGCTTCGCAACAAGAAACTTCAGGCATCGCTGAATCCATTCTGGCATATCTCCGAGCTCTTAATCATCAAATCAGCCTGCTGTTGTCAGCAACTTCTTCACGGTTGCGGGCCCTGGAGCGCAAAATAAATGCAAACAGAAAGCTCATCCGCCACGCTGCACGACACTTCCACTCACTCCGGGAACCCCCTCGACACCTCTGAAGCCATAGATTCAATACACCCAAAACTTCGTAGGATTGAAGCCAACCAATTACCACAGCACACCACTATCGTCGACATGTCAACACAAACTGAACCATCCGTCAACAGCATTGACCACACCACCGCTGCCTCCGCTGTTCCGCCGCTTCACTCTCCACCGATGCAGCCTCACCAGCCAACCCTCCCCCCCCCCGCAAGATGTCTCGCCGCAACTACTGGAGCTCCATGCCCTCACCCGGCAACGCGCAAGTGAAAGGTCCGGGCGGCTTCAGGCCTCACTCCCACGACAGGGTCTGCCTTGGCGGCCTAGGACTCACCTTGAGGTCGGTTTCCCTAATACTGTGGTTCCTTTAGGCCACTTCAAGCGCCTCGGTGCACAGTTAATCTTTTTAATAAAAACTTTTGCTCCCCGAAGCCTCTCATAATCACCAGGTGCCTGCCAGGGCCTCGGCCATGGCAGTCACCTGGTACATCCTTTTGTTCTGCTCCTGCATTAAAGCAGCAGCACTTACCCCCGCATGGATGCGAATTATCGAGGGTGCTCATGCGGAACCTCGCCCACCTTCCCGAAATTTCCATCAAACCTCCTCACTCCTAACAAAATAAAAAAAATAAAAAATTTAAAAAAAAAAGATGCGACCTAACGGGACACAACAATTGAGGGAAAAACCACTCGTTTCCAGCCTGTTGCTGGCACTGTCTACTCGACCCTTATTCACATTTACGGTAACACTCGCTTCCCAGTCTTACTTAATAATCTAATCCTACTGTTATTAATATTTATTTTACCTAAGGTTATAATTTTATTTAGCCACTCAGAAAGTACTGCTTCAAGCCGAAGGTGACGAGCACGGTCGGTTGAACCAGGTGAAATCCTCATATTTAATTCACAATGTAAGGTGAGCATTAATAAACTTATAAGCAGGGCGAGGCATTTAATGACCTATCATTTGATAAAGAATGCATTTATGACCTAAAATTACAAACAAATTTTAAAAAATGAACAATAAAAAGTAAAGAATTACTAATAGAATGCTAACATTTGTTACATTAAACGCTCACTTGGCTGCTAAGTTACATAAAATATAGCATGACATAAGAAATGAAAAGAAAAGAATATTTTAAACCATTTGACTTTTAACTGTCCTTATGAAAAATTTGCAATTTAGTACAAAATTCACTTTAAAAGCTTATTACAGTACCTTTTATAGCTGAAGATCGATTTCAGTGCACTTTTACAACAATTTTGAATTGCAATTAACAATCAAAACTTGGCGGAGATTCTCAAACAAAAATGACTGTCTATTGTCTGCTAGTAAAGATTTACAATATTGGAAAAGCTCCTCTCTACTTCAACGGAAACAATTGGAGCATACTGAAAGCAAGCAACGTCTCACAGTCAGCAATAGAAAAATGTTCACCAACAAAGCTCTGCCAATCAAATACAGTATTTTGTGCACCCTGTTCTTGTCTATCACCCTCTTCATTTTCATCGGCATTGCATCACCCACTTTACCATGCACGGCTCAATTCATTCACTACTTTATCCACTATTTGTAGCTGTTCCACTAATGACATTTGGGATTTTTCCAGTGAAGTTATGGCATCAGGAAGGAATCCAAAATTTGTGTTTATGTAAGAACGTTTATCTGCAATTTCTTTATCAGCCAACAGTTGGTGCGCTGTTTTTATTGATACAGACTCAGTATTGTCGAAGGAATCAATCACTTTCTTTACAGCGTCGAAACTCTTGCAATAATAACTACAAGCCTCAATCCATGTTCCCCATCTAGCCAAAACAGGTAAAAAGGGCAATTGAATTTCTGGAGCTTGTGTTTTGAATGCTACAACTCGAGAGGGGACTTTCAAGAATACTTTCTTCATGCTTCAATTAATTTACCTACTTCAGAAAAACTCGCACTTGCTTCTTCTGCAACCCGGTGTAATGCATGCGCAAACATGTCACATGCACCATCTTTGGGTAGAGTGGACTAAAGAAGCACCAGTTTTCATCATGTAGGGTGCTGCTTCTGTTATAAAAAGCAATGCATTGGAATTACGAATCTCATCGGGCCAAAGTATTTTCAATGCATGGCCAAATGCTAAACTGATGGCTGAGTAGATGACTTTGTCCAGCTGTTCACATTGTAGTAGAAATTGTTCTTCAGGGCCGAGTGCTTCTAGAACCCCAACAAAAACATTCACTACATAGCGGCCTACAGAGCCTGTTGTCTCATCGATGAATAGGAATGTATTTTTTTTCTCCAACCCTTTCTCTTAATTGTTGCAAGGTTTTGCTGTAGCATCGAACAACGTAGGAGCTTCTCAATGTTCTAGGATCTGGAATTGATTTTCCGGACTCCTCTTCTAAGAAAGTGCGCAGCTTAGGATGATTCAACTTGTGAAATGGAACAACGGCGGATAAAAATGCTTCGCATAATGGTAAAAATGTTGAACGAGTTTCCCCCTGAAGCATCTGTTGTAAGTTTACATCAGATTTATTTTCAAGTCGCTGCAGACCACGTTTATGTTTCCTCGGGACATGTGTTGTTCTGCTGTAAACTTTTTTTCAGCAGCCACTCTCATGTCGCAGATCTTGCAGAATAATATATGACCGTCCGTGGAAAAAGTATTTCCTCCATGTTTCGAAACAAATGCCTTTAATTTAACACCATTCCTTTCCTTTCTTTAGGCATTTTTCTCTTGTGGTGTTCGTACAGATGGCTAGGAACAACTGACTACCTCACTTAATAGTACAACAATGCCGGTTCACCTGGAGATAGGAATTTCCCTGGGAGTGTGGGTAAGTCCATTCAGTAAAAAAAAAAAAAATTAAATTGAGTTTTATTTATGGACGCTCTTCAACTGCTGTGGTCCTTAGCGTCCCATTCTATATTGGGCGTGAAAAACCGGTAATTTTACTCAGAGACCTCTTTATCAGGCTTGAGCTTCTTTTACGTGCCGTAAACCTACGACACGGGACCACCGGCTTTACTTCCCTTCCGAAGGAAGCCATGCTAAGGATTTTTATGCCCCAAACAAATCCATCGCCCTCCGCCGGGTTTGAACCCGCGACCTCGGGAACTAGAGGCTAGATGGTAACCACTACACCACGGAGGACGACAAGTACAGTCAGTGTATTCGTATTGCGCCGATAGCCGCTTTACATTAGCGACCCGGTTAATGAGGGTCATTAGGAAGGAGCTGTCAATCAATGCGGTTTAAGGAAAAATTACGGGGATAGACAACTAAGACCACAGGTACAAGGAAGGAAGGAAAGGATTAAACAGATCTCCACAAAACATTAATATAACTATATATTTGTGCAAAGTAATAATTTTATACGTTATATATGTACATGCACACGAACGTATAAAAGTACATGGAAGAGGAATTTGGGGAAAATAGTAAAAGATTCAATTTGTTTTAGTTACTTATTCTTTAGGCACTGTTTTGTGTAAAACAATTTATCTCACTGAATTTGGAATAACCTCAAACATCTGTTTTGATGTTACTGAGAGACGTCGTAGGGAATTTGAACGTTTCTCGAAATCTCTGCTCCTCATCTGCCCCGCATTTGCTAAAAAATTGTTGCAAAGTTTCCTGTTTGCATAATGTACTGTTTATGGAAATACATAACTTAAAAACCAATGTTCTCAGAAACTGTGTTTTAGAATTTTTCGGTACTTAAAATGCTCCTTACGATGCAGCATATCAGTGCGACATTTTTATTTTCTCTGCAACCTACTTATTTCTTTTCATAAAAACGGCTCATCAAATGTTTCAGATATTAGAATGGCACTATCTTTACTCTATGTGAATTTCATGTAACTTAAAACCATAAGGGATAGGCAAAACTTATTATATAAATAATGTAATCTCAAGAAAATGTTCAAAATAATTTTTTCCCTAATGTTATAGAAATATTTCGCGTCGTATGTTTACAGTTCCCACATTTAAGTATATCTGAACGGGGATCTTTTAAAAGTAGGTGATTCTTGTTTTCTTCATCAAAAACAAGAAATATGATGCCGTACCACGTGACTTTTCCTATTACTTAATTTCACAGGTATTTACTATTCATACAAAATGTAATTCTTAAATTTCCTTACGTTCACTGTCATAAAGTGTTTGCGTGGAAATGATTTCAAGTTTAACGGAATTAATAATTTCTACATGCTCATGCTCAAGGCAGTGAGCTGTTACAACTCTCTCTCTCTGTCTCTCTCTGTGTTTTTGTCATGAGACCATGGAGGGAAAAAAATGAACAGTCGCGAATTTTCAAACTATTTCTCTCAAATGTACTTAACTTGACAAAATATAAATGTATTTTAGCATGAAATATTTCCGAAACGATTGACACTAGGAAAAAGTTATTTGGGCAAACTATGTATTTTAATGAGCCCTACGTTTTTTCTGAAATATGTTTTCGCCTATCTCTAATGGTTTCTCAATTAAATGCAGTTTTGAAATATTCACTAACATATGATACCCCGTATTTTAATCAAAATCGTTAAGCTCCGTTTTTAACAAAGTGTAAAATAACCAAAATTCTTCCATGTAAAAAGTAGTTTGGGATGGATGGAATTTTGTGAAAATCTTCGTGTCACATCCTTGGAAGATGTAAAACTTTATTGATTCAGGGGTCTCAAAACGTGTATTTTCCAGTGGAAACTCGCCGTAGGTAGGCTGAAGAGAAAGTAAGCCGACTTTTTCATAAGCAAGAACACGGAGAAGTAAGTATAGCAAAGTCATGTAGCGTCATTTGAAATCATTTCTAGCCAAGAATTTTGAGCATTATTAAGGCAGGATGTGAAGCATCACTTTTGAGACGAATACTATAATATGCAAGGGCAATGCATCGTTTGGTTGGAATGCAATACTTTCTTATCTACCTATAGAGGAAGTAAAAACGGGAATGTTAACTTTGTAACAATTCCTAAGTTTTGCTGAAAGTTTAATTTAAGTGGTCAAAAAATATATAAGCTGTTGGAAATATATTCCCCAGCAATTGTTTGGCTCGGATCGTGATTATGTTCCCCAACAAGTGTGTAACTCACGTCGTTATCTACCTCAGAAAAGAAAAGCGCGTTGCAGTTTTTACGTATACATCGCCATTTCTGACCGGCCAGTGTAAGCTGCGCTTTGCGATATTTGAAATTTTCAATAATGTGCAACTCGCGGTTCCGTTTGCTGTACATGGAATACATATTCACTAGTAAACACAGTATAAAAACCAAGATGAAATCTGAGAACGTCTTGCTCCTCGGCGCAATACCAGTACCTTAAATGCTATTTAAGAACGTAATTAGCAACCCCTCGCGCATCTCAAGGCTCTACCGACAGTCTTTGAAAAAGAGTCAGGGTACAAATTAAGCTCTAAGAAATTAAATGAATTCCGAGAAGTGGGCAAGTCCATTATGTACATTCCTTGAAAAATAGGGGTATGGGCTAGCATAAGCTCTAAGAAATGAATTGAATTCCGAGAAGTGGGCAAATCCATTATGGACATTCCTTGAAAAATAGGGGTATGAACTAGCATAAGCTCTAAGAAATGAATTGAATTCCGAGAAGTGGGCAAATCCATTATGCACATTCCTTGAAAGCATAAGAGGTAGCATAGGATCTATTTAATTCGAAGAAATTTGATTGAAAAGGTAAAATACTGAATTATAATAACAATCTCGAATTAAATACAAATAATCTCACAGCGTTCTGGAGAAATGTTTAAAATGCTTAAAAGGCCTACAAATTGCCAAAAAATGACCCATTCCTAAAAAAAATACGAAAATTCAGAAAAAGCCCTAACAAATTGTTTTTATTTAACCCGTTATTCAATGTCCTACATTTTCATATATGCAAGCAATGTTTCAACCTTATAGGAAAAAGATGCAAAATCAATAAATGCCTTGCCCTTTTTATAAGTATGGCTTGATTTTATTCCGTCGTTCTTTTCATTCTTCCTTTAGACAACTTCAGATACATCCCGGAGATCCTCAGCCCGCCAAGCGAACGCCCTGTTTCAGGATGTGATTGTTATTTCCTCTTTCCTTCTCTTTTACAAGGAAATTCAGATAGTATATGGTTTTCAGGTTACCAGAGTTCTGGTTCGACGTCCGGTAAGGTGGTTGGAGAGATGGTGCCAAGAATGGTTTTCTACGTCTGATTTTATAACATGAGTTATAGCATGTGGGTGAAGCCAACGGCTTCATTTTCACTGTATACATGACAATTGATATTATAGGAAGTATCACATTTTATCCTGTTATTCGTTTTTGCTATTTCAATTGAAATACAGTTTGTCGATTTGAATTCAAAACCGTATTTTTAGAAAAAATGAGTCGATGTGAGACAGCGTTTTTTTCAGTTACGTAAATCAGACGTTCTCCGAGATTTTCAGGGAACTTTCAGCATTTGCTTGGAACAAAATTCATTTATTTCTGATTTATTGAGAAGTGTCTACAATGAATTTAATTGAATGTCTTGGTTAAGAGTATGATAAGTGAAAACCATATTTGTACAATTCCTGTTAACACGTTGACTGGGATCTGCCGCGGGAGTTCGATGGTGGTCATTTCTTAGGTACTGTTAGGATTGTTCTTGCTTTACGTAACTTACGAAGGTAACATAAATTACAATTTTTATGTCACAAAAGTTTTAAAACTATGGAAAAAAATGTTGAAATCCCTTTATTAATTATAAATATTTATGTTGTATCACCCTGTAGAAACCGTTACCGTATTGAAGTCATGTACACAAATACGGTACGGTACTACCCTCCAATGACCGGCAGACATGCGTACGGTTTCACGGCTTTTTCTTCAAAGATTTAGTAAGTCATTGCTGTCTGCTACACTGGATCCATTGTAAGAAACACACTTTTGTATTACTTCGCGCAACACGTGCGCAGCATATGCAATTGATATACGATAACTGTTCAGTTTCAGGAAACTGATCGGTTTGTATTTGAAATAACAGTGAAAATGTAGCATATTGCAATGAAATAATTAAACTTACTTATCCATAAGCGCATTCTAAAAGCAATCACATAATGGAAAAATAAGCTCAATTTTTTCCCTTAGGCTGAGTATTGCGGTCAGGGACCAATGAAAGCATTCACTGCTGCCATGTGCATGAGACTGTCTCTCGCCTTTGTTTACCTCAAGTGTGTTTCTTATTTCAGAAAGAGTATAGTTCCAATTATTATCTAATGTATGCCGCAGTATTAGTCAGAAGTCACAATGTCACGGGGTAGGGTTTAGAGTTGAATGTGCTTGAAAATGATGAAATTAATTATTCCGGTAATATTGAAGGTGATGATAGTGTTCAGGAGATACATCGAAAGAAGAAACCGTGGACGTTGATTCATTTGGATCATTTACAATATACCCAAAGAGAGAAAGTTATCAATTACAAATCCTTGCTCAGAATTAGCTCCAAACGCCACACCGAGTCATAAGACGAGTTCATAGCTTGCTAAAACCAAGGGAGAAGGAAGAAAGCAGTGCAGAGAATGCTATAAGGAAATAAGAAAAACCAACAAATAAAGAAAGTCACAAGTTTCTGTCAAGATTGTGAGGAACAGCCTGGATTTTGCTTTAATCAATCCATAAAATGTGACAATAAAACGCAAATGTGAGTCTATGTTACTGACAATAAGTTTAGGCCTAAATTATGTTTTGCGCCAAAGAAAAAATTACACTATACAATTCATATTATTGCTTATAGTGTTTAAAAGGCAGCGAATTAATAATATGAAATTTAATTTTCTAAATATTTTTGTAAGAATATAGGTAATAAATACTAAAGTTCTGAGTGGCATCAGTAATAAATTACTAGATCAATGAAAATCGCTTTGCAAGGAATCGGACCATGGAGACCGATACCACCTCTGACAGAACTGCTATCTCGTAGGTTACATTAGGTTGCTTATGCACGGTATCGGACCATGGAAACTGATACACCTCTGACGGAACTGCTATCTCGTAGGTTACATTGAGATGCTTATGCACGGTATCAGACCGGAAACCGATACCATCTCTGACGGAACTGCTATCTCGTAGGTTACATTGAGATGCTTATGCACGGTATCAGACCGGAAACCGATACCATCTCTGACGGAACTGCTATCTCGTAGGTTACATTGAGATGCTTATGTACGGTATCAGACCGGAAACCGATACACCTCTGACGGAACTGCTATCTCGTAGGTTACATTGAGATGCTTATGCACGGTATCGGACCATGGAAACCGATACACCTCTGACGGAACTACTATCTCGTAGGTTACATTGAGATGCTTATGCACAGCATCAGACCGGAAACCGATACACCTCTGACGGAACTGCTATCTCGTAGGTTACATTGAGATGCTTATGTACGGTATCAGACCGGAAACCGATACACCTCTGACGGAACTGCTATCTCGTAGGTTACATTGAGATGCTTATGCACGGTATCGGACCATGGAAACCGATATACCTCTGACGAACTGCTATCTCGTAGGATACATTTGAGGTTATAAAAATGTCAATAGTAAATCTACACACCGCTAGCTGGCATTGCTTATGGTAAGACGTAAGCCGCTCACGTAATAAAATCATCACGCATGTCCGATGTCGGAGACCTTTACGGTAAATAAGATATAAGAACCGCTAGAATGGCCGTAGTCAACGTGTTGAGTGCGTATTGTGTAGTCTTAACTGAGTAGCCATAAATAATACCGAGCGAGGTGGCGCCGCGGTAACGTGTGCGACTCACATTTGGGAGGTCACGGGTTCAATCTCAGGCGACCGCCCACTCTGACCCATGGGTTTTTCGTGGTTTCCCGGAGGTCGGCAGGCAAATGCTGGGGTGGTGGTTTCTTCTCTACCAAGATTTGCTTTCCATCATTTCCCTTTCATTCCGTTTCCTTCTCATCTTTCAGGTGTGCTTCTGGATTTCGTGTTGTATGGCGGTGCAGGCGCGGATGCCTGCTCGATGGAAAGACTATTCCCCGTGGACACCAGTGGGCTGCTTGATTGGTGGGTGGTTCGTCGCCCTCTCTTGACGGCTCCAGCAGTGGGACGGGTCTGCGAGCTTGGAAATGTTAGGGACTCCGCGCGTCTCTGTGGCCTCTCTGCCTGCAGCCTGTAGCCTCCTATGGTTCCTTCACCTCATCCCTTCCTCCAAGGGGGACGTACCCACAACAGATCTCTAAAAACTTGAGTTTTATTTATGGACGCTCTTTAACTAGTGTGGTTCTTAGCGTCCCATTCTATATTGGGCGTGAAAGACCGGTAATTTTGCTCAGAGGCCCCTTTATCAGGATTGAGGATCTTTTGCGTGCCGTAAATCTATGACACGGAACTACCGGCTTTACTTCCCTTCCGAAGGAAGCCATACTAATGATTTTTGCGCCCGAAAAAATCCATCGCCCTCCGCCGGGTTTGAACCCGCCACCTCGGGAACTGAGACTAGCATGGTAACCACTACACAACGGAAGACGATACAACAGATCTCTGTAGGTCGCGGTGCGCGAGGTGTCCCCCTCCATTAAATAACTATACCTATACATCACCATAAATAATAGACGAAATTAATTACTAGGTTTCACCAAAACAAAGTCTATTGCAATATTTTGTTGTTAATCACTGCGAAATTTTCGCTGTTGTAACTGTAAGTATCCGCATACTGAAACACATAGCTTGAAACATCAAGAGATCATTCTTTTCTTTACAGTTCATGTCTGAACAGAGTATACCGGTACAACGCCGATTTGGATTATGAACAGCTGGCACCTTTCTCAGTCAAGCAAATCCATTACCAAGCAACTGTTCCTGTAGTGGTGATTGTTATGGCTAAATTGAAGTGCAGAGAAAAATAAGTTTATTTAAGAACTATTACATTGTTTTAAGCAACATTGCAATCTTTAAACATATTTCTAAAGATAACTATTATATTCATAATGATAGAGGAATTATTACATCTACCCAAAAATTCGACATCGTCATTTCCGGAAATACTTGTTTTGAGTTCCCTGAATCCCAAAAATTAAAGCAGTTATAGAAATGATGTATATTTAACGAAATAATAGAAATTGCACGTGTTAGTTACTTACAACAGGCCCCCAGACAAATTCAAACACAAAAATTTCGAGGACTACTAAACCTCGTTATAAGTTCGACTGCAAGGCGAAGATTGTTTTATCAATTCCCCCATCCCGAACAATCCTTTAAATGCAACATTTTCTATTATTTTTATTTCATATTAGCTAAAAATTGCTATAATGATTTTGTATAAAATATCACATATTTGAGACACTGGGAGGAAAAACAAAATGCATACCGTGAATTTTCTAGAAATAGCGTCGAACCAGAGTAGGGGTCCTAACCCTAGGCCCGCGGACCAACTAATGACCTGTCCAAACATTTTGAATGACCCGCCGATAGCTCAAGATCCGATCTGAACCTATTTATCATTAATAACTCCCTGTTTCGAATCTGAAAGGAATAACATAGATTTGTTATAAATCCATTTTGCACTTCAGAGTCTGAGATTCATAAGTACTCCCCATTCATCTATAATAATAATAATGATGATAATAATAATAATAATAATAATAATAATAGCGTGACTGTAAAATAGGAGGAAGGGTGTGATGAATCGTACACTTAATATATGGGATATGACTATTTGATATTTCTATACTGTTGTAAAAATGTGTTTTAAGTGGTAAATGAATAAATGATTATGCCTAATTCAGTGCTCATTATTACTGATAGTGCTTATATTGGTACCTATTTTGAAATTGTTGTAGTGCCTATTTGCCAGCTTATTTTAACTTTTTTAGCGGCAACTGCGCCGAGCTCTATTCCTAACCATGGTTCCCCGATTTGGACAGGGCTTTAAACTTTTTATTTTCTTTACCACGTACATAGTAGATGGAGAAGGTGTTGCATTCCATCCAAAAATTCGATATTGAGATCTCAGCGGAAATATATGTTTTGAGGCCCCTGATTAAAAAAGAGCATTTTTAGAAAATGTGTGTGAACAGCATAACTCAAAAACGATGTCGGATAAATACCAAACTCGGTATTTAAGTTCAGCACCTTCCAAAGGCGCGACACGAAGATTTAAAAGGAATTCCCCCACCCCAAACTACCCTTTACATAGAGCATTTTTCGAATTTTTTTATTTTCTGAAAAATGGCTTTAACGATTTTGATTAACACACCATATATTAAAGATATTTACATGACAAATAAAATACATATCTTGAATTTTCTGAGAATAGCTTATGAAGTCCTTTTCATTTAGAGTTTATATAATCTTGCATAACTGGTAAACGTTAAGAGATAGACGAAAACCTGCAACATAAAAAAATGTAGATGTTTTAAAAAAAACACAATTTATTTCAAATAACATTTTTGTGGCATCAACCATTTGTAAGATATCCGTTATTAATGGCTCGAATTTTTCAATACTTAGCCATTCTTTTAATGTCCGGTCGATTTTCAGCTGTTTCTCGCGACATCGTGGAGAGAGAGTGGAATTTTAAGGCCAGCGTATAGCGTCTAGTTCTAAAACATTTGACTATCGCTAGTCCCTTTATATCTATAGCGAAATGTGTAATTCAGCTATTTCCAGAAATGTTTATCTCGACTAAAATGAAGTATATAGGAATAATTCGTGTACCGACTAATAAGCGATATAGGGTAGAGAAAGCCATGTGAATATAACACAACAGATTTGTTTACTTTTTCTCCCATATACATAGTAGGCAGAGAAGGCATTGCATTCCACCTAAAAATTCAATTCCCAGATTTATCGGAAATACATGTTTTGAGGCCCTCTAAACAAAACGAAAGCATTTATAGAAAAAGATCCGCGCGCGCGTGTGTATGTATGTCTGTGAACAGCATAACTTAAAAACGAAAAGTCGGTTAAACACCAAACTTGGTATTTAGGTTCAATACCTTCTGAAGGTGCGACACGAAGATTTTTAAGAAAATCCTCCCACCCCAAACCACCCTTTACATGAAACATTTTTCGAAATGTTTAATTTTCTAAAAAATGGCTTCAACGATTTTGATTTAAATATCATATATTAATGATATTTACATGAAAAATAAAATGTATATCTTGAGTTTTCTGGGAATAGCCTTTGAAGTCCTCTTCATTCGTCAGGAATTTTGTATAACCTTGTATAACTAGTAAACGTTAAGCGATAGACGAAAACGTACTACACAAGAAATGTGGAACTCCTTAAAACACACAATTTATTTCAAATAACTTTTTTGTGGTATGAACCATTTCTGACATATCCGTTATTAATCGTTCGAATTATTCACTACTTGAACATTCTTTAAAAGTCCTTTCGAACATTCAGTTCTTTCTCGCGATTGCATGGAAACAGTACGGAATTTTTAGGCGGCATAGAGCGTCTAGTTCTCAAACATTTGACTGCCGCTGTTCTCTTTGTATTTATAACGAAATGTGTAATGTAGTTATTTCTCCATAGGTTTATTTTGATTAAAATGAAGTAGACAGAAAAAATAAGCTTTAATAAGAATATTTTGTATACCCACTAATAAGCGATTGAGGGTAGAGAAAGTCATGTGAATGTATCACATCAGATTGTTTTCACTGGTCATGCAAAGAGCATGGAATTTCGAAGCCGTCACATAGCGACACACACTTAAACAATCTGACTATCGCTTTACCTATTCTGTCGTACAACGAAATGTGTAAATGTGAATCGAAATTTCATCTAGATTAAGAATTACTAGAATAATAAGCCTTTGAAGAATAGTTTGTAGACGAGCGAGTAGAGAAAGCCATATGAATTTAACATAATAAATTTTAGTGGTTATTTAAACATTAGAACTATATAATTTGTATTAATAAAAACGAAGAAATTCTGATGGTTTTAAAGCCACAATAAGAGGAAAAATAAAATTTAATAGCTTTTCTTCTTTTCGAAAGACCGTAATAAGCTTCAGGTACCTTACTTAATTATTCAGATTGTTCCATCCAATGAAAAATTTACTCAATGATATTATTATTATTATTATTATTATTATTATTATTCGTTCTGAAATATGTGCTCTGGATGTTTTTTCTGACGATAGAACCGTGGCACTATTCTCTTCAGTTCCACACGCATGGGGAAAGTGGTGTACAAGCTGACGAAACCTACCCTTGCGCTATGCTTAGTATAATTGCTGCACGATGTAAGAATGGCCTGAAGAACACATTCTTGAGGAAATAGTTACCAGTGAACTTGCAGGCGCGTCCTGCCCTACAAACCTGAGATAAGAACAGCCTGATAAAGTGGAGGTATTTGATTAGTTCAGAGATATAACCGTTTGAACCTGCGGAAAATGCGACAAGTTCAACATATCCGTCCAAACTACGCTTTGCACTCACATTGCCTTGCCACTCCACTAATTGCAGTCCAGATGGTGTACTTAGTAAGCCAGGTGAATCATAGCATTTCAGACGGAGTACCATATGATGACTTGTGGCCTTCTCGGCATTTGTGCTACAATTCAGGTCAAAGCCAAATACCATCTCCGTTCTCATAACGCTGTTTCATATGCGACTTTGTACACGACGAGAACACAGCTTTCGAGCCCTTCTCATTACTTGATTGCCCTCCTTCCTACACTCTTTAGATATCTATTTATGCCTAACATTTCTTCGTTGTCCAATTGAATGGGTGCTCGCAAAAACGGGTAAGCGTCAATTTCTTTAAAAATAAGTTGCATGTTTCTATCTACTGCAGAAACTGCCAAACATCCTCTCTGAGTTCGGCTAACCTTAAGGAAACCTGTGTGATGAGTGGAGCTTGGATATGTGTATAAAATGCATGTTCTTTTTTTATATATTTAAAGCTATGCAGAAATGATAGTTTTTGAAAGTCACACTTTCACAGACAATTTGAGCAGTGCTTGATAATGAAACAATAAGGATTGTCGGCAATTTTTAAGCCGTTTACTTTACTTTTACGGTTTTAAATAACTGTTTCCGCAATAGAAGAAACTAGTAGCGTAACTTGCCGCGAGTTGCTAAAATGTTGCTTGGAATGATCCCTCGCGATAGCCACGAAATCTTACTCACACATGCGCGTTACTAGTGCTTAAAATATCACATAAGCAGTAAACTTCGGTGACGTTACCAGAGTAACTCTGATTTAAATTACACGTCCTCTTATTACTTAAACCACGCCTACATTAGAACTATTCCCAACAACGTTATTTCACGTCCGGGCCAACACTTAAAATCCTATGTGTACCTCTGTTATCTTACTATTGGGGTACCTCCCCTAATTCTGAGAATTTTATCCACCTTTCTCTTATACAGAATTTCTGCCTACCCGACCCTGCAAACATACTGAATTTAACTCTAATTGCGTTCCAGGACTTTGTGCTAACGCGTTCGCTACGTCGGCTGTTACTAATGACTTTCGTTAACTTAACTTCCATTTCTCTTCTTCTCTACGGACAAATCTTTCAACTCAAGCTTGTTACATTACACACTGATTTAATCTACGGAAATTATTTATTGCAATTGTTTCTTTATCTTACTATCATTTCTTTACTTAATTATTTATATCTTCCGGCAATAATTACGGCATCAATAATGAATATAAATGCAAATTTGAAGGGAAAATGCATACCTATTTCAAATGTTTAATGTAAAATTGCATGTTTTACTCTTGAATGTGGTATTAAATTATAATTTTACCCTTTAGTTAATCAGTACTAGTACTTAATAAAGTCTCTGCAATCAACACATGATATAAATTGATGTATGCGCGCACGCATATATATTTCAGCATTACTCTGGAACGCCTAGAGCATTTCAACCAAATTCGGTATACACATAACTTACAAACTGGAAAACAGTGCCGTAGGGATAGGAAAATATGACACGTAGAAATAAAAAAGACCGATATTAATGTCGAATACACAGTTTTCAGGGTCATTGAGATGAATAGTCACACCCCCTGATTGCAATTAAGTCTAAGTTCAGCCCCCATCAGCATGGGGTGAAACAATGTGCAAAATGATCAAAATTAGTGTCGAAAAATATTTTCAGAGTCGCCGAGATGAACACATATTCTCGTAATCAGTTTGAATCTGTTTAAGGGTGTCCAACCATTAAAATCTATACTCCATATAATTTGTCGCATCTCGTTTGATATTTTATTATTAAATATGGACAAAAAATCTACAACGCCTATTTTTTAAACTAATGAAGTGAACCTGTTCCGAAACCTTAACATATGTTTAAAGAATGTGTTTGAAATATATATTTCATAATATTTAGGGATTTTTTTCCTTCATATTTTCATCTTTTGGCAAAAAGAATAATATTTTGGCAAATTTTTCTTCATATTTTTCCTGTCTCTAGTTATACTCTACTGCTCTCTGGACATGTTGTGGGATGGAGAAAAAAGACTTCGAGATGGTGTAGATTTACTGGTGAGTAAGCTCGGCAAAATGGGTTTCACACATTCTTACTGGCGGGGGAAAATTAGAAGAAACTAATAGTCGCTTCTTGGAACATTTCCAAACAACCAGTGTTACCCCTTGTGGCTATTAAGTGTTTTAACCAATTCATTTAACATTGCGAGCATAATTGATTGCAGGCAAAATGGACATGTAAAAGTCTCGAGCTGCTAGTAGAAATACATTTCTGCTGCTGTATTTGGATTCGTTTAGTAACAGTTATATCAGATATTTATCTGACGAGTAGGACAAACAAATATCAGTAGGTGGGGAAACCACGAGAAACCCATAGGCCAGAGTGGGCGGTCGCCGAGGATCGATCCCAGGACCTCCCGAATGCGAGCCACAGACGTAACCGCCTGAGCAATAGCCTTAGGTCGACTGCACAACCGGTATATCCTCTGCTTCCTTCCACCTGGGAACCGAGTAAGATGGTTCCGAGGCAATGTCTGTGAGTTTGCATTCGGAAGGTCCCGGGTTCTATTCCCAGCGGGCCGGCCACTCAGAGCTTGGTTTGTTTCTGGTTTCTCAAAGACGGAAAGCGAATTCTGGGGTAGGTCCTCTTCTACCGCGGATTTCCTGTCCATCATTCCCTTTTATCTGTTTCATCTTGATAATGTACTACGTTATCTTAAGGTGTAAAGCCGCGCGAAGGAGTGACAATATTGAAGCAGTATACTTTACCTGCTTCTGATGTTATAACGTAGCTCGTTGTGTTTTCTCGTGCGCCAGCTGCTCCAGTGGTAGAGCTACTGGGTATGAGCGAGTGTAATATGAAGGATAACACCAGTTTAAATTGATTGAGAAATTTAATGTGATAAAATACTTGAGCTATTGAAGTGAGTTGTCGACCGTTTGAAGTTAGAGAATGAAATTGATTATGAATCGTAGCACTCGAAACTATAGCAAATGAACTATTATACCTGCTAACTTCTGCAGTATCAATTTTACGGTTTGAAAAAAACTACTTCCATAATAAAAGAGACTAGAAGCGTAATTTGCCGCGAGTCGCTAAAATGCTTACCGGCAAAACCTCTCCCAATAGCCGCTAAATCTCAAGCGCGTCCCTGGTGCTACACAAGTAAGTCACAAGTATTCAGAGTGACGATTCGTCGGACAATAAGTACCTCTCTGATTTAGAATGCACGAACATTTATTAATTTTAGCTCCGCCTACATCTCAATACCCCCACCAACTTTTCTTTCTCACCTGGGCCAATATTAAACTTTCCTAATGTGCGTCACTGACTGTCACTATGCCGTACCTTCCCTTATTGCTATGCTATGGCTCGCCTGAGTCTAGGAAACTTTCACTTTTGCAATTTCCAGAATTGACCTAAGTGATTTTGCAAATGTACTGAACTTACATATAACCTAACTGCATTCCAGGAATCTTTATGCCTAGAGCGTTCGCTCTTCGCTGTTGCTAATGGCATTTCTTAACATGACTTGCTAATTCTTTTCCGGACAAATCTTTTCAACTCAAGCTTTATTTACTGTACGGAAATTATTTATTGCAATTATTTCTCTATCTTACTATCATTTCTTTATTTAATTATTTATATATCCCTCTCAATAATTATGGTATCAACCTTCACATGTTTCAGGGTTGTAGGACCAGGCGATGACGATGGGTCGCTTGCGGCGAGACGGAGGAATTTGCACTGTGGAAAGATTTCTGGCGCTTGACTGGCCGGCTGGAGCCCCTTGCTGGGAAGCGGCTCGTTTAGTTCCGGAACCCCCAAGTTGAGGATGACTAAGGTGGGATCGTGCCGGCTTTAGGATTGGTGTTATTCTGGAATCTTTAGGGACCCCGTCCTTACTATCGCGCATCGTCGTCCGGACTTCGGGTCTCTACTCCCACCTAGGGATCACGTTGGAAGCCCAAAGGGCCTACTATGGCTAACAGCTGTGCTGCAGTGGCTGGAGGCCTTCCGGCCGACTAATCCTAATCCACCAAGGGTATCATGGACAGAGGACTGTTTTAGAAGTGGCACATGATCAGCATGCCGAATAGGCGCCGTGTGCCAGACCAGGAAGCGAATGGTTTTCAGTCGAGTACTGGCTGAGTACATTCTGCCATGCTGTACCGGGAATCAAACCCATGGAATCTCGCACCGCAGAGTTTTAAAAAAAGTGGAAATGACGTTGCTATGCTCGTAGCCTTTATTTTAATAATACCTACATTATGCAGAACATTCCTTATTTTTTGTTTGCGCTATGAGATGTGTAAACTTGGTCTTTTTATTTCACATGTTATCAAAGTGAGCTAATTTTGGAAGTACATACAGTAATTTAAAATATTATCGAAATACATAAATAACCTTCGGAATACCCTCCTCTTTGTAGGACATACACCCCCAAGGACCTACAAGCCAATGCCCTGGGTCAGTAGCCTGTCGAGGAGCAAGCAAACTTTGGATCATAGCATATCCAGGATGGGTGATCAGCCCAACTTGGTATGGCAGTGAAGAAGGAAATAAAATGTAGTGATAAAAGGGATGATAGGAAAATTCGCGGATCAAATCATACAACCCAGCATTCGTCTAGGGACCGAGGAAAACCGCGAAAAGAACCTTCGGTCAGATTGGTCGGCCTCGGGGGTTTTAACCCGGGACCTCCCGAGTACAGGCCACAGAGGTTACCGCCTGAGCCATCTCGTCCGGTGATAAATCACCTGAAGTTCCAAAATACGATACAGATAAAGTTAGTTACTGCTCTACTCATTTGACGCCAAACTTGTCTCTCCCAACCCATTTTTGTTCCTTGAAAATGACAGGACATGTACCACTAATAGTTTATATTAATAGCATGTGGTTGTCACGTTTGCTTAAGAAACAAACTGTTATTTATATCACCCATAAGCTTTTAATGGCTGGAGAGAGTAAATGTGCCATTGTTTTGATTCCCATTTTGGAAACGCATGGCTGGCACGAGTGCAGGGAAGAAATGGCCCAGTAACCTTTACTTGACGTGATGCAATGCAGTGACCACTCCAGTATCACTAGTGATGGGAAGTTTAAGGCCGTTACTTTTTAAAATCAGTTCACTGCTTGTCTGTGTGACATTACTATGACCTCCAGTTCCCGAAAATCTGCAAGACCTGCCAACATTTTGGCGAGTTTGAGTGCTCCAGTCTGTTTACATGTGCTATCAGAATATATTCAATAACCAGCAAGAGCACTAGAAATTTCCCTGTTGTCTGTATGCTCGGTTGAAGCCAGTCCTGGACTATCTTCAGTCTCAGGGAAGGTTACTGCAGACATTTTGATACAACAGTCATTATGGTTTCCTTGTAAGGTAATAATATTACTTTCCAGTAACAGCAAAATTTGTGCTTAAGAATACATTAATAGCTTGCAAGATTGCTTATATCCACGTTTATCATAAATACAGAGCTACTTCAAGATCACATTTGAAACTCGTAAGACAGAGTTAGGTTAAACTTCAAAAGTGCTGTTACTACACACTGTAAGCATCCTCATATTCGTACTAGATTCATTCGTTTCATTCTAACTTGAAAAACTCTAGTCTTAAACCACCGTTAGATTTTGGCAAAGTAATGACCAGCGTTCGGATTGTTATGACATAAAAGGGTTTGAAAAATTACCTATAGAATGACTAAATATTTTTTAAAGTGTACAGAAATTAACTAAAAATGAGATTCATTAAGTTTATTAAAATTAGTCCAAAGAAAATTATAAATTAATTTATACATAATATAACCGTTATACAGGTAGGAAATGTAGGTATAAAATGAGATAATCTAGAAAATTCATTTTAAAAAATCTGATGTCTTACATTTACATGGCTTTCTCTACCCCTCCATTGTGTATTAATGGGTGTAAAAACTATTCCTACGAAAGCTTATTTTTCTACCTACTTCGTTTTAATCGAGACAAACCTTTGCAGAAATAGTTACATTACACATTTCTATTTAAATGCAAAGGGAATATCAATAGTCAGATGTTTAAGAACTGGACGCTATATGGCGGCCTCACTCTTTCCGTGCAATCGCGAGAAACAACTGAATGTCGACAGGACTTCAAAAGAATGACAAAGTGAACAGTTCGAACCATTAATAACGGATATCTCGAAAACGACTTATGCCAAAAAAAATGTTATTTGAAGTAAATTGTGTGTTTTAAAGAGATCTACACTTTTTCTGTAGTGCCTTTTCGTCTATCGTTTAGCGTTTACCATTTATACAAGACTATATGCGAATGAAGAGGACTTCACAGGTTATTCCCAGAAAATTCAAGATATAATTTTATTTATCATGTAAATATCTTTTATATGTGGTATTTTAATCAAAATCGTTAGAGGCATTTTTGAGAAAATAAAACATTTCGAAATATGTTCTATGTAAAGGATAGTTGGAGCGGGGGATTTTCTTGAAAATCTTTGAGTCGCATTTTTGGAAGATACTGAACTTAAATTCCAAGTTTGGTATTCATCCGACTTAACGTTTTTGAGTTGTTCACAGGCACACACGGACCTTTTTCTAAAAAGTTTATTTTTGATTCAGGACGTCAAAAGATGTATTTCCGGTGAAATCGCGGTATCGAATTTTGGGTGGAATGTAATGCCTTTTCTACCTGCTATGTACGTGGTAGAGAAAGCAATACATTTGTTTCAAGTTCTTGTTTGAAGAATCTGAAAGTAAACTTAAAAATATTTTTGGTAGTGTTTAACGCCAGTTCTTACTGCATACGGTGGACATTGATGAAAAATGAAATGGTTATTGGGAAATGAAATTTGGGAAGGAAACGTTTCAGATCTAAGTTTAAGGTATCTCCCTGGCAAGTGTCAGTTACTTGTATGAGGTCTGAGGAAAACCTGAGGAAAAAAAAAACAATGAAGAACAATCCCTGTTGGATTTGAACCGCGGACTTGTGCTCAAGAGTCCCTGGTTTAACGAGCTCGGCCACCCCTGTAGGATAAAATTGTTTTTGAAGCAGGTCTTAAAAAGTATAGCATTAATTCTTTTTGATTCTCAGGTGGATATTCTCTTGTTTCCGAAACTAAAGGACTTTTTGGGTGGAAAAGAGTTTCCAACCGATGAAGACCTCAAAGAGGCAGTGACAGTCTTTGGCGGTAGAAGGGTATAACATCGGCATTAAAAAACTGGTACCACGTTACACTAAATGCCTTGGCAGCAATGGCGATTACATTGAGAAATACAGTAAGGTACTGTATCTTTGTAAATAAAGTTTTGTGTTAATATCTTTCGTTATTAATTAGTTATGCCAAATCTTCTTTACTTACTGGATGTCCCTCGTACAATTTCTTCCTTAAATGTTAAGCGTTGCCGTTTTTACTCAAGGAGTTTCGAATTCGATTTCCTTCTAACCAGATATTGTATTGGAAAGCAATCTTTGGGGGCCTAGTCCGTCCCGAGTGCTTCACTCACCCTCGTGCAATTAAAGTGAGTCGAGGTTTAAGAGTATACCTAAAAATGCCTAAAGCTGTACTTCATTTTTATGTTATGAAGGGTTCGTAAAACTTCACAAAGTTCATAGTAGTAGTGCTTAACGCCCGTTCTGACTACATACATACGGCGCCACAGGCGGTGGACTATGATTATACATGAAATGAAATGATAATTATTGGGAAGGAAACTTTCCAGGCCTACGTTTAGGGCGCCTCGCTAGCATAAGAGAGGACTTAGGAAAAGCTGGAAAAAGCCTGTCGCGGAGGATGCTACTGGCAGGATTGGAACCCCAGAACTCCCATCCATTGTTTCAAGCCTTAACGACCACGAACACCTGTGTTGGTCTAAACCTAATAGTTAATTCTTTTTGTTCACAATACGATGCCATGCTACCAATTTGAACTATTAAATTGTTCTGAAGTTTGGCAATAAGATATATGTTTCCACTTTATTTTGCTAAATACAAGTATTTTCACTACAGCTCGTATCTCAGAACAGTTCAGGTAATAGATACACAAGGGAGTGACTGTAGAAGGCTCAGCAACACGGAGATCATAAATTCAAAGGAATCGAAAGCTTTTATTTTGGATGGTTTCATATTTCGATTTCAAAAGCACTTAGCTGGAGGCCTTCAACGATGGAAGTGCTTCATTGCAAGCAATTCAAGTAACTACATATGGAGCATCCTCAAAACCATATCATGAAAAACAATATGATCAAGACGGAAACATTAAGTAACTCACTGTAGAGAAGATTTCCATGTAGAGGTAGTGTGCGGAGGATATCTTGAAAATCTTCAGGTCGCATGCTTGGAAGTTGATCTTAAATACTAAGTTTGGTTTTTAACAAACTTTTCATTTTTGAGTTATGCTGTTCTCTCTCTCTCTCACTCTCTCACACTCGCACTCGCACACACGGACCTTAAATGCTTTGAGGGGGTTCCGAGATCCGGTGAAATCTCAGAATCGGAATACAATACTTCTCCTACTTTAAGTACGTACTGAGCGAGATGGCTCCGTGGTAACGTGTAAGGCTCACATTCGGGAAGTCTCAGTTCGATTCCCGTCGAGCACCTACCTTAACCGTGGCTTTTTCGTGGTTTTCGTTGGTTGGTAGGCGGATGCTGGGGTAGTTTCTCATCTACCACGATTTCCTTTCCAAGTTTCAGGTATGCTTCTAGATTTCGTGGCGTGTGGCGGTGCCGGACAGATGGCGTGAATGCTTGCTCAAAGGAAAGAGTATTCCCCGTGGACACTGAACGGCTGGTTGCTTAACGAGTCCTTCATTGCCCTCTGTGGGCAGCTCCGGCAGTGGGACGAGTCTTCGAGGTATAACTTCTGCGCGTCTCTGCGGCATGTCTGCCTACGGTCTGTAGCCTCCTGAGGTTCCTTAACTTCATCCCTTCCTCCTGGGGTGATAGCCGCATTAGATTCTATGTGGGTCGCAGTGCGCATTGTGTCCCCTGCGTTGCATACCCTATACCGTAAGTACGTAGTAGAGAAAGTTATCGTTTCTAACGCTCCCCCATATGGCCTTCGGGAGATACCTCATTCCGCCAAGCGATGACTGGACCCATTTCTTAGGTGAAGGCACCCAGCAGGCCTCCGATGGTAGGGTGATGATGAGGATGACGGTGGAATGAGAGAACCTACAGCTTTTACCGTGAACTCTGAAAAACGTTTGGGAGTGAAGGCGTGGATAGGATCGATTTAAAATCGCCACCCCAGAGCCAGGAATCGAACTCCGGACCCTCAGTACGAGGGCAGGAAACGAAACCACTGCGCTACCCCGGCACCCCGTAGTAAAGTAAAATAGCATTTCCACTTTGACTAAAGTTGATGTGGCATAAGTGAAATGAAACATTCGAAATGCTCACTCTACTGCTGACCCCGCTCTTCGCAGACAGAGGCACTAGCAGAAATTAACATTGAAGCAGTTTATGCTGGTTAATCGCATGGCAGCGATGCAAATATAGAAATGTTTTCAACTCTACATAGTCCTCATGTTTAGTTGCAAACCCCTACATTTTATGATGTGGATAGAACTTTAAAGTCCTATCTTCACTGTCCATTATAGAAAATTAGCAAGTTTATCGTAGGTCTTTATCTTAATAAGAGTAACAGTACACAATCAGTCAGTAATACTTTAACTGAGAGTTAGTAAAAGGTTCTTGAGGAAATTCTGCATCCTTGAATCTTTTCCTGCCTTACATTCAAACTGGCTGACCCGGAAACATTGCAAATAAACCGCAACGTGGTTTTGCTTCCTTGGGCTCCTCCGTGTAGTAAACTACATGTCATTATAACGTTGCATTTAAAGGGACCGGGTAGCGCCTATATTCAAAAGTTAAGTTGCAAATTATCCTTATGCTCGTTCTTAAACCCTTCAGCATAGGTAAGATTTTGTCTTGGATTTGCAAATGTCCCAGCTTTATATTAAAATGATTACTATATAACGGAATCTTATTGTTTCTATAAATGATTTTCCAGTTGAATATCTAGCACAATCTGTGCTAATGTCTATGCCAGGGATGCCCAACCTTACAGAGAGAGGGGATGAAGGGAATTTCCCTTCCCACTCATTTCCACTTGTGCTGCCAAGGACTGAAACTTGATTGGTTTAGCTTGTCAATCTCTTCAAATATACATAGTAGGTGGGGTGAACTATGAGCTATGAACCTTAGTTCTTAAGAAAACAGGTTGGGCCTCACTGGTCTATGCTTTTAATCAGGATATTAGGTTGATGGCTGGTAAACAGATGAAGGTTAATTCTTGAGCCATTTTGAAGCCTCAAGGTACCCCAATTTTTTTAAAATTCCTGACAGAAAGTAAACCTACTTTATAGCATAGTTTAGTTTATAGTTTAATGCCAACAGCACACAAATCAACAAAACAAAAATACGCCTGATAATAATGTTTAATAAAATCAGAAGGAAATTCAGAAACGCGGTCAGGCCACAACAACTTGCTAAGTGTGTCGTATGGTATGTGAAATGTGTCATATAGGACATGTGGATTTTCAGTTCTCTAAATAATGCAATTATGTTTGTTGACTCGGCCACTCACATGAAATGTGGCTCTGTTCATGAGCATCCATCGAATTAACCACTGATCGTCCGCTTCCTGCCTCTCACACATCATGACAGCAAACTTGAGACAAGTTCTTAATTACGCTGCATCAATGCTTGATTTTGCTGAATATGGTACGTAAACATCTTAAGGTACTGTCTATCAATCCTCCGATTCATTTTGTATGGCATATTCTGCTGTGCTGATATGCGGTGAAGTCACTTCCATGGGCCCTAGCGCTTTTGTGGCATGACGACCATTTTGTCTCCTCTGCACGATAGCGCTGCCATGCCACACGGGGGAAGTTTCAAACATTACTCATTGTTAGTTTCTATCGTTTCCGCTTATATTACAGCAAACTGCTTAGAGATTGTGCATTAATCTTTTATATATAGCGTTTTACTTTTCTGACACCTCAAACGGATCAGCCTGTTAATTTGTTGAAACAAATGAAAGAAACAAGTAGCTCATGACGAAATTATGGAAAAAATTTCTTAAAACCCTAGCCAAAATCTTAAGTATCCTGTTTTATTTACCTGAATCCATACAGTGAACAAATATCTATAGGAAATAAATTTTACCTTAAGAAAACATAACAGATCACTATATAAGCGACTTGTTAATGGTACAGCGTCGTGTTAATTAGATATAAACATCATTACAGTAAGTATAAAAGAACAAACCAAGAAATTTGGTGTATACAAAACAAAAACTGCGATGTGTTACACCATAAGATTTTATCTACCCATTATCGTTTATTTTTATATGGTTTCTACAAACTACTCTTACGAACGCTTATTTTTCCGTCCACTCTATGTTAATACACACAAGCCTTTGCAGAAATAGTTTCATTTCACATAGTGTTGTAGGTACAAGGGGACAGAGGAAGCCAAATCGATAGTCAGATGTTTAAAAGCGAGTGGCTGCATGCTGGTCTTCACATTTCTACTCTTTCCTTGGCATCCCGAGAAACATCTGGATAGCAACAGCGTGAGCGCTTTAAAAATATGGCAGAGTGTTGAAAAATTCAAACCAACAATAACGGGAATGGCTGATGCCACAAAAGGCATTTGAAATAAATTGTGTGTTTTAAACTAATTTGTACTTTTATCTTGTACCTTTGTAGAAAAGGTATGTGTAGTAGGTATATTTTGTCTATCTCTTAAAGTCTTCCAGTTAAACAACGTTTTTCAAAATTCCTTCCAAATACAGACTACACAGGCCATTCTCAGGAAATTCCAGATTTATTTTTCATGTATACATCTTAGTTATATGGTACTTTAATCAAAATAAATATTCCATGTAAAGGGTAGTTTGGGGTGAGGGATTATCTTTAAAATCGTCGTGTCGCATCTTTGGAAGATACTGAACTTAAATGCCCAGATTTGTATTTTTTTCGTTTTTTAGTTACACTACTCACACACACACACACACACACACACACACACACACACAAACACACACACACACGGAGATTTTTCCAAAATGATCCACCGTTTTACTTCAGGGGGCTCAAAAACATATTTCCGGCACAATCTAACGTCGAATTTTTGGGTGTAATACAATATCTCGCCTACTTACTATGGGTAAGTAGTAGAGAAAGTAAAAATGATGCACTTTCCAAATCCACCCATCCATCATCCATCCCTCCCTCCCTCCCTCCCTCCTACCATCCATCCATCTACACTGTGTGATCAAAAGTATCCGGACACCCCACAAACATACGTTTTTCATCTTAGGTGCGTTGTGCTGCCACCTACTGCCTGGTACTCATTATCCGCGACCTCAGTAGTCATTAGACACCGTGAAACAGCAGAATGGGACGCTCCGTGGATCTCACGGACTTCGAACGTGGGCAGGTGATTGGGTGTCACTTGTGTCAGAAGTCTGTACACGAGATTTCCACACTCCTAAACATCCCTAGGTCCACTGTTTCTGATGTGATAGTGAAATGGAAACTGAAGGGACATGTACAACACAAAAGCGTACAGGCCGACCTCGCCTGTTGACTGACAGAGACCGCCGACATTTGAAGAGGGTCGTAAAGAGTAATAGGCAGATATCTATCCAGACCATCACACAGGAATTCCAAACTGCATCAGGATCCACTCCAAGTACTATAACAGTTAGGCGTGAGGTGAGAAACCTTGGATTCCATGGTCGAGCGGCTGCTCATAAGCCACACATCACGCAGGGAAATGACTCGTTTGGTGTAAGGAGCGTCAACATTACACGATTGAACAGTGACAAAATGTTGTGTGGAGTGACGAATCACGGTACACAATGTGGCGATCCGATGGCAGGGTGTGGGTATAGCGAATGCCCGGTGAACGTCATCTGCCAGCGTGTGTAGTGCCAACAGTGAAATTCGGAGGTGGTGGTGGTGTTATGGTGTAGTCGTGTTTTTCCTGGAGGGGGCTTGCACCCCTTGTTGTTTTGCGTGGCACGATCACAGCGCAGACCTACATTGATATTTTAAGCACCTTCTTGCTTCCCACTGTTGAAGAGGAATTCGGGGATGGCGATTGCATCTTTCAACACGATCGATCACCTGTTCATACTACACGGGCTTTGGCGGAGTGGTTACACGACAATAACATCCCTGTAATGGACTGGCCTGCACAGAGTCCTGGCTTGAATCCTATAGAACACCTTTGGGATGTTTTGGAACGCCGACTTCGTGCCAGGCCTCACCGACCTACCTCTCCTCAGTTCCGCACTCTGTGAAGAATGGGCTGTCATTCCCCAAGAAACCTTCCAGCACCTGATTGAAAGTATGCCTGCGAGAGTGAACGCTGTCATCAAGGCTAAGGGTGGGCCAACACTATATTGACTTCCAGCGTTACCGATGGAGGGCGCCACGAACTTGTACGTCATTTTCAGCCAGGTTTCCGGATACTCTTGATCACGTAGTGTATATATATATATATATATATATATATATATTAATCTGAAGATCCCGTATACGGGATCTTCAGATTAATTCGGCCGTTGCCGCCAATCGGTTATCTGCGCATGGCGCCAGTACTTTGAAGCGAGTTTATCACCAGTGCCTCTGGACTAAACTGTATTCACTCTTAGATTGACCCGCGCAAAACAAACCCACGTGACCAGTGCACCGTGGGTACGACACGGTAGTAATGCACTCAGGACAGAGTCCCATGCTAATAATCTAAATTTTAGAATGAATTTATCCTTAAATGGTATAATATTGTATACAAATACCCAAGAGTTTAATTAACACTGGTTTGTACTGTTAAACAGAGCCACAAGTCCCAATATGCAATTCGTATGTCACCTGACCGAGTATGCGCAGAATAGTTTACAGTGTGAAACACGCAGTTTCTGCTTAGTATTATACAAGACGGTGAATTTGCTCTTGCGTCTTCGTGGACTTGAACAAAGCATCAGACGGGCAAACCATCGACTAGTGGTTAAAAAAAACCAATAGTATTGAATGTTTATTATAAGTTATGTGTGAAATATCCAACACTTACGGTGAAACTAACTTCTGAGTTCACCGGTGTTTCGAGTAAAAGTATAAACAGTGCTCGTAAAGAAAACTCTGAAACAGGAAAACTGTTATACCCGGGAAAAAAAAGAATACGTGAAATACGTGATGCAAGAATACAACAATTTTGTGAAGAATGCAATTTGCGTAACAGCGCACAAATTCGTTTTTTAAAAAATGAGCCGCCAACAGTTGATAAAGTGCGCTTCCAGAGAGCGAATAAATGTAAGTTATCGCATATCTGTTACTTTTCTTTTCGCTGTTTCTTTTAAAATTAACTATTATTGTAAGTGCAAATTTTTATTTTGTTGTAATTGTCAATCTTATCTCCTTTAACTCCTAACAAAATATGCTAGTCACCGTTTGAGTTATCCGAATAAGGGCTCTGTTCTTTTTGCATTAGTGCCGCGTGTACTCGCCACAAATGGTCATGAAAAAATGACGTCTTTCTGGCGCGAATGGCGGAAGGATACATTATAACGGTGCACTGGTCACCTGGGTTTTGTTTTGGCGCGGATCAACCTAATAGTGAATACAGTTTAGCGAAGGATAAGTGGAAGGGGTCGATGTCAACAGTTTTGAGGCTCAACTTAGTGAAATGTAACTTATATGTTACCTTTCCAGTATGTACATTTGGAACGTCTTTCGCTTGCATCTTGTAAACTCGCAATCTCAGCATGTATGCTGATAGGTAACTCAAATAATTGGACGGTTTTTATAGCGTAGAGTGTGTCGGCTGAGCACTCAACCATGCAAATTCTGTGATCGGTGGTCACTTCCATCTCGCGTGCAAAGGACGCACAAAATGTCCTAGAGAAAAACAGTTCTGCATCGCCGCAGTCTAGCCTCTAGTTCCCGAGGTCGCGGGTTCAAACCTGGCGGAGGGCGACGGATATGTTCGAGCGTAAAAATCCTTAGCATGTCTTCCTTTGGAAGGGAAGTAAAGCTGGTGGTCCCGTTTCATAGATTTACGGCACGTAAAAGAACCTCAAGCCTGATAAAAGGGACTCTGAGCAAAATTTCCGGTCTTTCACACCCAGTATAGAATGGGACGCTAAAAACCACAGCAGTTAAAGAGCGCCCATAAATAAAACTCAATTTTAAGCGCCGCAGTACATCAAACTGTTTACGAAGTCGGAAACACATACAGTCCGAGGTTCAATTCCGCACCTTCTGTTTGAGACAAGGGGTTCGCTGAAGTAATAATGATGTAATTCATTTAAACCGACTGGCGATAAAAGCCGAATAAATCTGAACACCCGTTATAAGGCAAAGGATTATTCAAACAGGTTACTCCTATCTATTAAAGGAAGACATGCGCCAGCAGAATAAGCCGAAAAATCTCTGGAACGTGCTTACCTATGTGTAGCGAAAGTCTCAGATTTCCGAGACTATTATCATTTGAATAAGAGAAGATTCTGTTCGTGCAACATACAAATTAAAATGTTACCAAACATAGAATTAGAACGCAGTATATAGTAGCAGAATCGAGCGAGTGAGCTCCGCGGTAAACGTGCGAGGTTCGCATTCAGGAGGTCCCGGGTCCGATTCCCGTTGACCGCCCACTTTGACCTTGAGTTTTTCGTGGTTATCACTAATCGGTGGGCGAATGCTGGGCTGGTTTCTCATCTACCACCATTTCCATTCTCTCGTTTCCCTTTCATTCCGTTTCCTCCTCATCTTTCAGGGATGTTTCTAGGTTTCGTGGTGTGTGGCGGTACCGGACAGATGGAGCGGATGCTTGCTCCAACGAAAGAGTATTCCCCGTGAACAGTGGAGGAGTGCTTGATTGACGTTTCGTACATCGTTCTTTCTGGGCAGCTACGGTAGTGGGTAGGGTTTTCAAACCAGGAACTATTAGGGACCTCCGCGCGTTTCTGTGGCCTGTAGATTGCTGTGGTTCCTTCACTTCAACCCTTCCTCCTGGGGGGTGACAGCCGCAACAGATCTCCCGTAGGTCGCAATGCGCCAGGTGTCCCCTCCGTTGTACACCCTCTATTGTAGCGAAATGTGAACGCTGGGGCAGTAGAATTTCAGTGTGGACTTATAAAGCTTCTGGTGGTGGGGAATCCAGCTTATGGACAGGGTCATCTTATGTACCGGGACCAGACATTTGTATGACGTCCCTTTCTACGAGTATAGTTTGTCTGAAATGATAAACCGCCGAAATCCTAGCGTACCTGGATTTAAAATGTATGTAAATATCAGTTTACGAAGAAAATTAACTCATGCACGCTAAACAACATTATCACCATGGTTCATAAGCACATTCAACTGATGCAAACCAACGAAAAATGAGCCCCAACACACTAAATTATTTGTAATTAGCTTTAAAACATCTAGCTTACAGAAATAACCAACCGTACAGTAATTACTTGTAAATACTGAAACGTTTAAAATTCTAAATGCAGGTGTTCAAAGTACAGTATAACTGCATTTTCCTGATGAATTACTCTGGGAACGGCGATATTCATTAAATGTGTAGCATGGTATAGATTATACAACGGGGAGGGGGTCATCTCACGCCACAATAGATCTACTTGAGATCTATTGTGGCTACACCCTCCTCGAGGAGGATGGGATGTAGTGGATGAACCACAGGAGGTTACAGGGAGACAGGCCACAGTGATGCGTGGAAGTTCCTAACAGTTCCTGACTCGAAGACCCGTTCTACTGCTAGAACTACCTAGAGAGGGCGATGAACAATCCATCAACCAGGCAACCCTCTAGCGTCTACGGGAAATACGCTTTCCTTCGAGCAAGCATTGGCACGGATGAAATGATGTAAATAACATCGTAGAAGATAAAAAAAACCAGCCCAGCATTCGCCTACCGACCAGGAAAAGCCATGAAAAACCCAAAGTCAGGTTGGGCGGTCGACGGGAATCGAACCCGGGATCTCCCGAATGCCAGCCTCACACGTTATTGCGGAGCCATCTCGCTCGGTTAGCATAATTATGTTAACTGCCATGTACTTTCACGAAAACTCGATTGACATCCAAGTTAGATATTAGAGCTAGGAGAAATATCTAGTGAGTGGGAAATCAACGTTAACTACCACCCTACCTAGTACACGTGACGTACTGAATACACAATCAACAGTCAGCTTGCGTTACTGGCACGGTAGAGTTATTGTCTGTGAGCTCTGTGTTTATGTTCTGTTCTACCCCTGATCAGTTCCACGTTATCTGTGGCGCCCCCTTCCCCTCGCCGCAGTGTCGATACAAACTCGCTGCGTGCAAACACTGTAAGCCAAAGGTTGTTTGTCCTAGCTCTGGATATCGTGTACAGACTTGCCAGTACAGCTAAAGTGTAATTTCTGTGATTAATTTATATTAATAGACCAGTTATAAAGCAATTATTAACCCGAGGTTTGACTATGTATGGAGCAAAATCTAACCAGCAGGATATTTAGTTTGGTGTACTATTAAATGTAAATGGTTTATGCATGCTGATGCATTATTTCACATTTCAAACGTTTGCGTTCGGGAATGTTCGATTTGTAAAGTTATATTACGAGAAACAGTGCAAGGGAAATGTTCTCGCAGTCTATATTTAAACTTCTAATGCATAGTATACTCTTTTAAGCATAAAGAATGAACATTTTGTCTGTATTTGCACGCCTTGTATGTTATACTGTTAAGTTGCGGAGTATTGTCCACGTTCGTGATTTCACTTAAAGCTGTATATGATCCGAGAGTTGCGCGGCCTAAAATAAATAAATAAATTTTTAAAAAAAAATACATGGAAGTAGCACTATTAACATGTTCGAGTAAAAGAAGATTCTTTTAAAAATATTAAGAACAGCATAGACAATTAAATTGAGTTTTATTTATGGACGCTCTTTAACTACTTTGGTCCTTAGCGTCCCATTCTATATTGGGCGTGAAAGACCAGTAATTTTGCTCAGAGGCCTCTTTATCAGGCCTGAGGTTCTTTTACGTGCCGTAAATCTATGACACGGGACCACCGGCTTTACTTCCCTTCCGAAGGAAGCCATGTTAAGGATTTTTGCGCCCGAAAAAAAATCCATCGCCCTCCGCCGGGTTTAAACCCGCGACCTCGTGAATTAGAGGAACAGCATGGAGATATCGCAGTTATTATTTATTTCAGTAGGCCAAAACATTTCAAATATAATGCTGACATTTTTACATTCTCTACTAAGTACATGGTAGGTAGGGAATGTATTGCATTCCAACCAAACATTCGAAACCGTGATTTCACCGGAAATACATTTTTGAAGCCCCCGAATCTAAAAAAAAAAGCATTTTTAAAAAAAGGTACTTGTGTGGGCCTTGTGTGTCTGTGCAGCATAACTCAAAAATGAAAAATCGGATAAACACCAAACTTGGCATTTAAGTGTAAAGATTCCAAAGATTCGACACGAAGATTTTCAAGAAAATGCCCCCACCTCAAACTGCCTTCACATGGAAGATGTTTTGAAATGTTTTACTTTCTAAAACATGGCTGTAACGATTTTGATTAAAATAACATACATACATATTTACATAACAAATAAAATTTACATCTTGAATTTTCTGGGAGTAGCTTGCGAAGTCCTCTTCAATCGGAAGAAGTTTCGTATAATCTTGTATAACTGATAAACGTTAAGCGATGTACGAAAATGTGCTACACAAAAAATATCTCTTTAAAACACACAATTCATTTCAAGTAAGTATTTTAGTGGCATAAGGCATTTCTGAGATATCCGCTATTAATGGTTAGAATTGTTCATTACTTGGCCATTCTCTTAAGTCCTGTCAACATTCAGTTGTTTCTCGCGATTACATGGAAAATGGAATTTTAAAGCCAGCATATAGCGTCCATGTGACTATCGCTATTCCCTTTGTATCTATAACGAGATGTGTAATGCAGCTATTACCACAAAATTTTATTTGGGTTAAAATGTAGTACAGAGAAAAATAAGCTTTAGTAAGAATGGCTTGTATAACCACTAATAAACGATAGAGGTAGAGAAAGTCATATGAACGTATCACATATTTTATCTTTGGATCCACATACAACAAATTCCATACCCTGAGGACAACTCCAATTTCCAAATCTGAATTGCATTGGCAAAGCACTGGAGAATACGTAAGAATATATCAGTTGTGTATTAAGAATAATTAATTTATTCAAAGGGCCTTAAGTGTATAGAATCTGCAGAGACCAAACACAATGTTCAGTAGAACTCGAAAGAGTAACCCCAATCGTTTATGAGTGAAATGGTTCCGCGGTAACGTGTAAGGCTCGCATTCGAGAAGCTCCGGTTCGATTCCCATCGGGTCTGCCACTCTGACCATGGTTTTTTTTTTGTAGTTTCCCCGGGCCGGTAGGAAAATTTTAGGGTGGTTCTCCTTCTATCACGAACTTCCTGTCCATTTCCTGTCCCCAATATTTCCTTTCATCTGTTTCAGGTTGTAGGACCAGACGATTGCGGTTGGTTTGTTACGGCAGGACGGTGGAATTTGCGCTCTGGAAGAGATTTCTTCCTAGCGTTTGGTGGGACTGCTGGGGCCCTCTTCTTGGGAGCTGTCTCGGTTGTCACAGGACAGCGGGTGGCTGTAGCATATGCAGAGCTAGTCGGTGTCAGGATTGGCACCATGTTGGAATCGTTACCGTCTCCGTCTTGCTAGTGCACCTCGTCGACCGGATCAGATCGCCCTTCGGGTCTCCCCTTTATCCCTACCTCCCAGGGATCATGTTGGAAGCAAAAAAAGCCCACTGTGGCCTATTTGCGGTGTGTGCTCCAGTTACCGGAGACCCCCCATGTTTCTACTCCTAACTCCTAACCCAAATCGTTCATAGAAGTGTAATATAAACTTTCCTTTTTAATTTCCTGTTAACCTTGTCTCCTGTTTCTTATTCTCCGAATGTGATAATATTTTTATGGCAATACATATGGTGTACGAATAGTTTTTTTTTCTTTTTTTAGTCCGTGTACGTGTAAATTTCATCATGCTGCTTGAGTGTATCCGGATGTGCAATAACTTCCTCTCGTCTTAAGAAACATTCTTTTGTCAACAGGTTGTTATCTACACCAGATATGAAGGAGGGAAATTTACGACCACCCTTGAAAGGTACTTGGTCTTATCACGCAACGTCCTGTTCACTCTCTTTCTGGTATTTTGCTCCTACTAAGCAAGGTTGCCAACTCGTACTAGTTATGGAGGCATATGATAATCTGAACATTTGTACGATGGACGACTACGTTGTAAATATCAGTGAAACATACAATAACATCCTTGTATTTATCACCACAGAAAAATGAATCTATTCTGACAACACTACATTCTTCCTCATGCGAATATTGCATTATTGAATGGTTCCAATCTGAATTTTTGCCCTCATGGCCCGTTTCATCCCTCTAAAGTAGGGGATGTCAAACTTTTTATAACGGGAGCCACATTAACTACCAGAGAATAAACCGCGGGCGTAGGAGGGGTATTTTTAGTAAGTACCGATAATTTTTTAAAAAAACAACAAAACATTATTTTCCAAATACTTTATTATCATTTATTACCTTACATCTCACGCTACTTCTCCACGTAGTCACCGCCATTATTCAGGCACTTGTCGTAACGGGAAACCAGTTTTTGCATGTCTTCGTCAAAGAATGATGCCGCCTGTGATAAAAGCCAAGTCTGCACTTCTTGTTTCACATCATCATCGTCGTTGAAATGTTTTTCACCAAGGAATTTCTTCAGATGAAGAAACAGATGAAAATCGCTTGGTGCCAAATCTGGACTGTAGGGAGGGTGGTCGAATGGTTCTCTACCAAGTGATTCGATCAGATCTTGAGTTTGGCTGTGTGTGGCCGGGCACTGTCAAATTATTATTGTTTCCTCATAAATCTCACACAATTGGCGATGAATGTTTGCAGGCCTAAAATTTCTCGCATTCAAAAAACGAATCACTAATCTGACTTCACAGTCGGCGAGTCGTCCGATTGGTTTGAACATTTCGAAACGCTCTAACAACAGGAAAACACAAAGTAACGATCCCTCACAGCTGCGACTGGCTTCCTAATGAATGGATTAAGTGATCGCGCATGCTAAAAACCACGACTGCAGCGCTGGAACGGCAAAATATTAAAACGGTACTTGCTTTAAGAACAAGCCTCGTATATAAGTTTAAGATAGGAATAATAAACTCGCAAGCACGAGGCGCACAGATCACATTAGTTTTCAAACAGTGTTTCATTGTGCTAAAAGTTAAACTTACATATTAATAACTGAAGCAATTAAATCCTTAAAAAATTATAAGCCTCTCATTCATAGTGTCATGACACTGGAACTCTAGGAAACGTATATTAACACCCATTACGTAAAGCACCTTGACGTTAATAGCAGTTCATATGAGAAGAATGAAACTGCTAATTGCAACATTTGTGGTTCTAATTTTGTGCTGCCTATCATCAAAATGGACTCTTAAATGTTCATTAGTCATAGCAGACATATATTTTGATTTGACATATTTCATTTTTGAAAATGTCTTTAGAGATATACGTTGACGCGAACACAGATGTCTTTCAAACGAGGAAATGTGTCACTCGGCAGACAGCTGTAAAAAATCAACCAAATTAACTTCCTTGTATTTGTCCTTCAGTATGTTACCGCACTGTGTAACAATTAAAAATATGAACGCTTAATTTTATACAATCGTTCGAAATTCGTGAATAAATTAATCTAATACAAGCGTACCGTTTCTTTTTATTTATATTTGTTGAAGCTTATAGACGGCCAAACAAAAGCAGCTCGTGGGCGGGGTTCGGCCCCCGTGGTTTGGCAAACCCTGCTCTAAAGCATCCACCAGATATCCCACAAAACCTTCTTCCCTTTTCTCTCTCATTGCCAGCGTGTCTAGAATTGTTAATTCCAGTTAACTCAGTAGTCTCCAGAAAACTGATAAGTGGAAAAAAACTCTGACAAAATTGACATTCCCTGCGAAATAAATAAACATGTCTGAATCTATAGCTTCTGCAGTGCTATTAAATACATGAGCGACCTTGATGGAAATCACCATTTGAAATAACCAGCGGAATTTGCACTGACAGTAAGTTCGTTGCTCCATAGCAACGCTTTTTGTGAAGGAGATTTTTCTAAAGTGGGTTTAATAAAACTAAAATTCGGAATAGACTGGCACCTAAACTAAATTCCGTGGCGCAATAGCCTGTTGCCGGACCAAGCCCTGCAGCCCGGCCGCTGCGTCCCCCACCTCCGCCCACAATATATGCGGCCTCCTTAATCTGGAGCCGCTACTTTTCAATCAAGTAGCCTCTCAATTGGCCCCTCAGGGACCTAGAGACTGAGTGCACCGCGGGCCGGGTCTCCCAACGGGAGAAAATCCCCACGCCGGACCAGGAATCGAACCAGGTCTCCCGCTTGGTAAGCAGCTGCACTACCACCGCGCTAAGGAGACGACCTATAGACTGGCACTAGATACAATAAATAGGCTCATTCTGTCATTCCAGTTTATGAAAGAATGTGGTGGGTCTGAAAAGTTCCAAGTCACCGAAAAGATGTTTTGTTTTGTCCTGATCATCGAAAGGGACTCGGCACTGCTCCAGTGAGGATGCTGTACCTATGCTCCACAAGAGGGCGTCCCCGGGAGGGAGGAGGAGATGAGAGAAGGCACCGGGCGGTCGGAACCAGAAGTGGCGGCACAGCAACGACAGGGTCCCTACAGTTTCCAGGTTGAGACGTCCCGGTAGTCGGACAGGCAGACCGGGGACTCCCGCCCCACACAGAGGGTCCAATACCCGGCTCCGAAGGAGCAGTCCGTTTACCCCGGCAACCAGCCGAAAGCCAAGGGACAGAGAGAAAGTTCCACAGAGCGCCCTTTTCCATGCCACGCTGCACCGAAACACCATCGCCGATATCCCCAACCCTGAAACAGACCTAACAAGGTGAAGGATGATTGCAATGATGAATGGAACGAAATGGAAGGGCAAGAAATTTGGGGGCTGCAAGAAGCCACTCCAGCATTCGTCTGACGACCCGGGAAAACCCCGAAAAAACCCATAGGTCAGATTGAGCAGTCGCTGGGAATCGAACCTGGGAGCTTCCGAATGCGAGTCGCACGCGTTACCACGGCGCCACCTCGCTCGGTGAGAAGATGATAAACGCTGTAATAATAAATTTGTGTTATGCTGCTGCTGCAGCAGTTCAGAGTGAAGATGAGTATATCGGGAAACATGTGTGTTTATTTTGGATGCCGTCAAATTAAATTAAACTGAGCTTTATTTATGGATGCTCTTTAACTGATGTGGTCCTTAGCGTACCATTCTATATTTGACGTGAAACACCGGTAATTTTGCTCAGAGGCTTCTTTATCAGGCTTGAGGTTCTTCTAAGTGCTGTAAATCTGCGACGGGAGGCTTTGCTTCCTTTCCGAAGGAAGCCATGCTACGGATTTTTACGCCCGAGAAAAATCCATCGCCCTCTGGGAAATGGAGGCTAGCATGGTAACCACTACACCACGGAGGACGACTTGGCTGTAGTCGTTGATGTTGTTAAGTACTATAAAGAACATTATCATCATCAGCTTTATTGTAGTATTATTAAATATTTTTTTTATGTACGACAACTTTGAGCGTAAATCTGTAATTCTGAGTGCCTGTAGAATGTATTTACATTTAAAAGTTGGCAACCCTACTACTAAGAACATTCTCCGTTTACCCCTGGTGTATTTGTGGAAGCTAATGAGCAATGAGTCATACTTTTATATATGCTTACCTCTGTATGAAGGATGTTATGTCTAAAGCGAAGAAGAAAAGCTCAGAAAAAGTAAAGTGGTTTGCATCAACAACGAGACGTATGACTAAAGAGCAGAACAAGTACTTGAAGGAATATAGTGATCACTAATGCTTGCAGGACTTGGTTAGAACAAACTTATCTAATCATAGCTAGATTCCAGAAAACGAAACGTACCCGAAAGGAAGACAGCAGATAGATGACACACTTACGTATATTTGCAAAACTGTTAACATATTATAAGAAATATTTCGAAAAAGGTGTATGCTACGAAAGAAGCTATTTCCAACAAACCGTATATAGTAATGAGCCATACATTTTTTCCATAGTGAATTGCTATCGCTTCTGTTGCCTCACAATCAGGTGTATAAAACTGATTTTTAGATAAAATACCAATATATTTAGTACATTCATGATTACTTAAAACATATGTAGAAGCTCCTTATCAGGTTCAATTATTTTAACAGGAGTCTTACTTGAATTAGGAGGGCATGGTTTATTCAGAGTTTTGGAATATTTGATATGAATTGAAATAGTATGGATACAACTTCATAGACTACTCATTAAAAAGTTAAGAATTATTCTTTATTCCTCATGCCTCAAATACATGATATTTTAATTAAAACCGTCAAGAGCTACTTCTGAGAAAAAAAGAAAAAATCGGATGTGTTACATTCACATAACTTTCTCTATCCTGTATTGCTTATTAGTGGGTATACAAAATATTCTTACGAAAGTACAGTAGTCAAACGTTTTAAAACTGGACGCCATATGCTGGCCTTAAAATTCCTTACTCTTTCCACGACATCGCGAGAAACTTCTGAAAATCAACAGGACTTTAAAAGAATGACAAAAGTATTCAACAATTCTAACGATTAATAATAGATATTTCGGAAATGGCTGATGTTACAAAAACGTTATTTAAAATAAATTGTGTATTTTAAAGAGATCTGTATTTTTGGGTAGTACGTTTTCGTCTATCGCTTAACGTTTACCAGTTATGCAAGATTATATAAATTTACTTCCGGATGAGGACTTCACAAGCTATTCCCCCCAAAATTAGACATGCGTATTATTTATCATATAAATATGCTTAATATACCTAATTGGTCTTTAATCAAAATAGTAACAGCCATTTTTCAGAAAATCAAAGAATTCGAAAAATGTTTCATGTAAAGGGTAATTTGGGTTTGGGGATTTTCTTGAAAATCTTCGTGTCGCACCTTTGGAACGTGGTGAACTTAAATACCAAGTTTGATATGTATCCAACATTTCGTTTTTAAGTTATGCTGTTCAATGGCACACACACACACACAGACATTTTTCTAAAAATACTTTTTTGGGTTCAAGGTGCCTCAAAATATGTATTTCCGGAGTAATCGAGATATGCAATTTTGGGTGAAATGCAATACCTTCTCTACCTACTATGTACACCCGTGGACAAAGATGGATCGGAGAGCTTCCTGTACCTTCGTAACAGCTGTGTTCACAACGTACATGCAGGAACTGTAGAATGGTCTGTGCCTGTGAGCGCAATGTCACCTTATACACTACTGAAAACAGAGCGCGGAAGAACGTTACGGTGGCCGAGAGATTAAGAAAGCACTGCTTGCGATCGTAAGCCCCTCGGTTCAAATCTCGCATTGGTTGTTATTTTTATGTTGTGAATTTTATGACTGGATGTGTAGAATATAATATTACATTAATATAGCTTAAGCATTTGAAGTTTTAGGTATATCTATGCACACAGAAGTACCCAACGCTTGGCCCACCGTTACAGAGAAGATACATAGAATGTAGCATGTTTAATAATACCGTACAACAACTTGCTGCAGCGGCTATCCAGCTATATTGCGAATGGTGTAAACATGGCGCTGTGCCGTGTAGGACAGAAAACTTTGACGTTCAATACATGACTCAGGATTTTTGTCCAGAGTGTACGTGGTAGAGAAAGTAAAAAGAAAGCAAAGGAGGACAATGTAAAGTTTTGTTTGGGATGCGTTTTCTTCACTAACCTTCTTAAATTATGTGACTCAAGTACTTCTATTGATATTTATCTTGGTTTTTCGTTTTTGAGTTACGTGCGCGTGATAGCTCTAAAAGATTATTCGTTTTGCGTTCAGAGACATCAAAGCGCGAATTTTCAGAGAAATCTCAATAATGGATTATTGGGCGGAATTCAATATTTCCTCTCCCGTATGAAAACAGCAGTGAAAGCTAAACTTTGATATATAACATTCACAAGACTTTTCCACCCATTAATAATAATTCTAGGCATTTATTATTATTATTATTATTATTATTATTATTATAATAATTATTATTATTATTATTATTATTATTATTATTATTAGTGGCACGACAGTCCATAACGGACAATGCTATAAACCCGACTGCCCTGCTCACGTCCACATACATATGGTAGAGAGGGCGACTATTCAACTAGTACGAGGATGGATGTGGTTAGCACCACGCGTGCCCTAGCCGGAATGTTGGCTTTGTGCCCAAAAGATCACTACAATCGTAGCTCCTCATATTCCTTACGATGTTGAAGGGGCGTCCAAGAGTTTACGAGGACAAGACATATTCGTAGCAGTTTTACAGTTCCTAACATTTGCATCGATTGCACCAACTCTGGTTTTATGGCACCTGCAGTAAAAGGAGACTAGGTGGAAGGTTGACATTCATATGGAATTCTCTAATTTTAAGTCAACAGAAGTTTGAGGATATTCATAAAAGAACTGAACAATGAAAATCATGCAAATGCATTCGTTTACCCTCAACTTAGCTCTAGCAGTAGATAATGCTTATCACAATGCGCTAAATACAAGAAACCCCCCACCAACTTCATCTTCTTAAAAAGAGACATGATCTCTCGATAAGATCACAATATCTCCTAGCTAATATAGCATCAAAAACAAAGCTACACGATTAAAACCCGACTTACAAAAACTACTTGATAGACCAAATATTGCCTCAGCACAACCATACAGAAGGAGGTCTTCTACCGTACCAACAGACCCGAAACCTATTCACTTGGTACGGACAGACGCCAAACAATGGGTTGATGGTTAAACGTAATTTTAAAAAGAAATACGATGTTTGCAAATTAGCCAAATAGAATGGGAAAAGATATCACATCGTGTCGATCAAATAGAACAGTGAGAAACATGGTGTAATGAGTGTAGTGGAAAAAAGAATTGGAAGAATTATAATCGAGAACAATGGGGTGGAAAGCAGTAACAAGGATAATGACAATGGGAGTGATGCAATGGGAGATATGTCCTGTGTAGAAGAGATAAACTTTGATTAAACCTTAAACTATTATTTTATTCAGTGTTAAGTGTTGTGTGGAACTGAACTTTATGCAACTACAGTATTTCATATGGTAGTGGCTGTACCATTATTATGTATAAGACACGTGTGGAGTAGCCATTCAATGACTCACGCAGGTTACTTCATCACATTTATCACTACTACTGAAGCGAGGTAAATAGCTCGCATCCAACCTTTCATTAAAGTGTCATTGTCCACGACTCATAAACGATTGATAGTGCTAAGTGGGAAATAGAACACAAAAGAATATTACGCTATAGATGGTAACGGTGATCGTGCTGATCTGTCTGAACGTATTGCAGTCATAGTGGTTAGCCACAAGACATTGAAGCACAATACAAGCACACCGAATCCTCATTTAATTAATAATAGAAAATAAAATTATTAAATATTTGAAACGAATTTAGAATAAATGTGCGGGAGTTACAAGCAGTCAAACAGAGGGGCCTGCAGTAACTGGAACACAGCACCGCACGTAAGCCAACGTGACTCCTGAGAGGAAGTATGAAAAGGAGACCCGAAGAGTGACCAGACCCGGACGTCGATGTGCGCTAGCAAGGACGGGAATCTAACGATTCCAACATTACGCCAATCCTTAGCTACCCGCAACCTCGAGGTCCTGAAATATATGAGACAGCTCCCAGGAAGGAAGGGGCCCCAGCAGTCCCTCCAAGCGCCGGGGAGATATCTTTCCAGAGCGCAAATTACACCGTCCTTGCCGCAACATACCAACCGCCGTCGCCTGGTCTTACAAACCTGAAACGGATGAAAAGAAATTATGGACAGGAAATTCGTGTCAACAGAGCAACCATCCCAAAATTCGCCTACAAACCTGGGGAAACCACAGAAAAGCCCCAAGTTCAAAGTGGCCGGCCCGATGGGAATTAAAGGGGAATGCGAGCCTCACACTTAACGCGAAGCCATCCCGCTGGGTACTAAATGTGAAACATGAAAATGTAAAAATATTGACAGAGAGGGAAGTTTTCCCGTAGAGCAGATAAGAGACGTGCATTGCTTTCAGATGTTTTTATAACAAAAGGCCTAAAGATTTACCTACTAACTTTCGAAGTAACGCATCTGACCCTGAGAAACCTACTTTGAACACTTACACTAAGCTTGCTATAAGGGTAATGAAATATGAAAGCAGACGCTTTTTTGCAGTCATAGTAGTCAACAATGCATTTTTACTTTCTCTACCACGTGCTAGAAGGTATTTTATTCCATCCAAAACTTCGATATCGAGATTTCACCGAAAACACAAGTTTGAGGCCCCTTGAATAAAAAAAAATTTTTGGAACAAAGTCTTTGCGTGTGAACAGCATAACTCAAAAACGAAAAATAGGATTTAATAATACCAAACTTGGTATTTGAATTCAGCAATTTCCAAATATACAACATGAAGATTTTCAACCCAAACCACTCTTTACGTGCAAAAGTTGTCAAACATTTTTTATTTTCTCAAAAATGGCTGTAACGATGTTGATTAAAATAACATATAGGTACTTAATATACTTACATGACAAACAAAATGTATATCTTGAGTTTTCTGGGAATAGCCTTTGAAGTAATCTTCATTCGAAGAAATAATGAATTGAGTTTTAGTTGTAGACGCTCTTTAACTACTATGATTCTTAGCGTCCCATTCTATACTGGGCGTGAAAGGCCGGAAATTTTGCTCAGAGGCATCTTTATCAGGCTTGAGGTACTTTTACGTGCCGTGAATCTACGACACAGGAAGCACCGGCTTTACTTTCCTCCCGAAGGAAGCCATGCTAAGGATTGTTACACCCGAAAAAAATCCATCGCCCTCCGCCGGGTTTGAATCCGCGATCTCGAGAACTAGAGGATTGAATGGTACCACGGAGGACGACCATTCGGAAGAAATTTTGAATAACGGTAAACCAAAAAAGGTAGACATCTTTAAAACACACAGTTTATTTCAAATTACTGTTTTATAGCATCAACCATTTCTGAGCCTATGCTTTATTGTTGGTTTGATTTGTTTCATTACTTTGCTTTTGCTATTCAGTTGTTTCTCCCAATGTAATGCAAAGAGTATGGAATTTCAAAGCCAGCGTACAGTGACCGCTTTTAAAACATTTGACTAGCGCTTCTCGTTGTGCCTACAACGAAATCTGTAGTGAAACTATTTCTGCAAACGGTTTTCTCGATAAATCTGAAGCCAATAGAAAAATAAGTTTTCGTAAGAATAGTGTGTAGAAGTTATGTAAAACAGAACCATAGTGGGTACAGAAAGTCATGTAAATGTAACACATCAGATCTTTCAATTCAGGTTCGATCAGCCAGATTACTTTAAGATAAGAGTTTGAATGTTCACGAAATAAACATTATGTAGTAGATTTTAAAGACGGATCCTGAATCCGTATTTCAGCTTCCAGGTTTTTGGTTTCAAGAAGTAGGAAAAAAAGAAGAAAGGAAAAAATCTGATGTGTTACACTCACATGACCTTCTCTACTCTTGTACAAACTATTTTTACAAACGCTTATTCTCCATCTACTTCATGTTAAACGATATAAAAATTCGCAGAAACTATCGTATTGTTAATTTTCTTATAGGTTAAAGGGGGAATACGATAGGCTTTAAGCGAGAGTCAAATCTTTTAAGAGCCGGTTCTATATGGAGCATCACATTTGCATGTCCAGGTCATAAAAAAACGAATAACGAACTATCATTTGAGAAAGGTATAACTATTGGAAAATTCAAGCAAATAACAAGGAAAATCTCGGAAATAGTTCACTCGACAAACAAATGTGTATGACATAATTTGTGTATTTTAACAAGATCTACATTTTTTCTGTTGTAAAATTTTGTCTATTTCTTACGGTTTACCAGTTATGCAAAATGCATTCAGAATGAAGACGACTTTTGGGCACATTCCCAGAAAATTCAAGATATACATTTTATTTTTATGAAAATATTTTAATATATGATATTTTAACCAAAAAATGTTTTAATCGAAAAATGTTCCATGTAAAGGGTAGTCCGGGATTAGTGGATTTTCTTGAAAATCTTCGTGTCGCATCTTTGAAAGATACTGTACTTAAATACCAAGTTTGGTATTTATTCGACTTTTTGTTTTTGAGTTACGCTGTTAAAAAACATCCACACAGACACACAGCCAAACACACGGACCTTTTTATAAATATACTTTTTTGGATTCAGGGGGCCTCAAAACATGTATTTCTGATGAAATATCAATATCGAATTTTTGGGTGGAATGCAATATTTCCCCTACTTACTATACGTAATAGAGAAAGTAACAAGTCGGCTCTCCTAAATATCTAATATATACTTTAGGGATAATCGCACTTAATATGCCATTAGCCAATGACAGGTAGAGTATGCTAATCAGTTGACCAATCAAAGCCGTACTACACTGATAGTAATTCACCTTCGATTACTACACTGATAGTATTTCATGGTGGTGCACTTGTTTTTAATTTGTATGAATGCAGTGAGGCGGCGCCGTGGCCAAGTGGTTAGACCGTTCGCCTCCCACCGAGGCGGACCGGGTTCAATCCCAGGGACCTGCATGTGGGATTTGTGGTGGACGAAGCGGCGTCTGGGCGGGTTTTCTCCGGTTTCCCCCGCCATTCATTCCACCAACTGCTCCATCATCACCTTTCCTTTCATCCATTTCACCAACATTTCGCTTCATCGGGCTGATCACCCATCCTGGATGTTTTGTCTGATCCACGAGTGTCTCCTCGACGGGCCTCTGACCCCAGGCACCCGCCTGTAAGTCCTGGGGGGTGTAAGTCCTACATAAGAGGAGGGTAAACAGATAATGAATGAATTCAGTGAGTGAGATCACGTAGGCTGTGAATACAATAATAGCTGAGGCAGTATTTTTAACACTTTAATGATTTCAGTCTAATTATATAATATATAAAAAAATAACAGCCCGCCTTAAAGCAATATGTGTATAATATAATATATAAAATGTATGTAACAGTCATTGTATTATGTTTATATCATTATGTACATGTACAATAATGTTATGTGAATGTATTACCTACGTAATTTAATAATGTAGGAGCTGTGAGAAGGAGCCGAAAGTTGCTAACAATGAGGTAACCTTGAGGCAATAATGAATTGGAAAGTTTAATAATGCTACTAGTAATTCTTGGAACAATAATATAATATTTAAAACAGTTTATAAATTGCCAATCAAAAAACTAGGAAACCTGAAAGTTAAATAAAAGTATTCTATTGGAGTTGGATTAGCCAATCAGAGACTTGAAATAGATAAATTTACAAATTCAAGCGCTAAACGCCAGTCGCTAGTAGACAGCGTTCCCAACCGGACGCTAGACGGCAGCGTACCTGAGCAGTTCATTCGCTCGGTACGTATTCAGTGCGAGACATAAAATTCATTACGGCGAGAATATTATAAAGTTTACGTGTTAAAAAGTGCAAGTAATTAATAAACAATCTCACAGCTCTCTATACCAGTGAAGTGTTATTTAATTGTGTGAAGGATTAATAAAAGGATTGAAGTAAAAATTATAATTTGTGTAAGCCTACATTCTTTAGCCGCATCACCCCCTGCTAAGAGATACATGTTTCTACAAATTACTACTGACGCAGCCGAGGCATACAAATATAATATTTAAATAAACATTCAAATTACAAAGTTGATTTTTAAAGGTGGGGGCGAAGGCCACCGGAAACTTTGCACCATACGTGGGGCAGTTACTTCATGAAGTTTGGCCCCCTAACAGTGGAACTACAATACAACTATTACTTCAAATTGGCTTTCCATACGTGGGGCAGCAACTACTTTAAATTGGAACCTAAACGTGGGCAAATAATAACGTAAAGATAAAACTCCTTCTCATAGCAACTGAAAATGCCACGCTTTGGAAGTCAAAATATTGGTAATATAAAAGCAACTGTAGATAATTTAACGCTAGAAAACACAAAGAAGAACAAAATTATGATGTAGAACCAAGTTTCACAATTCTGTACAGAGAGAAATTATAAAATTGACGGCTCAGTTAGCGACAAAGACATTCCTTCCATTTTACAGGACTAACGAACATGGTTGGCGCTAAACTAGGTAAGCCCATAATAAACTTTCCCTGTGATTATCTAGCCGAGTAGCACTCGTGCTACTGGTTTTACATTACAATTTAATTTCGGTTTCAAACTCGTGCATCGTTTCATAAGACCTTTGGTCTCGAAATAATTATCATAAAAGAAGCATTCGTTAACCTCAATTAAATTGTCGTAAAACTATTAGCACTAGTGCTACTACTGTTGAGAGTACTCACAACGTTCTTGATATGATGTTTACGGAAAATACGCGTAATTACTAAAGACCATATTCATATGCAAAGCGCATGTTCTTTTTACTTACTCTACTACATAGCAAGTAGGGGAAATATTGTATTCCACCCAAAAATTCGATGTCGAGATTTCACCGGAAATATATGTTTTGAGGCCCCTGAACCCCCCCTCCCAAATTTAGAAATGATTCATGTGTATGCCTGAACAGCATAACTTAAAAACGGAAAGACATATAAATACCAAACTTGGTATTTAAATCCGGTATCTTCCAAAGATGGCGACACGAAGATTTTCAAGAAAATCCTCAAACTACCATTTACATGAAACATTTTTGGAAATTCTTGATTTTCTAAAAAATGGCTAACGATTTTGATTAAAATAACATTAAAGATCTTTACATGACAGATAAAATGCATATCTTGAATTTTCTAGGAATAGCCTGTGAATTCTCTTCACTCGGAAGGAATTTTGTATAGTCTTGTATACTGGTAAACGTTAAGCGATAGACGAAAACATACTACACTAAAATTGTAGATCTTTTTAAAACACAATTTATTTGAAATTACTTTTTTTTTGGTAAAAGCATTTCTGAAATATCAATTATTAACTTTCGAATTGTTCATTTAGTGGTCATTCTCTTAAAATCCTGTTAACATTCAGTTGTTTGTCGCAATTGGGTGGAAACAATATGGAATTTTAAAGCCAGCATATAGCGTCCAGTTCTTAAACATTTGGCAATCGCTGTTCCTTTTGTATCTATAACGAAGTGTGTAATTTAGCTATTCCTGCAAAGGTTTATTTGGATTAAAATGTAGTAGATAGAAAAATAAGCTTTAGTAACAATGTCATGCGAATGTAACATCAGATTTTTTATATACTGAGATATATTATATGGCAAGGTATGCTAAAATAATATGCTTTATAAGATGCACTTTACCTTTTCCCTAACAAGATAAATGTTATGCACTGATACAACAGGACGCAACGAAAATTACAGACCTTACAACTGTCAAAAACAACTCCTACCTTATTTTTAACAACTTATGTAGAAATGTGCAATGTTTAACCCGTGTGGTAAAATTTTGTGCATTTAAAGTATACGGCCTAGCAAATATCATGCATTACCTAACAACTTCCGAAAACTACCAAATAATCAATGGTACTTTGATTTTTTTTAAAAAACTACGCTTAATCTGGTAAAGGTTCCGTAAATTTGAAATGCGGAAGAAAGGTGACTTAAATAAGGGAAATGCGTATATTAGACAGTTTTAAAGGAGGTGAGAAAATTGGAACGGCTGTAACTCACCCACCCTCCATTTATGTACCATACTAGCCTCTAGTTTCGAGGTCACGGGTTCAAACCCGGCGGAGGGCGATGGATATTATTGGGCGTAAAAATCCTTAGTATGGCTTCCTTCGGAAGGGAAGTAAAGCTGGTGGTCCCATGTCATAGATTTACGGCACATGCTGGAACCTCAAGCCTGATAAAGGGCCCTCTGAGCAAACTTTCCGGTCTTTCAAGCCCAATATAGAATGGGACGCTAAGAACCACAATAGTTACAGAGCGTCCATAAATTAAGAAACCTCCCTTTATAAGACATTTCTAATATACGAAATAAATTGCTAAATGTCAACAAAGTACTCAAATTTGAGTACTAGCGAAACCCATGAGTACTAGCGAAATCCATGAAAATAGTGACATTTTTATTTCTTCTTCCAAATACACACACTACCTACCGTATTTATCCCACAAATAGTGTCATTATTTTTCCTTGGGCGTTTTGCCTCACAGATCCTTCGGCTACGCCGTCGTCGTTCCGCAGCGCGTTCGGCTGCAACTGTTTCACTTTTCTCATAAAAAACATCCCTCGGCTACGCTTTGCGGCTTATGACCCTCATCTCTGGGCTACGTTTGCGGCTTAGGGCCCGCATCTGTGCGCTACGCTTTGCGACTTAGGGCCCTCAACTCTGGGCTACGCTTTGCGGCTTATGGCCCGCATCTCTGCGTTACGCTTTGCGGCTTAGGGCCCTCAACTCTGGGCTACACTTTGCGGCTTAGGGCCCTCACCTCTGGGCTACACTTTGCGGCTTAGGGCCCTCAACTCTGGGCTACGCTTTGCGGCTTAGGGCCCTCAACTCTGGGCTACGCTTTGCGGCTTAAGGCCCTCAACTCTGGGCTACGCTTTGCGACTTAGGGCCGTCAACTCTGGGCTACGCTTTACGGCTTAGGGCCCTCAACTCTGGGCTACGCTTTGCGGTTTAGGGCCCTCAACTCTGGGCTACGCTTTGTGACTTAGGACCATAAATCAAGTCATTCGCGTAAGGCTCTGTTTTTCGTTCAGATGTCGGTGGCTCTTCTGTATGAACAGCACAGCCACAAAGTGCCTGCAACGTGCCAACGCCTGACGAACTTATTTATGGAAGGTGGACTGGGAACAATGTCCCTTAATTTTAATTTTTAATACCTTATAGACAAAAGTATACTGATAATTGTTATTCCACACTAGTCAGTGTAGACACTAAGTTGGAGCTGAATCAGACTTGGAAACATTCAGTGCCACGGTTGGGACTCGAACCAAGGATCTGTGGCTCTCCGCGCCCATGCTCTTACCCCTTGGGCTACCATGACGAGATACCAGTACGCGCACTAAATCCTCCCATACGATTAAAAGTATCCCGGCAAAACTTCTAAACGATCTCAAATAGTGGAGATATATCTCAAAGGCCACTAACAGTGTTGCAAGTACTTTACATTTCCGGGATTTATACTTAAACAACAGTTTCTCGGCATAAAAAACATGTTTGCTGAAAATAGGTATGTATGTATAATATAACCATTTGAAGCCTAGAAAACGGTTCTATCAGCTTCCGCCAGGAAACTCCAAGACTTAACACTGCTTAATAATACCATGTACAAGATCAAGTACAAACCTAAAAGGAAAAATAAATAAGTAGATGATAATATCAATAAGGTTAATTTACTGAAGGAAAAAAAAAAACTCGCTCCGTATTTTCTCTCAGTACCATACACAAGACTAGCAGAATGGGGTGACTTTGGCCCAGTTGTGAAAACAGGTTTTAATTTTAAGTTTCTCACCTTTTGGTAAAGATACCACAAGATCTCGGAACTGACACCACGATCTGTAATATATTTACGAATAGGTGGAAATCTAAATAAGAAATTAGCTAAACTCACCACATCCTACGTATGTCGATACGACATTAACGTCTGCTGCTTTTCACATTTATTCTTGCTTTCCAAATACTTCGAGGAAGTGTTTACTGTTACCTACACGTCCGAGTTCAACTATTAATGTTGAAAGTTTTGATTTTCATTTAAGTAAGATAAAAGGGCTTAGTGTAGTGACAGAAATTAAAGTTTAATAGTTGAATGTAAAGTTAGGTAACCAATAAATTTACATCTGCGTGTTCTGAAGTTAACTTTATTGGCAAATACGCGGTGGTTGTAAACTAAGTGATTCTTTAACAATCAAACTTGTGAAATAAGCTTTGCAATCTAATGAAACTATGACATCAAAGCTATCATAGATAGTATTTAATCACACCGTCGCTAGATGCAGGGCCCCACATAAGCGGGGCAGTGTTGGGGTGTCCGGTATGTAGGACTTCCATAAGGTGCTGGACAGTAAAGTACACTTAACCGTTATATAGAATATTATGCTATTATCCCCACCCACACGCCACTGCTTTCCTCTTATTGTGTACATTGTATAGAACTTTGTGTTAATCGCGGCCCGTCTTCGGAGGGGGGCACCACACGGGCCCGAAATGTATGTGGGTGGCCATGTTGGTAAACACTATACCTCACTTAGCATATATAATACCGAATCGCATCAATATTAAAATGCCATGATTAATGCTACTGTAACTAGTTATTCAACATTAATTACTTAATCATGTTAACTTTTCTTTCGTTTTTATGTTTACATATTGCCCCTCCCTCAAAGATACTCTGCAGACGCTCTTGGTGTAATGCAGTAAATGATTTTCTGACATGCTAAAAGGGTCGATTGAAATATAATTAGTTTCGTTACTGAACAACAGATCAAGGTAACGAATAATTATATAAAATATTCCTTACCGCAGAGTATTTGGATTTTAAGCTCTGATTAGAATACAGCAGAGTGAATATTTTAATTCATTTATGGTAACTGACAGTTCCACATTTGTTGATGGTCAGGGATACTATGCAAGCGTTTCAAAACGTTGACAACAAATGAACACTTGCTCTAAACTTACCTTGTTTGAACAATGACAGTATCCAAAAGGTTGGGCCAGAAGAAACGATGGCGCGCGAAATCAGAAGAATTCCGGTTTCATAGCCCACCAAAGAGTAGCACGCCTTCTTGCGTTGTTTTGGCACCTCACTTACATTACACACGCTTAGGAGCGACTGATACTCCACTACTCCTCGCCGAACCTGCTTGTGAAGACCTTGGTATGACGTCACGGTAGTATCGTGACGTTCCACCTTGAGCGCCTGTCCATCTATCTATACTCACATCACTCTTGCCTCTGCCTTCCTTACATTTGACTCATAATCTATATAATCTGTTATTTTGTCACGGGTACGAGATTGACATTTGAGTACATCTATCACCAATGGCAAGTAATACAACAGAAATGTCGTTTAACGATGTCAATGTATTATTAGCCCACCTCCGTCGTGTGGGGGTGGCATGTCTACCTCACATTCAAGAGGTCTCGAGCTTGAATCTCGGCTAGGGCGAGTTATCCGGTTAAGTTTTCCCGGGGTTTCACCTTATCCTGAAAAGATGAATCTCGGGTAACTTTAAGCTCAATGGATCACGGGGTCATTTGAGCATCATTTCATTCATTCATCCTCCTATATGACCTATCCGATTAAAGAACCTTAAAACGTGTATTATTTCGGTACCTATATTTGAAGTTTTCAAGTTTGTTGAAGCACTAAGAAATGCATATATTATACTGCCCACTAGAGTTTGGCCCAGGTCAATGTTAAGGTGGGCAGTCCAATCTAAGTTATACACAACATATTACAATAGGTGCTACTACTACTACTACTACTACTACTACTACTACTACTACTACTACTACTACTACTACTACTACTACTACTACTACTACTACTACTACTACTACTACTACTACTACTACTATTCTTAATATAAATGACCATGAATTATAGTTCTTCGTCTCTTTAAACAGTCCATTTCCATTTATTTTAACTTTTTCTAAATATTGCCCCATGTTCTTGCAGTTTTAGTCTATAGTAATTTTATTTGTATATCAGATTTCAAATTCAATTTTGACCACATACTTTCTTTTCTCCATTTCTCAGTTTTCTTACATTCAAACACTATATGTTGTACATCTTCTGGGATATTTCTTGTACTAGCCAAATGCTTCTTCTCTTTCATACCTATGAAAACTAAGTTGAATCTTGTTCTCCTCATCTGTTCTTCCATTTTCAGTTTTACTTCGTCAACTTCCCTTCTCATTCCTTGAATTTCTTTTCCAACATCATATTTTATTTCCTTAGCTATTTTGTTCAGATAAATGCCTATTCGTTGCCCCATTCCATCCATTTTATTGATTTTTCCAAACGATTTTCCAAAATTGCCTGTATTTCTTCTGGACCAGGACACCTCCAATCATTAACAGAATTAGGATTATGGTTCCCATTATTAAGCAATTCATCATCACGTTTCCCTCGTTTCCTTTTTTTTAATGTCATTCTCATGAATAGTCCTATCCTTACCCTCTACACTGAAATGTCCAACGCCATTGCTGTTTATGCCACTTTTCCTCTCGCTCTCCAGGAGCTCTCTCTGTAAACACGTCCTTCCCTCTTTCAATGCTCACTTAGCACTCCCAGTACCTATGTAAATGGTTCATTTCTCTAAATGATTAACATCACATAATTCGCATTATTGAAAACAGTAAATCAACTAACAAAATAATTTCTGATTTTTGCTCATGTAGTTCCAAACTCAAGTGTTTTAACAATGGACAGAGTTAAAGCATCGTATAATAGTTTGAAGAACTTATCTGAGATAAGCTGAAATCGGTACAACATTAAGAATGGTTTTTATGAAGAGTCCCCTAAAAATCGAGCAGTATCATCAGGGCCAGCCACGGGGGGGAAATCATGGCGCAAGTTGCGCCATCAGGAACGTTTTTGGGGAGGAATTCAAAATTTTGGGGAATGCAAAAATATTGAAGTAAATTAACGTAGGTAATAAAAACACATTTATTACAATTTTTAATCTATAAGTACTGTAACTGTTAACTCAGTTTGTAGCTTTAAGTTGTTAATTTAAATGTGCTGCATCCCCCAAAAGTAATGTTGAGTACAATTCAGACTCTATGGTATAATCTGACGTATCAAATGATAATGTTTGGAAATGTATAATAGGAACTATAAATTAGGAAGGTAGAGATGTAGTTGTTCAGAACATATAGCGTTATTATCGGGCAGGGGGGCTTTAGTAAGTAAACAGAGCAATCGTGTTATACTGGAGGTGACGTCAGGTATTGTGATGAACACTCTCCTCCCCAACCCAACAGACGGTTTCATTGGGACTGTTTCATTTATTCCATGCATATATAGACCAGTGGAGAACTTGGCAAGATGGCTAAAGTAACGAAAAGTTCATACATCAAAAACATCATCACAATAAGCATCGTTTGTAGCGGAACTTGGTATGGAACACCTAAGCACAAAATGACAAAACCATTAGATGTAACTTAGAGCTCAAAATACATTTAAAACATCATGTTAAACAACCTGTAATTCAGTGAAACACAATGAACATGTGACATTATTAGAAAGGAACAACGAGGAAGTGGACTTTCAACCTCCTCAGCTCCAAACTACGCATAAGAATTTTCTTGGTTCTGTGTCATACGCTAATAAGACTTAGCTTCCTCCATTCTTAGCTTCTTTGGACTTGGAACTGGATATTTTGGCATAAAATATTGCACGAAGGTTAGAAATAAGCTACGCCATCTTAGATTTTAAAATCGGGTCGGAAAAGATTCAAACTAATATCTCCCGAGGTCGCGGGTTCAAACCTGGCGGAGGGCGATGGATTTTTTTCGGGCGTAAAAATCCCTAGCATGGCTTCCTTCGGAAGGGAAATAAAGCCGGTGGTTCCGTGTCGTAGATTTACGGCACGTAAAAGGACCTCAAACCTGATAAAAGGCCTCTGATCAAAATTACCGGTCTTTAAAGCCAATATAGAATGGGACGCTAAGGGCCACAGCAGTTAAAGAGCGTCCATAAATAAAACTCAATTTAATTTTTAAATAATATCTCTGCACTTCTGAGCACATATGAGAAACAATTAACAATAAAGGAATAAAAATTATAGTGCATTGAATACACTAATAATTACATTATAATAATTAGCATTTGGTTTGAACTCTTCGGCTCAGGTGACAAAGGCTTAGAGCCCAATAAATAAAAACGTATTTGAATGCAATGAGTTTTGAACCATTGACCACTGGCATCACCTAAGGAAATTGTGGAGCTCTGTCGACCATTAAATACCTGTACTGAACTGTTTTACGGGCAATTTCCGCGTCATCCTGCTTTCGGATCTACGCTAACCAATATTCTGTAGGATTTTTTTTACTTTTTCTGCTACGTATGTACTTAGAGGAAGTGTTATATTGTATTCCTCTCAAAGATTCGATACCGAGAATTTGCCGGAAATACATGTCTTTCTAAAACTGCTTTTTTGAACCGTAAAGAGCAGTTTTAGAAAAAGGTCCATGTTTGTTTGTGTGTGTGTGTGTGTGTGTGTGTGTGTGTGTGTGTGTGTGTGTGTGCGCGCGCGCGCGCGCGCACGTGAACAGCATAACTCAAAAGCGAGGAGTCTGATAAAAAATACTAAACTTCGTAATAAAATTCTTTCACACAAGCCGTGTGTTGGACAAGGCTGAAAAGGTAGAATCATACTGAAAAACCACAGATCTTCCGCTTTTCGTCCGGTTGCTCTAATCAACTGAGCTACCGTGGCAACATGCCGGCACGACATTAAATTCCGTAACTGACTCCAATTTTTCCTGGTAAATCACAAGGAGAGCTCAAATACATTTTTATATGACATATCCCAATGGCGTCTTACAACTTGTAGGTACTTTAAGTCTCGATCTTTATAGTTTAAGCAACTACTAGGTCAATCAATAGGAATTAACTGTTCTTTCACAGAAGCCGCGTGTAGGACAAGATTGAAAAGGAGAATCAGACTGAAAAATTCAATGCGAATCAAATGGGATTTTAATGCCGTGCTGGCATGTTGCCATGGTAGCTCAGTTGATTAGAGAAATCGGACAGAAACCGGAAGATCTGAAGTTTAAATCCCGGTTATGGCATATAATTTTTCAGTCTGATTCCATCTTTTAAATACCGAATTTGGTATTTAAGTTTATTATCTTCCAAAAATGCGATACGAAGATTTTTCAAGAAAATCCTCCAACCCAAACTACACTTTACATGGAAAATGATTCGATATTTTTATGCTCTCTCGAATTTGATTAAAATACCATATGTTTAAGGCATTTTCGTGACAAATAAAATGTATACATTGAATTTTCTGCCAATAGCCTATGAAGTCCTCTTCATTCTGAACGACTTTTTATACTAGTTGGTAAAGGTAAAGGTACGTATCACGGAGGGGCCCTGGGAACATGGGCAGAGCACCGCAGGCAGGCCAGTCGACCCTTTATGCTTTCAACGTGACCCCTCCCTGGGAGGGAAGGATGAGGTGATAGACCCGAAGGGCGACCAGATGGGGATGTCGACGGGCACAAGCATGGACGGGGTTCCTAATGCTTCTAGATAGAAAGCATCCGCCGCCGCACGGTCCGTGCCCACAAGCCACCAACCTCCAGGGTCCCCCGGAGCTGATCCCTACGTTGAGGAGAGACCTAACTGAGCGGTACCGCAGCGGCACCAGGGAAGACACTTTTACAGAGCGCAAGCCACCGCCCAGCCGCAACCCGCCAAACACCGTCGGCTGGTTCTGCAACCCTGAAACAGATGACAAGGAAGATGATGGGTACAGGGAATGAGAGTAAGGAGAGTCGTGTTAGAAGATGAACCATCCCAGCATTCGCCTGGCGACTCAGGGAAATCGCGAAAAACCCATGGGCAAGATTGGGCGGTCGCCGGGGATGATCCCGGGACCTCCCGAATGCGGGCCACAGACGTAACCGCCTGAGCCATCCCGCTCGATTTATAGTTGGTAAACTATAATACTTACTACACAGGTAAATGTAGATCTCGTTAAAGTATACAATTTATACCAAATAATTTTTTGTGGCATTCACCGATTCCGAGGTATAATGTGTTATTGGAAACCTTTCTCAAGCTTTTTTTTTTCCTCGAGGTCATGCAAAGAGAACGGAATTTCAAAGACATCGCATAGCGATCCGCTCTTAAAAGATTTTACTGTAGTTTTAGCTGTAGCCCCTAATTTCCTTGTATCTACAAGGACATGTGTACTAAAACAATTTCTGTAGATGTTTATCTCGATTAAAATAAAGTACATAGAACAATATGCTTTTGTAACAATAGTTTGTTGAATGGCTAGAGAGAGTCACGAGCATGTAACATCAGATGTTTTTGCATTGGTGCAATAATAAAATTAATAAAACTGCAAGCCCGGCTAAGTACAGGAATAAATAACTGCGTTATAAGAATTGTATATTTCGGCAAAAGGCCCAACGTTTTCGCGTGGGACTGTAATCGTCTGGTTGCCTAGATACAGAAACCGAAGGGAGGATGATTCACCTGTGCAGTCATCTGAGTGGGGAAACATAAGGACACTATTAAACCTCTCCTGAGCCTTCTCAAAAAGGGGTAACCCTAGCAAACATCGATCCATAATGTTGATTGGGGTTATGTTTGATTTGATGAGGTATGAGGTAATCACCGGAGGGGGACACGTCGCCACTGCGACCAACTATATCTACAGGTGTATCTTTATTGGTGTCATATATTTGTAGGATGTGTTCCTGACATCAAAACAGTATTAAAGGCTCATATGTACATGGGTCTGAAAATCAACCGTTTCGTTGTTATAGGTCAAAGAAGATGTATTCCATGAGTGAACAGACGGATATGCACTACACGTATGGCCGTGCAGACGGCAATGCAGCTCGAGCACGTGAACTTTATGCAGAAAGGTACCCTGACAGGCCATTACCGTGTGCAAGAACATTCGCACGAATTCACCAACGCTTGAGAGAGAATGACGCATTTGAGAGGAGTACTAGGGATGTTGGGAGACCAAGAGCGGTACGAGACATTGAGCTTGAAGAACGAGTTCTTCGTGCTATGGATGCAGACCCATCACAAAGCACAAGACGTATTGTTGTAAGGGAAAGAGTTAGTCATATGACTATCTGGAGAATTCTGCATGAAAATCTCCTGTACCCGTATAATCTTCAACGTGTGCAAGAATTAAATGAGGCGGACTTTGAGCCAAGAAGACGTTTCTGTCAACGCATGTTACAGCAGTGCGCTGTATTCATCAATTTCCTAGCCTGTATCTTATTCACGGATGAGGCTGGTTTTACTCGCGACGGCATCTTAAATTTTCATAACACTCATAACTGGGCATTTGAAAATCCTAATGAAGTGCGACAGGACAACCATCGACAGAGGTTCTCTCTCAACGTTTGGGGTGGAATCATTCATGATCACCTTATTGGTCCCTACTTCTTCCCTCCCCGTCTGAATAGACAAACCTATCTCCAGTTTCTCAGAAATGAGTTGCATCACTTAACTGATAATGTGCTTCTGGACATCATCCAACGAATGTGGTTTTTACACAATGGAGCTCCAGCTCATTTCAGTATGATAGTTCGTAAGTTTTTTAATGATCGATTTCCGCAAAGATGGATTGGTCGAGGGGGACCCATTGCATGGCCTGCTCGATCGCCTGATTTGAATCCAATGGGTTTCTTCGTCTGGGGACATTGAAGTCCTTGGTTTATGCGACTCCTGTATCTGATGTTGACATTTTGAAAGGACGTATCCAAACTGGATTTGACCAAATACGAAGCATACCTGGAATTTTCAACTGAGTACGCCAGAGCATGGAACGCAGGCTTACTGCATGCATCGAAGCAAGCGGAAGCCACTTCGAACAATTTTTGTAACTTTCGATTTTGTGTTGTAACTCTGAAATAAATGATTTTCAGACCCATGTTCATATGAACTTTTTTACAGTTTTCATGTCAGGAACACGTCCCCCAAATATATGACACCAAAAAAGATTCACTCTGTATTGTGGCCACAACCCCCGGGAAACAGGGATGAAGTGAAGGAGTCAAAGGTCCGCAGGCAGACGGAAACACAGAATCGCACGGGAGTCCCTATCATTTCCAGTACGAAACACCCGCTCTCGCCATTATAGGCGAAGAATCCTGCGAGAGGACGACAAAGCAGCCCTTGCAGACCGGCCAACGCGACCAGAGGAAAACCACGAAAAACCCCATGGTCAGAGTGGCGGCCACCGGGAATCGAACTCTGGACCTCCCGAATGCAGCCCATAGAGTTTGCCACCTGAGCCACCCCCCTCGGTTGTTTGATTTTAAGTATTCAACGTCCTCCCCGTAAGGGGGTTGTTCGACCCCCTCAGCTGTCGAGGTGCGGGCGCTGCGGACCCTGGGCACTCATGGTACTTCTGACGTTTCTAGAAGTACGCTGGGCCAAAAGTCCGAGTCCCACGAGTAGGGGTGTCGTTTGGATTGGATTGGACTCGGCGGAGCAGTGGTTTCCGATACTCATGAGAGATTGGGTACGTCTGGGCGGTTCCCCGTCCAGGCGGAGTTATGAGACGCCTCAAGGTCCTCCGGTACCGTCCTGGATAGCCGTTAGACAGTTGCTAGAGACTGTCGGCCCTACCGAGGTTGTTCGGTAGTCTTCCCTTTCGGGGTTTGATGCGCGTAAGTGGCGTATCCACTTCCACCCTGTAATGGGGTGGGCGGTTTAAGCAACCAGGTGCCGGCCCATGGAGTTCTCGGGAGTGGGAGTGTCATTCGGATGACACCCGCTGCCCTGGGTCACGTGGGGGCGCAGTCCCCTTGTGGCTTATGTTCAACGTCCCTTCTAACAACTTAGATCTACAGAGACGGTGAATGAAATGAGTGGAATGTTGTTGAAATGAGCCCGGATATACTGAGCTGAGAGTTACCTAATATTTGTCTTATGAATAGAGACAGGCAAAATATGAAGTTTATATTCTAAACCATACTCGCTATCATTGTGAGAAGAAGTATTTTTACGTTTTGCAGTGCACAGAATTCATGCGCACGAGAAAAACTTCATATTTCATAATATCTTGGTAAAATCTTCATACTTTGTACCATTTATAATGTTTTGCTTTTAAAGTAATTTCCATTAGCAATGAACCAGCATTGCAAATATTCCATTCTGGCCGCTTTCTATGAAATACATTTAGAAAACTCAAGTCACTCTTTACAAGAAACAAATCTGGAAAAACCACGACGTCGAATACAGTTGAGAAAACGCAGCATTTCTTCTCCGTGACATCACATGCGAAATTAAACACCCTCTATTCTTGATGAATTTTTATTTTGTAAACTGGTGCTTTTAGTGGCATGTTATAATTGGTGTTAAGCAAGGACAAAGCAATCAGTAACCTCTTTTTAAGAGATTAATAATGATTATAAGTTATAAACTCCATTTTTAAGTTCCATTTATACCCCGCCTTTAACTACATGGGTCTTATCGGTGACCTTTCCTTTGGAACTTATTGCCTATTGGCAATGGTGTTAACTCGTATTCTCTTGTCGTTGGGTTTCTTGCACTTTTGGGGTTTTAATCATTAGATCACACACACACACACACACACACACACACACACACACACACACATTCATACTTCCAGACCGGGGAGGATAGGGAATAATCTTGGCTAGAGAAAAATTCCCACCTCCCCAGCCGGGAATCGAACCTGGGACCCCTCACACATCAGGTGCTCTACCGACTGAGCTATGGGGCTAGCTCTACAGTGTGTTGTATTTCAATTGATATTTTATTGTTATATATGGACCAAAATCTACAAAGTCTATTTTTACTTTCTCTAGCAGGTATCTAGTAGGTAGAGAAGGTATTGGATTCCACCCAAAAATTAAATACCGATATATCACCGGAAATAAATGCTTTAAGGCCCTCTGGATCCAAAAAAGGCATGCATAGAAAAAGGTCCGTCTGTGAACAGCATAATTCAAAAACAAAAACTCGGATAAATACTAAACTTGGTGTTTAAGTTCAGTACCTTACAATGGTGCGACACGAAGATTTTCAAGAAAATTCCCCCACCCCAAACTATCCCTTACATGGAAGATTTTACGAATTTTTTTTGTTTTCTAAAAATTTGCTCTAATGACTTTGATTAAAATGCCATATATTAAAGATATTTACATGAAACAAATAAAATGTATATCTTGAAATTTCTGGTTATAGCCTTTGAAGTGCACTTCAACCAGAAGGAATTTTGTATAAACTTGTATAACTAGTAAACGTTAAGCGATAGACGAAAACGTACAAAACAAGAAATGTAGATCTCTTTAAAACAAGCAATTTATCTCAAATAACTTTTTTGTGGCATCGGCCATGTCTGACATATCCGTTATTAATGGTTCGAATTGTGCAATACTTAGCCATTCTTTTGAAGTCCTGTCGATTTTCAATTGTTTCTCGCGATGTCAAGGAAAGAGTGTGGAATTTTAAGGCCAACGTATAGTATCCAGTTCTAAAACATTTGACTATCACTATTCCCTTCGTGTATAACGAGGTGTGTAAAACAGCTATTTTCGGAAAGGTTTATGTCGATTAATATGCAGTAGATAGGAAAATAAACTTTCGTAAGAATAATTTTAATGATCGAGGGTAGAGAAAGTCATGTGAATTTAACACAAATTTTTTTAACTAATGAACTGAAACTGCTCCAGTTCCTTATAGTAGGTATAAGATGTTTTGGCTTTAGTATTTTTGGATCTTTTTCTTCATATTTCTTATATTTTGGTAAAAACTCACATTTTGGCTAAATTTTCTTCATTTTTTCCTATCCCTACTTATGAGAATAAGGGAAAACTTCAGTGGGTGCGGGATGTTTATCCAGAAATCACAAGTCAACTCATTACAACAGTGATTTATTTGCTTGCAGTGGAAGTTTATCAAAGGAAACTATACAGTTACGCACTTCTAGGGCTGGAAACATTAAAATAAACGACGGCTTTTTCATGAAATCACAAGTATTTATGTTGTTACCATTAGTATTAATAACGTATCACTCCAACGGTTTATTCACCACCTGGTGCATATTTTCGATTTATTATGCAGTTATCTTCACTTTCGTTTACGCTTACGTATTACAGTTACAGAATTAAGTGGAATCTGTTAAAGGTTTCAAGGATAATCGATAGTGATTTTCGACAAAAGTTCGAGGAAAAAATGCAAATTTGCCTTCTGGTCTTTTAAATGCCCAAATGCGACGTGCGATGGTGTGTGCAATAATGAGTGGAATTTTAAAACTTGACTTTGTCGTAATTATGTGTTCTTGCATTTTTGCCACCTTAAAATACTCCCCTCGAAGCAGTTTTTATTGCTTTCTTTACTACAATTGCATTCTACACAAAATTTATTTCCGAAATTTCACCGGAAATATATGTTTTGAGGCCCCCTAAACCCAAAAAAAACATTTTCAGAAAAAGGTCCGCGTGTGTGTGCGCGTGTGCGTGTGTGCGCGCGCGCCTGTGAACAGCGTAACCAAAAAACAAAAAACCTGTTAAAAACTAAACTTGGTATTAAGTTCAGCATCTTCCAAGTTTGCGATAAGAAAATTTAATACTACCCGTTACATGGGAAAATTTTTAAATTTTTTACTTTCTCAAGCTGGCTCTAACGATTTTAATTAAAATACTATATGTTTAAGATATTTTCATGACAAATAAAATGTATATCTTGAATTTTCTGGGAATAGCCTTTGAAGTCCTCTTCGTTCTGAATGGCCTGTATAACTGGTAAACTGTAAGAGACAGACAAAATCTTACTACACAAAAAATATGGATCCTGTTAAAGCACACAATTTATTTCAAATGCATTTTTTGTGCCGTTAACCATTTCCGAGATATTAGGTACTTATTATTGATTTGCATATTAAAATACCTAGTTATAATTTTCGCAAACGGGAAATTGTTATTCCTTTTTTTTCACTTGGACATGCAAAGAGACGAAATTTCAAAGCCATTACATACTGATCTGCTCTTAAAAGATTTGACTATAGCTTAAAGCCTGCTGTATTCTCCTAATCCCATTGTACCTACAAGGAAATATGCAATAGGGCAATATCTGCAAACGTTTATCTCAATTAACATAAGCGTTTGCAAAAATAGTTTGTACAAGAGTAGTAGAGAAAGTCATGTGAAGACAATACAGCAGGTTTTTAGAAAAAGGTCCGTGTGTGTCTGTGTGTGCGTGTGTATATCTGTGAACCGTATAGCTCAAAACCCAACAGACGGTTGAATACCAAACTTGGTATTTAACTTCAGTATCTTCCAAAGATGTGACACTAAGACTTTCAAGAGAATACCCCGCCCCAAACTACCCTTTACATGGAAGATTTTTCAAAACGTTTGATTTTCTCAAAATTTCTCGAACGATTTTGAATAAAGTGCCATATATTTTGATGGTAATAGTGACACTACAAACATAATTAATTAATGATTAATAACTGTCTTAGCATACATCTATTACTGTGTCATATTAATCATGTATCTTAATATCAAGATATTATTTCAAAAGAGTTAAAGGATAATCATGCATATATTTTGTGTATGTAATATTCAACCATGTATAACAGTGCCAGTAGTATGTTCGCTAATCGTAACAAAGCAAGCATATTTTTGAAAAACGCTGCACTAAGGCTGCCGGAGAACATGATGGACGGCCCCAATAGAAGCACCCTTAGCGAAGGTAGCGTCATAAAAGCTATAACAAAGAAAGAAGCTGCTAGAAGCTTCGATGAAGGTTTGGAAGCCAACAGTCACTTTTAAACGTCCCTGAGATAAGCTATGCTGCGATAGGTTATTCTAAGCAAAACGTATCAGTAAAGGCCAATAGAAGGCGAGCAGGTTGTTTAAACTTAAAGAGAGAAATAATCTCAGATACACTTGTCAAATCCGTTGTAGTTCACTAGCAAGACTCGTAAGATGTAGACGTGTTATGTTAGAGGTGCGTAAATGAAGTACAAAAAATGCGTAATAAAAGCGCAACACACAAATTACACAGGTCTACAAATAAAATTTTTTGTGAGCTGTTTTGCATTTGAAAGGTGATTCTTAATATTTCAGTACCGCTGATTTAAAAAATGACTTCCGTTTTTCTCCATCACACCAGGTTTTCTTACAAATAAAAAATGAAGTATTTACATATTTTCTTCAAAAAATGTATATACTCATAAGTTGTATGAGAGCTACAAATGAATTTCTGAGGTTTTTTATTTCCAGATATCACGTTTAAATTCATTTTATAAACAGCATTCATTTTAGTTTGTTATCGAATATTTGTCTCTTGAATTTTCTCTTGTGTGTTACCGTGGAATCCCTACGCAGCATCCAGCAATAATCTGCAATCATTGAAGAATTCCATCATCTTTGGTATCTCCTCCCCATTTGTCGAATATCCTGATGGAACCTCTCCCCTTGTTTCTCACTACCTGTCCCCAGGTTGTCGGAAAGACGTCCAAATGCGAAAACAGAGAGTGTAATTGGAGACTCATGTTGCATCCTAAAGTTCTGAACTTCTGTAGCGTGTTGTTCACAATTTTAGCATAGTCAGGATGTTTATTGTTTCCTAGAAAGTTGTCTATAGCTTCTTTAAATGCATTCCAAGCATTTTTCTCTTCACAAGTCATAGTAGCTTCAAACTGACTGCCTTTAAATAGAGCTCTGATTTGTGGACCCACAAAGATTCCTTCTTTTATTTTTGCTTCAGGGGGAAGTTTGACACTGAGATTTTTGAAACAATCACCATCTTGATCAAGTGCTTATACGAACTGTTTCATTACACCAAGTTTTATATGAAGAGATGCTAAAAGAATTTTTATAGGATCCACTAGGCTACCCCTTATTATGTTGTTACTCTCTGATGTTAAGCTTTCTCTTTTGGGCTATTGTCTTTGTTTCCAATGTTTGTCTCTTGTCCTACTATCCCACTCGCATAAATAACATGGAAATGTTGTGAATCCTTGTTGTTGGCCTAATATCATACAGATTACTTTCAGATCTCCACACATCAACCACTGATGTTCAACACATTTAGTTCTCTCCAAAACAGATTTCAAACTTTCATAATTCTCCTTCAGCTGCACTGAGTGCGCTACTGGAACTGAAGAAAGAGCATTCCCATTGTGAAGCAGCACACCCTTAAGACTTATTTTACTGGAATCAATAAATAGCCTCCACTCATGTGATCGTGTGTAACAGAACACAGTTTCTTTATTAAGTCTGGAATGTTATTACAGTAAACTAGATTTTCTTCTTCGCTGTAATATTGCAAGAAATCCTTTTCTCTGTTCCTGTAGAAAGTCACTGATGTATCAGCTACAAGTAAGTTGTTTTCCTGTAGTCTGGAACCTAACACCTCAGCTGCATCCTTGGGAAGATTTAAATCCCTTACAATATCGTTTAGCTTGGCTTGTGATAATGGTTATGGCGCATTTGATGTTTCAGGAATGAACGCAAGTGATGATGGTGAATCACTGTTACTGTGTGCGTCTGAAATAAGTTCACTACTGTCTGTAGGTGGCTTAGGTATAGGAATACCAGGGCCATGGGCCACTGGTCTCTTAGCAGATGGCAAATGTGGGTATACAATTCCTGTTTTGTTCTTTGTATTAAAACCCTTCACATTCCATGTACAAAAGTAACAGTCAGTACTGTGATTGTGAGGTTCACGCCATATTCCAAAACATAGTGATTGTTTCTTCCCCTTTGTCCAATTTCGTAAGTCTTCAACACAAACACTGCACACATTATGACGAGCCCAAGACCTAGATTGATCTCCTATTTCAATTCCGAAGTAAGCTTTGTACGCTTTTCATACAAATAAGTTTTTTTCCTGCTTCTTCACAATAAAACTACTACAAATATAACAAAATGAATTTGGATTATTTACATAACACCTTTCCATTATGCTGTACTGAGTTACATATGATAAAGATAACAAAATGGTATTATTTAAATGCTAATTTCTTGCTTTATGCAACGACTATTAACCCCTGCAACTGATGAATTCTCAATACAAAATTGTGTAAGCAGCTTAGAATGTGCTGCCACCTGCCATAAAACAATCAACTTTTCATTTTAGTAGCTTTATTCCAATAGATGGCATTGTTTCAGTAGTATAACGGTTCATGATCACTTAAAAGATACACAAATAAATAAAAATGGAAGATAGGAATTTTGAAAGGATTGGTATGTGATACGACAATATGGACTTCAGTTTTGGAATCAGGACATGGAAATTACTATAAAAAGACCTGAATATCTAAAACAGCAAAATCACTGTTGACCTGTGTTATTTATGTTAATTACAATCGGCATAATGAGAGCCGTGTCCTAATATATTTGAGATATACCTTTGCTCAATGTTAAGAGAATTACAGCAACACTTAGTAATTTTGCTGATACGCAAGCCACACACACACTGAACTGTTTTCTTATATACTTATATTCATTGTAGCAATACTATTCAGAGTGTTATAACTAAGGCCCGGGGGTTTAGCCAAAAATTCAAGTTAGTTGTGCACAAGGCATAGATCTGAGTCAGTAAACAACTTGTGCTGCTGGTGGTGGGTCACGCTTCATTGGCTACGGCAAGCAGACAGGGAATACGCTGCGAGTGAAAACAAATTATGCATAAGCGAGGACGTCCAAAGACAAGAGGTGCACTTTGGCAGATTATGGCAGTGAGTAACTTTCCTATGATGGCCGGAATATAAGGTGTGTGCAACAAGCATTAGGGGTGGCTACCATAGATATATAGACCAACATTTCGCAACTACGAAGCATAAAAAACACGTTGCATTATATAAACAGAGAAAAGCGGAAGGAACTATACCTTCAACGTCTAACGTTAATTCAGACAGACACAATACTTTTTCTTGTGATGTGTGCAACATGATGGTGGGCGCAAACATTCCCTTTTAGAAACTCAAAAATCGCTATTTACAGCAGTTTCTAGAAAGTATACCTACTGGTAAAATATTGCCATCCGAGACAATACACAAGGAATACCTGAAGCTGTGCTACGAAGACGTACTCCAGGATATTAGAAACACCGCGTGCGACAATAGAGTATGGGTTTCCATAGACGAAACGACAGATTGTTTTAGGTGGACTGTAGCGCATGTAATTATTGGTACACTAAGCTTAAACCATCCGGATAAAAGGTTTTTATTAACATCACAATTACTAGAAAGAGTAAACCATTTAACTATATTCAACGTGTTTGAGCAGTCAGTGACACTTTTATGGCCGGATAATGTTTAACGTGAAAACGTTCTCCTCCTAGTTACTGACTAGGCCTCATATTAGCAAAAGGCGGCTAAGAAAATACAGCAACTGTGTCAAAAATTGGTGGACGTGACGTGCATTGCACATTGTCTACACAGAGTCGCTGAACGTGTACGATCCTTATTTCCAGATGTAGACCGTTTCATTTCCCACGTAAAGAAAATATTTCTGAAGTCGCCTGCAAGATTAACAACCTTTAGAGAAAAAGAACCAGACATTCCTTTACCTACAAAACCTAGTGTGACCAGATGGCGTGCTTGGTTGGATGCTGTTCTGTATTATGCAAAATACTACTATTAGACTGTTGCAATGTTAAAGGCTGGTTCTCAACCGCCCGAGAACGGGAAGCAATGCCGCATACAAGATATTGCTTCACAACAGCCCGGCAACCAGAACGGGAATGCATATCGATGATCATATCGATCACAAAGTGAAAGTCGATTTTGTGCATTGGGATTTCATTTTTTTTTAATTGACCAAAGATATTTTTTCACCTACTTCCAATTTAGCCAAAATAATGGGGGTTAGCCAACGTCAAAATTCGATAGAGTAAACATTATCTAAATGCATGTCCATTACATTTCCGATCCCTCTAGTTGTGCTAAGCTTCCATTCCTGTATTTAATGGCATATATTAAAGTTGTTTATGGGTTTTTTTATTTCCGCCGGTTTTTGTTGTTCTTTGTAGCTTTTGCCATTGTTTTTGAGGCAATAGCCAGTTTTGAGTTGCATATACACAAACTACAGATGATCCTTTCACCAGAGGAACCAACGCTCATTGGATTTGCGAGGTTAGGAAGCACATTTGCTACTAATTTCTTCCAGTTTCATGTTTCCAGCTTGCGACTATAGAGAGCACTAGCGGCTGTTTCATGTCACGGCCGCCTAAAATAACCTCTACAGTGAAGAGTCTAATATGCACAATATGGATCTAATATGCCGTGCCCGGGAACGAGAACGAGAAAGTTAAAATTTGGGCAAGTCTTCTTTCCCGTTCCCGGACCCGGGAAGGCTTCCCGTCGATTGTGAATGCTCCTATTTGAATACATGTATTTCAACTTTCTCGTTCTCGTTCTGCTTACCGTTCTCGTTGGTTGTGAATCAGCCTTAAATGTCCTTGACGACGAACCAAATGCTTCAATAAAACAAGCAAAGCACCTTGTTTCAGAATAGCTACTAAGTAATATCCAGTTCATTCCTAGTAATTTCGGAGAACTGTCAAGTTCTCTCTCTTCCAGAGAGTCGGAATATGGAAATGGCAGAAGTGATCAGACTCGTGGAGGAATTATCCGCCAAGAGCCAATTTGAAGATGGAATACTCCTACAGGTGCAGCAGAAACTATAACGCATTCTCTAGAAAAATACAGGTTATTCTACTCTTTATACCATTCGAAATCAACTAGAAGGTTCTAGAGAAAATATTAACTCACTTAAAGGGAACAGTAGCACCTCATCTGGATTTAAATTTGCCCCAATCGCGTCATGCGATATAGAGAAAAGCTTTTCCCAATACAGATTATGTTTGGAGGAGAATAGAAGATCGTTTTCGTCTGCAAGCTTCAAAATGTATATTGTTATTCATTGTAACAAAGCATATGCACAGACATAACGTAGAATAATATGGTCACAATCAACTACCTTTTCATTTACTGCGCGCATTGTTAATACTCGTATTAATGCTTATTTTATGTATGTTTATATTCATATTACTGGAAAACATATTTTGCTTGTATAATTCATGAATAAATATGCAATATATTCTATGACGCCGTGTCTGTCATTTCACTAGTTTTGGTTGGTTGCCGTTGCTCTTGACCTTGGTTGTATGCATTACGTGCGGGCCTGCAAGCGACTCAACCCCCTCCCTTAAGTTTACGAGACACAGCGCATAACTCCGTCACTACTAACATGTTGCAATGTTTTTTGTGGCTAAACCCCCGGGCCTTATTATAACATACATAGGTACAATATACCTGTGGTACAAAATCACAATTTCAAAAATCTAATGAGTTTACTAAACCCATGTTTCCGTCGTCAACCCACATGCTGCAAGACCAAAGAGCTCTGCCCTAAAAAGCTAACCTGGGCATTGACATAAAAACCCCAAAGTTAACCCACACTTCAAACAACACATAACACACTAGGTAAGATACATCAAAGTAACAGTCGTCACCTGTGAGAGAGGAACGTCACCCGTAGCCGCTTGGGGGAAATCACAACGTGCATCAACCAGAACGTCTAGCCGTTCCAACAACAGGCGCGTCAAATTCAGCGCAACCTACTCCATAGTGGCGCCCCAACCATCACCCAACCAATACCATTACAATATTAAAGACTTTCACATGAAAAATAAAATGTCTAATTTAAATGTTGTGAGAATACCTATGAAGTCTTCTTCATTCGTAAGGAGTTCTGTATATTCTTATAACGGATTTTCAGATGGGTAATATCGTATTGCGCCGATGGTTAATTTGTCCCCTGATCCTTTTTCAAAGAAAGTCATTAGAACCTCGAGATGCGCGAGGGGTTGCCAACTACCTTCTTAATAGGTACTGGTATTGCGCCGACGATCAGGACGTTCTCAGACTTCATCTCGCATTTTATACTGTGTTTACTAGTGAATATGTATTCCATGAGCAGAAAACGGAACCGCGAACCGGGTTATTGAAAATTTCAAATATTGCAAAGTGCAGCTTACACTGGCCGGTAATGGCGATGTATACCTAAAAACTGCAACGCGCATTTCTTCTCTGAGGTGGATAACGACGTGAATTACAGACTTTTTGGGGGAGCATAATCGCGATCCGAGCCAAACAATTGCTAGGGAATATATACCCAACAGGTTGAAGAGGAAAGCCGGAGAAGACATAATTGAGAAGCCGTCAAAGCTGTTACGAAAAGAAATTTTGGGAACGCCGTCTGAGATATATGAAGGGTTAACCAAATATGACATAAACAAGTAAAATTTAATTTTTGGACGGAGAAATGGAAACATCTCCCTCCTATTCCAAAAACCATAAAGGAAGTACACGAGGCTCAATTTCACATTATGAGGAAGAAATGCTGATTGTCAACGACAGGAATAGCCATGTTGTTACTTTTTCAACAAATGGCAACTTGAAGTATTTGTGCGAAAGGTGTGTACTCCTTATGGACGGTAGTTTTCAGTTTTGCGCAACACACTTCCATCAGTTGTTCACAATTCATGGATCTGAAAATGGAAACTACATTCCATTAGTATTTTGTCTGTTGCCCGACAAAAAATCGTGCACCTACATGAAATTCTTTCATACTACTGAAAGAAAATTGTGAAGAGATATGATTTAATCTTCAACCACACAATCGTGGTAGATTTCGATGCAGGTATTCATGCAGCTATTAAGAATGTCTGGCCAGAAATAATTTTAAAGGTTAGTGCAATACATTTACTATTTATGTGAGTAACATTCCTTTGAAATTTACTTTTTATTAACATTATGTACTATTTATTGTTGTTGAACATCAGCTGTAATGTTGTTGTATGGAGTTTTTTGGTTTATTAGGATGTCGATTTCCCCGCAGCCAGGCTTGGTGGATAAAACTCCAATCACTTAGATTGGCAAGCTACTATCAGAACAAAAACTCCGACATTGGAAAATGGCTACGCTGGACATTTGGTTTGTCCTTTTTGAAACCTGCGGAGGTCGGACACGCATTTGTGGAGGACCTAATGACTGTTCAACCGCAAGACCAGAGTGTGGAGGCATACAGTAACTACTTAGTTGAAAATTACATAGATAATAAATCTCAATTTCTACCTCCCATATCGTCATCAGATTCATTATCTTCAGCTTGAACCACAAATGCTTGCGAATCGTTTCATGCACAATTTGCCACCAAGTTTTATTCTCCTCATCCAAGTATCGTTATTCTCCTGGATGCTATAAAGAACTTCCAGATAAAGATTTCAATTTCTATACGTAGCTCAGCGACTCCACAGAAAGTGTTTAACACAAAGTACAAAGCTGCCATAAAATTTTCGGACGAGACAATTAGAAAGTACAGGAATAATGATCGTGATAGATATGACTTCATTAAGCGTATAACCTATAGATGTGCAAAGAAATAAACAACGCAATGTCTGTATGTACTTGTAAATAATGTAACTAACATTTTAATTAATTGACAAGGGAAATGGTTGGATATAAAGCACTGACGAAAATATTTTCCTGCAAATCAACTTTTAAACCGCCAGCAAAGCTGTATAGCAGAGCTGCTAGTTCCAAGCCTGGATAAAAGTGTGAGGGAGAGTTTATGTTTAAGCTAATGTTCCCATGAAAATTGGTGAAAATCATTATATAAACTTCAAAATTAATTTTAAAATATTTAAAATATGTAGTTATACTCCAAATGTTCATTTAGCTACGTTAGCTAATTAATATCGGTAATACTACTTTATGCATATAATAAAATATTCCTCTGCATAGTACTGCAATGCACATTAAAATTATTTACAACGCCTTTACTGTCAGTATTTTATATTATGTAAAATGTTCCATATTACATATTTTTTGACCACTTAAATTAAACTTTCAGCAAAACTTAGGAATTGTTACAAAGTTAACATTCCCGTTTTTACTTCCTCTACATGGTAGGCAAGACAGTATTATATTCCAACCAAGCCTTCCATTGACCTTGCATATTATAGTACTCGTCTCAAAAGTGATGCTTCAAATCCTGCCTTAATAATGGTCAAAATGCTTGGCTAGATATGATTTCAAATGAAGCTACATGACTTTGCTATATTTATTTCTCCATGCGTTTGCTTATTCATTAAAGTCAGCTTGTTTTTCTCTACAGTCTACCTAAGGCGAGGTTTCACTGGAAATACACCTTTTGAGGTCCCCCGAGTCAATTAAGTTCTACATTTTCCAAGGATGTGACACGAAGGTTTTCACACAATTCCATCCACCCCAAACATGGAATAATTTTGGTTATTTTTCATTTTGTTAAAAACGGATAATAACTATTTTTATTAAAATACGAATATCATGTGTTTGCGAATATTACAAAACTGTATATAACTGAGAAACCATTAGAAATAGGTAAAATCATATTTCAGAAAAAACGTAGAACTCATTGAAATGCATACCTTGCCGAAAAATATCTTTTTTCCTAGTGTCAACCGTTTTGGAAATATTTCATGCTATAATGCAGTTATATTTTGTCAAGTACATTTGAAAGAAACAGTTTGAAAATTCGGACTGTTCACTTTTTTATCTCCATGATCTCAAGACAAAAACAGAGAGAGAGAGAGAGAGAGAGAGAGAGAGAGAGAGAGAGAGAGAGAGAGAGAGAGTTGTAAAGCTCACTGCTTTAAGTATGAGCATGTAAAACCGAGCGGGATGGCTCAGTTGGTTACGTCTGAGGCCCGCATTCGGGAGGTTCCGGGTTCGATCTCCGGCGACCGCTCACACTGGTCCATGGGTTTTTCGTGGTTTCCTCGAGTCGCCAGGCGAGTGCTGCGGTGGTTCATCTACTACCACGACTCCCCTTCCTCTCATTTCCTGTACCCATCATCTCCTTGTCATCTGTTTCAGAGTTGTAGGACCAGCCGATTTTGGCGGGTTGCGGCTGAGCGGTGGCTTGCGCCCTGCCGTACCACTCAGGTCTGCCCTCAGCGGGGGGTTCCGGTCTGGGGAACCCTGGAGGTTGGTGGCTTGTGGGCAGGGACCGTGGGGCGTCGGATGCGTTCTACCTGGAAACGTTATGGACTCTGCCTAAGCTTGCGCCCATCGGCATACGGATCTGGTCGCCCTTGGGGTCTCTCCCCTCATCCTTCCCTCCCAGGGGTCACGTTGGAAGCACAGGGGGCCGACTGGCCTGCTGCGCTGCTCTGCCCCGGTTCCGGACGCCCCTCCGTGATACGTGCCTTTACCTTTACCTTTATGAACATGTAGAAATTATTCATTCCGCTAAACCTGAAATAATTTCCACTCAAATATTTTATCGTAGTGAACGTAAGCAAATGGAAGAATTGCATTTTGTATGAATAGTAAATACCTTTGAAATTGTAAGGAATAGGGAAAGTCGTGTGAGTGTACCGCATCATATTTCTTGTTTTTGATGGAAAAGAAGAAGAAGCTCACACTTTTAAAGGATCCCCGTTCAGATATACTTACATGTGGAAACTGTAAACATAGACGCGAAATATTTCTATAAAATTAGGAAAAGCATTATTTTGAACATTTTCTTGAGATTACATTCTTTATATAAAAAGTTTTGCCTATTCCTTATGGTTTTAAGTTGCATGAAATTCACATAGAGTAAAAATGGCTTTGTAGGCCATTCCTAGAAAATTCAAGATATACGTTTTATTTCCCATTCTAATATCTGAAACATTTTTGAGCCGTTTTTATGAAAAGGAATAGGTACGCTGCAGAGAAAGTAAAAATGTCACACTGATACTTTGCATTTTAAGTGTCGAAAAATTCAAAAACACAGTTTCTTAGAACATTGTTCTTTAAGTTATGTATTTCCATAAACAGTACATTATACAAACAGGAAACTTTGCAACAATTTTTTAGCAAATGCGGGGCAAATGAGTAGAGATTTCGAGAAACGTGCAAATTCCCTACGACGTTTCTCAGCAACATCATCACAGATGTTTGAGATTATTTCAAACTCATTGAGATAAATTGTTTTACACTGGACGGTGCTTAAAGAATAAGTAACTAAAACAAATCGAATCCTTTACTATTTTCCTCAATTTCCCCATTTTATGTACTTTTATACATTGGTGTGCATGTATGTACAATATAACGAATACAATGATTGCTTTGCACAAATATATAGTTATACTAATGTTTTCTGCAGAGCTATTTAGTCCTTTCTTTCCTTCCTTTCTTCCTTGTACCTGTGGTCTTAGTTGTCTAACCGGGTAATTTTTCCTTAAATCGCAATGATTGACAGCTCCTTCCTAATGACCCTCATTATTCGAGTCGCTAATGGAAGGTTGCCATCGGCGCAATACGAATACACCACTTCAGATATATTCGGCCTTTACCACCTGTCGGTTTAAATGAATGACGTCATTATTAGTTCAGCGAGTCGCTTGTCTCAAAGGGGAGATGCGGAAATGAACCTCGGACTGCATGCGTTTCCGACTTCGTAAACAGGTTGATGTACTGCGGCGGTGCAGAATGTGCTTCACTAGGACATTTTGTATGTTCTTTGTAAGCGAGATGGAAGTGACCACCGATCATAGAATTTGCATGGTTGAGTGCTACTTCTGAGCTGGAAGGATGCGAGGGAGAGTCTATCGTTACGATATTGGCAGCTGTGTGAATGATTTTGTCCGTTCATCAAGAATTCCATCAAGTCCCGAGACAAAACTTGATAAAAAACAAAAACGATTTTTTTATTAACAAATAAGGAGAAACAGCTAAAACATTTTAAAATATTTATAACGGTTACTTCATTTGTTTTTTATTTAAAAATATAAAGTTATGCCATTAAAGCCGAGACACTCTTCACTACAAAAACCGCCCAATTACTTGAGTCACCTATAAGGCTGAGATTACGAAGCGAAAGAAGTTCCAAATGTAAGCACTGGAAAGGTACGATACAAGTCTCATTTCACTAAGGCGACCGAGAAACTGTTGACATCTACCCCTTGCACTCATCTTTCGCTAGTCATCTGCCAGTGGCACTGGTGATAAACTCGCTTCAAAGTATTGACGCCATTGACAGAAAACCGACTGGCGGCAACGGCCGAATGAATCTGAAGACTCGGTATAACTGATAAATAGGCTGATCCCGTAGTTCAGTCGGTAGAGCACTTGCCTGCTGTGCGAGGGGTCCTGGGTTCGATTCCCGGCTGGGGGAATTATTCCCAATCCTCCCCAGAGTCTGAAAGTATGAGCAAGAGTGTGAATGTGTGTATGATCTAACGATTAAATCCCAAAGTTTATTAGAAACTCAAGACAAGCGAATACGAGTTAACACCATTGCCTATAAGCGATAATATGTTCCAAAAGAAAGGCCGCCGATAAGATCATTGTCGTTAAAGACGGGGTACAAATGGAACTTTTAAAAAACTGGTAAGTGTTAAGCGATAGAAGAAAACGTACTACACAAAAATTGTAGATCTCCTTAAATCACACAATTTGTTTCAAACAAGTTTTTAGTGGCATAAGACATTTCCGATATATCCATTATTAATAGTTTGAATTGCTCAATACTTCGTCATTTTTTTAAAAGTCCTGTCGATATTCAATTGTTTCTCGCGGTTGCATGGGAAGAGCATGGAATTTTAAGGCCATTACATAGCGTCCAGTTCTTCAACATTTGACTGTCGCTATTCCCTTTGTATCTATACAGAAGTGCATAGTGTAGCTTTTCTGCAAACGTTTATCTCGATTACAATTAAGTAGGTAGACAGAAAAAGAAACTCTCGTAAAAATAGCTTGTATAGACACTAATACGCGATAGAGGGTAGAGGAAGTCATCTGAGTGCAAAACATAAGTATTATCAGTTTCTTTCAGATATTCAGATATTCAAATATTCTTTGAATATTTATGAACAGATTTGAAGAGCCGTTTCTTTATAACAAGTACGCAGTTTTGAATTTAGAGATTTAATAATTTAATACATTAGTGATTTATAAAAAATTAAAGTGTTAAACACCTTCTTTTTTATTTTTTACCAGGAAAACTTTAATGCAAATAACATTTAACATTTAATTGTCAAGAACTTTATTTGAGGACAGCAGGTTATTATAGAGAGAGCGAGGCCGCTTTTTTGGGCGTATATGGGAAAGGATAGGGTAAACGAGGGTAGATGCCAGCTTGAGAGAGCCTTCAAGGAGGAAAATGGGTTTATATGGGGGAGATAGGAAATAAGACGACCGATACTAGGCTACACAGGGGTTGAAGGAGGGAAATGCGTTTATATGGAAGGGATAGTGGAGAGGTGTTAGGCTAGACAGAGTTTAAGGAGTAGAGTACGGTTTATATGAGAGGTATAGGAAAACCAGAAGAGGTGTTAGATTAGACAGAGTTGAAAGTAGAGTATGTCTTTTATATGGGGGAGGTAGGGAATACGAGGAGAAGTGCTAGGCTATAGAGAGGTTGAGGAGTAGAGTATTCGTTTATAGGGGAAAGATAGGGAAAACCAGGAGAGCTGTTAGACTAGACAGGGCTTGAAGGGTAGAATAAACCTTTCATATGGGAGAGATAGCAAACCGAGGAGAGGTATTAGGCTAGGTGAGTTTGAGTATGCGTTTATAAGGAGAGACGAGAAAACGGAGAGAGATCCTATGCTAGGATAGACAGGTGTTAAAGATAGAATGTGTTTTATATGGGTTAGATAGGAAACTAAGGAGAGATACTCAGGTAGACAGGGGGTAGGATGGGGGAATGCGCTTTATGAGAGGTAGGGGATACGAGGACAAGTGCTAGGCCAGACAGATGTTGAGGAGTAAAGTATGCGTTTGTATGGAAAAGATAGGGATTACGGGGAGAGATGCTAGACTAGACATTGGTTGAGAGTAGAATATGCGTTTATATGTATGAGAGGTATAGGAACAGGAGGAGAGATGTTGGGCTAGACAGATATTGAAGGAGTAGAAATATGAGCTTATATACAGGAGAGATAGGGAATACGAGGGGAGGAGCTAGACTAGTCAAGACTTGAATGGCAGAATATAGCTTTTATATAGGAGAGTTAGCAAACCGAGGAGCGGTATTAGGGTAGGACGGTTTGAGTATGCGTTTATAAGGAGAGACGAGAAAACGGAGAGAGATCCTATGCTAGGAGAGAGTTGAAGAAGAGGGAAATGTGCTTTATATGGGAGAGATAAAGCATAAGAGGAGAAGAGTATTCGTTTATATGGAAACGATAGGGATATCGAGGAGAGATGCTAGACTAGACAGAGGTTGAGAGTAGAGTATGCGTTTGTATGCATGAGATGTATAGGAAAACGAGGAGAGCTATAAGGCTAGACAGATACTGAAGGAGTAGGAATATGGGCTTACACACAGGAGAGATAGGGGATACGAGGGGAGGTGCTAGACTAGTCAGGACTTGAAGGGTAGAATATGGTTTTTATTTGGGAGAGTGAAAACGACTTTAGACGCAATCGTCACGGAAGGCTGTTTCCTGTCAAGGCTAGAACACTAATTTTAGACAGCTCCAGCACGTAACCCTCTCATGCTAAAAGGGTAAACCACTCACGCTAAAAGGTAACCCGCTCACGCAAAAAGATAACCCACTCACGCAAAAGGGTAACGTACTCACGCTAAAAGGTAACCCACTCACGCAAAAAGGTAGCCCACTCACGCAAAAAGATAAGTAATTCAGTTAGTATTACAGGGAGGGACTGATTCCGGGAAGCGAATATAGCATAGTTCCGTATGACTTCACAGCTAATTCAGATAGTATCGTAGGTATTTAGGATAATTCAAGTATCATCGGTGTTTAGACTAATTCAGCTAGCATTACAGGAGGGTAGGTTCCAGGGGTTGGTTATAACATAGTTTCGTATTTCACAGATAGTTCAGGCAATATCGCAAGTATTTGGAGGTAATCAGCATAGTTTTACAGATACTCGTGATAATTTCGATCAGTGATTTGTATCACAGCTATTTCAGGTAATTGCAGGTAATTCAGGTTGTATCAAAGGTATTTGAGTCATTTTAACAGGTAATTCAACTAGTATCATTGATATTTAGGGTAAACCATATAGTATCACAGGTGGTCATGCTAATTTCGAACAGGGATTCGTACCAGAGCTATTTAAGGTAATTACGCATGGTTCGGGTAGTATCACAAGTACTTACATCATTTTAACAGATAATTCAGATAGTGTCACAGGTATTCGTGCTAATATAGAGAGTAATTAGATTATAAACATTTCTCATCCAACGCTACAGCACTTTTATATACTTTTTTCTAAATCTTACAAACTTCTTTTATATGTTAAGCAGTATGCGAGACGGAGATGGATAAACTGCATATTGGTTTACAAATTGAAAAGTTTTACAACATACCTTTATTTTAGTTCGTTGTAGGCGCCTCTCCCCTTTATCTAGGCTTGAGACTAGCACTAGGATTGCTCCTAATGGCAGGGTTAACGCCTCCCCTTCCATCTGTTTCTTTATTCATCAGGTGTATGCTAGGTGTATACACATCACATGGACAAACTTCCATTTTTAAATTGTAGACTCACGGAGAAAATCTTCATCTTCGACTTACATTCTCTTAAGCACTGTTTGTAATGCTGTAATACCCATACGCATAGGTTGTTATTCCATCTTCGGCAATAACTCTTTTATCATCAAAGCGATTCAATATATTTTTATCCACTTGCACTGTGGTAACAGCGAGCTCTCGTGATAGGATTTGTTCCTGGGTGTTCTGATAATTTCACAGGTTTTAAGACAGTCTGTATAGCTGTCAAATGTAATGTACTACTTAATAGCACTATGTTTTATACCTTTAATATTTTTTATCATCGAGCCTTGAATATCTAAGGCATACATCTTAGGGCGTAGTCCAACAATGCGCAGGATGAGTTTGTTATTAGCCTCATCTTTAAATTTTCCCAACGCCTTTTTATTCTGAGTAGAGTGGCATATATGGTTTGCAGGATAATCAGCTGTATCCAGATGCTCAAGAAAACGTAGCTTGCCCTGGTACACATCTTCAATTGTCACACGATGAATGAATGAATCAGCGTCCATATACATAAGTTTCAGGTCTTTAGCCCCATAATATGGCAACAAAACATAATAATGATAGTGGTACATTAATGTCTTGGAGATGTCCAACACACTCATACCGATGTATATAGATTTGTTGAACACGATCTGACGAGAGGCCATATGTACAGCAGCTGGATTGGTAGCATATATTGTTCTATCGATAAACGTAGGCTTGGCAATCAACTTTTCCGGTGTCTTCTCATTTGTCACCAGTCGTATATCCATACGATTACGTAGGTTCTCGATAGTTTTTCCAAGCATGGCGTTGTTAAAGAATTTGTAGAGGTCCTTCTCGAAGTCATTTGTTGCCTGTTGTCGTAGCCTGTTGTTGAATTCCACATAAGGTTTTCACCACTGTGACTGCCGAAATTGTAGCACACGATGGATTTTTGTTAGTCGTAGCCCATGATTAGGAGCTTGCTTCAAAGCCATGTAATGTACTACATACCTCTTTCGAGGTCCGATGATGTGGTATCGATTTCTTTGTAGATGATTCCTTAAGCTTCATACACTCAGGCAGGAAAGGTAGATCGTTATGTAGATAGGGAAGTTCTACAGGATACTCGATGTTGACTTCTAATATGCATCCATGAGGATCATATTCTTGTAGTCTTTCTAAATTGATTTCTTCTGGTGAAACCCACTGAAATCCACCAAAAGCAAGGGCGTGACACATTGCCCACCCATATTGGTCCTTGGCGTCCTCGTATGTGATAAATTGGGTTGGTCTCGACGGATAAAACTTCTCCATATAAGTATTATTAGCCTCTGCATACCGATGAGAAACTTGGCATAAAGCTCCTCTTATGCCGGATTCCACCACGAGTACCTGATCATAATCTTGTAACAGTTCCAGCTTAATTCCAGTATGCAGTAACATGCAGTCCCATGTAAGTCCTGGAGGGGTGAAATAATGTGCTGGATCAACTTTGTGTGTTTTGAGGGTTTTCTCTCTGAATGTCTCAAAGACATCAGCTAGAAGAAGAACATCTGAGGTTAAGTAGAGGTCGCTGTACTCGCCCAGGTTACTCACATTAAACAGTTTCCATACATTTCTAGTATGATCGTAGTCAGTACACTAATTTATTCTTCATTTAATCTATTGTAGAAGGAGTCCTTAGGAGGCAGACAGGTCTCGTTCAGGACATCCCTTGAAGTAACAAAATCTAGGGAAATACGCCCTTAAGTGTCATCAACTTCAATTTGTCATCTCCAAAGTACTTAAGCGTTTCTGGATATGAGGTTAGATTTTTTAACAACTTATCCAAGCTTGTACTCAGGAATCGAAAACTATCCACAAACCGGAGCTTTATATCTACGACATACTTGGAGAATGAGATATAGCTTTCTTCAGAGTTAGGAATTACCTCCACACGTTCACTTGTACACCCAACTGTTTAACAATGAAATGAGAATCATATCCACTAAGGTTCTGCATGAAGACAGGAATATATTTGGGTGTTTCGCAGGCTAAATTGCATGCATTATGAAGACTTCCACGATATTCACCGCTGATGTGATCATGGTCGCTTACTTTGTAGGTCTCTTCTGTAAAGGATTTTCCACACAAGTAGCATACTAAAGACTCAAAATCCTTTTGCTGTTGATCCGTAAGTTTCAGAGGCTTTTTAGATTTGTATATATTGTCATTCTTCTTTGCAAGGGATGACAGGTATAGCATAAACTTCTGAGCAGCATCATAACCACGATATACATAGGGATGCTTAGGAAGACCAGTTTCGAGATGTTCAACACTGGATGACGGCTTCACGTAAACACAGAAGCTCATTGGTGTGTGTTCTTGATAAGGGGTTGTATAGGAAGTTTCAGAATTGGGTATATACACATGGCATGGTGTGAGAATACTCTCAAAATTCGCATAGAAGATATAAGGTACTTTCAGTATCCTCTCAACATTTTTAAACTGTACAATTGATTTCTCCTTGGTAGGCATAACTACCTTTGCAACACCATGTTGAATACAGATGGCTGCATGTTCTTGTAGTTTTTCCAGTCCACTTCGCTCGCTCTGATCATCAAAATGTGTAAAAAAAATTGCTTACAGGTATAAACACGTCCATTACGGTTAGTTTTCTGACGTCAAACGAGCTTCTCAAAATTCTTTATATATACATAGTGATGTTTTCCACAACTGTCACTCAATAGTAGTAGGTCACGGTGTTCAGGCAGTTCAGTATCAACAACCTTTATTGGATACACTTCATGCTTCTCATCCAGCCCGAAAACCCTGATAGACATCTTGTTAAGCGTCCCAAATTTAGGTATTTGAGAAGGTGGAGTAGGATAGGAAATACAGCTGAAGACGTGCTTATCTTGAAGTTGTTTGCATTCGCTGACGCGTTGAGGAATGGTGCTGACGAATTTGGCCAGTATAGAATACATGAAGAATTTCTCATCGCTAAATTTCTGGATGATTATACATGCTTCTTTAGCTGCGACAGAAGGCGGTAGTGGTATGTAGCTACTTCCTCGTAACGGATTGTACTTGTTGATACGAAGTCGAACCCCTTCCACAGCAAGCAAAGCCCAGTTGCTACCCTTAAGCTTAGACTCCTCCATTTCAGTCACCAATTTCTTGAATTTCGCTTCCAACGTTGACTCCAGATCCATTTCTAGAAACACAGGCTGATTCTGTTTTAAATGTTTTGTCGCAGGTTTATCCAATACTGTTAACAAATGGACACTCAGCCAACAGATTAATTTTCACACTGTTGTGAATACCAAGCTCTTTATTCACAGCCTGGATTATCCGTTGTTTTGCCTCACGCAGATGCATATTCAGGTCCTTAGGTGATTCACATCGTATAAAATACGATTTCAATCGTCCATCGAATGAAGTTTCATATTCTTTCATATCACAGTTCTCCATTGTTGACAGTAACTGATGTTTAGTAGGCTCCAATCTGCTTTTCTTCTGAGGACTGTTATGTCACATACATCTTCGTGTCGCTAGCTGACCCTTATAACCATCATCGAATGTTACATTACAATACTTGCATTTGAAGAATTTCTTACAAGACATCTCGTGTCTTCTCTTGTGATAACCTGGGAGGAACTTCTTCCCGCATTTTCCGCAAGCGTATCCCGATGCACTAGGAATGATATCCTTATATGCAGAGTTATTCATCCTTATTTTTGATGTAATAATGTATTAATCCTTCTTCAAGGGAAATGTAGACCTCTTCACCTTGATAACACTTTAGTAAGCTGATTATTCTTAGCGAGGTCACGATATTAACACTTCAAGACTAATTAGCATAATTTAAGCCAGTGCCCGAGATCCCCTATTTATAGAGTGAACACGGACCTTTTTAGATCAATCATATACTCACGTTTAAACTTGCTCCTTAACTAGCTGTATATGTCGCTCTGCGCGTATTAACCTCTGCCATATAACCTCACACCCAAAGACAGGATGTTTATGACGTCATACCCAGACACAGGATGTTTAGCTTTATCATGTTTAAACTCGTCTCATAACTAGTTGTATATGCTGTCACACAAACAAGAGAAGTATTCTCACACGCTCATTCCAACAGATGTTTGCAATCAAAGTCTACCACAAACACCACCACTATCACCACCACCAATCGCACCAAAGCTAACATCATCTCTATTACCACAATACTTTAGAAGTAGTCCCTTAAAAGGTAACGTAGAAGATTTTTCCCTTATTTAATTTAATCCATGTATAAACTGTATTATTTCATGTTTTAATTCCCTTTTAAATTCTTCCTTTCCATTTCCCTTTATTCTCCAAGGAATCAGTATACAGCATGACATTCCTATACGCTTCATACTCAGCTATCACAGAAAAACCATTACATATCACTACAATCACCACCAAAGTAATTTTTCTAGATTTACACAGAATTTAAGCTTCTAGAATCGAACATGGTAATACTTTTAATAAATGAGTTTTAGTAATTTAGCTCCCCCGCATCAGCATCTACCATCTAACCTTTACTTGAACCTGGTAAGATCCATAGTCTTGAAGATGGCACAGGTTAATACGCGCAGAGCGACATATACAGCTAGTTAAGGGGCGAGTTTAAACGTGAGTATACGATTGATCAAAAAAGGTCCGTGCTCACTCTATAAATAGGGTGATCTCGGGCACTGGGCTTGATTGTGCTAATTAGTTTTGAGGTTTAATATCTTGACCTCTCTAAGAATAATCAGCTTACTAAAGTGTTATCAAGCTGAAGAGGTCTACATTTCCTTTGAAGAAGGATTAATACGTTATTACACCAAAAATAAGGATGAATATCTCTGCATATAAGGATATCATTCCTAGTGCATCAGGATACGCCATCTCGCTCAGTAATTAAGCATTTATTAATGCGGTAAAATATCTCCGTCAAATTGCCATCCCTTATTCTAAAAAAGTAAAAATAGGATTGAAAATTCAGAAAACTCTAGTAGATGTTATTAGCAACTGCTTACTGGCAGATGCTAAACTTATGAAATATTATCCTAAGCTTATGCGGCACGTGACTATTTGCTGCTACTCTATTTCATTCTTACTTTCTCTACCAGTACCTAGCAGATAGAGGAAGTATTGCATTTCATCCAAAACTTCCATATCGATATTTCAGTGGAAGTATGTGCTTTGAGACCCGAATAAAAACAGTTTTAGAAAAGGGCCCTGTGTGTGTGAACATCATTATACAAAAACGAAATATCGGATAACCACCAAACTATGTAAGTTCATTATCTTCCAAAGATATGACACGTAAGTAGTTTATATAAGGGGGATCGAGAACACTGTTTTGAATTTATATGGGAAAGGATAGGGAAAACGAGGATAGATGCGACGGTTTACAGAGGAAAATGCGTTTATATGGGAAAGATAGGGAATACGAGGGCTGACGCTAGGTTAGACGGGTTGAATAAAGTAAATGCGTTTATATGGGAGAGATAGGAAGTACGAGGCCGATTCTAGGCTAGACAGTGGTAGAAGGAGGGGAATAAGCTTTATAGGAGAGAGATAGGGGATACGTGGAGAGCTCCTAGGCTAGACAGATGCTGAAGGAGGGTAAATATGGGCTTATACTGGAGAGATAGGGAATACGAGGGAGGCGATGATAGATGTTAAAGCTGGCATGCGTTTATATGAGAGAGATAGGAAACCGAGGAGAGGTATTAGGCCAGCAGGCGTTGAATGACAGAGTATGCGTTTATATGAGACAGACGACGAAAACGAGAGAAAGAGAGATCCTATGCTAGGGGATGGTTAAAGGGGGGATGCATTTATATGGGAGAGGTAGGGAAAACGATGATAGGTCTTAGGAATTGTGGTTAAAACTGTAATACAAAGAACCGCATTATTCAAGAACTTTAACAATAAAAAGGTCTAAGTGTAGATCTTTTTTATGGAATTTGAGGAGGGGTCTTAAGTGGAACAACACTCTAAGTCCCAGTAGTAGAGATTTAGCGCATCCAGCCCACTTAATATGCAGGAATGTGCAATTCATATGCTAATTAGACCCTCCCTCCACCTGGCACGCCACCCTAGTACCTCTTTGGTTGCAGCTGAGGTCATATATTTTGTAGAATATAATAGAAAGCCTGACAGGCAGGCAATTAAGGTTATCTATCACCTGTAAAAATGAACAATAGTGTAATAAATTATACGTTGTAACAAAGGAGCAGATGCTATTCTCCCCATTCCATTTCCGCACACGTGCACTTCCACACCTGCAGCAACCCCCTCCACTATGCATTCCATTGTTTTTATACCTGGCTGCTGTTTCAAGCACTTTCGTAGTAACAAAGAGTCAGACTGCAGCCATACCACACACCTGGGGCAAGTTTCATTGACAGAGAATACCTGAGCGCAATAAATTTTCCTGCTCGACAGAAAGGCTGACCATAGAGCGGTGCCGGACAAGGAGTAATAAATTACGCCTCAGACATTGTGGTACCATTCATGCCGCAGGCAAGCTTCATTTGATTAAAATGATTTAAGAAATTTAATTATATATATTAAACACTGGTGTATCACTACTGTTTAATCGCTTATATTTCCTGAACGAAAAGAGTTAAACGACACAATAAAAACTAATTATAACCATGGAATGCGCCGCGCCATTGGCGCATTATTTCAAATTCACTGGAATGCCCGGGATCGAATCATAGGAGTGATTACAAATTCATCTTCCAATAACTCCAGAACTAATTAAGATAAAGACGTAGAATAAACTTTATTACTTTATGTCATTAGGTAGTTTGTTGTGAATGTATACTAGGGTACCTGGCGTCCTGGGTTCGATCCTTAATTATAAATCTCCATTATCTCAGAAACTAACAGAAATAGAGGAGGGATGGACCAAAGCACGATTGATAGCTCCTATGATAGGCAATCAATACTGTATATAATTGACAATCAGTAGTCCTTAGTTCGAATCCCGATCTTTCATTGACTTCCTTAATTTTCCTTTATGATCTAGGATATATCACTTGGGTTGATGTCGTAACTGCATACAGCTCTTTTTAGCATGTCAAACTAATAGTATAAATAATTTTGGTCCTGCTGTTCTGGGTTCGAATAGTGATTAAATTAAATTTACTTACAGATATAATAACTTATGACATAATTTCGATAGACACGTCAAATAAAAAGCAAACAGAGTACCTCACCCCGAAATATCGTTATCAAGTACTCAGATGGAATCCCGAAGGGGTGATTTCATATATCTTCAAGACTATAAATCATACAAGCTTCGAGTGAAGATTATATGATACATGCTGATGCGGGGATGCTAAATTACTAAAATACATTTATTAAAGCATTGGCAGGTTCGATTCTGGAAGCTTAAAATCTGTGTAACTCTGGAAAAATTTCTTTGCTTGTGCTTGTAGTGAAATGTAATGGTTTTTCTGCGATAGCTGGGTATTAAGAGTACAGGAATGTTATATTTTATACTGATACTTTGGAGAATAAAGGGAAGTTGGGAAGGAAGAATTGAAAAGGGAATGAAAACATGAAATAATGCAGATATACATGCATTTAACTAAATAATGGAGAAGATCTTCTACGTCACCATTTAAGCGTCGACTTCTAAAGTATTGTGGTAATAGAAATGGAGTTAACTGTGTTGCAATGGGTGGTGATGGTGGCGGTGGTTGTGGTAGACTTTGAATGGAAAAATCTGATGGAATAACGTGTGAGAATACTTCTGTAGTTTATGTGATAGTAATGAAGCATACTTAAACGTGTTTGATAGTCAGACATCCTGCCTCTGGGTGTGACGTTATATCGCTGAGGTTAATACGTGCAGAGCATTAAAATGAGTGGTATACAACAAAATATTTTCATGCTATGGTTTAGATTTGAATTAAATGTTTGATCAACGTTCATATTATGTCATTAAAAGACATTGGTGTGTGAGTGAAATATCAGAGTTTAACCGCTTAAACAGTGTTTAATTGCTTAGGTCATCTCACGATTGGTTTGAAAGTATATATAAAACGAGAAAACATATAGATAATAAGGAATAAATGTTTAATATATAAATTATCTTTTTAAAACCTCTAAATACACAAAATATAAGTGCCTATATCGAATAGGAAAGTAATAAAAGCATTACAGCGTCGGATCTGAAATGTAATGTTATTTGTGAGGTTCTCTCCTTCTCTCCATAATTAGGGATTCCTTCACACTCATGCGCGCACACACAGTCCCGTACGTATAGAAACATACACGAACACAGCGGAACAAGCAGCTACACATCCTCGTACAGAAACAGACACATACACACATAAACAATCGCTCTCGCTCCTACACACAGCAGATACGTGCACACGCTCACACATACAGCAGAGCACTTACACATGCACGCGCGCACACACGCAAAAATGACATAAACATACATGAACACCACAGAACAAGTAGCTACACACGCAACAACACATTCTAACACTTCCTCCAAGCACACGAACCTGCACAAGAGCTACCGGCACGCCCGAACATTGAATAAATGCTCAACACATTCTGAAACTTCTTCTAAGGACCCGAACCTTCACGAAAACGTGCGAACATACCGGAACGCCTGTGTAAACACGTATTTCAATATAAGAGATATCGTCATTAACCACCATTTTATCATTAAAATTCAGTATATGATTGTTCTAAAAAGGTCCGTATCACTCTATAATTAGGATGCCTTCAGTCACTAGTCTTTATTGTGCTAATGACTATAGAGTTTGGAAGAGGATAAAATAATATTTTTGAACACTAATTTAAATGATTGGGAAATACTTTTAAATGGCAATGAAATTTGCACCCTAAAAAGAATGGAATTGTGTGTAGATTACCATTTAGGTAACATATCTGTTGCATGTATAAGCTGCATCACATGAGTCAGAGGCTTGTATATAAATACTTTATCATGAATTATTAAACAACACAAGGAGGTCTGTGCAGGGATATTTGCACCATACTGAATTTCTATTCTGATGTTGACAGCACCATTTACAACTTCCTGTGGTTGATGCGAGCAATCTATAACAAATTATAGGAGCAAATTTAAGAAAATCTTTTCATCTTCAATAAAGGATAATTCTCTTTTTAATAATAAGATTTTTGAAAGTTTGAGTATATATCATACAATGACGCAAATCTCGATTTTCCAAAGTCCAAATTCATGTCATGATAGGGATAACATTCACTATTAAGATAAAGTCTCAAATTAGTTATGTTACAATGATCAAAAAGGGAATAGTGTTTAGATGCATAACGCGATCTTAAAGTCTGAGCACCCAAAATGACAAATCTCGGCTTCTCCATTTTTGATGTGGTGGCTACATTACAGGCGAATGATTTAGTCTGCGGCATATCTGGCTGAATATACCCATGGTCCTAAATGAGAGATACAGCGCCTTGTCCGACTTGACAATCTTGAGGATTTCAACCTTTTCAGCATCAGAAAGTCGTATCACTGGCATTCTCCAGTATCGACTCGTACAAGTTTAACAGTTGCATTCTCTTCACCCTGAGGCGCTATAATACAGTTCTTAGAGTCCTTGGATCGAATCAGCACCAACTCAAACTTACTATTGAGTATGAGTTCCTTGTGGTCGTCAGCAAATCCCAGAAGCATTGAAAGCGATACTATAGCGTTGAAGGCTCCAATTGCTGCATGCACAACGTCAGTCTTCTCCAGGATAGCACCATCCAGCATTCAGCAGACGATCAGATTCAATTGGGTTGAGAGCAGCATAGTTGCGTAAAGTCAATGCGATCCCGGGGTTTGTGGTTCGATCAATAGTTGGCCCGTTCATATCCAGTCGAATCTCCTCAAACATGAATGCAATAGCGTTATTGGTAGGCATTGCAGTAATAGCTGCTCCATTAGGTTTAGTAATCCTCCCCTCGATGTATAGATAACTTCGATTACGTAATGTATACAAATCCTCAACTTGACAAAGGATTCTAATCTCGTCATTAGAGTCCAGAGCTGATGTATTATACGGCAAAACACATGTGCCTTTTCTTTAGTGATCTTGTCGTCGAATCTCGGTGTCTCGGTAACATTGAAGATGTCCATGACTATAGGATTCTGAAGCCCAACGCCTGCAGGAACTGATAATTGCGCGATGTTAACCCGCTGGATGTCAAAGGCAGAGTATGACGCGGGCGTCCAATCACTCCATTATTATATCCTGGACGTCGCTGACCTCTTCTAAAATCTATTGCCATTGCAACGGATGTGAAGTATTATGCGTATATTTTTGTTTCTAAAGTCAATGATATTACCGTTATGGTCCACTACGCGAAGACTACTTTGCTCTATGACATTGGTGTTTATGATTTCAAAGTAAATTGGATTTGATGGCTCTTGAGAATTATGATATGCAGGAGGAACAGATGGGAAAAACTCATAGATCGAGGGTTCACTTTTACCGTCGATGAAAGACCCTGTTGCAATACTGCACTCGAATCGTATTATGCTCATCTTAAATATTTTCACCAGGAAATCGGATTCAGCCAGTTGATTAGCTGGAATAATTTTGTCCCTGAAACCCAAGAGCGATCCTATAGAACGATCATTGGAAAATCAAAGGTTAAAGGGCATTTAATTTCAGCCTTCATTGTATTATTATTAGGTCTAATAAAGAAGACATTCTCATCCATCTCCTAGCTTATCTCTGGTGTATTCATTAATATCAGCAATCTGGAAAGTTCCATTGGGTATATCAATGGTCTTTATTTCATCATTGTGAATGTAATGAAATTTGTTATTACTCTGACCAACATTGGGATTGGAATAGAAGGTTTCAAAATTCAATAGAGCGATCTCATAATGTCCCTTCGGATCTGTCTGAAGAGGGGGATTCAGGTATGTAGTAAGAACAGATTGGTTGCCACTGACAGCAGTAGTGTAACTCATTGCCATAGAAATTGCAAAGACAACTGCCCGCAGATGACTGAGCTTAAACTCTGAAACCTCTTGGTGTGATACAGCATCTTATTGCCTTTGAGGTACATTTCTATCTCTTTTGGAGGCTTCAAGTTTCCAAACCTTTCGAAATAAAATGACACGTTGCCATCCTTCTTTATAGCAACCCTATGAGTCCCACCATTCTCTGAAGTATCGGGATTGACGATAATTCTCTCTCTGTAATGAAGTCTTGAAGGTATCTGATCAATCATGTATACACCTCTAAAATGAGGAATCTTTAAACGTCGGGCATACAAGTCGAGATCTATGTTACTAAATGCTATTTCCGGGGCAAGTATAACCCTCTGTCGGAGTTTTTGAATTCTCTTTCTCGCTCTGCCTCCTCTTCCTTTCGGTGTTCCTCGCCTTATTCTTCTTCACTCGAAGGCGTTTCCCTCTTGCTTCAATTTCTGTGTTATGTCATAATTTCAGCCACTTGTTTATCTGCAGCCGTTTACTTATTTACGGCTGTAGCAATTTGTGTTGAACCTCCAGCGACAGCACATAGCGCTGCAATAATTGGCAAGAGAGGTAGAAATCGTCCCCTTTTCTTCTTTTTGGATCCAGCACCAACAGTCACCTTCCCACCAATTTCTCTGTTATGTCTCATCATTTCGGCCAGTTATTTATCTGTAGCATTTTTCTGGTTTACGGCTGAGGCAATTAGTGCTGCACCTCAGCAGCGGCACCTAGGGGTGCAATAATTGCTATTATAGGTAGAAATCCACCTGGTTTCTTCTTCTTATATCCAGCACCAACAGCCACCTTTCCCTTCAAAATCGCTGTTACTAGCCGCGCTGCCAACTTTCCGCCTTATGTAGCATCAGATGATAGCACTCTTTTCCATGCCTTCTCAGCCAAGGTAGGCAATATCGTGAAGTTTGCACGCTTCGTCTAATGGGTTGATTCCGGGGTCTCCTCTCCTTAATCTTTTTTCAAGCTTTGTCCCAGTTTCGTAGTATCTGTATTCAAGCAATTCAAATGGCAGCCGGTTAATGAGACAGTTAATTAAACCTTAACCCCTTGCGACCTTAACCTCGTTAGCTCTCATGGTATACCAATTGCTTTTATTGCTGCATAGTTCTTTTATACTCTGTCATTGCTTACATTAATTAGCATATATACATTAAGTTCGATTTATTTTATTTTAGTTGCTATGATGGAGCTGGTGAAGCAAGTTTGCTCGCTGCCTATTCAGGTGCTAGACTTTGAAAGCGACTTTAGACGCGAACTTCATGGAAAGCTGTTTCCTGTCAATATTAGAGCACTAATTCTAGACAGTTCCATTATGTAATCCCCTCTCGCTAAAATGTAGACCACTCACGCAAAAGGGTAACCCACTCGCGCAAAAAGGTAACCCATTCACGCAAAAAGGTAACCCAATCACGCTAAAAAGGTAACTCACTCGCGCTAAAATGTAACCCAGTCACGCTAGAAGGTAACCCACTCACGCTAAAAGGTAAACCACTCACGCAAAGGGGTAACCCACTCACGCAAAATGTAACCCACTAGCGCTAAAAGCCAACCCACTCACGATAAAAAGGTAGTCCACTCGCGCTAAAAGGTAACCCAATCACGCTAAAAGGTAACTCACTCCCGCAAGAAGGTAACCCACTCCCACAAAAGGTAACCCACTCACGCTAAAAGGTAACCCACTCACGCTAAATGGTAACCCACTCACGAAAAAAGGTAACCCACTTACGCTAAACAGGTAACCCACTCACGCAAAAAGGCAACCCACTCACGCTAAAAAGAATAACCCAATCACGCTAAAAAGGTAACTCACTCGCGCTAAAATGTAACCCAGTCACGCTAGAAGGTAACCCACTCACGCTAAAAGGTAAACCACTCACGCAAAGGGGTAACCCACTCACGCAAAATGTAACCCACTAGCGCTAAAAGCCAACCCACTCACGATAAAAAGGTAGCCCACTCCCGCTAAAAGGTAACCCAATCACGCTAAAAGGTAACTCACTCCCGCAAGAAGGTAACCCACTCCCACAAAAGGTAACCCACTCACGCTAAAAGGTAACCCACTCACGCTAAATGGTAACCCACTCACGCAAAAAGGTAACCCACTTACGTTAAACAGGTAACCCACTCACGCAAAAAAGCAACCCACTCACGCTAAAAAGAATAACCCAATCACGCTAAAAGGTAACCCACTCACGCGAAAAGGTAACCCACTCACACAAAATGTAAACCACTCACGCAAAAAGGTAACCCACTCTCGCTAAAAGGTAACCCACTCTCGCTAAAAGGTAACCCACTCACGCTAAAAAGGTACCTCGTTCTCGCTAAAAGGCATCACATTTTCGCTAAAAACGTGACAACTCTTCTCCTGGATAACACGGGTAATTCAGATAGTGTCAAGGGTATTTAGGTTAATTCAGATAGTATCACGATGAGCATAAATTCCATGGTTTGGAAGACGGCGTAGTTGAGTACGAATGTCACAGATAATTCTGCTAGTGTCATAGACAGACAGATTTCAGGAGTTGAGTGCAGCATAGCTCCGTATGGTTTCACAGACAATTCAGTGGTATTGTTGTTATTTAGAGTGACCTCAGTAGTATCACAGGTTTCGTGATAATTTTGATCAGCGATTTGTACCATAGCTATTTTAGATAATTTTAATGTGATTCAGGTAGTATGTCAGACATTTAACTCATTTTGTAATTCAGATAGTATCACAGGTTACACTACCTTTATATAGTTTTTTCTTAACCTTACAAGCCTTTATATGTTAAAAAGCTAGTATATGAGACGGTAGGGGTTAAACAGCGAGGGTATATAGAAGTAGCATACACTAGCGCATCTGCATGGTTGAGGAGATATTATAAGGTTTTAGTCAGCTTTATTGTTTTATATGTTTACATTTTTTGTTCAAATGTAGAAGCTATATCAGTTAAATCATTGCTTCATTAGACAAAAGATTGTAAGGGTAGACGTCTATCCCCTTTATCTAGGCTTAAAACTAACACTAGGATTTGCTCCTAATGGCAGGGTTACCGCCTCCCCTTCCATCTTCACCCTTATTCGCCAGTTGTCTGCTGCGTGTATATACAGCACATGAGTAAACTTCAATTTTTCAACATTGTAGACTCACGGAGAGTCTTCATCTTCGACTTACATTCTCTTATGCTCTTTTTGTAATACTTTAATGCCCATACGCATATGTAGTAATTCCATCATCGCCAAAAACTCTTTTATCATCAAAGGGAGTCAATGTGATTTTATTAACTTGCACGGTGGTAACAGCGTGCTCACGTGACAGGATTAGATTCATGGGCGTTTTTATGATTTCACAGGTTTTAAGACAGTCCCTATAGCTGTCAAATGTAATGTTCTGCTTAATAGCACTACGTTTTATAACTTTAATTTTTTATCATCGAGCCTTGAATATCTAGTGCATACACCTTAGGTCGTAGTCCAACAAAGCACAGGATGATTTTGCTATTAGTCTCATCTTTAAATTTCCTCAGCACTTTTTATTCTGAGTAGAGTTTCATATATCCTTTACAGGGTAATCAGCTGTATCCAGATGCTCAAGAAAACGTAGCTTGTGCTGGTACACATCTTCAGTTGTTACACGATGAATGAATGAATCAGTATGCATATACATAAGCTTCAGGTTTTCATACCATAATGTGACAACACATCATAATAATAGTGATACATTAATGTCTTGGAGATGTCCAACACACTCATACGAATGTGTATAGGCTTGTTGAATACAATCTGACGAGAGGCCACATGTACATCAGCTAGATTAGCAGCATATATTGTCCTATCGATAAACGTAGGCTTGTCGATCAGCTTCTCCAGAGTCTTCTCATTTGTCACCAGTCGTATATCCATACGGTTACGCAGGTTCACCATAGTTTTTCCAAACATGGCATTGTTGAACCGTTTGGAGAGATCCTTCTCGAAATCATTTGCAGCTTGTTGCCGTGGCCTGCTGTTAAATTTAACATAAGCTTTTAACCACCGAGACTGTCGGAATTGTAGCACAGAATGGATTTTTGTTAGCCGTAGCCCATGATTAAGAGCTTGCTTCAAAGTCATGTAATGTACTACATACTTCTTTCGGGATTCAAGATGAGGTATCAGTTTCCTTGTAGCTGATTCCTCGTGCTTCATGCACTCAGGCAGGAAAGGTAGATCGTTTTGTAGATCGAGAAGTTCTGCAGGATACTCGGTGTCAACTTCTAATATGTACCCCTGAGGATCATCTTCTTGTAGTGTTTCTAAGTCAATTTCTTCAGGTGAAACCCACTCAAATCCACTATAAGGGAGAGCGTGGCACATTGCCTAACCAATGGACGTCCTTGTGTGTAATAAATTGGGTTGGTCTCGACGGATCATATTAATCCATATAAGTGTTATTAGCCTCTGCATATCAAAGGGAAACTTGACATAAACCTCCTTTTATACCTGATTCCACCATGAGTAGCTGATCATAATCCTGCAACAGTTCCAGCTTAATTCCTGTATACAGTAACATTCCATTCCATATACGTCCTGGAGAGGTGAAATAATGTGCTGGACAAACTTTGTGTGTTTTGAGGTTTGCTCTCTGAATGTCTCAAAGACATCAGCTAGAAGAAGTACATCTGTGGTTAAGTAGAGATCGCTGTATTCTCCCAGGTTTCTCACATTAAACAGCTCCCATACATTTCTAGCATGATTGTAGTCAGTATCAGTAATTTCTTCTTCATTTAATCTATTGTAGAAGGAGGCTTTAGGGGGCAATCAGGTCCCGTTCAAAATATCCCATGACGCGACGTAATCATAGGGAAATACTCAATTTGTGTTCTCCGAAGTACTTTAATGTTTCAGGATATGAGGTTAGATTTTTTAACAACTTATCCAAGCTTGTACTGAGGAATCGAAAGCTATCCACAAACCGAAGCTTTATATCTCCTACATACTTGGTGAATGAGATATAGCTTTCTTCAGAGCTAGGAATTACAGCCATCCGCTTCTTTGTACAACCCAGCTCCTTGACAATGAAAAGGAAGTCATACCCACTGAGGTTGGGCATGAAGACTGGAATTTATGTAGGTGGTTTACAGGCTAAATTACATTCATTATGTAGACTTCCACGATACTCACCACTGATGTGATCATGGTCGCGTACTTTGTAGTTTTTTCAGTAAAGGTTTTTCCACACAAGTAGCATACCATAGAAGAGTCGAAATCCTTCTGCTGTTGATCTGTAAGTTTCACAGGCTTGGCAGATTTGAATATATAATCAATCATTTTTGCAAGAGATGTCAGGTATAGCATAAACTTCTGAGCAGCATCAACACTCCTATATACAAGGGATGCTTAGGAAGATCAATTTCCAGAGGTTCGGCAGTTTGAACATGTTTCACATAAACACAAAAAGTCATAAGTACATGATGCTGATAAGGGGTTGTATAGGAAGTTTCAGGATTGGGTATAAACGTATGACATGATGCGAGGATGCTTTCAAAGTCTGCATATATAACGTAAGGCAGTTTCAACATCCTTTCAAAAATGTTAAACTCCACAATTGATTTCTCCTTGGTAGGTATAACTACCCTTGCAGTATCATGCTGGTTACAGATGGATGCATGTTCTTGTAGTTTTTCCAACCCACGTCGTTCATACTGATTGTCAAAATGTGTAAAGCAGCGCTTGCAGGTATAAACACGTTCTTTATGCTTAGTTTTCTGACTTCGAATAAGTTTTTGAAAATTCTTTGTTTATATGTAGTGATGTTTTCCACTAGTTCACTCAATAGTAGCATGTCACGGTGTTCAAGAAGTTCAATTTCGGCAACCTTTATTGGATACACTTCATGCTTCTCATCCAGCCCGAAAAGTTTATAGACATCCTGTTAAGCTTCTCAAACCTAGGTATTTGAGCAAGTGGAATAGGGTAAGAAACATAGCTGAAGTCGTACTTACCTTTAAGTTGCTCGTATTTGATCACGCGGTGTGCATTCTTCCCTATGAATTTAGCTAATACAGAATACATGGAACATTTCTCGCCGCTAAAGTACTGGATGTTTATGCAGGCTTCTTTAGCTCCGAAAGATGGTGGTAGTGGTATGTAGCTACTTCCTCGTAACTTCCTTGTACTGGTTGATGGGAAGTCGAACACCTTCCACGGCAAGCAAAGCACAGTTGTTACACTTAAACTGCGACTCCTCCATTTCAGTGACCAATTTCTTGTATTTGGTTTCCAAGGATGATTCCGTGTTTTAAATGTTTTGTAACAGGTTTCCCCGATACTGTTTACAAAGCGACACTCGGCTATTAGATTAATTATCACACCCTTGTGAATACCAAGCTCTTTATGTACAGCCTGGATTATCCGTTTTTCGCTTCATTCAGGTACATATTCAGGTCCTTTGTTGAATCGCATCGTATAAAATACAATTTCAAACGTCCTTCCAACGATGTCTCGAATTCTTTCATATCACAGTCCTCCATTGTTGATAATAACTGATGTTTAGTAGGCTTCAATCTGCGTTTCTTCTGAGAACTGCTTATTTCACATACATCTTCGTACTGCTGTCGCTTATAACTATCATTGAAGGCTACATTACAATGCTTGCATTTGAAGAGCTTCTTGTAGCTCATCTGATGCCTTCTCTTGTCATACCTCGGAGGAATTTCTTCCCGCATTTACTACAAGAGTATCCTGATGCACTAGGAATGATATCCTTACATGCAGAGTTATTCATCCTTATTCTTGAGGTAATGACGTATTAATCCTACTTTAAGGAAATGTACACCTCTTCACCTTGATAACACTTTAGAAAGCTGATTATTCTTGGATAGAACACGATGTTAACACATCTAGACTCATTAGCACAATAACGACTAGTGACTGAAGGTATCCTAATTATAGAGGTGACACGGACCTTTTTAGAAGAATCATATACTGTATTTTAATAATAAAACGGTGATTAATGGCGATATCTCTTATATTGAAATACGTGTTTACACAGGCGATCGGGTGTGTTCGCAGGTTTTCGTGAAGGTTCGGGTGCTCAGAAGAAGTTGTAGAATGTGTTGAGCATTTGTTCAATGATCGGGCGTGCGCGTAGCTCTTCGTGCAGGTTCGTGTTCTTGGAGGAAGTGTTAGAATGAATGTGTTGTGCGTGTGTAGCTACTTGTTCCGTGGTATTCGTGTATGCTTATGTGATTTTTTGTGTGTGTGCGCGCGCGCGTGCATGTGTGTGCGTGCGCACGTATCTGCTATGTGTAGGAGCGAGAGCGTTTGTTTATGTGTATATGTCTCTGTTTCTGTACGAGGATGAGTAGCTGCTTGTTCCGCTATGTTCGTGTATGTTTCTATACGTACGGTTCTGTGTGTGCATGAGTGTGAAGGTACCCCTAATTATGGAGAGAAGGAGCGAACCTCTTAAATAACATTACATTTCAGATCTGACGGTGTAATGCTTTTATTACTTTCCTGTTCGACGTAGACCCCTATATTTTGTGTATTTAGAGGTGTTAAAAAGATAATTTATATATTAAACATTATTTATTCGTTATTCTCTATGTTTTCCTGTTTTATATACTTTCAAACCAATCGTGAGATGACTTAAGCAATTAAATACTGATTAAGCGCTTAAGCTCGAATATTTCACTCACATCAATGTCTTTTAATGATAAAACATGAACGTTGATCAAACATTTAATTCAACTCTAAACCATAGCATGAAAGCTGGTTTGTTGTATACCACTCATTTAATGCTCTGCGCGTATTAACCTCAGCCATATAACCTCACACCCAGAGACAGGATGCCTGACAATCAAAAACGTTTAAGCATGCTTCATTACTACCTATCAAATCAACAAGAGAGGTATTCTCACACGTTATTCCATCAGATGTTTCCATTCGAAGCCTACCACAACCATCGCCACCACCACCACCACCACCACTTATTGCATCATAGTTAACTCCATCTCTATTACCACAATACTTTAAAAGTGGACGCTTAAAAGGTGACGTAGAAGATTTTCTCCCTTATTTAGTTAAATGCATGTATATCTGCATTATTTCATGTTTTCATTCCCTTTTCAATTCTTCCTTCCCAACTTCCCTTTATTCTCCAAAGAATCAGTATAAAATACAAGATTCCTATTCGCTTAATACTCAGCTATTGCAGAAAAACCATCACATTTCACTACAAGCACAAGCAAAGAAAATTTTCCAGAGTTACACAGATTTAAAGCTTCTAGAATCGAACCTGCTAATGTTTTAGTAAATGTATTTTAGTAATTTAACTCCCCCGCATCAGCATCTATCATACAATCTTCATTCGAAGCTTGTATGATTCATAGTCTTGAAGATATATGAAATCATCACTTCGGGATTCGATCTGAGTACCTGATAACGATATTTCGGGGTTAGGTACACTGTTTAGTTTGTATTTGACGTGTCTATCTAAATTATGTCATAAGCTATTAAACTTGTAAGTAAATTTAATTTAATCAGTATTTGAACCCGGAACACCAGGACCAAAATTATTTATATTATTAGTTGGACATGTTAAAAAAGAGCTGTATGCATTTACATCAACCCAAGTGACATATCCTAGAGTATAAAGGAAAATTAAGGAAGTCAATGAAAGATCGGGATTCGAACTAAGGACTGCTGATGGTCAATTATATACAGTATTATTTGTCCATCATAGGAGCTATCAATCGTGCTTTGTTCCATCCCTCTATCTTTGTCTGAATGGCCTAGAACCTCTCCACGTATTCCCTATCTCTCTCCTATAACGCGCATTCCCCTCCTTCTACCACTGTCTAGCCTAGTATCGGCCTCGTAATCCCTATCTCTCCCATATAAACGCTTTTACTTTATTCAACCCGTCTAGCCTAGCATCAGCCCTCGTATTCCCTATCTCTCCCATATAAACGCATTTTTCTCCGTGAACCGTCGCATCTAGCCTCGTTTTCCCTATCCTTTCCCATATAAACGCAAAACAGTGTTCTCGATGCCCTTATGTAAACTACTCACGTAAATTTTCAAGAAAATTCTCCGCCTCTCCTTTACATGGAATACTATTCGTTATTTTTTATTTTCTCAAAGATGGCTCTAATGATCTTGATTAAAATACCATACATTTAAAATATCTACATGACATACAAAATGTATATCTTGAAAATTCTGTGAATCGTCTATGAAATCCCCTTCATTTGGAATGCATTTTGTATAAGTTTATATGTCTGATAAACTACACGAGACGTATAAAACCTTGCTGTACAAAAAGTGCAGATTTAGTTAAAATAAACAATTCATATCAAACGTTTTTATAGCATCGCCCATTTATGAGACATCCGCTGTTATTGGTTTGAATTTGTCAATACCTGTAAATGCTCTCACCATTAAACTATTGTCACGATGTCTTGGAAAGAATATAGAATTCCAAGGTCAGCACATAGCGGTCCACCTTTAAATTATCCCTTTGATCTCCTCTTACCCTGTTTTATCTACAACGAACTGTGTAGTGAAACTATTTGTACAAACGTTTATGTCCATTAATATGAAGTAGATCGAAAAATAAGCTTTCGCAATAATATTTCGTAGAACCTGTATATAAATAAACAATAGTGGCTGGAGAAAGTCATATGAATGCAACATAGTGTATTGAATTGCTGCTTCAACATTTGCAGCTGCTGGTGTTAATATTTCATCATGCGAGGAACAAACTTAAGATCAAATGCTTGATGGACGCCTTCTATGACCTTTTTAAGCGAGCAGCGCATAGTACTTGAAAAACCAAAGGTGCCCTTAGCTTTGAAAGCAAAAAAGGGAGCTTGGGAAAGCATTACTGAGGAGATCGGAGCCTTCAACCTCTGGTTCCCGGCCACAGAATGCGCCCGGATTCGATCCAACGCACGGGGATGGGTATTTTAAGTCCCGGGTATAGGACCGGTGCCCACTCAACATCGTGAGGAAAGTGAGGAGCTGTGATAGACAGTGGTCCTAGCCTGTGAGCCAATTTTCCGGCTGGAGATGCGTGATACTGACTACATCACCTATCCGTATCGAATGGAAGATACCGCTCCTCTGCCGTTCGTAAGTGAGCGTGAGGCCAGGAGTCGGATTGGCAGGCTTAGGCCCCGCGCGGGTTGTAGCTCCACAGCATTTTATAGAGCCTTGAACAGAGTGAGTTAGCTCCGCGGTAACGCGTGAGGCTCGCATTCGGGAGTCCCAGGTGCGATTCCCGTCGACTGCCCACTCCGATTGGGTTTTTCCTGGGTTTCTCTGGTTAGTAGGCGAATGCTGAGGTGGTTTCTATATCTTTCCCTCATTTCATTTTCGTTCCGTTTCCTTCTCGTGTGTCAGGTGCGCTTCTAGATTTCGTAGCGCGAGGTGATGCCAGACAGATGGTGCGGATGCTTGCTCCAAGGAAAGAATATTCCCCGTGGACACCAGAGTGCTGCCCTCTCTGGGCAGTTCCTAGTGTATTAGGACGGATCTTCGAGCCAGAAAATGTTAGGGACTTCTGCGCGTCTCTGTGTTCCATCTGACTACGGCCTGCAGTCTCCAGTGGTTCCTTCTTCACTTAATCCCTTCCTCCTGGCGGGGTGGGGGGTAGCCGCAATGGATCTCGTGTAGGTCGCAGTGCGCGAGTGTCCCCCTCTGTTGTATAGCCTTTACCCTATGGCGTCTTCAAGAAGGGAAGTGGATATGAAATCAACTGGCGACAAATCCTTGAGATTCAAAGATTGAGAAAGGGAGATGTTTAGGGTTTCTGGTCGAAGAGAATAATCCAGTGCCCGAAAGTTTTTCGACTAGTGCTGAAATTATAGGTACCTCTAAGCAGGGACCAAAGAATGCAATGCCAGGCAACAAGTTAATGGTGAAATTGACGAAGTAGTCACATAGAAAAAACATGAAGATAAGTAAGAGTCTAGAGAAGACAACGAACCATGAGACAGAATAGAGTATATGAAAGCTACGCCTCAAATTATTGTAAAGGATTGCTCTCTTGAAACGGTTTTAGATGCACAACCTACAAATTGAGTATGAGAAGCTGCAGATGGCAAAATCACTGAAAACTGTTACTGGTAAACAGAGGCAAACTGACTTATGTGACTTAGAAGAGTTTTTAACACTTCAACAACTCTGATTAAATCTCTAATAAAATTTTGAGTATTTGTATGATTCCCTCCCCCAAAATTCTGTCGTTAGGACAGCTTCACTCTCAAGTCTTAAAGGATATTTGCTGTTTTCTTCCATTCAGGGTAGGACTTCTGCTTGCGAGCGTTCATAAACATCGCCGTAGTTGATGCGATCTGAACCTTAGCATGGTCCTTGCTATACCTGAATCTCTAGTACTTTCTAGGTTTCGTTGCAAGTTTTATTCACCTCCGTTTTAAGCATGTGCTAGGAATCCGGAAAAGTCTACTTGAAAGCTTTTATTCACACCAAAATCTGATACAGGATAGAAAACATATAAAGACTAAAAAGTGTTAATTTCATTCACTTCGCCCAATATAGAAATAACGATATAAATAATTACTTTTTATTTTGTCGCGCAACTGCGATACAAGTGGAATGCGACCATAATAATTTCAAATCTACTCTGTAAATTTTGTGAGCAGGTCATCAGTATGAGCTTACAAGTTCTCTCAAAACGAGCTCTCATCACGTATTTTGCATAAAAGTTTCCAAAGCATTTTTTTCTTATTATTTTTTAGTATATCACTGTGAGTGCATGACTGTTTTTTTTTCTTTTCTTTCTTTTGTCTTTTCCGTTGTGCAATGCATTAGGTATACGGAATCTGTCCCCAAACGCAGGTTGGATTGATTATAGGGCCTGAATTTTGTTCCTTTCGATAACAGTGTTATCGAATGGAATGGCCCAGGCGGTAACGTCTATGGCCCACATTCGGGAGGTCCGTGGTTTGATTCCCGGCGACCGCCCACTCTGAGCCATGTTTTTTTTTCGTGGGTTTTCCCAGGTCGTCAGGCGAATGCTGGAGTGGTTTATTTCATCCCCCGAAATTCCTGTCCTTCCATTTCGTTCCATTCAACATGTCATTCATCCTTCACCCCGTTTGGTCTATTTCAGGGTTGGAAGTGTCGGCGATGGTGTTTCGGTGCAGCGTGGCAGGGAAAAAGTATGACCTCTGTTAAGTTTCTCCGTACCTCAGGTTTTGGTTGGTTGTCGGATATAAGGACTGTATAAGTGTGGGTAGGCCCTATGTGGGACGGGGTCCCCAATCTGCCTGTCCGAATGCGTCTATATCTGGAAACTGTAGGGACCCTATCATTGCTGTACAGTCACTCCCGGTTTCGGCCGTCCAGTTCTCCCTTCATCTCATCCCTCCATTCCGTGGACGCCCCCTCGTGAGGTATAGTATGCTCATTCCTGGATCGGTGCCGAATCCCCTCCACTTCACAATCCACGCCAATCCAGTGTTATCTATTCTTCGTGTATTTACAGTATTGGCAAAGCATTGAAATTCCTTAAATACTCCAGCGAACAAAAGAGAGGAGTTAGCAGCTAGGGCTAATCAGACGGAGGGGCCTCCAGCTACTGGAGCACAGCACCGCATGTAACCATAGTGGGCCATTTGTGCTTCCGTGACCCCTGGGAGAAAGGGATGAAAGGGAGACCGGAAGGGCGACCAAGTCCGTACGACGATGTGCGCTGGCAAGGACGGGGCCCCTAACGGTTCCAACATTGTGTCAAATCCTGACGCCGGCTAACCCTGCCTTAGCCACCCCTAACCCGGGGTTCCCGGGAATATACGAGACACTCCCAGGAAGGAAAGGGCCCCAGCAGTCCAGCCAAGCACCAGGGAGAAATCTTTGCACAGCGGAAATTCCACCGTCCTGCCGAAATATACAAACCGCCGTCGCCTGGTACTACAGTCCTGAAACAGATGAAAGGAAGTGATGGGGACAGGAAATTCGTGGTAAACCCCACATTCGCCTACCGACCGGGGAAACGATGTAATAATCCATAGTCGCAGTGGCTGACCCGACGGAAATTGAACCCGCGATCCCTCGAATGCGAGCCTCACATGTTACATCTCGAACGTTAACAAGTGAGAGAGGGAAGAGAAAAAGAGATACTGTTACTCCGTATATACCTCATGGTCAAGGCTAGGAACACCGTAAGAACTCGGTCTTGGTAATTTTGCTAATCAGGTTCACGCCAGAGGAGCTGTCCACTGAACGACTTTTGGACACTGTTTTGTACCATCCATGCCTTGAAACACAAATAAGCCGCTGCATATGGGCGGGTTGAGTGTGCTGGATTCCGAGCGGTGTCCCTCCCTCAGACTCCCTTTGATATACCGCACGGGTATGTCTCTCATTTCCTGCTCGAACGCCCAAAGTGGCAAAACTAAGGGGAACGCTCAGTCCGTTTTCTTCACTACTGTTGTTGTCTTCCTTATACGTAGCTCAAGTTCGCGTGATAATGGAGTTCGAAGAGAAATACAAACGCGGTCAACGGTGACGGCTGATATGTGAATGTATGCACTAACAATGAATTAGTAGCAATAATATGTTTAGTCGGCTGTTTTACAATTAGTTTATTATTCGGTTATTGTAAGTGAATTATGAGGCATATTCTTGCTTTGAAGCCATGATAAAATTTGGGCTTTCCTAGAATTTGTATTTTCAAAGAAAGAAAGCAAGAAAGAAAGACATACCACCATGCTTCACAATGAGAAACAGGTTTACAAATACGGTTACTTCAGGCAATATTAATCTTCAAACCAAGGGTAGGCCGTTTAAAGCAAACGCAGCCTCTTCCAATCTTCCTTCTTTCTCTTTGCATATGAAATATTTATCCTAGTATTTCCTATAATTTGGCACCACCGTTTTCCAATTTTTCTATACATGATCAATTTTACCATTGTTATTCCACCGTTCATTATTTTTAAAAGACCTTCGTTACACATTTTGTCTGTCAATTTCACGACTTCATTCCTTTCCATCTACATTTCAATACTTCCAGTCGATTTTCTCACTTCGTTGAAATATTAATGTTTCTGCAACACACAATGATAAAAATGGAGGGAACACCTCGCACCTCGACCCAATGCTGATCTTTTGTGCTTATCACCCCCAGGAGGAACGTATGAGGTGATTGAACCGCATGAGGCGATATGCCTCAGAACAGGCCGCCCGATAGACATGCGCAGAGGTACCTAACTATTCCAAGCTTGGGAACTTGGTCACACCGGCAGCCTGCTCAAAGAAGGCTTCCCTCTGGTAGAACCGGGAAGAACTCGACCTACCTGAGACGGCTAAGAGAAAGATGCTATCCAACAATGTCGAGAAGAACTTTCCAACGAGCAAGCATCCGCGCCATCTGCCCGACACCCGCCAACATTGCACAGTTCCTAAGTCTACCTGAAGTATGAAAGGGGAAGATAAATGATAGGAAATGAGGGAAAGAAAATTCGTGGTAGAAGAGAAAAAGCCCCAGTAATCGCCCCGGCAACCAGGAAGACAACAAAAACTCATGGTCGAAGTGGTCGGCCCCAGGAGTCGAACCCAGGACCTACCAAATGCGAGCCTCGCACGTTACCGCGGGGCCATTTCGCTCGGTTTCTCCGTACACAATGCCACACTTCACACTGATTACTTCATTGATCTCTTTTGAGTGCTTCCTTCAAGGGACCACGGAAGACATTACTTTCTCTACCACGTACAAAGTAGTTAGAGAAGGTATTGCATTCCATCATCAAATTCGATGTCGACTAGATTACACCTAAAATACATGTTTTGAGACCACTGAATCCAAAATATATAATTTGTTACATTCAATGACATTCTCTGCCCTCTATGGTTTGTTAGTGGGTATGCAAACTATTCTTACGAAAGCTCATTATAATCGAGATAAATCTTAGCAGAAACAGCTACATTGCAAATTTCGTTATAGATGCAAAGGGAACAGCGATACTCAAATGTTTAAGAACTGGACGCTATATACCTACTGGCCTTAAAATCCTATACTCTTTCCATGCAATCTCAAGAAACAACTGAAAGTCGACAGGACTTGAAAGAATGACAAAAGTGTTGAACAATTCGACCCATCAATAACGGATATCTCGGAAATGGCTTATGCCACAAAAAAGTCGTTTGAAGTAAATTATGTGTTTTAAAGAGATCTATATTTTTTGTATAGTACGTTATCGTCTATAGCTTAACGTTTACGAGTTATACATGATAATATAAAATTTCTTCCAAATGAAGAGGATTACACAGCCCATTCCCAGAAATTTAAAAATACATTTTATTTTTAATGTAAATATCTTTAATATTTGGTATTTTAATCAAAACTGTTCAGCCATTTTTGAGAAAATAAAAAATATTGAAAAAATGTTCCATGTAAAGGATAGATGAAGAGGGATTTTCTCGAAAATCTTCATGTCGCATCTCTGGAAGATGCTGAACTTAAATACCAAATTTGATATTTATCCGACTTTGAGTTATGCTGTTCACAAACACATGGACAGTCGCACAGACACACACAGGGGCCTTTTTATACAAATGCTTTGTTGGATTCAGGGAGTCTCAAAGCAATTTTTCCGGTGAAATCTCGGTGTCGAATTTTTGGGTGGAATGCAATACCTTCTCTACCTACTATGTACGTGGTAGAGAAAGTAAAAAATCTGATTTGTTACACTAACATGACTTTCTCTACCCTCTATTGCTTATTAGTGAATATACAAGTTATTCTTAGGAAAGTTTGTTTTTCTATCTACTTCATTTTAATCAATATAAATCTTTGCATAAATAGCTACATTACATATTTCGTTAGGGTACAAAAGGAACGGCGATAGTCAAATGTTTAAGGACTGGACGCCAGATGCTGGCCTTACAATTCCATACTGTTTCAATGGAATCGCGAGAAACAAATGAAAATCGACAGGACTTGGAAAGAATAACAAAGAATTGACAAATCGAAGCATTGTTTATTTATATTTTAATGCCTTGATACCTTTCATAGCATTTGTACAATTCATAAGGCTCTAGGATCAATATTGATAGATATGGAAGCGTAGACATTCTTACTTTCTCTACTATTTACCTACATTACGTGGAGAAAGTATTGAATTGTATCAAAAAATTCTATATAGATATTTCACTGGAAATACAAGTCTTGAGGTATCCTGAATAAAAAGCCACTTTTAGAAAAAGGTCCGCACGCGCGTGTGTCTCTGTGAACAGCATAACTCAAAAACGAAAAATTGGTAAAATACCAAACTTGGTAATTAAGTTCAAGATTTTCCAAGGAAGCGACACTCAGATTTTCAAGAAAATCCCCCCCCCCCCATCCCAGACTACTCTTTACATGGAAAATGCTTCGTTATTTTCTTATTTTCTCAAAAATGGCTTAAATGGTTTTGATTAGAATACCACATGTTTAAGATATATGCATGAAAACTTTACTGCATATCTTGAATTTTCTGCGAATATCCTGTGAAACCCTTTTCATTCTGAATGACATTTGTGTAGTTGGTAAATCGTAAGAGATAGGCATAATTTTACTACATAAAGGATTTAAATCTCGTTAAAACTCACAATTTATGCCAAATAACATTTTTTGTGGTGTTAACCATTTATGAAACTTTCTTTATTATTGATATGAATTTTCAAGCACTTAATCTTTTCTCAAGCGGTTAATCGCTATTCGTTTTTTCTGGTGGTCATGCAAAGCCATCACATAGTGACCCCCCTTTTACCACTTTAGTTAAATTAAATTGAGTTTTTTATTTATGGACGCCCTTTAACTGCTATGGTCCTTAGCGTCCCATTCTATATTGGGCGTGAAAGACACGTAATTTTTCTCAGAGGCCTCTTTATCAGGCTTGAGGTTCTTTTACGTGCCGTAAATCTACGATACGGGACCACCGGCTTTACTTCCCTTCCGAAGGAAGTCATTTTAGCACTTTAGCCTACTGCATCCTGCGTACAGCAAAATGTTTAAATGTGTAATTAAACTTTATCTGGATTAACCAGAAATAGATAGACGAAAAGCCTTTGTATGAATAGTTTGTAAAAGAGTGAGCAGCAAAGATTATTTGAATGCAACACATTTTTCTCCTGTGGAAGCAACATTGCCGAACAATAATTTCAAACAACGAAGTAGTATGGCTTGATATTGTCTACAAGATAGTATTTCCAATTATATTTTTTATCTAAGTGAACTTAACGGTTTTCTAATATAGGGCCATATTACAAGGTGTAAAACTGTCATATGTGACATACTAATAAAAGTAAGTGATACATTTTTGTAATTGAATTTTTTGACGGAATTCCAGAAATATTGTTATATGAAGTATTATTACCTTGTTTATAAATTCATAGCATAAACATTTCTTGTTAACTGTAAAAAAAAGGTTATATGCCTTATAAGCAGGTCTACAACACGCTCATTGGTGACTTCGCCTTATATTGCTGAAGCTAACAACAGAATGAATTAAAGAAAGTAATAAATTAGTATGACTGGAAAATTTTAAAGACATTATACCGGGTGGACGGAATATAGATATTCTTTAAACCACAAGTAAAAGGTAAAGGTACGTATCACGGAGGGGCATCCGGAACCCGGGCAGAGCACCGCACGCAGGACAGTCGGCCCATTTTGCTTCCAACATTACCTGTGTACCACATCCAACCCTGGGAGGGATGGATGAAAGGAGAGACACGAAGGGCGACCAGATCCGGATGCCGACGGGCGCAAGAATGGACGGTTCCCTAACGTTTCCAGATAGAACGCATCCGTCGCCTCACGGTCCCTGCCCAGAAGCCACCACCCTCCAGGGACCCACGGAGCGGAGCCCCACGCTGAGGAAAGACCGAACTGAGCAGTACCGCAGCGACGCTAGGGAAGAAACTTTTACAGAGCGCAAGTCACCGCCCAGCCGCAACCCGCCGAACACCGTCGCCTAGTCCTGCAACCCTGAAACAGATGAGAAGGAAGATGATGGGTACAGGAAATGAGAGGAAGGAGAGTCATGGTAGAAGATGAACCACCTCAGCATTCGCCTGGCGACCCGGGAATACCACGAAAAACCCGTGGGCCAGAGTGGGCGGTCGCCGGGGATCGATCCCGGTGCCTACCGAATGCGAGCCACAGACGTAACCGCTTGAGCCATCCCGCTCGCTTTAAACCGAGTAGGTATATCTCCAAGAATATGTTGAACAAATTTATGAACATTTATATCTTTCAAAATTTTGTAGGAAAACGCTTTGAAATGTAGAAGCGTTTAGCATCAACGCGTGCGCTGGTTAGAAAATCACAGTTGTCAAGTAAGGCCAGGCTCGCTGCAGTGTAGAATGAGTGCTCTTTTTTCGATGATTGTAGGCAGTTATTAAGCCGCTGTTGCCAAGTCCTAACTTCAGCCTAAATTGCGATTTGTACAAAACAAAAACGCTAAGTTGTGGCGAAATGAGGCGGTCAAGGAGCAAAATGCAAATAACAAAAACTGTAGTTCAGTTACTGTTCCATCATATACAACGTTCCATACGTTAATTATAATGCAGCGAAAATTGGGGAATTTTATTTTTTTTTTAAACTAAGTGCTCACAACTGAATTGGCTAGGTGCCATAACTTTTCATTCGTCTTTGTACCACGAATCACCTCCTAACAGGATGACATTTATACTCCTTCCATTCGTATATCACACATCAAAATACAGGATGTAATATTGCAATTGTAAGTTTATTATATATATGGCTTGAGGAAACGGACATATTGAAGCGCCCTAGGAACAAGACTGTAAAAATCCTAACTTTCCCGGCCATATCAGTACATCCCGTCACTGTATCTAATATGATGGTGAGTTTTATGCAGGAATGCTCTGTGAGCAACAGTCTAAGACATGCCCTGGCTGGCCCCGTAGCTCAGTTGGTAGAGCACCTGCCTGCTGCTCAAGGGACTCCGGGTTCGATTCTCAACTAGGGGTGCGAATTTTTCTCTAACAAAGATTGTTCCCTATCCTCCCCAGAGTTTGGACGTATGAATGTGAATGTGTGCATGGTCTAACGTATCAAAACCCAAAGACAGAAGGAGTAGGACTAGGAACGGAGGAGACTTAGCACTTCGACCTACAAGATCCTTCATGCCTAAGCCCCTGACGGGATGCCCCGGGAGAGAGGGGTGAGGTGAGAGGAGACAGAGGGCGTCCGGACCAGGAGGCATGACAGGGCAGAGGGTAGGGTCCCTACCTTTTACAGTCTGAAACTTCCCGGATGGCAGCTGGTGCAATCGGCTCCCCTCCGCCCTGCAGGCTTGCACATCCCACTGGGGGGCGCGGTTCTCGGAGACCGCCCCGATTCCGGGGGACGAAGGGTTATATAGAGCATCCTTTTCCGCTACCATGCAACGCCGAGACTCCCGCCGACACTTTCAACACTGAAACAGACCAAGCAAATGAAAGGTGAAGTGAAATTAAAATGCAGGTGGAATGGAGGGACAGGAAATTCGGGGGATGTAATGAACCTTTCCAGCATCTGCCTTGCGACCCCGGGAAACCCCCGAAAAACATATATCAGGAAGGTCTGGCGCGGGAATCGAACCCATGACCTCCCAAATGCGGGCCACAGACGTTACCGCCTGAGCATCCCGCTCGGTCAAAGACCGAACCCCCAACTACAACGGTATACGAGTTAACACCACTGCCGATAGGCAATATATTCCAAAGGTAAAAGGCCGCCGATATGACCACTGTGGTTAAAGGCGAGGTATAAATGGAACAATTAAAAAAAAGGACATGTACTGAAGTTTCAGCATTTTTGCATTGTCTGCAACGGGTTCGATCTTGGCTCTTACAGGAAAGATATTCTCTTGTATCTTATTAACCCCTCTCTGTTCCAAATTGCTTAATCGCAGTGCATTGTTTTGTGGAGTATAACCTCAGCTCCATATTCCACCAAACATTTTACTCATAGTTCTTAGTGTATTGCGGAATGGTCCTCAATAGTTACTAACAAGAATAGATACAATTATTTGTATATTTCTGGTAATACGTAATACTGCAATATTTATGTCTAGGCGCGATCGTCATTTGCTAAAATGAGACGGAGGAAATCTCTACGTGGGTTAAATGAGAGTGAAAAATAAACAAAGACGATCGCTGGCTGTCACTCAAAGCTGGTTTAAAATTATCTGGAAGCATGGCTGTTGTTCAGTAGATGTGCCTTGACCTTTGTTATTTATCTCTTCAATGAAACAGGCGTGCTTTACAGAGCACAGTGTTGTTTTTATCCAAATTAGGTCCTCATAGAAATCAGTCGTCCCAATTTGGCCGGAACAGTTCCTGTTTTCGCAGTCAAGACCATTTGTGTCCGTCAAATTGGGCTGGGACGCTTGGATGTTCCGGTTTTCCCAAGTCAAGTGAAATAACCAGCTATTTAAAATTGCAATGTGGTTTCTAACGTTCCCTATATGGCCTATGAACTTCGGGGTTACCTCATTGCACCAAGCGATGACTGGACCCATTTCTGAGGTGGAGGCACCCAGCAGGCAGAATCCGTTGCCTCCGGTGGTAGGGTGATGAGAATGGTGGTGGAATGAGAGGACCTACAGTTTTTACCGTGGAATCCGAACCACGTTGGGCCTTGGGGATACTTCACATGAGCAAGTCAGAGGTGAAGGCGTGGATAGGGCCGACTTAAAATCGTCACCCCAGAGCCGGGAATCGAATCCCGGACCCTCAGTACGAGTGCCGGAAACGAAACAGCTGCGCTACCCCGGTGCCCAAGAGTGTGATGTCGTATTCTATGTTTTATACAACCCTACCATTGTAAACAGGTTGCTACTGCATTAATTATCGTGCATAATTGGCTCATTATAGCACGCATGCCAATTAACAGCAAAGATAAATTTCCTACAGCAATGAGGTAATATATGTATTTAGAGTTGCTTTGGTTTATAGAGAGAAGTTGAAGCCATTTTGTGACATTCTTTTCTCTGAGCAACGAAAAAGTAAAAACCTGTGCACAGTATTAGATATACAATAATTAAGATAAGAATTTATAATAATCTACTTACCCCTGAAGCCGTTCTCGGTGCCAATTTCGTTGCCTCTTCCTGCTTCAAACTATTATAACATTTGATGTTATTACCTGCTCTGTTGGTGAGTTTTATGATATCGCCATCTCGCAGCTCGTTCTGCGTCGTCTTGTGCGCCAGCTGCTCTAATGGTATAGCTATGAGTTCTGTACCTCTGGGTATGCGTGAGTGTATTTTGAAAGGATAACACCAGTTTAGTTAGCTGAAAAATTTTAATGTTGACTAAAATGTTCAGATTGAGAAGAGTCACCGACTGTTGAATTTATGAATTAATTACTCCTATGACAACAATTAAGCGAAGCATCAGTTGCCGTAAGCCGCAGAAACGTTGCTCGGAAAGATCCCTCTCAAAAGTCGCTAAATCTTTCTAACGTCGGCGCGTTCATGTGCGCTACACAAATTAAAAATTACACACGAGAGTCAAAAATCTCAGGAGAGTCACGAATATGTCACGAATGTATGCACGAATGTGTCTGGTTAAGAATGCACGAAATTTTCTTAACTTAAGCTCCGCCCACATATTAATATCCCTACCAAGGTTCCTTCTTGTGCGGTCCAATCTTAAAATCTTACGTATGCGTCTCTTACCTTGTTACTAAGCCGTACCTTTCACTTTTCTAATTGACAGAATTGCTGCCTACGTGACTTTACAAACGTACTGGATTAAACCCTCACTGCATTCTAAGAATCTATAAGCTAATGTGCTCTATCCTTGGCTGTTAGTAATGCCTTCCTTATATGACTTGCTAATTACCTTTTTCTTCGGACAAACCTTTCAACTCAAGGTTATTACATTATACATTGATATAATATACGGAAATTATTTATTGTAATTATTTCTTTATTTTACTATCATTTCTTTATTTAATTATTCATATCTTCCATCAATAATTACGGTATTACCATGCTGTGCTAATAATAGGCTACATCACAGTCCGTAATACCTGCTCACTTCTCTCCTATGAAGGGAATGTATGCAAGCGCCTGTCTTGTTTATTGCTTCAACACGCCAGGTAATAACAAATAAAATGCAGAGAGAGGTTGACGTTTCATTTACGAATACATAAAGGCGCTCTCACTTATGTCAGCTATGGATGGCGAATTATTTCATGACTTACCTCATTATAGTTTATAATGCTATGCTTGCATAAAATGTTGTATCCAACTCTTGGATAACCTGCCGTTCGTGCGACAAATATTCACTCGTGCCATATCATCAACATGGTCCACTTGTTGCGTTACTGTTATGTGTAATGCAGGATCTCTAAATGCCTAAGTCGCCTACTAATTATTTGGTTTCCCGCGCGAGCCGCCACAGCTCGGATTCCCGCCGAAACAGTTAAAATATCCCCGCAACCGCCTCATGTTCTCATAGTTACAATTACAATTACAATGATAATAACCACTTATCTTATCATATGAGATGTCGGAAATGTTATCCATCTCTATCCGCATATTTCTGGCATCTTATCTGGAAATTTTCATTCATACTCGAGAGTTCAGTATCTGAAATTGAGTGAATTTCTCGCCTGATGTTATCTTTTAGTTCTTACAATGTATGGGGTTTGTTACACACAATATTTTTCAAGTAATCATCAGATTCAAGTAAGTTTCTGTAATTGGATTTTGCCATATGATAGGAGTAATTGACCCACGCTTAATATTCTTCTCTGACGAAGCATGCTTCCATTTATATGGCTATGCTTCGTCATAAAATAACAGATACTGGAGCACAGAGAAAGCCGATTTTACATACGGGATTCCCTTGCAAGACGCGAAAATTGGCGTGCATTGATTGAATGCATATAGAATAATAGGACCTATACTTTTGAATAAACAATAAATGCAGAGAGGCACAGGAATGACTTACACCATTTTTTGAAGATCTGAGCGATGTTGAATGTCGGTCTTGATTTTTCCAACAAGACTTTGCTACCCGCATACAGCTGATGAGTCATTAAATTTAATTCAGGAAATTTTTGAAGATAGGGTAATTCGTAAAGAATTATGACTCACACGATTCCGATTTAACTTTATGTGATTGTTATCTATAGAGGAACTTGCGGGGATACTACAACTGTTTCGGCGGGAGTCCGAGCTGCGACGGCCGGCGAGCGAGCCGCCGTGCGGTGGTCACAATGTGATGGAAAAGCACTGTATTATGTAATACTACTATTGAATGTTGTCGGACTATATTATATAGAGAAACATTTACAATGCTTTCATAAATACCAAGAAATATTCAAGCTATGCGTTAAAAATGTGTGTAGAAAAAGGAAATGTTTCTTGTAAAAGCATTTTACATATTTCATCTAGAAAACCCAATTACAGAAATGAATCAATAATCTCTCTTACATGTTTGTAATATCGTACCTCTGTGCAAAACCAATACAACGAAAAAACGGTCATTTTGGGATACAGTGTACTGACATAAATCTGAGCATACTGTAATGGAAAATTAGCATATACAAATAAATAAAAAACAATCCACAGATATTTAAAAAAATTGAAATACTGAGAACCTGAATTTGTCAATGTGTTCAGTCAAATTTTCCAATAAACATGCTCTTCTTTTTTTCCAATTACATTGGCTTGCAAACGGTGCGATTAGAAAAGCCCGTTTCCAAAATCCATTGTCTGTTCAAAATAAAAATTTTAAAGTTACAGGTGCTATGTTCTAGTACACTTCGAACACACTTTTTCATCGTTTGAAGCAGTTCGACAACACATTGCCTCCTACAAAAACAAACAGAAAACAGCACACCTCTATTACTTCCAAACGTAATTAATTCTAAATCTAGAGCCTTGATTTGTGACATTACTGGAAAAAAGTCAATACATGTTATAAGTAAGTATTCGTAATCTCATTTGGAAGCATTATTGCATATCTACAGCATAAAGCTGAAGAGTAATTACATTTAATTCGGGAAATCTTTTGGTCCACACGGTACATGGTTCTCGAATCATGTGAAATATTTATGGGGAACTTGAAAAATAATATATATTGGTCAAACCCCTACACATTAGAAGAACTGTGGTAAAATATCAGCAGACAATTAACTCTATTTCGGAAGCAGAACCGATGTGCGTGAAACAAAGTTTCCTAAAAAGGTGTCAAGAGTTTTTGTGAATGCTAGATTCTACCGCATTACCACTTTACTATTCTCAACTACGGTAACTTTATTATGGGAGAGATGTTAGGTGAGAGATGCTTGTAGAAGAAATTACTGTGAAAATACTAGTTATACCGCATTACCACTTTACTACTCTCAACTACGATAATTGTGGAGAGAGATGTTTGTACGAGGATATACTGTGAAAGTACTACATATTACCACATTACCACTCACCACTCTCGAATACTATAATTATGGAGAGAGAGGCTCGTACGAGTATGCACTGTGAATCTACTAGCAGTTACCACATTACCACTCACCACTCTTAACTACGATAATTGTGGAAAGAGATGCTTGTACGAGGATATGCTGTGAAAGTACTAGCATTTACCACATACCACTCTCAAATACGATAATGTTGGAGAGAGATGCTTGTACGAGGAAATACTGTGAAAGTATTAGCATTTACGACATTACCACTCTCAACTACGATAACTCGGAGAGAGATGCTTGCACGAGGATATACTGTGAAGGTATTAGCATTTACGATATTACCACTCTAAACTACGACAATTGCGGAGAGTGATGCTTGTACAAGGATATGCTGTGAAGGTACAAGCATTTACCACATTACCACTCACCACTTTCAAGTAGGATAATTCTGGTGAGAGGTTGTGCAATGTGAATTACTAGTCGTTATTGCACTACTACTTACCACTGCCAACACTAGATATACTGGAATATCGCATTGAGAGAGCGCGGTATGAATTACTCGGCGTTACTGAACTACAATTACCAGTCATAGCACTACGTATACTATAATATTTGCAGTGTGAGACGTTACACGATGATTCACTGCGTATTAGAACTGGTTTGGAAGCAACCCAGTGGCTTTCGCACTTTATTTTGGCCTAAGAACAATAATTTGAACCAAAAGTTCCAATAACTTATTCGAATTTGTCATAGTAGGAAAGCTTACCTCTTCAAAGTGTTGGGAATGAGCTTGGTTCCGATTTACAGTCGTGCTATTAAGACACAAACTTGTTATGAATCAATTGATTTAATTTTTCTTGAAGAAGTTCTAATTTAATGTTATAATGAGTCCCTCTATGGCCAAGTGGTCAGCGAGCTGACTTCTCACTCGGAGGTCCCGGATTTGATTCCCGGCAGGGAGGTGGGAGGTTTTCTTTAATTCGGATTATTCATTACCCTCCATAGAGTGTGGATTGAGAGTGAATGTCCGTGTGAAAATAAGTTAAAAACGGCGAAAACCTACAGTAATCTAAACTTTAAAATTTCAAAGAGTAAGAACACCATAAAATGTTTCAGTCAAAGCCCCCGATATGACTGTAGCAGTTAAAGGGGGGCTATAGAAATAGAAAAAAGACTATAATCTTCTCTTGTCACTGAATTTATATACTAAAGGTATGAAGCCTTGTGCGGATAATCATTGTCGCTAAGAGATAATCATTTCATGTCAGGTGAACCTAGCATATTTAAGAAAGGCGTTGAACTTAAGGAATAACAAGAGTAATAATTCAATGGCACGACAGCCCATGAGGAGCCAAAGCCTACCAACCCGACTGTCGGCCTCGCGCCCACATGCATACGGCAGGGTTGGACAATCATTCAACCGGTACGGGGAGACGTTGTGGTCAGCACTACATGTCCCCCAGCCGAAAAGCTAGTTTTCACGACCAAATGCAGTTTCTCCTATCCCACACTATGTTGAGTGGGCACCAGTCCTATACTGGGTGGAAAAATCCTTATGCCCATGGGTGGACTCGAACTCATATGCGTTGTGGGAATCGGAGTATCACATCCAAACCCCTGTGTCGCGGCATATGACCAATATAAGGCATAGGGTTTCAAATTCCTATAACGCTTCTGTTGTGCGCTTTCATTCATTGCTCAAAACTCTTATATAACGCTACCTTGAAGGAAGAGCTGGTTATTTACGTATAGGCAAGTCTTGCAAACATTTCTTCTATTTTTGGCACACCTTCAGATTTAAAGACATTTAACATTTCAAGTATATAATAGCTATTCCTTAATGAATCGTAACTGGTTTTCAACCATTCAGCACTTAGGCTGAAATAATCCGTACCTAATCATTTCGGCTCTTTATAGGCTAGTCTTGGACAAACAATGATAGGAAATTAGGGTAACCATGATCTGCAAAGTTAAATGCTAGTATCATATATAATTGTTATAATAAAATAACTGGTATTGATATGTTATCACTAATAGGTCATAGAGATATGCTATTAACTCGCAGTTTCATATGTAAGCAACGGATGTATTTGTCGAAGCGCTGTTATCTTTCGCGGCCATTATTTGCAATTCGATTTCGTTTCTTTTTTCCGCGTGAGGAAACCTGTGTGCTCTGGGATTATACCATCTATCCCAGACATGGGGAGCTTGAGCTCCGATGGTCCATAACAAACCCACCCCTACAATACCCCTTCCACTCACCTGTCCTTGTAGACGTTCACTCGTCACCACGCCTGACAACAAACTATACACGGTGACGGTCGGTGTGCTGTTATTTATAGTAATGAGCACAACGATAAAACAGCGATATCACTTCATTAAAACTTGAGAAAAGGATTACTTTTGTACTCAGGATGGCATCGAAACTGCTTGTTTATTGTGTGCTACACGGTTCCGCCATGTGAAACATAATATCAGACGGCATTTCCACTCTTCGCATGCAAATGACTACGGACGTGACAAACTTACAGGCATGATTAGAAACATTTAGAATACTGTCAGCGGAACATATTCATGATATATACTTTTAACGTATAGCAGGTAACGTGAAGCGAGTTAATACCCATACATTAAATACAATAATGTAATTGTGCTTTTGTTTACAAAGAGTATGATAGGTATTAACAAATAGCCTATATAAGCTACTTGGTATTAATACAGGCGGTTTTAAATCTGTTCACTGTATTATACACCACGAGGCGCTATGGGGGGGCATCGGAACTACAGAGGTAGGAACAAGCAGTGTGCAATGGTGTCAGAAAATGATTGAAAAATTCAATACAGTTAGATTCAAAAACATATTTAACATTGTAACAGGTGAGGAAAGCTGGATTTATCAGTATGATCCAGAAACTAAACGACAGTCATCGGTCTGAGTTTCCCAGGAGAAGATCCCCCAACAAAAGTGAAGAGAACGAGAAGTGTTGGCAAGAGGATGGTCTGCTCCTTCTTCTCAGCAAGTGTCCACATTGTGGCGATTCCGCTTGTAGGACAAAAGACTGTTACTGCCAGATGGTACACCACAAAATGTCTGCCACAAGTGCTCAATGAACTGAGAAAAAAGCGTCCTAAGACTGGTCTGGGTGGAATTTGTTGCACCATGACAATGCCTCTGCCCACACGGCACAAGAAACAATCCAATTTCTGCAGGAATTAGATATTTGTCCCATCCTCCCTACAGTCCAGATCTGGCCCCATTCGACTTTTTTTTCTATTCCCCAAAATGAAAGAAAAATTTCGAGGTCAACGATTTAAGTCACCTGAAGCCACAGTAGCTGCTTACGAATAATGTATTGCCTCCTTCTCAGACTATTTACCTACTGGAAATTAAACGTATAAATGTTGAGCGGTTGAATGTCTCATACAAAATAAAATTTTAATTAATAGGTTTACTGGAACGAAAATAACGATTTTTATGTGATTTATGCACGTGTATCTGTTATTTATGCGTATATATAAAAACATCTGAAATTATCGTAAAAGGATTTAATAATTGAGGGAGAAATATAAAAATGTGATGTGAATTAATTAACATTTTTAATAATCCTTATTTTTAATTGTGCATTTTAAATACTGAACATAATGACCCTTCCCAATCACCTTATTTACGTGTTCTCAATATATATTAATAGATCTTTTCATATTATTGAGAGATTGGTGTACTTAATTGATCATGTAGTAGTTGAGTGTTAATCTTTGAAATAGAGTTAAACGTTTTTGTTTAAGAATATAAGAAACATGTTCTAACTTAAGAGTAATCCCTCTTTTACTTTTCAACATATACAGGGTGGACCATTTAAGTTGAGACTGTACAATGTCTCCAAAACTAAGCGTTGTAGAAAGAAATGTCTGGAATAAAAGCGGTTTGATATTATGGGAAAAAGTAAATGCCATTTGTTTTATTTGGAGGACGTTGTAATGGTTCACTTTAGGGTCAATTTAATTTGACCCTAAATGTAGGTTCCCATTAAAAAAATTAAATTGACCCTAAAATGACTATCATAACGTCCTCCAAACAAAACATGACTAATAGCATTTACTTTCCTCTATAATATCAAGCAACTTTTATCAAAGACATTTCTTTCTACAACGCTTAGTTTTGGAGATATTGCAGTGTCAACTTATATGGCCTACTCTGTATGTGATGGAAGTGAATTAAATAACACTACGCCATTGTAGTAAACTCCTTTTTGGAATACCTGTAGGTTATTGCTTGACCTGTGTAAGTCCTGCCTGTGTCTGGTTTGTTTGTTGTATATATCTGATTTTTATGAACACTTCTGGTGGTCGACTAGAATTAAAAGTAGAGCTAGAACGTACTCACAGGCTAATGGCAAAATTCCAAAAGCTTTGAATAGTGGTTTACAATAAATTGATTGTTTTACACCTGCCATTATTCTATTGCTTTGTTTTAAAGAAATATTTTTTTAGCATCTACTGAATTTCCCCAGAATGTTGTTCCATAAGTAATAATTGAATGAAAATAAGCATAATATACTGTTTTAGGATGCTTTTATTTGTAAAATGAATTAATGATCTGATTGTAAAACATGCAGAGCTCAGTTTCGGTAGGACGTATTCAATATAGTCTTTCTAATTCATATTATGATCTATAATAAGACCAAGAAACGTTATGTTACAAGTTTCAGTGATTTCATTGCTTTCATGTTTAATCCTTATGTCTGTACTGCTTTTATTTTTTGTGCAAAAATGAACATACCTATTTTTTTTCAACATTTATATGAATTTTGTTACTTTTAAACCAATTTTATAATATATTAAAACTACTATTGGGTAACTCTGAGAGGTGACTGATTTTGTGTTATTTAATTATAATACTTGTATCATCTGCAAAGAGAACTGGATGAGCATGTTTATTTATTACTCTGGGGAGATCATTGATATACACTAGAAACAATAATGGACCCGAATCGAACCTTGTAGAACATTATGCTTTATTTCAGACCTTTCGGTGTATGTTTTGCAATTATTTCCAAATTTATTATGAACGTTTGCTCTCTGTTTGGTAAGTATGATGCAATCCATTGATATACTTTACCATTAATACCATACTAGGATAGTTTTGATAAGAGCATTTATGATTTACACAGTCAAATGCTTTTGATAGATCGCAGAATATTCTTAGTATGCTACATTTATTATCAAGGATTTCAGAATTCCATTGATTAAGTTGAAAGTGGCACATTGGTTGACATGTTTTTCCTAAATCCAAACTTTTCCTTTGCTAAAATACTAGCCATATAGTTACTTAGATGGCGACATATTCGTTTGAACATTAGTGTTTCAAATACTTTGGAGAAATCGGTTAGTAACGATACTGTCAATACTTCGACATTTGCGACTTTTGCCTTTTCTTTTATAGTGATTTAACAATAAAATATTTTAACCTGTCTGGAAATGACCCTGTTAAAAAGGAGAGGTTACATATGACATACATCTTGTCAGCACGTAGTTTTAATATTTTCGTAGTCATTTCGCAATAACCCGATAAATTCTTGCTTTTGAGGGATTTTATTGTTTTATTTACTTCCGTTGCGCTCCTGGGTACTATTTCTATGCAAGTAAACTTTTCTAAGCTTGTTTTCTTTAAATATTAAATAGAGTCTTTCACATGTTGGAACTGGAACAGTAAATTTTCTACTACTGAATATATTATACATTAATTAATATTGCTATCTGTTGTGGTTCTTTTGTGGTGATTTGATTTACTGTAATTTCTTTTATTTAATTTTTCAAGTAATGTTTATCAGTCTCCTTTTTTATACTTTTCCACACTGTATTAGGCTTGTTATGTGAGGACTGTATCTGTCTTTCATAGTAGATATTTTTAGCTGCATTTATAACCTGTTTTAGAATTTTGCAATGTTTTTTATAATGTTGTCTATATATAGCACAGTTGCTTTCTTTAGTAGCTCTGTAGAGTTCTCTTTTGTGTTTGCTAGATATTTTGATACTTTGCATTAACCAGTCAGTTCTAGGGGTAATATTAGTTTTCTTTAATGAGATGGAAAACTTGAGTTGTGAATCCTTATGAAAGTATTTAGAAAGGAGTTAAACTTGTCATTCACTTGTTGCTCTTGTATATTTCTTCCCATGATTGCTCTGAAAGCAAGTCATTAAAGAGTTTTATGCTTTCACTGTTAATGATTCGGTAGCTGGTTATATGGTTTGCTATATTGAAATGGGGAACATAATAAATAATTTTAAGTAACTGCCCATCATTAACAATATTTATAAGGATTATTTCTGGCATTTAGCAGATTGTAGAGATGCAGAGTGCTACATTCCAGGAAGTTATTCCTAGCGCCACTCTAGACCATAAGCGTAGCAAATGTGGAAAGAGTTTCCTGGGGAATTATCACAAGAGGAGGCATGAAATGGGATGTGGACAGTTTTCGAATGTGTGCATTGTGGTGATGTTTACGCTACTGAGCGGCGTAGAGATGTGCATGAAGCCCTTTATGGTGCTCATATAGTCAACAAGAAAATCAAGACCGAGCCTACGAGACATGAGGGGTGAGTTGCAATATCTGCTACGTGACTTTTTTTTAACATTTTAAGAAAAATGAGACAAACGTGTAACTCCTGTACTATTATACCTACAACATTCAAATTTGGTGAATTAATTGCCATTCGTGATCTCTATAAGTATTCAGAATATTTGAAGATCTGAAGCCGTTGTTGCCAAGAATTTTTTGGATTTTATTTGCACGTTGTCAGTTTTGAAACTCAAATTGAAGGGAACAATGAAAAAATGTGTTGTAGATGTTTTAGAGCAAGTACAACTTTCATAATTAATAACATAATGCTTTATTCTATCCTCTGAATTAACAACGTGAAAGCCTATGTGGTTATAGAAGTTTAGGCATTAAGGTAATGGTCTTTTTTTTTTGCACAAAATCAATGTTATGGTCCTCTTCTGCAGGACTTTGTTCACACATTTTGTCATCCAAATCTGTATTCACATTTTGAATCACTCTGCTGTTTTCAGCCACACGTTTATAGTATAGCAAATGAGTATCATTTGCAAATTGCGCACCAAAATGCTTCACCAACAGTTTCTGAGCCTCAACCACCCTTACCTCTGCAACAGAAATGCCGATTGGCAATGGGTTTGGGTGCACAGAAACCTGTTTTACCTTTGGGTGCTTCTCTCCATACACACGTTGTTGTACAGATGCTCACCTCTGACCAATTGGGAGATGTTGAAATGTAATGCTGAGGCACTTTTCACGTTCTTATCAACTTCAGTCTTCCAATCATAACATTTCCAGTCCTATCCCAGCCGAAACAATTCACCGGAATTTTTCATTAGGTTTACATATTCTTCCGGCCTTATAATTTCTTCATGGCGCTTGATTTCATCGTCAATGTGTCCAAAAAATACGGTCGGGTAGAATGTAAGAGTACCCAGGTGTTGGGAATACCATTTCAACCTTTTGAATGCCACGTGGAGCTCCTTATAACAATTTTGATGCCATTCCTAACATTGTTCAATTTCGATTCTGCCCGCCACAGCCGCCAGAAAAAGCGGATCTTTTTCACGCCATTCAAATCGATCTTCCTTTGCAGGCAGTCATGAACAGCTGAAGCTACTTAGTTGGACCCTTTCCCGCTTTGATCTTCGGTCCAAGTGTAGCAAAAACATTTTGTGGACCTAACTTCCCTTGCGGAGTGGAATTCACGATAGTGAAGTTATAGAAATAGAACTGCCTACTATAATGGGTGTCTAATCGAGACCTTTGGCAAGATAAAGTTTTTCTGGCAGTCATATATTGATGTTTTTGTTTCACTTTCATAAACCTTCATTCTTTCATGGTAAGTCTTTGCACGGGTTTGATGACCTTCAGTACGTTTCCTTATCTTCTCTTACACGTGTGTCATTGCTAGACTTGATTTCATTTCTGAGGCTGAGACAAGTGGAGCAGGCATCTGTAGCTGGTGTACCAAATCCTACGTTGAAATTTGTGTTGAAGATATCCCTAAAAATTTCCTTCAGCTTAGTAGTAGAAGATGCCTTATCCTGGTACATCTGGTGCAATTTCCTTATATTCAGATGCGATGGCAGATACTGACGTTTGCTTCCAGCGCGGCAATAATGTGTCTCTACAACAAATAAGTTTTGATGAAATCAATAACGCTCTTCTTTTTTTCTGCATATTTAACTGACTTCCGATCTCCTCGCCTCTCAAACGAAGCCAGAAACAGACACAAACTACAAGGTTTAGTCCCCTCTTAACTCTTATGTATTAACAGAAATCAAATAATTTTATAATGAGCCATAATGCTATTGAACTAAACAAATAAATGTAAAGATTGTATTAATTGATATTGAAGTTGATTATTACCTTGCGTGTTTCAATAAAGTTCCACAAACTTCCTTCCACTCTTGCACGTTTCAATCCCACGGCTCTGAGAAATGTGCTTCGGCATACTGGGATGATTGTTTTATCTTGTTTCCGTAAGAACTAGTGTTTCGTTTCTGTTTTTCGGTGCACAGTTTCGGTGCTTTGATCTGGCCGCCACCTAGTGCACATGATGACAAAAAATTAAATTGGGTTTTATTAATAGATGCTCTTTAGCTGCTATGATCCTTAGCGTCCCATTCTATATGGGACGTCAAAGACTGGTAATTTTGCTCAGAGCCCTCTTTATCAGGTTTGGGGTTCTTTTACGTGCCGTAAATCTACGACACGAGACCACCGGCTTTATTTCCCTTCCAAAGGAAGCCATGCTAAGGATTTTTACGCCCGTACAAATCCATCGCCCTCCGCAGGGTGTGAACTCGCGACCTCGAGAACTAGTAGCTAGCATGGTAACCAGCACATGTTAATGCTTGAATATTTTAGAATAAATGCATCTTATTTCTCCTTGGTTGTGTGCTCATAGATGATTTTGTTGAGCCCACGAACACCGGCTTCCGTCAAGCCTTAGCACTGAAATGCTTTTGGTTTACATTTATGATCGCATTTCGGCATTGCAGGTGGCTTGTGGCCATACCGGAAAACAAACCAAATTATTTGAATCATCTTATGGAACAATAAAAGGTTTATTAATAGGTTTGTCAAGTGTATAGGTCATTTCCTTATCTTTGTTTGAATCGCCCGTTTCCATTCATGTGGTTGTCGAGGAATTTTCCTCGCTTCGCCTGGGCTACGTTGTGTAGCAGTTCCCACTCTCTCCATCTTGGCTGTCAACACACTTAGTACTCATAACTAAAGCTCACAAAAGACTGACTGATGCCTGCTCTAATACCCTAGAAGCAAGGCAGCGAGAGTGGCGTGACCTGGCGCGAAGCATTGTGATTGGTGCATACACATTTCAGGTTTTGAAAGGGAAAAATGAAATAGTTTTGTTCACATTGCTGGAATTGAAACTCACCCCAATATTCAAAGCCTTATATAACAGCACGTGGTTAACTTATGCAAGATTAATTTTCAACACATGGCAGAGTTTGACATTGATAACCGGATGGCATGCATAGCTCTATATGACCGAAATTGTAACGCGGCAAGCTTTTAAGCCCACCCTCTGACATCAACTGTTGTCAATAATGGTCGACATGACCGAGTATGAGACTGCGTTTTATGGACGTCTTAAATCGTAATTCATTCGTTGTGATTTGTCTAAAGATTTTAATACTTATCTACAGGAGTCAAAGCAGTGCATAATTCAAGCTGTTCAGGTAGAATTGAACATACACAAATATGTGAAATTTAATGTGCTGGCAGAATGTTTATTTCTGAATGCCTTAGGTGAAACCTGTGACAAGACACTTAAAGCACGAAATCAGCCTATACTTTTAGAAACTGATTTAGACGGAATGTTGGAAACACAATTTAAGAAACTGTCTAGTGAAAAGGAAAAATCTCAACTTAAAGGGAGCAACTGAGCATTGATTGCTGTGGAAGGAGTTCGACTCCGTATCAGCAAATACAACACACTTCGAGGAAGCAGCTACATACCTCTACTGCCATCTTTGGATGCGAAAAAAGCTTGTATAAATATAAACAATTTTACTGATGAAAAATGCTTTATGTATGCCATCCTCACACAATTCATACAAAAGGGTCCTCAACGTGTGAGCAAATAGAAGCAAGTTGAAGATAAGTACGATTTCTCATTCGTTTCGTTTCCTACAACATTGGCTCAAATTGGCCCAAAGTTTGAGAAAAAGAATAGCTGTACTGAACGAGAAACAAGAAGTGTTCCCTATAAAGGTTGTTGATTCCGAACTAGCTGACCATTGTGACCTTTTTCTGTTGAGTGATGCTAGCGGACTACTAGCATTAAGAATTATACATACCGTATACACAAAGAAGTTTGAGACGCTCGTTCGACATCAGAAAACGAAACTTGATGGAGTGATATATACATGTAAGCAATGCTTAACACATTTTGATAATCAGTATGGACAAAACGGGTTGGAAAAATTGAAGGAACATAGAGAAATGCGTAGACAACATGCTATCACTAGGATAGTTATGCCCACAAAGGAGAACTCCATCGTACAATTAAAAAATGTTGAAAGGATGTTGTAACTGCCATATGTCATATATGTAGATTTCTACCCCTTACCATATCTGCGTCTCTAATCCTGAAACCCCCTGCACAACTCCTTAGCAAAGTCATTCTCCAATGAGTTTTGCTGCTTACGGCAATCCCTCATCCAGCGTTAAACAACTACAAACTAATCTTCCTACAGCGCCGTATGTTTACCGAGGACATAATGCTTCTCAGAAGCCATGGAATACTTAACGTCCCTTGCAAAGAAGGTTAATGATGTATACAAATGTTTTAAACCTCCGAAACTTACAGATGAACAACAAAAGAATTTCGACTGTTCTACACAGTGCTACTTGTGTGGAAAGGAATTTGCAGAACGGACCTGGAAAGTACGAGACCATGATCATGTAAGCGGTGAATACATCGAAGTCTACACAATAAGTGCATCTAGCTTACAAGACACTTAATTATATTCCTGCCTTCATGCATAACCTCAGTGGATGTGATTCGCATTTCATTGTTAACGAGTTGCGATGTACAAGCGAAAGAGTCTGAAGAAGACTATATATATATATATATATATATATATCATTCTCCAAGTATGTGAGGGATATAAACTTCCGGCTTGTTGATAGATTTCGTTTCCTGGGTGCAAGCTTGGATAAGTTGGTGAAAAACCTAAGAGCATACCCGGAAACAGAGAAGTACTGGACGTGAGAAGCTGAGTTTGAATGACTCGTAAGGAGTGCTTCCATATGAATACGTCACTTCATGGGATGTCTTGAATGAGAAACAATGCGTTAAAGGGAAGCTGTCTACAGCAAATTAAACGAAGAAGAAATTAATAGTGAAAACTATGCACGTGCTATGAATGTATGGGAACAGTTTAATGTGAGAGATTTAGACGTGTACAGCGAGCTCTACTTAACCTCAAAGGATCTTCTCTTAGCTGATGTCTTTGAAACATTCAGAGATAAAACTCTGAAAACACATAAAGTTGATCCTGCACATTACTTCACATCTCCTGGACTTACCTGGGATGCCATGCTTCCATATACAGGAATCCAGCTCCAATTACTTCTAGATTAAGATCAGGTTTTCATGGTGGAATCTAGTATAAGAAGAGGTTTGTGTCAAGTTTCACACTGCTATGCAGAGGCTAATAATTCCTACATGGAAAAGTTTGATCCTCTAAAAGCATCTCAATTTATCACATACGAAGACGCCAATAACCAATATGGTTGGGCAATGTGCCACGTCCTTCCTTATGGAGGATTTGAGTGGGTTTCTCCTGAAGATATCGACCTAAACTCTTTGAAAGAAGATGACCCTCACGGATATATCTTAAAAGTTGACATCGAATATCCTGCTGATCTCGACCGACAACATAACGACTTGCCTCTCCTGCCTGAGTGCATGAACCCTAAGGCTAGGAGTATGAAGAAGCTAATTGCACATCTTGGACCCTGGCGAAAGTATGTAGCACATTATGTGTTATTGAATCAAGCTGTCTCTCATGATCTACGACTAGCAAAAGTGTATCGTGCACTACGATTTCGTTAGTCATCTTGGCTAAAACAATACGTGGAATTCAATAGCAGACTTCGACAACAAGCTGTAAATGATTTTGAGAAGGATCTGTACAAGCTATTTAACAATGCTATGTTTGGAAAAACTACGGAGATCCTTCGGAATCGTATGCATATATGACTTGTCACGAGTGAGAATACCCTGGAAAGGTTGCTCGCTAAACGCAGCTTTATTGATAGAAACATGTATAGACCTAACCATACAGCTATTCATATGACTTCTCGAGAAATAGCGTTCAACAATCCTATATATATATATATATATATATATATATATATATATATATATATATATATATGATAATCAGCCTATCAAGATGCTTCAGAAAACATAGTTTGTTCTGATATACATCTTTGGTTGTAACTCGATGGATGAAGGAGTCGGTATCCATGTACATAAGCTTCAGATTTTCATGACCGTAATGAGGTAACAATAATTATAACGGTAATGGTATGTTAAAGAGATGTCCTACAGACCAAATATGCCACTGCACTGAAAATAAAAGAGTGTTAGGTAAGTTTAAAGACGAAGACTCTGGAAAAATAATTTATAGTTTTGTTGGACTGAGACCCAAGATGTATGCACTTGATATCCAAGGCTCTACGATTAAAAGATTAAAGGCATAACAGATTGTACTATTAAGCAGTACATCATATTTTATAGCTATGTGGATTGTCTTAACAGCATGGAAGTAATAAGAACTCCAATGAATTCAGTCTCGTCAGCATAATGTATCGTCTGTAGGAGTTAACAAAATAGCCCTATCACCTCATGATGATAAGAAACTGATTGCCGATGATGGGATATATACATACGTTTATGGACATTACTGCTTTGTGAGCCCTACATAAGGGAATGCAGCTTAGATCCTTATATAACGGTTATCCCTAAGAGTCCGTTAGCAGAAGTGGAAATGTGCTTATCGTCCGTTGCAAAACGTCTATCAAATGCATGGTGAAGAAAGAAGAAGAAGAAGAATGGAAGTGGAAGACGGTGACTGTGCCACTAGGAGTAGCTTCTAGTGCTGGTTTCAAGCGCAGATGAAAGAGGAGAGACGTCTACCTTTGCATTAGCATCTAAAATACTTCTGTTAGTATCCCTAAATCCGCTGAAAAGTGTTCGAATATTGCTTCACTTCATTAAACGCATGATTGGATTGTTCTGTTTATTTAACTATATGTATTAGAAACTTCACGTTATTCTAGATTTAATTATTTCAGAGATATGTTTTAATTCTACCATGATTCTACCCTAAGCGCACAGCGGGCGCAACTCTCTATCTTGTCATGAACAATTCTAACGTTCTGCATTTAACTAGGTGTATGTCTTGCAATTTTTCCCATTATTATATGATCAATACTTTCCGAGACATTTTTACTATATTTGGAGGATTTTCGTAGCCATCTTCTCCAATTTAGGGATTTACGTCGCAATATTGTCCAATTTAGGGGATTTTCGTCGCCATCTTGCCCGATATAGCGAATCTTCGCTGCCATCTTGCCCAATTTAGTGAATTTGCAGCGCATATTTCCCGATTTAGCGAATTTTCACCGCCATATTGCCCGATTTAGCGGATTTTTCACCGCTACATTGCGCAGTTGCGATGTACGTTACCTCCAAGATGTATGAAAAAGCTCAAAAAATGCATAAAACCTGCAATATTGTAACGTATGGGTGTTGCACCAGGTGAAGTAAGAATGCAAGAAATAAGCTTTACATGAACCAAATTCTAAAGAAAAGTAATTTTTTAGGAAAATAATTTAACTTAACTTGACCCATACGTTACAATATTAGCCTAAACACCACAATTCCTTCAAAACCCGCTAAATATCGCTAGAATAAGCTGAAATGATAGCCATCTTGCCCATTTAAAGGTTGCGCCAGCTCTGTCTTATACACGGTGAATCACCTAAAACTTGCACCGCAAATATTTCGGAAATTGAAAGTGCTATTGATGTGCAGTTTTCACAGCATTGATTGGTAGTCAGAGGCTCGTACATTTAGTCTATAAACAAATTTTAATAACACTGAGAAAGTGTATTTTTTGAGCAAACATACAATTTTTAAATGGAATAATGCCTAGTTACATCAACAGAATAAAGTTAGGGTGAATTAGAATGCCAATGGTCTTTGTTGCAGGATTCCAGTGCAAGTGACTTACGAGAAATCGTATTTTGATAAGTTTCCACCCCGACAATTGTTTGTCCCATTTAACCTGCTTAGTTGCTAGGTACGATGTTGTTATGTTTGTTTGTATTTGTTTTCTGTTCATTGATTGCATTGCGACTTTCTGTCAGTTAGTATGTGGCAGTTCAAGCAGTAAGTCGTGAGTGGAAGATGGAGATTACTAATGCAGAAAAAGCCGACATGCTCATGGTGTATGGAGAATGTAAGAAGAATGCAGTTCCTCCCTGTACGGTGTATGCGGAAACGTATCCCAATAGAGGTCAACCATCTCGATAATTATTTATCAACCTCTTCAACCAATTACGTGAAAGTGGTACTGTAACACCTATAAAACGTAACAGAAACAAACAAGTGACTGGAGAAGAGCACAAATTAATGTTTTGGCTGCCGTTGCAGTAAATCCGCAAATTAGTTCCCGCACAATCGCACGTGGAAGTGGCATAAGTCAGGTAAGTGTACTGCGCATTCTCCATCGACATAGGTTCCATCTCTCTTCATCAGGAGCTGCATGGAAACGATTTTGAGAATCGTGTTAACTTTTGTACATGGGCATTAAGGCATGATACTCCAGATTCATCATGTATCTTGTTTAGTAATGAGGCAACATTTACTAATCATGGCCAGGTAAAACACAGAAACATGCAGTATTGGTCTGCTGGCAATCCCCGTTGGCTTCGTCAAGTGGAACGTCAGCCAGCGTCCATGGAGTTTAAACGTGTAGTGTGGGATAGTGAAACATCAGCTCATAGGTCCTTTGTTCATAGAAGGAACAATGAACTCGCACAAGTATCGCAACCTCCTGACAGACCATCTGCCACAGATGCTAGAAGACGCTCCTTTGCAGACTAGGAGGAACCTGTGGTACCAACATGATGGCTGTCCAGCCCATAGTGCGCGAAGTATTACAGATTGTCTTAACGGATTGTTTCCAAATCGTTGGATTGGACGAAGACGACCTGTACCTTGGCCGGCCCGTTCACCGGATCTGACTCCTTTAGACTTTTTTCTGCGGGGAAGGCTGAAAGGCACTGTCTACAAGGATGTACTAACTACACCAGACGATTTGAAACGACGTATTACTGCTGCCTGCTCTGAAATTTCCGCTGAAATGCTAGAACGTGTGCAGGAGTCTTTCCATAGCAGACTGGAAGCGTGTATTGAAGCTGCCGGTGGTCATTTCGAACACAACCTTTGAAGGGCTATGTTCTCTTTACTTGTAAGAATCCACAGAAGCATTGTAACTCCCTTTTGTTTTTCTTGTTTTGTGCTACCACAGGTTGTACACGTGTCGGTGCATAAAAGTTTCAAAATAAGATTTCTCGTAAACCACTTGCACTAGAATCTTGCAACAAACGCCACTGACATTCTAATCTACCCTACCTTTATTCTGTTGATGTAACTAGGCATCGTTCCATTTAAAAAATCGTATGTTTGCTCAAAAATACACTTTCTCAGTGTTATTAAAATCTGTTTATAGGCTAAATGTACGAGCCTCTGACTACCAATCAATACTGTGAAAATTATACATCAATAGCACTTTCCGTTTCCGAAATATTTGCGGTGCAAGTTTTAGGTGATTCACCCTGTATACCTTACTATTGCCTACTATATTTAGGTGCTTCAGAGTGACTATTTCAATTACAGGGTGCATGTGTTCTATGTGTTTTTATTATTATTACTCTATTTATTTTACGTCGCTTTAACTCGTTAGTCATATCGCGACGGTCTGTTAGTGGATAACTCTTAGAACGATGTGTGATGGACAGTTAGCCTTCTAGGTCTCATCCCTGTAACCACCCGCTCCGTCACGTGTCACAGAGACCATAGCGCATAGCTACCGGATCTTCTGCTTCATGCCGTGATGGCATTAGGGTGCCATCCAGTCAAACTGCCGCTCTTATATAGAAAAGCGAACAGTTGGACTTCTAGGTCTCATCCCTGTAAGCACTTGCTTCGTGCCGTGCAGATGGCATTAGGGTGTCGTCCAGTGTAACAGCTGTCTTCACACAGAAAGGCGGACAGTTAGCCTTCTAGGTCTCATCCCTGGAAATGCCATCTAGCTTCGTCACGTGCCCAGAGACCCCAGCGCATGGCAGCCGGATCTTCTGCTTCGTACCGTGCAGATGTCGTTAGGGTGCCATCCAGTCTTGCTACTTACATTGTCTGTTGGATAGATGGCATAGCATTCGCTATTACCACTTATTTATTTTTACTATTGTTTTAGACTTAAGGTGGAACTTTGGGTCGTGGTATTAAATATCCAATCAGGTATTTACCTTGGCGAATGAGGGTAACTACGAAAAAAATCTGACAGATTGGTCGGCCCACGGCATTTGAACACGGGATCTCCCGAATGCGGGCCACAGACGTTACTGCCTGAGCCATCCCGCTCGGTTATGTGTTTTTCTTCTCTATTTCAATGCACAATTTGTTGAGTCCGTTCATTGACACAACCCTCACGAACATATAGCCATTGCCAGTGTGACAGAGCATCATAGAGGATCTTTTAGATTCTGTGCATTAAAATGTGTTGTATTTATGTAGTTTTAATTCCATCATCCTTAACCAGGAATGAATCCACAAACTTTAGCAACCACGTTGAAAACAAATTACATAATTACCACAATTTCTGTGCTACACGAATATCAACGTCATTCGCTTGTGTTAATATCCTCACGTATGTTACTCTAGCAATGAGACACACGTATACCAACGTAAGCCTTATAGGAATAGGTTATACAACGGAGGCGGACACATTGCGCACTGTGGCCTATGTACATAGATCTATTGTGACTACCACCCCTCAGGTGGAAGGGATAAAGTGAAGGAGCCACAGGAGACTACAGGTCGCAGGTAAACAGGCCACAGAGACGCACGGAAGTCCCTAACAGTTCCAGGCTCGAGGAACCGTCCCAGTGCTGGAGCTTCCTAGAAAGCGCAATGAATGATCCGTCGACCAAGCAGCCCTCTACTATTCACGGGGAGTATTCCTCCCATTCAGCATGTATCCGCGCCATCCGTCCGGCACCGCTATACGCCACGAAACCTAGAAGCAACCTGAAAGATGAGCAGGAAACGGAATGAAAAGGGAACGATGGAAAGGAAATCGTGGTAGATGAGAAACCACCCCAACATTGTCTACCGACCAGGGAAATCCGCGAAAAACCCAAGGTCAGGGTGATCGGTCGACGGAATCGAATCTGGGACCTTTCTAATTCGAGCCTCACACGTTACCGCGGAACATCTTGCTCGGTAATGTAAGCATTTTCTAGTTTATCACGACCTTATAAATACAATCCCTTCTCTTCTTTTCAAGAATTTACCAATTTCATACTGACAGCTCCGTATTAAATACACTGCCATCAGTTTAAAAGGTTCCGCTAATGCATGAAACAATTTTTTCGTTATACACGGAGCGAGAGATGACAAGGTCATATTTTTAAAAAATTTAAGCATACTTCAATACTACCGACTATCGAGACTGTCGAAGTCCCATTCCTGTCACAAATAAATTGGTTACAGTTTAGGGACATACACTTAATGGATCAAACATTTTGAGAAAAGCATTTGTGACAGTAATTTTCAATTCTGCATCTAATTTGTTTTATTTAGCACTTAACTGAAATTGATTTATCACTGCTACAGTTTGTTTAATAGTGTTCATTTTTGGAAATATGGAAGTACTGATATATCTGACACATTAACAGGAAAAATAATTGTCATGTATACCTACTGAAAATGAAATGGAATAACTGTTGTTTATTTTGTTTTATTAAACTTCCTTAAGTTTATCACATTAATATACTGGTTTTGTGAAATAAAATATAAAATATCACTATAATCCTTCTCCCCCTTTATTCTTTTCATATTGGGACACGCTGATTTCGGCTATTATTGCAATTTAGCACGTCCCCTGTAGCATGAGATTTTGACGCTTTAGAGTATATTGCATTCGGTTCACTGGTGAATAGACATCGGAATTGTATGCACTAATAATATCTAAAACATGCATGGATTTGTGTGTCAAAATCTTTAAAATATGCTCTATGATTTCGAAAATATGTTCCAATCATGCGCTTAAATTTCTTAACTTTAAGCTTAGACTTTTTTATATTTACAATGTGCATCCTTCCTAAGACACCATTCCGGTCGTTATAATTTGATTTGCAGTATACAATGATCGTTTTCTGCAAATACTCAGTTGTAAGCTTATGGCGTTTATCGGCTAAGGATCTTTCCAAGTCTACAGATGTTGTTGGACAAAATTTGAAAGCACTTGCTAACTCTGGGGAGATTTCTTCAGGAAGCACAAGGTTTTCACCTTGAAGATATTTATCCACGGAATACAAAACCTTTATGTCAGGATTGCTCTCGAAAACACTGTATAGTTCACCTCAAATGTTCTTGGATATTTTAAATGACACTCTCAAGTTTACTCCGAACTTCATTGAGAAATGATACCGGTGTCTCCATAGTAAGGACTTTCTTATTTTGAAAACTAATATGTTTATATATTAATTTTAAAATTAAAAGTTTTAAAATACGTGTACTATGTGCTCGATTCATGGAAAAATTATTAAATATACAGCAACATCAAAATGTGCAATTATATGCACTATTAAACTTAATACAAGCACGGAAGAACATAAACATATTGCAAAACTTAATTCCATATCATGAGTAAAAGCAAACTAAATATGCATTTGTCCGATGTTTACTGAATGACATTACTTAAAATCCACAGCCAGAACATTTCAAATAATCAGCTTCCCTCTACAGCCTCAATTCAATACACAACTGTTTGCTTGGTAGCCTACTCGAAAGGGAAGATTCTACTCGATCTTCATCTGCGGCAGAAGTGTGTCAATGGACCCCGAAATATATTAATTCTTAGGTATAGGCATAGATTATTTAACGGAGGACATCTCGCGCACTGCGACATACAGAGATCTATCGTGGCCACCACGCCCCAGGATGAAGGGATGAGGTTAGGGAACCAAGGAACGCTACAGGCCGTATGTAGAGAGGCCATAGAGACGCGCGGAATTCCCTAACATTTCTAAGCTCGCAGACCCGTCCCACTACTGGAGCCGCCGAGAGAGGGCGATGAAAGACCCACCAAACAAGCAGCCTCTAGTGTCCACGGGAATGCTCTCTCTATTGAGCCTGCATCCGCGCCATCTATCCGGCACCACCATACAACACGAAACCTAGAAGTATATCTGAAAGATGTCGTCCTTCGTGGTTTAGGGGTACCGTGCTAGCCTCTTGTTCCCAAGGTCGCGGGTTCAAATGCGGTGGTGAGCGATGGATTTTTTTCGGGCTTAAAAATCCTTAGCATGGCTTCCCTCGGAAGGGAAGTAAATCCGGTGGTCCCGTGTCGTAGATTTATGGCACGTAAAAGAACCTCAAGCCTGATAAAGAGGCCTCTGAGCAACATTTCCGGTCTTTCACGCCCAATATAGAATGGGACGCTAAGAACTATAGTAGCTAAAGAGCGTTCATAAATAAAACTCAATTTTAATCTGTAACACTTGAAAGATGAGAAGGAAACGGAATGAAAGAGAAATAATGGAAAGGAAATTGGCAGTCGCCGGGGATCGAAACTGGCACCTCTCGAATGCGAATTGCACACGTTACCGCGGCGCCACCTCGTTCGGTATATTAAAGCTTATTCGATGTTTTTAGAATTGTTGGTTTTGGCTTTCATAGAAATTTTCTTTCTTAATTCAAATCAAAACAAATTATATTAAACAAGATACTACACTGACAATCCAATTAAATATGCGCAACATTACAGCACATAAAACGTCATCCTTGTTTTCCGTTGAAACAAGTGATATCTTTCAGCCCTGTTGAGCAAAGATTCTTTATTCATAGAGCGTTCATATCTCCTATATTATTCTATTTTTTATGTGTGCTCTTCTTATCGAAGGAAGAGTAGTATAGGAATTATGTGTTTAACCGAGAGAGTTGGTAACGTGAGAGGCTCGCATGCGGGAGTTCCTGGTTTCTATTCAAGTCGACCGCCCATTCTCAACTTGGGTGTTTCGCGGTTTTCCCTGGTCGACAGGCGAATGCTGGGATGGCTTCTCATCTACCGCGATTTCCTTTCCATAATTTCCTTTTCATTCCATTTCCTTTTCAAGTTTCGGTGTGCTTCCAGGTTTCGTGGCGTGTGACGACGGCGGACAGGATGTTTGTTCAAAGGAAAGAGCATTCCCCGTAGACACTAGAGAGCTGCCTGGTTCGACGGATCGTTCATCACTCCAGGGTACCTCCAGTGGTGGTACGGTTCTTCGAGCCAGGAACTGTGGCTTGTAGCTTCCTGTGAGTCCTTCACTTCATCCCTTCCTCCTGGGGGCGTGGTAGCTGCAATAGATTGTACATAGGTCGCAGTGCGCTAGGTGTTCCCCTCCGTTGAATACCCTATACCTTGATTATTATCGTTTAGTTGAAAGGTCAGTGATATAAAGCAATGAAGGACAGTTCATCGCTCCTGGGTACCTTCAGTAGTGCTACGGTTCTTCGAGCTAGGAACTGTTAGAGATTTCCGCGCGTCTCTGTGGCCTGTAGCTACCTGTGATTCCTTCACTTCATCCCTTTTTCCTGGGGGCGTGGTAGCTGCAATAGATCGTAAGTAGGTCGCAGTGCGCCAGGTGTTCCCCTCTGTTGAATACCCTATACCTTAATTATTATCGTTTAGTTGAAAAGTCAATGATTTAAAGCAATGAAGGACAGTTTTTTCTCTGAAGCAAGCATACCGCTAGAGTGTAAAAGGCTTCCCTAATCATATCATCCTGTAGTAGTAGCTGATTGCATATCTGCCATTAGACAAGGGGTAGTAAAGGGAATGCTGCCTACGTCACAGAAGCAATAGGGCGCCAGTGCCGTCTAACGCCCGTTCTTATACATACAGCACCACAGGTGATGGACACTGATGATACATGAAATGATAATTGGGAACGTAATTTGGGAAGAGTACGTTCCAAGCCTAAGTTTGGCGTACCTCCCCGGCATTTGCCAGTTATAGGACTGAGAAAAACGCGGAAACCCCCAGTCAGGGAGTACGGTCCTTGAGGGATTTGAACAGTGCACGAGCCCATGCCTTAACGATCTCGGTCACCTCTGCCGGTAGGGTGTCAGTGAGAAACTCGTTGTTGTATGCGATAAAAGTACCTTATTCCTAGAAATTAGTTTTATTTACAATTTATGGCAGTAAAAATACAAACCAGGATATAACAGCCGTTACATTGTTGATATTTCTTTCTGTGTGGACACATTCAGGTTCAAGTAGAACATTAATTACAATCACTAATTCTAGACCTGCCTTTGTTTTTAACATAGTTCATAAGTGAAAAGATACTGTTTGTACAGGAATGCTGCTCCAAACTTTGCCTTACGCCCGCATAAATTGAGCAGACTTGGAAACGATTCCTTATTTAACGTTTTATAAACATGAATCGCCGAGTTCCCACGCTTTCATAGAACATAATTATGCCCGAATCCTATAATCACTCATTTTAAATGATCAGGAATTCCTTCTGATTCGACAGAAAATGGATTATTATAAATACAAAGCTCAGTTTCCATTGACAAGGCCACCAAAGTTTATTTCAAACGTCATGAAGAACCTCTAATATTTTATGGCGTTTGGCAAACTTATGGGTTCTGTTACCGAAGACATTTCATTTTTCCCTTGCAGCACTGTGTTTAGGCAGTTTATGTGACCACACTCGTCTGTTAAAAAGAATAAATCCACAATATATTCATAAAAAAATGAGGAATTATAACTCGTCGCCCTCTCAAAAAGATGTCGGCGTCCTCAAAGATACTAAAAAAAAAACCCTGCTTAGCTGCCTAACCTGGTTGCAATGTGTTAGGTCTGAATAATTAGAACCTCTGTATACTACATATTGTTAAATTAGCCTGTGCGACTGAATTAGCTTCACAACAGACATTATGTTGCTGCATGTGCATACAATACCTCTCTAGGAATAATAGAATATGTTACCTTCAGGTTTTGAGGATGACCATTGTAGCCCAATGACCTGCACGTATTGGGTTGGAGCGTATTGTTCCGTTCTCAGCCACGGAATGCGCGAGCGCTCGAGCTCATCCATAGGGGTGGCGGATTTGTCGGTCTATATATAGGACCGGACCAGCCGGATGGCTCAGGCGGTAACGTCTGTGACTCGCATTCGGGAGGTCCAGGGTTCAAAACCCGGAGCCAACCAATCTAACCGAAGGTTTTTTTTTTCGGAATTTCCTCGGTCGCTAGGCGGATGCTGGATTGCATAATTTGATCCGCGAATTTTCCTATCATCCCTTTCATCACTGCATTTCATTTTCTTCTTCTTCACCGACATGCCAGGCATTGGGCTGATCACCCATCCTGGATATACTATGATCTAGACTAGAGTTTGCTTGCTCCTCGACAGACTACTGACCCAAGGCATTGGCTTGATAAGTCCTTGGGGGTTTAAGTCTACAAAGAAGAGGGTAACCCGTTAACGAATAAGAAGAGTAGGACCGGTACCCATTCAGTATCGTGAGAAATTTTAAGAGCTGAGATAGATAGCGGTCTATAGGTCACGGAAACCAACAGTCCGACTGAGGGAACATGATGTTAACCACATCATCTCCCCCTTTGGTTGGATGATCATCCCTCTACCTGCGTATATAGGCGTGAGGCCGACAGTTGGGTTTTCTGGCCCAGGCGCCACAGCTTATTTTAATGCCGCCTAAGACATGGATGGTTATATAAATTGCGTCAAAAATATCTTCTCCGCGAGTACGCTGCTGAAGGGACACGAGACACAAAAACTCTTCAGTTCATTAAGTTCAGAGTCAATAGCTCTAGTACATACTCAAAAAAATTAGCGATATCGAAAACTGGCCCATAACTAATGATAGTTCATAAGTTATTTTAGTCTTGTCTTCAGCTGATTTGCATCAGAACTCGTATCTGGTTCTTGATGTCACATTGATTCTTCTTAAAATTAGTTTTTAAAATGTCTATATCGTGTCAGGATATATCTCCTCTGCCACAAGAGGAAGCAATGCTTAGTAAATTTCCTGCTTTGAACAGCTTATTTGTATCAGCTATTCATTTAGCCACATGGTAACTTGCATGTAATAACCGTATACTGCCATCGTTTTCCTTCTTCTTTTGCTACTTTAACTTCTTTTTAAAGTTCTTTGAGTTTAATTTTACGCGCAGAACCAGAGAGTACGCGGTCACTGCCGCTGTAAATGTCTCCTAATATTATACTGCGAAAGAACTGCCTATGACAAATTAAACATTATTTACCGCAGTGAAACAGAAAGAAATACTCCTCCCACTAAGAATAACACATGCTTCGTGACATGCTGTCAGCGCTTCTCAGGCCTATCTAAAGGTTTGTTTACATTTGACTGTTGAAGGTGTAAAAAGAGCTTATCGCTTGGAGCATCTCCTGTTTTATGGTTACGCGCCAAATCCAGGAGGAATGGAGGGGAATGTTACTTGGTGACAATGCGGCAATACACTTTAAAGTGATTTTTATAGTACAGTGCGAGCAGTGACTATATCACTCCCCACTACAAGTTCCACGGCAACTCTGGTCCATTATTTCACCGTTTTTCTCGATACTAAATAATGTGGTACAATGATGGCTGTTCATTAACAACACAGTTTCTACAATGACGTACTCTGCTAAAAAATTTAGTTTAATGACACCTGCTCTCCTCAAAAGTGGCAGTGTGTCCTGAGAATGGTCATGAAAGTTTTCCGTTCGTCTGCCTAGTGATTTCCTTGAAAAGCCTTTACATCCTCAGCAACACACGTTCCTCCTTTCACGCTGTTAATTGTTTCTAGAATAGCCCCGTGACGTTCTGATCTGCTAGGATACACTGTTCTAAAAGAAGTGTGATTTCATCTAGCAGCTCATGTGCCAAGGAAATGGCAAGTGTATGCATACGGGATGCAAACTTTCTCGATAACAGCTCGCACAGTTTCACTGTGACTGCTTCAGTGTGACCTAAACTTGGAAGTTTGTAATTTTCCGTTACTTAGATGTGGTATTCCGCTGTATACGTTTCGTGTTTCACCCTATATGTAGTCGTCCTTCGTGGACTAATGCTACCATGCTAGCCTCTGGTTCCCAAGGTCACGGGTTCAAACCCGGCGGAGGGCGATGGAAGGGAAGTAAAGCCGGTGGTCCCGTGTCGTAGATCTACGGCACGTAAAAGAACCTCAAACCTGATAAAGAGGCCTCTGAGCAAAATTACCGGTGTTTCACGCCCAATATAGAATGGGACGCTAAGAACCATAGTAGTTAAAGAGCCTCCATAAATAAAAAAAAAACCTATATGTAAAAACATGTTCCTCTCCATGGAAACTATTGATTCAACAAAACCTACATCTCTCATAGGAGTTAGGGCTAAAAAATTATAGTGGAAAAATCCAATTCCAATGATAACGAAACAGAATACGTCTAAAATATTTTCAAATCACGGGGTATTTACATTATACGTCGGGCTAGCAGATCCTCTTAATGAAATGTAGGACACTAGTGGTCTAAAATGTAAGATATTAAAACAAAAATTAGGATATTATGGAAAAATGTTAAACGTGGGAAAATCAAACTCCAAACCTAAGTTAGTACCTACTCAAATATGTATACGTAGGTTTTATATTTTCTTTAGAGTTCATATAAAAAACGAGTAATAGCAGCTGTCAAAGAACCTAACAATGTGTACTTGTGTGAAGAACATATTTTATACAAAACAACACCAAATGAATGGCTGGAATATTTTGTAAATTTGGTTCGGGTGGAGAAGATTTAGGGAATTATAAAGTGGGTAAAAAGTGGATGCAGTTACAAAATAAATTGGGCCAAGAAAACACTAATTACGGTAGAACAACAAACAAGAAACCCGAAAAAGAATAAAACAGTCGGCATAGATGGAATCCCAGAGGAATTTTGGAAAATGTTTAGCAAACATGATGAGGGTATGAGAATACTGGTGGGTTTCTGAATAAAATGATACACATGAAGTGGATATGTAACCAAGCTTTATCGGAACACTCATGATATAGGAATTCTTAAGCAGTTGGCTTTAGGTTATCAGCATTCAAACTATTGGCACAAGAACGTAAACAACAGAGACCAAGGTTGACTGGCAGATAAAAGCCGATCAGAGTGCTGCCTGCAAACGCCAAAAGGCTGAAGGATGGGGGTGGTTTGTTATCTACGATGCCCCTGCCGATAGTCTAGTAGCAATTCAGCTTTATTTCTTTCCATCCTGGCTTTAATGCTTAGAAATTCCTATGTCTGCTTATACTAAAATGGCAAAGGGAATGCAGTATGCTGTTAGACACATATGCCCCTTTGCAATTCTCATTAAGGCACTTCGGCTACAAGTGTCTGAAATTTAAATGGCTTTCGAGAGCATTTTAATTGTGAGAACGCTAAGTGTTAAAATATACGATGGGTCACGTGTTGTCAAATTACCTCGTGCTTCGTCATGTTAACCTCTTTGTTGCTACGTCCTTCCTGCACGACCGCGCGGTCTTGTCTTGGTCGTGCTAACCACGTTCGCTTTATGCCAATGGTTCCCAAGCTTTTCTACCTGGGCGCAGTTCCGATGACCCTATAAGGAAATTGAAATTGAGTTTTATTTATGGACGCTCTTTAACTACTATGGTTTTTAGCGTCCCATTCTATATTGGGCGTGAAACACCGGTAATTTTGCTCAGAGGCCTCTTTATCAGGCTTGAAGTTCTTTTACGTGCCGTAAATCTACGACACGGGACCACCGGCTTTACTTCCCTTCCGAAGGAAGCCGTGCTAAGGATTTTTACGCCCGAAAAAATCCATCGCCCTCCGCCGGGTTTGAACCCGGGACCTGGGGAACTAGAGGCTAGCACGGTACCACTAGTCCACGGAGGACGACACCCTATAAGGTAGAAGGTATACAATGCAGGGGGACATCCCGCGCACTGCGATCTGCGGGAGATCTATTGTGACTACCACACCCCGGGAGGAAGATAAGAAACCACACGAGGCTACAGGGCTCAGGGAGACAGGACACAGAGACGCGCAGTCTCTGCCAGTTCCTGGCTCGAAGACCCCTCCCACTACTGGAGTTGTCTGGAGAGGGCGATGAATGATCCGTCAACCAAGCAGTCCTCCAGTGTGCACGGGGAATATTCTTTCCTTTGAGCAAGCATGCGCGCCATCTGTCCGGAACCGCCACACGCCACGAAACCAAGAAGCACACCTGAAACATGAGAAGGCAACGAAATTTAAGATAGATTATGGAAAGGAAATCGTGGTAGACGAGAAACCACTCCAGCATTCACCTATCGACTGGAAAAAACCACGAAACCACGCCAAAAGTCAGAGTTGGTGGTCGACGGGAATCGAACCCGGGACCTCTCGAATGCCTCACACGCTACCGCGGCGCCATCTCGCTCTGTCGCTCACCTATATTTATGCCTTTCTTTCCTGTGTTTTTCTCTCCTTTTTTCTTTTGTTTTTCTTTTGGCTTACTCAGAAACACTTATAATTCTGAATAACGTAGAATAAGAAAGAGGATTTAAAAATTCACAATACTGGAGTAACCAACCACTTTTAACAAAAACTACAGGCCATGTTATAAACAACTGTATGTAACTCTCTAAACAATGAGCAAAGGTGTATCTCAAATATATTAGGACACGGCTCTCGTTATGCTGATTGTAACTAACATTAAATAATTTGCGCGTTTTTGTTTGGTTATTTTTTGGTACTTCATTTACGCACCATTAACACAACACGTCTACATCTAATGAGTTTTGCTAGTGAACTACAACGAATTTGGCAAGTGTATCTGGGAGTCGCTTCTCTGTTCAAGTTTGTTTTTAGCTTTTTTATTTATGGACACTCTTTAACTGCTGGGGTCCTTCGAATCCCATTCTATTTTGGGCGTGAAAGATCGGTAATTTTGCTCAGAGGCCTCTTTATCAGGTTTGAGGTTCTTTTACGTGCCGTAAATCTACGACACGGAACCACCGGCTTTACTTCCTTTCCGAAGGAAGCCATGCTAAGGATTTTTACGCCCATAAAAACTCCATCGCCCTCCGCCGGGTTTGAACCCGCGACCCCGGGAACTAGAAGTTAGCATGGTAACTACTACACCACCATCGTCGCTTCTCTTGTACATATCAAGACTCATTATAGATATATGCCAGAAGCTATTCTCCGCTTGGAAAGCGCAACCCTACCACTCAAAGAGGATTTGGATATCATAGGCAATGTTTCCAGGAAAGACGTACCCGTACCAGTGAGGCTGCAGAGAATTAGTAAGTGAGATTCTAACTTTGAAAACATGGAGCTGATTTGTTCAGTACTGCAGGGAGAAAAATATAAGAACCTGCAGCATTAGCGTCATTGACCTATGCTCTAATGTCATTATGTTCTGTGGAGAGAACCTTTCTTTAACGTAAAAATGTGCAACGTGATTGTAGGAAATCATTCATGCCAGAAAATGTAGGCACATACATATGTAGTTATCTACTGCAGTTTTAAGGCCTGGTGCACACAACGAGCTCTCACGCCGCGACACTTGGGCGGGTGTTTGACGCTGACCCAGAAATACACAGGATTGTAGATGACTTCCCCAACAGCCTACCAGACGCCCTAAATTCTGCACAACAAAGAACTTTAAACTTGATGAAAGCGACAGTATTGTATAACAATGTGTAGCACACCTATCTAGAGAATTTAATGCTGTATGTACTATTACTGTTTAAAATATTGTATTTTCATTGTAATCATGTGCTGTATTCTAAAGTAGTCGCGATATGACTAAAGTTGAAGCGACAATAAATAATATAAAATAATAATAAAGTAGTGCAGTCGAGCTCGCGGCTTGCGAAATTGGACTAGCGAGTACTACCTGGTCGCTGCGACACATTGCTACATCTGGAGTAGCAGCTGTACATTGTTTGTAATGTCAGTGCAGACGAGCGTGTTTTGCCCGCCAGTTGTGATGGATGGAGAACTCGATTTTGGGCTCTTCATTGAGGAAATTAAGAAATATTCCGACATTTGGGACATCAGGTGCGAGAAATACCGTGACAAAAAAAAGAAGGCATGGTTCAGCATCTGCAGTTTTTCACAGCAATTTCGAGGAACAATCTGATGAAGATTAAAAAAAAGAAGAAAAAAAGCCATAGGTAAGTAACATTAAACAGGGTGGAGCATTAGCCATTTGAAGTTAAGGACGGTTAATTTGTTTGGATATTTTAACTCCTATTCTGACTTTTATTTATTACAATTTTGTTTTTGTTTTTTTCTTAAACATGAGCTGAAGCTTTCCTGGCGTTGTGAATACTCCAGATTTTCTCGGGCTTCCAGCCAGATGTAGGGTATTGTTTCTTTCTTGTTTACAACTCGATTACCAAATATAGTCTTTCAAGTGCTAAGTGATATTTAAATGTCTGTATATCTCAATTTCTTTTTAACTGTTACTTCTGTATCGTAATCTCATACTTATATAAACCCATAAAATAACAATAGTATTTATGTTAAACGTTAGGATAAATTTTAAATTCATGCTTGTGTAAACACATAAAAGAATAACATTTAATAATAGAGTAATTTATTACAGATATGCATACTTATATGTGTATATAAATGGCTCTTTTGCATAGACAAATTTGGTTTGTCATTAGGGAATCAAATTTCTAATATTTACTACAATATTCAGAAAATTAAGTACTCACATTAAATTAAATTGTCTTACTTGGGAAATTTAGCAATGCCACTCACAAAATAATCAGCCCATTTATTTGCATTCTGGTTTGCCAGATTATCTCCCTAAACATTATTATTATTAATTATTATTATTATTATTATTATTATCATTATCATCATCAATATTTTCAAGATTCTCAAATCTTTGCATACATAATGTATCCTTGAAATAGTATCCATCTCTATGTCACACATAGTTATGAAGTATACAGCTTGCCTTGACAGTATCAATAGCTAAATTTAGTTTTACATTAAGTGGTCTATGGGAAACTCTCCATTTATTTGAAACAATCCCAAATGGGCATTCAAGATTCTGCGAACATGACTTGAACGATAGTTATGTATCGCTTTTTGTGTGCAAGAAATTCGCCACCACATGGCCTCATCACCTACAAACACATAAGGCATATTGGGAAGTTCAGTCTGCCTCATGGAATATTAAGTGCATTATTTTCCAAAAGCCCGTTGATGTCTGACTTCTGAAATATATAACTACCATAATCTTCTCCAAAAGACCTTATGTCAAGACACAATAATTGGTAATTTGAATCAGCTACAGCTAATAGAACTACAGGGTAGTAATTCTTGTAGTTAAAATAAAGGGAACCACTCATTTCAAGTTTAACAACCCTTGTTATCGACAGCCCCAAAACAATTCAGGAATTTGGCACGATTTGCGAAACCTGCAGTGATTTTAGTCCAGTTTTCTTCAGTACATTTAACCGCCACCGTCACCACCACCATGTATAGGTGCCATGTAGGCAGTGGCGGCTCATGTTGCCTAGGGGGCTGCACTGATTATTGGATTTTTAGCTTACCTTAATTATTTGAAGATGAATTGCATACGGCGATTTTTCTTTGTAGCAAACTTATTGACCACTCTCTCGTTGAACTTTGGGATGTTTTCTATCATTTTCTTTTCTATGGACAACATAGCAAGTGCAGTTAGTCTTATCTTCTCCAATAGTGTTCCTAAGGAATGTTTTAATTCCTTTCAGTGTAGAGAAACAGCGTTCAGATTCACTTGTTGTTAAAGGCAGAGTAGTGGCTATTTTCAAAAGTTTTAACACTTCAGAAAAAGTGTAAGAAAGATTATTAGCTCTAAGATATTGACGCAACTTTACAGCACCACCAATATTCCCGATTTCTTCTCCTGAATAGATGACTGAAAGTTCTATATGTAGTTTGTCCTTATCAAACGCTGGAAACAGTTTTACACATTCACTGAACGCATTTTCTGGAAATATTGAATTAAATTGCTCAAACTGTGATTCTTGTAGCAGGGAAGACACAGAAAGATGTTCTCTAAACCGGAAGCGGAGATTCAATTGAGACAGCATAACATCACATACTTCCTTGGCTGATACTGCTCAAGTCTGTGTGTTTGAAAGAATTTTTCTTTTGTGTGGGTTTTCTGCTGCAAAATCACAGGACTCCACTGTGTTTCTTACTTCTATAATTTCAGCAGTGAAAGTAGATATGTACACTGGAACTTTGGCAGCATCTATGTGGCGATTTTGTAGTTGATTGTACAGTAGTTCTACATGAGGCATAATTAAATGGAAAAAATTAAGCCAGAAACAAAACTCATTATTTTCAAGATACCCCAAAATAGCAGATGCCTCATTTATTGTCGCACTGCTTGAAGTCTCTAGTTCTGACAAAATTTGAAAACATTCTTTCAATGTCGTCTCCTTTTCGTAAACAACATTTACAGTCCTGGATTTGTTGTTCCACCTCGTTGATCCACCACTGGGTATTCTCTTCTTAACATACGAATCTAACACTGATGATCTGTGTGGAGAGCGGGAAAAGAAAGCGGGTATAGCAGAAAGACTTGAAAAGAAAATCCTAGCTTTCGTGTTTTGCCTGGCAGCTCTCTCCATTATCAGATTTAATTGATGTGCTAAGCAATGTACAAAGTACGCATTAGGGTACCCATGTCTAACTTAACTTGCACTCCATTGATAGCCGCGCTCATTACCGTTGCACCTTCAAAACTTTTGCCTATGAGCTTCTTCTTCTTATCTTTTAATATATTGCCAAGCTCAGAAATTACAACTTCTGCAATTGCATCGGAATTTTGCCCGTTCGGAATAAAAAAAATCTCCAAAATCGCTCAACAGGACTACCTAAAGCATTATAATACCTTAAGACTATTACAAGCTGGAACATGTCAACAATATCTGTAGTTTCGTCGGCCATAATAGATACAGTCTGCTGCTTCAATTTCTTCTAAAATGTTTTCTTTACAAACTTCAAGAATGCACTGAAGTAACTCATTTTGTATTGTCTTAGAAGTTCCTTTAAAAATGAATGGTTAAGATGAAACTTAAATAAGGAATCAACTTCTGCTCTATATTTAATCAACCCCTTGAACACCCCTTGATTTTGCGATCCTTCATGCTTTTCATGTCCTCTTAGGGGTAGCTCGTGATAACCACAAAATTTCACAGTCATCTTTATAAGAGTGTCCCTATTTTTTTGGACTTGATCGTTGACGATCTATTGATTCCTTATAGACTTGGCTTAAACATGCCTGTACATTTACTGGCCCAAGTTTAGCAAGTGGTTTTTGGACATTTCATGTTCATGGCATTTTTCATATTGTCTCTTCAAGTCTGAAACCCCCTTTTGAACCCATGCAATGTTAGCTGCGCCGTCTTTAATTCCAAATAAAAGGTAAGGAAAACAGAAAAGTGAATTGCTGACTTAACAGCCACATATCCACTCATACTTCGTGTAAATTTCAGGACTGAAACACGTACTATATTGCTTTTGGCGGCTTGTTACAGTTTGAATAATATTTAACACAGGAGTCGGTCTTCCACGCACTTTGTCACATTTCTCTTGCAGTGTTAAAGCGCCAAAACGAAGCGACTTTAAATACTCGATTAAATTACTCATTGTTACAAGCACACCATTGACATCAGTATATCAAATCACATTTGATTATACTTTACTGTCAGGAAACAAAAATATATTTGAATCGCCATGAAAATATTCACAAACAGTCTGATTTCACGAAAATCCGCACGAAATTGTACTTAATACCGCTTTTGAGACTGCAAACATTGCAGTCCAGTGGGTTCACTAAACGATGGGATGGGCGGTAAGCAGAAATGTGTAGCCGGGCTAGCAGAGGGAAATGGAAGCAATACGCACATTAGCGAGTTGTACTGGCAGTCCGAGGGAGAAGCGGCTTCACATATGAGCTTGCCGCGCAGCCTGATATGAACAAGTTGTAATGAATTACGATATACATACGGATGTAATCTATTCAGCTTAGGCAATTAAGGCAACAATATAAATTTGCTCTGGGAGGGCTGCAGTCCCGCAGCCCCGCTTTATCGACCGCCACTGCACGTAAGCTAAGTGGAAAAATCTCTGTGACCACTTTATGAGGAACATTATAAAAACGGAGCTCTGATCAGTGTTTCATATGGAAGGAACTACCTTTATGCATGGCAAATGTAATTTCATTGGGCGCAGGAATTGCTGCAGCCTCACAATCGAGCTTAGGAGAAGGGACTGGCTCTCAATCTCCTGGTCTCGATGAGGCTGTAGAAATATACAATTAAAAAAAAAAGTTCACTACAAAATGCCGAAGGGTTTTGGAATCATATTTGATAAACTATTTGCAAGCTCCTGCCTTGGCCGCTGTTGCTAAACCTGATGAAGGCAAATAATTTTTCGACTCTATGATTCCTACAATAAAAATGTTAACTGTAGAACGAACATTTTATTTTAGAAGTGGCTATAAATTTATTAAAAAGGGTCAGGATGGAGAACACTTTCTATCCACATCCCTTTTCTCCTCCTCCTCTACTGCTGTTCAGCATGCAACTCTCCAGCTTCATTTTCCCTCTACACCTAACCATAAAATTATCAGCATCTCAAACAAGCCTGGTACCAACACTTTGCCGACCGCCAATATTCAAAATAATTTATATTTTCCTAAGAGCAACAATACAAAAATTATTCTACAGATTTGTTTCCACTGAATTAACCACATACAAAACGTGTTTTTAACGTAAGTGCCGTTTTAAAATTTTGCCGCTGCAATCGCGATTTTGAGCATGCGCAATCACTTCCTCCATTCATTAGGAAGCCAGACGCAGCCGTGAGCGATCGTCACTTTGTTTTATTTTCCTGTTAGAGCGTTTCGAAATGTTCAAAGCAATTGAACGACTTGTCGAATGTGAAGTCAGATCAGTGATTCGTTTTTTGAATACGAGAAATCTTACACCAGCAAACATTCATCGCCAATTGTGTGAGGTTTATGGGGGAAACAATAATGAGTGACAATGCCCAACCACACACAGGCAAACAAATTGAAGATCTGATCCCATTACTTGGTTGGGAACATTCGACCACCTTCTCTACAGTCCGGATTTGGCACCAAGCGATTTTCATGTTTCTTCCTCTGAAGAAATTCCTTGGTGAAAAACATTTCAACGAAGATGAGGTGAAATAAGAAGCGCATACTTAGCTTTCATCGCAGGCAGCATCATTCTTTGATGAAGGCACACACCAGTTATGACGAATGCATGAATAAGGGTGGTGACTATGTGGAGAAGTAGTGTAAGGTGTAAGGTAATGAATGATGATAAAGTATTTCGAAAATGTTATTTTTTTAAAAATTGTTGTTACTTTAAAATCATGACTTGTACTGGCTGCATTACTTGCATTTTATTTTCAATCTATAATTTCTTTTTAATTTGTGAATGTTATGTACTCAATATCTTAAATGGATACGAGTTAAGTTTTCAATTTATTTTCTGTTTATGATGAGTAGAAATTTAAAGAAAATTATGAGCTTAAATAAATTCAAAATAAAAAAACCATTACATTTCTATTGGGAAGCTTACCTTAATGTCACAGCTAACATTTACACAGGTGGGATAGCAAGCCTCCTTACAGTGTCTCTTCCTTTGATGTAGAATTGATTTTTCCCTCAAGCTCATTGAATGACTTGATACTCATTTGGAAGTAAATGAAAAATTTAACCTCATTTCTTAGGTTGACGGACATTTATTTCAAACTGAAGCTGTTTGTTAGCTGTCGTTGATTTATCCTGTAGCTTCAGACCTCTCATCAAGGTAGATGCCCATTTAAGAAACTGACAAGAAAGAAATAGATCAACCCAGTACCTCCTATTTGTCTTTTGTTTCCTTATAAATATATTAAACATTAAATAACAAACACTGCAAGTTTTTTCCTTTCTGTTTCCACTGTATTGTGAATCCAAACCACTAATGAACTGGAGGGTATTACTTATGTGCATTGACAATGCATATTTTGTCTTCCACTAATTTTCAAACTTCATGTTTTAGTTGGGCAATAACAACATTCTGAACCTCCATTACATCCTACACTTTTTCATGTTATGCAATTTTATTATACATATTATATAAAGCACACAGTACACTTATTTGTACTTCCCTCTACTTAACAAACCAGAATATTGGCAGGCGAGTGGGCAACATCACTCATGTCCACTAATTAACAAAATAGTGTTGTGGCAAGCCTGCTATAATGTAGCTGTGTGAAAACTCACTTGTATGCACTGGGCCTAAATAAGTTTTACTAAAATAAGAAAAACAGAAAGTGATACTAGGAAATCGTTCACACCAGGCAATTATTTGGATATACGTTTAGTTATTTACTGCATTGTTAATACAAACAAAAGACATAGTAAAGTATAGTCTGTGTGCTTTATGATAAACTAGTCGCGGGCATCCTTTCCCCAACCGGCTTCAAAGCGAACGGAAAGCTTTGAAGCCTGACCATAAACCCATCAGTAAACGATTAGTAGGGTCTTCCCATCCCTTAAACACAACACGTGGTCCTTTCTCCAGCTCCACCAAAGCAAAGCGTTGTTGCCGGTTTTAGCAGCTGTGACTGTTCGCTCGTGCTTTTCTTCCATGTTCAGCTAAGCTTCTATATTACTTCTTCAGAGAAGTTATATAGTGTTTTACTTAGTGCAGTTTTGTAAGTTTAGCAGTGTTTAATAGTTATTAGCGTTTAATAGTTTAATTAAGATGTGGAGACCTTGGGAAACGAACCAAGTTGATGCCCCTCCGGTCGCACCAGCAAGTGACCCTCTGCCGAATATCAGTAATGCCAAGACCACGAAGAAAAGGGCTACAAAAACTGAATAAGCAAAGCCAGATTTTTATGTGTAATGTTCAAGAACATGTAGAAAAGAACCTTTTATGTGGAAAAATGTTTGTTATTGTTTTGAATTTCTCAAAAACAGCTTAACGATTTTTAGTAAAATACCGCAAGTTTAAGATATTTGCAGGAAAAATAAAATTTGTATCATGAATTTTATATTCTGGGAATAACTTGTAAAATTTTCCTCGTTCTCAACTTGTTGTATTACTGGTAAATTCTAAGAGAGAGACAAAATCTTACTCTGCGTAAAATGCAATCTCGGTAAAGGACAAATTTTAGGTCAAATTGTGTTAACCATTTCCGATAAATTTTTTGTTGTTGGTTTGAATTTTGAAATACAAGTTGGAAGTCTCTGTTTGTATTTTCCTCGTGGTCATGCTAAGAGCATGGAATTTCAAAGTCATCATATAGTCATCTGTATTTTAAAAATCTGACTATCGCTTTAACCTATGTATCCTTATATTTACAACGATATGTGCAATGAAATTTTATCTTATTATTTAAGAAGTAGATAGAATAAGCTTTTGTGAAAGTAGTTTGTAGAAGAGTGAGTAGAGATAATCTTGTGAATATAATACATAAGATTTTTTTTTTATTTTCTTTCTTTTGCCTTCGTATTTTTACTTATCCTGCATTTTATAATAAAGCTATTCATTTAAGTAAACAGAAGATGTCATGCTTATAAATCTTACACCTTAAACAATACACAACTTCTTGTATTAGCTTTATATTAATAAAACATTGTTGTGATACAAGTGATAAAAAACTTTTTACCATAGCTCCGCGCACAGCATAATCAAAAATGATGCTTTGATTTGGGAGTAAGAGTTCCTTTCAAAATAAATTAATATTTATGTATTTTAATTATTTAATGATAGTCCAACAATGTATAGTTTATTCGGAACATGTTTCTAAGTTTCTCTCGGATATGTTAACATGCATTTCTATTCTTGTTGCGCAGTATATTAGTTCAGATCATTCATTAGTTCAGTTATATTTTAAAGCGTTTGCAACTTAAATATAATTACTATGCGATTCATAGTTATTTACATAGTTATTTTGTGTGTAAAGCAAGCAGACAAACTGCATGATTGTATTCTGTACATGTGGAAATCACCTGCAAAGTTTTGCTTTTAAATACTATTTTTAATTTTGGCAACAACGCGCATATGCACATGGATGTCACTAAGATTTTATGGTGCTTGCGGTTAGGGAGGGTAGGGAACAAGTGTTTGGCTACTGCACAAAGGTCGCCGCTTGCGGATCCGAAGGCTGCGATGACCATAAGTGTACTTTTGATAAGGTGTATGTTTATGAAATAAAATTATAAATAAATGTTACTAAAATAAGAGAAATAGAAAAATTATTGGTGTTAGCATTTATTGAAAAAACCTATTTTCAGCACATAAAAACCTAAATCATAGATATGTAGCCCAAAACCAGAAAATTTTTGGTGCTAGTAATAATTATCCACAAAGAAAACCCCTAGAAAAGGCTATTTTTAAGAGTATAGAAATCCTAAAACGAAGGCTAACAAGACCTAAAAATCTAGGTCATATTCATAAGTAATTTAATTCTGAAACAATTATATATACTGCCGCCTTTTGATGATGACAGGTTCAAATACCAGTGACTTTATATATATAAAAAAAACAACTTTAAGGCGTTCTTTGTTCAACAACCAACATGCAGTTCATAGTCAAGGTTGTCATGTGTCACATATTATATAAGATATCAGATATTTGAACTTGTGGAGGATTGTCCCTAAAGGATCTCATTTTAAACGTAAAAATTCTTTACTTACAGGCAAGTAGTTTTTAATATTGTTGTTTAATATTCCATATCTTTCACAAACAGATATCTGATCAATGTTAAATCAATGTCAAATGAGTCTTGCACCTGCTCTTTGCAACCAGAAAAACTACCTACTTAAGGTTAAGTTTTATATTTTGCAATGTGAACTGTGAATCATGTCACTAACCGTGGGCATGTATAGGAGAATTTGTAATGTTGCAGTGCTTTCCTTTAACCATAAATTTCAAAACAAAAATATTTAGTGTTGTATCCTTCTTGTTAACTCGTATTCATGGGCCTTAAAATGAGAACACCTGAGATTTGTTCAAAATATACCTCCAAAAATACTGTTTTGAAAATTAATATTTGGTTTTTTAGTTTAACATATTACAAATCCTGTACACATGCAAATGCAAATAACATACATGAAGCTCTTTTATATGTAGCTTCTAAATAGTATGCAAAAATATATATGCATAAATGCTAGTTTGGAGGTGCAATGGTCTGAGCAACAGCACAGAAATATGAACATCTTACAACATACAATTTCTTTATTTCTCCTGCAAAAAATTGCAATTAATGATCTTTCTGAAGTGACTGCTTCATTTGTGAACTATAGCATGATTTGGATCTTGAACACCTGGGAATCTCTCCTTAAATAATGTCCTGACAGAATGAGTTGAATACTGCCGTGGCAGATTGTGAAAGTTGTTAATGGGGTTCACATTTTTAATTTTCAACATTTACATCTACAAATAGCCATTTTATCCATTCCATGATTATGAATGGATTTCAGGAGTGAATAACAATAAATCAAATCACAATTATAAAGTGAAGACTCACCAAAACCAGAAATACGGAAGTGGATGATGTTGCTGCTCAATGTAGTGATGTAGTGGAAATTTATTGTTCTCTCCTTTTTAGTTGAAAAGGTGTTGGTCACTCTCTCATATTGCATAACCATAGGTTTTCCAATAGAGTGTTGTCAATGTCATAAGATTCTCTTTTTCCATTGTATTTCTACTTTAATTTTCAATAACACATAACAGATTTTCCTGAAATCATGTTTTGGAATCCTCTTATTAGATGCAGTGTATAGTAGTTCTCTGATATTTGTTTTGCCAAGCACTGAAAGGTCCAGGGTGAGTTCTTGTGCAATTTGTTTTGTTTTTTTTAATTTTTAAGTGAGATGATTTAAGTCAAGACACATGTTTTTACCCACTAGCAAAGAGTAAACACGGAAAACAAACGAATCTACTTTTTATGCACAACTACAGATCCAATTATTTCGTTCATAAATTTGGGGTTTTAACACCCTATAAAACAATTTGTCCTTACATGATCAGTCCTGGAAAATGTTCAAAAGTGGGCGCAGCCTTCCCAAAGTCTTTTATCTTAATTTCTTGTTCTAACAGAAGACTTGAAAGGTTTTATTTCCTGGATAATACTAATGTTGTTTTCTGCTTTAGATTAGCACTTTTAGAAACATGCGTAAAATGCATCAGCATAGCATTAGTTTTCATGAGCAAACAGAAATCTGTACCACAAGAAAGCAAACTTATAAAACCTAGAAAAAGACAGTTTTCTTACAAATTCATCGACTAGTGACCACCCTTCCCCATCCCCCTTCAAGTGTTATTGTAAACACAACTGAATGAAGCTTGCTTTCGTTGCTGTTCCAGGTATATACTGTAGGGTGAGGAATAAGAGAGAATAGTGATGTGACACAGATGGATGTATTTAAGCCACATTTCTGTGCTGACTTATGTATTTTTTTAATAACATTTTCCCTATACCTCTTAAACATGTCCACCGTCCAAGGACTATTCTAAAGGCCTTTGCTGGTTGACTCTGCAGAATGAACCCACACTGCAGCTATACAGCTAGGTATTCCATCTGGCTTGAGAAGCTAAATCTCCCTTATGCTCTAACCCAAAGAAGCCAAAAAAAACCAGCAGTCTCCCCTGATTTTACTCTTAGCTATATAATAATCAGGAAAGTCTGTGGCATACGAGCAACAGGGGGTTCAATGAACCAGTAAACCTAATGAGAAGCAGCAGCTGCTGTACTAACATACAAATAAATACTCTAGGAATGGATAATAAACCTTTGAATTTCCATTTCATAAAAGACTGCACTCAGAATACACATATGTTGTCTCTTGTACTGTGAAAATGGCACTGGCAGGACTTGGGACTAATTGTAGTAGCAACTTTCCTGTTGGCTATGGGTGCTGGTATGTAAGCTGAGGTGGATGCCACCAAAAATGGGGATGTTAATTGGATGATCCCATACAAAGGGATGTAACATATTGGTCCCTAATATGTATATTTCATTTGTGGGCTTGTAAAATTTCTGCTAAAAAGCACACATTTGGGGTCTTTTGAAGAATCTGAGTTTTGATAAAATTCTTTTCAGAGAAGCAATGTTCCAATGTTAATCTCACTGCAATTTGAAACATTAACAGGATGAAATGAGATCATCAAGGTTCAGATTAATAAAACTCTTTTTTGTGTCTTTTTATACTGCCCATTCTGCAGCTACCATAGCCAGCAGGAAACATTATTTCTCTGTATTCTGACTCCTCTCACCTTTCATTTCATAGATGTAACATTCGTGCTGGTATGACATTCTAAAAGGTTGCATTTCACTGAATTAGTTAAATGCTAAATGTATACAAGGTGTTAGGGGTATGAGTGTGCAGACTTCAATGGCAACTTCCTGACGTTAAGCTGAAACATAAGTTCCTGTACCATTTTCCTCTATAGTGCATGGTTTCATGAATAAAAAATACAACTGGTCAAATGTTTGATTGCGAATATGTCGCCACTCCTTTATCGTTTACTTCTGCAATTAGAATAACGAGGTAGAGCTAAAAAAAATGAGTTATTCCTGTCTTTACCATTTTTGCTAAAATGAGTTGTTTAGCCACAAAATATTAAAGAGTTGGATTCCAGCATGTCTATTGGAATAAATTCATGGGCATATGATTGGAAACTGGTAATATTGGCATGAATGTAGAGTGGAAGGTCAGGAATGCTGACAATAAAACTACCTGCTTCGACACCTTGCACAACAGCTGGTTCTGTCAGTGCTTCAGATGCATTAAATGCATTCAGAACTATGGCAGTCTTTACAAATCAAGAGTACCTAGATATGTTTCTTGATTATGGCAAAGCCAAATGCAACACAGTGAAGCGCAACGCTTGTATAGGGATAAGTTTCCCAATAGGAGAATTCCAAACTCTAGGTCAATTGCTGCAGTAGCTCAGCAAGTACGAGAATCGGAAAGTGTGATTCCCCAACCTGAAAACTGAGGTTCGAATGTAGTACTGCAGGCAGAGGAAGCAATTTTGCAGTTGGGGAAAAGGATCCAGGTGCAAGTACGCGAGGTATGGTACGTACTGTTGGTGTATCAAATTGGATAGAACATTAAGAGAATAGTTACTTCGCCCATATCATATTCAAAGAGTGCAGCACCTCAGAACAAATGATTACCTGCCTAGAGTAGCATTCTGTCAATGGCTAAAGGAACAGTGCATGCGCTATACTAATTTTTCGTCATAGGTGCAAGTGACTGATGAAGCATGTTTCATGTGTAATGGTGTCTTGAATTTTCATAATCATCATATGTGGGCCTTTGAAAATCCTCACACAACCTCATTTCCAGCACCAGTTTTCACTGAATATCTGGGCTGGAATAATTGGAGATAAGTTAATAGGCCCTTTGTATTACCCACAAGATTGACTTGAACAACTTATCAGCAGTTTCTTAAAAACAATCTGCTTCAAACAAGACAAAGCATGGGCGCCCCCTCACATCAGTACAGTTGTTCGACATTTAAATCACATATTTCGTGATTGGTGGATAGGCCTAGTTGGACCAGTACCTTGGCCTGCAAGATATCCAGATCTCAATCCTTTAGATTATTATTTCTGGAGAATTTGAAGAATAAGGTGTACCATGTCGAGTTTGCTACCATTGATGATCTTTGCACACGTGTGTTTGAAGCAGCCCTAGAGATTGGGCGGAACACAGAAGCTCTAACGAGGGTAGGGCAAAATTGTCTAAGAAGATGGGATGTCTGCATAGATGCTAACGGAGCACATTATGGGCATCTACTGTAAATGAACATATCCTATTGTTGATGTTGCAGTTATTAACCAATAATAAATTTCCTGTTTAGCAAAGATGTGGCTTTGATTTGATTATCCATAATATACCTGAATGAGGTATTTCCATAATTCACATCTGAATTTGCTTTATCTTTGATCATCAGACTAAATCTTATGCATAGCCTCTTATGCAGCTGTTAGTTCAGGTCTCGTGAATATGATCAGATAGCTTGAAAGAAAACCACCCCTCCCCTCATTACTGGTAGTAGCTGATAATAAGCATACAGGTACGTGGTGAACCGGATTTCAAGCGCTGGCCTAGTTTAGACTTTCATCTGTTGCAGGTGTGAATGCATGCCTGGCCGCAAAACAAAACATTTGGCTTTCAAGTCCTACTATGTTGCCAGACTGTGCAGATAATGTATTCAATAATGTTCAATAATCTCCTTTACCTTTCAAAATAGATGAAGTTGTTATTGGATTTTATTATTCGTCATATTGAAATCTGTGCACTCATATCCCTAGCACCCTGTATACTCTAGATCAGTCACCGTCACTAGCTTCCCTGTGACATAATCACAGGTTAGCCCGGGAACAAGAAAAAACAGTAAAGCGGGCACTGGCTTTCTTAGCACAAGCTGTACCATGGCAGATACATATGTACATCTCAGCAACACATTCTCTATTACACATCTTGTTTTATAAAGACAAAGGAGTGTGTTCCACATTATTAATTTTAATAAAATGACTGTAAAAAGAAATGGACTTTATTGCACAAGAAATGAAATACTAGGTACTACATATCCCTTAAATGAATTACACATACAGAACACCGAAAACAGTTTACAAAATAATGTTCTGTATTATATGTCTTAGCAATTATGATGAAATTCTGATGAGGATATTTAAACAAATCTTTCCTTCATGCTTGTGAAAATTGGATTCTTATTTTACAATGCATACACTGTTGATCTAACCAGAGTATAAATTTATTGTGTATAAATATGTAGATGCGAACATGCTAAGATACCAGGCAGCAAAATTATGAACTCGTGGAAACCGTGATCGAGGGAAATTGCTGTAGAAGTCACTCAGATTCTTTCTATTTTGAAAAAATTTGTCTCCGAGTTCTATGTCATTCTGCAAATCTATTACTTCTAGTTGCAGTATGGTAGGAATAGTATCAATTGCAACAGAGAAAAGCATAGCATATAATTGAATATCAGGTTCCAGGTCCATAACCTTTTTTAAATCTGGAGTTGAATTCTTCAATCACTTCTCGTATTATGTGTACATCTGCATAATGGCATTGCAAATTACACTTCTTTACTTGTCGAAGCAGTTTATTACAAATTAAATACTTTACTGTGCTAACATAATCAGTACATAAAAATAGTTCTTCCCACATTTGCAAAAATGTTGGTGTTGATGGTCTTGTGTTAACGTCTGTAGCTTCTTCTAACATTGTTCCTCTAGAATAATATTAAGACTTCCACACATGAGCCGACATGGAACAAATCACAACTGAATCTGCATTACTGCCGCTAAGTACTTATACTGGATTCCTCTCTGCCCTGTCCATGTTGCCTGCACAGTCAATGCTTGCCCTGACTCTCATTCCATTTCATGACGACGGCCACTGCTCTAGATGTTCTCGTGCTTCAAGCCAGGTGAATTGTTGGAGGAACACAAGACGTTTTGGGAGCATCTTTCTGATCATCAGGATGCCGAGGTCATGCTGAACTGGGATGCTGGGCTACAATTCAGTTCAACATGAAAACCTACCATAAACTCCAAAAAAGCTACAGAAATAACACTAAAACACACAACAACTTCAATCAGAGTAGTGTTTTTAATTCACAATAAAACTGCTTTGGTGGACTTCGTGACAGTGATGTGTCTATAATTAGTAATTATTGAGTCGATTGTAACACTACATCACTTACTTGTTTTTATAATGAATACATGTTTCAGGAGATAATTGCTCCCTCCTCAGTTCCCTGTCGACTGCCCGCATCCTTCGTCTTGGTTGTAAGCTTGATCTCTGGTGGTGGTTGGAAGAAATTCTTCAAAAGTAAGTCTCCTGGTCGGGTTTCAAAATTATAAGTGCAGTTTCTGTTCTTCCAAATATAAATGTTTTCCCAAGTTGTAAGTTCTGCTTTTCCTGAGATGTTTTTTTAGTATTTTTGGGTTTCTGTCTATGGTGTGTTTGTCTCTCCTATAGTGCCAAGCTACTGCTGATTTATCTTCCTGTTTTTGCTTTATGTAACTGAAGTGTTCTTTTGTTCTTGTTTTTATATTTCTTTTGGTTTGCCCAATGTATATTTTTTCATAGTCATTGCAGCTGATCTGGTATATTCCTGGTTTGTTCTCCTGTGGGATGTCATCTTTTAGTTTGGAGTTTAGTAGGTTTTTTATATTGTAATTGTTTTTTGGGGCCAAAGAGATGTTGTGTTGCTTGGAAGATTCTCTGGCATTTGTAGAAAGCTGTTGGGTGGTATGTGAATTTTTTGAAGCTCATCTTTTCTTTTTCAGTAGGGATGAGTGTGGTAACTTCTTTTATTTCTTTTTGCTCACGGCTCTGTTTATTTTCTTGTGTATTGTTTCTGGCCTGAATCTGTTTTCTGTAGCTATGTCCAATATGTTATTTAGCTCAAATGTGTATTCCTCTTTGTTAATAGGGACGTTGATCAGTTGGTGTGTCAGACTGTTGAGTGCTGCATGCTGGTGGGGAATGGGATTTGAACCATATTGAAGAAAGAGTGAGCCGACTTAAGATACTCTTTGCTCCACTTACTACATATTACATGCAGGACATGTTTCGTGAGGCATTCCCCACATCTTCCGCTGCTATGCAGTTGACGTATAGCAGCGGGAGATGTGGGGAATGCCTCACGAAACATGTCCTGCATGTAATATGTAGTAAGTGGAGCAAAGAGTATCTTAAGTCGTCTCACTCTTTCTTCAATATATTTGAATGCTTCACTGTGTGTAAGTTCCAACTTTTCAAGAAACTCTAGGATTTAAACTGTTTTGTTTTATGTAGCTATTTGTGTGTGTGGTTTTCTTCCTTGATGATTTTAAGGTCAAGAAAGGGCAGTTGTCCATTCTGTTCTTTTTCCATTGTTAAGTTTATGGATTTTTCCTGGAGATTCAATAATTTTAGTGCATCTTCCAAGTGTTTTTCCGGAACTATTGCAAAAATGTCATCAACATAGCGGTACCATTGTTTAAATATCCAGGAGAAAGCCTTCATGACTCGCCTCTATATTGCTCATGAAGAGTTCTGCCAGTAGTGGTGAAAGTGGACTGCCCATAGCTAGGCCTGAGTTCTGTTTGTAGTAGTTCCCGTTGAAAGTGAAATAATTTTGTTCTATGCACAGCTTAGTTAGTGTAATGTATTCTTGAATTTCTTCCTATTGCTAGCAACCAGTTTTTTGTGTGTGTTGGAAGGGTTTCTGTTGGTATGCTGGGGAAGAGAGCCGTAACATCAAAAGAAACTATGGAATCTGTTTTTGCTATTTCAACATCTTTTATTTTTTGAATTAATTCCAGGGAGTTTTTTATGCCTAAAGTTTCAAATTTTGTCAATGCTGAGAACTTATGTGCCAGCTATTTTGCTAGTTGGTAGGTGGGAGCATTTATATTATTTATGATTGGCCTCATTGTTTTTCTCGGTTTATGTATTTTCGGAAGTCCATAGATTCTGGGTAGTGTGGGATTGTCTACTTTGATTTTGTATTGTGTCTTTTTTTGTGTATTAATTTGGAGTCTGCAATTGTTGCATTAAATTTCTTTGTACATTGATTTAGGGGATTTTTTTGTAATTTAGAATATTCTTTTTCCAAAGATGTTTCTATTCTTTTTGCATAGTCTGTTTTTTCCAAAATCACTACTGTGTTCCCTTTGTCGGCTTTGGTGTAAATCACAGGTTTGTTTTCGAGTGCTCTTATCACGTTTTTGTGGGGGTTAGCTTTCTTTTCATTTCCTATTTTTTCAATTATTTTGCAACATTCACTTTGTATTATGCTTTTCTCTAATTCTTTTAGGTTATGGGTTGCAATTTGGACTTCTGCAATGTAATCATCTACCTTGTTGGAGAAATCTACACACGTTTTCATTCCTTTGTTTAGGAATTCGATTTCTGTTTTGGTGAAAGTTTGTTTGGATTGATTGCTAACGTTCATTTGTGGAGTTATTTTGTGTCTGGGTGGTGTTTATGGCTTCTGGTGTTTGCATAAATTTTCCAGTTTTTGTTTTTGTGTTAATGTTTTGTTTCGCATTTTGACACTCAATGTAGGCAAAAGGTTGTTTTTCAAATTACCCCAAACTATGCTTCCTAGTTTTTTGGTTAGTTTAAGATGCAAATCTTATATAGTTTTAGTTCTGTCTCACTTCTATTTTTGTAGTGTTTGTTGTTCTCTATTTCTATGACCTTTTTAACGGCTGCTTTCTCTTGTTTGTTATTAGATTTGATTAGTTTTCTAACAAATTTAGGCATGACGTTTTTTTATCCTACATAGGTTGAGGAAACGGATGTCTGCTGCTATTTTTCTTTTCTTTTCTTTTCTTTTCTTGGAGTTTAGTGAACCGTTTAATTTATTTCTTGTATTGGGCAATACTAAACTCATCCAGGATAACTATTGAAGTTGGTCTTACCTTCGTGGAGTCCATCTTGAAATTTGTAATCTTGTTGCCACAAACAACATGTGGTTGTACACACAAATGTAAAACAAAAAGGAACATCGGTCAACATTTTAAAGATCACATGAGAAATGTAAAACATAATCAGACAGATCAAGCAGCTGTAGCACACCTCTTTGAACCCAAAATCATGATTTTAACAGTGAAACAAAGCTACTAAAATCAGTCCATAATACAATTGAATTAACACTTTTGGAAACTTTAGTAATCTGAGAAAACAAAACTGTGATAACGATCTCATCCCAAAACTTGTCTGCACTACCAAGAGACATCTACAGGCTACTACCATGAGTTCACCAGTAAATCTCTGCTGAAAACGTAGGCAAGAGCCTCTGAAACATGTCCTAAGCAAGTCTTTTTTAAATGGTGAAATTAAGAGTGTTAAACCAGTTTTTTCTTTTCGGATAAATGCTCATTAGTTTGCTGCAGAGAGCAACAAGGTGGCTATCTGAAGGAAGTAGCAAAATTGGTAAGTTAATGCTGGTTTTAGCATTTTATCAATATATCTATACTTTCTCCTGTAGCAATATGAATTTGTGATGAAATAATCAGTACCACAGACTGCACAGTAAGTGTTCTCATTCTTACCTTATGCACAGTAGCTTGCTTGACCTTCAGTTCAAAGAAAAACGTGCAAGAGCAACCATGAGTTTTACTACCTCCCATGCGCAAAGTAAGTTAATGTCTTTAATTATTTTAGACATATCCTTATCAGTCACTGCTACAGTAAAATATAAGTATGATTGTGTTTAAATTACAGAATCTTACCAAATATGATACAATTATCCAAAACTGTATACACTTTAATCAAAATTGCTTCAGTTAAATAAAAATAAGAACATTTTTACATATTAATATATAATTGCATTTTCAAGAATCAAAATAAAGCTTGGTTTTAATAATTTGGTTAAACTGTTTTGGAGCTATAACAGCTTGAAGTTGGGAATTTTCAAAGATGCGATAAATTTGAATAATTACAAAACTATGATGTTCTAAATTTTAAGCTTCTACATAAAGCAATATTCCAGGGTTGTCTTCAAATTCCAAAACTTTGGCTTTGTTTAAAGAATGTAAGATTGAATGTCCTTCAATTTTGGATGATTTGAGATGGGATAGCCTGCATGTAAGGAAGTTTAAAATGAAATTATGATAAGCATTTGTGATTGTGCATGTGAACAAAAAAAGGCTCTCTTGTTTCTGTTGCCTCTTCTTTGGCAGGGACTACATTTTAGTCTTAGTTTTTCAAAGCAAGATTTTGAAATATTAAAAACCTACTGCAAACATCCCCATTTCATGAGTTCATGGCAGCCAGCAGCCCCTAGTATTTCATCTGTAGGTTTTTCGTATTATCTAGTATACTTATATCTTTAATTCTTCTCCAATTCTTATGCATTTTAATAATTAGTTTTCAAATCATTCTTAGAGGCAACTTCCTGTATATATTTGTATAGTTGGTGCAAAATCCTCATTACTACCTTGAAACAACAAGTAACAATTTAAATTCCTTTTAGGGAATTGTTGCTGGCCTTAAGCAGGTGGTGACATAGATGTATGATTGACTGAGCTTTCTGTATCCAATGACATTCTTCTTGCAATCAATAGTGCCATACTTGTTCTGAAATAGTAGTTCAGTTTCAAGTTTACATTAAGTATCTTTTTTTTTTCTTTCAAGAAATCCTTTTGATTTGTGCTCAGCAGATGTACTCCCTTATGCTGCATCAGTCCATAAACAAAGCTGCACTTCAATGAGTATTTTATATCACCTATAACCCTTATCACATTTTAAATTTGTTAGTGATATATGGATCAATCTAATAACTAAAGTATGAAATATGACAAATTACACTATGGTTTTGGATTGAATTTTATTAAGCTAAATGTACAAATCTAAAGATGTAGTTTTATAACAAACAAAACAAAAAACAAGAGTCTAAAGGTCGAATTCATAGTCCTGACATGTGAAAAGGAGATGCTTAAGCAATAAGCATTTCCTTCTAATAAGGAAACGCTTATTACCATTTGGTATACAGAGATGGTACTTATATGCTCAGCTCTAAAGACTTACTTATTTCTGAAGCACATGTGGCAACATGGTTCAGCTGTTTCACAGCCACTTGTATGCACGAAGGAACATGTAAACAAACATGCAGGTAACCACATAGCCAGTCACCATTTTCATTTTCGTTGTTTTGTTCGCAACAGCTGTTGAGCACATGGTAGAAGATTGCGAGCTTTAAATTGAGCCAATTGTGGCTCGTCTTTCACCGAGTGGCTGTTTTGCAGAAATGGCCGTAGTTCTTTTATGTACCTACAATCATGAACTACAATTTTCGGCCCCTGCTTATTATTATGCCGGCAGCCTGCCTTACACCAGAACTCAGCTGCACCAGGTTTCTACAGTGCTCGCCAGGTTGTGTCCTCTCCGCCAGTATAGGTAGCGCTTATGTTGGTTCCACGTCATCACCACCTGACCTTCCCAGTGCATACACTGAGCGAAGCATCAAGAGAAAAAGAGCGTGACAGTTAGTTCTCGACGACCAGCGAAGGTCTTTTATTGAGCTTCGTGTCTGGGAGCAGCCGTCTCCACACTCTTCGGCCTTATCTAAATTATCTATATCATGTACTTTTGGCATAAGTAAAATTTTAAATTCTTGTAGTGTGTGGAGTGGCATTTAATATCTCATGGAAGCGAGTTTATATCATATTATCGTATGTTAAATTTCATTTCAAAATGGCAAATGTTGTGTGAGAAAGACAAATTCAAATGCAATCTCCTTCAATTATAACATATCTTTGTTTCTACATTCGAGTGTTAAAATATTCAGTACCTTTGGGGCTGAATGGATTGTTACTTTTATTTAAAGCTGTTTTAAATCCTTGCTCAATTCCTTTAAGCTTTGGTAGTACAAAACAATTATTACTCTGGGGGGAATGCTTTATTTCCAATGCATTCTATAATGGGCCCGGCATTTTACTTTTCTAGTTTTTTTTTTTTTTTTTTTTTAACGTTACAAAATTATACATTTATTAATTAGCTAACTTTTGTTTAAAATCAAGTAGATTGTAAATTTAGTTAAGAGTTTGTAGTAATATCGTAGAGTTACATTAGTTAGGTCGTAAACATGCCAAAAGAAAAACATTTCAACGAGCAGGAAAGAAACCAACTAAAAGAGTTGGTGCTGAGATACAAAGACATCGTACAATGCAGGCAATCGGACACTGTGTGATGTACTGGCCTTAAGTGGTATTTACTCATGGACTGTTTTAAAATTGAAAACCTGATTTTCTAGCTTAAAGTGTTAGTAGCTAGAAGTATTTATAATATGCACACCGTGTATATGCATGCATGGGAACAAATCACAAATGCAATTACTACACCATCCAGCAGTAATCAAAAAAGCAAAAGTACCCAATAACTTACAATGTTTGGCCTTAACAGCGGTTTTACATGCAAATTCGGTAAACCTCTGTTCAAGATTTTGATAACCCAACGTATATTTGAGAATTAATAGTATAGACGTGTGACTTGTTAACTTATCCATTGCAGTGGTGGTAATTATGCAAAATCGGCAATTTAATCAAGAAAAGCACTGCAGAGATATACTTTATTTATTGCAGAAATATTTCCGCATTTTATTTTTAGGATTTTATTAAATGATTCTGATTAAGTGCAGCAGAATTTCATTTTCTAGGGACCTAAGGACTTTGGACAACATAAATGGGAAAACGTCTGAACAGAAAACATATGGATAGTGTCATTGCACTGAAATTCTATACATTATTTTTTCAAGTAAGCCTGTCTCACATTGCACCTTCATAACCTCTGTATGTTAAGGTTACGTTGTTTAGCAGAGGCATTAGATTATTATAACAGCAGCTTTGGTAAACCGAAATCGCTTCTTAAATTCAGCATCCCTATGCATTTCAAGTGAATTCTGTAAATCACACAAATTCATTTATTAATGCGCAGAACAATTTTGTTATGAAATTTCATATATTCCATGAAATTGTTATTATTGTTAACCTCCATTGTAGCAGTTGATGCAAGATAGCATCGGCTCTCCTTATTGCATATAAGCAGAGGTCGAAGTTTTCTTATATGAATAAGCATTTCCTCATTCGCCTGAAAGAGTAGCATCTGTGTATTGAAAATCGCTTCTTAAGGACTTCCTTGAAGTAAGTGATGACTATGAATTTGACCCTAAAAGACTCTCTCCTGAATTATGCAATGTTATTTATCACAGGCAAGCGCTTTTCTTGATTTTCCATAATTTAACATTTTTACGTCTTCATTAGCCATTGCTAAATGATCTGCTTGCAAGAAAGCCACTATCAACAATTACATTTGGAATACTATTCCCAAAATAAACCCTATTATTATTTACTAAAGATTCATATTTCTTTAGCTCTAGGTATTCATTTGTCAGGAGTAAAGTATTGGCTTCTGCTGATTGCTTTGCTTTGTAAAACTCTGCATCTGTGAAGGTCTTCTGTCTTGCAAGATGCATTTCATCTGTAAATAAAATGCATATATTATAAAAACTATCAATTACTTCAATTCCACCACAAATAAAATGCAGAGTAGCCAAATTCTCCATCAAATTATGGTTTTATGTTTCCCTTAATTATGATCAAACTAAGTTAATATGTTGCTTCAGCTTGTTTAATACATTAAGGGCTAGTTTTAACAAAGATTATGGGCAGCATGTAATAACCTAGAGTAGGTTCTACTTCTGAAGTAAACTACTATTTAAGTCAACAGTTCCAGCAGAAATTAACCAGCTAATGGAATCCGAGCAAAATTCAAGACGACTCGAGGAGGTTATGAAGAAGCAGAGAGAAGAGATGGTATAGCAGATAATGGATTGCAAGAAAAAAAATTGAAGATATACAGAAAAGATTCAAAGCAGGACAGAGAAGAAAGAATTGCATAATTTTTGGAGTGACAGAAGAGTACAGAAACCTAGAAGTAGTAGTGTACGGGATCATGGAAGGAGGACTAGGTATAAAAATGTTTGGTTGGGAGATGGAGGACATGTACCAAATCGGAAAAAGAGGAAGAAATTCTAGACCCATTGTTATAAGAATAACCACAATGGAAAAAAAAAAAAGGAAAATATTAAGGAACACCAGGAGGTTAAGAGGCTCAAAAATTTTTATAGAGCAGGACTATACGAGAGATGAACAAATTTTGAAAAAAGAACTAATTGCCAGGATGAAAGAAGCAAGAGCAGCTGGGAAAAAGGCATTTTTGAAAGGTTTAAAATTATTCGTGGAAGGAGAAGAATGGAGTATGAGTATACGGAGGAATGAACAAGAAAAAATGTATGAATGTTAGCAGAAGCAATGGCCCAGGACACATACAAGTCAAAGAACCAAGAGAATAGCTGAGTTGGTAGTTTGGAGAAAGGAACAGAAAACAGCTGATCAAATCACAAACTCGACGGACGCGAGAAACAGTCATGAAAGGAGAACAGAAGAAAATAAAAAGAACCAGCAGCCATGGAGGGGGAAGAGGAGCTAATTGGTAGCAGCAGTGGGGCGGGAAGAGATGCAAAGGAGGAGAAGCGGGGAGAAGCTGAGAGAACAGATGACTGCAGTAAGAAATGCATATGTGGAGGAGGGAAACAGCCATGAAAGGAGTACAGAAGAAAATAGGGAGGAAGAAGCAGCAGCTAGGGAGGGAGGAGGAGGAGCTAACATTGTTGCAGAGGTGGGGCGAGAAGAGATGCAAAGAAGCAGAGAGAACAGAAGATTAACAGTGCAGCAAGAAATGCGTATGCGGAGGAGGGAGTGATACGAGTGAGAAGTGGGGAAGCAATAAGAGTGAGAACAGTTAGTGAAGCGGAAGAAATTGCAAGAAGGGAGAAGGGTATAAAATAATAGATTTGAGAGAAGGGAGTGTAATGCTACAAGGGGAGGAAAGTGTCGACCCGGTATTCAGATGTACTAGACTTAGAAAAGCAATGGAGAAATTTACGTATCAGGATAAAACAAAGAACAAATAGGGAAAGGGAGTAAATTGACAAGCAATAAAATAAAAAATAGAATTAAGAAGGGATGTAAACTGAGTTCAATATTATTAACCTATTAATAGATGATATATTAGGAGGAGTAAAAATAAGAAATTAGCATTGTCCACTAATAAGAGATAAGGAGATTCCAGGTTCAGGTTCATTATACGCAGACGATTTTATGGTAGGCACCATATCGATAATAGGGTTACAAAAGCAATAAATGAAATTCAAGAATGTGTGAAAAATGGGGAATTGAGGTAAATATAAATAAGTACTAAGTGATAAATGGAGGAAAATGTGGAAAAATGGTATCTAGGTGGTCAAGAACTGGAGGTAGTCAAAGAATATGACTATTTAGGAGTAAGGTTGAGTAATAGCGGGGAAATTAGAGATGAAGTAGGAAAATTGACCAAAAGTATAGAATGGTTTATACAGAATTAATTGGACTACTAAGAGCAGCACCAGGAGAGGTTGCATTAGTAGAGCTAGGAAGAACAAGGAGAAAAAGGCAATAGTAGAAAGAAGTTTAAAAAATTTTGGTTAGATGTATGAAAATGAAGGAAGGTGAAATCTCAAAGATATGACTGACTCAATAAAAGGTTCTAAGAAACAAAATCAAGGACATGGGAGAATATTAAGGAAGGTAAAGGAAAAAAATGGTATAGAAAAGTAAGGGCCGCTCAGTGAGTGAAAAGGCCAGGGAGCCAATCAATCTGAGTGGCCCAATAAGAAAACAAGCACCAGACAAGTTGTACAATAATGATATACGAATATACATTGTATGTATTGTAAACCAAACTGTAGAACAAATAGTACAATAAATTCATTCATTCATTCATTCATTCATTCATTCATTCATTCATTCAAGTCAACAGTTGGTGACTTCCATACAAGAGTAAATTACTTCAGAAGTAGTTTATTCTTTTAAGATACTCCAAGAGTAAATTATTACAGAGGTAAACGTCAAAGAGCACCATGATGTAGCATGTTGCTATGGATATAAATAGAGCACAGATGTAGATTAGAATTTATTCTTGCAACCTGGATGGAGTAATTTGGGAGTAGACCTGTTGATTGAATTACAATATTATATTGTATATGGGAGGAAAATATTTTAATGTGTTCATGGTTTATTTATATTACATAATTTTTAACGTAGAAAACAACAGGAATAAGATGGTGCCTAAAGTATCAGAAGTACTTACACAAAGAGTTTCAGGAACATTTCAATGTTAAGAAAGAATCCTTGCATTCCTTTTGAACTACTTGGAGAGCATTTATTAAAACTCGGACAGGCATTAAAACTCAATGCTGTATCTTTGAAATTGCAATTGTTATATACCCTACAAGTGCTTCAAACTGAAACATTTCAGATAGTTGTAAGCGATCTTATACACGTTCACTGTATGACTGTTAGTCGTATCTTTCATTGCATTGTTTGAGCACTTTTGAGGTTAAGAATAAGGTACATAAATATGCCCACAATGATTTTGAGTGTTCAGAAAATAAAAGGCAATTCTTCTCTTTTGCAAGTTTCTCATACATTATGGGTGCAAATGACTGCACACATGTTCATTCCTATTTTGTGCCCCACCTCCTGATAACAATGGTGAACTTTTCCAAAATAATTGTTTCTAACGTTTCCCATATATGGTCTATGACCTTCAAGGGTTACCTCATACCACCAAGCGATGACTGGACAGATTTCTGAGGTGGAAACACCCAGTGGCAGAACTTTTCCTAAACAGAAAAGGTATTTCTCCAACAACATGCAAGTGATTTATAATGCAAATATGAAGAACATTGTTTCCAATGACCTGGTTCTACACATGATACACGAATCTGTGACAGTAGTGCTGTTGCAGCAAACTTTTAACATGGTTTGTACAATGCAGGCTCCTTCAAGTCAAGGTCACTTGAGGGCATGCAGAATTGTTTTACAGCCCTCACTGTGAGCAGCACAGTTACACATTCCAGTCTATCAGTGGTGGTGGAATGCAATATACTGTTTTGTAGTTGTGATGGCTGCTACATCAGAGTTGGGAAGCCGATTGTCTATGCCTACACCTACAAGTTTTCAAGAAATCTGGGAAGAAAACTTCCTGTTTATACAAGAAAACAATGTGGCAAAGTGTTTAGTGTGTTACAAAATAATGAACAGGGTAACTAAATATAATCTGCAATGGCATTACTCATTATGTCACTCAAATGATATTGATAAATACAAAGACAATGAATGCACCTGTGTTATTGAAAATCTGAAATGCAAAATAATGATGGAAATGCTTGCACTAGAGTTGTCAGAGTGAACTACAAAATAACATTACGCATTAGCAGGAACATGAGACCTTTCAGCAAAGGTGAGATGGCAAAACAATATTTCATTGATGCAGCTGAGGAATTAAGTCCAGAGCATTTACATGATTATCAATCAGTCAGTTTATCATCCTCCACAATAACACGTCGTGTGCAGGACCATTCAGAAGATATTTGGAGTCAGTTATCTGAAATAGCTCATTCATTGAATTTTCTGTTGCAGTAGATGAGAGTAATGACATAACTGACACTGCACAACTTGCCATTTACATCGGAGGTGTGAATAAAGATCTTCAAATATGGGAGGAAGTATTAGATATTGTGCCAATGAAACATACTACTGGAGCCGATATCTTCACCTGCATCAAAGGGAAATGGAACAGTTTGAACTTCCATGGCAGAGGGCAATGATTTTTTTGGGTGTAAAAATTCTTAGCATGGCTTCCTTCAGAAGGGAAGCAAAGCCAGTGGTCCTGTGTTGTAGATTTATGGCACGTAAAAGAACCTCAAGCCTAATAAAGAGGCCTCTGAGCAAAATTACCGGTCTTTCACACTGAGTATAGAATGGGATGCTAAGGACCACAGCAGTTAAAGAGCATCCATAAATAAAAAATTCAATTTAATTTACAGTTAATGAAGGGGCACCAGCTATGTGTGGAAAGAAGCAGGGAGCTGTGACATTGGTGCAACAAAAAAAGGGAAGAGTTAAATATACAAATGGAACTTATACCAGTGCACTGCATTTTACATCAGGGAAATTTGGTGCCAAAAACATTTGTCTCAACAATGTAATGGATGTTGTTGTGCGAACAATTAACTTCATTAGATCTAAAGGACTCAATCAAAGAGAGTTTCAGTCACTACTTGATGATATTAACAGTGAGTATGGGGATTTACTTTACCACACTGAGATAAGGTGGTTACGTCAAGGAAACGTAACCTGTTGCAGCACTCCAAGGTCAACAGTGGGTAAATAATTTGGCTTTCCTTGTAGCTTTAACCAGCCATTTTAATGAACTCAACACCAGACTTCAAGGTGGAAAGCACATTATTACTGATTTGTTTGGTAGCACAGAGGCATTTAAACAAATGTTACATCTTTGAAAGCACCAGTTTAGCATTAAGGAGAAAGTTCATTTCCCAAAACTAACCTCAGTGATGCAATGTGGAGAAGCCTTGGACATGGAAGAATATATAAGAATAATGCGGCAACTGTGTAAAGACTTCAAATAGGGATTTAAGACAGTACAAAACTTGCAAAACAATTTCAGATATTTGCAACACCATTCTCAGTGGATATCCTCGATATTCCTGTTGAACTACAGTTAGGAGTAATTGATTTACAAAACGACATTGAGTTAAAGTATAAATATCAAAACAGGAAAAGTATAAGCCATTTCTACACTTTTGTTCCAGGAGAAAGGTTTCCTAAATGCCACACACGCTGCAAGAATTTTGTGCATGTTTGGGACAACCTATGTATGTGAGACACTGTTTTCCTTAATGAAGCTTACAAAATCAAGTGATGAACACTTGAAAGCATGTTTGGAATTGGGTGGTACACAAACAACAGTCCCACATATTGAAAAGCTGGTTGAATACAGAAAATTGCAAAAATCATGGCAAATGTAAGTTGTGTAAGAAAGTGCACTTTAATTAGCAAGTTGTATTTGAATAACAACTTGTTTACTTTTTTTTTTGGTTTTAGTTAAAGGAATTGTCTAGCAATAAGAAGAAGAAAGCTTTATTTCGTATTATGTTAGGTATCTGTATAATGGTGTATAAAATATTGCTCTTGTTATTGTGTAAGTAACAGTGAAAGTGTAATTCAATAAAAAGTTTCAGTTTTCGGTTATATCCATATCGAAAATGTAAGTTTACATACAAATTCATGGTTCCACCACTGTAGCAGTTGCTTCCCTTGCCTGCAGTCGAACATCAGGGCTTCAGGGTATTTACTTACACATAAGAGGGCAGCAGGCGAAGGTGCCTGGTATAATGGAACGCTAGTGAGAGATAAGGGCTATGCCTATACTAAACATCTCCACTCCTTCAACCAAACACATTGTTATAACACTGCTCATGCAAAAAACCAAAATGTTGTGAAATATACTTTTGAAGTGTGGAAAAAAAGTTCTAAATCCTTCAAATCTAAATCCATTTCATGACTACAGCCTGCAGCAATGCAATAGTAGCTTTAGCAGTCCTACACAATTTACTTTAGAGGAAGATCTTTATGAAGACAAGGACTTGTTCAACAATAAGGGAAACATTCTATTTGTCAATCATCATGAATATATAGCAGGAAATGTCATTCGATGAGCAATCATAAATGATTACTTCTCATGAGGTAGGGCACTTTTCCATATAACAGTCACATAACATCTTTTGTGCATGCTTTTCTACACAAATTTTAAAGAAATTCATTTTATTCTTTTGGTGAATTATTTAGACAAATGCTGATAACTTTCCATTTTGTGGTTTGTTCTGTTAAACTAAGTATTTATGCTGCAGTGTGTAAGCATTTTAATTCTTAACTCTGTTATTTTAGTATGCGACTGGAATTTGAATATGAAATGTGCAGTGTATGTACTGTGACAAACCGCCAGCCATGCCACCACCATTATATGCTACCATGTAAAATTTATGTTTCAAATAAAGACAATTGAATGATCTGAAATAATTTAGATCTTTGTTGTAAATGAAACTAAATAAAAGGAAAACAGTACTTAAGCTCTATATAAAGACAAAAGTGTTTAAGGAAATAGACAACAAATCTATAAAAGAATATTTTCAAATTTAAACTGTTCATTGTGTCATTTCAGGTACAATTTTATACACTTCACTTGCTTCATCCAAGTAAGAGCATCAATATAGAGAGCTGTAGGCTTGAATGGTCTGTGGTTTGAGTCCTGGCCATGGCGTTGAATTTTTCAAGTCAATCTTCCAACTTACTGCCTATAAATGACTAGTGTGAAAGAACAATTATCAAATGTAAATTAACCCAATAGTGGTTATCTATAAAGCCTAGAAAGCTATTTTTTTATTCAAGATGCCACTGGGGAACATAAAATCATTACTTTCATGGAAAATAATATGATGATGATGGATTTAAGTTCTTATAACGTGAGTTAAGTGACCAGTAATTATAATCAGCATTTAGATGAAATGAGGCATATTTATTGTTCAGTATGTTAAACTCGAACATGCATATCGAATGACACTTTTTCATAAACAGACACCAAGGTAGGAAAATGCTTTTGGTTAGAAAATACACAAGGTACTTATATAAGTGTGCATGCACAATATACGAGCACAATTCAATACAGTAATGACCACCAGATGGACAGACCTGGACTGACTGTATAGACAGACAGATGCAAGTAGGGAAATGTGAACACAAGAGAGGACTTTTGACTAAGGGAAAATGGGTAAATATTAATACACTCCTAAAAAATGTATTTTTGAAACCTTGATTATTAAGTCTAATGTCTCTCTTCCAATCCATCAAAACTTGTCATATTAGGAGGGCACTGCAGGGAGACATAAGATGCTTTCCAGTTCTGCCAAAAAAACAGATCTAGGTTGGAGCTCATGCTATTAATTAAATAGAGAGTCAAACAGGGCTCCCTGATCATAACAGATGACATGAAAAATACCAAAACTTCCACCTTAGATGTACACTCATGTGATGGTTAAATATTTATATATTTCGTGGGTAAGCAAATACATTGAAGTATACCTTGAGCATGCATTATCATAATGACTCTTAGTATATACTGTACATATTGTATCTTGCTGATGATTTTGTTTTTCTTTCTACCATAAACTTCCAGCTCTATTTTGTAATTTCACATACATTGTTTAAAATTATTTAATATACACACAAACTGTAACTTAATCTTAAGCTAAATCTTGAAACCACAGGACTCAGTGGTTTCATTGTGGCTCGTTACAGCCTGATGGCCTACATTTGCCTACTATTCATTATTAATCAAATTTGAAATGAACTTCCATCATCATACACAGGTTCCATTTTTCTTTTCTGCATATTATGCATTTCTGAGCCAAGTTTCTGATTTCATACCCATTATTTCAACTCAGTGCACATAAACACACTAACCCTACCTAACCTTGGGTTAAATATTGAAACTACAGGACCATATGGTTTCACTATGGCTCGCTGTGACCTGGTGCCCATATTTGCCTCCTACTCATTTCAAACCAAATCAGTCCCTTATCGGGCAGTTATGCTATCAACACTGAGTGAAGAATGCTAACTTAACACTTTATGGAAATTTCTAAAATTGTACAACATATCCACACTACTAATTTTACTTTTCCAGCTCTCTCATATGAATGTGTTTTTCAGAACCTGAAACTGAGACACATACCCTCAGTAATGGGTCTTTGGTTGCACTTAAATGGTCTATGTGGCGAGAGTACAGAGCATTTATCTGAACAAGTCTGTGAATTCCTCTAGATCCCGCATGGAAAACCAAAGAAAAGGGAAGAGAAAGAGAGAAAAAAAAATGTGGTCACCAATGCCTATGCTGTGGGAGGACACATTCAGCCACTGCAATCCAGCAAAGCAACACATAAAGCTGTCACCAGAATCCACCAGTTAAAAATACACGTGAAGGGAAATACAAAATTGATTAATTATTAAAAAATATGAAATCTATGGATTCTAATGTATTATTGAGTTTCTGAATTTAATCACTGACGAACAACATGGAGGTTAGATCTACCACACAAGTGTCATGTAAGTAATATAATTGCAAATGTAAACACAATTAACAAATGTGTCACTCCATTAAAACTTGGGTGAACTTTTTGAATATGGTGAATGTATTAATGTAACTTTTATCACGTTTATATATAATTTTACCCAGTTTTCATGGAGTCTGAAAACAAAGTTTTGATCTATTATGTATAGGATTTTCCAATCAACATGAGCATCATCATGATGCTCGGCAATATTTACAACAGGTGAAGCATCACAACTTGAGGCAAAAGAATCCGAATTGGTCAAGTAACAGTGAACCAAAAGTATCTTGCTGATACAGTTATGCATAAATACTCATGGACGTACATGACTTGTTTTGGAATGGTTGGACTGTTGTGCAGAGAACTAACCATTTTACCACCTCTAATGCTTTAAAATTGGTAAATAACATCACAAAAACTTCTCTTCTACTAGGACCTACCAATTTAGAGAAAGCACAGCAAGTGATTTTATATGAGGAATAATACAGTGCCTCTGTAAGCATACCTTCAATTTGGGACATCTTCTGTAGTGATTCTTTTTCCAATATTTTCTGCTCATACTGAATTTTGGCCACTAATGCTTCCTTTTCAGCCTCAATTACAGCTACCTTACGCTCTGTCTCTGCATTCTTTTCCACTACTTTTTGGTGCTGAGTTGAGATCAACAACTTTGTTTTCTCACCTTCCCTAAAAACATAGTAGAGTTGATTAGACAAATAAGAGTATATAGTTCACAAATGAGAAGAATGCTACTCCAGGGACCAGGGAGGCACCAGAGGAGTTTATCTGCTCATGTAGATAATTTGTTTACTATCATATGCTGCATTGTCAACTCTAGCAGGATCAGGATCTTAAGAGTCAAAGCAGCAAAATCCCAAAAACTTAACCTTCCAGCACAAGCACTATTGTAAAAAGTACAAGAACAGCCGAACTTGTTTTATCTATGTTTTAACTTGAGCTATTGTGTCATTAGTGCAGTGATGATTGCTGTTCCTTTACTTAATTTTCTTAGATGACTTGTGCATTCTAACATGTGCATACCCCTGTGACCAAATATGTGCTTGATTCCAGGAGTCAGCAATATGTAGATAAGTGTAATAACCAGGGTTAGGATTTTTAGGTGCAAATTTCAGATGAAAAAAGGGAAAAGGTGCTCAAATAAGGTGAAAAAAGGGACAATAAGGTGCTGGTTTATTTAAGGGGATACACAACCGAAATTGCCATTTTCTAAACTATCTATTCAATTGGGCTGAAATTTTAACCACATGTCAGTCTTCTTTAGATATAATTGTTTTGTGAATTTCAATCCAAAATCTTAGTTAGTTTTCAAGTTATTAATTTTCAAAATATAAAATTATGGGTATATGCAAAATGCAACACATGATGCATTTTTCAAAACAAAAAAAAAAAAAAAAATCTTATGTTGCTTCTATGTCAAGGAACTACAAATCTGTCATAATTTTTTTTCTACCATTCTTAGTTTAAGAGAAAAAAAGTTTTGCACTTTTGTATTTGCATTTTTTTTCGTTTTTTTTTTGTATACATTGTTATCTTCAAAACTTAGTAGCGCAAAAACTATTCGTTACACAGAAAAATTATATGACAGTTTTATTTATTTGGATTTTTGAAATAAACATAAAAAATGTCAATATGAATGGATGAAAACTACATCGTGTGGAACATTTTGAATATGCAGAAATGCTGAAAATAAGAAACGCCTTAAAATGAAGTTTTAAAAATATAAACAGCTAGCAACCAAAAGCGCAAGGGTATTTAAAAAGTCTTGTAATGATCCTGAAGCATTCGCTAGATCAAAAATTAAAGTGCATTCTAAAACTACAAGCAATGGAGAATTTTTTGGGAAAATAATTTTTTTTTTAAAAGATTTTTTGAGATTTTGGGTTAATTTCAGTTGTGCATTCCCTTAACTAATTCAACAATTTCTCTTTCCTCTATTCTAATTTATTGAACTACAAACAAGTACATCAAATTATCACTCATCAAAAGAAGGAAAAAACATGAAGCTGTTGTACTTCAAGACATTAAGCATCTCCACATTTTTAAAAGTAAGTCTGTTTCTATTAGAAGATAGAATGTCTTTGTAGATCCTAAAGCTACTTTCAACATCCACAGAAACCAGTGGGGCAAATCTTGTATTCACTCGGAATGGCAACTCTACAGATGTGGCAAATTCCTCAATGTCTGGATTCTTCTGAAGACTAGATTCAAGTTTGTCTTTGGCAAAGCCATCTAACTGCTCCCTCACAGAAGTAAAAATATCCCATTGTTTTTCCTATTCCAGACCTTGTTCTTCCAATCGTTTAATAGCTGCAGGCAGGTACTTGTAACTATAGACACAATATAGTTCTGTCTGCAAATTATGTATTTTCTCTGGTAACAGAAGTTGCTGTGCCTTGGAAATTGCACCTGTGTCGGATGGATCCAAAGAAAGCACAACCTCTTTAATTTTGTCAAAATTCTCACACAACATAGCAGGACACTCAATCCAAGATCCCCAGCGAGTAATGACCGGGAAATTTGGAAGAGGCAGGCCAGTGATTTCCCTGTAGTAAACAACACAGCTCAGAGCTTTCAGTAGAATCTTCTTCAGGGCAGAGATGAATTGATTTGCGATGTCGTATTCATTCCTTATGGATTCACAAACCCTGTGAAGGGCATGAGCCAAGCATGTCACATGCTTCAAGTTAGGAAATAAAGGTTTCAATTGGTTAACAGCTGAAACCATGTATGGAGCCTGGTCCGTAACCACAAGAAGTTTTTCAAACTTGATACCAGTAGGCCAGAGTTTTTGGCAGAAGTCCATAATGGATTGCATTACTGTACTGGCATTGGCTTTCTGCAGCTTGTACATTTTTAACAACATGGGCTTAACTTTCTCCCCTGCTAAGGGAAAAACTAAAATGTTCAAAACATATCGTTCCATTGAGTCTATGGTTTCATTCACAATGATTCCCACATCGCAATCAGACACTTTCTCCTTGATTCTTTCTATGGTTTCTTGGTTCCATGTAGTTTTTTCTTAAAGTACTCTCATAGGGCATTGACATCTTTGTGTATTTTTCAAGAAATCCCTTGAGGCTGGATGGTTCACCTTATTGAGTGGAATTCCTGCTTGTGTAAGAGCTGCACACAATCAATGTTTAATTCCTTCAAATTTTGGCTTTTTGAAGAACTCTGTTGAAATGCATTTTGTAATAGAGGTTGCCGTGATTTATTTGCTTGAAGAGTCTTGTTCATTTGATGCTTAGAGCTGGAAATGTGTTGTTTGATGCGATTTCGATGGTGTTTTTCATCTAACAAGATTCCTGAATCACAAATAGTACATTGCATAACAGTTCCATCAGTGTCTATGAAATCTTGTTTGAATTCCTCAGCAAGAAAAATAAATCGAGCACTGGACACCTTTGGCATGGTAAAATCTAGTACTAGTACACTCGTTTGGAGAGCTAACACTAGTTCACATGCTAACATAATGCGACTGTCACACAACTCACTCTTGCACCCATTCGCTGTGCACATTCTCTTATAACACTGCGACACATGCTCTCATTCATGCTGGAACTTCAGTCTCAGCGATTTCTAGTAGTTTTGAGCAGAACCCAGTCTTAATAATTCTCGGAACTGCACAGGTGAGGTTACTGCCGTCTCTGCGTGCCCAGCCTTTGCCTCCACGCAAACAGATGACGTCTCTCACAGTAACAAACTCACATTCTCGAACAGCAGGCTACTGATTCTGGTGGGATAGAATCACTCATTGTCAATTACATTATTGCGGGCTACTTTATAGTGGTAAAGCGAGAGAAAGAGGTTTTCATCAAACACATAGTTATTTTCCATTGTTGCAGGTGTGCTTTCAATTCCCGCGCGGCGTTTACTGAAAGAGGTAGGCTTACTATTCGCACATACACAGCAAGCTGAGGAGATGTTAATTGAAAGTTAAAGAATAAATTGGAATGAAACTTAAAAAGAAAAAAGGGGGAAAAAAGGGATTATGGACATGGTTGGGGGAAAATGGGATAAAGGTGCCAAAAAGGGGTAAAGGTCTCAAAAAGGGAAAAAGGTGCAAGAAAAATGCCTCTTTTTGCAACCAGAAACAAAATTTCACACTGTGATATCTTTCCGCACAGCTTTAACTTACCCTAAGAAAAAAGGTGCACACCTAAAAATCCTAACCCTGGTAATAACCATTAAACTGCACTTAATCATTCGTTTTCCGAATAGTTGAACTCTTAATTTGTAAATCCGTCTATATTGGCATATGCATTAATTTATTAGTTTTATTGTATCTTCTCAGTTTGAAAGCTTTATGGATGGGGAGATTTGCAAACTATTTGAAGAAAGTGATAATGAAACCTATGTGGATATTACAGATCTGGAGGAAAAAGATGTAGATTGGAGTGATGAGAACATTGAAGTAGAAAACCACAATAGTGAATTTGAATAGAGAGGAGTGGATTCAGTTCAATTCTTTGTATTGCTCATAAACTTATGCAAGCATGGAGCATTGTCAAAGATGCTGCACAGATACACAATGGATGGCAATGATCTTGACAAGCTAAATCAAGTGCAGGAGTTCTTAATGGAACAAAGTTATATGGTGGTATAAAAGGAGTATACTAAAACTTCAAATACAAAGAGGAAAAACATTGTAAACATTCTTCCAGGTCCAAAGAGGTGTGTAATGCATACCACTGATGAAGTTGGTGCTTCTCTGACCTTGATATTACTAATGTATGCTACGCTATGCTATGCTAATCTTACCTAACCCATCCCATATATATATATATATATATATATATATATATATATATATATATGCAGCAACACACATATCAGTTCTTGTGTAAAGGGATAATAAAGTGACATTGAGACATGAGATAATGGCTGTACTGGGGATTCTCTTCCTGGTTGGAACTAGAAAAGACATAATACAAATGTAATGGACTTTTGGGCAACAGATGGAACAAGAATGCAACTACTTAGAGTTGTAGTGAATTATGTTTCTGTTCCCTCTATGTTGCATGTGGTTTGATGATATAAAGACAAAAAAATGCAGGAAGAAAAACTGAAGTTGGCTACAACTTACACTGTATTGGAAGCTTTTGTTACTGACTGTATGAACTTTTACAGCAAGAGCAAATTTAACAATAGGTGAAGTAATTCACCCTTTCAGGGGTGGCTGTGTATAGATTCAATAAATATCTAGCAAACCAGACAAATATGGGATAAAAATATTTGTATTATTAATGCAAAAATGTTTTATTGCAGAAACCTGAAGGTTTATTGTAGCATACAACCAGAAGGACAATATAGACTATGTAACCTTTGAGATGGCATAGTCAAAAGACTACTATAGTGCCAACTGATAATTCCAACAGAAATCTAAATGATAATTGATGCGTAAAATATTGCCTTTTGGAATATTTGCTATAGAAGAAAATCACCTTGGAACAAGCCTAGCAAGAAAAGAGAAATTGGATTTCAGAAGAATAAGTACTTAAGATTTTAGTTTCCTATGTGCTTCACATAAACTGAGTTGTCTTTCTGTTTACTATGCATGAAATGGGAGCAATTATTGATGAAGAAACAAACAAGCCTGAAATCATCACTGATTACTATATGACAAAAGGCAGAGTTGATACTGCTGATAAAATGTGTGCCTCTTATTCTGTTTTAAGGATTAGAAGAAGATGGTCACTGGCTCTTGGCTGTTTTTTCACAATTTTTATATTGCAGACATCATTTCACAAACATAATGAAACCAAAAGGCCACTGGCTCTATTTCTCACATTTTTTACAATGCAGGCATTGATTCACAAATATTTTCCTTCATGAAACCAGAGGCAGCTTTACGAAGACATATTTATCTGAAGCAGCCAGCAGAAGGTCTTATGAAAAAACAGCCAGAAGGTCTTATGAAAGAACAGCACAAAAGATCACAACTCAAAACCATGTCAGCCAACTCATAGTATTTCTTATGCAGGTGTGTGACGAATCATGTTTTTGCAGAGGTCCCTGAACCTCTGGCAAAGGTACAAGGGACATGCATCTTATAAGGATGTCTAAGATTTTCATCCATTTTAGTGAATGCTTCTCAGAATCAGACAAAATGGTGTCTTGAACTCAAATGACCACTTTTTGGTATACCAATATGTAACTATGTGTGTAGGTAAACTGCTTCCTTCTATACATTAATGAATTTCCCAAGAACTGTCTTGTTATAACTTAAAAAAATATCTTTATTGTAAACTTTCCCAAGCAAACTTGCTCATATGACAGCATTAAGTATATCTGCTGTAAGGTTAAGAAACATAGATTATTTTGGTAATATTATAGTTAAAAATTGCAAGTATCTAATTTCTCTCACCTATAAAATTTCAGTTCAAATGTTGAGATCCAATAACATTATGATGATGATGATGATGATGAAGCTTAGTAATTTAGAGCTGAATTTATTATTAGGTATATATTAATTAAACTTTGTCATCCTGGATGAGCTTGGTAATCAAATTAGATTATAGCACATACTTAATAAATTCTAAGTTGCATTTCTGCCCTCGTGGCATGAAAAATCATTTTCATCAGTACTTTTAAGTATGACTTCATGTAGATGACTCATGTGGTAGTAATATGCAGAAATTTCCTTATTATCACTTAACAAATAAAGCCAATCATACAATTCAAATGTCCTTTAACCTCACTAAAATTAATTTTGGGAGTTGAATATCAGTATATAAATTTTAGATACACTATTTTCATTTAAAGTGTCCATGATTTTGTCAATAGATAAAAAATATTTGGGGGTGGAGGATGACATTTTCTTATTGCACTTCCATAGACTGGATGGTGTCTGTATTGTTTTGTGTCCAAGCACAAGCTTGCCAAATGCTTTTAGGTCTACAGGAACATGAACTGTTGTATGCAGAAACTGTGCTACATCATGTGAAGTTACCATATGTAATTTGAGGATTTTATCACTTTTTTTAAATGCTTGTCTGAATTAAGTGATATCTGGTTTAACTGGGTTCAGTTTAGACAGTTGCACCATAACTAAATTAACAGTGTTAACTTGAAATTAAACATGGTGTGGACAGAAAAATCCTTGTGCTTTTAGTTTTCATTCCAGTGTCATCTGCATTCACTGCATCATCTGCCATGTTTAATTACTTTCAACATTCTTGAAAAAAGGAATAATACTTTAGTGAGTTTGCAAATACAGTGGCACATATTAACTAAATACCTTATAAATTAAAGTGTTACAAACATACCAGTCCATCTGTAGCAACTGGCATTGCTTCAGTGATGGCAGTAGTATATCTATGTTTTAATTGTTGTTTACCAACCATAGGAGTACACTAATTAAAGAAATTGCTTTTATTCCAAGTTGGGGAAAGAATTGAGGAATGTCATGTACGCAGTGTGGAAAGAGTTTGAATAATGTCCATTTTAAAGAGCATAAGGAAATTAGAGGCTCTTTCAAAGAATGTAATCAAAGCAATAGCAGAACCCTAATGCAGCTAAAGATAGTTGAACCTCACTTATACGTTATTAACTCCTACATTTTTCAGGTACATGCTAAATTCTTAGTCAACAAATTTGTCCATTAATATTTAGCTCAATTATACGTTTTCTCATCAATACATCACATTTTTGTGGTTCCCATGTATGAAATATATCAATTACTTACTCATCTATACAGGGTGAGCCAAAAAACTACGAACTGCCTGCGCTATGTTTTTCCTGTCCGTGTCCTCGGCGCTCGTTGCCGTCTGCTGCTATCATAGAAAGGCATGGATGAAATCATACAGCATTTTTGAAACTACTTTTAAAGGCTTTACTTACCAACTTTATGAAAGGAAATACTGAAACTGACCACCGTTGTCCATACATTTTTGGCACCTCTTTAGGAAACTATCCACCTATGATAGCGAAGCAAGAGTGCCGAGGAAGCAGACAAGAAAAAACACTGCGAAGACGATTCATAGTTGTTTTGGCTCACCCTGTATCTTACGTTTATACTAAGTTAAGATACATTTATTATACATGATTTTTGGATACTGTGACCTTGCTGTTGCTGCACAAAACAGTAAGCACTTTGGAAGAGGTATAAATATTTTCAGAGTGCATTATTGCTGTGCATAGGTTAACATCACATGATGGTGAAGAAGAAGTAGGCCTAAATAATGAAAGTGTTCCAAGTGTGCATGAGGCAATTCAAGCTCTAGAAAGTTTACCATCATTTCTATTATTGCAAATCCTAAATTATGATTGCATTTCTCTGATTAATGCATACAATCGACTAGTGTATGACCGTGTGGAAAAATCAAACAAGTGAAGAAAAATTAACGATCTTTTTTAAACCAATGCAAAGCATCAGTACTCTGAATCCTTCTTTTTCTTTTCTTATTTTTTTTAAATTATGTAACAGTACTAGCATACATATAAATACTCTAAATAATGTATTATGCTTATTATTTATGTGCTTGTTTAATTTATTGCTTTATTGTATTAAATAATACATAATTAGTTTGAGCAATAATTTAATAAAACAGTTTCAGTTCCATAAGAAAATTCACTTTTTATGTTTTCTCATTTATGCATTACTTTAGACATCTCCCTTTGAAAACATATAACTGAGGTTGTACTGATTTACAAACATATTACTCTCTTACCTATGGAAATCATAATATTGAGAGCAAATTTATACATTTGTGTTCCTAATTTAATAAAACGTTCAGGTTATATTACAGCAAATCAAGACCACAGACTCAAGAATGTAACAAAAAAAATGGTCACTTTGAAGCTGTAATGCTATGAGTTTCCACCTAGACATGAAATCACACATAAATGTTGCCAACCATACCAAGTTATTATTAAACTTCAAGTTAAATAGCCTACTGTTACCCTACTTTCCTAATACAGTACACTCCATTTAACAGGCTGTTAGTGGTACATTAAGCTAGCAACTGTAGCTTTTAACAGGCGATCATAATACGTGCCCTGAAAGGACACCACTAGTACAGTTATCAAGCATGCTAGGCAAGCTAAAAGTTCATTAATACCTTCCACAGTAAGGGAATGAAGTGACATCACATACATCTAGACTTAAAGCAGGATGGAAGTTTCCAACCATTGGTGGTAATATATATCTGCTTGTATCACAAAATATGCATAAATCAATGTTCATAAGGCTCCCCAATGCCATAAAGCACATTTTCTCTATATACTTCATTCATCTACTAAGGTAACTCTGCAATTTTTAAGAAAATCCTCCAAAGCAAGAGAACATGCTCCATTTCATTTAATAAATGTGAGTCTGTTCCTGATAGTTAACTCCTTGTTCAGGGATGCAGCAAGTTCTTACTTACATTTTGCTCAAACAAATTGGAGAAAGTTCTCCTACATGTATACCTTGTTCCACTTTATTAATACCAAACAATGTCAGACCAACAATGAACAGAGCAGCAATGCAGCACAATCCTAGCCTTGTGATGCCACCATGTGGTGATTTAATAATAAAAGTACTTGTAAAACAAAACTAAAGGTACAGATGTCAATGTTGTACAGCATTTCTATAAAAATCATCTGCAGTAGCACCTACACACTTACATCAGCTCATAGTTCTTCCTTATGCTCTCTGGAATCTTTGGTTTTGTGACTCTTACTGCTTGGATGTATAATCCAGGAGCCATTGCATTTAAATCCTTCTGCAGTGCATTTTTAAGGTTCTCATCTATTTGATCAAACAAATCAATATAAACCTGTAACATATAAACATGATCTTATAAGTTACACTGACAATTTTAACTGTAGTAAAACTTGTAGTTTGAATTTAGAATTTTAATTTTGTGATACTTGAGTGAATTTGTGACATAATACTTCACTTACACTTACTAAAACTTGGACATGTTTTGAAAGCCATTGCTTTCATCTTCAGTTGAAGGTCAACTGATGTTGGCAGCATTTGTAGAACTGGATTCCAAAGTAGGTGTGATGATGGTGACATCTGTAGCGCTGAAGTTGGAACTGGGCATGATGAATCTGCTGAATCTATCCGTTGGCACGATTTCAAAATTCATAAGTTGATATTTAGTAATAAAAATGTTTCCCCAGATGGCTAGTTCTACTAGATGGCTGGCATGTTTTACCACAGTAGCATTGACATCTATTTAGTCACTGAGGTCCCAGAAATGTGCAGCAAATGCAGATTTATCAACTTCTTTATATTTTATATTCTGAAAATGTTCACTGGTGTAGATTTTGAGGTTTCTTTTAGTTTTACCTATACATACTTTATTGCAGTCTTTCCAGTTTATTTCGTATATTCTGCATTTGCAACTTTGTGGTGTTAGTTCCCTTGGCGGTGCTTTGGTAAATGAATTTTCTGAATTTGTTTTCTCTCAAGAGTTTCCAGATTGGTGGAGTTCTTTATTTCTTTTAGTTTTTTATGCCCATTGACACTTTTATCAACTATTTGTGGATTGAAACCACTGATGAGGGCTGTATTGACGCTATGGTGGTATTCTTTTGCATTCTTCTTTATTTATTGAGATGTTCATCAGGCAATGGACCGAACTATTGAAAATGACATGCTGATGAGGTTTAGGGTTGTAGCAATTGTTTTTAGGTAGTTATCAGATGGGTTGGTTTTTCTAAAGAAGCTAAAAGAGTTTGTTGTCGAGTCTTCTGACGCTTATGTTTAAAAATCAAAAGCAATCATCCTGTCCATTTCTAGGGTGAAGTTGAAATTCTGGTCTTGCATATTTAGCAAGGTTAAGGAATTTTGGGCAAGTTTTCTGAGCACTATAGTGAGAAGACATCTACATAATGGTACCAAATCTGAAAATGTTGGAAAAGAAATGCCAGAAATGGCGAAAGTGGATCACCTATGTCTAAACCAGATTTTTGCTGGTAGACCTTCCCATTAAAGCCAAAAAGGTTTTGTTTAATGCATAATTCTGTTAGCTATATGCACTCTTCTATTTGTTCTGTAGGAATTTTTTGATTCTCAATTCTTGAGAAGCAGGAGGAGTTTGTTAGTTGGAATGCTTGGAAATAAAGCAGACATCAAGAGAAACTAATGAACCCATCAGGTTTAGTGTAGTTTCTTTTAGGTGTTCAATCCGATCAGATGAATTTCTGATGCTTTGATTTTGATATTTCTACAGGTTGTCGAATTGGCAAGAGAGCCATTCAGCTAGTTGATAAGTGGGTGGCCAATATTATTAACAATTAATCTCAAACTATTATATGGTTTGTGTATTTTCTCGAGGCTGCATATTCTTGATAAAGTTAAGTTCTCCAGTTTTATTTTGAATTCATCTTTCTGTGAGATGCTGTTTCTATCCTTTAAAGTTGTGTTAATCAAGCTGCAGCACTGTTTGAGGGGTTCTTCTCTTTTAAGATGGTTATCTATTTTATTTGCTTTGTCTCCTTCATCCATTATAACCATTTTATTACCTATATCTGCTTTTATACATACTACTTGTTTGCTATTTATGGATTAAGTTGTTTGTCTAGAAGGTGTTTGTGGACTGATGTCTTAATTTTGTCTTATATTATTTTGCATTGTGCTTTAATTACAATTGTTTCTGTTTCTGGTCAATTGAAGGTGGCTATTTTGATATCAACTACGTATTTCTCTATGTTGCTGGTGAAATCAATGCACATTTTTAACCCTTTGCTAAAAAATTCAGTTTCCTTTTCCCTGAAATTGCAAGAGGATAAATTTAAGATATCAGATTTTAGCAGAGGTGAAACTTGAAGATTTTCATGGCATTTTTGTTTGTCTTCTTTCAGCAGAGGTTATCATATTTGCTTTTGAGTTTCAAGTCTTTTTCTTTGTGGGGGGCCATATTGTAGTTAAAGTGTGATAATAGCTCGTCTTCTGATATACCATATACAGGAATATTAAAAAAATGTGTTAAAGCTTTAAATGCAACTCATACAACCTTAATTCCATACTACTTAATAATTCGTAATACCAGCTTTTTTCTATTTCACACATATTTCTGCTGTTTTTGCTGTCTATTACTGTGGTTGTAATTTACAATTCTTCTTATGAAATTTGGGGTTATTTTCTTTTTTAAGCATCTATCCAAGAAATGAATATCTGTAAAAGTCTTCCGCTTGTTTTGTGCTAGTTTTGGAAAGTTTTTAACTTTTTTCTTGATTCCATTTAATCCAGTTAAATGAAGAACATGTTTCCTTGTGTATGCCAGTCATCTCAAATTCATAATACCACACGTGGCTGCCACGGCATTGAGTTTCACTTCTAGTTAACTTGTGGGCCAAATTCATTAATTTCATATTGAAAGAAGCTTGTAACAGTGAAGCCCGTAATAATTTAGTAATATTTTTGTCAGTTTGTGACACAATACTTCACTTACACTTATTGCATCACAAATCGACCAAATACAGATATCAAATTATGAATTTTGTAATCCCGCCAATGGATAGATTCAGCAGATTCATCTTGCCCACTTCAAACTCCAGCCCTATAGATGTCATTGCCATCACACCTACCTCTGAATTCAGTTCTACAAATGCTGCCAGCACCAGTCAAGCTTCAACTGAAGATGAGAGCGATGGCTTTTGAAACATGTTTGAATGTTAGTAAGTGTAAGTGAAGTATAGTAAACTCCCCATTATTCGTGTGTGGGATACTCGGTTTGTGGATTTATTAAGCCATCTTTGCACAGAAATAAGTACATTATTTTTCATCCACTTGTGAACTAAGCTTTCTGCATTTGAGGTGCCAGCAATAAACTATCCGCAGTGTGAAAATAGAGTACCATTTCCATTGCTATCGGCCTGCCTGTTCCATGAAAATCGAAAACAAGCTCAGTTTTATGGTTTAATCAGCATGTAAATGTCAACAAAGCAAGTTAAAAGAAGTTTCTAAAAGAGATGGTGGAGAAACGAAAAAACATGTGTTGACATTAAAACAAAAATTTGAAGTGCTGTTCGAAAAAGTGTCAACTCCTCTCAGAAGCAGACCAACATCACAGACTATTTCAAGAAATAAAATAGGCTTACAGTACCTACATTAATGTGATTTAACTTAGCAATCCAGAACTTGGATAAACCTTCAAACAAAAAATACTATCTTGAAAAAAAGCCTTTTTTTAAAAGTAATTTCCTATTTATGTATATTGTATTAAAAAACATTAAATTACAGGTTTCCTGGTTATTCGTGTTTTTCAACTTTTCATGCACCTTCTTCCTCCCCATTACCCCAAATAATTGAGAGTTTACTGTACTCTGTCACAAATTGACTGAAATATTACTAAATTATTATGGGCTTAACTGTTACAAGATTCTTTCAATTTAAAATTTGTATTTTAATATTTAATGCTAAATTTTATCAAGGATTTATTTTTCTTTCTTTTTTATTTAAAGGCTTTCATTGACTCAGAAATTATAGTTTTTATGCTAATAACCTAATAATTAATATTGTGATTTAGCAAACTTAAGAATGAGATTTTCTTTCACAAAAATCAAAACAATGTCGTTTTTGTAATTTTCTACCTGAAAGTATTTTAATATATGAGATCCATCCTTAAGAATGTTCTTCAAAACTGAGTTGACCATTATATATCTAATAAAGTCTTCAACTGTTGCTTTAACGATTTAGATTTATTACCAGTGAGTTAATCTGTCAGATATTTAAAAGGTATCAAGCACTTGCCCTGATGAAATAAGACATGCTTTCATATTTCAAAATATTGAGAGTATCAACAATGAGAATTCTTCCCTGTTTTAAAACAAACTTATTTTATAATTATGTTAAACAAGAAGGAAAGCAGCAAATACAAATAAAGGAAAAATCTATGTAGGCATTAGATCAGATTGCAAATGAGAGCAATTCTTTAGGTTAGAGTGAGTTTATAGGAACTGAACAATGTGACATGTATGCAATCATTTAGCTGTGGTAATGAGAGCGGCAGGCAGCGTTTAACTTCAAACATGAACAGTATCCTACAAATGCAGCATTTTGTCTGTTCTTTTAGGAAATCAAATTTATAAACACATGACATCACATATGCTTATTATTAACATTTTCATAAAACTTGGACATAACATCTATTCTCATTTCAATATTAGAATGAAAAAGTTAAAACACAAAGCAGCAAAATATGCAAATTATGAATTTAAGACACTTACATGAAAACGAGAGGGGGAGAGAGAATGAGAGAAAGAAAGAAAAGAAAACAAAAAGAAAGAAAAGGAAAGCAAAAATGAATGGAAATTAGCATATATTAACACATTTCAGAAAAAAGCTTTTGCTTAAGCTTTCACTTTGCTGATTGCTTTTCATTTCATTTTCTAAAAAAATGTTTTTCAGTATTTGGGCTCAAAGGGGAGGTACTCATCGAATGTATTGATGCTTTGGGATTAAATCAGCAAGGTTTACCTTTAGTTGGGGCTTTGATAGTTACATTAATGAAAATACACTGGGGCTTTGATAGTTATATTAATGAAAATGCACTTTAAGCATGTGATGGCAGGCAAATAGTTTAATGTTAAAGCATGACAAATAGTATGCAACATGTTTTGTAGTCCTGATGTGTGGCAAAGAGTTTGCAGAGGGGAGTCAACTCGGAGAGATGTGCAAGAAAGTAAAAAGAGCCAGGCCGCTGCAACACTACATACAGACCTGGACTAGATACGAAAGAAGGTGGATGCAATTTTCCTCCTCGCATGAACAATTATGAAATATTAGAAAATTAAAATTTCTAGATATAGATTACTCATAAACAATGACAGACCACAACTACTGTGAAATTTTATAATGATGAATCAAATGGCAGCACAAATCAGCCAATGGCAACTGTATCCCTTTGGTAAGGAAATGGCTTATCCTACCCATAGACCAAAGGTGTATAAATACATTTTTATACCTGCTAATGCCTCAAGGCTATCACACTACAAAATAAATGTTATGTACCTCTTGTAGGTTGTGAACACTGCAGAACTGGTTAAGTTCATGATGAACTTTATTGAAAATTAATGTCTTGTCATAGTCAGCTGTGTAGTTCTTTACAATATCATATACTGAAAGGAAACAAAAATATTAATAACTTCACATTAACATAATTTATTACTCATATAGCTAGTATATTATGTAAACTTGATGTGATTACCTTAAATGTAAGTCTTTTAACATTTAGTATTAGATAGAATTACCTTCACCGATGACAATGTCCAGAAATGGGGACTTATCACAATTTAAGTTGTCATCTGGCTGTATAACAATGTTACATCCTTTACCCATATATTAGCATGTAGAAGTGCATCAGTTATCAAGCTTCTTTCCTCTAACTATGCCCTTGAAGATAGTCTCTCTCTCTCTGACTATATTAAAAACTTGCCAAGACCAGGCTAAGGTCTACTAAAAGTATCATTAATTTATATAATAAAAAAGTAAAACCTTAAAAAACCCATTTACCCAGCACTGAAGTACTTGCGAAAGCAGGTCGCTGCTAAATTTGTCATCTTGAGTGAGATGCCTTAGTAGTACGTCTGGGAAACAACTTGAGTCAATTGGGGAATTCAATGTCCCACCGGCATGTTGTCACAGTAGCTCAATGGTTAGAGCAACTGCACGGAGAGCAGGAGAACTGTGTTCAAATCCTGGCTGTGGTGTTGAATTTTTCAGTCGGCTCTGTATTAAAAACTTTCCAAGACCAGGCTAAGGTCTATTAAAAGTATAATTAATTTATATAATTATAATAATAATAATAATAATAATAACAACAATAATTAAAAAGTTAAAACCTTAAAAAACCCATTTAACCAGCACTGAAGTACTTGCAACAGCAGGTTGCTGCTAAGATTGTCATCTTGAGTGAGATGCCTTTGTGGTCTGTCTGGTAAACAACTTGAGTCAATTGGGGAATTCAATGCCCCACCGGCATGTTGTCACAGTAGCTCAATGGTTAGAGCAACCGCACGGAGAGTGGGAGAACCGTGTTCAAATCCTGGCTGTGGCATTGAATTTTTCAGTTGACTCTATATTAAAAAGGTAAGATGTTTGCTCCTTTTTTTATGACTAAATGAGGTTTTCATGAGCCTATATGCAGTATAATCTGCTCTTTTCATTGGCATAAAGCAAAAAGTCCAATACCTTATAGTTACACGGATATCAATTAATACAAGAGTTTGTGTTCCTACATCAGTCTCTTTGTAAATAGGTGAATGTCAATGAAAGATATTTTACCACTGATCATTGCATATCATTTGTAGAAGTAAATGATTAGATGTCCAATATCAAAACATGTTGAAACTTTGTTCAGTACCTTACCATGCCAAGTAAAGATATCCTAATCCAAAAAATGTTCCCCCCCCTTCTCACCACAACCACAGAATTTTAGTTTATGAAAACAACTACTACAGCTTTAAACATAAAATAAGTATTTTATGAGATTTAAATGCGTGAAGGAATTTAATATTTGTAGTTTACCAAACATCATAAGAATTCCTTGAAGTGAATTATCAGGTCTTTCCTTGCCCAGCACAATTTACAGTGAAACTATAGCTACGTGGCCTAATAGTTGAGCATAAATTAATTCAAGAAGTAAATATTCAAAGGTAAATAACATTGTAAAAGTTATTAACAAATGAGAAGTTGTATATTAGATTTTAACTTGCATGATTAATATTCAGCAACTGCTACTAGTATCTAGTTGTAGTTCTGCATGAAGGAGTCAACTCCATATATTGCTTTTCAACTTGGTCATTTTGTGAAAATGAAGTTCAGTATCAGGTTTTTATTTAACATTTGGTCTCTCATTGAACATGGCTTTCATTTGGAATGTGTATATAAAGAAATGTAGAACATTTACATATCTTCTTAAACATTGACAGAAGAAAATCCAAGACATGGATTGTGGAAATTAATTTGATTGTGGAAATCTGATTTCTTACATTCACATGACTTTCTCTACCCACTAACATTTATAGTCATCCTCCGTGGTCTAGGGGTAGTTCCCAAGGTTGCAGATTCAAACCCAGCAGAGGGCAATGATTTTTTTGAGCATAAAAATTCTTAGCATAACTTCCTTCGGGAGGGAAATAAAGTTGGTGGTCCTGTATCACAGATTTACAGCACGTAAAAGAAACTCAAGCTTGATAAAGAGGACTCTGAGCAAAAATTTCTGGTCTTTCACGTCCAATATAGAATGGGACACTGAGAACCATAGTAGTTAAAGAGCGTCCATAACTAAGAACTCAATTCTTTATTAGTATCATTTATTTTGATATAACTTCTACAAACCATTTTTATTAAAGTATACTGTTATATCTACTTCATTATAATTGAGATAAACCTTTACAGAAATAACTCATTACACATTTCTTTGTGAGATAGCCAGATATTTAAAACCTGGGTCGCTATATGCTGGCCTAGAAATTTCACATTCTTTTCATACATCACAAGAAACAACTGAATAGTGATAGCACTTTAAAAAAATCTGATGCGTAACATTCACATGACTTTCTCTAACCTGTATCATTTATTAATGGGCATTAAAACTATTCTTACAAAAGTTTATTTTTTCATCTACTTCATTTTAATTGAGATAAACGTTTGCAGAAATAGCTACATTACACATTTTATTATAAATCCAAACATAATAGCAATAGTCAAATGTTTAAGAACTGGACTATATAGTGGCCTCACTTTTTCCATGCAACTGCGAGAAACAATTGAATGTTAACAGGACCATAAAAGAATGACAGAGAGTTGAACAAATCGAACCATTAATAACAGATATCTGGGAAACAGCTTATACCACAAAAAAAGTTATTTGAAATAAATTGTGTGTTTTAAACAGATCTACATTTTTTGTGTAGTGCCTTTTCCTCTATCACTTAACGTTTACCAGTCATAAAAATTATACAAAATTCCTTCCAAATGAAGAGGATTTCACAGGCTATTTCCAGAAAATTCAAGATTTACATCATATTTGTCATGAAAGTATCTATAACACATGGTATTTTAATCAAAATCATTAGAACCATTTTTAAGAAAATCAAAAGCTTTGAAAAATGTTCCATGTAAAGGGCAGTTGGGGGATTTTCTTGAAAATCTTTGTGTCGCATTTTTGGAAGATACTGAACTTAAATACCAAGTTTGGTATTTATCTGACTTTTTGTTTTTGAGCTTTGCTGTTCACAGATAGACAGATACACATGCACACGCTTTTTCTAAAAATGCCTTTTTTTTTTTAGATTTAAGGGGCATCAAAAAATGTATTTCTGGGAAATCTTGACATTGAATTTTTGGGTGGAATACAATACTTCCTCTCCTTACTGTAAGTACATAGTAGAGAAAGTAAAAATAAAACTCTCTGTTACATTCACATGACTTTCCCTACCCTCCATCACTTATTAGTGGGTATACAAATTAGTCTTATGAATGTTTATTTTCCAATCTACTTCATTTTAATCAAGATAAACTTTTCCGGAAATAGCTGCATTACACATTTTGTTATGGATACAAAGGAAACAGTGATAGTCAAATGTTTTAAAACTGAACGCTATATGCTGTCCTTAAAAATTCCATACTCTTTCCATGACATAGAGAGAAACAACTGCAAATCAACAGGACTTGAAAAGAATGACTAAGTATTGAACAATTCAAACCATTAATGTCGGATATCTTGGAAATGGCTGCAGCCACAAAAAAAAAGTTATTTGAAAAATTGCGTGTTTAAAAGAGATCTACTTGCTTTAGACGTTCTCTGGCTTCAAGCCAGGTGAAGTGATGTGGAGACATCGATGTTTCGGGAGCGTACATCTCTCCCATCTTCAGGATGCTGAATGATTGGATCAGTATTTGGGCCCATTTATATACGCATTGTCATGGCGGCAGGCACGGGCTGCGTAGAAAACGCGAGCCGGCCTTCGCTGTGTCCAAAGTGGCGGACCTTGAAGAAAACGTTTTTTCGAGGTCCGCCACTTTGGACACAGCGAAGGCCGGCTCGCGTTTTCTACGCAGCCCGTGCCTGCCGCCATGACAATGCGTATATAAATGGGCCCAAATACTGATCCAATCATTCAGCATCCTGAAGATGGGAGAGATGTACGCTCCCGAAACATCGATGTCTCCACATCACTTCACCTGGCTTGAAGCCCGAGAACATCTAGAGCATATTCGTCGCCAGGAAAGCTTCAACTCTTATTTCAGAGATCTACTTGTTTTTTTTTTTTTTTTAAAGTGTGTTTTCGTCTATCACTCAATGTTTACTAGTTATATAAGATTATACAAAACTCCTTCCAAATGAAGTGGACTTCACAGGCTATTCCCAGAAAATCAAGATATATGTTTTGTCATGAAAATATCTTTAATATATGGCATTTTAATCAAAATTGTTACTGCCATTTTTACGAAAATCAGAAATTTCAAAAAATGTTCTTTGTAAAGGTTGGAGGAAAGGGATTTTTTTTTTGAGTTATTCTCTCTGTCTCTCTCATACACGCACACATGCTCACACAAGTGCATCCATCCACTCACAAATGTTTTTCTAAAAATGTTTACTTTTATTCAGGGGGCATCAAAACATGTATTTCTGGTGAAATCTTGGCATCAAAGTTTTTGGGTGGAACACAGTGCTTCCTCTACTTAGTGTAAGGATATAGTAGAGAACAAGTCTCATGGATAGTAGCCTAGCTGCAAAGAAAATGAACGGTTGTCTACAAGGTGGGGTGTTATTACCCCTACTATGGAACCTGGTGGTTGATGGGCTACTTGTCCAAGCAAATAACCTAGACTTTAATATCACGGGCTATGCTGATGATATCATCATTATAGTTTGGGATAAATACACAGGAACAGTCAGAGAATCATGCAGTCGACCCTGAATATTGTGACAAAATGGGCTATGAATGAGGGCTTAACTATTAGTCCTCATAAAGCAGCCATAGTACCATTTACCAGAAGAAGAGACAGAGAGATTAGGACCTCTATTACCTTCAAGGTAAAGAATTTAAAATGTCTGAGGAAGTCAGATACTTGGGAATCACTTTTGATTCCAAGATGGACTGGAATCAGCATTTCAAGAAAACAATAAAACATATGAAAACAACTTTTCAAGTAGTAGACGCACGCATGGTAACAGATGGGGACTAAGACCTGCTATGATCCATTGGATATACACAAGGATAATCATACTATCGATAATCTATGGAGCACTGATTTGGTGGCCTAAGGTTCTCCAAACAGACTCTAAAAATCTACTAAATAAAGAGAATTCCTGAAATAGCGTCAGGTTTACTAAGAATTAGGAAATATATACAGGATGCATCTTTAGAAATGTTGTCAGACTATATAATTCCAAATAAACATTTTATAAAGAGCTTCAGGGCCATTATTGATCCTGAATGTTGGACGACTAAAACTCTGGAAACTCTTGAGAAAACTTTGATGTGGTTTACAGACAGCTCAAAGGATGGCTCAGGACCAGGATCCAGAGTATATGGCATAAGACCAAAGTGCAAAAAGCTTTTTCCCTTGGGTGAATATGCTACTGTTTTTGAAACAGAAATGTGTGCTATTATTCAATGTATACATGAAAATATAAAGAGAGCTTACACTGGTAAACAGATCCTTACCTTCTCAGATAGCCATGCTGCACTTAAGGCTCATAGTAGTCATAAGGTAACATCAGGACTGGTTTTAAATTGCCTAAACATACTCACAAACCTGGCAGAACAGAATGAAGTTCCACTCATCTGGGCACTGGGTCATAGTGGCATAGAGGGAAATGAAAAAGCTGAAGAACTTACAGGACAAGGAACAGCTTCACGTTTATTGGGCCAGAGCTGGCTCTAGGAACATCTCAATGTTTAGTAAGAGAGGCTGTTAAGAACTGGTCCACGGTAGAACATCATAAAACCTGGCTTAAAATGTCAGGAAACAAGCATGGTAAACTACAAGTATTACAAAACCATGTAAGGAAAGAGCTGAAAGCTTACTTAAATGTAACAGACTTCAGCCGAGTACAATCATTGCATTGCTCACAGGTCATGCTCCTGTGAAAAAGCATTTTAACATGATGAGAGTGTTTCAGGGTAACTTAAATTGCAGATTGTGCAAGAAAAAAACTGAAACAGCCCAGCACATTATATGCTCCTGTGATGCTTTGGCTCATGGGACACATTGTTTTTGGAAAAATGTTTTTAGAACCTGAAGAATTTAAAACCATATAGTTATGAGACCATATCGTTGGTAAAGGATGCATACATAATGAATTGACTTAAAACGATACAAGTAGCACAATAAGCCCAAGGCTGAAGTGTATCCGGAGCAATGATGGAAATCTGTGTTGTATAAGAAAAGAAAAGATGTAGAAGAGAAAGTAAAAATAAAAATGTAATAAAAAGAATTAAATATATTTGATATTTTATTACATTTATGTTCCTTGTGATATTAATAAAACATTTAATCAAAGCATAACATTAGGTTTGAAACACATTACAGAAGCATTATTCACCTTATTTATATAACACAACTTTTGTAGGTCCTAAAGCATAAGTTTCTAAAATGTTTCTAGATCAATAAACAGTTTAGATTTGTACAGTAGGGATGATGGTTCTGTGCTGGTGAAGCCTGGATGCGCATTGGTTATCTGGACAGTGAGCGAGCCCAATTCTCAGGCATGTGCAGTGAGTGCAATCTAGTTCAGTCTAGCAGCAGCAGTAGTAGTCCGAGTAACATCTCTCTTGCCAGAAATCTGTTTATGACTTTATGCTACCTTGAACTTTCTGTTTATAAATTAGTTACTATATGTTTCTGTAGGAGCGTCATTTCAGTTTCTGCATGGGGGGGGGCAAGATTGCTTGGAGCCGTTTCCCGAATTTTCATGTGCATTTTAATGATATATTTGGCATAAAAGAATTAATCTTTTTTTTCTTAAATGTGAAATATTTGTATTAAAAGAACAGATGTAATTTTTATTTTAGTAGAGCAATAATGTAACCTAATTATTTCTTGTAACAGGGGAGGGGGAAATTGACCCCCTGCCCCCTAAATGACACCCCTGTGTTTCTGTAATTAAACTTGGATTGCATATATTGTGTATTTTGGTGTGTTTATTGGAGGTTCTTGCCTTCTGCAAATTTTTATATAAAAATAAAAAAAGCTAATATACCACAAAATGATGGGAAAAAATGGCTAATGGAAAAAATAATTCCTAACTTGCCTCCAAGATCTGTTTGGTGATTCATAATGCACCATACCATAGTGTGCAGTTGGAAAAGGCCCCAACATCTCATACCAAAAAAGATACAGGACTTGTCCCATTCCATGAAAGGAGCTAAGTTTGGAGCTTTACAACCAAAGTAAGGGTCAAAGCCTGTTCCAAAAATTTATGTTGATAGTTTGTAGGCCATGCACACAATGTTCTCCGAATACCACCCTATTCATCGGGTCTTAATTGAGTAGAACTCATCTGGGCTGATATAAAGCAATGGGTAGCTTGGTAGAACACCCTTTTAAATTAGATGATGTTATTTATGAAGCTTAGCTAACAATATGTTGACAACATTAGCGTGGAAAAGTGGGAAAATGCCTGTCAACACATTAAGTAGGAAGACAAATATATTGGACAACAACAAGGCCTGTTTGAAAATGTAATAGAAGGTTTTGTAATCCAAGGTAGGGAATATAGTGACAGCGAAGGAGAAGAAGACTGAAGATGAAAGGGAAATATCTGAAGGAGATGAAAGGGAAAGACTTGCAGAAGAAAATGACAGTAGTGATATTTCTGGTGTAGTGTGTTTATCACACTAATAAAGCCCCTGCTTGTTTAAGACAATGTATTCGCGTGACAAGGTATGTGTATAATGTGTAAATATAAAAGAATGATAGAGCAATCTGAACATAGTGACAATAAACCAGTTATACAGTGGTGTGTGTTGTGTGTTTATGTCGTATCGGCGAAGTTCGTCTTCCAGCAGACAGACAACTGCTTGTAGGAGAATAACCGGCATTAGGCATAGACACTCTTCAGTGCGCTAGGAAAGTAAGTCACCGGTACAGAACTGCTGTCCCTACTGTAAGTAAGGTGTTGAAAATGTGGTGGAAGAGAGAGTACTTTTTTAAAGCTGCAAAATAGCCCCTAATGATCAGGTCATATGTCCCGACCCAAAGGAATTTAGGGGTAGAGCACTTGCCAATTTTAATAATTACAAAGCATGATAGGGCCTGACATATGGATGTAGCTAACTACATTGCAAACTATCTAGGTGAAATCTAATGCAGCTCAGAGAATTATTACCTCTTATATCAACAGCAGGGAAAGAAATGTAATTTCAATTAATCAACCCATTTCAAACAAATAAGCACATTTATTATAAAACATTATGTGGTACCTGGAGAGCTATGGTTTACCCCGTACTTGCCTCTCTTTCCACTCGCCACTAAAAAATGAAGAGAGTATGTACCTGGCTTCCCCTCCCCTACTGGTTACGTCACATTAACCACTGCCAACTTAGTGCAAAAACTCCCCCACAATCAATAAAAGCCGCTAAATGCCACACTATTATACAGAGAGAGCCAAAAAACTATGAACCGGCTGCGCAGTCTTTTTCCTGTCCACGTCCTCAGCACTCATTGCCATCTGCCGCTATCATAGAAAGGTCCGGATGAAACCATACAACATTTTTAAAACTATACTCCCGCCGCTGTATCTTTGCACTTGACAGTTCGTGTGGCTTCACCTAAGGTTGGCTACATTGTGATTGCGATGTTGCCAGAGTGGCTAGTAAACAACAACACCTGATTGTTCTCCTTTCTATTGTGTCTAAGCCGCATACAAAAAGTGTACATAAGTAGCGAACGTCATTGAATAATAACTATTTCGTATTATTATTGTTAATTGAAAATAAGCGATATAAGCAGCTTTGGTATGGTCGGATACTCCTTTCTATAATAATAGGCATAAATTTGTCTACGTATGGCGTCTAATTGGAAAGCATCAAGATTTGTGACTGGACGAGGCTGCTTTCTTTTCTTCCCTGGAGTTGATAGAAATACCTGTTGCGTTCCAGATAGTTCAGGAATTTTGTCCTCTTTCTCTTGGAGTTTCACTCCCTTGTGAATAAGAGTTCTCGTGTTTAGTCCAAGAGCTGCTGCAGTTCGTTGTATGGCTTTATCAGCAGGAATAGAGGGATTGCCATGAAGCTTCACATACCTACTCCTTTTCCTGTTCAAAGAATTCCCGGGTTCTCCTTAATAGTTCCAATGCCTGACTATTAAGTGGCACACCTCGGCGCAAAAGATTTTCACTTCGTGAATCATCACTCGGCGATCGGCGTCGTTTTTCAGACATTGTCGCACTTAAGTGTTGTTAAAATAAATAATATGAATGAAATATATATAAAATAGATAAATATAAATAAATATATATATAAACGAATAATAACAAAACTATCAAACAATAACCACAAATATAAATAACAATGAACAATATGTAGCTTGCAAAGAACAACTCAACACTCGTGCTAGAGATTCAGAAACTGAAGCACGTGGTTGGGAATAGTTACATCCGGCAACAGAGCCGATTCTAGTTCCGGTTCCGCTTTGTCATCGACCATCCGGAATGCTGCCTTGTGATTGGCTTAGGAAGTCAAACAGTTGAAGCTTTTCATCTGTTTTTTTGCGAGTGTACCAACTTAAATGCTAGCTGTCAAGTGCAATGTTACAACGGCAGGGGTATACTTTTAAAGGCTTTACTTATCAACTTTATGAAAGGAGATGCTGAAACTGGCCACTGTCGTTGTCCATACATTTTTGGCACCTCTTTAGGAAACTCTGCATCACTTGCTGTAGTTCATGTTGAGAAATGCTGGCAATTTCCTGGCAGATATTTTGTTTTAATTCTTCCAGGGTGTGTGGGTTTGTCTTGTACACTTTATGTTTTAAGTTACCCCAGAGATAGAAATCGCAGGAGGCTAGGTCAGGGGACAGAGGGGGCCACAAATCTCAACTAATAATTCTGTCCTCAAACACACTTTCAATTGTTCTCATCAAAATATTGGCCGTATGAGCTGTTGCAGAGTCTTGTTGTAAAAAGGCAAAATCATGCTCTCTGTCTATTAATTCTCTAAAAACAGGGGGCAAAATTGTATTCACGTATGCACAGGCTTCAACTATTGACTCGAAAAAAAATTGGCCCTATAACTCTTTCCCCATCTTTTAGATTTCTTAGCCTGAACACTTCCTGTGGCCTGAAATTTATTGTAAAGTTCATGAATTGTTGTACGGCCTGGAACTTTTACACCTGGAAATCTTTCTGCAGATTGTACTTTTGCTTGGCGAACTGAGTTAACACATATGAATCATAAATAAATACATGCTGTGCAGTAGAAAACATATACTGAGCCATAATATACTTTGTGACTAAGTACAGAACAAAATAATAAATAACTTGTAATAACTGAACTACATCACATCACTGTCAACTCAATACTGCACTTTACACTGCACAGTAAAACCACGTCAACTGCGTGACCTTGTTCATAGCAGCAGTGCGTTATCATGTTTCCAGATGACCAGTGGAAAAACACCATGCAGCCGGTAATATTGTTCATTAAGTACTCCTTCATGACAAAAAAATTGGTGTATGGTGCGCCATGAGTGGAGAAAGAATTATAGGTCCAATTTTTTTCGAGTCAACAGTTGACACCCGTACATATGTGAATACAATTTTGCCCCCTTTTTTTTATAGAATTAACAGACAGGGAGCGTGATTTTGCCTTTTTCCAACAAGACTCTGCAACAGCTTATATGGCAAGTATTTTGATGAGAAGAATTGAAAGTGCGTTTGAGGACACAATTATTAGTAGAGATTTGTAGCCCCATCGGTCCCCCGACCTAACCCCCTGCGATTTCTATCTCTGGGGTAACTTAAAACATAAAGTGTACAAGACAAACCCACACACCCTGGAAGAATTAAAACACAATATCCGCAGGAAATTGCCAGCATTTCTCAATGTGAACTATGGCGAGTGATGGAGAGTTTCCTAAAGAGGTGCCAAAAATGTATGGACAACGACGGTGACCAGCTTCAGCATCTCCTTTCATAAAGTTGGTAAGTAAAGCCTTTAAAAGTAGTTTTAAAAATGTTGTATGGTTTCCTCTGTGCCTTTCTATAATAGCGGCAGACGGCAACAAGCGCCAAGGACGCGGACAGGAAAAACACTGTGCAGCCAGTTCGTAGTTTTTTGGCTCTCTCTGTATAAGTATATAAATTTTTGTCCAGATGAGTTAAACAGTAGAGATTTTTAAACAAAGAACTGAAAATTAGTATTATAGAAATATTTTGAAAATCACACGTAGCCTGTAATATTTGCCATATCCTAAGGTTTAGGTGTCCAAAGTTTTGCGCAAATGAGTTTAAAGTTTACAGTTTTCTTCTGACTTCCTAAAGCATAAGTTCTGTTCAAGTCATTCAAACCATGTTAACTTGTATGCGGGAGGTTGAAACTAATGGAGAGCTAGTTTTTGAAAAGCAGCACTGCGACCTAGTGGTTAGACCGCTTGCCTCTTACCAAGGTGGTCCGGGTTCAATCCCAGGGACCTGCATGTGGGATTTGTGGTGGACAAAGCAGCATCTGGGCAGTTTTTCTCTGGGTTCTCTGGTTTCCTCTACCATGTTTCATTCCACCAGTGCTCCATCATCACTTTTCCTATCATTCATCTCTCATCTGCATCTATCGTCCACTTCCTCGCCTCTCATCCTGGGCATGTGGCCGATCACCCACCCTGGTCTCTCACTCTCTGATCCATAGGCCTGCCTGGGTGTCATCGTGCATCCTGGGGAGTGTGAGTCCTCAGTTCAGGTGGACGATTACAAAGGGAAGGCTCTGGCTCAGTTGGGCTGTTTCTGCCTTGTAGTTTTTATAGTTTTTGAAAGCTTTAGATTGCCATAAATGATGCAAATTTGTACATAAGGGGTTGATAATATGGTAGAGGTGATTTTTGGAAATTGTTAGGTAGCTTTAATTCCTGCAGGATCTTACAGACTAAGTATACAAAGTTCCATCCATATATGAGGGTTGGGGCAAAAGTCATGGCAACTATTTATCTTCTTGAAGATACCAGTCCAGTTGGAAAATGTGACACACATAGACAAAAGGACAAGGTGTTAGCTACATGTGTGGACAATGAATAGCACTGAAATATCGTAACACACTAATTTATTATGGTAGTAACAGGGCAATATGGCCTTCACGGTGCAAAAGAACGACAACACAGTACACATACAGTTTTGACACGACAAGCCTGGGCCTAAAGACCCTCAAAGTAGTCCCCTGCTACTGTCACCACACGCTGCCAACGATGTGGGAGGCGCTGAATACCATCTGCCTCAACATTTGCCGCACCATGTGTGAATCGGGTCACCTGTTTGTGCACAGCATTAGCAATGTCCTCTCGTGTTGCAAACCGCCTACCACGTAGTGGCTCCTTAATCTTTCGAATGAGATCAAAGTCATAGGGCGAAATGTCGGGAGAGTACGGTGGGTGCTCCAATTCTTCCCATCCCCAACGTCGCAGTAGCTGCCCTACACACTCTGCTTTATGTGGTTTTGCATTGTCGTGCAGGATTATTGCACTGTCCACAAGATCCAGACGTTTCTCCCAAACACCACATCGTACCTGTTGCACCAGGAAGTCCCTGTAATACTGTGCGGTCATGTTCTGCCATGTGGAACAAAGAGGCAAACAATGACACCCCTGACATCATACGCAACGATAACCATCAATTTGACTGGGGAAGGATTCTGACGGAACTTCTGCCTCTTTGGTGATCCAGCATGTCGCCACTCCGAGGTCTGACGTTTCAGTTATGGTTCGTATACCTTGGTCCAAAATTCATCGATGGCGATTATTCGTGACAAGAATTGATCGCCGACCTGTTACCAGCGTGCAAGGTGGTCAGAGCATATTGCATAGCACACCTACCTTTGAACTTCCATCAGTGCATGCGGTACCCCCATGATGCGATTTTTTGCATAGTTGTAACTCATTACGCAATATCCTGTGGACGGTGCGTTTCTCGATGCCACTTGCCATCTTTAACTCCAGTAGCGTCCATCGTCTGTCTTCATCCAGGAGCTGCTCGATGATGGCACATGCCACATCGGTCCGCACACTGACAGGTCGTCCCGAACGTTGCTCATCACTGGTTGACACACGTCCTTGCTGAAACTTTCCTACCCACCATGCTACTATATAGTATGGTAGGTCATTATTCCCAAGGGCTTCCACTAATTCACTGTGACATTCCATCGCATTTTTCCCTTGGAGAACAGCTATTTTGATGTAAGCGCACGCTCAACACGGGTTACTTCCATCTCGCACGACACTCACTAACTGACTGATTTCACAGCCCTCGCTGTCCTACTACCAGCTATCACAGAGCCATCTGTTGTTCTGCATACACACTATGCCTGCAGAACTTCCACACGACACATATACGTTTGTGATCCGTTCACATATCTACAAGTAAAAAAAATAGTTGCCATGACTTTTGCCCCAACCCTCGTATGTCAAACAATATTTGTATGTAAGGAGGTTGAAAATAAGAGTATGGGGTAGGTTTTTTAAAGTGGTGTGTAGCCTACAATTTTTGCTGGGATCAATGTTTTGTACAGATTGTTTAAATTATGCAGATGTGAACTTATGGGGGATGAAAATATGAGTAGGGGTAGTTTCTCAACAAGTTTATGGTGGCTTATAATTTTCATTGATTCCTATAGCGCAAGTGCATAAACCTGAGTTCTGAATGGTCAAACAGTGTAGTTTTTAATATTAAATTAAGTAGAAGTTTATAAACAGTGATGTGTTATTAAAGTTCAAGGTATTTATACTAAACATGTTCAAGGTATTTAAACTAAGTGATATATAGTGTTTCAAATTTCTAGCTCATCAGTCAATGTAGTAAAGTTTTTATTTACAAGCGGTTGAAAATAAAGGGTAAATGTGGTATTTAAGAATTTTAAGGTAGTATAATATATTTTAAAATAAAGTTTGGGGTAGTTTTTGGAAGTTGTAAGCCTATTTTAGCTATGTCCTGTGGTATGATTGTACAATATTTTGTCCAAATAGGCCAAACAGTGCAGACCGACATGGGTAGCCGAGATCGTTAAGGCACAAACACATGAATGGAAGGTCTGGGATTCAAATCCTGTCAGAACCATCCTCTTTCATTGAGGTTTCTTCCAGGTTTACCTCCATACTCATAACTGGCAAATGCCAGGGAGGTACCCTATAAACTTAGACCTGGAACATTTCCTTGCCCAATTATCATTTAATTTCATGTATTATCAGTGCTCACCACCTGTGATGTCATATGCAGTAAGAACAGGATTAAATGCTACATAAAAGCAAACAACATAGAATTTTATATTATAAATGGATTGAAAGTATATAGTTTTTAAAAGCTGTATGGTAGGCTATAATTTTTTTGTTAAGTCCTATAATGTTAAGTGCAAAAAGTTTAGAGAGTTGATTTGTATGTAAGAGGTTGAAAATAAGGTTAGTGAAGTGCTTGAAAATTGTTGGTAGCTTATCATTTTTTTCCAAATTCTAAAACCCAATATAAAGTTTTGTTGCATTCATACCAAACACACTGCCTAGTAACAATGTTCAACTAAATTAAAGTAAAATTCATAGATATGCAAAAGTGTACATTCTCCACATCCAGTGACCCCATTTTGAAAATTTTAAGCCCCCTCCTTTTCACCTTTTTCAGCTGGAAGTCATTAAAAATCTGTCATGTTTGCAATAAAGGGACAAAACTTTTCTGATATTCATATTCAACAAAACGGCATTGAAACAGGCTAACATGAATCCCCTCTAAACATCAATTTTAATTCTCTTTTTCTTAAAATATCTTATAGCCTTTGTTTGTGGGGAAGAGCAAGCTAATTTTAATGCTGAAAGAATTATCAAAATCGATTGATTAATTTTTTAGGAAAAAAAAAAACACGCCTGCCCCCGCACGCACACGCGCGCGCGCGCGCGCACGCACGCGCGCACGCACGCACGCACGCACGCACGCACGCACGCACGCACACACACACACACACACACACACACACAAAATTTTATATATATTATATTTGTATAGATAATTATACTGTTCCAGTATCTTTCTTAGGTTTTTTCAGAACCATAATTTAACTTTATGTAATACATATTTAGCCCCATTTTGTAAGGGAATGCAGGATTTGGAAGGACAATAGTTGGTTGGTTCCTTCTTGTTTAACTTTTTGAACAGACTGTTTCATTTTCTGAAACCCAACCATGCTAAGATGTGGATAATTCCAGACATCTCTGAACTGTCCTGTCATACTGTTTGTCCACCAGCTCTTGGTAGGAATGCAGTCAGTTGGTCAATCAGTAAACAATTCCATACACTGCAATATTTGATGCTGAATTTGCTCTTCTAATTATGCTTGCAACAATAAATTTACTAAGCTGTGCTGGTAGAGGTACTCATGCCAGAGAGGTTCGTAATGAGGTACCAGACTAAGAAGTAGCTCAACAGAAAATCCAACCCAAAGGGACTCCCAGCTGGAGGACCTTCCATGGGCTCTGGTCCACCCAATCAAGGTGGGAATGCATCGTGCTGAGGGATGAATGGCATTGGGGTGGTAAAAAATGCAGTGTCACGAACGATCTCTTCAGGGCACTAGGCGACACCCTGAAGTAATTAGCCTTCCCAATATATATGGGGCTCTGTATTGGGTGACTTTTATTTTCCTACTACTCGTAGAACCAAGATGGACCAAAATAAAATAAATATTTCCAAGGCAGGTGTGAGAGACTCTCCAGTTGAGAGAAATCTCTCATCTGACAAAGAAAAGTCAAGTGACAGAGACTCTCCAGTAGAGCAAAATCTGTCACTAGATAAACAAATGGGTGCAACTGCATCTGGAATTAATAGAATGCACCTGGACACCAAGAAGTTGTCAGGGGCAGCTAGAAGAAGAATTAAAAAAACTAAAAAAATGAGTGAAGGCACAGGCAACGTAAACCCACAGAGTAGAGGGGGGGAGGTCCTTACTGATCCAGGGACTTCTAAAAGAACCAGGACAAGTGTGGATACTCCTCCTTCGGATAAAGCCAAACCTGTTAAAGAGGCCTAGGGGCACTGAACCTGGTGTCACTTACAGGGAAGCTTTGGCTGCTTTTAAGATGGCAATTGTTGAAGAATCCTAACCTGAGAGAAAGCTGATTGGGGAGGACATTCGACCCATTTAGGCTGAGATTCTGAGGAAGATTGATGAGGCGCCATCTAGCGAATCTCTACCTAAACTCAGGTCCTTTTCTCTACAGGATGGGGCTCTGATATATTATTGTGATGATGAGCAGTCATGCAATTGGCTCCAAAAACACATTCAAGGAACTAAAATCAAGGCGAGATTAGTTCTTAAAGTAGTAGATCCAAAAGATCTACCTAAGCAAGTCAAGGTGGCCCTTAGGACTCGGGACATTACAACCGATGATCCTAAGGTGTTGCTAAGACGCATCCAGGGATTAAACCAGGAGCTGAATATAGAGCACTGGAAAATCATTGACTCCTCTGGTCAACGCCTAATTTTAATGGTGGACCAAGAGTCTGCTAAGAAGATAAAGGAACTTGGCATGTTGGTTCGGCCTATACCGGGGTAGACAGGGCCCTTTTAAAGATACTGTCTGACCTGGAGAGGAAGGCAGAATCAGACAAGGCGAAGAAGGTAGGCAGCAATGGCTGAGACAGTCTGGAGACGATGGAGATAGGGGACTCTGGAGGATCTGCATTGGGTACTGCTTAAGGTAAGTGTTGTGGGTTGAATGCAATTATGAAAATAGTTCAAATTAACTTGCAGCACTGTAAGGCAGCTTCAGCCATTCTAAGTAAGAGACTTGTTGAAGACAATGTTGATATTGCTCTCATACAGGAACCTTGGCTTTACAGAGGTTCAATTAGAGGGATCAGTTGTACTAAGGGCACTATATATAGACCTAGTAATAATAATCCAAGATCATGCATTTATGCTAAAAATTGGATAAATGCATTGCTTCTTATTGAGCACTGTTCCAGGGATGTAACTACAATCCAAACAACAGTGGAGGAGGCAGGATAGAGAAGAGTTTTAATACTCTCTTCCATCTACCTCCCTTATGAAGACACTGATCCACCATCAAGAGCGGTGAGGGACCTTGTGACGCACTACAGAGAGAATGGAAAGGAGTTAATCTTGGGGGTTGATGCCAACGCACACCACACATTGTGGGGGAGCAATGATATCAATCCCAGAGGAGAAAAGATAATGGAGTACTTGGTGAGTACAAACCTTAATATTCTAAATCGAGGTAATGAACCAAGCTTTATAACTTTACGAAGGGAGGAAGTCATTGATATATCGATAGGGACTAATATTGTTGAGAACCTAATTTCAGGGTGGCATGTATCATCGGAGATCACTCTCTCTGATCATAGATGCATATGCTTCAATATCAAAGCACAAGTCACTCTACCAGTGATTTACAGAAATCCGGGGAAAACTGACTGGGATGGATATAGACAAGACCTATCAGCACTGACATCGGGTATCTCAAGGAACATTCGTTCGATATTGGATGTGGAGTTTGCCGTTGATGAATTACAATGGTCAATTCTCCTATCCTATCATCAGAATTGTCAGCCTACGGTAGCTTACTCATCAAGGCTTGTGCCTTGGTGGACAAAAGAGTTAAGCAGACTTAGGAAGAAAGCAAGGAAATTATTTAGACTTGCAAAAAGAACTGGTGATTGGAACTCATATAGACAAGCCCTCACCAATTATAATAAAGAAATATGCAAAGCCAAAAGGATTTCGTGGAGGGAGTACTGCCAGGGGATGGAGAATGTTTCCAGCAGTGCAAGATTCATGAACCATATGCCAAAGGGTGTTAAAAAAATTGTGAGCACTGACTAATTTTGAAGATTTAGAAGCTAGTAACAGTGATGTGTCATAATTTAAAATAAAGAGAGTTGAGGATTGTTACACTACATCACTAAAATATTCTTACTTGAACGCATTTCGGGAGACGGCTTGTTCCCATCGTCAGCATGTTCTCAACTGATGTTTCTGGTCATCGTCTGGGGGATGTGTGTGGCTAGTGGTGTTCTCTGGTGCTGGGCTGATGAACCTCCAAAGGCTGCTGGGTGGCGGCAGTTTGAAATTTATTAGGTGATTCCTGTGTTTGACAATATGTATTTTTCCCCAGATGTCCAATTCATTGCTGCTGTTGATCGGTTTCAAGAGTTTTATGTTCGGAGTGATATCATGGTTTGAAGACCAGAAATGATGTGCTACTGCTGATTTATCTGGCTGCTTTTGGTAAATGCATCTCATATGCTCTTTTAGTCTTATTTCAAGATTTCTTTTGGTTCTTCCTATGTATACCAGGTTACATTCATTACAATCAATTTGATATATACCAGCTGATTTATCGTTGGGGATAGGATCTTTTGTTCTGTTGCATAGTAGTTTCTGTATATTGTGGTTATTCTGTGGAGACAGGGTGATGTTGTATTTCTTGAAAATCCTTTGAAATTTATGATGTGTCCAAGGGTGATAAGTGAATTTTCTATATGCTTGTGGTTTTTGTTGTCTGAGTAACGTAGTCATTTGTTGGATGTATTTCTGTCTTTCAAACCTTTTTATCTTCTTATCTATTGTTTTTTTCTGGTATTCCTCTTTCTCCATTGGTATATGTACTAACCTGTTTGTAATACTATTTAAAATTGCATGTTTGTGGCTTGTAGGATTGTAGCTATTGTTTTTTATATAATTTTCTGTGTGCGTTGGTTTTCTGTAAATGCCGAACGTTAGTTTGTTGTGTGCATTATTTCTGATGATCCTGATGTCTAGGTAAGGTAATTGGCCATTTTCTTCTTTTTCTATTGTGAATTTAATAGATCTTTTTTGTAAATTTAATAATTTCAAAGCATCTTCTGAAAGATTTTTAGGAACAATAGCAAAGATATCATCTACATACCTATACCAGGTTTTGAATAGATGTGGGAAAGATTTAGTAATATGGCATTCAAAATGGCTCATATATAGTTCTGCTAAAAATGGTGAAAGGGGGTTTCCCATAGTTGGGCCTGTGGTTTGTTTAAAGATTTTGTGATGGAATGAAAAGAAATTCTGGTCCAGACATAATTTTGTTAGTTTTAGGTAATCTTCTGTTTGTGCTCTAGGTGTGCCATTGTTTAATATCCAATTTTCTAGGAGTGGTAATAATTCTTCTTTTGGTATGCTTGGGAAGAGTGCAGTAACATCAAATGATACCATCATGTCTGTGGGTGATATATTTATATTTGAAAGATGACTGGTTAATTCTAATGAATTTTTTATACTAAGATTTTTGAACATAGGCATGGAGTTAAAGGTATTTGAAAGCCATTTTGCTAGTTTATATGTGGGGGAGTTTATGTCATTCACTATGGGCCTCATCTTGTTGCCGAGTTTGTGTATTTTTGGTAGTGCATATAACCTAGGTATGGTGGGAAAATCTGGTTTAATTCTCGATTTTTCGGCTTTTATTAATGTTTTGGTTTCTATCAATGTGTTCTGAAGTGACTTGGTGCATTCTTTTAATGGATTTTTTGCTGATTTCTATCCCCAACGATAAATCAGCTGGTATATATCAAATTGATTGTAATGAATGTAACCTGGTATACATAGGAAGAACCAAAAGAAATCTTGAAATAAGACTAAAAGAGCATATGAGATGCATTTACCAAAAGCAGCCAGATAAATCAGCAGTAGCACATCATTTCTGGTCTTCAAACCATGATATCACTCCGAACATAAAACTCTTAAAACCGATCAACAGCAGCAATGAATTGGACATCTGGGAAAAAATACATATTGTCAAACACAGGAATCACCTAATGAATTTCGAACTGCCGCCACCCAGCAGCCTTTGGAGGTTCATCAGCCCAGCACCAGAGAACACCACTAGCCACACACATCCCCCAGATGATGACCGGAAACATCAGTTGAGAACTTGCTGACGATGGGAACAAGCTGTCTCCCGAAATGCGTTCAAGTAAGAATATTTTAGTGATGTAGTGTAACAACCCTCAACTCTCTTTATTTTAAATTGTGAGCACTGTCAAACTGCCTGATGGCATGTACACACAGTCTGGTTCTGAGACGCTCCTGCAACTTGCGAGGGCTCATTTTCCAGACTTTAAGGTAGTCAATGACAGCAATTCTGTGAAGGGGCAACCAAATCTGGACCATCTTTCTTTGGACAGAGGATTGGAACCTAATCAGGAGCGTAGTCAATGTCACTAAAATAAGATGGGCCATTAAGTCGTTTGGACCATATGAATCGGCAGGCCCTGATTTAATCATTCCTGCATTTCTACAACATGGTATTGATTCAGTTTAATCCCTACTTTGTAGTATTTTTAGAGTTTGCCTAGCCTATGGATATATACCCATGGCTTGGAGACAAATAAAGGTGGTGTTTATACCTAAACCAGGGTGTCCTAGTTACGCCCGGCTAAGGCTTATCACCCTATAAGTCTCTCCTCTTTTGTGCTTAAAACTCTGGAGAGGTTAGTGGATAGGCACATTAGGGATAATGTTTTAATGGAACATCCATTAAACAAATATCAATTTGCCTATCAAATAGGAAATCAATGGAAGCAGCACTTCATCAAGTGGTCTCGACTATTGAGAAGGTACTTAATACCAGAGAAATAGCCACTGGTGCTTTTCTTGATATTGAAGGTGCGTTTGACAGGGTATCTTATGATGTAGTGTCGAATGCCCTTTACGGACACGATGTACCTTCACTTCTTTGTGAGTGGATATGTTGTCTTACAACATAGGAAGATAACCATGAATCTATGTGGGGAGACGCTAGATGTGTCCATGGAGAGGGGCTGCCCACAGGGGGGTGTTTTATCACCCCTGCTATGGAACCTTGTAGTGGACACACTTCTTTGTGCACTCAATAGTGATGGTTACTTCACAGTTGGTTTTGCAGATGATATTGCAATAATCATAAGAGGGAAATTTCCTCACATAGTTTCTCAAGTGCTACAAATGGCGCTTAAGAAAGTGGAAGCTTGGTGCAAGATGAATAATCTAACTGTTAATCCAAGCAAAACAGTAGTGGTACCCTTTACCAGGAGAAGGGGGCCTGATTTAACCAGACTCTCTCTCTTTGGTGAAGTAGTGCCCTATTCAACACAAGTTAAATATCTTGGGCTTGTTTTAGACAAGAAATTAACTTGGAAACATCACATGGAATTATGTATTACCAAAGCCTACAGAGTCTTTTGGACATGTAGAGGTATGCTTGGTAAGACATGGGGTCTGAAATCTAGTATAGTGTACTGGATATACACTGTCATGGTGAAACCTATATTCTCCTATGCCGCACTGATGTGGAGGCCTAGAGTTAATTTAAAGGTGTGCAGAAAGGAACTGTGTATATTACAGAGGACCTTCTGCATTTCAATATGGGAGCTTTCAAAACTACTCCAACTGCAGCAATGGAGATGCTGATTGGGCCTGCACCTCTCCACATATGGATGAAGGCAGAAGCCATGATCGCGTATAACCATATTTGTCGCCAAACCAAAGTGTCTAATACTGGACATATTAATCATCTCAAGCTTCCTTGGGATAAGAATGTACAACAGATACTCAACATGAGGACTGACATTCTTGAACCAAGATTCAAGCTTGAATTGAAATTTATGGTCTCCTATCCACAGCGGGGTGAATGGGAAAGACTGGTAAAGCCTCATAATAACAAAGGTCCAATCTGGTATACTGATGGTTCTAGAACCGAATGGCTTTATGGTAATGGCACCAAGATTTCTTATAGTCTGGGTACCTTAGCTACAGTTTTCCAGGCTGAGGTTTATGCAATCCTAGCCAGTGTCATGGAAAGCATTAAAAGGAGATATAAGAATAGAAGTGTTCTTATCCTCTCAGACAGTCAAGCTGCTCTTAAAGCACTTGAATCACCATCAATAAAATTAAAGCTCATCTTAGAATGCCGGGTCATTACACTGGCTGAACACAATAAGGTTCAACTTATGTGGGTGCCAGGACACACAGGTATACCAGGCAATCAGAAAGCAGATGAAGCAGCCAAGATTGGCAGTGAAATCCCATTTTTGGGTCCAGGGCCTGTACTGGGGATGTCCTACAGACCAGTGAAACAGGCTATTAAGCGCTGGGCTCAAGCAGAACACAAGAACTACTGGAACTCCATTGAGGGTTGCAGACATTCCAAGTTGTTTATTACAGACCTGGATAACAGCTGGGCAAAGTACCTGTGCAGTCTTAGTAGAAGAAGGCTTGCATGGGCAACAGGATTCATTACAGGACACTGTGCCCTAAAGTTTAATCTATACAGAATGGGATTGTTTAACAACCCTATCTGTAGTAGATGCCTAGAAGCAGATGAGATTGTTACTAATTTGCTATGTGATTGCCTGGCTCTTGCGAATCAAAGAGCAAGTTTTTTGGCAATCACTTTCCAAAGATAGATGAACTATCGAAAGCCTCAGTTAGCAATCTGGTTAAGTTCATAATGAGCAACAGACTACTTAACTGATGAAAGGAGGGATGCGCAATAGATCTTTAAGGTCGCAGTGCTTGGGCATAAAACCCACCCCTTTTTCAAACTAGAAACAAAGTTACAATAAATTTGTTCTGAATGAAAAGGACTTAACAGGCTATTCCCAGGAAATTAAAGGTATACATTTTATTAGGCATGTAAATATATTAAATATATGGTATTTTAATCAAAATTGTTAGAGTAATTTTTGAGAAAACCAAAAATAAAGAAAAATTGTCTATGTAAAAGGTAATTTGGGGTGGACAGATTTCCTCGCATCTTTGGCAGATAATGAGCTTAAATATCAAGTTTGGTATTTATCCAACATTTTGTTTTTAGCCCCCTCCCTTACTCTTTTCAGGGGGCCTCAGAATATGCATTTCCAGTGAAATGTTGATTTCAAGTTTTTGGGTGAAATGCATTACTTCCTCTACCTACCAGGTACGTGATAAAAAAGTAAAATTATAATTATTTTTAATGTATATTAATGATTATGTGTCCATTTCAGTTGCTGTCATGAAAATAACTGCGAATTTCAAGATATTTCAGTATTTAACATTTCTTAAGTGTTTTATATTCTACCCTTCCTGTATCCCTGGTTTATAAGTATTTTATCTTCCAAAATAAGGTAAAAGAGCTTGCAACTTCTTCACACAACAGTTTTCTGAAGTTTGGATTTTATGTATAAGGTTGTAAGTCCATTAAACTCCATATGTATAACAATTTTCATTTGTATGATCAGTGGTAAAAGAATGGGACCCTACTAAAATTGAAATAGAATGGTTTAAAAATGCATATAGCAGATGCTGTACTGTAACAATTAAAATATTAGGAAAAACTGGGATACTTTCAAACACTTAAATTTGAATTATTCAGATGTTTTGAAGGAAAAAAGAATGTTTTGCCTTCTTATGTAAAATTTTATAAATATGAAAAGCAACTTCATAACCCTGAGGTACAGAATTCAAATTATTCAGATACTTACCACTATCTGGACTCAGAATATTCACCACCTCAATTCTATCAAAATATATAATCACACCACCACTTGTTCCACAGGGTACATTCTTCACCTCATCTGTTTGTAATGTAACCTAAGCACACCGAAAATTTCTCTCTTAAACATGCTAGAAGTTAACACAGTAAAAAATAAAATTCACTTTAACACACAGTTGGAATCATATAACACAATAGGGATTAAAACTAGCAAGGTATGGACAACTGGAAGTGAGCTAGAGTCTGACTACCAGATTTTTAACTCAAGGGTACATGGTCAATACCTTTGCTTGCTATCTGAACAACAAATAAGCACAGGCATGAACGTAACTTAGTGCTTTACACAAAAGAATATGGAAGCAAAGCATTTTTTTTTACTAGCCTTTAGCTACCTCCCAGCTGACCACCTCTAAGATCCCACTACAATGATGTGATGTTACAATTAAATATCTACTACTGGCTGTTACCAAAGCAGCTCATTTTTGGGCAACTAAGCAGTTTTTGCTGTACTAATCATTAATTATACTGGACTTAAAATACTACTACAATACTCTGAAGCCCTCATCTCTCATGTACCCCAGACAGTTGTGATATTGTGCACTAAAAGCAGCAGTACTAATCTAGAAGACTTATTTTCTTTTATTGAATGTTTAAATAAAAATAAGATAGGTTAGTTCCTAGTCTCTCTTCTTATCTGTTAAAATTTAATAAATTATTTTTTAATGTATTTTCTTAAACTGGTAAATAAAAATCCCTGTTGGCTTTTATTTGTTTCATTGAATCACTTTAAGTGAGAATGTGAACTGCTCATTTTAAGTATCTGAGCATTACAAAGCACTCACATTTAGATTTATTTTAAGTTGTTATCAGTAAATAATGTATTTATTCATCAATAGGACCTCCCTTTTTTCCCTATTTTTACTTCCAAAATTGGGGGAGAGTCCTATAGGCATGAACTTCATAAAATCAATTGATTTGGAGAGGAGTAATCAAAAAATAAGCTATTTTTAATGCTATTTATGAGATATTTAATTGAAATAAACAAAGTTACATGTGTAATCAACAATTCATTGCTCTAGTAGTAAGTCTGTTAACATCTCGCACAGCCATAACTTCTGCAAAGATGAATAATGTGGTGGATAGGCATGGCCTGTAAATACTTGAACAATTGGCTACCTATAACACGAAAATCCTTGTTTTTAATATCTATATAGGTAATTATGTTTATGCTTAAAAAAAATACTTGGGCAAGGGAAGAATAGTAATAGGGTACCTATTGTTGTGGAATCATTGCCCAGCCTCAGCTCACCTTAAATTCTGAACCTGATATTCCTTGGTTTTTGCACGTGCTTTAAACTGCAGCATTTCATGTGTTACAGCATGACCATTGTTCCTTGTTTCAACAACCCACTCTTAACACTTTTTTATTGACTTCTTAGACTTTCCTATCTGGATTCCACAAAAAAATTTATGGTCTTTCTTAACTAGCATTAGTTGATACTTCTGACTGTGCCAATATTTAATCATTTTAGGCTGTACGTCAAATTCACAAGATGGCGCTCTTATGCAATTTTTTTTTACAAAATCAACAACTTTAATTTAAAAGAGGCCATGAAACTCATTCTGTGATTTCTGATACTCATTTTATAAATTTTCACACTCACAGTATGCATCAAAGATAAAGGCAGATGCGTGTAAACTAAGCAGCTGCACGAGTGGGTAGGAAACAGGAAGGGGTTGGTCTTACCCTTCTTCTTCTATGATTGGCCATAGCCTGAAAGACTAATTGTCACTGGGCTTTACCATGCCATTTGCTTGTCACAGAAGCTAATAAGGCAATGTTGTTAGATTTCGCTTGACATAAGGAATTTGTCAATTTCCTAGAATTTTAATTTTGCCTCTCAAACATTAATGGGGAGTACTATAGGTGATGGGGTCCTATAGCCGACTAAATACGGTATTTAAGTTAAAAAAACAATTTTCTTTAGATCTTTAATTCAAAGTTAAAACAAGTGTACATCACTGTATACATCCTCCAAGTACAAATAGTATTTGAAATGTGTTTTTGTTTTAGCCGATTTCATCAAATCCAAACAATTTTGCTGCATATACGTGAAAGAACTGTCTTGTGAATTACATTGAAGTTAGAAATTTATACCACTCTCATAAAGCAATAATACATTTTTGAGCAACTTTGGGAATTCAGTGAACATTATGCTGTAGGGTAGCCATCACCTTATCCCCCAAGTGTGAATTTCAGTACCCAGCTGCAGTGGAAGCACATGGTTACCAATCTTTACAAATCTATGAAACACATAATAAAAGCATTCATTAAATTTATCCAATGTAATCGAGAACTCTCTGTGATTTAAATAATGCCACATAATTTATCTCTTCCAACTGGAATATTGTCTTTCACTGTATCTTCTTCAATCAGGTTTAACTGCTCCTTATGTTGCCCGTACTTGCATATATCCAACTTACTTACTGATAAAACTGCAAGTCAATGATTCCACATGGATTCCTACAGTCCATGTTCCTCAACATAATGTTATATCTGCTAACCATCCACTCCTTATATATAAATTCAAATATTTTATGAAACCTTTTAGTGCTTTCAGCATATATTAATTTTATTCTGCAATAATTAACTGGCTGCGTTTTCTGTCCCTAGAAAAGGTTTTTCAAGTCTAATTCAATTTTCCAACTTACAGGCTAGTGTGAAAGGGCAACTATCAATTATAAATTAACCCTAAGGGAGGTTAATTATGAGGATCGATTCAGAAGACATGGCATAAAAATGTTTTTGTCCATAAAACAAAAAATATGTCTAGCTCAGAATATACTATGATTGAAAACTATTTTATAATGTACAGGATGCCACCACCAGATTGTGTCTGTGTGCATTGTTGACTAGTTTATAGCACATTCAAAAGTTATATGCTAGAGGCTATGTTCCAAGATGGATACAAGTTGAATGGTGATCACACGTGAAAATTGCAGTTCTTTGTAGCAGATATACTTGTCAGTGTTATACCAAGCTATAACAAGCATTGGGTGATAGTGCATTGCCTATTTGAACTGTTGGATGGAGACCTTCAAATATGGATACGTAGCAAATGTTGACCTGCTCTAAAGTGGATGTTTTAAGTCTGCTCACACAATGTAACTGTTAATTATCAGATAAAAGGCATTGGATAGTGAACAAATATCCTCACATATGACAGTGTTCTGCATTTATGAGAGGACTTGTAGATGCACAAGGTTTGTGCAAAGGGGGTGCCACTTCAGTTAATGGAGGTGCAAAAATGGACTCACTATGAGACCTGGAGCAGTTCCAATGTGAGGGAAACAACACGTTGAATCAAATGATTGCATCTGACAAAACCTGGGCACAAGCGTATGAACCTCAACTAAAGTGCCAGTCAAATTAATGGTTTACCACAAAGACACAAATTTGACAGAACCATCACCCACAAAGGTCATGATCAGTTTAGCATATACAGTCCATTCGCATTCTTTTCAACCAGCAAGTAGGGGAAGGGAGGGGAGGACACATTTGTAGAGCTAGGCGACCTGCTCCAACTCCTTGCACACCTGGCCAAAAAGAATGCGAATAGACTGTAATGGTATTCTGGAGTGTCAACCTGTGAGGGCCACACTGTCAATACCCATACTACAGATCATCCCTGATGTGCCATCTGCAATGTATATTGAGGAGGAAATGTCCAGCACTACTGGACAATGCCATAATCCTCAATGATAATGCAACAGCCCACACTGCATTTCCTGTCAGGAACCTTTTGCAATGGTGGGAGTGGGAGTTGGAGATCTTGGAACACCCTCCCTCTCATCTGATCTTACTTCAAAATTGAAGAAGCTGCTGCATGGAAATCAGTTTGCAAACAAGGAGATATCTTAACAGCATTTTAACAAGAGGTGATACAGATGAATCGCATTCAGTCGATGGAATTCAATGCCTTCCTCATCATTGGCAGAGATGCATGGAAGCCTTATGGCTTTTGAAGGGTGTTAGCTGTGAGTAATATACTTAATTTCCTTTTGTGCAAAATAAAACAGTGATTTCTATTTACACATCCTTAAATGTCCCCTATCCATTGACTCTTGTACCCACATCTACAATCAAAGCACAATCCAGTGTCCTTCAATCACATATAGTGAATATCTATTTGTGGACTAATATAATATAGTTGCCATGACTTATGAAATTACCCTTGTGTAAAGCCTAGTAATTAAGTACTTGAAGGACTGCATCTTTGAGGTATATCACCTTGAGTATTCAAGATCATGTTGAAGGTTTAATAGGGTTATTTGAATAAGATGAGAAGGTTTAATGTGTATATGGGCATCTCACCATGGTAGCTCAAATTGTAACAGCATTGGCATGGAGAGCTGAAGATCCATGGTTTGAATTCTGGTTGTGGCAATGAATTTTTCACGTGGGATTCAACTTTTCAAAAATTATTTGCTTTGTTCCAACCCGAGGCCATTAAAAAAATGCTAAGGCATTAGATTACAAGATGTGGCAATAAAGAAATTGGACCTAATTTTTTACTTATTTCCAGCAACCGCAAGGACAAAGAGGGGGGTATGGTATTACCTGTGGGCTCCCCTCTACCATCACAAGAAGTTTCACTCACATGCAGAGATTAATCTGGCTGTGACAAGTGTTAGAAGCAGATCATGCGTCTGAGCTCCATTGGAACAATGCTGAATGCAAAGTAGACCATGTTAACATCAAATTCCTCAAACAAATTCAGGAAATCTGCCACACAAACCTACAAATTGTTCACAGAAGTTTATGGTAATCAGTGACTATCTCATGCGCAAGTTTATGAGTGGTTTAAGGAAGGTAAGGTAGACGGCAGGCATGATCCAAAATCAGGCTGTCGTTCCACTATGAAAACCGAAGAGAATGTGGAGAAAGTCAATAAAATTATTTGAGGAGACCACCAATTCAGCATTTGAGCAGTTGCAGATATGAGATATAAGACTAAGAAAGTTTAAAATATGTCTAAGAAAGTGCTAAGACATATTTTGCACAATGATCTGGAAAAGTGTGCGCTACAATTTTGTCAAAAATCCTCACACCTGCACAAAAGGAGCATCAAGTGAATTGCTATACTGACATTCTTGCAAACATTGAAATAACGTTAATTTCTTAAAAATTATGTGCAATGATAGAAAATCCACATATTCACTGGACCTAGCAATGTGCGACTTTTATCTCTTCCTGAAAGTCAAGTCTGTGCTCAAATGAACAATGTTCAGGTCTGTGGATCCAGTGAAAGAAAAAGTGATGCAACTGTTGAATAGCATAACACAAGATGACCTGAGCCTTGTTTCCAAAAGTGGAAAATTCACATGGAGTGGTGTAGAGACTGGGAGGGGACTATATTGAAGGGCTTAACATTGCCAATGACTGATTTTTTTTCAATAAAGTGTTAGAGCAAGAATCCGGCTTCTTTATTGCCACACCTCATACCAACATTTTAAGCAACAGAATGTTGGAGAGGGATAGTCATGAAGTAGATTTGTGAGCTCCCGATTTTCCGAAAACTCTCATCTCTCGAGTAGTTAAAGCTTTTAGGAGTGAAGTTGAGTATATAGGGTATCTTAACGGTTTTGGTGCATTACTAGTGGTTTAAGAAGTGACTTAAGTGTTTATCGTATTACTAGTGAGTTAAGAAGTGAAGTGTTTTTGTGTTGCTAGTGGTTTAATAAGTGAAGTAAGCAAAGTGCTGTGATTATGAGTGAAAAAGCATATGATCTGGTGTGTAAGTATGGATCGTGCCGTAGGATCGTGAAGCAAGGTGTTTTTTGTGTTCAGTGTAAATTGTGGTTTCATTGGGACTGTGCGAGTACTAATAGTGAAAGTGTAAATCAGTTTTGGTACTGTGAACTTTGTAGATGTAAGGCTCTAATATTAAGTCAGGAGAATACCATTCTAATCCTACAAAAGGAATTGGAGCTTGCAAGATTAGAAATTGAGAGTCTGAAATTGGATAGTAAAAGTAAAATTATGTCACCGGAATTTCATGTGTATACCAAACCTAAACATAGGCGTAGAAGTTTTGGGTGTCCTCGTGACAAAGTTCCCAAGTTGGAGTTGAAAAACAGATTTTCGGCTTTGGCGGTGGCGGAGGTGGGGTATTCCCAGGCTTTGCCGGAGGAAGTGCCTGCCACGTCACTTCTGGGGATGAGGTCTGTTCTCAAACCCAAGCCAGGAAAGGGGTCCTCTGATGCCAAAGGTAGGGTTTTAGTTTTAGAAAGTAGTCATGCTAGGGGCATCAGAGAAAGACTCCAGGCGAAATTGGGTGAGAAATATACTGTTAGCAGTGCTTTCAATCCCAATGCTGGTCTTAGCCATGTGGTGGGGAATCTTGCAGACATGTCAAAGGATGTCAATAAAGAAGATCATGTGGTAATAGTGGGGGGACCTGGAAATAGTTTGGATAGGAATCTCAATTATTCAATTGAGATGGATATAAACCACATTGCTGATGCCAGTAGCCACACAAATGTGAGCTTTGTGAATCTCTTCTGGAGGCATGACAAGCCTTGGATTAACAAGAAGGTGAGGGTGGTTAATCAAAGACTTGATCAGTGTCTTGGTAGAGAGGGAACAGGCCACATTAGAATTATAGATGTATCATCCATTGAGAGGAATGGTTATACTACACATGGATTGCATTTATGCGCTCATGGCAAGGATATGCTGACGCACTTCATTGCTGAGAGCATTTCATGTACATCCATGGGTAATACCAGTAATATTCCTGCAATTGTTAACAGTAGAGTCTCCCCTTTTTTAGGCTAAATAATAGATATGGGAGGACATTACAAGTAATTGAAACAGAGAAATTAGACAAATATTGCACACAATCAACAAAAAGACATTACTCATTAACAGTATTTCATCAAAATATTCAAAGTTTAAGAAATAAAATCTCTTGAGTTATTAATTAGTTTCAAAAATGAATGTAAAAACCCAGATATCTTATGCATAACGAAACATCACATGGACAAACAGGAAATATTACATATCCCAATGGAAGGCTACAACAGAGCAGCATATTACTGTAGAAAAAAACTCTCTAAAGGAGGTGTGAGTATCTTGGTTAAGAAAAACATACAGTTTGACAATATTGATCTGGATAAATACTGTATAGAACAAACATTTGAGTGTTGCGCGGTTCATATAAAAATGCCAGACAATGAACTAATTATATTAACAGTATACAGAGCCCCAGCTGCCAATTTTGAAAACTTCATATACAATCTGGATGCTGATCTAAAATATCTATTCAAGCCTAAAATTGAATTTATACTTTGTGGTGACTTAAATATAGACTTCATTAAAGACAGCAACCAAAAGGAACAAATTTGTTCATTATTAAGAACATACAACCTTATGCATACAGTCAACTTTCCAACTAGAATTAAAAAAAATTCCAAAACAGCTATTGATAATATTTTCATAGATATGTCTAAAAATGAGTACCATGAAATCCAAACCTTAACTAATGGACTTTCAGACCATGATGGACAGTTGCTTAAAATCAATTATAACATTCCCCATTCCAAAATAACGAATCATGTATCCAACTACCGAGTCATTAACAGTGAGAACATAAAACTCTTTTAATTACCAGCTTTCAGAACAAACCTGGGAAGAAAAAAGCAAAAAGAACAATATGAATGACAAGTTTAACTCCTTTCTAAATACTTTCATAAGGATTCATAACTCAAGTTTTCCATCTCATGTAAAGAAAATTATTAACACACCTAGAAATGGCTGGTTAACACAAGTTATTAAGATATCCTGCAAACACAAAAGAGAACTGTACTTGGTTACTAGAGAAAGCAACTGTGAGAAACATAGACAACACTATAAAAAATATTGTAAAATTTTAAAAAAGGTTATAAATGTAGCTAAAAACTCTGCTATGAAAAGCAGATAAGAGTCCTCAAATAACAAGCCTAATACAATATGGAAAATTATAAAAAAACAGACTGGTAAACATCACACAAAAAATGAAATAAAAGAAATTTGAGTAAATCATATCACCACAAAAGAACCACAAGAAATAGCAACATTATTTAATGAGTATTATATTGAGTTAGCAGAAAATTTACTGTTACAGTCCAAACAACAAGTGGAGGACCCTATTTCATATTTGAAAAAAAGCAAGCTTAGAACAGCCTATTTGTTCAGAAATAGTACCCACGAGCATAATAGAAGTAAATAAAATGATAAAATCCCTCAAAAGCAAGAATTCATCGGGTTATGACGAAATAACTACTAAGATATTAAAACTATGCGCCGATAAAATTAGCAAACCTTTAAGTCATATATGTAACTTCTCCTTTGTAACAGGAATTTTTCCTGACAGGCTAAAATATTCTATGGTTAAACCACTATACAAGAAAGGGCAAAAGTCGCAACTGTCAAACTATAGGCCAGTATCATTACTAACTGCTTTCTCTAAAGTATTTGAAAAACTTATGTTAAAACGAATATGTCACCACCTAATTAAAAATAATATTTTAGCAAAGGAGCAGTTTGGATTTAGGAAAAAAATGTCAACCAATGATGCCACTTTCAACTTAACGAATGAAATTTTGAAATCTCTTGATAATAAATGTAATACACTAGGAATATTCTGTGACCTATCAAAAGCATTGGACTGTGTAAATCATAATATACTCTTATCAAAATTATCATATTATGGCATTAAGAATAAAACATATCAATGGATCGCATCTTACCTATCAAACAGACATCAAAAGGTCATAATAAATATGGCAGATAATTCCAAAATATACTCCAAATGGTCAGAAATAAAGCATGGTGTTCCACAAGGTTCGATTTTGGGCCCATTATTGTTTCTAATACATGTCAATGACCTCCCCAGAGTAATAAATGAACATGCTCACCCAGTTCTTTTTGCTGATGATACAAGTATTATAATTAAAGAACACAACATCAGTCGCCTCTCAGAGTTATCCAACGGTATTTTTAGTGTGTTAAATAATTGGTTCGATAGTAACAAAATTCATATAAACTTTGAAAAAACTAAGTATATCAATTTTCGCACAAAAAATAAAAGTATTGCAGACATAAGAATTGAACATGAAGGCAATGAAATTACTGAAACTTGTAGCATAAAATTTCTTGGACTTATTATAGATCATAATATGAATTGGAAAGACCATATTGACTACATCCTACCAAAACTAAGCTCTGCATGTTTTGCAATTAGATCATTAATTCATTTTACAAATAAAAGCATCCTAAAAACAGTATATTATGCTTATTTTCATTCAATTATGACTTATGGAATAACATTTTGGAGAAATTCAGTAGACGCAAAAAAAAATATTTCTTTTACAAAAAAAGGTAATAAGAATAATGGCAGGTGTAAAGAAATCAACTCATTGTAAACCACTATTCAAAGCATTTGGAATTCTACCATTAGCATGTGAGTATATTTTAGCTGTACTTTTAACCGTGGTTGACCACCCAGAAGTGTTCATAAAAAATTCAGACATACACAGCAAACAAACCAGAAATGGGCAGGACTTACACAGGCCAAGCAATAATCTACAAGTATTCCAAAAAGGGCTTACTACAATGGTATAGTATTATTTAATTCACTTTCATCATATATTAAGGAACTGAAAACTAATAAAAATAAATTCAAGTTAGCACTAAAAAGATATCTCATCACTCACACCTTCTATACAGAGGAGGATTTCTTTCATTCAAAAAATGACTGACTATATAAAATGTTACCAAATTTTATAACTACATTAAGTATAAATAATATTGTTTTAAATTTTTTTAGCTCTAACGTACTCTACATAAGAACTACAATTTATTTACATATAAGTACACAATGTAATTATGTATTTATGACGTAATCCACATCCTAGAGTAGACTAGCTTTCTTTAAGCTGGTCTAGCTCACAATAGGGTCTATAGATTAGAGATGTTATGTTATGTAAGCAAGTTTGTGATTCCCACTAACTATACAGGAACAGCTTTCTAAATGACTGGAGAAAACTTCTATATTAATAAGACAGACAGCTATTGGACTGCAAGAAATATAGTACATAAAGTACTATAGTTTGTTTTGTATTCTGTCATTCTGATTGGTTTTTAACAAGCGTGTACATGATCAAATGTTGTAAGGCTAAGTATTATAACAGAAATCCCTGCCTAATTCAGGGCAGAGACAAAAACATGTGCCTACTATGAGCCAAAGAATTAAGTTTTCAGATTGATGAAGCCCTTCTACATACCTCCAAAATTGTGGCACTAAGCATTTGAGCCTACTAATTAAATGTTGCTTACCTGTACTGCTCTGTATGTAGTGATGAAAGGAATCATCATATGAAACCCAGGATTACTTGTGTTCTGCAAGAGTGCTCCCCCCTTAAAAATAAAGAAACAAACAAATAAGTGACATGAAATAGAAAAGAATATAATATCATTAATGCACCTACATGGGATCCACACCACACAATTTAACACTGTGGATAAAGAAATAAATTATATGTGGTTAGCTGGGGCATTTTGACTGTCAAATCAGCATTTAGTTGCAAATTTGCATGAAGCTGCAAATTTAGAAAATAATAGGTTTATCATATAATAAATTTCAATCATGGAAAGCCGAACTGATTACTATATTGCTTTATATTACACAATTGAAATAAATTGAGGATAATGGTATTCCCAATAGCTCTTTAAAAAATATTTATATTTTTCTGGTATTAAGCAGGTGACTTATGAATAATACAAGTATAATGGACTGAAATTGAAGGGCCTAGACTGTTGAGGTTCTTAAAAATATTGTGATCATGAATTCCTTAAAGGATGTAAATTCTGAATGTGTGGAAAGTTTTTATTTAAAACCTTTTAAAATAAGATTCACAAAACAAAGATATGCAACAAAAAGACTTAAAAGCTGAAAAACTCAAGCATCTGTGTTTGGAGAAAGTGGTATCACATGCATTTAAAATAAATCATCATTCAGAGACAAATTATAAAAGGTTTGCTCACTGCCAAATGAAGAAGGAAGAGTTAATTTCAGAGAAAATAAAAAATACACAAAACCAACAAGTTTGAGGCTAGATTGATTTGTTTTTTGAGGTCACATAAATTCACAGGATCAATTTTCAATATGCATTTAATCAACAATACTACTTAATTGTATAAAAATCTAATGTATTACATTCACATGACTTTCTCTGCCCTTTATCACTTATTAGTGGGTATACAAATTATTCTTATGAAAGTTTATTTTCCTATCTACTTCATTTTAATTAAGATCAACCTTTCCGTAAACAGCTATATTACACATTTCATTATATGTAGAGACAAAGGGAATAGCAATAGTCACATGTCTAAGAACTGGATGCTATATGCTATACACCTTCCATGACGTCACAAGAAACAAATAAATAAAATCTGTAATACTCCATCCCGGCACCTTGTTACCTAACCCGGACGTGTATTAACAAATTTTCAGTTTATTAATACAATACACTTACATTATCATTGTACAAATAATTAACTATAACTAATAAAAAAAGAAAGAAAATACAAAAAAAAAATAGTAAAAGTAACTAAAATAAGATTTTTAAATTTCCATTCACTAACTCAAAATAGACATACAACAATTACATTTCTACTGGTGCCCAGTAAAAATAACTAACTGGTAGCCAGCTATCTAACTAAATTATCTAAATAAATTCTAACTAAATATACGTTCAGAAACCGACAACTTCGGTACTGGTATCCAGCACCTCCAATACAAAACTAACACTATAATAACAAATAATTCATAATTATTCATTTATGGCTAATTTTCTTTATCCTTGTCTGCTTTAATTGTTTATGAGATATTTAAATTCATTTTCTTTTATTTCTTTTAAGGTATTTATATAATTATATTCCATAATTACTTAAATTTTAATTTATAATCAATTCACTCTTTTACCCTAACTTCTCAGCAGTAAAATGTACACTAAATTCACAATTATTAAATTTACACTTCACTTCCATATCACTTCAGCAATCTCATAATAATTTATATTCATATCATATTAACTTTTTACAATACATTTTACTTTCACATCTATTATTTAATAACCACCAAAAATATTCTTCATACTGGCAATAACGCCTACTTATACTCCTCCCTTGTAACTGCACCAATCTCCTCACTTTCTTCTTCAGTGCACCATACTTCTCCTCATACCATCCACCAGCTACCACCTCCTTTGCTATTAGTCATCCATTCCATGCGGTCATCCCGCTTCTCCTCCTTCCATCATAGATCATCCTTCTGCCCCTTCCATAATATACTGCTTTATTTATATATTTATTTACGTCTAGTGGTTGTAACAGTCAATAGGTTGAATTTTGTTGTTATATTCTCATCATATAACTGGGAAAGTTTTTTTATAAGTGTCATTGTATTGTCCATTAGTTATTAGTGATATTGTTTACGTTTGTTATTGTTCCTATGGTTATTTCATTAGTAATTGTTGCTGTAATAGTTTATAGTCTTGTCATGTAATCCATAGGGTCATTATTTCAATATGTATTAATATGTGCTAGATCTTCATTTCTTCTCTTTATAACTCTCCCTTCTTCTTTCTTCCTCTCCTTCTCTCCCTCTTTTTTCTACTCCTTATCTTCTTTCTTCTTCTCGTTCACTTATTCTTCCATCTTCTTCCCCATCTCTTTCTCTTCTTTCTTCTCCTACCCTCCTCTTTTCTTCAATTACTTCTCCTCTTCCTTCTTCCTTATAATTTACATCCTCCATCACTATTAAATCTCCTTATCTAAATTCTTCTCTCTTCTATTCACTTAACTGTTTCCTTTTTTTTTTTATTCTTATTTTTATTATATTTTTAATTATTTTTCTCCCTTAACTTTATCTCTCTTCTTAACCGCCTCATAATTTTCTTCATCTATAAATCCTTTTCTCTTCTCCCGACTTTACTGCTTCATGTCTTTTTAGTACATTTAATTTCCACTGTTTTTAAATAAAATCTATTTCCACATTTTTTCTTCCTATTATAATCCCAAGCTATCTTCTTATATTATCATTATTATAATTATCCTCCTCTTCTTCTTCGCTCCCTTCATCCTAACCTACATCTTCATCTCTTCTTTCTTCTTCCTATGAGATAAATTGATATTGTAATCGTATACGTTCTGATCTTCTTACTTTATCTTCCTCTTCATTGGTTCCTAAAATGTCTTCTTGTGGTATCACTACATCCCTCGCTAAATCGCTTATTTTTAGGGCGAATTGCTCTAGATGCATATATAATTCTTTATTTCTCAATATATTATACACTTGATGGCCACTCAACGCTATTCTTTCTTCTCTAACTTGTTCTGAAAATTGTACACATTCAAACAAAACGTGCTCTGGGTTGGCTTGTATTTTACGCAGGCTACATATATCATCTTGTGTTCTGTTAATTTTTTTCCAGTAGGTTTTATATGGTCCATGACCTGTAAGGTAATGGATCATTGCTTTGGTAGGTTGAATATGATTTAATGTCAATCTTTCCAAAATATTATTAAATAAATTAAAAGTTCTTCTTCCAGCCGCAGTGTTTTCCCATTCCCGCTGCCATTGAGTTTTTAAACTAAATTTTATATCACGTATATTGTTACATTGTCTACCAGTTATTGCATATACTTTTTCCATATTTCCTTTCTTAAACCATAAAACTGCACCTCTTAATTTTATTATTAAATCAATTGGCCATATACTTGTAGGTACTAATAGGGCCAGGGTAGGTGAGGTGCTTAACACTCCAGTAAATCTTAACAACACTTTTCTCTGAAATCTTCGTAATAAGGTTTTTATCTGTACATCATTCATCCTCATTGCCCAGATACCTGCTCCATACGTTATTATTGAGGCAAAGATGCTTGTGTGAAAGGTTGATATGGCATTTAATGGAATATTAAAATTTGATTGAACTAATCTAACCAATATCATCATTACTTTTTCAGATTTTTTCCGAACATATTCCGTGTGTTTTCTAAAATTAAGACACTCGTCTAAATAAATACCTAAATATTTAGCTTCTCTTTGGCGTCTTATGTTTTGGTTATCATACTTTATGCATGGATCTCTCTTAAGGTTGCCTTTGAGAACCATATATCCTGATTTTTTGGAGCTACTTGAAGTTTGGTATTGCTACACCAATTGCTTAGTTTATTAGTTAAATTATTTGCTCTGTTTTCTATTTCATTTCTACTATTTCCTTCTATTAAAAATAACACATCGCATATGCTACGGTATTTTTAACATTTGCATCAGTAATTAACTCATCCAACAATATTTCCAATACAATATCTCAAAAGGTTGGTCCCAAATTTGAGCCTTGGGGACAACCTTTGGTAATATCTCTATGCACTATATGTTCTATTCCCTTTATATAAACCCTTCTATCTTTGCAGTAATCTTTTAAAATGGCATACAGGCATTTTGGGAATCCTTTCTCCCATAATTTTTCAAATAATACTGGCCACCATAAGTTGTCAAATGCGCCAGAAATATCAATTAAAATTCCAATTAAATATTTAGAATGTGTTGTCTAAACAGTTTCCATTACACAATTTATCGCGTCTTCTGTAGATTTCCCTTTCCTAAAACCAAATTGGTTTCCACTCATACCTATCATTAATCTAAATTATTTTAATCTTTTACAAAGCAATTCTTCTAAAATCCTTCCTAAGGTATACAATAAGCATATTGGTCTGTAGGATTTTGGATTGTTTGGGTCCTTTTCAGCACTTTTCTTCAAAATAATTACTTTAGCCTCTTTCCAGCAATAAGGAAAACGCCCTTTCCATATACAATTGTTAAACAGTTGTAATAAAAACGGTATAATTTTATCTTCCAAGGCTACTACAACTTTGTTTGTTATGCCATCTGGCTCTGCTGCCTTCTTCATTTTTAGCTTATTTAAAATTAATCTAATTTCAGAAATACCAAAAGGAAATATTAATCTATTTATTCCTATATGACATATTCATATCTATTCTTTTTTGTGTATGTAAAATATTATCCATACTTTTATCATCCTGAGGAAGTAACTTATCCAGGAGAACATTTACTGAATTTTGCTAATTTGTTGTCATTTCCCCATTATTCTTTTGCAAAGTATTTAAAATCTCAGGTCTTTTAATTTTCCCCATTATTATTTTATAGGGCATCCCCCATATATTAATTTCTAATTCTTTTTCAACAAAATTTTTCCACCAACATTTTCTAGTTTCTTCTAAGCTGTCCTTATATTTCATTTTCGCCTCTTTATATTTATTCAAATTTTTCTCTCTTTCGTCCGCAATTATTGATCTTTGATAAATTCTTCTAAGTTTCCTAACATTTCTACGTGCCTTCTGTAATGCATTTGTACAAATATTATCATAGAACTTTTTAGGTTTAATAATTGGAACTGATTTTTCCATCGCCTTTTGTATTGATTGAACTAAATTTTTAGCATCCTTATCTATATATTCTCCTTCATATTCTGGTTGTAAGTTATCAAACTCTTGTCTCAAAAGATAGCAATTTGCTTGTTTGTAATTGTAAATTTTATCTCCTCTTCCTTCTTTGTAGTTAGGTTTCCCAATGAGGTAATCAAAATAAATTAATCTATGGTCACTGGTCGTCATAGAATTTTATTTTTTGAAAGTAAATTACATAGAGTAAAATCAATATTTGCTATAGCACCAACTGTGTTTCCAAATGTAGGAGGATTATTTGGTTCATTTTTAATACACATATTTTGTTCAGAAATAAGTTCTTCCAATTTTTCTCCTCTTTCATCCTTAATATTTTTATACCACCAATCAGATTTGGCATTGGCATCGCAGGTAAAAATTTGCTCATAGTTTTTAAAAATATTACTAATTTCTTTTATTTTGTTTATGTATGGATCAATGGGATGGCTGAAAATATTGATTTGTTAAAATAAATTTGCCACTATCGTATGTAATTTCAATACAATTTGTATGCAAGTCCTCTAGTTGTGTGATATTAACTATTTGCAAATTTGGATTATAAATAATAATATATGCCATTGAATTTTCGCTGTAACTTATTGCTCTAGCTCTAACTGGAACATCTGTTACTTTTCCTTGTACATATAAGGTTCCTGTATACATAATAAATCTATACTTAATTCCTCCGCTGTTTTCCTAAGTTCAGACATTATTTGTTTACTTCTCGGGCATTTAATTGTCCAATTTTAATGATCCTATACTCGTCGCAATCTACCATGTTTTCTTAAATTCCTGATCGGTTACCTCTCTAGTTAATTTATGAACTCTAAAATGCCTGGTAGTGGAACTGTCAATTTGGAAGCGGTGGGTAATGTTTGTTTAGGTTTAGATTTGGTTTTAGTATTACTACCTAACTGCTTAATAAAAATACTGAGAGGATTTGCCCTATAATTATTATTTCTTTTGGTGTTGTAGGTGTTTTGTTTTATGATAGGCTTTTTGTGTTTAAAATGTGTGTTGGCATATTGACAAGGCATTGATGGGAAAATGGGTTTTATGGGTTCACATTTAAGGGTGTTTTTAGGATGATTTACTCCATCATGCCAAATTTGAGCATAACAATTGGGCCAACTTTTATTTATATCAAAAACAATTCTTCCGTAACAAAGTGTAAAATGTTTATATACTTCATTAAGGTCTAATTTATTACCCCATCTTTCAAAAACTGCGTTTAATAGTTTCAGTAGTTCCGTTGGATTTGTTGTTATATTTTGGGATTTTAGATCTATGCGATCAATAGCGTCCGGGACAGGGAAAATTATTGATTCACCATTCTCATGTAGCTTATGTATTACATGATGCAAGGCTGCGAGCAATGTTCTTCTATCCTCTAACCGACTCATCATTACTGAGACGTCAAAATCCAGATAAATCTGGCTCACATCTAAAGTCTTGTTGTCAGCAGTTTTGATTGAATGTATTTGTTCACTGATCTCGTTTTGATTCAAAATGGCTTCCTTATTGGTATTTACATCTTCATTTCCTTCTTCTACTTTATCAATTTCACTCTCCTCGTATACTTCAAATTCATTATTATTATTATTATTATTATTATTATTATTATTATTGGTATTATTATCATTACTATTTAGTTTTATATTCTTTTTCTATTTAACCATAGAACATTTAAAAAACTTCGTGTTTTCCTATATAAACCCAATTCTTTTGCCTCATCTTCTATTTCTTCTTTTTCAATCTCCTCCTCTTCTGCGCTATTTTCATCATTTAATAAGGCATCATAATCCACTGATATTTTCTTCTTAATACTCATTTCGTGACTGATATAATGAATTCTTAATTTTGGGGGTAATTTAGGTTTATTATCTGATATTACTCCCTGGTTTTCTATTTTTATAGTTGTCAAATAATTTCCAACAAACTCCTTATCTTCTGTCTGTGTTTCTTTATCTACATTAACCATATTTTTTAATATTAATTTATGCGCTATAACTCTTTTAAGGTTCCGTTTCACCCTGCTTGGAGTATTCCTTCTTTTTAATTTTCTTCTTGAGTTATCCATTTTCTGTTTATCCATAATCTGTCCTGGCAATAACTCTCTCCCACATCAATTTATAGCTGGGACAGTCTTGTTTACCTCCACATTTCTTATTTTGTCTACTACATGGAATACAAATGGGTTGCTGTTCTTTTTTTGAACAATCCTTGCGCTCGTGCTGTTCTTCCCCACAATGTCCACAAATTATCTTATCTTTATTGCAAAATTTTGCAACATGCCCGTAATCATAGCATTTCAAGCATTTTGCCACAGATATAAAATCCTTGGTGCTGACGGATTGGAATCCAATAAAAAGTCTGCCGTTAGATATAATTATTTTTCTCAGTTTTGAGGACACCTCCATCACATGGTGAACGGTTGCCTTGTTTCTGGGACTGGTTTTAAATCTAAATTTAAAATCTTTATTGCACTCTTCTCTGGTTACATAGTTCTCAAAGTTCTGTATAAATATGTCTTCTTTTAAATCTTCTTCATTAATACCTGTTAACACGTCATACATTATCATTAAAGGATTCCTCTTCTTGGGTGGTTCAGTTTTTAGATCTTTCCCTTTAAGATTGTTGCTATTTATAACTTTATTGTCTCCACTTTCAGTCTCCATTATTAGATTCTTCCCAGCTGTTCTAAGACTTCGTATTTGAATTCTCTCTTGTGCTGGTTTAAGGTTTTGTGTTACAATTTTCTGTAGCTCTCTGACATCGGTAATTTTACCCAGATGATATAAACACAGTATGTCTTTTAATCTCTGCTGTGCGTTGACGCTGCATCATTTTCCTCATTGGTGCAGATGTGGCTGCGACTTGGGCAAAGCTTCTTGTCAATTCTAGAGGTTTCTTATCAAAAAGTTCCTTGGCCAATTTAGCCTCGGCCTTGGATTTCTCTGCTTCAATCCTGGTGTGTTCATGAATTTTTTGTAGTTCTGCCAATAGCACATAAGCTTCTTTTTTCTTATCAGACGCAATTTTTTCTTTGCTTTTAAGCATATTAAGTTCTATTATAACATCACTAAATGATTCTAAGGGCTCCCAATATTTTCCTGTTCTTCCTCTATCTTCTTTGACTGATTTTCCATTACCTCCCTTCTTAATTTCTCCCTCTCTCCTTTACGATCTGGTGACCTATTCAAAGTGTGGCGAGGTAAAAACACCTCCTTTCCATCCCGTACTCATTAAGAGGGGGAAAACCCTAACTACTCCCCTTTTCCAAATAAGGGTTAATTTTTTTTTTTACTTCAATACCAACTAATAAAAAGAGAGAAAAACAAACATCACTTATAGCGTCGGCAGCCCTAAGATGTTATTCACCTCAACTTCCGTATGACTGGAAAACATGTACAGCTTACATTGCAACTTTTCAAATAGCTGGCTGGCATATGGCTGGCCGCCACGTTCTTGGTATAACATTTCTTACAGATAGTTTAATCACTATATCTCTCCAGACTATGTAGCTACTAAATTTATAACTATCTTCATATATAATACTTACAAAGTGCTTCCTTCTAATATCTCACTTTTCAAAATAAACTCACAAATTCCTTCACTAAAACAAAACAGAGCACTTTCCCAAACATCCGCCACGCTCGGTAACCAGAGCGGGAAGCCACTCAGCAAGAAACAGCTGAAAATCGACAGGACTTTAAAAGAATTGCTAAGTATTGAACAATTAGTACCATTAATAATGGATATCTCTGAAATGGCTGATGCCACAAAAAAGTTATTTGCAATAAATTGTGTGTGTTAAGGAGATCCACATTTTTTGTGCAGTATGCTTTTGTGTATCACTTAACATTTACCAATTATAGAAGATTCCTCAAAATTACTTCCGAATGAGGACTTCACAGGCCATTCCCAGAAAATTCAAGATATAAATATTATTTATGTAAATATCTTTAATATACGTTATTCTAATCAGAATCATTACAGCCATTTTTTTTAGTAAATTAAAAATTTCTAAAAACGTTTCATGTAAAGGGTAGTTGGGGTTGAGAGGATTTTCTTCAAAATCTTCATGCTGCACCTTTGGAAGGTACTAAACCTAAATACCAAGTTTGGTACTTATCCAACTTTTCATTTTTGAGTTATTCTTTTCTCTCTCACTCTCAAACACACAAACCTTTTTCTAAAAACGCTTTTTTTTTTATTCAGGGAGCCTGGAAACCTCTATTTCTGGTGAAATCTCGGTATTGAACTTTTGCGTAGAATGCAATGCTTTTTCTACCTACTATGTATGTGGTAGAGAATATAAAAAAAAATTAGCTTTCAAAAAATGTAAACATAATTGATAATGGTAAGGTGGAAAGAACTGCAGTAGATTATGGCTACTGGCAGCATGCCAGGTGGAATAAAACTTATAATGATATGACACACACTTAAGCAATGTATTTTATAAACTTTCTTTAAAGAAATAATAAGCTAGGTTAATTATATGAAAAAGAAACTAGAAACAGTGATGTGTTTTTGAATTTACTTAAGGCAAGTCTGTATTAGTTACACTAACATCACTTATGTTTACTCACTTAACATGTTTTGGGAAACAGTTTGTTCCCACCCTCAGAAGGTGTCGGACACCTTCTGATGGGAACAAACCATTTCCCAAAACATGTTCAAGGAACACCAGAGACATATGTAATATAAAGAAACAGAAAAAAAAAAGCAGCAGCATATAATTTCTGTGAAAAAAATCATAATATGCAAAGTAAAACAAAATTAATAAAAATGATTCAAAACCCAACTGAATTGACCATTTGGTAGAAACTATTAATACAAACAAAGAGAAACTGGCTTGTAAATTTCAGCTTTGCAAACAAGAACAAGCTCATCTCCAAATACATCTCACCAAAAGCAACTTCTACATCTGCACTAGGAAACTCCTCAGTGGATTACAGCTGACAATGGAGGCAAGATGCCTCCGAAACATGTTCAAAGGTAATTCATAACAATAGTGAAGTCGAGTGTGAAGCTCCATTCAATACTAATTTTCAGTATTATTACACTTCACTGTTCTTTCTCAACAAGTGATAATTACATAAGCAAAAAATTCTATTCTTTTTTATTTAAATGCAATGAATTAATCTAACAAATACAGTGCGAACATGTATTTTCTAGTACTTATACATATACTTGCTTTGTTAGCTCAATTAATTTTAAAGTTAAACGTGTTTCCAGCATAAATAAAAATATATGAAAAATTGAAAAAGTAGAATCATACCAAAACACTCAATGCCATGGCTAGAATTTGAACCATAGATCTTTGGCTTACTGTGCTGCTGCTCTAAACAATTTAGTTACCATGGCTACATGCCAGCATGACATTATATTCCCCAACTGACACATTTTTTCCAGCAAATCACAAGGTATTCTCAAATTCGTTTTGAGATAACACATCCAAATGGTGTCCTATAATCTAGTAAGTATTTTAAGTCCTGAACTTACTAGTTAACTACTTCTAGATTAATCAGCATTAATTAATTGCTCTTTCACACATGCAATGTGTATGCTAAAGCCCAAGATCTGCAGTTCAAATCCCAGCTATGGCATTGAATTTTTCAGTCTGTTTCTACCTGTCCAACTTGCCTACACATGACATGTGTAAAAGAAAAATTAATATTTACAAAATGTTATTTATCCATTTCATTTTAGTTTTTGAAGAGGTAAAAAGGCAGTGCAAGAATTAATTTCATGCTCTATTGCATATTATTCAATTTATCTGCCTTGATTAAGGGTGAATCCAGTTCCAAGCACTGATTTTTGAAGTTGATCTTCAGACAAACGTTAGGGTGCTGGTCTTTCTATTTTAGACAGCAAAATTGCATTAAGTGTATTAGTTATTAATTGCCACAGGAAAAGACCTATAACATTATTTGCTGCTGATGCCTTCATTTAAAAGAATTACGGTTTCAGTAATTTAAATTAGTTGCTTTTAGTTAGCTAAAATATATTATCACTATAGATTCAATTATAGAAGAAAAAAATAGACTTTCCGTTTTGTGTTGCTTCCAAAAAGGCTTTAATGACATATACTTACTCTATAGTATACACCTACATGGCCTTCTTCTAACTTGTGCAGAGAGAAATTCAGTATTAATCCAATAAGAATAGCTATTCCAATAACTATTAAATGTTTCTCAGTCATTCTGAAAAAACAAAAACAAACAAAAAACGCACACATGTTTAAATATATACAGGCATAATGCTAAGCTTAAGTACAGATGTTTGAGAATTCAATTACATACACTATAGACTCCTGATAAACCAGGGCAAACTTTAGAGGCAGGGAATTTGTGGATTATAACTTATAAAACCAAATTCTTTGTAATAATGGAGTAAAGTCTAATTAAATGCAGCATGCTATCAATTTGGCTTTGACTTGATATAATAAATGTGAAAAACATTACAAAGAAACATGCTGGCAGTTCACAATGCAGTGGTTTTGTCTCATCACTAAACAAACTTGCAGTTATACTCAGAGGAGAAGAAGAATGAGGGTTTGAATACCCAAGAGTTCTGGAGGCCCATGATTCATGCCCTGCCAGGACCATCCTCCCTGACTGAAGTTTTCTCCAGGTTTTCCTCAGTTCTCATAACTGGCAAATGTCAAAGAGGTACCCTAAACTTGGCCTCGAACATTTTCTTCCCAAATATCATTTCATTGTATGTATCATCAGTCTCTACCACTTGTGGTGCCATATGTAGTAAGAATGGTATTAAACACTACTAAGAAAAATCCCCAATAGTAATTTTTCTTTTGTTTTCCCTCCTTTCCCCAACCATCCATTACATGAAATCAATATTTTGAACTGTGCTTCATAAAATTATCTGTGTAGTTCAATTGGAGGGTTAAGTCTAATGAATTATAACACAGAAGAACTTAGGAAATTACGTAGTAATGCTTACATATCACATGATAATTGTGAAAATTATTGGATAATCTGTTAATTTTATGAAATGAGATAGGGAGTTCTATATAATGTAACTAAATTCACAGGAATAAAAAAAATGAGCTCTGGCGCAAACAAAAATATCCTTGTTTTGAAACAGAAAAAAATGTAAATAATGGTATTATATAGAAACTGAATATCATATTTCATATTTAGTTTCAGGAAAAACCTGAACAAAATTGAGGAGCATTCTTCCAAGCTGATAAATGCAGAGAAGTAAATTTTTCAGTAAATTTTACTTTCTCTACTACTTATAGTAAGTAGGGGAAGTATTGCATTCCACCCAAAAATTCAATACAGAGATTTCACTGGAAATACATGTGTTGAGGCTCCCTGATTCCAAAAAATCACTTTTAGAAAAAGGTCTGTGCATGTGTGTCTGTGAACAGCATAACTCAAAAACAAAAAGTTTGAAAATACCAAACTTGGTATTTAGATTCAGTATCTTTCAAAGATGCGACATGAAGATTTTAAAGAAAATTCCCCCACCCCAGACTACCCTTTGCATGGAACATTTTTCAAAAATTTTGATTTTCTCAAAAATGGCTCTAATGATTTTGATTAAAATATCATATATTTAAGATATTTTTATGCCGAATAAAATGTATATCTTGAATTTTCTGGGAATGTCCCCAAAAGTCTTCTTTCTGAATGGCTTTTGCATAACTGGTAAACCGTAAGAGATAGACAAAACCTTTCTACACAGAAAATGTAGATCTAATTAAAACACACAATTTATGCCATATACAATTTTTTTGTGGAGTGAACCATTTCCAAGATATTCCTTCCTATTTGTTTGAATTTTCCAATACTTATACTTTTTCTCAAATGGGAATTCGTTATTCATTTTTTTTTATGTCCTGGACATGCAAAGAGAATGTAATGCTCCACATAGCAACCAGCTCTTAAAATATTTGACTATTGCTTAAAGCCTACCATATTCCCCTTGCACCTACAAGAAAATTAGCAATAAGATAGTTTCTGCAAATGTTTATCCTGATTAAAATGAAGTCGATGGAGAATAAGCATTTGTAAAAATGGTTTGTACAAGAGTAGAGAAAGTCATGTGAGTGCAACACATCAAATTTTTAAATATCAGAGTGAAATACAAATGCTAAGAATAGAACATGAATTGTTCATGTACATCCTTTAAGCACTAATTTGAATGCCAATTTAACATTTTCAAATTCATTTCTAATACATGATGTTACAGGTTTAAATCTATTTTCTCGGGTGTATGAATGCACAATTCAAAGATAAAACATTATTTTTTATCAGTGTGGAATGCAGAAGTTTGAAACAATTAAGTGAAACAATAGTTTATTTTTGAGTTGACTGAGATACTACTTCACTTAAAATTTAATAGGAACATGTTTCAGAAGCAATTGTTTCCATCTTCAGCCTTGGTCCAGTTCGCTGGCTGCATTGGACACAGAGGTGGTGTCATTTGGTTTCTCTGTGATCAAGTTGCTTAGGGTGTTTGCAGGAAGGATTTCAAAATTCATTAATTCTTCCTTGCACTTGACAATGTGGATATTTTTCCAGACTTTTAGTTCTGCAGAAGTGGTTATGTTTTTCAGTAGTATCTTTCAGATAAATGTTGTTGTTTGAGGTCCAGAGGTGGTTTACTGTGGCAGATTAGTGTATTTATTTCTTAATTATGCCATTTAAATGCTCTTTTCTTCTAGTTTCAATATTTCTTCTTGTGCTTCTTACATACACCTTTGCTGCAGATTTCACAGTTTATTAGGTTAAGTACCCAATTCTTGTTGTGGCATTTTATTTTAACTGAGGAAGCAAGCAGGTTCAATATAGTGTATTTATTCTGTGGTGCTAAAGCTCTAGTGTTTCTTAAAGATTCTTATGAAGCTGTAGTTTAGATGAGCATGGTAATGAATTGCTGTTATGGTTCTTGTGTTCAGAGGGTTTTGTTTTTACTGACTTATTTTATTGTTGTCTTCATTAGAATTGAAATCATTCTGTTGTGCTGTAACAGGGTGTAGTTGACTGCCTCTGTGGTCTGGTGGTTAGCATGCTATCCTCCAAATACAAATGTCCTGGGTTCGATTCCTGGCTGAATTGTGAGAATGGATTATTCCCTTTCCTCCATAGTCTGGAGGTATGGAAGAGTTTGAATATGTGTGTGTGTGTGAACTTAAAGACAATGGAAAGATTAACACAAACAATAAAAGGGTGAACACCATTGCCATGAGCAAATGTTCTAAAGGAAAAGTTGCCGATATGACCTAAGTGTTACTGTTCGCCAACAGAAAGAAAGTCCCTGACAGGAATGTGCTAACCTTATCTGTTTGGAAAAAGTGCGACAAAGAACACACCCTACACAAGGAGTAAAACTATTCAACTGAGCTGTCGTGTGTGTCATAAATAAGGGTAACATAATCAAGTAGGCCGGGTTCGGGCCGTGTCTAATCAGCAATTTCCCCTCTGTCCTTCATTCCCCGGGGACTTTCTTTGCTGTGGAAGACAGTATAGGTGGCATATAAATGAAAAAAGAAGAAAGAAAAAAGGATATAGTGTATTCATGCTAATTTTCCTCTTTGCTGAGTGAGAGGTTGACCAGTTAGTGCATAAGATTATTGATTATGGCATGTTGGTGGAGTTCTGGGTTAAAACTGTCACTCATGTGTGCATGTTTGAACTATATGGATTTACCCTGCAGGTTGAGTGGTCTAAGGGCCTCATTTCTGAATTTTGGTCGTACAATAGCACAAGCAACATCCATATATCTAAGCCAGGTTTTGAAAATCAATAGAAAGGATTTGGTACTGTATCTTGTAGTGGCTCATAAACACAAATGGTGAGAGCAAATTTCCCAAAGCCAGGCCAGAGGTTTGCTTACAGAACTTGCTACTGAATTGGAAGAATATTTTTTGGATACATAAATCTGCAAGGCTGCAGTAGTCATCTACTTCTTATGGGGATCCAATTTCAGCCAGCCATTGTTTTAGGAGCATCAACAGTGTTCATAGAATAGAAACCTTTACATGCCTGCATTGAAACTAAAGGCACAGATTCTGTGTTCTTTTTTCTTTCTTTTATGGCCACACAAAAAAGGTTAATGATATTTCCTGGAGTATCCAGCTGAAGCAGGCTTCACTTGAAGGGAGGGAGGGATGGATGGAAGCAGGGCACAATTCAGGTTACTATGTTGTTAGTAGCATCAGAAATAGATACTGGAATGATGCAGTAAAATTATATAATCCATGCAAAACATGATAAGGACATCCTGTTTCAGAATTGAATTTGTTTCAACTACTGTTGTCTCATTGTTGTGATGGTACTGGTATGTGGGAGTGCTGTGTGCAAGTTGTAAGTTCTATTACTATCGAAGGTGTATTGGTTACTAATTCCTATGGAGTTCTTTAATGTATGAATAAAAGCAACAGGTCCAGAGGAGGAGAAGTATTTACTGGATCTAAGCAGGTACAATCTGTGGTCAAAGTGAGGCAGTATGCATTATCAGCACTGTTCACTACTTGTTGGCAGCATAACATGATTACAAACTGTAGAAGGCATACAGCCACTGGTATTATATTCAGCTGGTAGAATTTCTGCCTAAAATTTTACCAAATGGGGGGGAAAAAAAAAACGTTAAAATGTGGCAATTATTCTTTGTTTTTAAATTTTGCACTATGAAGTAGTGCCTAATACTTTATAGGATTTACTGTTCTTTGGAGGAGATGTAAAATAATGCTTTCTGATAGCAGAATTTCTGCTACAGGAATGCTTCTGCCATTGCTCTTTTTGTTCACAATGGTGGTGCTGGAAGTTTAAATGTTTTCTGACTGGATGAATTATTTTTAGTGCTTAACATGCTGGGACTGGGACAAACTAGATTCGTGTCCTGTGATTGCATAATTATCTTGAATTCCTGCTGAAGAATAAAGAAGATAAAAGCTAAAGATTCTTTATAAACTAAACACAACTAGGAATATGGTTGTAGTTATGGACATGACATAGTAAATACAATCTATAATTTCACTCTGCTGAGCTGCATTGATCTTCACAACCATGGGGAAAACAGTCTATGAGCAACTGAATAGGAATGATAGCTTGTGCATATCCAAGAAAAACATGCCATAATTAGTGATATAAAATGTGATGAAGTGTTGGGGATTAAATTACAATCTGTTTATCACCCAATCACAGCATAACCTACCCATACAAATAAGTAGCTAACATGCTAGTTGATAAGTTTCTCTTACACAGAAACAAGTTTGCAACATTGAAATTATATTGTAACAGCATATGTTGCTTCATTCAATATTGAACAAAATTATAGTCAATTCAGCTACACGCCCATTTAGAAATGTTTTATGCTGTTTATGCATAAAAGGGGAAATAATGCCATAGAAACCTTTAAGATGAGGACTGAGGAGCTGGCTTGTGGCTACCACTATGATTTAGTTTTCATGCACTTTATGGAAGCACATGGATTGATCCTGACCTGCAAAAGGCATACGATATACATTTACAGACAAACTTCCATGCCTGTGGCTTCGAGTTAGTTTGCACTTCTGCCAGTATGGGACACTTCATGCCTCTCGTTTATGCACATCGGAGCTGAAGAGCTGTCAACATTTGGGTAAAAAACATGCAGTAAAATGACAGGGTCCTGTGGTTTCGAAAGTCGGTGCAAGGTTAGGTTACAATGCCTAGGTCAGCTTGTGTATATGAACGGGATGACAGGGTCCTGTGGTTTCAAAATTTAGCTTGAGCTTACGCTATGATGACTAGGTTATTGTGTGTATATGAACAGGATTTACAAAAACAGTTCTTGCTGATTACACTTGCATAGTAGTAAAAAGACAGAGTCCTTTGTTGACATTCTGCCATTATTTTGTTATAAAAGAAACTGTCTTAAAAAAAGACTGTGGGTGGTTTACAGGCTTTCCAAGCACTCACATCTTCCCCATAATCTCTAATTTTTTTACACTTTTTTTGCATCACAGATACAGCAGTTTAGCTAAATTTACTTCCTTGAAAGAAAATCATGATATAGGTATAGTAATTTTGTCAAGATATTTTTCTAAGACTGCTGATTCCTTAAAATATTGACATAACTCCTACTGGTTTTCTGCAAATGCAGGGCTATGTGCCGTGCAATCACAGAAAGCCAACAGAAGCCATGTCAACATTCAGAAGGGGAAGCAGGCTTATTGGTAAATATAAAGAAGACAAAACAAGTAATTATATAAGTCTCAAATGAAAAGCACTGAGCATCAGGTGAATGTCTACATAACTGAGTCACAATCATGCTGTCACTGGTTGTATGAAATATGTGGTGGCAAAAAGACTAAAAGCATGTCATGCAATCACCTATAATGTAAAACGGTTGACTAAAGACAATTCCATGGGTAACGGACTGACAAAGCACATTTTTTTTTCAATAAAACATCAAATACTGCTATTTCTAATTTACTTTTTTATAATGTGTTTATATTATTTTAAATTGTGGACCTTAAGCTTTGTTTTGATATATATTATTTTGAAATAACTCCCAAGAAAAATTATTTTTTCGCCTTTGAAATTCAGATAATGGACTGACTTCTTGTAAACCACACATTCTGGAATACAAGTTCAGTCAATTGATGCTATATATAGGGAATGAGAATGGTTATCACCTTAATTTGCTTGACTAATGTCTGGAAATATCTCACATAAATATCATTTGTATAATTTAAAAATTTTATTAGCAATTAATTTAAAGGTATGAAGTAACAGACTGACAGACTCTTGATTTTTTCTTTTTGTATTGTAATATATATAATTTTAACAGCTGATTATAATCCACTCAGTCTTGAGATATATATTCACTGCTGGTTACACTATGGGATTATTACACTCCTGAATTCTGAAGCTTTCAGTGATTTGTTTACATTTAATGTTCAGACCTTCTTAAATTCACTTTACTGCTTCCTCACAGCAGGTATATCTAATATTGAAGAGAGTCCAGCTCCTACTAGTTGTAATGGCCCAAAAAATATGAATTTCTCATTGATTTTTTCTCTTTGTTCATTACTCGGCCACCAGTATACATCTCTTAGAATCTCAACAAAGTTTACAGTTGCTCGTTTCTGATGCACTTTCAGCACTCTGCCAATACAGAGGGCAGTATCATAGAAGATAGCGTAATATTGTTGTTTCTTACTGGTTTATGCTGCTTTTCCTGTTGCAGTTGCCCCTTCAGGTTTTCTTTAGATGGCAGCACCCTGCTGACTTCATGATCAGACATCCATTGATTTCACACACAAAATTCATCTAAAATGTCCTTGTGCAATGAAGTAACAATTTTACTCAAACCATTACAATTCAAACACTTCTGCATCACGCACATTTCGGATTCTTGGTTACAAACCATCTGACTGATAAATTCTTTGAATTTGGTTTCAATAGAAGTGCAGGCAGTCTTCCGAGTTTTAAGTAAAAAGAGCGCATTTTCCTGAACCTTGCAGATACAGACATTATAAGGAATATCTCTCTACAGGAGGACATTTGCACATTGTAAGGAAACAAATTTTGGAAAGCTTATCTGAACACCATATTAAGATTGCAAGATCTAATGTGCCTTTTTAAGGGTTAGAAGTAACATTTCTGTAGTTTCTCTTTTCAGATAGAGCTTTTGCAATAATTTCATCTTTCATACCAGGTGACTGCCAAGATATGGAATCACTGATACAGAAGTCTCTCACAGTGGATTCTACGGTTGTTGCCTCCATATCAGGGATTTGTGTAACTTTCATCTTTGGTGAAGGAGGAAGTAATCCCTCTTGTTTGGTAAATTACTTGATGAGACATTTTCTCTTTGTTGGATAACCAAGGAGTGCAGTTTTAACCTTCTTTCATGCTTTTCCATGGGATTGGCGAGATCTGAAAGGTGAAGTTGTTGAGCAGCTATGGGCGTGTTCTGAACTTTCAGCAGGTTGTCATGGCAGTTTTCTTCCTCTTCCCTTCTCTCTCCTATTTTTCCTACTTAAATTTCTCCATGGCCTTCTTCATACAATTCATGGCACATGACAATAGAAGAAAGAAGTAGAAGAAGAATAATGCTGTTGATGCATATAATGATCATTAAATAACTAGGTATAATGAAAAATTTACTTTCATAGGTAAAGTAAATTTCCAGTCAAGTAAATAGCCCTAGACATAATTCTCTGCTCAAAAGGTAATGGACTAACCAAATTAATGTAAATAATAAAATAACTATGATTTTTTTAAACAATGATTACCTAATGGGCATGACAAACTTGTAGCATAGAAAGAACGGCTATGCATTTCATTCATATAAGTGTTATGTGTGTAAAGCAAATGGCTCTTGTAATTGTATGTAATAGACCGACATTATTTTGGAGAAGTCTCAAAACTAGCTTTTTATTACACTTAAAATGATCTTTTTAGACATTTAAAAATAAATTCTTAAAGAACACAGCCTGAGTGTGAAATTACTTCATTCATACCTCTAAAAATCAAAAGAACAAAAGCTTCTGTCATGTTGGAAACTCTTGTAAAACGACATAGATTAGCAGTGATTTTTTTTACATTCTCCTTTAAGGCAATTTTTAGAAAGGCAATTTTTTTGGAAGAAAGTATAAAGTGCATATCCTGAATGAACTGGTTTTGCCGATTAATGTTACATATAATATTGCAGCATTTACATCATTTTAAAATTCACTGCTTTGGTTGTTTCGTTCAGTGGAAATGCTCCTAAATATATGAAGAATTACATAATTAATCCACCATTATCTGTAGGGTATATCTGAAAAATCACAGACTGAGTGACATCTGCATGAGGTGTGAGCATGGACAATTTTCTATTTCTGAATTGGGTACATGTTATTGGGTGGTGCTCTTATTTTTGTGCACAAAATGTTTAAAACATATAGCGGGCTATATAACTTTGAATGCAGTGATATTTCCCCCATTTCTTTGAGGTTCCTACAAAATATTTTTACTTCCTTATAAGGTTTTGCTATTTTATTGTAAACCTAAATGCAAGAAAACTAAAGGGTAAGCCTATAAGATTTGTGAAAACTTGTTGCATGTATGTGCTGCATAGAAAATCATTTAAAAGTAATAAACTGGAAAGTTCATACTGCTGAAGAGAAAATTAGAACATAACCCTCCAAGTTGAACTGACATTTCAATGTGTAACCAACATGGAAATAAAACCATATTAGGGAAAGTACATATGAGAGAGCTAACCTATATCTAACCTAGTGTAACATTGCTTTAGTTACTCTCAATGGAAGCACCTGGTTGGGCACTAGAAAGTGAAACAAGATGTTAATATACGTCAAACAAACCTTGCTCTCAGTACAGCAAAAAGTTATACACCTTGAATCTGAGAAGCTGGAATACAATTTACTGCTGACACTTCAAACAAGAATAAGTATCCCGAATATGGCATTGAATTTTTCAGTCTGATTCTACCCTTCAACCCTTGTCCTACACATGGCCTTGTGTGAAAGAACAATTAATTATAAAAAATAAGTAAGGGTCATTCCATTGTTACAAATGTTACAGGCACATGCAATTTCAACAGCTATGTGATTTTCTGTGATCATTTATAAACAGCTACAGTGCTTGTGAACTATCTACTCAGAGAGGACAAATTGGAAATTAAGTTATATAAAAAGACTTAGTTTGTGTTAGTAATTTTGCATTTTTCGTTACTTTTAAAACAATGTTACAATGAAGGACAAGCATTCTGGAATGTGTAAAGAGCATTAACAATCTATATTTGCTAGTGATTTAACTTTAAAGTATTTTAATTTCACTACAGACAAATTACACAGTATAATGATATGAATATTTGTTTTTTTTATAAGATACGCCTATAGACAAAAAAAAAAGAAAGGTAATAAACATTACAATAATGTAACAAATGTTACATAATCAACAGTAATCACTATTTTTTAAAAAATAAATGACCAATCTACAATCCTTCCAGTTCAGACTTACAGTCTGGCTATTCAAAGAACTGTGAACTTCATGCTAAATGTGTATTTTCTCCTAGTTTCATTAGGTTTGGAAAGTTTGCATATAACCAAATCTGCTATTACATCCGTATCATCATTCTCTGGCCACACAAAATAAGTGTTCTTTCCTTTACGTCTCCTCATAAACTGCATACTTTATACATATTCTTTGTTTCAATCAGGGTGATGTGTCCAACATAATTCTGTCCAGTTTGAGGGTATTGTACAAGAACATAAGTCACCAACTGTCAGATCAGAATTTACAGGAGCAGACCTTTCCTTCGGTGTCATCCAGGAGTTTACAATGTTTCATTGGCTCAAATTACCTGCATTTGAGAAGAATATGACTATAAGATGGACTCACCTTTATACACCGAGCTTGTTGAATTCCAATGGATGGCAACACATTTACCCACTTTTCTTTATACTGTTCTGTTATTACTTCAATTTTACCTGCTGTGACAAAAGTAGTGTATGTTGGAAGTGTCACATCTTGCCACATCATAAAAGTCTTCAGCATTTTGCACAATGGTGTTTCCCTGTAGAACTCACTTCCACACATTTTAGTTAAGGACAGCTCCGACGCCATCATGAGGGCCTTACCAATGGTATGACTCTTGGTAGTTCCATTCAACTGTATCCTAGAATGTCGGAAACTGTACATAAGTATGTTACTGCCTTGTGGTTTTTGAAGTGCTGAGCAGCACCATTGGCCCACAGGTAGACTGCAGCTATGGGGAGTGCATTAAAGTGGCCATGTAGTTTATTATGAATTCAGTGAAAGCTGCAACTTCATGACTTTATGTCACTAATGACAGCTAGGCATGTGGTTGTAACATTATCAGAATAACACTGACGAAATAACTCACTACAGCATAGATTGCTGTCAATGTATCAGAAGATGCCTGTAACCAATGTGCTGCTATTACTTCATTTTGAAATTTTGCAGTGTAGTTTTCAGCAAAATCTGTCAACAGAATCATCTGTCCTGGAAGTAGTAAATTTTTCTGATTCTGTAGCTCTTTCCACTCCATATTCTTATTGTAGATATGAGTAGAGTTGAATAAGCTGATTGTGTACAATATTAAAAAACTCACCTCGAGACAGTTCTTTCTGAACCAAATGTCCACCTTCCCACTGTCTGACATGAATCTTGTCATATTCATCATTAATTTTTGTTGATATAACAGATTCAACATTTCCACATTCCTGACAGTTCCTCCTCATGCCATTTTTTTTAATTCCATAACACATCAGTTTTATTGAAGTTCCTTTACTGTCTTTGGTTTTCATTTACTTTCCAAGGTGCAGCAGAAATTAATAGCTGCATGTTTTCGTAATAAGAACAGCATATCATTTGATCTTTGTCAGATACAACAGGACATGTTTAGGTCTCATTTTGCAAAATTTGACAGACCTATTTTTACACTGTGATTCTTGGCTTTAAAAAGAACATATACTTAATTTAAATTATACATAAGAAGTCTCTTCTGTTTATGTTCTTTCTTCCCATTTGCATACACAGAAGTGAAGTCTTTCTTGCCAGGGAGCTGTCAGGAAATATGAATTATAGAACTCTCTTTTTCCTTTGCCTCTTCATTAATTTTGAATTTTTGCATTCTTATGGTTGCAATGACAAATTAAATGATTCATTAAGTTTCCTCATGACCACTGATCTTTCTCAAGTGCTTTGCAGTAGGTTTCTCTCTGCCCTTTTGATTGCTTTAAAAAGGAATTAGCACTGCACTCTTATACAGAGGACTACTTGGGGTATGGTCATGCTGTGAATTCAGACTTGCAGCTTTCTTTTCTTGGTGCTTCTGTACTCTCTTTCGTGTTGCCTCCCTTTTTGCAATTTTTTGTGAATTTGATTTTGGCTGCATCTGATGTTTTCTCATAATTTCACAAGCCTTTCTGAAGTTTGTTCCGAACTCATTTGTGCTCTGTATTCTCGCATTATCTGAGCAGCTGACTTTGGTTTTTTTTTATATTCTGATATGCAATTTACATGACTCATCAGATTTCAGACCACAGTTTATTTTTAGAATTCCTAAATACTATTTTTAATTACAATATGTGCACTGAAACTAAATATTTCTTATGTAACAAATATTACACCATTACTGTGTCACATTTGCTACTGTATGATGTAATGGTTTTTATGCAAATTTGAGGTTAAGTAATTTGAGTAAATGCAGATAACATTTTGTGAATAGAACAAGTTATAAACAAAGTTAACACAAAATTTCTTTATAATTTTCAACTTGTGTTTATTATAATATAATAAACATTCTGTATAATTACAGGATAAAAGTTATATTTACTATAATAAACATCACATGCAACATGGATATCTTATACAACAGATAACTACCAAGTTAGGCAATTTTCCTATTGGATTTTACTGCATCCAGAAAAGTAAATAAACATGTTAAACATTGAATCAAAGTATTGTTTCAATGCATTTGGTTTACTGAGTTTATCAAGATTGAAGGAAAGTGATATTCTTACCTGACTTGCAATGGAGCATCCATCTTGACTTTGCATGCTGAGTACACATTAATTTTGGCTCCAAATTAAAAAATGAAACATATTATAGAAAGCCACTCTAAGAGATTGTTTTGGACCATAAATCTAATATTAAATTTTTTTAATAAAATTTCCTTAGTTTGTCCCTAAAATTTATAAAATTTTCTTAGTTTGTCCCTAAAGTCATGGAAGCTGGTGTTTTGATTTGTAAAGCAAATGCTTAAAACAAAACATATATATTAATTAATTTTGAAGATTTATTTTATTTAAAAAAAAAAACATAGCCTCAAAATACACTGAATTATTTCAGGTAATACACACAAAGTATGTGTGACTGCAATCCCATATTAAATGTTATTTTAAATGGAGAGACAAATATCTTTTGACGTGACTATCACAATAACTTGAAACTAATTTTGACTAAAATACTGGATAGATTTTGCTATAAACTGACATCCATGTATCTGTTCTTATCCTAATAAGACTAAACACAAAACTTGTTTCTCCACTGCAAAGAAAAAGAAAGTTCCCTAAACAATCAGATTTGAAGGGTAAATCGTTCTCTATAAATAGTATGGGTTTCTTTTCAGATGTATAAGTTCATTGGTTAATCACAGAAATCTACTATAAACACTTTTAAATTCTTGAGTGGCTTTGTAAGCAAAGCAAACAGTTAGTTGCTTTGCTAACGTTGATGGAGGAGTGATTGTGAGAAGCATTCCAGACAAAATTTGAGGAGTTACAATCACAAAACTTTCTTTACCCATTATATTTTCATAAAATTTCTGAGTGTCATTCGTTTTTACATCTTCTTCCTGTTAATCATGATAAAGGTTTGACAAAATGATTTAAATACACATTTTGCTGCAGCTACATGGTAGCATACTGGACACAAGGATGACAGTCAAATGTTTAAAAAACAGCTATATGCTGTCCTTAGGCAGCGCCGTGGCCGAGTGGTTAGACCGCTCGCCTCCCACCGTGGCGGACCGGGTTCAATCCCAGAGACCTGCATGTGGGATTTGTGGTGGACATAGCGGCGTCTGGGCGGGTTTTCTCCGGGTTCTCCGGTTTCCCCTGCCATTCATTCCACCAACTGCTCCATCATCACCTTTCCTTTCATCCATTTCACCTACATTTCGCTTCATCTACTTCCTTCATCCCATACCAGGCATCGGGCTGATCACCCATCCTGGATGTTCTGTCTGATCCATGAGTGTCTGCTCCTCGACGGGCCTCTGACCCCAGGCACCCGCCTGTAAGTCCTGGGGGGTGTAAGTCCTACATAAGAGGAGGATAAACAGATAATGAATGAATGAATATATGCTGTCCTTGATATTACACTCTTTCCTTGGATTGATAAGAGAACTGACATAAAAGTGTTGCTTGAAATACTAGAAATTTCAAACCAACAGCAAGTATATCATCTCATCAATGGCTAATGTTATAAGCAAGTTTTAAGACACAATTTGTATATTTTAAGAAGTTTTCCAATTTTTCTTCAATATCTTTCTATGCCTCTCTTATAATTTTCCAGTCTTATAAAAGTTTTACATGCTATTCATAGAAAATTTAAGATAAACGTTTTTTTCTTCATTTCTACTCAAACATATAACATTTTAGTCCAAAAACATTACAAGCATTTCTGAGAATACCAAAAACAACAAAAAGTTTTCCATTTGATGCACGATTTGGTGTGGGGGAATTTTCTTCAAAATCTTCGCCTGGATTTCTTGAAGAATGTAAACGAAAGTATGAAATTTGATATATATCCGACTTTTTGAGTTATGCTGTTCAGAGGCAACCACTGCAGGCAATCACACGTGGACCTTTTTCTAAACATGCTTTGTTTCTGGGGCTCAGGGATCTCAAAGCGTGTATTTCCGATGGTCTATGTCCAATGTTTGGGCGGAATGCAATATCCTCCACTTATCATTTGTAAGCGGCAGGGAAAGTAAAACCTGTGTTGGAGTGTGGTACGAGAAATGCAGTGCACATAGTTTCTTGAAGACATAAATCTTAACTATGTTTAAAAATACAGCTGGCCTAAGCAATCCAAACATCAAAATGCCCTGAACCTTTCAATAACATTCTGATAGGTTCCAGCTCCTTGTTAGGTGGTTAAAAACACAACCAATTGGGATTCAGATCAGTTTAAATTAATTATTCAAAACTCTTGGAAGGGTACCTCTTGGCTCACTGATTACCAACCCTGGCTAACAAATCTCCTACCTTTAAGGTTCAATTGTTTATTATACTATAATCTGTTTTAGTCTTCGTATTTACTCAGCTTCCAGCTATACAATTCACTATCTAAAATACTTTGGTGTTCTGTGGCGTGCAGAGCCTTATTGAGGTGCCAACATTAGAACTGTATATTCGCGGCATGCCAGCCGCTACCAACGTAATATTTAACATCGCTAGGCGTTAAACAAACGTGGAAAACACATACATTATGTTGAAATGTCCATGATATTTTGAAATGCGCATTTCGAAAAAGAGAAGAGCCTGAATAACCAGTGGATGTCACACACAATGAAGACACGCGTAAAATAACTAATGCGCGTTTTCTGTAAGGGGAAACAAAAAGTGAAATGTACATAAACATAACGCACATAAATATGCGCGGATTGAGTGCGAAAACACAAAAATGAAAAGCAATGATGCCGTAAAACAAAACACGTAAGTAGATGAAGCCAAACATAAATAATGTTTAAAGCAAAGCATATGTAAACTACATAGTAAATATGCATAACATTTTGGGAAAATCTGCACTATATGAAGTTTAGAATTGTGGATTTTTTAAAATTAATTTTTACATATTCTCTTTCATTATTCTACCACGTACATAGTAGGTAGATGAGGTATTGCATTCCACACAAAAATTCTGTGCCGAGATTTCAGCGGAAATACATGTTTAGAGGACCCTTGAAAGAAAAGTAAAATAACTTTTACTTATTCTAACACGTACCTAGTAGGCAGAGGAGATACTTCATTTCACACAAAAAATTCGATACCGAGATTTGACCAGAAATATGTTTTGAGGCCCTATGAATCCAATAAAGCCATTTTTAGAAAGCAAAACTGACGAATACCTTCTCTACCTAAGGTACGTGGTAGAAAAGGTAAAACTGCTTCTTTTTTGTTCAGGGTGCCTCAAAACATGTATTTTAGTCAAATATCGGTATCGAAGTTTTGTGTGGTATATAATACCTCCTCTGCGTTTTTAGGTGCGTTGTACAGTAAGTAAAAGTGATTTTTTATTCAGGGGCCTCAAAACATGTATTTCCGGTGAAATCACAGTATCGCATTTTGTGTGGAATGCATAATGGTACGTGGTAAAATAAGTAAAGGTTTCTTTTATTTTTATTCAGGGGTCTCAAAAGACGTATTTCCGGTGAAATCTCATCGAATTTTTAGGTGGAATGCAATACCTCCTCTACCTACTATGTACGTGGTATAATAATGAATGAGAAAGAGAATAAGTAAAAATGAATTCTAAAAAAATCGACAATTCTAAACTTGATGTATTGCAGATTTTCCTAAAATTTTATGCATATTTATTGTGTAATTTACATATGCTTTGCTTTAGACATAATTTATGTTTGGCTTCATCTACTTACGTGTTTTGTTTAACGGCATCATTTCTTTTCATTTTTGTGCTTTCGCACACAATCCGCGCATATTTATGTGCGTTATGTTTATGCACATTTCACTCTTTATTTCCCCTTACAGAAAACGCGCATTAGTTATTTTACGCGTGTCTTCATTGCGTGTGACATCCACTGGTTATCCAGGCTCTTCTCTTGTTCGAAAGAAGTGCGCATTTCAAAATATCCTGGACATTTCAACATAATGTGTGCGTGCGAATATACAATTCTGATGTTGGCACTTCAATGAGGCTCTGCGCGCGGTCGCCATAGTAAATAGAGTCGTCGCACAGAATTACCGAATTAATTTTCAGATATATTGAGCCGTCCAGACAGAGTGGGATATGCCTACGATTTACATTTCTTCCAGCGTTGTGTTTCGAGTGGTGACTTAGAATCTGAAGATATGTTATCAAGTTTGAGCAAGTTATTATGTTTCCAGCATGATAGTGCTTGGATGAAAGGTTGTTTTTAAGAGCTTCTTAGTGTTGCTGAATTTTATATTGATCTGATTTGATATAGTGTCATCCAGACAATGGAATATACGATTAGTTTTCTTGTTTGCACTTCAAATTGATGGGTGGAGATCACAGCCAAAGTGGGTAAGGTAAAAATCAAACTTTAATACATTTTCATTTAGGTTGGCAGTTCCCACTATACATCTTCTTCAACGAAAAAATGGCTACGTTTGTTTTGTTTCGTACGCGATTCGCCTATATAAATAAAACACCGCCGAGGGCCGTCACTCTTCGAGAGGCAGCGAGGAGAAGAGGACACTGCAGCAGCGAGAGAAGAAGCGGCGAGAACAACAGCGGACGGCGAGCGGCCACGAGGCCGGCGTACGGCCAGCCAGCAGTTCCAGCGCCACTCCAGTGCCTGCGGTCTAGCAGCTTAGCAGGGTAGAAAGACACGATCGTAGCCAACAGTCTCACGACTGGTACCAAGGCGCCTTCGGGCAGATCCTCTGTCTTTCGGGCTTTTTAGCGCCCTCTATCTGTTCTTTCTCCTCTACTATCTCTATTTTCCTCTATTCTATCTAGTGTTAAAGTCCCGGCTAGGTTCCCTACAGTTAAGATAGGCGCTGCTTGCTGTTGACACTATAATCTGAGAGTGGTCCACTTGTAAAGTTTCACAGCAGCAGATTCACTAGGCTTTAATTCTTCTTTTTCTTTTCTTCTTTAGTCAGGCTACACCTAAGCAAACCTTCACATACACACTAGGAATGGCTAAGGGCAGCAAGGCTACGACGTCTACGAAACAGACGCTGTCACCAATACAGACGATGATGACTAGGAATAAGCTTCCCAACCCAAGACTTCCAACTCCTCAAATCCTACCAATTCCAAACACAAAACCAAAACCCCAAACCCTACACCTTCATCCGTGATTCCCACTAGCCCTAAACCCAAGTCAACCCCAACTTCACCTGCTCCTGCCAACCCTTCCTCTCCCAAACCCAGCTCCTCCAAAGACACAAGACAAGACGCCACCAATACACAAACGCCTAACGAAATAGATCAGGAAAGGAGGACAAACATTGCGCCTGTATATGTTAGTAGGTGCCAGGCCGCGAATATCCGCCAAATAATCTCAGACTTTGACTTGACAGGCCCAACTAAATATGAATACACAATACACATAGCGCGCAACTCCGGTGATTTTTGCTTTAAGACGTTCTGCCTGAGTGACTACAAGAGGCTTGTAGATTACCTCAAGGCACAAAGCGTACAGCATTATCTGATCACCCAAGTAACGGAAAGAACCGCTCGTTTTGTCATAAAAGGGCTGTACGCTGAATTCACCGGGGACGAAATTAGAAAAGACTTGGAAAAATGCGGTTTTAATGCCATTAGAGCAGTTCAAATGCGAAAGCGCAACAGGCATAGGACCCCCTGCCAATGTTCCTCGTGGAAATGCAGGACACCCTTGAATCTAGGCAAATTCTAAACCTCCGCTATTTGGCTCACTTCAAAGTTTCTGTAGAGGAGTATAGGGCCGCCGCAGAGCTGAAACAATGCGCACGTTGCCAAGGGTTTTGGCACGTGATGAGAGAATGTAGGTCCCCAAACCGTATCTGCGCCAAATGTACAGGCTCCCACTTCTCAGGGACATGCAACGTTCCTCCTAAGGAACGTAAATGCGTTTTATGTGGCGCTCAGGGCCATGGTGCAACTTGGCGCGGTTGCACCGCATACAACGCAGCATGTGCAAAGACCATGTCATGCCAAATGCAACCTCCTAGGGCTCCCCAGTTAGGAATAAACGCACAGTAGCTACGCTGAGGTTGCAAAAACGGAGTGGTGCACGAGAAACAGTAAAGGCCGGTCGCGTCCAGTCCCAGTAGAGGCACCCTCCGTGGTTGGGAACCCTCGGCTCACTACCGAGGAGGACCCAATCAGTGACGAGCGACACCCCCGACCAGCACAACAAGCTTCACCTTCGACTGCAGGACCCTCACAAGCACAGGCAGTAGGGCCTCACCCTACCGCACCAGAGTCGCTCCCCCCACGGGAACTAGACCAAGGAAAAGTGCACATGGCACTGGTTAAACTAGTTACAACATTAGGCATACCAAAGAGAAAAGCTCCGTGGAAGAGAGTAGAGCTTCTCCTCACCCAGCTCTGCGATATCTTTAGTCAACCGGGATTTGACATCATACTGGTAGCACACTTTCTATCAGACTTTGTACAAGTTATTCGTATTCCTTAGTCATGGGTAGTACAACCACAGCGAAAGTAATATACCGGAATTGCAACGGCATCCGCAAAAAAGATTAAAGAACTAGCCGATTTCCTTCAAACAGAGTGAATACAAATAGCATTACTGACCGAAACACATATCAACCAAACCGACCGCTTTTCTGTTCCCGGATATAGAGTATATAGAAACGATCGCGACAGGCGAGGAGGAGGAACCGCGATAGCCATACAATCAAACATTGAACATTATCAAATTAACTCTCCAGTGTTAACTCGCGCTGAAACTACAGCAATAAAGCTCAAACTTCACAATACAGAAATCATTATAGCATCAGTCTACAACCCTCCGGGGGACATAGATACCAATGACGTAGACAGAATTTTGAACTTAGGACCAAAAGTAATCGCAGCAGGAGATTACAATTGTAAGCATTATCTTTGGAATTGCACAAACACGAACCCGCAAGGCGCCAAATTACTAAACTACATTAATAGTACAAATTACTTAGTTGCAGGCCCGATGAGCCAACACATATATCCCACATACCGAATCATACGCCGGGCATACTTGATATTGTGATATTAAATAATATACCCTTTAACATAGATCTACAAGTAAAGCACGAACTCACTTCGGATGACTTACCGGTTTTGATGACAATCAACGCAACAGTCGCATTCAAACAGGCCTCTTTAAGGCACAATTACAATCAGGTAAACTGGGAATCATTCAAAAGCACAGTAGACTATTATCTCCCAGATATTGAAATAAACTCCGCTAGAGAGCAGGGCTTGGCAATTAATAAACTAGAAACAGCTATTAAAATAGCCACCACGGCCTGCGTACCACTGATGCAACCACGCACAACAAATGCGAGATTTCCCATAGACATAAAGATACTTCAACAAGCGCAAAACAAAGCGAGACGTAAATGGCAAAGAACTAGAAATATCATACACCGAGACGAGTATCACCAAGCGAGAACGTTAACAAATGAATGCGCCAGAACGTACATACAAAACCAGTGGAACAATATGCTTGAAAATCTAAACCCCCAACAAAATGAAGTTTGGCGAATAGCGAAATGCTTAACGCGAACACGTACAAATATACCTCCTCTACAAATTAACAACACCATAGCCGAAACACCCCAGGCCAAGGCAGAAGCCTTTGCGGTCACACTAGAGAAAGTGTTCTCTCCCAACCCAACAGTTGGACAAGATGAATTCGAATTAGAAATTGAAAACGAAGCCAATAATATAGGCCAAAAACGGATACACAACAACATGCGAAAAACAAACCCGGGCGAAATAGGATGGATAATCAAACACCTGCCCACAAGAAAAGCGCCAGGACCAGATAAGATACCAAATAAGGTCATAAATAATCTACAAATAGGGCGATTAAACTATTAGCGAACATATTCAATTTCACTCTGGATAACGGCAGATTTCCACCTTCTTGGAAAGAAGCCAAAATCCTGCTATTCCCGAAAGCAAATAAAAATTTAGCCTTACCCGTCAACTATAGGCCAATTAGCCTGCTGAACACCATAAGCAAAGTACTAGAAAAAGTAATACTGAAACGAATAAATAAGCACATACACAAGCACAGTATTCTAAGACCAGAGCAGTTTGGCTTTAGAGCACAACACTCTACCACACTACAACTACTAAGAATGACGGAGGAAATCACTAAAGGATATAACACGAACAAATCAACAGGCGCCCTCTATCTTCACATTGAGCGCGCTTTCGATAAAGTTTGGCACGCCGGACTTCTCAGAAAACTTAAACAGTACGATTTTCCAGACTCTACAATAGCCCTCATTGGGGATTACCTCTATGATCGACGCTTTCACACCGTCGTTGAGGAAGCAGTCTCAAGCACCAAACGAATAAAAGCCGGGGTCCCACAAGGAAGTCTCTTGGGACCAATATTATTCAATCTCTACATAAATGACATGCCCGAACTAGTAAGAACGGACAAATACATGTATGCGGATGACACCGCCATCGTAACACAGTCAACTCAACCGCGAATCATACACTTACGCCTGCAAAATGCGCTAAATACACTTGAACCCTGGTTCGCCAAGTGGAGAATTAAAGTAAATGCCAGAAAACACAGGCAATAATATTCACAAAAAGATTACAACACAGGAAAGATAGAAACAATCTTCAGCCGCTAAACTACCGAAGCGATAGAACCGAATGGACTGACCAAGTGACCTACTTAGGTCTAACTATGGATCAAGGCTTGACATGGAATAAGCATATTACTAAAATCAGAACGGAGGCCAATGGTCAGCTAAATAGACTTTTTCCTATACTTAACACAAACAGCCAACTCAAATTGAACATGGGACTAACCCTATACAAAACGTTAATTAGGCCCATCCTTGTTTATGCAGCTCCAGTTTGGGGATACGTTGCAAAAACGCACATAAATAAGCTACAAATGCTCCAGGATAGGATAATCCGAATAATAACTAAACAACCGATGTTTGCACCGGCCTATCTCTTGCATCAAGAGTTAAGACTCCACACAATTGAAGAATTCATCAAAACCCAAAGTTTCAACCTTTACAAACGCAAGGAAAAGAACAAAACCTTCTAATACAAGATTTAGGTACATACGAAACCAACCAAAACAAACACAAAAGACCGCTGTCACTATTTGACAGAACCTTCGGCCTGGGGGAACCCCAAATTGACATACAAGAATATCTAGAAAACCTTGTAATACTACCATAAAACTACCCATGACTAGGTTACACGACGTGACCAGTAGTAGCCCTCGACGTCCTTGCTCTCTGAGCCAAGGCGGCCCTGGGGGACGAGGGTCCCCCCGCAAGTGGCACCGGCTCGTACCTGCATCTGTAGGCAGGCAGCCCGCTGTGTGTGCACTCTATGTGACCAGGCTTGATTAAAGGACACGCAATTTGGAAAACACGAAGTGACGATGCCAAGATGACGAGAAATTGCAAATGATTAGCTAACTAAGTTTCATTATATTCAAACAAAATTATCATGTACAATAAACGACGCCATACGGCGGAGCACGTAAATCCTTAAAATTAACAAATCACTTCTTGCAAAGACGAAGCCACACGGCTGAAACGAAGTACTATCAAGTATTTTACGGCTCTTATTGAACTGCGTTTATGTATATAGAAAACACACTTTTAACTTATATGTATATCTATGTATTTCTACGGTTATGCATGTCTAGTTTAGTTTGTTCCAGAGACGCAGCCTCCGGCTCGAGCTGACCAACTGGCGTACAGGTACCACCTGTAACGCAAAACCTACAAACCACTAGAAGACGCAGCGCCCAGGCGTGGTCAAGAAATGAAGCTCCCTGAATGTCCCAAATTAACACCCTCAATCCGCCAGGGCGTTATCAGGGTCTCGGCCATGGTAACGTCCTGACTCCTTACCATCACCTGGTCTAGGCTCTAGTGGCCGGCCAACACATCCTGCTCCTTGAATCCGCAGGTGCAATAGCGGTACTGCTGCACAATACCTGAATCCACACCGGTGGAGGAGTTTTTAGTGGGTATGGCATACTGGAGATTCCCACACTCTCAGCCCTGACTCCCATTGGGGCTGGGGTAAGTGATTAAATCATTTTCTCCTCCACTCGGAAAAAAGGGCCGTCAGGTGGGTACAAGCTATTGAACAGATCACATCTACTTCTAAACTCACTCACAAGATAAATGATTCGCTTTTATGTGGCTAATTTAAGCTACTTCGACGGGATACAAGAGTAGCATAATTGCCTAGCCCTCAATATTAAATAAGGTATCACTATAAACTCCTACATTTACACAATTGCTCGTTGATACGAAAATTCAGCTTTATTTTTATATTTTCGGCATTGCTATTTTATCAGCTGACTTCCATCTTAGTTTCAAGCCTCAGCAATCAGCATGGCAGAGGTCGCGCTATTCGCTCTGGGAGCTCCGGACACGCTGGTTTACCTTCGGGTATTCCGTCTCCAAGCGCTTGTCTCTAGCTCTAACGCAATGCTGGCAACATATGAATAAGTAATGCCACCAAAGCGGGTAAGTTATCGCTAACTCTTTGGGTGTGCGTTCTTAATTACTTATTATTTTAGGTTTATTGATTTTTTAGGTTTCTGAATTCACAGAAGGTTAGCCTTAGGTTAGGTTTTTTATGCAAGCTTAAGTTTCTGAATTCACGGAAGGTTAGAAGAACGTTGTCGCATAAATCGCAGATAGTTACTTCGTTGATTGTTCCATGCTGCACCAATAATTCCTGCAGGGACTGCAAGTTTTCAATACCTAAGTAGTCTTTTGTAACTGTGTGTATGCTATTTTCGCAGACTGTGCACATCTTCTTTCCTGTTATGCACTGCTTCTCTGAATGCGATGCGTTTTTGTGAGCGGCAATACAAAATGAAGAAGTAATAACACATCGTTGCATCGCTTATTTCGCGGATTTTCACTTCTTATTTACGTTGGCACTTCCCATTGAGCGTCTGTATGATGGCTACGTTGTTGTGTTTATATCGCAATTTTCCTGTAAAAGTAAAACACTTAAAAGGGGTGGGCACCAGGTATTGGCGAGATCATATCTACTTATAACCTCACTCTTAAGGTAATTTAGTCCATTCCTTCTTGTTTTTTTTCAGCGTTTTCAATGAAGATCACCTAAGAGCAAAATAGCCTCGTCATTCTGCTCTTAGTCCTCTTCCTTAGTGATGAAAATGATGTGTTATATGCCCAACAGATGCCACTCTATGTCATACGCTAGCTCTAACGCAATGCTGGCAACATATGAATAATTAATGCCGCCAAAGCGTCGCAACAGCGAAACTTCCACACGGCGTAGCCGATGGATGCTATACAAGCTTAGGTTTATGAATAGGTTTTTATATTTAGGTTTCTGAATTCACAGAAGGTTAGCGTTAGGTTAGGTTTCTTTATATAAGCTTAGGTTTCTGAATTCACGGAAGGTTAGCCTTAGATTAGGTTATATATATATATATATATATAAGCCTAGCTTTCTGGATTCTGCAGGTTCTGTAAGTTTCGGATACCCAGGTGGTCGCTTACAATGCTAATACTGTGTTCCGCATCTATTTTGATTCGTATTATGCACGCTGAATATGAATGCGTTACGTTTTTTTTCCAGCGGACAACTAAACGAAGAAGAAGAAGTAGTAGTAACAACAACACATCACATTTTTAGCGGATTTCAACTTTTCATTTAGGTTGGCAGTTCCCACTTTGCATGTGCTTTAGCGAAAAAAAATGGCTACGTTTGTTGTGTTCATAACGCGATTTGCCTATAAAAGTAAAACACCTAAAAGGAGCGGGCAGGTGGTCACCAGCTATAAAAGAGATAACATCCACTTCTGTACTCACTCCTAAGGTAACTTATTCACTTTCCTATTGCTTTTATAACCATTTTCAACAACAATGCTCTAAGAACAGATTTGCCGGTTAGGTTTATATATATAAGCTTAGGTTTCTGAATTTACGGAAGCTGCATCTATTTATTTTTTAATTTATGCAACGTGCTAATCGACATATGTGACGTATTCCTTTCTTGAATGCCTTCTAATGGCTGATTTGCATAACACTTTGTAGAGGAGGGATACATAACTCAGTGCATAAGTGTTTTATAGGACATAATGCAATCGTTACCTATGTCGGTGCAAAAGACATCTCAACCTGACACTGAGAGCTTCAGTAGCACGTTTAGCCAATTTTGCAAACTTTTATTCTTTAGCATACATCCATGCACCCCTTTGAAAACGCCCCTGAAACAACGACCTATCACGTGCATCGGTTGACAAAACCATTTGAAAACAAAATGGCAGATCTACGCAGTGCGACCAATTGGATTTAAGCCGTTAGTCATTGTACAGCCTTGTCAAAGAATGCTAAGTATTAGGTAGATAATTTCTCTTATTTCACAAACTATGGCGTATTTCAGATCATACAGTAATTGTAATGACTGATGCAGTTTATTTGTTTGAATTAAAACTACCAAACCGAGCTCAAAACACCGTATGACGCTGCCAAAAGCGTGTAAAGATTCGAGGTGGGGTCTAGTTCTGCGATTACTAATTCTTATAGGAACCTCTGGTCGCAAGGTAGCATTGGCCGAATGGTATTATCATGGTTGATTTAACACTGTGCCACTTTAATTCGGGTTAAGTTCAAACTTTTTATTACCTTTTGTTTTATCTCTTTGGCCATATAATTTGATATTATGATATAAATAACATTTTAATAACATTTAAGTGTGTGCAAAATAGAATAATCGTCATGTTTTCCACTGGCAGGTGGATAATTTGTACTTCGTAGTAGGTATTTTATTGTGGTCAGTATTATCTTGACCCACTCAACCAAATTTAAAACACTTCCCACACGCAAAGTGGCTTGAGCTATTTGCGCCTGCGTCAATGCTTGGCGTCAATAAATAAGTCTCTCTCCATTGTCTACTCAGTATCTGAAACCTTTCTACGAGACACGGCTGTTGTCATAATGTATACAATCGACGAGTATGTCGACATGCTGTTAATTTATGGATAAACAAGGTGCAATGCACTGTCAGCAAAGCGCCTCTATGAAGAACGATTTCCAGAAAGGAGGGCACCTACTGTTGGACAACGAGAAGAAGGCGAGCGTGGCCTGAGGGGCGAGCGGGGTTCTGTAATTGTTTATCTGCTCACGTACTGTCGATTGTTTACTACGTTTACTACGAAATGTGTTTATGTGACTAATGAACCACCCATGCTGCCAGATCTGATACTAGTAGAACAGCAACCGCCGTAATAGGTGTTAACGTATTGGCTCTTGCTGGTAACACGCGTTACGGTATATACTACAATACTACAACTTATATAATTTTTGTTACCATTATTCTTTCTTTATTATTTACATATGGCTGGAATTCGAAAGAAGGGACAAACTGTCCACAGTGAATCAAGGGAAGTAATAAGAAAAGTGATTGAAGTATGTGACGAAGAAGCAAAATCAGGACAATTGACATGTGTAATTTCACAAAGTAATTCACGCGTGGCAAACTATTGTGGGATATCGGAATGCACTGTATCAAGAATAATGAGAGAAGGTGTTACAGCTGGTGAAAAACTATTGCATACTCCGGGGAAAACGAGACCGTGTGCCGAGGAATTTAAATTTCATTGTGATGACTTTGATAGAATAGTAATTAAAAACTTAATTCGAGATTTTTATTTGGTTAGAAAAACAGTGCCTGCTGTTCCCAAATTACTTGTAGCAATTAGAGAAACTGTACATTTTCCATGGGGAAGAGAAACTCTGCGGAAGCTGTTGCGCAGTATGGGGTACAAATGCAAACGATGTGGAAGCAAGAGAAAATTACTTATTGAACGTCCATACATAGTTAACTGGAGAGCTAGATATCTAAGAACTATAAATGGATATAGAAATGCTGGGAAAAATCATTTACATTGATGAGTCCTGGGTAGACAATAACTTGACGTTTGGAAAATGCTGGCAGAGTGATGATGTCTATGGCATAACGACAAACACCAGCTCTTCGAACCGCCTGATTCTTGTAAATGCAGGCAGCAATGAAGGTTTCATACTCGGAGCCTCTCTGATATTCAAAGCTGGACTTGCTTGCGGGAATGGTCAAATGAATGGAGTAAATTTCCAGAAATGGTTGGAGGAGAAACCTTTACCTAATATACCTTCCAACAGCGTCATCGTGCTTGATAATGCTCCATACCACAGCGTACCAACAAATAAGCCTCCATCAAAGTACGCTGTAAAGCAGGAAATGATACAGTGGTTGGAGAATAACAATATTCCATGTTCTGCTGCAATGCGGAAGGGCGACTCGTTTGATTTAATTCAAATGCATAAGCCAAAAGAAAAAGTATACCATATCGACAAAGTAATAGAAAGGCATGGGCATACAGTTCTTAGGTTACCTCCGTATAAGTGCGAGCTGAACGCTATAGAACTGGCATGGGCAGCAATAAAGCGGCATGTAAGAGAGCGTAGTGTAACCGGAGATCTATCTTTAAGAAATATACAGCAAGTGTGTGAAAGTGTAGTGAACTCTATTACATCAGCTGATTGGGTGGGCTATGTCAGGCACGTTAAAAAACTCGAGGATGAGTTCAGGCAAAAGGATGGGTTGGTGGACGATGCAATAGACAATTTTATTATATCAGTTGGAGGCCTGGAGCTTAGCGATGAAGATTCGGAGAGCGGCAGCGACAGCAGCGCAAGTGAGGACTTCTCAGACTTGGATCTTGCACGACCGCTGCTGGACTTCTAGCCATGGGTGAGTACTTGACAACACTGTGTAGTAGTTTATAACCTCCTAACATGCTTATTGTATCCACACGGCGAGCGTAAATATGATACGGACGCAGGGAAGTGTTGATGTTACACATTCCTCTCGATTGCCTTCTTCTCGTGGACACTTTTCGAAAGGTTGAAAGACGCCTTCGTGATTAGGATTATTTGAAAGAGCACCGCCTGCTCGCGAAGCTCCAGTAACCTCTGGAGGCCATGAAGAAGCTGTGCGAAACGCAATAGAAAACAATCCACATACCAGTTCAAGTGCCATAGCAGAAGATCTGTACATAAGTCAGTCCTCAGTGATGCGCATATTGCATCATAATAAATATTATCCATACCATCTACAATTACGCCAGGCTCTCCACGGACCCGAGTTTAAGCGCGAGTGATATATGCGCAATGACTACAGCAGCAAGTGCAAATGGATGCAGAGTTTTTAGGAAGTGTTCTCTTCAGTGATGAAGCCACATTCTACAATAACGGAACTGTTAACCGCCATAATGCGCACTACTGCAGCATAGACAATCCTCACTGGATGAGAGAAGTTGCATTCTAGGTACAGTGCAGCATCAATGTCTGGTGTGGAATATTAGGAGACCAGCTAATTGGACCGTACTTTCTTAAAGGCAACCTCACAGGACCACGGTACCTTGCATTTCTGCAAGAATTGCCATTGTTCCTAGAAGATGTGCCACTAGTGAAACGGTCAGGAATAGGGTTCCAGCAGGATGGAGTTCCACCACACTGGTTACTGATGTAAGGAATCACTTACATAGAACATATTCGCAAAAATGAATTGGCCGAGGGGGCCCAATTGCATGACCACCTAGATCACCCCACTGGATTTCTTTCTGTGGGGTCAATTAAAGGAACGGTCTAGGCTCAAGAGCCGCAAAGCCCAAATCATCTACGGGAAGTTATACGTGGAGAATGCAGCCAGATTACACAGCGCATGTTACAGCATACAAGAAGGTCTCTCCGGCAACGTGCACAAATGTGCATTGATGAAGGGGGTCGTTTTTTGAACATTTACTTCCTTGATGAAATCCACGATCTTTAACAATTTATTATTCTGTTTACCTGTGAACTTAGCATATTTACAACTCCTTTGTTAATAGAAGAAGTGAAACATAGGGTTTAAACATGAAACAAAACTGTTATATTTAATATCGCCGATATGCGCCCAAAAATGAAAGCTAACTACGTAACACGGTCTACAACACCAGATACGGTACAGATTATTAGGGTAAACATGATACACAATTATCTGATTGTAATTCCTATGTGTTTGGCTCACTGTGTAACGGTATTAATGTTATATTATTTAACATTATTGTAGCCCCACGTTGTGGTAGCCAATTTGTAACGGTATTACTTACAAATGTTTGTGTATGTGTGTTTACTTCATGTGAAGCCATCTTGTGACGTCATTCTTTGTTAGGTTCGCAGCTCCATCTGGTGTTAGCAATTTGCGGCAGTATTAGCTTTTGTTTGATTTCATTTCAAATGTCCTCCGGCTAGCTATTATCCTGTTGGCTTGAGCACGTATCTCTATACAGGTTGTGTAAACGGAAAGGAATCTTTTATCAAAGAGAACACTGATGAAGAAATTTGTTTTATACTTTTATTGTCGGACACGTTAACTATAACATTTATACATTGATCTTAACACTCGCCAAACTGAAACTGTTATAATAACTTCTTATCACTTTTAATTCGCGTACTTCAACTTTGTGTATAATTAACTTTACCAAACTTTAGATTTTTCGTAACTTGTGAATCTATAGCCGACGTGTCTCATACAAATATTTTGACGAACTGACGAACTGAAGACGACGTGTAGTGTACAAAGAATTTTGATGAACTGGCCGACTGAAGGCGACGTGTAATGTATTGAGATTTTCGATGAACTGACTGACTGAAGACGACGTGTAGTGTACTAAGAATTTTGATGAACTGACCGACTGAAGGCGACGTGTAATGTACTAAGAATTTTGATGAACTGACCGCGATCTACCTCTGACTTGGCTTTTTATACACCCACTCCCCGATATGCCTAAAGATTATAACTGAACTGCAATTGGCTAATAAAACGCGCCAACATTAGCGTCTATATTAATATCCAATGAAAATTATGAATACATATGCTCTAGGGAAATATTCCAGAAGATTCTAAAAAAAACGCGCCAATATTACGTAACTTCCTCGTTTCCAATAACGATAAACAGCTCACCCCCCCTCGCTGCATTATTGCGCTATTATTGACAGTTTCAGTAAGGCATTAAAAACTTACTTCTCAACAATAATTACAGTCAAGAAACATCTCAAATTAATGTCACATAAAAATGCATATTCATATTACAATCATTATTTACATTTAAGTAATTTGTGATACAAATTACTGCATCAACTGGAGAGCCAGTAACAAAAATAAATAAATTAGTACTCTAAAATACAGAAAATATACACAAGGAGCGAAAAAATAAAACAAAAAATAATTTGAGGTTTGTATCAGATTCGAACCTCCGAAGCTAACCTTTGCTTCACCACATTCCGGCAGCTAAACCACTCGGCCAGAACCCACTTAGTCTATTCCGTTCTTCGGGAAAACATTCCTCTAGCTCCTTACGCATTATATCCATGAAACGCCTTTTTTAAGGCTTTCGCAGCTCGTGGGCTCTCATTCAGACCTTTAATCATTAATGCTAATTGCGTATAGTACCTGATAGAAGGGCAGAGCTACAATAACAGTTTGTTTGCTAAAAGGGTCAATGTTTTCACATTAGATTATAAACTGCGGGTTGCATAGATACGAATAACTAGGGGCAGCTGACTCACCTGGTATATAAGCTTAGTTTTTTGTATTAACGGTAGGTTAGTATTATTTGGGTTTTTTTAATGAAAAGTGTTTAAAATTTCTCTAAATAGGAGATCAAAGATCATTCAGAAATCCGATTCATTGAACCTTCAATGAAAAGATCCGTGGATCCTTTGCGTATACTGAATTTTGTCCAAGTAACACAAAGTGGTGGTGGTTTTATAATAAAAGTGTTATTTGCTTCTCATTTAACACTTCATCAACCAAACACGAGCACAATTCCAATTTTCTCATTTAATTCCTGTTCCTTTACACTTCAGATATTTGTAGTGTGTTTCACTTCATTAGCTGACTAGTTAGTTCACTCATGTTGATATTTGCGCATTGAAACTTGTATCTGTTTTTAAATGTAAGCAGGAAATGGCCTAGCCTCTCTTCACCCCAAAGCACTCTCATTACTTAAGCTGCTGGTTGCATAAAAATGCTGCTAGACACTAGCAATTACTAACTGACATGTTACCTCTAGGTATAGTAACAACAGTGGACCTACTTTCCATTCCAAACTAGAATGTCTCTCACTATAAACCAACTCTTTGTATTGTCTGCACGAAAATAGTTTTCAATCCGTGCCTCTTACGGCTGCTTCTTCCTCTCACGCATGCCTGTTGCATATCAATTACAGCTGAATATTATTTAAATCTATAAAAGGTGGCCTGCGTGAAAATCATAATTAAAAATGCAACCTGAAGTAATAATTCATTTTATAAGCATGTGGGAAATGAGCATTTTACTTACAATATTTGAAATCCTCAGGCAAAGGTGCAGTACCTTAATCCCAATCATCCAAGGATGATTTAGCTCCATACTGGAATCAGAACTATCCTCTAAATTAATGACAAGCTTATCCACAACAGCTGTACACAAAACAGGTTCCCACATTTTAGTCTCCTATTATGTCTTTATATTTCCTGCATGCTTTGGTTACACTTTATACTGAAACGCCTGTAAACTCAGATGTTAGTGTCGTAATATCTCCTATTGCAAGTGTCAGGTGTTTTTGCTATAGTGAGTTGAACACATTAAGTATTTCTTTTTTGCCAGTTTTTAACGGTTTCCCACTTTTGTGTTAAAAAAGCTTATTCGCACTACGCGCTTCTTCCTCTGTCATGACAACTCAAACACTAACTGATAAAATCACAAGATTTGGCCTGAGCTGAGCATATGAGTGCTAGCGTATTATGAATGACTGTTCGCTTATCATATTTCCTGCGTCACGCAGAGAGTTTATTTGGTACTCAGACAGCACCCCTGTGTATTCATTGCTGCATTTCTCATCTAGGCAAGGGAATAGCAGTCATTCATACAGATGATAATTTGCAAAAAGATACTCTTTGGATGTTAGCGCAATAACAAGTAGAATTAAGGAAATCATATTATGTAATCTCTTAACTGTTGTTATATAGCCATTACCTTTAACAATGAGTTCTTACGATAACCGCAATAAAATGTGTAGCTCTATATCTTTCCTACTTCAATATTTCATGATACAGTACATTTGTAAAGGAACTAGGGAGTTTTTCGCCGGCTTCCGAGCGGGAGAACACGTGTTACAATGAAGTATATGGAACAGTTTAAATATGGCTGCGAAGTGAGTAAAGGTGTACGATAAAACATTTTCTCTGCAACTTTAACTGGTCGGCGGAGGATTTAGTTCCTTAAATACGATATCTTCGACTGTTTCACGTCTAGTAATCATACAATGTGGAGTGCATTACAACTCTGAAATGGAGGACTGTTGAACTGTATCTGATGGGAAACGTGATTCTTGATGTACTTTATAAAGACGTTTTTTCAAGTTGCGCCAACAATGAAGTGGTTTGAATGCGTTCACTTATTTTGCAATTCTAGATTATACTAAATGGTTGTATGATACAGGAGAACTGAGCTATAGGATCATGAATATAAACATGTGATGGAAATATAACAAAGGGAAATGGTGTTGGTTACGTTATTCTGAGACGTAATGGAATATTAATTATCATTACAAGGTAAGGAACTCTACCAATAACAATTTATGAAATATGTCATATAAATTCTGGATTTGAAAGTATACTGGTTCGTACAGTAATGTTATGCAACTCAAGAAGCTGTATAAACTTCCGAAGTAAACATTAGGCCTTTTGAGCTTAGACGGATGAAGTTAGATTATTAGTGACATTATGTTAGAACTGTGATACACATATATGTTTTACTAATAGATGGTGACAAGGAAAATGGGAGTGGACGTTCAAACGTATCGATGTAGAATTGGAAGTTTCGGCAGGAAAAAATAAGAAAAGACGGAAAAATGCAAACTCAAATGGAGTTATCATGATGGTAATTGTGATATTATCGATAATAGGAGTGGAACAGAACCCAGGACCAATGGAAATGAACAAATTAATGGAAGAAATTAGGGAGGTGGGTTTGCAACTGGGAAAAGAATGGATAACAGTACAAGAGAGCTGAAAGAAGCAATACAAATTCAGAGAGACGAAATGGAGAAACAGATATCAGAATGTAAAGAAAGAATAGATGGGGTGGAAAAAAGATATGAAATGGATAAGAGAGAAAAAAAGCGTAATATTTGGGGTGACAGAGTACAGAAGAAATCTGGAAGAAATGGTTTATGAAATTATAGAGGTGATGAGAATACGGATGTACGGATGGGAAATTGAAGATATGTTTAGGATAGGCAAAAAAGGATGAAGACCAAGACCTATCATTTTGAAATTGACAACAATGAGAAAAATGGGAGATTTTAAGTCAAACAAGAAGACTAGGGGGGACAAAAAATATATATATAGAGCAGGATTACACGAAAGAGGAACAAGACCAAAGGAAGAATTAATTTAAAAAATGATGAAGCAAGGGCGGTAGGGAAAAAAAACATATCTAAGATGTCTACAATTAATAGTGGAAGGTGAAAATTGGAATATGAGTATTAAAAGAAATGAAACCAGAGGAACATATGCATTGCAACAAAATACAGAATGGTCGAAAAATACAGAACAAAGACCTGAACAAAGGATGAGACTGTCAGCAGGATTTCAGCAAAAACAAACATGGGTAGGAATAGGACATCAGCACGAGAAAACGACAGCGGAGCGGGAAGGCAGAAGGAAGGGGTGAAGCAGCTCCGGAGAGAGACGAGAGGAGGAGACAAGTGAGATACACCAACAAGAGACAACGAGGGGAAGACAGGGCGAAGCGTTGGGAGTGGAAGGGGAAGGCGAAGAAGCAACATTGGTGAGCGAAATGATCGAAAAGGAGGGTCCAGAAGAAAGAAGAGGGGAGCATCAGGAATTGTGAGAAATGAGGGAAGGGGAACAGTGAGAAGTGAAGGTGCAGAAGGGATAAAATGCAAATTGAGGAAGTGACATTGGTAGGCTCCATGAGTGAGGCAGAAGAAATAATAAAAAAGAAAGGATTAGAAACTATATCCAAAGATTACATACAGTTTGGGGATGAAACAGAAGAAAGGGAAAGGGCGGCTAGAACTACGAGATACAGAAAAATGATGGAAAGTTTTGAATTCCAAGACCAGCCAAAGAATACATAGGGAAAGGGGTTGAGAGTAATGCTTTGGAATGTGGAAGGACTAAGAAGTAAGATAGGTAGTGGTGAAAAGAAAACCAATATGTGTTCTATGGATTTAGTAGGAGTAGCAGAGACATGGTTGAGAAAAGAAGAGTTGATAGAGATAGAAGTTTATAGAGAAAAAGGCAAGAAAAAGGTACGGCAAGGGAAGAGCATCAGGAGGAGTAGGTTTGTTTATAAAGATAGATATCGAAACAATTATTGATGTAGAAAAAATGAAGAATAGAGGTCCCAATGTGTTATGGTCAATAATTAAACAGAATAATGGATAAGACTAGGAATAGGGGTGGTACACAACCCGTCAGAAGTATCATATTTTCATGACAGTAACTTTTATAGTAAGCTCGAAGAAGACATGGAAGAAATACGAGAAAAGATGCCAGAGATAGAACTTATTGTGATGGGAGATTTGAATGTGAGAATAGGGGGGGGGTGAATGAAAGGTCATTAGCTAAAGAGCAGGAAGAGGATAGTAGGAATGTGATAAGGCCAAGGAAAAGTAGGGACGGAGTGATTAATAGGATGGGAAATAAATTGCTAGAATTTTGTGAGATAAATAACATGTTAATATGTAATGGAAGGAGACGAGGAAGGGGAGTTTACATTTGTAAATGCAAATGGATAAAGTGTAGTAGATTATATGGTATATAGTGAGGAACTGGAGAACAGAATTACTATATTTAAAATAATAAATGAAGTAGTATGTAGTAACCACTTTCCACTAATGATGGAAATAAATGTTTTAGAACAGAAGGTAAAAGATAAGAAAATAACTAGAATAAAAATAATAAAAGTGTATAAATGGAGGGTGGAATTAAAAGAGGGCTTTTTAAAAGAATTAAATACAAAGGCAAGTCACATTGTCGAATGTGGCATAAAATGGCTATGGATGAGGGGAACCCAGAAAAAGTATTAGAGCTATTGAAATTATTATTAACAAGAGCACGAGTAGGGATGGAAAGAAGGCTCGGAAAAGGTCAAGAAATTAAAGGGTGGTTTGATGATGAATGTAGAACAAAAAAGAAGGTATCTAAAGAACTCATTAGATGGAGATCAGAGAAAGAAAGGGATGGACAAAATCTGGTGAAACTTGAGGGAGAATATAAAGGTTTGCTAGAGGCTAAGAGGAAAGAATGGCAAAGAAATATAGAAAGGAAATTAAACACAGCAATAAAGAGTAAGGATAGTAAAACAAATATGGGAAATAGCAAGGATGATGACTATGAATAGAGAGGATAAAAACGAACCTACACCGAGCGAATGGATAGGGTACTTTAGAAAGCCAAGAAGAGAAGGGAAGCGAGTAAAGTTAAACACAAAAGAAGCAAGACTAGGAGGAATATTCAATGATAAATTAGATGCTAAAATCAGTGAGCTGGAGGTTTATCAGCAAATAAGGAACATAAAAAGGCAAGGCATTAGGAATAGGTGGAATACCAGGGGACTTCTGGAAAATGTATGGGTAGAAACAGAATGGTTTAAATGTGATAAAACTATTAAATAAAATTAAAGAACAAATGATGTCCCAGAATGTTGGAAAATAAGTATGGTGGTACCAATCTACAAAGGGAAGGGAGGAGCAAATAGACCAGAAAACTATAGGGGAATAAGTTTACTATCAATATTAGGGAAAATATACACAGGTATATTGGCCGATAGATGAAGAAATTGGGTAGAAGAGGAAGAAAAATTGTCAGAATATCAAGCAGGATTTAGGAAAGGTAAACAAACAATAGATAATATATTTGTAATAAAGACTATAATAGATAAGTATTTGAGCAGGAAAAGAGGAAGGATATACATGTTTGTGCTGACTTTGGAAAAGCATTTGATACAATAAACAGAGAAGCATTAACTTATAAATTAAGTATGAAAGGGGTAAGCGAAAATTTTATAAAAGAAATAAAAAAATTATAAACACATAAGATTTTGTATAAGACGTAAAAATAATGGAACTACAGAAATGACAACAAAAATGGGATTAAGACAAGGATGCAAATTGAGCCCTATACTATTCAATATATTTATAGATCACATATTAGAGAGAGTAAAAGAAGGAAATGTACACTGTCCCATAATAGTAAATAGAGAGATACCAGGTTTACTAAACGCAGATGATCTTATGGTTGGGGCTATAACGGCAATTGGGTTATTGGGTTACAGAAAGCAATCAACGAAATACATGAATTCTGCGAAGCATGGGGAAATAAAGTAAATACAAATAAATCAAAAGTTATGGTATTTAAAAGAGGAAATAAACAAAAAAACAAGAAAAATGGAGATGGGAGGTTTAAAGTTAGAAGTTGTCAAGGAGTTTGATTATTTGGGGATAAGAATGAGAAGTAAGTGTGAATGAGCTGCGCATAGTAGGAGGGTTATGGCTAAAGGAAAAGCGACAATGATTGGAGTAAGGATGTGCAAATACAAATTAGAAATGCCAACTAAATGGATAGAAAGAATGTATGAAGCATTGGTAGAAGCAAGAATGTTATATGCAGTAGAAATTTGGTGGGTTCCGTATTAAACAAAACAATAGATCAGAGCTATAGAATGTTTTGTAAAGAACTACTGGGGTTACCAAGAGCAGCACCAGGGGAAGTAGCATTGGTGGAATTAGGAAGAACAAGAAGAAAGGGAGTGATACTGGAAAGGATATTGAAATTTTGGTTTAGATGCATGAGAAAAGATGAAGGGGAAATTTTAAAGATTTGCATGGAATAAAAAAGTAATAAAAACAAAAATAGCTGGTGAACAGGGGTAGAAAAAATTATGGAGAAGATAGGAATGGGAGATATTTGGGGAGCAGGTGAAAGAAATAGCAATGGCTTCTGGATAACAGTAAGAAACAGAGTGGAGGACATAGAAAGACAAGAGATTTGGGGAAGCTTAGTCACTAGGATTTTATAGATTAGTAAAAAGGAAATGGGGAAGAGAAGAGTATGCGGATTATTGCAATAGAGCGGAAAAAGAAGCGTTTGCATGGATGAGAACAGGATCATTGTATCTGAGAGGGCTGAGAGGTAGAAAAAACGGAATTTGTGAATTTTGTGGAGGTAGTGAAAGCACAGATAGAATGCAAAGAATTGGCAGAATGAAGAAGAGAAGTATGGGAGGATAAATGGGAAAAATGGATGGAAAAATGGTAGCAATTAAAATGTTAACAAGAAGAGAAGAGAAGAAAAATAAGAGTATGGGGGAGTTTCTAAAGAAAGTAAAAGAGAAATGTATTAGAAAAGTAAAAGAGATAAGAAAGAAGAAGGGCAAACGGAGGAGGAAGTGGATGGGCAATAGGGATAAAAGGCAGCAAGGGATGGTTAGATGAGCCAGAAGGCCAGGGTGCCAAGGAGTAGTATAGCTGGCAAGAAATTTGTACATAGATTAAGTTAGTTTATAAGTGAAATATTGTAAAAAAAAGATTGTGCATGAAAAAATGTACAAATATAGCATCTATCTATAAAGAAACTATTTATTTTGGCGTAAGAATAGTGCTTAGTTTTATGACAATCAAAAGCATTTGCTTTGGTTTAAATCAGAGAGAACTCTGGCTTAAAATGGATAGTATGTGATACAATCACAAGGTGTTTGTAGCCACACATTTCTCCTTAATGTAAGCAATTTCTCTTTTCAGAAACCTACTTTTAAGGGTAGTTTAAACATGTGTTTCTATTTATTTCTAGGATATACACAATGGAAAGTTGGAGTTAAGTTGTGCCTATTTGTGTCCAGTGATAGTGCTTCAAGTCAGAGCACAGAGAGTGACAATGACATTAATAGTGTTAAATGGTGTGGTGAAACTGCTGCTAATGATATTTATTGCACTGCTAATAGCGATTTAGTGAATGACAAACAATAGCTACACTATTGCATATAATATATGCAGAAGTTTCTTTGTAGGAAATGGAAACAAGTTATTGATGTTACGCAAATATGTCATATTGTGTTGCGCTATCTAGAGAGTAGAATAAAATAAGTATCAAATATGTGTTATTCTTCCAATTTTCCTGTCAAATTCCACATCCTACTGTTAGTTGGTTGCAAGTTCAAACAAAACATGGAGGCAGTTTAAGTGCAAAAGATTTTACTATGAAGTATGCAGAACAAATTATTGCAAGGTACTTGATCTTCTCATTCAGCCTCAAAAATTTAAATGTGACCATTATGTATTACAGCACAGAGACATTCCGCAACCACTATTAACCCCTATACTATTATATAAAAGCAATGTATGTACCGACTATTGGATAACTTAAATAAAAACAGTTACAGAGGAATAAACAGTTGTGTTTTTCATACTAGCCTAGGTGTCAGGTGTTCAGCTGATCATAATTATGTTCTAATATTGTATTGTTACAGATGACTGACAAGTTATTTTATGTGAGCTTTAATCTACTTCTTTAAAAAGAAATTGCATAACTCAAAGTGCAATCACGATTTTTAAGCTCACATAATTAACTTTATACGTCGTCAGTAGTGATACAGTATTAGAACATATGATCAGCTGAGCCAGACTGCTAGACAGGTATGAAAAATACAGCTGTAGTAGCTACGGGTGACGCCTGCATCCGAGAGCGCGAATTTTTATGGTTTAGTTCCATCACTGCTCACGCTGCGATCGCCTTCATGTTTCCATCGTTTAACACTGGGGTGCACTTATAATACTTTGGTGATTTGTGACCAAAGGTTACCATCTTACTTTGCTGTTCTCATAGGGGTGATGGTTGTATTGCATAAGTGGAAACAGAGGGCACTAACTCCCCATATGAACACGGTGTGTCACTAGTTGTACTTTTGCGGGAAAGGCGAATTTTCTGATTGGCTGTTTCAAGTTTCGAAGTTCGTAACGAACTAAATGGCAGGCACGAAGAAAGGGACCATCTTGGATTTTTATAGCTGGAAGTTTTCGTCCGAAGTTTTTTCACCAGGAACAAAGCCGAGACGGTAATCATACACTTAGGCTATTTCTGATTGAATGTATATTTGTTGTAATATTGGTATTTTCTATTAACTTCAGTGATATTCGTAGAATGAGGTAGAAAACTGATAGGTTATTGTGTGTTGCAACATTTTTATATAACGAATTAATTTTCAGATACATTGAGCCGTCCGGACAGAGGGGATACGCCTACGATTTACATTCCTTCCAGTGTTGTGGTTCGAGTCCCGAATGGTGACATAGAATCTGAAGGTATCTTATTAAGTTTCCAGCATGAGAGTGCTGGATGAAAGGTTAAGTTTTTAAGAGCTTCTTAGTGTTGCTGAATTTTATATTGTCCTGATTTACTTTTCAGATATTGTGAGTCATCCAGACAGTGGAATATAAGATTAATTTTCGTGTTTGCACTTCATAATTGATGGGTAGAGATCACAGCCAAACGTAGGTAAGGTAAAATCAACCTTTAATGCAAATTAATTAGCATGTTACTGTGCTAATATTCAAACACATAGATGCAGATCATGACAGTGATACTCATGTATAATTAAAAAATGCAGGATTATTGGTGGACTGACACACTAACTGTCAAGGATAGCATGCCAATGATACTATAATTCTTTTAAGACAGTGCCCAAATGAAATTTTCTAACACGAAGGAAGAAAGATATTTGATATCATTCACATATATTTCAGTAATTCACCCTCTTTTGGGCATTTTTATCTAACTGCCACTATGTCCTTTTTTGAACTGGGCATGGTGTATGAAAATAGAAATTATGGTAGCTTTTTTTGACAATTAATGTCCTTGTAATCTATTATTACAGATGCTCAAAAACATTTGTTTCCAAGAATAACTGAAGTGTTTGTTTTGAGTGAAATTAGCAGCTTCAGTATGTGTTCTGAGGCTTTGAAATTCCAAAGTGGTTTCAATCTTTCGTGTCTGTTTTCTACCATTTAAACTTTGTAGCAATTTTGATGATACAAAATCCTTCCCTTAAAGATACATTGTGCAGTAGTAATTAAGTTGCAGGATATTATAAGAAATGTATAGGCATTTAAATTATCGTGTTGTTTTTGTGCAAAAATCAAAGGTTTTGAAGTAATGGGCATTTAATATTTTTTAAATGTATTGAAGCCTTTTAAGTTAACACACATGATAAACATGAAGTTGATCACGATATATGATGAATCATTTGTAGAATACTTATGAAAATAGCTTACTGTGAGTCGAGAAAGTCTTAGATGGCAGAGCAGTGGTATGGCAAGTTAAAGATTGCTGGTTTAAATCCCAGGCATGGCATTGAATGTTTTGTCTGATTGTATATACTCATCCACTATTGTGTATATCAAACAACCCATGGCTATTTTCAGTGAAGGTTCCATGAATCTTTTCAATGAATTGGATCTTTTGAATGATCCTTTGATCTGTCATTTATAGGGAACATTTTAACACACTGAGTATTTTAAACGCTTTTCATATACAGCACATTGCATCCGAGGTACTATGGGAGGTTAGTTTTTTTATATAAGCTTAGGTTTCTGAATTTATGGAAGGTTAGCATTAGGTTTGTTTATTTATATATAGGCTTAGTTTTCTGAATTCACAGAAGGTTAGTAATTTTTTTAATGAAAAGTGTTTAAAATTTCATTACAAATAACAGTTCGAAGGATCCTTCAAAAGATCTGATTCATTGAACCTTCAATGAAAAGATCCATGGATCCTTTGCATATACTGAATTTTATTTTGTTCAAGTAACACAAAGTGGTGGTGGTTTTACAATAAAACGTGTTATTTCCTTCTCATTTAGCACTTAATCAACCAAACTTTTTTGCCACTTTTTAACGGTTTCCCAGTTTTGTGTTAAAACAGCTTATTCACACTACGCACTTCTTCCTTTGACATGGCAACTCAAACACTAACTGATAAAATCAAAGATTTGACCTAAGCTGAGCATATGAGTGCTAGCGTATTATGAATGACTGCTTGCTTATCATATTTCCTGTGTTATGCAAAGAGTTTATTTGGTACTCAGATAGCACCGCTGCGAATTCATTGCTGCATTTCTCATATAGGCAAGAGAATAGCAGTCATCCATACAGTTGGTAATTAACAAAAAGATACTCTTTGATTGTTAATGCAATAGCAGGTAGAATTAAGAAAATAATATTTTGTAATCTCTTAACAGTTACTATATATCCATAACCTTTAACAATGAGTTCTTACGATAATCACAATAAAATGTGTAGATCTATACCTTTCCTACTCCAATGTTTCATGACACAATACGTTTAAGGAACTATTTACATTGGCATAAGCGTAGTGCTTAGTTTCAAGACAACAGGAAGCATATGCTTTGTTTACATCAGAGAGAACTCTGGTTTACGGTGGATAGTATGTAATATAATCACAAGGTGTTTGTAACCACAAATTTTTCCTTAATGTAAGCAATTTCTCTTTTCAGAAACCTACTTTTAAGGGTAGTTTAAACATGTGTGTTCTATTTAATTCTAGGATATACACAATGGAAAGTTGGAGTTAAGTTGTGGCTATTTGTGCCCAGTGATGGTGCTTCAAGTCAGAGCACAGAGAGTGACAATGACATTAATAGTGTTAAATGGTGTGGTGAAACTTGCTAATGACATTTATTGCACTGCTAATAGCAATTTAGTGAATGACAAACAATAGCTACACTATTGCATATAATATGTGCAGAAGTTTCTTTGTAGGAAATGGATTTAAGTTATGTCAAATTGTATTGCGCTATCTAGAGTAGAATAAAATAACAATTGCGAAACATGTGTTATTCTTCCAATTTTCCTTTCAAATTCCACATCCTACTGTTGGTTGGAAGTTCAAACAAACCATGGAGGCAGTTTAAGTGCAAAAGATTACTATGAAGCATGCAGAAGAAATTATTGCAAGGTGCTGGATCTCATTCACTCTCAAAAGTTTAAATGTGACCATTATGTATTATGACATAGAAACATTCAGTAACCACTATTAACCCCAATAATATTATATAAAAAGCAATGTATGTGCCGACTATTGGATAATTTAATAAGTTACACAGGAATAAACAGTTGTGTTTTTCTTACTAGCCTAGCTATGAGGTGTTCAACTGATCATAATTGTGTTCTAATATTGTATTGCTACAGATAACAGTGACAAGTTATTTTAAGTGAGCTTTAATCGACTCCTTTAAAAAGAAATATGAATAACTCAAAGTGTAATCACGATTATTGAAGCTCACGTAATTAACTTTGTACGTCGTCAGTAACGTTACAGTATTGGAACATATGATCAGCTGAGCAGACAGCTAGGCAGGTATGAAAAATACAGCTGTAGTAGCTACGCGTGACATCATCCGAGAGCACGATTTTTCATAGTTTAGTTCCATCCGAGATCACAACTCACGCTGCGATCGCCCTCGTGTTTCCAACGTTTAACACGAGAGTTGCACTTCTAATACTTTGCTGTTCTGTGCCATTAACACCACAGGGCGATGGTTGGATTGGTTAAGTGGAAACCGAGGGCACTAACTCCCCACATGGACACGGTGTGTCACTAGTTGTACTTTTGCGGGAAAGGCGAATTTTCTGATTGGCTGTTTCAAGTTTGGACGTTCGTAACAAGCGTATGTCAACTGGGATAGGAACTCCCGGTATATCATCGATGTTCTCGCATCGGGCTCTCGAAAGGTACATTTTGAGCGCTGCATATGCCCTTTGCTTAAAATGCAGGCGCTAGATGACACTGTCAAGCTTGTACATATAACATTCAATACTGCCAACACAATTATTCTACACTCCTGTGTTGAATATTAAATTGTTTCAACAATAACAGATATTTAGTCCCAGATGTAATATATTATAACAGTTTGCCATTTATAAAGTCGTTTTCATAATATTAGTGAACCGGTTTGTACAGTATTTGAGCTCAATGTAGGTGTGAACAAAGCCTAAGGTTGGCTAAGTGTATCCGATTTGAGACGAAATTTTAAAGCTGCGGATCGTATTTTAACGGATGCCAGAGTGAATCTGAGAAGAAAATTCTTCGATTTAGTAGAACTGGCAAGATTTTAAAGGCATACAAGAGCGTACAAATACCAAGAAAGAAGCGATTTATTTTTTTTCAAAGGCCTGTTGGTAAGTAGGATGTATGAATGTAAATAATATAGAATAATCAAAATTAAATCCATAACCTAACCAGAATTGCATTACATATACATTTATTTTCAAAATAAAATTGTATCGACTACTCATGAGCAATATTACATTTTGTAATTCAGCTATAGTTCGAATCTAATCAATGTATGCATGATAACACTAATAATAATGGTCATTTAACGAGTGAAATACTAGTGAAAAATAAAAAAGTCTGTTTAGTATCCTAGTTGGGCTTTGCAGTTATTAGAAAGCTAGAACTGGAATTAAATATTACAATTTAAGGTTTAAATTTTAAATCATTTTTACATTCTTTGAATTTCAGAACTGTTAATTTTTTTATATATGGCCTACTGCAGTTCATTCTCCTGTTCAACACCTCCAGAAGTAGTATCCTCAGGATTATGGCACAGATTTCCTTCGTTCATCAGTTAAAGTGAGTTATATTTAACAGAATTTTCATTTTTCTCTAATAGGCTAATGGGAGAGTTGTTGCCACATCTTTCTAAATTATCTTTTTGTGTTTCCTTTTTCACAGTGAGATTACATTGTATGAAACCATGAACATTTCTGGGACATAATTATGCCATGGCCTAGTACTATGTGCTAAGGTTAAACACTTGCCAACTGCACAAAGTAATAGTGCTGTTTTATCACAGAAATCATTTAAATTTTCAAACTTTAGTAAAGAAAGATGTAAAACTTTTGGTATTGGATACTTCATAAGCTGTTTCAATGTTTCAGTCTGCACAATCTTACCACTGGTTTATTTGATATTTAGCTTAACTTATACACAGTTTGTGGTATCTTAACACAGAAAATATTTCTTTGTAAAACCATTGAGTTTTCAGATTAAGTAAAAGAAACTTTAAATAAAAAAGCAAGTTTATATACTAAATGAGTGAAAATACTGTGTCATATTTATAAAATTAAAGAATGTTTTGCTCTGTGTTGCTGAATAATGAGCAAAATAATTGCTGCAAATGAGCAGAGGATATGTTAAACAAAACAGGATATATTTATAGTTTTAACTCTTGATTAATGCAGCAATTAGTGATGAAATGTCAGTCATGGATGTTTAGATGCAAAGTCCATCACCTCCAAAGCACTTTTATTAACCTTATTATTTAATTATTGGAACATTAATGAGGTTTTTTTCTCCTTTCGTTTGTTTAGCGCAGTCACCATCTCAAGCTACCAGAGATATGCTGGCAGATACCCAAACCATGGAGTCAAGGTAATTTGGGTATGTTGAGTTGCAGGATCACCCCCAGGAACATTATTAATATAGTATGAAGGTTTCTCTCAACTATACAGCAATTTATTGCCATGTAACATCAAACATTCTTTACAATTTGGAGTTTCACTTCAACATCAGTTGAAAAATTAACTAAAACATTGAGGACTATTGCTGGAAACATGTTCTCAATTTTCAGAAAAGCAAAGTTGGTGTTAGGCAGTTATTTCAGTGTATTGGTAGGTTTTAGTTGTTCTCTGTTAGTAGCTTTAAAGCTACAATTTTTGAGTTAATGTTGTTAATAACTACAGACATGATTTTTCTAAAATGTTTGTTATCCACTAAATAAACAAAATAGTAGCAAGGATTTCAGTTACCTTTGTGATTCTTTAACACTAAGAAATAGCACCCTCGTGTTGCAGAGAATGTGAAGTGTCACCATTAACAGTCCATTTAATGAAAGTAGTTTTGAGCTTAAAGACAATAGCTTTCTTAAATTACAGCTACTCTGTAATTGTCATTTGCAACCTAGATTTGCTTTCACTGTCTTCATATACAATGACATTAAAGCAACATAAAAACAAAACAAAAATGTATATATTGTTTGTTAGGTTTCCTAATATAACATTACTGGCAAATTCCAACTAGGCAGCCTGATTAGAATTTGTGTATTTATCTGAACTTTGTGTTTGAAATATTTAACTTAATTTCATATGTCGTAGGGTTTGCAACCCATTAATAACAATATTACAGCAGGCATCATAAACTGGTTAATAGTTCGGGTTGTACCGTTTTCCTCTATGAAGTCATGCAAGTGGTTCTTTTAACTGCCATACAAAGTGATGTTGGTATGGGAAGTATAACAAATGATGGTGCACCTCAAGTGGTTGTGAAAAAACTCCTTTCATTTAAAAATTGTGAGTCACGAATAATGCCAAGGAAAATGTGTATTATTTATTAAGTTGTTGTTGTTATTATTATTATTATTATTATTATTATTATTAAGTCATGATTAATTTCAATATGATTTTTTAAAAAAAAAAAGCATAATTAGTGCAACTTCATGGGAGGGGCAAAGAGTTTTATAGTAATGAAACATATCGGTTTGCTGAGGAAACAAAAGTCATATGTATTGCAGTTTAATTTTTTTTATTTTATTTATTTTTATTGATTAGTAATGTATTTGCAGCACATTAATAAAATATTTTAATCTGCTGCTGTACAAAGAAAGAATAATTAGTATTTTAAGTATTAACAATTTAACAGTACAAAGAAAACAAGGAGAAATTATGTCTAATATGGTGCTCATAAGATTGTCTTTATGTTCACAGCTGTTTGGTTCGAACCTGTATTAAGCACAAAGTTGTTGAATATTATGATTCTATAGTCAAACTGAAAAATAATTTTTACTTCCTTTACCTCTGTTTTTTCAACTTAACTTTTTCCTATGTGCTATCTCAGCACAGGTTAGAGTAAATGAGCACTTCTCTGTGCACCATAGAGCAGTGAGTTGATGGCCTGCATATTACAAGTTTTTATATTTAAGCTGGACTAATAGAAAATAGCTGTAAAACATTTTTAACCTTCTTTCACTTAAAAAAAAAGAAGATAGAATCCATGGTGTTAGTGCTTATTTTAAGTGCCTTGGAAATAGATACTAGATTAGATTTCAACAGATATTCCAAATAAAACCCAACAAGGAGCAATAACTAATCACAAATTATTTGCTAAGAAATTGATTATTTGGATAATGTAGAAGCAGCTATTAAAAATGCAATGCTTGTTAAATCCGCATCAAGGGACATTAGTGTAGGAAATTTTGCTCAAATTTGTGTTGCATAAGATGCAGCTTTATTAAAAAAAAATTGTGTAACTGAATAGTTGCTTTTTGTTTTTGCTGATGTATTTCACTTATTTTTCAATACACGTGATAAAATATGTGGTGTTTTATGTATAACCAAATGCTGACATTCTTTGTACATGGCAGGATATCATTTATATTATAATTTGTATATTATTATTATAGAATGCGGATCAATGGCATTTCTGTCATGTAGGTTAACAGCTGTTAAGTTGACGAATGGTAAACTGCTGTATACAAAGAGTAACATTACATAATACCATACATACCACAACCTTTCCTATTTTCCCACTTTACTGAAAATGAGTATAAAGACATTGTCAGTGTAAGACAATTAAAACCGATTTCGGTATTCTAGCAGATGAGTAAGAACTGAAAGGAGTGCAAGTTCTAAATAAAGTCACCTGTGCGTTTAATGGTTTTCTCTCCAGATTGAGAAAAACCATTAAAAACGCAGGTGATTTTATTTGAGACTTGCACTCCTTTCAGTTGGCTTGCTCTCGTTTCGAAAGCGGGGGGCGGGCTAGCAGCAGGCATGATCACTTGATAATGACGTAAGCTGCATTACCGACCGCAGCGTTAGTTCCGCTAACGGGCACCCGAAAGGTCCGTAAAAGCGCCCTATGCGGCACCTTACCCCCACCATTGAGTTGACAATCTGGTTAATCTGTGTTCGTAACGAACTAAATGGCAGAGGCACGAAGAAAGGGAACATCTTGGATTTTTGTAGCTGGAAGTTTTCGCCCGAAGTTTTTTCACCAGGAACAAAGCCGAGACGGTAATCATACATTTACGCTATTTCTGATTGAATGTATATTTGTTGTAATATTGGTATTTTCTATTAACTTCAGTGATATTCGTAGAATGAGGTAGAAAACTGATAGGTTACTGTATGTTGCAACATTTTTATATAACGAATTAATTTTCAGATACATTGAGCCGTCCGGACAGAGGGGATACGCCTACAATTTACATTCTTCCAGTGTTGTGGTTCGAGTCCCGAATGTTGACATAGAATCTGAAGGTATGTTATTAAGTTTCCACCATGAGAGTGCTGGATGAAAGGTTAAGTTTTTAAGAGCTTCTTAGTGTTGCTGAATTTTATATTGTCCTGATTTACTTTTCAGATATTGTGAGTCATCCAGACAGTGGAATATACGATTAATTTTCGTGTTGACACTTCATAATTGATGGGTGGAGATCACAGCCAAAAGTAGGTAATGTAAAATCAACCTTTAATGCAAATTAATTAGCATGTTACCGTGCTAATATTCAAACACATAGATGCAGATCATGACAGTGATACTCTTGTATAATTAAAAAATGTAGGATTATTGGTGGACTGACACACTAACTGTCAAGGATAGCATGCCAATGATACTATAATTCTTTTAAGACAGTGCCCAAATGAAATTTTCTAATACAGAAGGAGGAAAGATATTTGTTATCATTCACATATATTTCAGCAATTCACCCTTTTGGGGCATTTTTATCTAACTGCCACTATGTCCTTTTTTGAACTGGGCATGGTGTATGAAAATAGAAATTCTGGTAGCTTTTTTCACAATGTCCTTGTAATCTGTTATTACAGATGCTCAAAAGCATTTGTTTCCAAGAATAACTGAAGTGTTTGTTTTGAGTGAAATTAGCAGCTACAGTATGTGTTCTGAGGCTTTGAAATTCCAAAGTGGTTTCAATCTTTCGTGTCTGTTTTCTACCATTTAAACTTTGTAGCAATTTTGATGATACAAAATCCTTCCCTTAAAGATACATTGTGCAGTAGTAATTATGTTGCAGGATATTATAGGAAATGTATAGGGATTTAAATGATCGTGTTGTTTTTGTGCAAAAATCAAAGGTTTTGAAATAATGGGCATTTAATATTTTTTAAATGTATTGAAGCCTTTTAAGTTAACACATATGATAAACATGAAGTTGATCACAATATATGATGAATCATTTGTAGAATACTTATGAAAATAGCTTACTGTGAGTAGAGAAAGTCTTAGATGGCAGAGCAGTGGTATGGCAAGTTAAAGATTGCTGGTTTGAATCCCAGGCATGGCATTGAATTTTTTGTCTGATTGTATATACTCATCCACTATTGTGTATATGCAAACAACCCATGGCTCTTTTCAGTGAAGGTTCCATGAATCTTTTCAATGAATTGGATCTTTTGAATGATCCTTTGATCTGTTATTTATAGGGAACATTTTAACACACTGAGTATTTTAAACGCTTTTCATATACAGCACATTGCATCCGAGGTACTATGGGAGGTTAGTTTTTTTATATAAGCTTAGGTTTCTGAATTTATGGAAGGTTAGCATTAGGTTTGTTTATTTATATATAGGCTTAGTTTTCTGAATTCACAGAAGGTTAGTAATTTTTTTAATGAAAGGTGTTTAAAATTTCATTACAAATAACAGTTCGAAGGATCCTTCAAAAGATCTGATTCATTGAACCTTCAATGAAAAGATCCATGGATCCTTTGCATATACTGAATTTTATTTTGTTCAAGTAACACAAAGTGGTGGTGGTTTTACAATAAAAAGTGTTATTTCCTTCTCATTTAGCACTTTATCAACCAAACTTTTTTGCCACTTTTTAACGGTTTCCCAGTTTTGTGTTAAAACAGCTTATTCACACTATGCACTTCTTCCTTTGTCATGGCAACTCAAACACTAACTGATAAAATCAAAGATTTGACCTGAGCTGAGCATATGAGTGCTGGCGTATTATGAATGACTGTTTGCTTATCATATTTCCTGTGTTATGCAAAGAGTATTTGGTACTCAGATAGCACCGCTGCGAATTCATTGCTGCATTTCTCATATAGGCAAGAAAATAGCAGTCATCCATACAGTTGGTAATTAACAAAAAGATACTCTTTGATTGTTAATGCAATAGCAGGTAGAATTAAGAAAATCATATTTTGTAATCTCTTAACAGTTACTATATATCCATAACCTTTAACAATGAGTTCTTACGATAATCACAATAAAATGTGTAGTTCTATACCTTTCCTACTCCAATGTTTCATGACACAATACGTTTAAGGAACTATTTACATTGGCATAAGTGTAGTGCTTAGTTTCAAGACAAGAGGAAGCATATGCTTTGTTTACATCAGAGAGAACTGTGGTTTACAGTGGATAGTGTGTAATATAATCACAAGGAGTTTGTAACCACAAATTTTTCCTTAATGTAAGCAATTTCTGTTTTCAGAAACCTACTTTTAAGGGTAGTTTAAACATGTGTGTTCTATTTAATTCTAGGATATACACAATGGAAAGCTGGAGTTAAGTTGTGGCTATTTGTGTCCAGTGATGGTGCTTCAAGTCAGAGCACAAAGAGTGACAATGACATTAATAGTGTTAAATGGTGTGGTGAAACGTGCTAATGACATTTATTGCACTGCTAATAGCAATTTAGTGAGTGACAAACAATAGCTACACTATTGCATATAATGTGTGCAGAAGTTTCTTTGTAGGAAATGGATTTAAGTTATGTCAAATTGTATTGCGCTATCTAGAGTAGAATAAAATAACAAGTGTCAAACATGTGTTATTCATCCAATTTTCCTGTCAAATTCCACATCCTACTGTTGGTTGGAAGTTCAAACAAACCATGGAGGCAGTTTAAGTGCAAAAGATTTTACTATGAAGCATGCAGAAGAAATTATTGCAAGGTGCTGGATCTCATTCACTCTCAAAAATTTAAATGTGACAATTATGTATTATGACATAGAAACATTCAGCAATCACTATTAACCCCAATAATATTATATAAAAAGCAATGTATGTGCCGACTATTGGATAATTTAATAAGTTACACAGGAATAAACAGTTGTGTTTTTCATACTAGCCTAGCTGTGAGGTGTTCAACTGATCATAATTGTGTTCTAATATTGTATTGCTACAGATGTCAGTGACAAGTTATTTTATGTGAGCTTTAATCGACTCCTTTAAAAAGAAATATGAATAACTCCAAGTGCAATCACGATTATTGAAGCTCACGTAATTAACTTTGTACGTCGTCAGTAGCGATACAATATTGGAACATATGATCAGCTGAGCAGACAGCTAGGCAGGTATGAAAAATACAGCTGTAGTAGCTACGAATGACGTCATCATCCGAGAGCACGATTTTTCATAGTTTAGTTCCATCCCAGATCACTACTCACGCTGCGATCGCCCTCGTGTTTCCAACGTTTAACACGAGAGTTGCACTTCTAATAGTTTGCTGTTCTGTGATTAACACTACCAATCACAAGCGGAATATTTGGGATTACTAAATGCGAATAAATGGAAGGAAATAACAGACCGGTTAATCGCAATGGCATGCTTTTTTCCAGCAACAGGATTTCTGCAGCTATGAACCTACTGGAATAAAATGGTTGTCCGTAACGACTGGCAGTAGCGTCTCTAAATAAGTACCAGACAAGACAATAATTGCGCGTTTAGTATTCGGCACTGTTGTTCTTGACATTGTTGCCTATGGGTGTGCAAGGTTCGTTATATTAAACATTTATACAATAGAGTGACATTGTTGAAATTGTCGCACGTTGCGGCCTTTTTCGCCAAACAATCAGCACTACATTGACTCTTGTGATGTTACTGAATTCTTAATTATTACTAAACACAGGCTCTATCTTATAGGTTTGGCACATTATGTTCTGAAAAGTTGGGCGGTAGATAAGGTTACTTAGCAAAGTTCTCGGTTATCCGTACCAAACCATAATGCTTATCACTTATATACTGGTATAGTTAAACAGATGTTTCTCTCCCTGCATGTGCTAATGATGGTATTATCTAGAACATGAATCTGTAAAAGTATTTTTGTTTTCAGGATATTCAATTCTTAGAATAACATGCAAGCTAAACCATGATTATTTTGTTGGAACTCCTGGTAGAGAATTGTGGTTTTAAGAATATTGGCGTATTAAAGTAAGTATGCAGTGGGAAATGTTACTATAATGAAAATTCAATTTGTTAAGGCCATTTGGGGGTAAGAGTAGGTCTATTGGGTCAAGCTGGTTTTCAATCCTCGCACACATGCGCACAGGGAATAAATATGGCTATTATGCTCTTATGGGGTCCCCGTTGAAAACGCTGAAAAAAGCAAGAAGGAATGGAAATAAGTGTGAGGAAATAGATGTGATCTCGCCAATACGTGGTGTCCACCCCCTTTTAGGTGTTTTACTTTCATAGGAAAATTGCGATATAAACACAACAAACCTAGACGCTGAATGGGAAGTGCCAGCCTAAATAAGAAATGAAATCCGCGAAATAAGGAATTTCTGCAAACGTGAATCATTTGAGTTTTGGACGCGCAGTTCCCTCGGCTACGCCCTGTCGTCGCTTTGCAAGGCCGCAACTGCTACACTCCTCCTAAAAACATCCTTCGGCTACGCTTTGAGGCTGAGGGCCCTCAATCCTTTGGCTACGCCTTGAGGCTGAGTATCTTACCGGCTTTGGCAGCATTAGTTATTCATATGTTGCCAGCATTGCATTAGAGCTAGAGAACGACACATCTGTAGGACATATGAGACATCACTTCTATCGCTGTCAGGGACCCCGCAAGAGCAACTTACCCATAAACATTTGCATGACGTCATCTGGTGAGAGGGGGGGGGGTAGAGTAGGGTGGCCACACACTTGGTGTAAGCATAAAAAGCTCTAGAGCAGACGGTATAACAACTTAAGAATTACATACGGTGTAACAGCCACACGACGTATGTTTTTGTAACCTGTTTATCTACCCACAAAACAAAACACGGTGCAACAGTCACATAACATAGGTTTTTATAACCTGTTTATCTGTCCACTTAATAGTTAAAACAGGGTTAACGGCGTACGTTTTTATAATGTGTTTAAAAACACGGTGTAACAGTCACACAATGTAGGTTTTTATAACGTGTATTTGTCGACTAAATAATCAAAATACGATGTATCAGTTACTTGAGTATCCCGGCGATGGCATTGAGTTTTTCAATCGTCTGATTCTACCTTCCCTATATTTACTAAAGCTTATTTTTCTATCTATACATTTAAATCTAAAAGACCTTTGGAGAAATAGATATATCGCACATTTTGTTATAAAGGGAACAGCGGTGGTCAAATGTTACAGAACTCAACACTATGTGCTGGCCTTAAAATTGCATGAGTTTTCATGCAATCGCCAGAAATAACTGAAATTGATGGGACTTAAAAGAGCCTATTGAACAAATCGAACCATTAATAAGAGATTTCGGAAATGGCTGATGCCACAAAAAATTATTGGAAATTAAATTGTATGTTTTAAAGCAATCTACATTTTTTTGTGCATTATGTTTTCGTCTCTCGCCTATGTTTACCAGCTATACAAGATTATACAAAATTCCTTCGGAATGAAGTGCACTTCACGAGTTATTCCCAGGAAATTCAAGATATATGTTGTATTTGTCATGTAAATATCTTTAATGCGTGGCATTTTCATCTAAAGCATTATAGCCATTTTTTAGAAAATAAAAAACCTCTGAAAATGTTCCATGTAAAGACTAGTTTGGGATGTATCCAAGTTTAGTTTTTGAGCTATGCTGTTCACACACAGGCAAGCGCACGCAGGCTTTTTTTTTCTAAAAATGTAATTTTTTTTTGTTTATTTATTTATTCATAGGGTCTCAAAACATGTTTTCTGGTGAATTGAATTTTTGGGTGGAAAGCAATACCTTCTCTACCTAACCAGGCATGTGGTAGAGAAAGCAAAAATTGAACTTCAAAATCTACCTCCACTTATAGGCCAAACAATAGTTTTTTGTTTTTTTTCCCTCCCATACAATATTCATACAAGTTATGCATTAAAGCACTAAATTGTACCAAATATTTTCGAGATCAATGTGTGTAACCCATATAATCACCACACATCTAGTGTAAAACTCCTGTTAAACATTCATAGTACTCCTCACCAACCACAAATAAAACCCACATATTCAGCACACATCCAGTATAAAACTCCTGTTAAACATCCATATACTCCTCACCAACCACAAATAAAACCCACATAATCACCACACATCCAGTATAAAACTCCTGTTAAACATCCATATACTCCTCACCAACCACAAATAAAACCCAAATAATCACTACACATCCAGTATAAAACTCCTGTTAAACATCCATATACTCCTCACTAACCACAAATAAAACCCACATAATCACCATACACCGTATTATAATACCCGTGAGAAATGCACATAAACTCTTCACCAACCCCAAATAAAACCCACTGAATGGACAGATAAATATGCTTTAAAAACATCTATATTAAAGTCCCAAAATCAGGTTAGTTGAGTTTTTTTCCCATAACATACAGGTTTACATACTCTAGTAAATATGACAGATAATCTTGATGATTATATACAAAGTTAAGATAATGTTAGAAAAATAAATGTACATACTATTTGTCATCCATGTGAGGCACAAATAGGATTATAATCAAAATAAATATCTTCATTTTTTTACACATTTCTGAAACAAAAAAGAAAACCTACATTTTATGTACGTGTAAAATGCCATTTCAAATGGAGCAAAACGGCAGAAAGCAGGCGCACAGCTCCTTTAGCAAGTATTTTGGCTGGCAAGCGAAGTAGAGTCGCCCCAGAGTTGGGCACTTGGGTCAAGCCAGTCACATGTGCCGGGACGTCAACATTTGCTGGCAAGGCAGAGCAGAATCGGTGTGGTGATGGGCCCTTGGATTGAAAGCATTTTTTTATATCAATGGACAACAAATGTAAAGATGGCCCTTGGCCAGGATCCACATAATTACACACATTGATCTCGAAAATATTTGGTATAATTTAGTGCTTTAATGCATAACTTGTATGAATATTGTATGGGAGGGAAAAAAATAAAAACCTTTTCTGTTCGGCCTATAAGTGGAGGTAGATTTTGAAGTTTGATTTTTGCTTTCTCTACCACGATTCCACCCAAAAATTCAATATTGAGATTTCTGCGGAAAACATGTTTTAAGACCCCATGAATAAAAAAAAAGGCATTTTTAGAAAGAAAGCCCACGTGCACTTGCCTGTGTGTGAACAGCATAGCTCAAAAACTAAAACTCAGATACATCCCAAACTACTCTTTACATGGAACATTTTCTGAGATTTTTTATTTTCTAAAAAAATGGCTGTAATGATTTAGATGAAAATGTCATGCATTAAAGATATTTACATGAGAAATACAACGTATATCTTGAATTTCCTGGGAATAACTCGTGAAGTGCACTTCATTCAGAAGGAATTTTGTATAATCTTGTATAGCTGGCAAATGTTAGGTGAGAGATGAAAACATACTGCACAAAAAATGCAATTGCTTTAAAACATACAATTTAATTTCAAATAATTTTTTGTGGCATCAGCTATTTCTGAAATGTATGTTATTAATGTTTTGATTTGTTCAATAGCTTTTTTAAGTCCCATTGAGTTCTGCAACATTTGACTACCGCTGTTCCCTTTATAACGAAATGTGCGATAGAACTATTTTTCCAAAGGTTTATTTGGATTTAAATGTATAGATAGAAAAATAAGCTTTAGTAAATATAGGAAAGGTAGAATCAGACGATTGAAAAACTCTATGCCATCGCCGGGATACTCGAGTAACTGATAAATCGTATTTTCATTATTTAGTGGACAAATAAACACGCTATAAAAACCTACGTTGTGTGACTGTTACACCGTGTTTTGAAACACATTATAAAAGCATATGCCGTTAACCCTGTTTTAATTAAGTGGACAGATAAACCGGTTATTAAAACATATGTTGCATGACTGTTACGCCGTGTTTTAATTATTTTGTGGGTAGATAAACAGGATACAAAAATGTACGTCGCATGACTGTTACACTGTGTTGTAATTATTTTGTGGGTAGATAAACAGGTTCTAAAAACATATGCCGCGTGATTGTGACACCGTGTTGTAATTATTTTGTGGGTAGATAAACAGTTTATAAAAACGTATGTCATGTGACTGTTACTCCATATTGTAATTATTTTGTGGGTAAATAAACAGGTTATAAAAATGTATGTCACGTGACTGTTACACCGTGTTGTAATTATTTTGTGGGTAGAAACAGGTTATAAAAATGTATGTTGCATGACTGTTACACCATGTTGTAATTATTTTGTAAGTAGATGAACAGGTTATAAAAGCGTATGTCGCGTGACTGTTACACCATGTTGTAATTATTTTGTGGGTATATAAACCAGTTATAAAAACATATGTTGCGTGACTGTTACACCGTGTTGTAATTATTTTGTGGGTAGATAAACAGGTTATAAAAACTCATGTCACGTGGCTGTGACACCGTGATGTAATTATTTTGTGGGTAGATAAACAGGTTATAAAAACGTATGTCGTGTGACTGTTACACTGTGTTGTAATTCTTAAGTTGTTATACCATCCGCTCTAGAGCTTTTTATGTTTGTCCCACATGTGTGGCCACCCTGTTCCCCCCCCATCCCACATCTCACCAGATGATGTCATGCAAATGTTTTTACCCTGTACGCATATCAAGCCAGCTTGACCAATAAACCTACTCGACTAAACTTCCATACCTGAAAGGAAGAGTCATTTACTTTTTAAAAAAACGTACATAGCAGAAATATTGCTAAATCATGACAGCACATAAGAAATCTATTGAGATTAATAGATGAAAAGTGATAAATGGCAATAGAATGCTCCACATGTATTTGTTTTAAATTTATTAATATGTAATGACCAGGGAGCCTTATGAAACAAGTCTAGTTAACTGAGGCACTTATGTTATTTTTCTGCTACTGTAGCTGTATGAATTCATACATATACCTAACTACATTTTAAATCAGCCATGACTTCATTGTGACATATTTCAAGGCTTAAACGCACCATGCACAAGCTAAGTATACTAATTCCTATCTTGTATATTTTTCCCTCATCTGTGGAAGGAATTCTGCTATGGCAGTCGTCCCAAAGTATACTCCTGTGGACACTTAAGGTAAAGTTTTGCAATGGTCTGGCGACTGGCATGTGGCTGCACATTGTTGTGCTGGAGAAGAACGCCACAGCCCCATTTTCCGTGGTGGTATTGTTGAATGCATTGGTAAATTTGGTGCAGCGAACTGCAGCACCGATCACCGTTGATGGTCATATTGGGAGGGAGCCAATCCACCAGAATTATCCCTTCCTGATCCCAGAACACAGCCGCCATTTGTTCTGCACAAATAGTCCTGGCCATGACAAGGGTTCCCACTCTGCTTCCACTCCATAGACTGGTGTTTCTTTTCTGGAGTCTCGTGGAAGGACCATGACTTGTCAATGGTGGCCAGATGCTCAAAGAACTCCACTGGATCTGCATTGTACTGTTGCACCAACTGTTGGCAAATCTCCACACAATTCTGTTTCCGCGCAATGGTGAGGGTATGGGGCACCCATTGTGCACACACCTCTATCTTCAAATCCTATGAATGATGGTATGGAGGGTTCTCTGTGATAGACCTGTTGCATTCTCTAGTTCATCAAGCTTGATTCACCTGTTCTCCATTATCAAGTCGTTGACATGTTGGGCACTGTTTGGTTTGCGCGCAGTTGCTTGATGCCCAGTGCTTTTGCGTTTTTCAGCACAGTCCCTGCCGTCTTTGAACTTTGAAACATGGATTTGTGACTTGGTGCTCTGTCCCCACATATTGCTACTAACCTCTTGTGGATGTCAGAAGCAGTCACTGCTTCCCTCCAGAGAGACGACACTATCCAGCATTGCCCATGCTTGTTGGCTTTCATTTTGTCTTTATCGATGTCCACAAGTATACTTGCAAGCCGAAACAGTTGCTGCTGCAATGCTCTACCTATGGGAAGAAGCAACATCATCTGGTGGCAGTAGACAGTACTATAGTTTATCTTCACGCATACATCGACACACATTTCAAATTGCTACTTTGCAAGAACCGCATTCACTATACACATGGCACACATGCATCTATAGGATTATCTTTATTACTTTCATAACATTATCAAACATGAGGAACACTACTGGATGTTGTGGTTTGCATATTTAATTATATTTTGTCACTTTTATTCCATATTAACAAGCTGCACAACTCCCATCACATGCATCCCACTCGAGGCATTATGGGGATGTTGCTGTGTTGTCTTGCTGCCAACATTGAGTGTCCTAAGCCGCAAGGCATAGCCCAGCATTGAAGACTGCAACAACAGGGCATAGCTGTAGGATCTATGAGGCTAAGCCCCAATGAATCTCTTATGGTGACAATCCTTTAGCAGTGTTGTTTTCTTCGGCTGGGAACTCTTCGTCACAAAGTGTCGCCAGTAGCCGCTATATAAGAATGACCGCTAAAAAGGAAGGGTGGATGGGCAAAATGTCTGTTCCAGCAACAGCTCCTGCATAAAACAAATCCTCATTCCTTACTGACACCTCTGGATAGCAAAACATCTCATTTTTGTAAGTATTTATGCTGGATTATGGTTCTACTCGCATACCATACTAGTGCCAAGTGAAAAATAACATAAGATTGAAATGTGATTAATTTTCAACAGTGTCATTAAAAAAGGAAAGAAGAAGAAACATGTATGAGGCCATAGCGAGCCACAGTGAAACTGCAGGGTCCTGTGGTTTTGAGATTTAGCCAAGTTAGGTTTAGGTTTTTGCGTGCGTGCCTGAGAGAGAGAGAGAGAGAGAGAGAGAGAGAGAGAGAGAGAGAGAGAGGGGGGGAAATATTAGACACTTGCCTACATCTTACAAAATGGAGTACTTTGTTGGCATATTGCAATGATTTTAATATAAGAAATTCTCATTAAAAAGTGGGGTTGAGTGCTCCAAGGTTTCGCATCTCCTCTTCAAGCTATTGTTGCATGCATTTTTGTTCCTTGAGTCACTTATCTTTTACTGTCTCAGCTAAAAGGTAAATATGGAACTGTTATCTAAACATTAATATGAATACAGAACATATTAAAATAAAGTAAAAGTGAAGTATGTGATACATTCACATGACTTTCTCTACCCTCTAACGTTTATTGGTGGATATACAAATTATTCTTATGAAAGTTTATTTTTCTACCTACTTCATTTTAATCCAGATGAACCTTTGCATCACACATTTTGTTATAGATACAAAGAGAACAGCAATAGTCATCTGTTTAAGAACTCGAGGTTACATGCTGCCCTTAAAATTCTATATTCTTTCCATGGAATCGTGAAAAACAATTAATATTATCGATAGGACTTCAAAAGAATGACAAAGCATTTAGCAATTCAAACCATTAATAGCGGATATCTCAGAAACTGTTTTTTTAGAAAATGCTTATTCAAAATAGCAAAAGACATTGGCTCTAGCAAAAGCTGAATTTTCCAGCAAATGCTTAAAAATGTGTGAATAAAACTAAGCTTTTTCTTAATTCCAATAGCAATTGCTAGGCGATTGTTAAGCATGGGTCAGACCATTCTTAAACATTGTAGTGCGGTGTAAGGTTGCGTTTATGCAATTAAGGGTTCCAAAGTTCCATCGATAACGCATGCAGGCTAGGGAATACTATTATCGCACACTCTACAGATTTAATGAGGAAAATGTGGAGGGATTGCCCAACATTTCCTGGGGTTCGAAAATGAAACTCACGGAGGCTGTTTGAGTTCAAAGCAGATAGTGAACATTTTTCTTCGCTTCCTAAGTGATCTTGGATATCAGTTTGGGATTGGAAAGGGCATTGGGGTACACAGGACGATAGTCCGAAATACCGCAAGTTTTGCGCTTGAAAAAATACTAGAAAAAGCAAACTTCTGGATTAAATTCCCAAGGGGCGATGAAGTTAATAATGCTATCTTACAATGGGGTGAACGATAAAATTTGTCTTGTGCTATAGAAGTAATTGACTGTAAGCATGTCCGTATTATGGAACCACTGTACCATGGTGATGAATATATAAACAGAAAGGGCTATGCTTCTATCAGTGTACAGGCAACTTGCAATGCTGAAGAAGAATTCACTAGCGTAGACGCGCAATGGCCAGGATCTGAGCATAATAATAGTCCTCAAACAATCCCCAATCTATGGTATGCTTAATAAGCAGGATTCTAATGCTCTACTGCAAGGTGACAATGGGTATGGAATTACTCCTTGGTTACTGACACCCTACTGGGAACCCAATACTCCACAGGAATTGGCTTATAATTCCCTGCTAAAAAGAATAATAATTGAGAGATATTTTGGACAACTGAAAAAAGGATTACCTGTTCTTGATCAAGTAAGTATCAAGTTAAATAAAGTTCCTGCAGTGATAGGCAGCTGTTTCATTCTTCATAATGTCGCCAAGCACCTGAGAAACCCAGGTCACCCAGAGGAAGTTGAAGATATGAAAATGAGCTACAACTGGAGCCTAATGAGGGTGAGGAAGAGAAACGAGACCTGCAACGTTTAGGACAAATTAGAAGAAATAACCTGACATATTTTATTTATAACCTGAGAATTTAATGTTAAAATTACTTGGATTTACAAATGATAACTTGAAAATGGCCTAATTAATGACACAACAAAATTGAATAGACTTACAACTTTAAAACAAATTAAAGGTCAATGAAAGTTAGTGCACCGTCATTATTGTCACCTTGCAAAACATTCTGATATTTTTGTTTTAGTAACTGTAATTGAAGATTAGCGAGTTCCAATTGTTTCAGTATTAGTACTCTTTGTAGCTCACTAGTTGGTAAATGCTTTGATTCTTGTTTCTGGAAAACAAACCCTTGGCCTTTTTGCGGTGGTGGGGGTGCGAAGGCACAACACTCTGAGGTTCGGTGCTGGAAGTTTCACTAGCAACAGCAATAAAACCTGAAATAATGAGAATTATATGTGTATAAAACAATGACTCGATTTATATTCTGTTAAATTGCAATTTTCTATATTCTGAGGACATACATTGTGTGATACCTTATGTTGTTAATATATGTTAATAATATTAGTAGTAGATAATTAATTTTTAAACCTACCTGGAAATTTATGACATACTGATTTCTGTCAGCAGATAAGGGTTCATAAATTCCTTCTCCCAAGATTTCAGAACTATTTTTCTATTCCCCGTTGCTGTTTTATTACACCTCTTTTTAACCTCATTTTTTTATGATTTTTTCTTTTTTAGTTGCTTTCCTGGAATTATCTTGCCGAATTGTTGTTGATATTCAACCTTAATTGCTTCCAGTGCTTTCTCTTTAGCCATTTTAATGTTTGGTGTCTTGAGATTTATTTAAAATCACCAGGTGACTTTTTAAAATTGACACAAATTTCCATTGTATATCGCTGAAAACTTCATTGCCTTCACTTTCTGTGTGTTCATTTTCGGAAGACATGATTAATAATACTGAGTATTGCGGCGCACATGCTAAAATCTCAACAATCAAGCAGCCTGGCCTTGGATTTCCTCCTACCATTCCTTTGACAGCGAAAGCTTTAATTTTCCAGCATTTACCTACTAGCATTAGAAAAAGATTATTTACACCAAAACAAGCTATTGTTAATGCTAGTTCTAAAAGCTTATAAGCAATTTCATTTTCTTATTCTTAATGCTACTAGTATTTGCTGCATCTTTATTTACTTCACCCAGTATGTGTACAGGGAAGAAGAAGAAGAAGAAGAAGAGGAAGAACGTGAAAATACGTAAGAAGTGGCTTGTATAAGAAACAGGAGATTTTCATTTCCGTTTTAGCACTGAAACGAAATAAAATTTTACAAATGTGTGAAGAGAAAGACAGCAATAATGAAGAAAGACGAAACGGCCCACAAGGAACAAAATTATAGAGGGAGTCAAGTCGTTAGTAAAAACCTGATGATTGGGACACGCAAACAACAAATGGTGTAGCGTACCTCGCATTCCGCAATCACAAAGTCAGGTGTCACGTCGAATACGAAGTAATATTTCGGCGTTCAAACGATATTGTACAGAAGTCGAAAGTAAGTAATTAGGACTTCTTTTGGTAGGCGTGGACGAGACGTCACGAAGTTATATAAATGATTCCACAAACGTTTCCTATGAGCATGTCAGCCATCAGGTTGTAAACCTAAGGAATGTAACACGTCACGCGATGATGTCAAAAATTCCGTGGCGATATCAAAAGATGTAGTCGCCTGCTTAAACGCAGCATCCACGATGTCATTACCAAGTATCTCAACATGTCTGGGAATCCAAACGAAAACACCAAAGCCGAGGCAACTAGTGTTAATGGCGTTTTCCAAAAGGATATCACATATTCGATGTTTAATATTCGTAAACGGTTTTCTTATTGCCTGTAAGACATACTGTCCGCAAAAATTACGAGAGATTGAATGCGCAGCCGAATTGCGTATCTAAGAGCCTGGTAAATCGCTATCGTTTCCGCTGTATATTATATCGTTTTCTGAGGGTACAGTGCCCATGTCTGTATGTCTCGTGTATCCAGTCGTAAAGTCCCGCACAAACTCCCGTCTGGGTTGTAGATCTATCCGTAAAGAGAAGATGCAAATTAGGTAGTCCTAAAGTGATACGTAAACCGTTGACGTTAAGACAATCAAATGGTTTGTCGGTTCCACACTTTCTCATGGAAAGTGACGTCTGTCGTCAGGTTCAGTAGCGTAGCCAGAAAAATATTAAGGGGAGTTATGTATAGGTATCCATTTTTAAACAATCTGTATCGGTTCAAATGATAAATATGAATTAATCCTGAGTTGGAACGTTTAAATAAATAAATTTTATATTCCTAGATAAAGGTGCAGAAATTAAAATTAATATAGCATGTTTTGCGTATTCTATGCTGCAAATGTAATGAGACATGAGAATTAATGACAACTGTGGAGTATCTTATATTAATGCTGCATTTTAAGTCTCATTTTGTTTCACTGCAAAATACGGTTTCTAGTATGTTTTAAACTAGGAGAGATTGCACTCATTTGGAAACCACTCAAATTTAGCACCAAAACAAAAACATGCCCCCAATATCTTAACATGGTTGTACACACACCATATAAAGTAAAGTTTCTGTTGCTGTCACCTTTGGGATATTATCTAAGACATGCGGCGTAAATATAACATTGGCACCGACTCGATTAGAAAGTATCTCGTTCCCGCCAACTTAGAAATATCCTATTATTTTAACGAAGCTATTTTTGCTATTAGATTTTACATTTACTTTAGTAAGGGGGTTCCAAACCCCCAAATCTCCCCTAGCTACGCCTCCGGTCAGATTCTGATCTAAAAGCCCATAGTTGCCGCCCATTAAATACGAGGGCTGATCAATAAAGACAGACTAATTTTTTCACAGTTATTTATTACTCCATTTCAATGTTGACATGTCTTTTTTTTCAAAGTACTCCTCTCCTACTTGAATGCACTTTTTATAGCGTCTCTGCCAGTCCTCGAACACATGGTACAGGCCATTCTTTGTCAGGTCTTTGAGAATCGCCTCACTTTTCTTCAGCACTGCTTCAGTGCTCCCAAATCGAATGCTCCGGAGCTTTGCCTTTGGTGATGGAAATAAAAAGAAATCACAGGGGACAAGATTGGGGCTATAAGGCAGATGCGGCACACAGGTAATGTTGAATTTTGCCAAAAATTCCTGGACTTGATTTGCAACGTGAGGCCGCACGTTGTTGTGGTTTTCCTTGCAATGTGCTTCCTCGGTGTAACCAATACTGACGTGTAGTACGCTGCTGTAACAGTGGTGTGAGTGGGAACAACAATCACAGCAGCTGTGTTGATGTTGACTTCAGTCATAGCAGAAGTCGAAGCACCAGGCCCACCTTGCTTAGCACAGAGGACTCGCTCTACTTTGAAGTCTTTGAACCACCTAAACACTGTTGCACGAAGTAGTGCATCTTCACCGGATGCTTGCTTCAGCTTTTCCAAAGTTTCAGAGGCTGTATGATTTAAACGAAAACAAAATTTTATTGCTCCTCTTGTGTCACCTTCATTTTGTGGTATGCGAAATTCAACTAGGGTCAACAATATACAGCATTACTACCAACCTACCGATACGAGAGTGCTGCCGCCTATGGGCATTATACATGAAACCCCGCTCTTTTCAAATATTCATGGTAGAGACAGGAAACTCTCAAGAAAGCTATAGGAAAAAATCAATCTCAGTCTTTATTGATCAGCCCTCGTATACAGGTCGGACCGTTGTTTTATATTTCGTCGGTATGGTCCATAAGGTATGCACGCCAGAAAGTAAAGGCTCTGGTGGAGCTCCTCCGTCGACTCGGACATTCTTCTGCAACTGAGGCAAACGGCGTAGTTTCAGTAAAAGCACATTATGTGAATGGATCAACAAATAAGCAATGAATGCACCACCGCTATAAAAGTCCCGAACAAGTTAGTAAACACAGAAGAAGGATTGTTGAAGCAAAACACGACGAGGGTGACCATTAACATGAAATACAAATTTAAATAACTGATTAAAATAAAAATCCAATTTATTGTAGGTGGTAATGCCCTATCATCAGCATGTCATAATTCAATCAAAAAAATTGAAGCAGTCGGAGTAAAATTGCCGGATCGGCCCCCAAATTCGACAAGAAATAGCCTTACACAACGGTGCCACCGAGCGAAGAAATCGAAGAAGACAGTGATAAAAGGCCGTGAAGCCCATGTTTTGTTGCAAAGTGACCCCGACAAAACAAACAGAAGTGGAAGCCGGAACAACATGCTGTTGAATCACAAGCGTCAGAGTCGGCCGTCGCAAACTACGTTGAAATCGAACAAACGCAGCTTTACAAAAATTGCTTTCTAAACCAAGTTGATACTGTACCACGGTATTACATTCCTGTTGAAAAGTGGTGTATAAAGGCGACTGAGCAGGATGGCCCAGGCGATAACGTCTGTGGCCCGCATTCAGAATGTCATGGGTTTGATTCCCGCGGCCGAACTTCCTGTCCTACGGGGTTTTCGGGAGTTTCCCCGGGTCGTTAGGCGAATGCTGGGAAGGATCCTTACATCACCCGAATTTCCTGTCCCTCCATTTCACTTCACATTTCACCTGCTTGGTTTCTTTCAGGGTTGCAAGTGTCGGCGAAAGGTATCGGAATGCGTACGACGGGGAAAAGGGTGCTCTGAGTAGACCTTCATCCCCGGAATGGGGGCGGTCTCCAGGTCCCAGGCAACCCGGGGGATGTGTAAACCTACAGGAGGAGGGGGCCGGCTGCATCAGCCGGCCCCCTCCTGGGGAATTTAAATCTGTAAACGGTAGGGACCCTGTCCTCTACTTGTCGAGTCTCCTGGTCCGGCCGCCCTCTGTTTCCTCTCCCTCCTGGGGCCGTCCCGTCAGGGGCATAGGTACAACAGATCTGCGTAGATTGAAGTGCTAGGTTCCCCTCCGCACCTGGTGCCACGCTAAAGTGGTATAGAAACGCGGTTTTCCGAAGCAGGATGGGGATATATGAAATTGTAATAAACGTAATGGTGAGTTTGTGGCCCTCTGAATGGCCCCCACATAAAGAGCATAAAGCAATGGACTAAGAGACGAACCTCGGAGTAGTTCACGAGAAGTAACACCAGCCATCAGACTATTACACTTGTCTGATAATGTCAATCTCTGTCCACCGAATGCTAATATAAAGTCGTAATTAAATTCACAGACTCTCAGATCCTGTAGTCTTTAATACGAGTGCACTATTTATATTTTGAGTCTTGGCAACCCTGAATGTTGTAGGTGCCATCTGACGTTTCCAATGTAAAGTTTGACATTTTTAACCATAATCTACTTCAAACATTTTATCAATAGAGCGTCATTTGTTTTGTTTACACTAACTTGAAAGTTGTGTGTCAACAAAAACATAGAATTAACTCGTGAAAATGCTTGTGCAATGATTTATTACGACCTTCGACGTGGATTATCAAGACAAGAGTGCATCGATCAACTAACTTCTACATTTGGCGACGAAGCTCCATCCTTTGACACTGTGCAACGCTGGTATAACGAATTTAATCGAGGTCGCCGTTCACTCAATGATGAAGTTCGTGAAGGTCGTCCAAAATCAGTTGTGCCAGAAAACAGTGATGCTGTGCAAAAACTAATAATGAAAGATCATTGCGACATATTGTGAGGTTGAGGCAACCATAGGCATTAGTTCCACCAGCATATATAAAATATTGCTTGATTATTTAGCCATGAAAAAGGTTTGCTCTCGTTGGATCCCACATAATTTGACGCAATCTCAAAAAGATGCTCGTGTCGATTGGTGTACAAAAATGCTCAAAATATACAATGGCGATGTCTCAAAAGACGTATATAAGACTGTAACAGATGACGAATAATGGATCTATGTGTGTGAGCCGGAACGTAAACAGCAGTCGACTGTATGGGTGTTTCAAAATGAAGCAAATCCAACAAAAGTTGTTCGCACTCGAAGCACTTCGAAGCAAATGGTCGCCTGCTTTTTCAGCAAAACTGGCCATGAGGCAACAGTGCCTTTAGAGGAACGTAAAATGGTCAATGCCTAATGGTACACAACTATTTGTTTGCCGGAAGTCGTCGGTGAAGTAAGGAAAACCAACAAAAACCATAGGATCGCTCTTCATCAAGACAATGTGAGTGCACACACATCTCGTCTAAAACAGAGTATTTGAAGGCTCAAAAAATCGAATTGATGGGTCATCCGCCATACAGTCCTGACTTTGCACCCAATGACTTCTTTTTGCTCCCAAACATCAAGAATAAATTGCGTGGACAACGATTTCCGTTGACAGAAGAAGCCGTAGATGCCTTCAAAAACCATGTTTTGGTAGTGTCTCAAGAAGACTGGAATAAATGCTTTGACAAATGGTTCAAAGGGATGCGAAACTGTATTGATCATAAAGGAGAATATTTTGAAAAACAATAAAGCAGTTTTCAATCAGAAATTACTTTGTTTTAATTATTAGGCTCAAAATATAGTGCCCCTCGTAACGTCATTACGTGTACTGCATCATACGAATTCGAAACATCCCAAAATAGTGCAAGTGCACGTTTGTTAACTTGAAAGGCTGTCAAAACGTCCGTTATAAGAGTATTTAAATTAAAGGTGGTGCCAAAGCCCTTATGAAACCCATATTGAGTGGCCGACTATAATCCAAGTCGCTCCAAATAAAAACCAATACGAATCCTTGAGCCATTTTGGGGATCCCCCTCCCCCTTTTTTGCATCTCCAAGAATACAGCATTCGGACGATGGTCGGAGATCTGGAATCAGAGGAACTCGGTGCAACCTTGTAAACCAGTAACGTCTCACTAGAGAACTCCATGATTCGCCAAGGTCTAGGCCAATCACGCGGGGCCAACGAGGGAAACTCAGATGAGAGAGCTCCCGGCTCCCAGGTTGCGGTTTCAAACCCGGCGAGGACGATGGATTTTTCGGCCGTAAAAATGCTTAGCATGGCTTTCTTCGGAAGGGAAGGCGACAGTCCACCAAGGCGGCTCGCGAATCCTGGAGACCGAGGTCTCAACCGGAAGATGACAAGTGTTTTGAAAGTCCTGGACTATATTCTCCAAAGTTTCGTAAGTCATCTGTCATCTGAGTAGTGATCTAAACGAATATTTATAAACTCACTCAGAACCTTACGTCTCGGATGTCCACAACTTTCGTTGCAGAAAATCACCAACACGCAAAGCGGTGCGATTGAGAGAAAAGTGAAAATAAAAACGGTCACTGCCTATCGTATCCGCGTGTTATTGAAGTATCATCTATGAGGTTAAGTCAGAGGTCACAAAGATGAGGTCCCGCGAAGTATCCCGTTGATGAGCTACACCCAGACCAGTACGATATAAATAAGATAGAGGATGCCACGAATTACGCGCAGCGAAACGCAACAGCGGGCGTCGGTTATGTTGCCAAGGATAGGTATGTGAGAAATTAGGAATATTAAATTCACCACAAAGAAGATAATTGCCTTCTGTAGGGCATAGGAGATTACTCCAGTCAGCGTCAAAAATAATACAGCCAGTGGCTACACACCCACAATGTTTAAGATGCATATTGAAATACGAATCGCTTCTAAAGACGAAGGAATACGCAAATTGGATCCCGGTCATGAACAGTAATGCTGTGATGTATGCCGATGAGTACACCCCCTCCCAGCGTCGTACGATCATTGCGAAAAATGTAACTATTTCCAAAATGCGAGAATGTAGAAACAACCAGGTCTGAACAAAGATAAAGAAATGGATTCTATCCCGAGAAAGTAAATTTTGGAGCTCCGCCCGTTTAGAAAAATCGCTGTGAGCATTCCAGTATAAAAGTGAAGGTGTTTATGTGTTGGTAACAGTCCCTTACAATCAACGCAGTTGCAGTTGTAGTTCCCCTAAAAGCTGGGGCAGGCATTTCGGCGCCATGCGTATTATGTGAGTTAAACTGTCAATAGGTCCCCAACCTCAACGGACAGACCCGGCACTAACGACAACAATACCGCCTCTAAAAGATTACCCTGAGGACCAATTCTGTATTCTGTTGAGTTGTGCCAGAACCACCAAGGTACGTTCTCTATAATTTCCCCTACTGGTGCCTGGTCTACTCTCTAACCTTAAGTGGTCACCCCCTGAGGTGGGGCCCTGCCCAAGCGCCACACAATAATCCCTCAGCCATCTCCCAAGTGGCAAGATGCATTGAAGCCGGTATTTTCACATTTACAATCTCTCGTTGCGACATCTTTCGCTTACTAGATGGAGACGATTCCCCCTTACGTTTACGCTGAAATCCCAGAGGATTGAGCCCCTACATCACCAAAAATCACCCCTGGCATCCTCGAATGCATAGTCTGACTAGCATGAACAATATCTGCATAGAATTAATTGTTCTTCCACACAAGCCGTGTGTAGGACAAGATTGGAAAGGTGGAATCAGACGACCGAAAGAGGACTGTGTAGAACATTTTCAGTCATCTGATTCTACCTTTCCAACCTTGTCCTACACACGGCTTGTGTGGAAGAGCAATTAATTTCATTAGTTGACCTAATAGAGGCTTAACTGTGAAGTCCGGGACTTTTACTTACGGCATTGCATGTCGCCATTGGGGTATGTCACCCCAAAAACAATTTGAGAACTCCTTATGGTTTACCAGTATAATTCGGATCAGCTGAAGAATTTAATGTCCTACGGCATGTTGCAATGGTAGCTCAGTCGGTTAGAGCAACCAGACGGAATCCGCGAAATCCGTGGTTCAAATCCATCTATGGCATTGAATTTTTCAGTCGTCTGATTCCACCTTTTCAGTATCTGCATAGTTCTGTCGTTCCGTCAACAATTGCCGGGCCTCGTAACGAGACACGGGCAAATCCTGAGTTTTCTCATTAATGTGCGTTTCTAAAGCACAATCTGGGCAGTCTTTAACATTGGGTGTCGAGCGTGCCTGCTTGCAATTTACAATTTTTAACTTTCCGTGAAGCATTCCGCTTGGCAATCCAAGTGATCTTGCCCGAATTTCAAATAGGTTTTGGCATTCCTACAAACTTTCTCATGATGCAGTAATTTGTATCACAAATTACTTAAATGTAAAGAATGATTATAGTATGAATATGCATTTTTGTGTGTCATTGATTTAAGATGTTTGTTGATTGTAATTATTGTTGAGAAGTAAGTTTATACGGCCTTACTGAAACTGACAATAATAACGTGCAATAATGCAGCGAGGGGGTGAGCTGTTTATCATTATTAGAGACGAGGAAGTTACGTAATATTGGCGCGTTTTTCTTTAGAATTTGCTGGAACATTTTCCCTAGAGCATATGTATTCATAATTTTCATTGGATATAAAAATAGACGCTAATGTTGGCGCGTTTTATTAGCCAATAGCAGCTCAATTATAATCTTTAGGCATATCGGGGTGTAGGAGTATAAAAAGGGCTAGATTAGAGGTAGACCCCGTCAGTTCATCGAACATCTTTGTACACTACACATCGTCTTCACGTCAGTTCACCGAAAATATTTGTACGCTACACGTCGCCGTCAGTTCGTCGAAAACATTTGTACGTTACACGTCGCCTTCAGTCCAGCAGAAATATTTGTACAGTACATGTCGGCTATTGATTCGCAGGTTATGCGTAGCAGAGTTATAAAAAAATCTCAAGTGTTGTAAAGTTAATTATACAAAAAAGTTGAAGTACGCGAATTAAGAATGATCAGTAAATAAGTTATTATAACAGTTTCAGTTTGGCGAGTGTCAAGATCAAAGTGTAAATGTGATAGTGAATGTGTTCGACAATAAAAGTGTAAAACAAATTCCTTCATCAGTGTTATCTTTGGATAAAAGATTCCTTTCCGTTTACACAACCTGTATAAAGAGAAGTGCTCGACCAAAACGATCATAGCTAGCCGGATGACAGTGAACTAAAATTAAATAAAATAACAGTAGCATTCTACCAAACAAACACTAATACCGCCACAAATTGCTAACACCAGATGGAGCTAACAAACCTAACAAAGAATCACGTCACAAAATGGCTTCACCACGTTGAGTAAACACAAATACACAAACATTATAAGTAATACCGCCGCAAATAACAAACTTAAATAAACTAATACCGTCGCAAATTGGCTCCCAAACGTGGGGCTAAATAAATAAATATAACATTACCAGTTATACCACTTCAAATTGGCTCCCAAACATGGGGCTCAACAATAAACAAATTAAATATAACTTCACAAGTATACCACCGCACTCACGATGATTATACCACCAACAGTTGTGGAAAATAATAATTATTTCTATATATTCACAGGAAACCGCTGATAATACAAATAGACTTGCGAAGGCAATTGTGCTCGAAATCCAAGTTTTATTCTCCTTCTGGACACGCATCTCGTCTTCCCCTGCTCCACCACCTTTCTATTAAACCGATACACATAATTTACCACTGTTTGCTCTGTTTCAGTCAAATTCTGCACGATTTTGCCCCATGACATATCGAGGTCAACCCCGCGAATTACCCCGACACATGTAAATTATAATGTGGAATGAAGGATTGTGAACCATGCATTTAATGAAAATCCGAATCAAGAAAATGATTCGCCTGCTGTGGCATTTGAAAATGTACATCAACCTGATTGAAAACACTTTTATGCTTGCGTATTTGTTGTTAAATAATCGCCTGCCTATCTTCAATGGATGGAATTTAGTCACATCATTAGAATGAAATTTTACTGTAAGAAAATATGGCAACATCATGATCTACATATCGCAAGAGCGGTTTATCCACCGAACTGTCTACTGTTCTCGTGGTTGCCCCACTTGCCTCATTTGACTGGTTATTGTCACCATTGGGTAACCCAAAACCTTCTGGGCCCATTTCCGCCCACAATTCAGCTGTATTGGGCGGCAAATTCAAGTACGAATTGAAAAGCTATCACTACCCAACACTACATTAACTTCCGTTTCCATCTTCGTATTACACCCTCGCCCCTACGGAATGTCACCGCACCAAAAATAATGGAAACTCGCTCTTACTTTGTTAACGTCAACAAGATAAAAAAGAATAAAGGAACAAAGAAATAAAGTATATCGTCGTTGTCAGTGCAATACCTCCTATGTGAGAATTTTTACAGTTTCCATGTGTTGGAACTACTGAAAAGCGTATGTTTTTCTTTATCGACTGATAATTTCATTTATGTGAAAATTCAAAGCAGCACTGCGGAAATCGCAGAGTTTAGTTTCTTCCATGTGTACGCAGCAATCATGTTGTCAGTAAGAAATCTTATGTGTGTACGTCTTTACATAGGACGTTTTACAGCAAACAGCAAATGTCAGAAACAGCGCCTATGTGCATACATGTGCACATAAGAGGTTTTATATTATCAAAAGCAAACTGTGATGTATATAGCCATGCACATACAGTAGAAATTACATGTATTGGTTGCGTAAGTACTCATTATTGTCATAAACAATGAACGAGGAAAAGGTAAAAATCACATCGCTTCTATTGTTTGAGTGATATTTATTATTTCCTTAGGCATTTTATCACGCCAAAGTGAACGGATTTTTAATTCACCAACTTAAGTTCAAATTACACAGTGACTGTACAAATAACAATCAGATTGAACAAATCGCAATTCTTAAAGTTATCGAGAAATTAGTGGAATATGAAAATTTGGGAAACCATATAAAGAAAGCAGTAGTATATACCGACAGAGAAATAACTATACATCTTCCGAAAACTAATTTCAAACATAATAGATTGATAGAGTCAACTAGTCTCAAAATAATTGCGCTAAACAATACCCGATGGGGTGTACATTTTAGATGGGTAAATGAACATGCAAGGATTGAAGGTAATAATTCGCGAAAGAAGCTGTTTTCGAACACAGCGAAGTGGTATATAAGAAAACACCTAGAGAAGTGATCATCACGCGCGAGAAGAAAAGACGACTTAAGGTTTGGTAACAGCAATGGACAAATTCAAAGAAAGGAGCAGTTGCGAAAACATTGTTTCCTCAGTAAACCCAGACTTTATCTAACATTACCCAATATCCGGTGCTAATAGTATTTTTCAACAGGGCATGGGAAATTAATATCCTAGCTTGCCAAATTTGGAATAGCAAATGATCCTATTTGCGTTTGGAGGGAGGAGCAGGCCCTGAATCATTTGATATACAGATTCATAAAGCTTCAGAGACAAAGAAATAAAATGATTAAGGAATTATCGATTAACGCGAAGCTTGGCCTACAACGAATGATCAGTTAATGCACAATCACCCGAATACTCATAAAATTTGTATTCTAAGTTGAAGAAGTGATAGAAATATTAAGAGCATTATTATGCAAACTAGTAAATAGTGCATACATAGTTAATGCAGACTTCCAATCAGGAATAATAAAGTAACGCAATTAACCTGATTTATGTAATTGGCAATACATCTAAACAGAAGTGGATATCATTTTGGAAATGTCTAAAATTAATAACACATTGCTTAGCTTATTATATATGTCCATACAACCATTCTCATGCACGTAACAATACAGCCTGTTAAAACTGACGTAAACCATGTAGTATTACATTGTAATGGGGCATGCTGTTAAATAAATAAAAAATACACACGCACACAGTAGAAGATGAGTTCGTTGTTACGAGGGGACCTTCGTGCTGCTGTAACGCTGCCTTGTCGGGTGTCACACTAGCACCCCGTACAATATAATGAATGATGAAAGTGCTGGCATGCATTGCACGTGAAGACGTGAAGTGTTAATTTCAGGGTGTTACTTATGATATAATTGTTCTGGAAAATTTACTTAGTAAATGTATTGGCTTGTAGTGGGGTGATCATACACAATTCATACCATGTGTGCGTGTGTGTGTGTGTTATTGGTACTAGCTGGAATGGGTGAGTATACGTACATTTCCGACCTGGTTCGAAAGTCACGGATTGGACAACTCGTCATGACTGAAGTTCCAGCGAGATGTTGGACGTCCTCCTTTAGTGGTATCCAAAGTGCTGCTTATCATATAAGTGATCAAATTGATAAGCAGCTAAACCAAACTCGGTGCAATTGCATGCGTGTATAACTCGAGGGTGTTATGCGCCCCCGGGACCACTTTGCCATCCAAAAACACAAGGACTTGGAGGGCTGCTGCTATAGACTGGAAGTTACCTGTAAAAGTGGGAGAAGTTTTGTGGTGGGAGAATGAGGAATTAAATGTACAAGCCTGCAAAAGGTTTTCGGTAGTCTTGTGTGTCGTTGTCAGCTTGGTCGTTTGTAAAATTTCTATCGAACAGAGAAAAAAGTATCTTATCTTTGTTTGCTGGAGTTTCCTAATGCTATTATTAGTGGGTTGTAGTGTATTGGGGTTGTTTTGTGCATAGCAAATGAGAGTTTATTTATGGATTCTTCGACAGTGTGCACTTCATTTCTTCGTATAAGATGCCTAATGGCGCTAGTTTGGGAACTTTAGGTATCAACCGTAGAACTTCATTCTGAAACCTTAGCCTTTTAATGTGTGTTTTTGCGGCATAGCCCCTACGGGGGTTGCATAGGTAAGAATAGAGCGGAGTAGTGTTTTACGAATGTTAGACCAAATTTAGGTTAAATTGTATATTTAAGTTTATTAGTGGATGTAATCTAGCTAACTATACACTAGCTATCCCCCTTACCAGATTAATGTGATTTTGCCATGTTAGTCCCTGGTGCATTTCCTTGGTTTCCGAGGTGGGCGAAACCCGGCGGAGGGCGATGGATTTTTCCGACGTAAAAATCGTTAGCATGGTTTCCATGGGAAGCAAAGCCGGTGGTCTCGTGTCGCAGGTTTACGGCAAGTAAAAGAACGTCAAGCCTGACAAAGAAGCCTCTGAACAAAAATTCCGGTCTTTCACGCCCAATATAGAATGGGACGCTAAGAACCATGGTAGTTAAAGAGCATCCATAAATAAAACTCAGTTTCAAGCCCTAACCATTGTACTGTGTCAATCCGGTTTATATTTTGCCCGAAGAGTGTGGGTGCTGGTAAGATATAATGGGTGATTAGGTGGTTCGGTCGCTTAGAGGATATTACTGCTTATCTCTTAGATGTGTTTACTTCTATGAGCCATTGGTGAGCCAGATTTCAAGTGTATTAACGTGTTTTGGAGGCGAAAGTGAATAAACTGCGTCTTGCATACCTGGGTCATTATGGCTGTGTTGTCTGTGTAACACATAGAGAAGTTTTTTTTCTATTTTTGGCATGTCATTGATAGAAATAATGAATAAATTTGGCCATAGTATGCTGCCTTGAGGCACGACTCCTTTATGTTGAACGGTTGGCAATTTATTGTTAACCTATGACTGAAGCTTGCTGTTCTTTATATAGTTTGCAATAAGCTTTATTAATGTGTCAGGGATATTTATTGTGATCTGTTTCTTTTGTAGACCACGCATGCCATACTCTGCCGAATGCTTGTTATACGTCCAGTACTTCCCTGTTGTTTTCCCTGGGTTATATTGTCTGTTAGTAGCTGGAGGGTTCCGGAATGTTTCACACTAAATTCGAATTCTTCCGTCCCGAGCATGTTGTGTTTTATGATAATTGTGCTTGGTGTCTAAAGTATAAATTTTCTAGCATCTTTCCCAGTGTGCTAAGTAGGCTAATATGGCGGTAATTATTTGCGTTAGGGAGCCCCTTGGTTTTCTTTGGAAAGTGTAATGTCCCAATTTCATGTTTTGGGGAAGAACCCTTGCGTTAGTACGTAATTAAATATATCGGATGATGGTTTAATTGATTCTACCGATAAGTGAGTGAGGAAAATTTGGGGATTTTGCCTGGTCCCAGGACCTTTCTTTTAGGTAAAGTTTTAATTAGCCATGCTATTTTGGAGCGACATGATTTCCCTAACCCGGTTGTGCGACTATAGCAGACAACGGCAGGTATGATACTTTTGAGCAAAATGCTGCATGCAGAGCCAAGGGCCCGTCCCCCGAGCAACGATAAGTGATGTCATAGCTATGGACAGCTTGCCAATGCAGTGGGGTTTCAACATTTGCCACAGTAATACACATGCGTTCGTGAAGAATACATGGCTGAGGTTAACGCCAGTGCAATGCGATCCAGTGCTCCTATCTTTAGGCCTGAGTGGGGGGATTTTTTTTCTGCAACAGAAGGTGGTGTAATGTGTTTGATGTGTGGCAAAACATTAAGTTAACTGAAACAGTTTAATTTGAAACGACATTACAGGGTGTATCACAGAAAACAATATATGAATATACGGTGAAGTGAGCGCAGGGCTAGTAAATGAACTCAAAGAAAGGCCTGCAGTAAGCCAGATAAGCTAATTAGTTTTTTTTTTGCATTAATTAACCGACATGAATAATAATAATAATAATAATAATAATAATAATAATAATAATAACAATAATAATTAATAATAATAAACCTCTGCAGTATTGTCTTTTTCCTGACTAGATTTTTAGGAAATATACTATGAGCCAGCTTCCAGTTATAGAATCTGTTTGCTTTTGGCCGAGAAGGTGAAGAGTTTTGCTTATGGTGATATAATCAAGGAGTGTCTTATTATGTCAGCAGAAAAACTCACTACTAATTTACTAGTAAAATCAATGTTAATTATTCCAAATAGGATGTGAGGAATATCCTACGATTCACAATTTACCTGCGTAAGCGTTCATTCGCATTCATTGCCTCAGATGAGTGAATGACAAATCACAATCAGAAAGTAACTGACAACAGAGCGTTATTGAAGGCACTCACGGTAGGAGGTCAACGGTTTTATTGTGCGCAGGTTGGTATATAAAACGAAGAATGGAGCACGAATGACGTTAATGCGCGGTTGGGAGTAGACAGCAAGGGAGGACTGGAGAATTTCCACGTGTTTGATGATTTTGTGTGGACGTATTCGTTCATCCGACATGCAGTTCTTTTTCCTAGTAAGCTGCCCTGTTGGCCATGTTAATGTTTTGCAACCAAAATGTATTTGGAAGAATACGGTGTGACTGAATTAAATAATTCGGGAAATGTTCTACGTAAACGTCATCAACAAACGAAGAAACACGTTGGTGCTTCAGTTTCGCAAAAGGAGTTCGAGAAGTCGGAGATATGAATAGAATTTTATCTAAACAAGGTTATATAGATAATATAGAAAAACAAAACACAATGCCAGAGTAAAAAGTAATCGATAGTTTCTGAAGTCTTTCATTGATGCTACGTGTTTTCTGTTAGCTCTTCAGGGATCATGGTGAGTCGGAGAGTTCTTCAAATAGAGGAAATTATGGGGAGTTTCTGATTTTTATGGCAGAGAGAGAAACCTCAATTCCAAAGTAGCTTAAATAACACTGAGGACCAAAACAAATTTTTCGTGGTGCCTTGAATTTTCCACCTGATTCGGGGTATTTTGATGCTGCTGATTCCGAAAATGTCTTCCATTTCATTCTAGCAGCTCTAGTTTATGAGCTACTGATGATATCTTTATAAATTGCTCTTATGACTACTTTGTTTTACAGAACCATTTGTACATTGATTATATTATTTGCATTGTACTAATTTATTTTATCCAAGGTCTATTCATATTGTTTGCAGATGTACTTTAACTATACTGACATTTATGTCTCTTTTTATAGCCACTGTGTGGTTTAATAGGCACTGATATGGCTTCATCAAGAAGAAAATGTGTGAATAATCCTGATGTGTTTTGTTTTATCTGTGCGGAATACACATTCATCCAGCAAAGAAAACCCATAACAGATTTTGTAAAAAGAGCTTATTTGGCCTATTTCAAAGTAAAACTTGGAGACCAAGATAAGGCTTGGGCACCTCACATCGTATGTAAACCATGCACAGAGCATCTGCGACAGTGGAAAAATGGGAAGCCGAAGTTCTTGAAATTTGGGGAACCAATGATATGTCGAGAACCAATAAACCACAGTGACAATTGTTACTTTTGTTCAGTAAATGTAAAGAGCATCAATAGCAAAAACCGGAATACGTGGAAATGTCCCGATCTACGATCTTCAAGACATCCCGTTCCACATTCAGAGGAGATACCTATTCCAGTATTTATCAGTCTTCCAGAGTCATCAGAAGAAGTGGATGAATCAGCTGAAAGCTATGCTGAGCAAAATGGCAGTGATTTCGCAGGACCTCCATCAGTTGTATCTGGTTTTAATCAAGCAGAATTGAATGACCTCATTAGAGATTTTAGTCTTCCAAAGACGTCGTCAGAATTGTTAGCTTCTAGGCTGGCAGAGAAACAATGTCTGTTACCGGGAACAAAAGTGACAGTCTAACGCAAAAGGAGAGCAAGATTTTCTGCCGTTCTTCACAACACAAAACCAATTTGTTTTTTGCATCAATGTTGAAGGACAGTTAATGAAACTCGGCATAAGAAAATACACACCAATGGAGTGGCGGTTATTTATTGATAGCTCCAAACGCAGCTTGAAATGTGTTCTTTTGCATAAGGGGAAAAAATACAGGTCAATACCAATTGGTCACTCAATTACTATCCATGAAAATCAAACTACAATAGCCATAGTCCTAGAGAAGATCTCATACTGTGATCACCAATGGGTTATCTGTGTCGACATAAAATGATGAATTTTCTTCTAGGACAACATGGTGGGTACACCAAATATCCATGCTCTATGTGCCTATGGAACTCTAGAGCTAAAAATCAATATTGGGTGACAAGACAGTGGCCTCTTAGAGAAAGCATGATCGTTGGAGAGAAAAAAACATCACAGAACCTTTGGTTGACAGAAACAAGGAGGAAATCACATAAACGAGGATTCAGCGACATGATGGAAGAAAACCAATGAACCTAATGCGACTAACGTATAAATAAATTATGGTAGTTGATAGAAAGTTGCTTCATGAAAAAGAATGTGCTTGATCCATCCAAATGTATTCCGTATTTCATTGTGTGCAAGTAATATAGTTGTATATGCGGTCCAGTAAGGTTAAATTGGTGTATAATGTGAATAAACTCTATCTCAAAAACTAGAGCTGATAGGGCAAAACCGAGAGCATTTTTGGAATCAGTGACCCAAATATAGTCCTAAATAGGTCAGAATTGTAAGGCACCAAAATCACTGTACCCCAGTGTAATACTAGTGCTTTCTCCGGACAAGCATTTATGATACGGAATGACTTAATAGAAGCATGTGTGGAGCATCAAATCCAGAAAATTAAACAGAAAATCTGGGGCAGCTCAATTTGTTGTGAATAAAACCACGGATAGTATTTAGGTATGTTGACTTAAGGCAATCCATCAGTGAAATTTTGTTTAAAAATGTGAACATTTTTTTTTGTTCTTGAATTTTTATTACTTAAAACTTGCACTTTCATGTCACACGTTTGTTTTTAATATAAATTTTAATCCATCAGTTAAATTTGGTTTAAAAATGTGAACATTTTTCTTTAGTTTTTCTTTCTTTCTTTCTTTCTTAGTTCTTGCACTCTTATTACTTAAAACTTGTACTTTCATGCCACACGTTTGTTTTGTAATATAAATTTTAAAGTCAAAAATGGTTATTTATCTGGTCCTGCACCATTTAGATGAAGCATTGCACTGAACTTTAAACTCAATTTTTCTCATTTCCTTCCCCCCCCCAGCATTTTTCACTGATCAAAGTACTTCTTGGACCACAGTTTATAACTTACTAACTTGAAATGTTCAGGGGAGTTTCAGCAATTATGGATTTATTTTTTTTGTCCACCAGATAAAACTTATTTAATAGTTCAGTTGAAATTAATTAGTTTTCATAGCTCACATTGAAAAGCTTGAAAAATTCAATAACATGTATAACGTCAATCGGGTATACTTGGGACATTTTACAAGCTTAAAAGCCTGTAGCAAATTATTAACTTCTTTAGCCCATATTCCAGTAAGATTGAGTACTATTGGTTAACATTAAAAAGGATTTATCCGGTTTTTAAATGTTGAATAAAATTAATTTTTAATGGGACACAAATTACCCCCTTGGTGGCGTTACTTGGTACATAAGACAGAAACACAACACTTCTGTAGCATAATCCACACCATGTCTCAAATAAACACCTACATTTAACTTACTTGCGACAAAAAGAGTTATGAAAAATAATAAAGGTTTTGGTAATCATTGTAATACAAAACACTGAAAAGAATAAATATCTGATGCAAAAGTTCTTTGAAATCATTTAAACATGCACAGAATATAAAAGTGGGCTTTCACATATCATATAAATTATATTTAACTACTCAAAAATATATTTATCTCTAAAAACTGTCTTTGCAATTGTTTTTTGTGTAATTTGAACCATAGATACTACTAAAATGCCACCTCATTTGGGAAAACAAACATTTTAACATTTCATATCTCATAAACTTACATTCACAAGCTCCATCAGCTATAGACAAAGTACTTGTTCACCCTTTTTCTCCCTTTATTATAAATAAACCTCACACGAACAATATCTCCGCGCTGAACTTTCTGTAATTCCTGCTGAGAATCTGATGCTTCATGCGGCAGCAAGGTACTGTTATCATCTGGTCCTTCTTGTTGATGGATGTCACATCACCGTTTGGTTCTTCGGTGAGATGGATGTCACGGCTGTCATCTTCTACCATGAACTCAAGGTCGAATGACGAATCATGAAGGGAATAGTGATGATTTTCTTCCTCTGAAGGTGATATTGATGTTCTTTCTGTTGTCCTCTTCTTGAAAGGATGTTGTATTTTTGGTCTTATTTAATCCGTTCTGATTTTCTGTTATTTTTCAGTAGCTCCTCCTGCTTCTTCCGTTTATTATCCTCGTGTTGTTTTAAGAAATCTGATGTCACACTTGAACCTGGCGCAGCAGTCAATTCTTCTCTCTTCTTCTTGTTCTTCGCTGCAATCTCTGTCACCTTTGTTTCCTTCAGATACTCTTCGAATGATTGATTACGTCCTATCATTTGCCCTTCGTTATTAGTATTTGGAATCTTTGACATAACTTTTGTGGATTTATAGGATATATGCCACTTCTTCAAAAACCACTAATAAAATTTGCATTGTGGTGTCTTGCAGCTTAACAAGAGTTTTTTCAGAAGATGCGAGAATGTATCTTTAGGAAGCGAACCTCGATGTTTTGCTTTCCATTCCTCCAAAACTTGCCGCCATTTCACTTTCAATGATCTAATGAAAACGAAGTTGGGAGGCTGGCATAGATAAGTTGCATTTGGAGGTAATACCAGTAATACAAGTCGTATATTATTCTTCTCACATTCCTGAATGACTTTCGCAGAGATGTGACTTGCCAAATTATCTCCAATTATTACTTTAGGGCAATCACCTAAGCTTTTCAGATATGGAATTGCAGTTGTGAAAAAGCAGTCTTCAAAAATTGTACCGTCGAACCATCCTAATTTTCAGCAATTAAAGTGTGTTTTTAGGACCACCTTCTATCCATGTATGCAACAACTGTTGTGTCTTATACGGTATATACAGATGAAGGCAGTGTCCAGATGCTGTACCAGCAAACATAACTGACGTGTTTGACTTTGTATAGTCAATTATTCTTTCAGGGTGTTTAAAATTTCTCCGTACTATTACTTTCTTTCTCCCTGGGTCATCAGCCATATTTGTCTCGTCATAACTCAGTATAGAATCTGGCAAAACTCCATCTAATGAAACCTTCAAGTCTTGAAAGTACGATTTGAGACCGTCTTCATTTACAGCAGCCTAGCTCGTTTCACATTTTATAAAAATCGAATTTTAAGTTCATCCTTATATCTGTTTAAGAACAATTTTACCCATTCTGAACCAAGTGTATTATTCTTTAATCTGAGTTTTTCAACTCCTTACTTTTCTAGGATTTTTGTACACTTAATCTTACATCAAATTCGGTAAGTGGGTAGACCCAACTAGCTGCTGGTTGGAGATTTTCCACAAGTCATCGTTCATATGTAGTGCTAACAGCTGGAGGGCGGCCATATCTACCCACAAGTTTTGTCAACTTTCCTGTTTATGATGCTTTTGGGTATACCATACCTCTGCAGATTTTCGCACACTCATTTCTTTATTCCTTACTGCTTCTATTTCCTTATTTAAGTTATCTTATGAAAAATCGTGGTGTTTTCTTGCACCATACTCTGTTTTATGTTGAGTTTGTTTTCATTTATGGACGCTCTTTAACTGCTGTGGTCCTTAGCGTCCCATTCTATACTGGGCGCGAAAGACCGGTAATTTACTCAGAGGCCTCTTTAATCAGGCTTGAGGTTCTTTTACGTGCCGTAAATCTACGACACTGAACCACCGGCTCTACTTCCCTTCCGAAGGAAGCCATGCTAAGGATTTTTACGCCCCAAAAATCCATCGTCCCCCGCCGGGTTTGAACCCGCGACCTCGGGAACTAGAGGCTAGCATGGTAACTACTAAACCACGGAACTTACAAATTTCATCAGGGAGATGATGAAAGAATTGGAAATTACAGAAGAAGTCTTGGATGTAATTCCAATGAAATACACAACAGGCCCCGACGTCATATCATGTTTAGATAAAAGTCTGGAGAACTTCACTCTTCCATGGGATTTGTTGTTTCTGCTAGCAAAGATGGGCACCTGCGATGGTTGGTCCTAAAATTGGTCTGGTTGAGTGTCTGCAGCAACAACTTAAGAACCGCAATTTGGACACGCAGTGCATTTTTATTCACTGCATATTACAACAGGAAAAACGTTGCGCCAACGCTCTTAAATTTGTAAATGTTATGAGTGTTATGGTAAAAACAACTGTAAACTTTATTAGCAATGTGGCCTCAGCCATCATCAGTTCAAAACACTTCAAGATAGAGAATGTTGCTATGGGATATTCCATATCACTGTGAGGTGAGGTGGTTAAGCAACGGTAAAGTGTTCGACACAGATTTTAACTGCATGAGCAAATAGGTAACCATGGATATGAAATATAAGCCTGTTCCTGGGCTCAAGGATTCAAAGTGGATATGTGATCGTGTGTTTCTTGTTAATTTTACTTCTCATTTGAACGCTCTTAATGTGTGTCTGCAAGAGAAACACAGGTTTTAACTCAAGTTTGGGATAAAGTAAAGGCCTCCAAAATTAAATTTCAGTTTTTGGAACGTCAACTTACAAACTATACTTCACACTTTCCAAAGCTTGCCTTTCTCTTTTAAGTTGATGCTCAGGATGAATTTAAAGGGTATACAGAAATTCTCACTACATTGCATGAACAATTTTAAATACGATCACAGTACTTGAAAGGTCTAAAAATTCAATTTGATACCGAGCGAGATGGCGCCGCGGTAACGCGTGCGGCTCGCATTCGGGAGGTCCCAGGACCGATTTCCGGCGACCACCCACTCTGACCGATGGTTTTTCGGGAGTTTTTCCGGGTCGCCAGGCGAATGCTGGAGTGGTTTGTTTCAGCCCCCGAATATCCTGTACCTCCATTTCGTCCCCTTTATCATTTCATTCATCCTTCACCCCGTTAGGTCTGTTTTAGGGTTGGAAGTGTCCGCGATGGTGTTTCAGAGCGACTGGTAGGTGAAAAAGAATGCTTTTTGTGGAACTTTCACCGTCTCTCGGACTTCGGCTCGTTGCCGGGAGTAAACGGACCGCCACTTCCGGGCGGTAGTCCCCAGTGTGCCTGTCCGACTGTCGAGTCATCTCAATCTGGAAACTCTAGGAACCCTGTCATTCCTGTGCCGTCACTCCTGGTTCTGGCCGCCCGATCTAACCTCTCATATCCTCCCTCTCGGGAGCGCCTTCTTGTGGGTCATAGGTACAGTATCCTCACTGGAGCAGTGCCGAGTCACCTCCGATAATCAGGAAAAAAACACACAATTTAAAGTATTTGGTATTCCATTCCCAATGAATGTCAATTCAGCTCCTGCAAACTTACAGTTAAAAATTATTGACCTACGGTGTGACAGAAAATTGGAAGGCAAGTTTAATAACAATGTGGACTTGGTTGGTTTTACCAATCTTTTTCTCGTTTACGATTTCTTCACCTGCATAATCATGCAGCTAAAATATAGTATATGTTCGGTACTACTAATGTGTAAGCGGACCTTTTCCGTTTTAAAATTACGAAAATCTGGACAGCAAATAGGCTGTCTGATGAAAATTTGAATGCAATTCTCCGACTTAAGGCAGCATAAAATATCATCCCATATATTGACAGGCTGGTCAAGGGAAAACTTAGCATAAATAAATAAACCATATAATTCAAAGTGCAGTTTCAATTTATCACATTCTATGATTGCTTTAAGTTACTTTAAAATGTTTTCTGAAAAGTTGTATCTTAACTTGTTATGTTTTTAGTATCTACCTTGAGTTCTGTATTCTGAAATATAATTTTGTTCCTTTACCTTAAGTGTTGGTCAGTTAAATGTGTAATCACCGTTTGTTTTATTCCTTTTGATTAAGTTCCACACACATATTGGTATGTATAAGATAATTATATTAATCAAATCGATAAACAGAGAGAAAATGTTCCACTATAAGTGTAACGCAGAAACAGATGTGATAAATGTTCTGACAAATTATAACAAATATGTATGTAATTGCATGCATGTACTTTGTAATGTTATAAATTTAAAATATTGTTTCACTATTATTAGACTTTCACGCACGGCCGGCTCAAGGGGGATGGGGTCGAGTCATGCCACCGCCCAAGGCAGCGGGTTTTAGAGGCGTCAAAATTTTAAAACATGAACAAGATATTTGAAAACATGACGGAATTACAAATCATGCTTAAATTCTAGCGACTTTCTGGAGGTTATTTGTTACGAAACTGGTAACAATGAAGCTCCAGGAGTTGATCACTTTGGAAGTGATCCCCATCTCGTGCGAGGCAGGTGTTCAACAATAAGCATCACGTTTATAAACAGGAGTGTTTCTAGCCACTACAGCTTTATGCCTTTCTCCGGGAGGTAATAGCCGCAATTGATCTCTCGTAGGTTGCAGTACGCAAGGTGTCCCCTTCCGTTGTATACCTATAATAACGATGATTATTAACCAGTGCAGTTGACTGTGTATTTTCATTTTCTACATATTTTTAATTTTTTTATCTCCTGATGGGGTAAACTCGAAATACTGAATATTTTTATTTTGTGACTTTGCGCGTTTTATCTTTCGCTCAGAACAACCTTGTTCTTTTACCATATATATTTTGGCTCGATTTTTATTTATTGATTACCCATGCAAACATATACGTTATGTGAGAATAAGCAGCCACCAAGGACTGACATTGAGGATAAAAATAAGGTTAAGTTGAAAGCGTGAGGTGGGAGGCACTTGAAATTATCGGATAGGGCGGCAAAACTTCCTGCCTTCACGTTAGATAATTTGGCCTGCTGTGTGTTTAGCTCCGCTATTGATAAAGCACACCAATGACGGAACCCAAGATCCGTGTTGAGACTCTCAGCCAACGGCGAGCAAGAGCAGACTCGATCGGGCAAACCCTGCCGGTGTCTGGCCTAAACGATAGGTGAAGCTCTTTTCACACAAAACAAGACATGCAACTATTTCTCATGGCCGGCTAAAGGTACAGGCGTGGAACCGTGCCACCGCTCAAGGCGGCGAAATCTTAAAACATGAACAAGATATTTGAAAATATGACGGAATTACCAATCATGCTTAAATTCTTGTGACTTTCTGGAGATTTTTTGTTATGTAACTGATGACAAATGAAGCGGCAGCGTTGGTCACTGGATGCGACCCTCGTGGATGATTATCGTTGAAACATCCCGTACCCGCAGTGTTTAACAATAAGCATCACATTTACAAACAGGAAGGTTCAATCCACTGTAGCCTTTGTCCCTTCCTCCTGGGGCGGGATGTGGTAGCAATAGATATCTCGTATGTCGCAGTACGCGAGCTGTCCCCCTTTGTTGCATACACCTGTAATAAGGATGGTAATTAACCAGTGCAGTCGACCGTCAGGCGTGTTTTCATATTGTGTGTGTTTTTAATTTCCTAATGAATCGGTAAACCCGAAATATTGAACATTTTAATTGTGACTTTGCTTTTAACTTTCGCTCAGAACAATCTTGCTTTTTCACCATATAATATAGCTCTTCTCGAGTTTTATCACCTATATATATGTATGTATATATATACCAGGTGAGTCAGCTGCCCCTAGGTATTCCTATCTATGCAACCCGCAGTTTAGAGTCTAATGTAAAACATTGACCCTTTTAGCTAACAAACTATTATTGTAGCTCTGCTCTTCTATTCGGTACTATACGCAACCACTATTAATGATTAAAGGCCTAAATGAGCCAAAGAGCTGCGAGAGGCTTAAAAACAAGACGGCTTTTCATGGATATAATGCTTTCAAGGAGGTGGAGGAATATTCTCCCGAAGAACGGGACAGAATACGTGGGTTCTGGCCGAGTGGGTTAGCTGACGGAATGTAGTGAAACAAAAGTTAGCTTCGGAAGTTCAAATCTAATACATCGAATTGTTTTGGTTCTTTTTTTTTCTTGTTGCGTTTATTTTCTGTATTTTAGTATACTCATTAATTTTTGTTATTGAGTCTCCTGTGAGCCAAAGACGCAAGAATTACAATCAGATAATAATTGTGGATCATGTTTGCCCTAATATTATGTACCATATCTGGTATTGTAATTCGTGTTACGTAGTTAGATTTCATTCTTTTGGGCACATGTGGACACTATTAAAACTAACAGTTTTTTCATGTTTAAACCTTGTTTTACTTCTTCTACTGACAAAGAAGTTGTAAAAGTGCTAAGTTCACGGGTAAACAGAATAATACATTGTTAAAGAGCGTGGGTTTCATCAACGAAGTGAATGTCAAAATGACGACCCCCTTCATCAATGCACATTTGGGTACGTTGCCGGAGAGACCTTCTTGCATGCTGTAACATGCGCGGTGTAATCTGCCTGCATTCTTCACGTATGAGTGCCCATAGATGATTTGGGCTTTGCTGCTCTTGAGCGTAAACCCGTTCCTTTAAATGACCCCACAGAAAGAAATCCAGTGGGGTGAGATCAGGTGATCTAGGGAGCCATGCAATTGGGCCCCCTTGGCCAATCCATTTTGTGGATATGTTCTATGCAAGTGATTCCTCGTAATCAGTGACCAGTGTGGTGGAGCCCCATCCTGCTGGATCCACATTCCTGTCCTTTTCACTATTGGCACATCTTCTAGTAGCAATGACAATTCTTCTTGTAGAAATGTTAAGGTACCGTAGTCCTGTGTGGTTGCCTTAAAAAAGTGCGATCCAATTCAATGGTCGCCTAATATTCCGCACCAGACATACTCTGGAATGCAGCTTCTCATGTGCAGTGAGGTTTGCCTATACTCCAATAGTACATATTATGGCGGTTAACAGTTTCGTTATTGTGGAAAATGCCTTCATCACTGAAGAGAACATTTCCTAAAAACTCTGCATCCATTTGCTCTCGCTGTAGCTACTGTGCATGTACCACTCGCGCTTGAAAGTCACGTCCGTGGAGAGCCTGGTGTAGTTGTAGATGGTACGGATGATATTTATTACGGTGCAATATGCACATCACTGAGGACCGACTTAGACTTATGCGCAGATCTTGTGCTATGACCCTTTAACTGGTATGTGGTTGTTTTCTATTGCGTTTCGCACAGCTTCTTCATTGCCTCCAGAGGTTATTGGGGCATCGCGAGCAGGTCGTGCTCTTCCAAATCGTTGTCTCGCGAAGGCGTCTTTCAACCCTTCGAAAAGTGTCTGCAGTAGGTGACCTCCTTCCTGGTAACCGTTCTTCATACAGGCGCTTTGCTGACAGTGCATTTACAACTTGTTTCTCCATAGATTAACAACATGTCAACATACTCGTCGGTTGTATACATTATGACAGCAATCGTGTCTAGTAGAAAGGTTTCAAATTCTCAGTAGAAAATGGGGAGTTTATTCACACCAAACATTGACGCAGGCGCAAATAGCTAAAGCCACTTTACATCTTTGAAGTGTTTTAAACTTGGTTGAATGGGTCAAACATGATACCGAGCACAATAAAATACCTACTACGAAGTATAAATTATCCACCTGTCAGTGGAAAACATGGCGATTATGCTATTTTGTACAAACTTATGTTATCAAAAATGTCCTTTGTATCATAATATCAAATTATAGGCCCAAAGAGATAAAACAAAAGGTAATAAAATGTTTGAATTTAACGCGAAGGATTTGAACCCGAACTGAAGTGGTTCAGTGGTAAAACAACCATAATACTATTCGGCCAATGCTACCTTGCGAGCTGGGTTTCTATACGAATAAATAATTGCAGAACTCAGTCTACACCTCGAATCTTTTACACGCTTTTTGCACCTTCATACAGTTTTGGAGCTCGTTTTGGTAGTCTTAACTCAAACTGCATCAGCCATTTAAATAACTGTATGAACTGAGATATGGCATAGTTTGTGACAGAAGCGAAATTATCTACCTAATAGCTAGCATTTTTTGACAAGGCTGTAACGAACCTTTGTTGGCTGACGGCTTAAATCCAATTAGTCGCACTGCGTAGATCTGCCATTTTGTTTTCAAATAGTTTTATCAACCGATGCATGTGATAAGTTGTTCTTTCAGGGGCGTTTTCAAAGGTGTATGAATGTATGCTAAAGAATAAAAGCTTGTAAAATCGGCTAAAAGTGCTACTGCAGCTCCCAGTGTCAGGGTGGAATGTTTTTGACATCGACATACATGGCGATTGCATTCTGTCCCGTAAAACACTTATGCACTGAGTTATCTATCCCTCCTCTATAAAGTGTTATGCAATACAGCCATTAGAAGGCATTCAAGAAAGGCTTAAGTCACATATGTCGCTTAGCACGCAGCATAAATTAAAAAATAAATAGGGACAGCTGACGCACCTGGAATATCTATACGTTGAGAGAATAAGTACATCTTTTTCGAAACGTGACAGCCTTGGCATATACCCTCGACCAGAGCTTTCCCCCTGCCACTGGGCAATCACCATTAGCAAACAAAAGGCGGCCCTCATTAGGAGGGTGAGAAGCAACGTACCCAAATGTATGCTTTCTGTATTTCCTTCAGCTTCGTCAGCAGTCAGTCTAGTTTAGTGTTTGATATTATAAGATTGAAAACTGGTGAGTTAGTGCACAATATATCGTTCCTTTTCCGAACCTGAATATCACCTGAACTTGAATCAAGATGATTTTAATCAGCATCAGCAACCTTCTTCACCGGACTCCCGTGAAAAATAAAAATAGCTCCGTCAATGGAAGAAGTGCTAGGTTACGCAAACAAAAATTTTCATGTGTGCCACCTGAGAATCGCGCTCCACAGTTTAAGGACTACTAAACACTTGGAAACTGTGAGGTTTTCTTTAAACAGCAAACCCAGTAAAACCCCTCAAAGCTCTGCCGACTTGGGCAAGGGTTGGAGGCAAGGCCGTCATGTTTGAAAATTGCTGTAGTCATGGACGACCGACTTTGCGAATAAAAGTGGGGGGGGGGGGCAAAACTCCTAGAGCCAACCCTGGCTTCTTGTATATTACGTTGACTCCATTCTTTCAATTTCCGTACTCGCTATAACATTTCGCACCTTTCCCTTACACTTTGTGCTGATATACTAGATTGGCTTAGGTCTACCCGTAAATATCTCCTCTCTTTTATCGTCCTCGGACCACCGTGAAATATGAAATAAAAATTTTGTTCGTTAACGACGCTGTCAATTGCCAGAATATCAGCACCGGCGATGTGCCGGAATTTCGTATTGCAAAGTTCTTTTACCTACTAGTAAATCTACTGGCATGGGACTGTCGCTTTTTAACAGCAATTTTTTTTTTTGTAACTCGCAAGGCATTTGTGTATTCAATGCAGATCGCCTATGGTTTAAATGCTTTCAAAGAGTAACTTATTGTTTATATTTTGACAGGGGGTTCATAAATTATCTGGGCGGCCCTGATTATGGCAATGCATTTTATATTCACTTTAAAATCCATAAAATGCTTACAAAGAGAATTCTCTCTTGGTGCCATCAGCTGCTGCAAAGGGCACCCTAACACTTCAGCTCTCTATTTACTCATACAGGGTGTATCTTTATTGGTGTCATATATTTGGGGGACGGGTTCCTAACATCAAAACAGTAAAAAAAAAAAAAGTTCATGAGTCTGAAAATAATTTATTTCAGAGTTACAACACAAAATCGAAAGTCACAAAAGTTGCTCGAAGTGGCTTCTTCTTGCTTCGATGCATGCATTAAGCCAGCGTTCCATGCTATAGTGTACTCTGTTGAAAATTCCTGGTGCGTTTCGTATTTGGTCAAATCCAGTTTGGATACGTCCTCTCAAAATGTCAACATCAGATACAGGAGTCGCTTAGCCAAGGACTTCAAATGTACCCAGACGAAGAAATCCATTGGATTAAAATCAGGCGATCGAGCAGACCTTGCAATGGGTCCCCCTCGACCATCCCGTCTTTGCGGAAATCGATCATTCAAAAACTTACGAACTATTATACTGAAATGAGCTGGAGCACCATCGTGTAAAAACCACATTCGTTGGATGATGTCCAGAGGCACATTATTAGTTAAGTGATGCAACTCATTTCTGAGAAACTGGAGATAGGTTCGTCCATTCAGACGCGGAGGGAAGAAGTGGGGACCAATAAAGTGATCATGAATGATTCCACTCCAAATGTTGAGAGAGAACCTCTGTTGATGGTTGTCCTGTCGTACTTCATTAGGATTTTCAAATGTCCAGTTATGAGTGTTCTGAAAATTGAAGATGCCGTCGCGAGTAAAACCAGCCTCATCCGTGAATAAGATACAGGCTAGGAAATTGATGAACATCGGGCCTGCTGTAACATGCGTTGACAAACGTCTTCTTGGCTCAAAGTCCGCCTCATTTAATCCTTGCACACGTTGAAGGTTATACGGGTACAGAAGACCTTCATGCAGAATTCTCCATTTATAGTCTTATGACTCTTTCCCTTACAGCCATACGTCTTGTGCTTTGTGATGGGTCTGCATCCACAGCACGAAGAACTCGTTCAAGCTCAATGCCTCGTACCGCTCTTGGTCTCCAAACATCCCTAGTACCCCTCTCAAATACGCCGTTCTCTCAAGCGTTGGTGAATTCGTGCGAATGTTCTTGCACATGGTAACGGCCTGTCAGGGTACCTTTGTGCATAAAGTTGACGCGCTCGTGCTACACGGCCATACGTGTAGTGCATATCCGTCTGTTCACTCATGGAATACATCATCTTTGACCTATAACAAGGAAGCGGTTGATTTTCTGACCATGTACCCATATGAACTTTCTTTTTACTCTTTTGATGTCAGGAACACGTCCCCCCAAATATGACACCAATAAAGATACACCCTGTATAGTTCAACACTTATGCTTGCCACAATATCTAGACGTGCAGATAATTTATATTTCTGAAATTTTAGCTTCAAAATCTGTTGCTTTTCGATTACATCATTTTATACAGTGGATATTACCGCATTGCTACTAATTTTATTGAAAATAAAAATTTTACAGGTCTGAATTAAGTAACTTAACTGTTAATCTACGACAAAATAAACTCCTGTATGTTTGTTTATTCACAGAGGCTTAAAATGTGACACAAAAATACTTTTTTGTAAATTCCTAGATTGGAGCAAAGCTGAGTAGAACAAGCAGTGAATTTTGAATCATCGAGCAGCGTACTACAGACTTGCTGCTTTTAGTCCTGCGTGGACTAGTGGTACCGTGCTAGCCTCTAGTTCCCAAGGTCGCGGGTTCAAACCAGGCGGAAGGCGATGGCTTTTTTCGGGTCTTAAAAATCCTTAACATGGCTTCCTTTGGAAGGGAAGTAAAGCCGGTGGTCTCGTATCATAAATTTACGGCACGTAAAAGAACCTCGAGCCTGATAAAGATGCCTGTGAGCAAAATTACCAGTCTTTCACGCCCAATATAGAATGGGACGCTAAGGACCATAGTAGTTAAAGAGCGTCCATAAATAAGACTCAATTTAATTTGACTTGCTGTTTTAAGCATTTAGGAAAGGTTTATACTTTCAAGGAATGAAGGGAGCTGGGTCATCTACCTATACAATGCTTACACCTACACACAGCATTTTCTTTTTGTGTATACTTGAGGGGAACAAATTGTTAGCTCTCATACAAAAGGTAAAGGAGTAGGGATTTACAGAGGAAAAAAACAAAACGAAATGGTAATACATTTGAGAGTTGTTTATTCTCCTCTGTTTCAATAATTTTTAGCAAATTATGAATGGAAGTATATATATATGTATACTCTTGAATTAAGACTTTACAATGTGCAAAATTACATATGAAAAGGGCATTATGTTTAAGTAATACAGCATCCAAGTTCCTCCTCTAGGTCCTTACACTTTAATGGGTGTTTCTTTAGAATGAAAAACGTGTACCATATATTTCAGAGTTAAAAATGGAGCTACACCACATAATGATCATGTATAAACCTGGTTTCTTAATGTAGAACCAAATATACATCCATGAGGGGCATTAAAAGACTAAAGGGACTAATTATAATAATCAGGAAAGCAGTGGGAATAAAGAAATGAATTTAGATGCTACTACAGTTTAGCTGCTTCATATCAGAATGACGGTCCTAGAATTAGTAGAATTCCAAAGCCAAACAGTAAATACTTCCTTTAACATCATCAATTGATATTTACTAAAACTGTTAACACATGAATTAAATGTTGCATTTCTCAATAATAAGAGGTATGTACGAAATCTATAGAAACACTAATATTTAAACAGAATTGGAAGGAAATAACTTTTTTTTATGCGAAGCGGATCCTAAGCTTGTTTGTATTATTTGCTGAAGAAAATTAATAGAATGCAGTTGCTGTAGAAAATGAGAGACAAAGTATATTAGGCATACTTAAAACATGGCTCTAACAAAACGGAAAATGACCATCTAATTCATATGTAAAGGATTTACAATCATAAGGATTATGTGCATTTTTCAAATAAAATATTTTTCTGATACACTTTAAGGTCCTCATGAAAGGTATGTCTACAAAATAAACAAATCCTTAAGTACATTTCCAATAGTAGCTTTTATGTTGATTCAGCTACCCTGCAAGATTTCTGACCAAACACACTTTATAGTATACATATATGTAATATATAGAGGAAAAGGTGTGATATCACTCTGGGTTAGTTAATTTGTAAATGATGCCAGTTATTTTTGACTGGGAAATTAACAGTTCTCTCTTGGTCCTGAACATTTTAAACACTGTAACACTCTTTACTGGATGGACAATATGCACAGTGATGCAGAAAGGGGAACAAAATGCAAAATTTATGTATATTTTAATTTTACTTTTTATGCCAGTCTTGGCAATGCACATTTAAAAGTATATACAGGTTGAGCCAAAAAACTACAAACTGGCTGCATGGTGTTTTTCTTGACTGCGTCCTCGGCGCTCGTTGCCATCATAGAAAGGCGCAGATGAAACCATACAACATTTTTAAAACTACTTTTAAAGGCTTTACTTACCAACTTTATTAAAGGAAATGTTGAAACTGCCACCGTCGTTGTCCATACATTTTTGGCACCTCTTTAGGAAACTATGCATCGTGGATATAATTTATAATTCATGGATAGTTTCCTAAAGAGGTGCCAAAAATGTATGTACGACAGTGGCCAGTTTAAAAATGTTGTATGGTTTCATCCACGCCTTTCTATGATGGCGCTCATTGCTGTCTGCCGCTGAGGACGTGGACAGGAAAAACACTGTGCAGCCGGTTCGTGGTTTTTGACTCAGCCTGTATTAGGAACCAAAAAACAAAAAGGTTATTCCTAACTAGTCAGTGATGGATGCAATATAAAACTAGTGTTTTGTGAAAATCAATTTAAAACTGCTGAAGTCTTCTAATTTATTATTCCCTGCAGAGTGAAATGTTAACATTAGTTTATGCTGCATATCAGCCTTACCAGTGATGTGAACATTTTCTACTGGAAAGGGGATGTTTTATACACTATTACTGGTATTGCTGCTGTCCAAAATGATTCTCGAATAAACTTAATTTTTTTTCCCCCAACGTTTTTGTATTTGTTGGATATGATTTTAAAACAATTTTTGTTTTATTAGCTGACACCATAATAAAGAAAATATTTCACTGAAACACATGTTTTCTCACAAAGTTTACATAAACACACCATTAGAGCTAAACAAAATGCTATTTTTGTACATAGAAACAGGTAATGCCTTTTTCCCTTACTGAGCCATTCTTTGGTTGTACAGTATGTAATGTTGTTCAACTTTTCTTGCATGTCATTCTATTTTTTACAATGTAAGTACACTTCTGACTGTAGGAATAGTGACACTCAACATACCTTTTCAGCTGGAGGGTAACTGATTGTTTAAACACATTTACTAACACCTGTCATTGATCTTTTCCCCCTTTCTTCCAGAATAAAATAGAAGAAGCTCCAAGTCAACTTTCCTCCATTTCATAGTTTTTCTCAATACTGAAGAGAATACGAAACATTTGATCTTACAGGCTAAAACCAATGCTAGGTACCTTGTACTGATTTCAGTTTCAAGATAACTAGTGTCCTTCAAAGCGATTGTATCTAGGGACTTTTGAGGTCATATCTTTTTCTGTCCATCCATTTACTTTTACACCCTATGATTCACATATGCCCTATTTTATACTACTTTTCATACAAGGTTTCTTTAAAGTTCTGGTCTACGGTGATGAATTATTTCACAGAGAAGAATGTCTTCACCCAGCAGCACATCTGCCAACGAAATACTTTTTGTGTGTCTAGAGAATTGGTTATTGCATCAGTATGGCCTAAATCTTTAAGTTCACTATTTTACAATTGAATAGCTATGCTTTTCTGCTGCAAAAGTTTTGTACTCTTTTTGTCCTTATGACATATAATAGATACATATTGCCTGAAAAACATCTTGCTCCATAAGGAGCCATCAATTTGTCATATTCATGCACTCATACAGATTATGGCTAAAAGCTTTGAGCACAACCTGTTGATAAAGGAAAAAAAACTATGTCTAAAAATGTTTTCAAGTCCGGTCAGAGGCGGGTTGAAAGAAAGAAAGAGAAAGGGGTTCTTTATATCATGCTGCACAAAAATGCATCTATGGGCTGCCTTTATCCTAATATTTGATGAAGTAATAGCTTTTGCAGTTTTTAGATGTTCTTGAAATAAATTCCAAGAAAAATGAAAGAACTCTATTGGGGTGTAGAGGGCTGACCTGCATAAGACATTTAATATTTATCAAAATTCTTATAATACAGTAGTAATACATGTATACATTATAGAAAGATATAAAATTAGGCCTTAAACATGATAGACAGTTGGTCTGCCTCATTCCTAGAATTTCTGTTGCATCTTAAAGCATAGGTACCAAGTCTTTCTACATTAATAAATGGCCTAGATTTGCACAAAATGTGGGAGAGTTTGCAAAATATCCTAGTTTTACTAGAGCATATACCATTAGTGTACAAAGTTTTGTCAGGATAGATTAAATAGTTTTAGTATGTAAGGGGTTGTAAATAAGGACATGAGATAGCCTTTTGGATGCTGTATAGTACCCCATAATTTTTTTTGCAGTCTTAGTTTAAGTGTCCAAAGCTTTGTCCAGATTAATCAATACAGATTTCAAAATACAATAGGGATAGTTTTTTAAAGCCTATAAGTTTTACCAAATTTAAAACATAAATGTCCAAAGATTTGTCCAGATCAGTCAAATGGTGCAATTTTGTACTTAAGGGATTGAAAATATGGGTAGGGATAGTTTAATTTCATAGTAGTCTAGGGTTGAAAATTAACATTATAAGTAACAGTTTATACACAGTTTTCAGTGTTTTCTCCTAGGCCAACAATGCAGACTACTATGTAAGGGATTGGAAATATGGCTAGGATAATTCTTGAAAGTTGCAAGGGAACCAATAATTTACACTGACCCTACAGCATACATGCACAAAGATTGTCCAGCTAGTTCAAATGTTTATTTGTATGCAGGGGGGTTGAAAATAAAGGTGGCAGAGTATTTGTAGTTGTAGGGTAGTTTGCACTTTGGCTGGGTACTAAAACCTTTGCATTCAAAGTTTTTCCAAATTACACTTTAATTATTCCCTGATAATGTTTTAAGATTTTGTGTCCCTTTTGCCCCATTGGGTTGAAATGTCATAAAAAATCTGCCATAATTCAACAAAGGATGTCCCCAGATGTTAACACTTCCTGCAACTGAGTGAAATTGAATGACATTAATATGAAAGATGCTCCTCCAAACTCTATGCTCATCAAAGAATGCCAATTTTCAGTGGTTAAAGAATTATCAAAATACATTGAATGGTTTCTGAAATTACTATGGGTGCATACAACTACACATTTAGGTCATTTCTATCCCTCTTTAATATTAAATTAAATTAGCATTTACACCTTCCTGATTAACTTGTTATATCATTTATTAGTTTTGGTTAATTGGAAACATTTGTAATACACTTTTATTTACAGCATAATTAATGGTTTAGGTTTACTAGTGCACTTGTTCCATTAAGAACTTATGTGCCACAAACCATTTGCTGTACAACATGGCAGTTTGGTTTAAAGGTTAGAGGAAACCCTGTAACATATATAAGCAAAACCTTCCCTATGATCAGATTCTGTTTCGGTCTATTCTGAACCTGTTTGTTATTGAAGTTTCTATTGGCTGACTGGCTGTCTCCGGTTATTCATTAAATCACGATATGAATAATAACTGTTTCAAGACAATCCATTTTCTCGCCAACTTAAAAGCAAGGATTTAAACATTTTTTCTGGCTTATTCCAGACACTGATAAGAATCTAGTGTTTAAATTAAACCCAAGATTAATGCTGTAAAGATGTTTAATATAGACTAAACTAATTTTTTTTTTTTAAATTTAGTTATATCTCAATTCCTAAAAAAAATTCCTATATCTCATTCCATGCTGATGAAATTACCTCAGTAAATATATAAAAAGCATCAATGTATAGAAACAGGAATCATCATTGTGATACCTTTATTAGTTTCAGAGAAAATGGTCTATGAATTTGATAAACTTAACACAACTTAATACTAAACTTGTGATAGACTATTTTACTTACCCTATAATTGGATTCAAGCTTTCTAAAATTTATACGGTATGTTAAGCTTACTACTGCAAAATTTAATAATTCTAAATTCATTGGATTTTGAATTTTTTTATTTTGTGACCAATTGTTATCCATTATAAAAATGTTGTATATAGAATGTTTCTTGATATTTTTAAATTTATATATTTTGTCCAGAAAGTGCCTTTTCATAAAACAACATGCCGTTTCAGTGATGCAAAAAGGATTTAAGTTAGAAATACATTTTTAACTCCATTTATGTATTAAAAATATTGTATTATGACATTTTCAATTATGAATAATTCTAAATTTCTCAAAGGCAGAATAATGTTATCTAAGCAGAGCATACTGAAAAAATAAAAAAATATGATAAAAAAAAAACCAAGTATTTAATGTTCGGTTAGCCTTATAACTAAGATTTTGCAATACTAGTAAACTTCCTAATGGCATCTACATAACCACTGAACATCAAGTTAAAATAATTTGAAAACACAAGCTCAAAATAAACAAACTGAATATTATTTTTCTAAATTTCATCTGTAAATTGTTTTCAAGAAATGCTCATTTAATAACTAAGTAATCTATTATAATTCAAATAACCCAATTTTATAACAGTGCCATGAATGTATGCTTTCTATAATGCAGGACAATTTCTGGCATTTAGAGTAAGCCTTCACTATCCTTCCAAGGTGCCTTCTTACTTTATAAGATGTGTACTTTGAAACACTCGGTACATTACATTTTAACATTTCCATAAGGACTTTACTAGTGCTGAGGCAATGAACAGCATCTCAGATAGTGTTAATTTCAGAGATTTTGTACTGGATTAATGTTCACTACTGTGACTTTTGTGTGTATTACTTTCTCTACCATGTACATAACAGGTAGAGAAGGTATTGCATTCCACCCAAAAATTTAATACCGAGGTTTCCCAGAAATACATGTTCTGAGGCCCCCTGAAAGAATAAATACATAAATACAAACAAACAATTTTTAGAAAATAAGGTTTGTGTGTGTATGTAAACAGCATAACTCAAAAACAAAAAGTAGGATAGCTTCTGAAAATGCGACATGAAGATTTTCAAGAAAATCACCCCACACCTAACTACCCTGTACATGGAATAATTATTTTTGTCATCCTCCGTGGTGTAGTGGTTACCATGCTAGCCTCTAGTTCCCTAGGTCGCGGGTTCAAACCTGGCAGAAGGCGATGGATTTTTTCGGGCGTAAAAATCCTTAGTATGGCTTCCTTCGGAAGGGAAATAAAGCTGGTGGTCCCATGTCATAGATTTATGGCATGTAAAAGAACCTCAAGCCTGATAACGAGGCCTCTGAGCAAAATTACCGGTCTTTCATGCCCAATATAGAATGGGACGCTAAGGACCATAGTAGTTCAAAAGTGTCCATAAATAAAAGTTAACTTCTATGGAACAATTTTTTATTTTCTAAATATGGCTTTAATGATTTTTAATAAAATTCTGTATATTAAAGATATTTATATGACAAGTGTATATGTTGAATTTTCTGGGAATAGCCTGTATAGTCCTTGGAAAGAATTTTGTATAATCTTGATGAAAACGTACTGCACAAAAACGCGCAATTTATTTCAAGTAACCTTTTTCGTAGCATAAGCTAGTCTGAGATATCCATTATTAATGGTTTGAATTGTGCAATACTTTGTCATTCTTTTCAAATCCTGTTGATTTTCAGTTGTTTCTCATGATTGCATGGAAAGAGTATGGAATTTTAAGGCTGGCATAGTGTCCAGTTCTTAAACATTTGACTATCACTGCTCACTTTGTATCTATAACGAAATGTGTCATGTAGCTAATTCTGCAAAGGTTTATATTGATTATAATGAAGTAGATAGAAAAGTAAGCTTTCGTTAAAAATAGTTTGCATACCCACTAATAAACGATAGAGGGTAGAAAAAGTCTAGAAATGTAACAAGTCCGTATTCTTTTTTTCATCCTACTACTTCCTGATTGCTCGTGTAAAGATGTGTTGTTCACATTTTTTTCCATGGAAACTTGTATTTTTATTCCAGAATAAGGTATGTCTGTGTTAGTGAAAATGTAAAAAACAATGTTTGAAAACTCAAAAGGTATAACACTAGAAATAGTAGCTCCAAATTAAACGCAAATTTGCTTTGCTATATAAAGGGACACTAGAATGCACAAATCCACAGCTTTAGATTCTTATGCAAGCACAATTTATACAAAGAGTGCTTCAGTCTGGGGTAACTATAAGGGAAGGACAGGGAATTTTTTATACTAATTTTTTTACACACTATAGCATTTTGCATGTAATAGAAATTGCAACTTCTATAGTATCAATATTTGGAGCATTCTGTTCCAGGATTCATATGTCATAATGAAATTTAAGGTTTTTCTCTGCGGTTTCCATACATAAGAGCTTTTAGTAGAGATCTAAGTATTCCGGGATAGTATTCATTAATCATTAGATTAGAATGTAAAATTTCTCAGTGGTATTTGTATTATGGTACATTCTTTAGGTGATAATACTTGTAATGTTATTTAAGGAATAGTATTAATTCATTACTAAAAAAAATTTAAGGTTTCTTTGCAGTATCTGTACTCAAGTTTTTTTTAGTTGATTATAATATTATTCTAGTAAAGCATTTATTCACCAGTGAAAGAACATTTAAGGTTTCTCTGCAGTTCAACACTAAGAAACTTTCTTTACCTGATGTTAATAATGCTGTTACTGGATGTTATTAATTTGTTATTAAAACTAAGGTTCTTCCATTAGATTATCATGGAAATTTTGTTCTGAGGTAGCACAATTCATTACACAGGTCAACAAAATTTAAGATTTTTAATGTTAAGAGAGGTATAGTGGGCAAATCTTACTGTTTTTTGTGCTGATTTCAAATCTAATTACAGAACTTTTCCATCACCCATAGTTTTTGAGTAAGTGCATAAATAACATTTCTGGGAATTATACATTTTAATATGTTTAACACCATGTACGTAAAATGAATGTGAAGTTGAGTTTCGACTGTAGTTTGCTTGAGGAATATCTCTTGAGTGTCCAACAGTAGTCTGCCAACATATTTGGAGTCCGTTTTCCCTGGTAGCATCTTTCCATTTCAGCGATGACCTGATGGAAATGCTTGCCATGTTTGTTGCTGACAGCACCGAGGTTCTAAGGAAAGAAGCCAAGATGGGAGTCCAACATGTATATTTTCAAAGACATATAATATCCCATGACCTTTTAATTCTCAATCAGCTCACTGCCAAGTTCTCTGTAATATTCAGACCTGTAGTTTCCAAGAAAGTTTGTGACAATGTTTTTGAAAGAGGACCATGCAGCTTGTTCTTGCATATTTAACAGGCTTTCAAACTGTGAATCTTTCATAAATTCTCTAGCTTGAGAGCCAACAAATGTTCCCTCTTTTAGTTTCACTTCACTGATCCTTGGAAACTTAGTTTTCAGGAACAGAAATGCACTCCTATCACAATCCATTGCTTTCACAAAGTTCTTAATCAAACTTAAGTTGATGTGTAATGGAGGTAATAAGATTTTGTCTGCACTTACAAGTGGTTGACAACATTTGCCTGTCCTAGATTGGATGACTCTCTCTTTGGCCAGCTTATTTTTTAACATAATGATTGCTTTTATCTCTACTATCCCAAATACAAAAGAAACAGAAAAATTTTGTATAGCCAAGTTGTAGTCCAAGTAAGATAGCTATCACTTAAAAATCTGCACATATCTGCCATAAAGTCATCACACCGGATACTGGATAGCATTACTGGCGCAACAGTTCTAGACATGTGAAAATCTTAATGACAGCTATGAAGTGAGTTACATACTAGATCAGGAGGTGTCCGGTCGTCTGCATGCTGCTGGAGTGCGTGGGACAGTCATTGTCAAATATCTGCACACCGGTTATGCACTGCACTACACGATAAACTTATAGTTATATACAGTATATTTAAATCCACCGCTGTAAAATGCCCTTAATATAAAAACACTGTCAACCATCTGCCTCCAGTTCTTCCACACCTGACAGCCCTTCCTCTTCCGCGGAATCACTCACATCATTGCCGCCATCACTGCTGTCGCTACTTTCTGCACCGTTATCTGGATGAGAATTTTTTCTAATTGATTTTCTGCAATTCTGTATTTTTTGAAATAATGATTCTCAATTTATTCAACATGTCGATATACGTTTTCCCATTCTGGCCTTCCAATTTCTGCAAATCGCTGGCGACATAGCTGCTCCACATCTTTTAGTTTAAAAGCGATATTTCTGCAGGCCACCCAGTTTTTGACATCAGCCCAGATTAATTCGATTGGGTTTAGATCTGGGTGATACGGTGGCAGTCTAAGTACATTAATGGCGATGTATTAATATCTGGCCAAGTATTATGAGTTATGACTTCTGAAGGGATTTCTTGGCTTTAACTAAATTATATTTGTTTTACTCATGCTTTCATCAAAAGCTATATTATGCCTAAGCAACCAGGTTTTCATTCCTTCTTTCAAGGAATTTGAAGTAAGTTGTTTGTCAATTTGGGTGTTGCCACATTGTGAAGCATTGTCGATAACCAGAATAGACCCAGCAGGCATATTAGGTATCAACATGGTGTTGATTCACTTCATGTAATTTTCTGTATTCACTTCATGATGAACATCTCCTGTTTTTTGTTGCGACTTGTAAAAGAAGGGCATTTGGAACGAACAGCATGAACGATAATAAGTATTTGCCCTTTGGCAACAGGTGCCTGGAAACCTAATTCGCTATCGTCACTTCAACTTTTAGATGTACGACTGCTGTGTATGTACAACTCATCTTCATACACTATAGTTTGACCCTCTAATTTGTACCTCTGAGTAAGGTACTCTTCCAGCTGAGATCGTATGTTGTGCTTTTCTATTAGAACTCTATTTGGTTTCGTTTTCTTCCACTTAAACCCTAAATATTTTATAATTTTTCTGAGATTTGTAGCAGCATCTTGAAAATTTATGTTGATATAAGTACATATAAAATTATAGTCATTTGGAAAGTTAGTATCAGACTGCAAAATTCAGTGCCATAGCCGGGATTTGAGACTTGTAGCACCACCTTGAACATTTATGACATCTTTCAGATTGATGAGCAATCTGCTTATTGTTGGCACAGTTTTTTCTTCCACATAGAAATTGTGAATCGTGCACCGAATGACGCATTTGTCGAAATCGTTTATTTCTGTAATACGTTTAGGGACCTTATGTTTCTTCACAGATGTGTCAATGGTACTCTTTCATCCATATGGTTTTTCTTATCTTTGAGAAATCTGGAAATGGAACTCAGTGAAACACCAGTTGCTTGACTACTCTTTCTTTCACTCTCTTAAGGCTTTTGTGGAACTCGGGTAAACATATATTTTCTTCCTTCATCTCTGCTTCTTGCTTCATGAAGTCGAGGACATTTGCAATTATTTCCCTGCTTTGAATATGTAATACCTTACCATTTAACTTTGAAAACGTAGGAGCCATAGTTATAAATATCACAAATATAAAATAAGCACTATTTACGTACTGCTCTCTTTGAAATTACAAGATGCGGACACTTTCTATGCAGACTGTATGTGTTACGCACTGTGAGTAAGCAAAGGTATTATATCGCTTTCGTTGATTAAGCTAAACATAAACCATTCCTAGGCTCGGCAGCTGGGGTGGCAATCAAGGTCACAATTCCAGAAGTTTTGTGCCAGTTATAACAGATGCATGTTCACATAACACTCTTTCATACCAACTGCGTGGGCTATAGGAATGGATGAAAACTTGTTTCCATTATGTAGCAAGACTCCTTTCAAGCTTGTTTTCAGGGAGTCAATGAACAAACGCCAATCTTTAGGTTTACGTTGAACACTCAAGGACCTCATCAAAGAATCAATATTATCAACATTACAGAAAACTTAAGTCCTCCTGTTTAGAAAATAAATGCTCTAATTCCTTTTGCTGTCGATGGAAAGAATTAACTTTAGTGCCATCCTGCAGGAGGTGCCAACCTTTCAATCTTGAATCAAGTAAATCAATTTACTTTTAGATAACCCGAGATCACAAACCAAATATTTAGATCCTCCTGTGTTAGAAAGTGCAATTCATTTATGGTAACTCCTTCCATAAAATCTGGGTCACACTGTTGTTATAATTCACCAATGTTATCAACCCTTTCAAAATCTTCAGTCACATCTCTGTCATCTGGTGGAGTTGATTTGGGAAGGCCTAGTCCATGTGGCACTGATCGAATTGCTGCCAATGGATACTTAACAGTATGTTTGGACTTTTGAACTTATTCCAGATATATTTGTCAAGCAGAAGTAGCAGTCTGTTATATGATCCTTAGGTTCCGCCATATCATAGGAACTGCATAAAGTATATGACAGGACTCTTTTAACCAGCCAGATAATAGTGTTACATATTTGGTACAACAGATTTCCAGAGTCCAAAACTTATTCTGGTCTATTTTATTGTCAAAATAACTCTCATAAGCCCTTTTAATTTTGAGGAGTCAAATTTTGCCTCTGTGCTTTTAAAGTGAACTCACCACAAATGTAACAAAAACTTTTTATTTTTTACACATTTACAAGACATTATCCTCCTCCTAATTCACAGTTCTTAAGAAACCACTATTAGCTGACACTATACTTGTTAATTCACAACTGAGAACAAACAGGATTAGCTTCTTTAATTAAACAAAGCTTCTACTCCTCTGCCAATTATGCAGGACCCTTTCTGTCTCTAATAGACCTTCCTTATCCATTGAAGTAAACACTGATCTGGGCGGGAAAGCCATAGTTTTGTGAGAAGCTCATTGTTGAACACTATCATTCCTGAAGCAACAGACAACAATCGCCTAAAGCAAATATGTCATTTGATGACCTAATGAAATAAAATTATTTTCGTTTAATCATTACATTTACCGCCCTATGCTAATAAACATAAAAACAGTTTTTTTAATATTACAAAAAATTGGAGGGTGATGGAACATTTCTGGCTTAATTTTTGGATTTGGCAGATGCAAATATATAAGAATCAGCAGGAATTATTTATTTAACATTTTCATTGTTGACCAGTTTTACCGTGGTTTCTCTGGGTATTCACATTATGGAATTTTTTTTTAATTTATCATCTTAGTAACACTGTTCTGAGAAAGTATTCATATATCATTGAAAGAGAATGCAAGGTATCTATACCAATGGACTTTCAGATGATCCTAACAGTGTTATTCCAGAAGAGTAGTAATCATTAAAACAAAGGGTAATGTTTGAAGGTAATATGTGGTATCAGTATTGCATTATATTTTAAATGGTTCTGATAGTAGTATGTTCAAACATCATTCATTCTTTGGAAGAAAGAAAGAAAAAAAAAGGGAGGATGGTATTTATTCTGTAACAAAAAACCAAGGGATTCATGGAATTATACTAGCTTTCAGATTGGACTTTTCCCAGAAATGCTAATTTTTCCTTGTATTATTTACGTCTACAAATATAATGAATGATTCTGATTGTTCCTTCAATATCCACTAAGCAAATAAATGATATTCAGATTTCTGTTACACTGCCTAATCCAGAGTAATTTCTTTCATACAAATACTACTTCCTTCTTTTCCAAAAGTTAGTTCTGAAAATGTATGGACTACATTGCTTATTTGGTAATCTTACTTTTAAACTTATTTCTAACATGCTCACAAATCAACAATCCATTCTCACTCAATGCCAATTTTAGAGTTAACAACTATCTTCAACTTCCAAAATAAATATGCCTTATTTATAAAATTAAATAAAGAAAACTCAACAAAATAAGAAATTAACACTATTTGTAAGTCATACCAGTGACATTAAATAGTACATTCTACAGGCATTTTTTAAAAGTGTAACCAGTACATCCATAGAGCAAGATATATTATCTTATGCATTTTTTTATTTTTTAAATAAGGCAACAAGCGCACCTAGATTCAGAGTTAAATTCTAAATGATTTTTCTGAATCAATTTGATTTAAAAACCAAAACTTAATACTTCATAGATTAATTTTACTTCTAAAATGTTTAGTTAAGTTAAAAGTTTAACTTAATACTTCAAAATGTATTTTCAGAAATCCCCTGATTTACAATTACAGTTTTATTCTACACAGACAACATAAAAAAAACAACCAAAGTGTGCCCTGAAATGAAAATTAAATCAGAATTGCCATTTTATATAAGCAGACTGACCACAGAACATGTTATAAGCTGCAATAATTTGCACTTCTAAATAAATGAACATATAAATGAAGCCTTTTATACATTCAGCATTTAGAGAACTGCCTATACACAGCCTTCAACACGTACCGATTTTTACTGTTGGTTTCAAAGTGGGTAATATTAAAACACCAGTTTGTGTTTTTTTTCTGTGCACATGTAAAGCAGCCTAAGAAATTCAATGAAAGAAAGCAATCTGTTATATTCTGCAAAATCCAATTTTTATCATTCACTCTAATCCAATCTCTCTTTTTCCCTTGCACACATGTGTGGATGTGTATGTGTGTGTGTGTGTGTTTGTGTGTTTGTTTTGTTTTTCTGTTTAGCCAATTTACTCAGAAATGAAGGCAGATGAAATAGAAAATGGCTGCAGTTCTTTCAGTTCTTTTATTGGCGCCCGTTCTTAGATGATCTGAAACAGAAAATGAAAAGCTTAAATGTAACTGCGCATTTCATTACCTGCTTATTAAAATAACATGAGCACACAAAAATTTTATCTTCAACATTCCTCTCATAATTAAAAAACCAGTTCCAAGCAGAAGTTACGGCATTAAAATTACTGTTGTTATAGCTGCTAGTTTAATTGAAGAAAATTACATACTGAAGAGGTTTTAGTTGAAACAACTTGAGCAATGTGAAGGAATGTTAGAAAATACTGCATTCACTTTCCCCTTTCAGTTACAAGATTACAAAATTATATCTTGGCCCCTCTAAGCCAACCACCAAAGACCATTTAATTGCCCTATAGCTGTCCTGGAGCAGTAATTCCAACCTGAGGATTTAAACTGACAATGCAATATCAATTCTCAGCTGCAGAAAAATATGTTAAGCCCTTTATTTCCTTAGTTATGACAAAGGAAAAGTGAAACTGGAGTAGGGGGAGCTATGAAAAGTCCCTTTATTCTGTTTACCTAAAGATATTTTAATACATAATCAAGTTCAAACTGCATACAAATCAGTATTAATGCAGTGACTTCATTTTCAGAACCACCCATTCATAATCCAAAATGAGGAAAAAGAAATGCAGGTCAGATACAAAATAAAATAACTCCAGTATACTTTCACAAATTTGAAGATCTTAAATAGACGGTTACAAGCACCCTCAAAAATGTAATAGGGGACATTTTGAAACTGTTCAAACACTTTTAAATTTTTGTTTTTATTCAAGAAATCCACTAACACATTTAAAAAAATAATAGTTGGTTAAGTTAAATAAATATAAAGAAAATTCCTCTAGTGTAATGTTTAATTAGTGTAGAATAAAGATGCTCTTTCATGCAATTATATGCTACAGTGTCAGTTACTTTACGCTGAAGGCTGAAAATGCAAAATATTCCTTTGTTTTGGAAATGTAAAAAAGTTTAATTTTACTGCGACACTAATTTGTCCGCATGTGCGTGTGTGTGTGTCATAAAAAATGATGATCACCTATTTTACACTGTATTATGATGAAATGTTTAAAATTTAAACCAATTGTTGTATTAGGATAAAAAGCAAAACTTCATTTTTAGTCCATATTTTTACTACATTCATAGGTACCCCTTATTAAAGGGCTTTCAATGCAACCTAATGATTTCTTTATAGAGTATTTAAACACACAATCTTGTTAATTTTGTTCCCTATTACTGAAGTTCACCATCAGTACCATTTTGGTTTAAGCTTTATTCTGTTTGCATATTAATGTTCTCTCCACATCTCCACACAATCATAAACATTTTGATTTACTGGTTCAATGAACTAACAGACTGTACCATACTGATGCACATGGTGGCCTAGACAATGTATACAGACTCAAAAAACAATGAGATGAGTATGGCAGAGGGAGGTGGGACTTTACAAGGTATCTTGCTAACAATTATATAACATAAGCAACAGCTGTGGCTTTTACACCTTTGATTTTTTTCTGCTAAGCAGTATAGTGCAGTCATTGCTTGCTGAAGAGCTGCATAGCTTTATGTAAGAACATTGTACAAAATCAATTCTTTAATACATATTTACTCTTAGATTGTTCGATCTAATTAAGGGATATATTTGCTAATGCTGATAGGCCAAATAACCTGGGATTTTAGCAGCAAAACTCTATAATAGCAGTAACTTTATTATTTGACAACAAAATTACCTTAGGCATTTGAGATTATATTGACTTTTACAGGAAAATGATCGTCCAGTAAGGAAAACCATGGTTATCAACGTAAATTACTGCATTTTATTGACTTGTGATAACCCTATTATTGTTATTATTATGTGATAAAAAGAGTAGACAAGAAAATTACCTAAATCAGCGATGGTGAACCTATGACACATGTACCATTAGGTGGCATGCAAACAAAATTTTGGTGGCATGGTACATGAAAATAATTACTTTTTATTTATTTATTGTTTTGCTCTTTTAGTAAATCCCGTACGTGGTATATTCTGCGTAGAAGCACAAAGAAAGTATGCACATTCCATAGACACGCATAAAAAGCAGCTGATTAAGATAGCAGGCATTCTTCACGAGCCCTTCATCACATTCACTCATTTAACTGTTAGTGAAGATTTTGTGCGATAAAATTTGCTACCATGTATTTTATTTTTCATATGCAATGAAAAAGGGTTTTCTAATGATTTTAAGTTTTTCAAATCCGGGAATGAACTAAGCAGTGGCCAAAAGTTAAGAAAAGTGGACATCATTATTTGGAGCAATATAAAACCAAGTATTTTTTTTTGCTTGTATTTTGAAATACTATCACACAAATTTAATATAAAGCATCATTTTGAGATGAAAGAAACTACCCAAAATAAACAAGCTATTTTAAGATGACAATGCTAGTTAAATTCAGCACTTAAAGCCCACAAGTAATATTACTTTGTTTCTAAACTTCTAACATTTAAAAACAACTGCACTGCAAATCGTCTTTTGAATTCATTATACTTATAAATTGTAACTTAAAACAAAATTTATCAGAATAAAGCAAAGCACTTAAGAATAGCATTAATGCAGTATTTGCAAATTAAAATCATAAAATATGCAATCCCTGATTAAATAAAAATTTATAAAATTTAATTTGTAAGCTGCAAGACTAAACAAGAATTTCTAAGATAAAGGAAAATACAATCTTGCAAGTTAGAAAACTGATGATTAAATCTGGCTGCAATTGACAAACTATAAGGTATAGATTTGCCATCTCTGCCCTAGATGAATGAAACAATGCCTCCACATTTTGAGAACTATTACATTAATTTTATCATATATTTGTACATTATTTTTAATTTTGCACTAATGAGAGCAGTAGCTCTTTGGTAATATATCAGCAGACCCTTCATCACATTCACTCATTTAACTGTTAGTGAAGATTTTGTGCGATAAAATTTGCTACCATGTATTTTATTTTTCATATGCAATGAAAAAGGGTTTTCTAATGATTTTAAGTTTTTCAAATCCGGGAATGAACTAAGCAGTGGCCAAAAGTTAAGAAAAGTGGACATCATTATTTGGAGCAATATAAAACCAAGTATTTTTTTTGCTTGTATTTTGAAATACTATCACACAAATTTAATATAAAGCATCATTTTGAGATGAAAGAAACTACCCAAAATAAACAAGCTATTTTAAGACGACAATGCTAGTTAAATTCAGCACTTAAAGCCCACAAGTAATATTACTTTGTTTCTAAACTTCTAACATTTAAAAACAACTGCACTGCAAATCGTCTTTTGAATTCATTATACTTATAAATTGTAACTTAAAACAAAATTTATCAGAATAAAGCAAAGCACTTAAGAATAGCATTAATGCAGTATTTGCAAATTAAAATCATAAAATATGCAATCCCTGATTAAATAAAAATTTATAAAATTTAATTTGTAAGCTGCAAGACTAAACAAGAATTTCTAAGATAAAGGAAAATACAATCTTGCAAGTTAGAAAACTGATGATTAAATCTGGCTGCAATTGACAAACTATAAGGTATAGATTTGCCATCTCTGCCCTAGATGAATAAAACAATGCCTCCACATTTTGAGAACTATTACATTAATTTTATCATATATTTGTAGATTATTTTTAATTTTGCACTAATGAGAGCAGTAGCTCTTTGGTAATATACCAGCAGACTGGGGCTCAAATCCCTCATGTGTTTTTTTTTCCTTCTTTTTTTAAAATAATTCACTACTATTGATGTTCAATGTCCAATAGAAGTTCAATATGAATTATCCCAAAACTCATTTTAAAATTAATGGAAAACATAAGCTTTCCTTTATTAAAAAATAAATAAATAAAAAATAAAAGAAACATACTTGTGCTCTATACTTAGCTGGGTTAACTCTATACACCAAAGGACCCAGGGGTGCTAAAAGTAGTGAGAAAAAGTGGAGAAGCTATTGATGTTCTGTGAAATATAATATTGTATTATACATTTATAGTATTTAAGAGATTTCAATAAAACGTTTTCCATTTTTCATTAGAAATTATAACCTGAAGTAAAATTCAAACAAAACTTGAAGAGGAATAGCATTATCATAAAAGGATTAAACACAATGTAAACAAAACAGGATTTCTTACAAGGGTCAGGCAGCAGTTTAACAATTTAGTCTCTTTCTAGCAGTTAAACTGTGCACCAATCAGTAAAACTCCTGTATACTATAAATGCCAACATTAATTTCAATGGCATTATCCACAAAAACCTTAATCTTAGCTGGTAAACTTCTAGAAGCTTCCATCAAGTGGTGCATACAATCAATTAAATAAATACCTGGATGAGCTTTCATAACTGCTATGTTCTACTATTACAGGGACAAAGAATAGAAACCACACAGATTGCTACTGATATTTATTGATAACTCAACTGTGATAAGATCAGGTTGCTTATGTTACAGCCTGTTCAATTTCCCATTCAAAGCAGGTAAAAATGGTAAAGTATTTATTTTTTTTGCTTAATATCATAAAAAACAATAAAAACAAGACAAAAAATTCTGTTTATATCACTTCTCAGATATGTTGTTGTTGTTCACCAATGGCATTGGGGATTAATTGATCTGCATCATTTTCCCTCTGGCTTCCCAATATAAAGCATGTAAGTTATCACTTTTAAGGCCTTTGCATTTGGCAAGATGCTGTTTGTTCAGGATGACATCATCTTCACAGAGAGTACACTTGGGTGTAGGTAGGCATCGTATCTTGTAGGGATGTTCTGCGAGGCAATCGTGGCCAGTTGCCATCCTAAATAGGGCCACTGCAGTCTTCCTTGGCATTTTTTGTATATCAACCCTATCTTTAATATTCTTATAATCTTTAACTTTTAATTTATCTTCATCAAGTCTCTGCTGTCTTTTAAAATGTTGTTTAATGTTATTTAATTGTTTATTTATTTCTATTTGTCCTACAGGTTTTATTTGTTGTATTGCACCTTTCTTTACTAATTGATCCGCATGTTCATTGCCTAAAAGTCCGACATGAGCTGGGATCCATTGTAGAGTGACACGATTTCTAGTTTCAACTGGTTTAATTAGGCTTCTTATTTCTTTAATATTTCTTGTTGTTTTATTATTGTAATTTACTATTCCATCTATGGCTGATTTTGAATCTGATAAGATGACTATTTTTTGTTTTATGTATGGTCTATATAAAATTTTCTGTAATGCTGCTTTTATAACTATTAATTCTCCATCATAGTGGTTTGACGTTTCATCTAATGTTAGATACTGTGCAAAATGTTTACATTATACTCCTGCACCAGCATTTTTTTTATTGATGAGGGATCCATTTGAATATATTCGGAGCCATTCTTTTTCTGGGTATCTTTCATTTTCCATAGCTATTGCTATGGCTCTCATTTCATTTGGTATATTGTTTTGTTTGTGTATTTTATATATCAGGTCATTCTGATATTGTATATCAATGTATTCTATTGGACTCGTTACCTCTGTTCCAATTATATTTATTGTAATTATATTCTTGTATTTTAAGTTATTAATATATGTTCTGAAGCTTATTTGAGTTTTTAAATTACTTATAGTATCTGCTGTGTGGTATCTGTTTCTATTGACTTGCAGTTTTTGTGCTAGAGTAATTGCTTTCAACTCATGTTCCAATTCTATAGCCATGTTTTTTGTGAAGCTTTGTGGTACTGTGATTGGTGTCGTTTTTACAGCTCCTGTTATTATTCTTGGTGAATTATTTTGTGAAATTTCTAGTTTACTTTTAAGTCTCTTGTTTACTGTTGCTAGTAGTTCTCCATACAATAGGTTAGATTTTATGTATGTTTTATATGTATTATTAAGGAGGTCCATGTTTCCACCCCATTTTATTCCTGCTAAACGTTTTAAAATGTTGTTCTTTTTGTTGATTTTATACGTTACATTGTTTACATGTTCTTTCATCGATAGTTTTTGATCTAATTCTATCCCTATATACGTTGTTATAGTTGCTTCTTGTAGTTTTTTGCTGTTGATTTGCAGGCATATATTTTCTGTTTTATGCTGGATTGTGAATAGTTGATATTGAGTTCTTCTTGCATTTATTTCCATATTGTTATTAGTCCACTGTTCTAGGGTTATGATTGTATTCTCCATTGTTGTTTGTAGTTTTTTGTAACGTTTCCCAGATCTTATGTTCTTTTCTGAAGTCCATATAAACACGCCGTCAGTATACATTCCTACTTATATGTTACCCATTTTCTTTAGTACATCTACTAGGTCATTTATATACATTGAACAGAATAGCACTTGTAACAGACCCTTGAGGTAGTCCAACTCTCATTTATTTCCTTTTAGATGTGGCTGTTTTGTATTGTACTGCAAACCATCTTTGGGATAGGAAGGTTTGAAACCAGTTTAGCATGTGGCCTGATATGCCATATGTCTTCATCTTGTATAGTAGCATTTCTTGCCATACTGTGTTAAATGCATCTTTGAAGTCGACAAACAGTGCTAGTGTAGTCTTATTATTATTGAAATTTTCTTTAATGTCCTGTGTGAGTCTTATAACCTGGTGTATTGCTGAGCTGTCCTTCCTAAATCCAGCTTGTTCAGGGATTAATAGATTTTGTGTTTCTAGATAGTATGTCAGTCTTGTAGCTACCATTCTTTCTAAGAGTTTTGCTATGTTTGATGTTAAGGATATCAGTCTATAGCTGTCTATCATTTGAGTTGGTTTTCCTTTCTTCTTAATGGGTATAATTTTTGCTTTTTTCCATAATGTTGGTATGTTATTTCTGGTTGTCCAGATTTTATTGAAAATGTTTAATAAAGTATGGAGTGCTTCATGTCCTAAATTCTTGAGCAGCTCTGAATGTATGTTATCAGGACCTGGGCTCCTTTTATTTTTTAGTGTCCTTATTGCTTGCTTTATTTCTAGGAGTTTGAATGGCTAATTGAAGATGTTTTGAAAGTTAGACATATCTTCAAGGTTGCTATTACTTAAGTATTTATTCTGTTTTTTGTTTTTATTTTTTAACGTAGTACTAGTTTGATAGTATGTTGCTAATTTTTCTGCTATAAGGTTATCCTCGTATATTTCTTTATTATCAACAATGGTTTTCTCTATTTATTTGTTTAATATAATTATGTACCTTAGTACTATTTGATCTATAGTCTAGTTTGTTTATAAATTCTTCAAAGCTCTGTTTTTTTGACAGTTTTATAGCCTGTTTTAGCTGTGCGTTTGCTTTTCGCCATTCTATAACATCTACTTTGTCTTGTGTCCTTTCTGCCTTTTCTCTAGTTTTATATCATTTTGATTGGAGTTGTGCTAACTGTTCATTCCAGAAGGGTTTTATTTATGAATTTTCCCTCTTGGGATACACTGTTTTGCAGCTTTTAGAATTGTGGCATTTAGTTCTTTCACTACTGTTTATGTTTTGTTCCAATTTAATTTATTTGAAAAGTTTGTTTGTTATCGTTTTATATTCTTCCCAGTGTGCCTTTTTGAAATTCCATTTAGGCCTTATTTTTCCCTTTGTTCTAGGTGGTTGATGATTTAGATCTGTTTTTGTTATTATGGCTCTATGTCCACTACCACTATCTTCAATTACTTTTTTTGTAGTTTTATCTTCTAAATCAGTTGATATGATAGCACTGTCTGGATTGGTTGGCTGTCCTGAATAGTGTGTGTAGGTTTTTGGGTCTTCATCCCTATGTAATATTTTCATTCTTGTGTTGTATTTTGGAAAATGATAGAATTTTTCCTTTTGTTGATCTATATTTGCTTCAGCTATGATGAATATATCTATGTCATTGTCTCTTAAAAGATTGTCTATCATGGTTTTTTTATTTTGGTTCATTCCACCGGCATTCCAAAATAGCACTAAGAAGTGCTCTTCTTTTAATTTTTTTGGCTTGGGAAGTATGCCTGTGTTGTAGTCCATTTAGCGTTACCCAGGGAACACCACGTGGAGGCGGACTACGTTGTTCCCCCACTTCTCAGATATACTACTAACAAAAATGTTCTTTTCTGTAGAAATTTGACATGTTTAAATGTTATATTTTCTGCTTTCAATTCATGTTGCTTTTGTAATTTGGCTGCATATTTTTTTTTAATCTGATGCAGAATCTTCCTGATTAAGGCACAAGCATGGTCATGCCACTCAAGTACACTGTTTCACCGTAAAGGAAACAAACATTCAGCTTTGATTGTATCACAGTTGGAACTGCAAGACAGCATAAACGTTTCTGATGCATTACATTCACACATGATTTCTCCATTCACTCTTCCATGAAAGCTTATTATTCTAGCTACTTCTTGTTAACCCGGATAAACGTTCAATTCACATTTACACAGTTCATTGTATGATACACTAGGTAAAATGAGTCAAATTTTTAAAGAGCATGTCACTATGTGATGGCTTTGGAATTCCTCGCCCTCTGCACGACCACAAGAAGGGGGGGGGGGAAGAATCACAACTTCCCATTTGAGAAAAGTATGTGTCTGAAAATTCAAACCATTAACAAGGAATATCTCAGAAATGGTTAACTCCACAGCAAAATTTTGACATAAATTGTGCACTTTAACAAGATCTACATGTTCTGTATAGTAAGATTTTTATCTATCTCTTATGGTTTACCAATTATGCAAAATGATGAAACAGGGCTTCGGAGGCTATTCCTAGAAAAGTCGGGATTTACACTACTTCTTGTTAACCCAGATAAACGTTCAATTCACATTTACACAGTTCATTGTATGATACACTAGGTAAAATGAGTCTAATTTTTAAAGAGCATGTTGCTATGTGATGGCTTTGGAATTCCTCACCCTCTGCATGACCACAAGAAGGGGGGGGGGGAAGAATTACAACTTCCCATTTGAGAAAAGTATGTCTCTGAAAATTCAAACCATTAACAAGGAATATCTCAGAAATTGTTAACTCCACAGCAAAATTTTGACATAAATTGTGCAGTTTAACAAGATATACATTTTTGTATAGTAAGAGTTTTGTCTATCTCTTATGGTTTACCAATTATGCAAAATGATGAAAAAGGACTTCAGAGGCTATTCCTAGAAAAGTCGGGATTTACATTTCATGTCATGAAAGTATCTTAAACATTATGGTCTTGAAGCAAAATTGTTAGTCATTTTTGATAAAATCAAAATTTAAAAAAAATTTCCATCTAAAGGGTAGTTGGAGGGGATTTTCTTGAAAATCTGTGTCATATCCTTCAAAGATGCTGAACCTAAATACCAAGTTTGGTATTTAACAGACTTCTTGTTTTTGAGTTATGTTGTTCACAGGCACAGAGAGACAACTTTCTTTTTAAAAACGCCTTTTTTTGGGGGGGGGGGATTCAGGCAGTTTCAAAATGAGTATTTCTGGTGAAATCTTGGTATCAAATTTTTGAGTGGAATACAATACTTTCTCTCAGGAGAAAGTAATAGTTTGGTTACCTTTCCTTCAACCTGATTTTAGTAATGTGTCTACACATAATTTCTTCCAGTATGTCGCACTGAATGCAAAATCTTCACTTTTTCTTAATTGAAAAATGCATGAAAAGTCAACTGAACGTGTTAGAAACATCTCTGGTACTGTTCTTAAATTCATGCACATCTAAGGGAATATACATAAAGAGAATCCAAGAATGTACATGATGGCAACACACATTTAGGGGCAACAGGCTTGGACCATGTACTCAACCTCATAAATATAAGCTAATCTGGTTTGAAAGACATGCAAGAAACTCGGCATTGCATGGCAGACAAACTTATAATTTTAAAGATGTTAAATAACCACTGCTACAATCTGAAGCCGTACTCCACACACATTTTGAAGCAAAATCAATAAATCAAACAAGAGGGTTAAGTCCTTTGTTCTGAAGCAGGCATTAGTCACGTCAAAGAGAAAGTGATTATCATGACCTGTGCTTGTTATTGAATGTAAGGAACAAACATGGTATTTGAATGTACTGAAAGGTTTTCCATCAAGAAATGTGAACAACTTTTATCTTGGAGATCAATAACAAAAATTGAATGCACTACATTCTGTCATGAGGACAGGTAACTTGAAAGATAAGGAGAGGAACCTTTTTTTTTTTTTTTAAATAGTGTTTATACAGCAAAATGGTTAGGTTTCACTCTTTGTATTGTCAGCTCAACTGCTGCAAAATGTGGGATTCAAGACCAAATTAGTAATTTAGAAAATTTTCAATGTAGAGCATGAAGAAGTCAATACACATCAGCCTAGAGGCTGCCCTATTTAGTGGGTGGCATTAGCAGATATATATGCGCTGCTTACACCTATTGATGGAAAATCCTGAGGGAGAAAGCCCTCCAGATATTTTATGAATAGGATATGTATCTAAAGGATGAACTTATTGCTTCACAGAGGAGAGGGGAGGAGCAGAGGAAGAAAAGGAAGAAAAAGAAAAAAAACTGCGTGGCGAGAGTGCTGCTGTGATTGAAAAACCTTCTGGGGCTTGTAGAGGGATGCAAAGCCAGGGATATTTAGAATACTAAGCAAGCTAGTATTTTATTCACCTCTCTGCTAATCCACATTCTTTGAATGGAGAGGCCTGTCACGGTGGAAAAAAATGGATAGGATTACTGTTCCCCTTTGTGATAATGGCACTGGCTTAGATAAGTGATAGACAAGCTACAAAATCCAAGGTGTTTAAAAAATACTAAAAAGTTCCTGGTCAATTACTATAACAATAATCTTGATGACTAATAGTATTATCATTAAATTTCTTTATAGGGCTCTATATTTGCTGCTGAATGGATATAAACATAAATCCACTATACACAACTCTGTCACCTCTGTTTACCATTTGTTTTCACAAATTACAAGCTGTTTCACCAAAGGCAGTAGCTAAACTAGATGAGGAAAACTATATGTTCTGTCTGATCTTTTCCAATATGAATTTTACTCATGTGAGGATTTGGACAAAATTACAGGTTCACTCAATTTTTAAACATAAGTAGCTGTGATGAGGTGGCACTTATAAGCAAATGTGAGTGATGTGGAGAAGCAGAGTGTGGAGGGGGAAGGCAATCAAACAATGTAAGCAATGTCGACATTTAATAGTTTTAAAGCTTATTAAGCTGTATGAGCCTTTATCTAAACATGCAATTGTTACAGCTTGCTTTAAACAAGTAGTAACCTGTAACATTTACTGGAGGGGAATGTTTTCATTGTTTCCATGGTAATCTTCCCTCAACTGTTGCTCTAACAAGTAAGCTGTCATCACTCTCCTTTCCCTTTGCCTAAAAGCTGAACTTTGAGTGGCATGTTGCCACATACTACATTTTAGCATGTGATTTCTTTCTGCTAAGTAGCATTCAAGAGCAAAATTACCCTACCACTTCCCTACTATGAGCTGCCACAAGTAACTTGTTTAAATGCTACTGCAATGCAGGGGGAAAAAGAAACACAGACACGTGACACAAACAACAGAGGGTGAGTGGACAATTTTAAAATAAACGTTAAAATTACTGCAAGCTTGTAGTTTATCTATATTTATTTTTGTATGTGATTTATGAATATCCTGCAGCCTTAGTCCTTCTGCTGCTTTTCTTTTTCTTTCTTATTTCTTAAGCCTACTGTTTCCAAAAACACATTGCGTAGTTTATTGTTAACACATAAGCTTGGCAATGTGATGTATGAAAAAATATGGGTGAAGATTTATAAAAAAAATACAATCAGTCACTGTTGACATGTTCCTTCATGATTTTTAACACCTTTATATCACACACCAAAATGTGTTAAATTTTAGCTTGGAGCTTAAATATGTGGCTCTACAAAAGAAAAGAAAGTTGCATAAAATCCCAATGCACAACCCCTTTAAAGATTTATTCCTCTGAGTGATTCTTCAACTACACATTGGGATTCATTAAAAGCAACCATATGAGGTAGAATTATTGACAAGTTAAATGTTTCTGGGCTGAAAATATTCTTGGTGCACATGCAAGTTTTACACAGAACAAAAACATATCTAATATGCCTTTTTAGAAAAGCATTAGATAGATTTGGAAGAAATGCTGCACAAATTCTGGTATATGCGAGTGAGCTTGCTGTAACAAAACCTGGAATTTTATATCCAATTTGTAATTAGCAAATAATAAAACGATTAAAACATAGCTTTAGGTACTGTAGCTTAGTTCACCATTCCTTCCAAAGATATTTTAAGGAAACTATGATGGAGCACAAAGGAACCTTTCAAGAATATTTTTAATGACCTCCCCAGTTAATTGCACCAATTCCCCAGTAATATGAATGGCACAGTAACAACTGTTCCAAACCTGAGTGTGATACCCTTCACCTGAGAAACATTAAAACAGGGGTTGCCAAACTTTTCATAATGGGGACCACTTAAACCGTTAGAGAATCAATTGCAGGCGAAGCCACAGAAGTTTAAGGTAGGAACCACAATCTCACAGGCACGAGGCACTCAAATCACATTTATTTTTCAAACACAGAATTTTGTTGAACTAAAATCTACACTTACGTATTATTAACCAATGTAATTAAATACTTAACACACTGTATATGAATTAAAAATCTTGAGTACTTAATTTTATTTAATTGTTAGAAATTCATGAATAAATTAATCTAATACAGGCACACAGTTTCTTTTTGTTTATATCTTTTGAAGTTTGTAAGTGGGCCAAATAAAAGCAGCTCGATGACCAGGTTTGGTCCCCAGGCTATAGTTTGGCAAACCCTGCATTAAGGTATAATTACAAATACTAAACATACATACCACAGTTTAAGGCAAAATTGGTGTGCATATATCATTGCTGCTAAATGACTATATAATGGGAGAATTTAAAATGTCTTCATTACATACTGATGACAAAAATGCAATTTTATTCTCACCCAAACAATTCCAATATCTTTTCATGATTTCCATAACCAGCAGACATATTCTGAAAGTATACTGTCATAGGAGAGGAGTAATCAGACAGAGGGGTCTTCAGTAATTTGAGCACAGCACCATATGTAGGCTTTAGTGAGCCTGTTGTGCTTCCAACATGACCCCTGAGAGGAAGGGATGCAAAAGAGACTCGGAGGGCAACCAGATCCAGATGACATGTGCTAGCAAGGATGGGATCCCTAACGATTCCAAAATGGCAACAGTCTTGATGGCGGCTAACCCTGCCTAAGCCACCAGCAACCTCAGTGTCCTGGATGCTGATGAGTTAGCTTCCAGGAAAGAAAGAGCCCAGCAGTCCTGTCAGATGCCAAGGAGAAATCTTTCCATAGCACAAATTCCACTGTCCTGCTGCAACACACCAACTGCCGTCATTTGTTCCTACAACCCTCAAACACATGAAAGAAAATGATGGGAATACGAAATTTATGGTAGAATGGGAACCACCCCCAGCATCTGCCTACTGACCCTGGGAAACCACAAAAACTCCAGTGGTCAGAGTGGCTGCCCAACAGGAATTGAACCCAGGACTTCCCAAATCCAAGCTTTACAGATTACCAGCGGAACCATCTCACTCAGTCATGAGCACAATTCATTCAACCTTTCATCTACACAAAATTCTTGAACAGCTTCAAAGACATTAAGAAACTTCCTGCAAGAGAAATCTTAAAACTATTTTTAAATCAAAACTGAAACCTGGATGTAACAGTTGCATAAATAATAAGCCTATCTGATCAGTAAAGGTAATATATAAGTTGATTTCATGGCTATTAGGATCTAGTTGCCCAAGTAGGGATTTTATTATACCAAGGAAAGCAAGCAGTCATTTAGATAATTCCAACAACAAACTGAGGTGGAAGTTGAAACGCAAACAGCACTAAGATTCTGGCATTAAAAACACACTTGAGAAGAAATAATACTATTAATGAATTTGAATCAACTTAATCTTATCTTCTATATACCTTAATTTAGGCTTGACGTGTTTCATGGGCAATTGCTCATAAACAGCCTCAAGCTCTGATGCAATCAATGTTTGGGTGGCTTCTAGTGGAGTATTTGTAGGTATGTTAATGTCCATTAGATGTTTCTCAGATTTCTACATGATCTTTTCTCATGTGTTTAGTTCCATTTCTAGATGGGTTCCTTTTTCAATCCGAACATTCATTTCAGAAGTATGTCACTACCACTGACTTATAACTTTTGTTTATATTTAATGTTTCTCAAAGTTTTAATTCCATCTTGTACCTATCTTTATTTTCCTTCTTCCTTTTTACAGTCAGACCATTTATGTTGTAAATACATAGCTTCTTGTTTGGAGATGTCATCTGATTTCTTGTGTTTAAGGAGATTTCCAGATGCTGTATTTGTTTCTGAGTGTCAATGTGGCATTGAACTTCTTGAAAATGTTCTGAAATTCTTGCTTCAGAAAGCAATAAAACCATTATTCTTTTCTGAATCATATTTTTATACACTTGTTAAAATTTGTTCCCTTCTATACACAAAGCTGGGTTAAAAGAAAAAGAAAGTAGTTGTGCAAGTGCCATGAATGATTCAAATGCATGTTTATGTGGGGATGGACAGCAAGGCTCCCCAGGATTTTCTAATAAATATGCGACATATTCTATAATAAATTATTGGACTTCATAATTGTAGAAAGGAACAGAGGAACTATAAGTGGTTGAGAAATCTGCTTGTGAAAATATACTGACTTCTGTGAATGAAAACCTGTCCATAAAATTGTTCCTGACAGACAGGCACATGGTATTAGAACTCTGATGAAAAAGAAATTTCTGCATATACACCATGAATTTTATGTTCATCATCTTACTAAATCCCTTGTGAAAATGTTAATAAGATTCCAAAATCATAGGTCCTTCATAAATGGAAGCATTCTATTTATAACCATCTGTGGTGGGAATTTGCTACTTGTGAAAGTGACAATGTACTCTAAAAGGAAAAGTTCGTGTCAATTCTAAATCACATTACTAATGTCCATAATTGGGTAGGTTTTGAGAAATTTTATTCATGTGCGCATTGTTCTGGTTTTCACCATTATTATGCACAATCCAAGATCTTTCAGAATATTAAATAGAATAGACAAGTGAATTTTTAGTTCAGTCCTCCTTTAAGTTCATCTATGGTGAGGAGATTGTTCCTATAAGCTTTACGTTTATGGCTTATAACGTATGTATTATATATATGACTCTTTTTTTCAAGCGTGAATGTTTTCATAGGCATTTCAGTGGACTAAAAAGAATAACCTAATATAATTCATACACAACACAGATGTCTTGAATAAACTTTCACTTCGGAGATGCATAATGAACAAACTCTAGTCTTTACCACATGAAAAGATGCTTAATGAACATTTCGGTCTGTACAGTACAAATAGAAGGCAGCAACTGACAGTTAACATTCATAGATGATCACCTCAGCTGCATTGAGGATTCGTTTGCGGTATTGATTTAACTTGGACCATTCCAAGTGGGCAGCCCTGGGTCCTCACGGCTAACTGGGTCGTACCGTTTGTTGTTCTGCCTAAGTTAAAGGCATTCAGAGTGCAGCACTCTAAGAAGGGAGAGTGAGGTAGGGATAGCACAGCATATTGTACGAGGCATAAAAAGAATTAAATCAGCCCTTTCAAAATACTACAACAAAATTAAATTGTTCTTTCTTCCAGTGCTTAGGGTGTCACCTGACTTTTTTTTTTTTATTTCACCAACTTAGTTATGTCGGGTACAATTGTTTTTAGCAGAATGTATGCATAACACTGCTTCCAATGCAACTTTCCACAAACATGACCCAGTTTTATTGTTATTCAGGTTCATGACTGAGAATATGTGCTCACATAGATATGTAGAATCATGCATAGAAATGAACTTGCATGCCAATGCATGAATATGCGAGAACTTTGTTGTTCCAAGTTCTGATAAAATGCAAGGCTGCCTGGAATATTGTAATACGTGTCTTTCAAAATTGTGTGACATTGAAGTCTTATCAGTTCTCTTTGGAATTTTGCTGGAGACTGCTCAACATTTACAGCAAAGGGTGTCACAAAAATGTATAGTTAAGGTGACATTTCTTGGAAACCTGTAAATCGATTCTTGAAGTGTTTCTGTAATTCTCTAAGGGCTTCACAGTAACCATTAGTGTTACAATGGGATAAGTCACATGCCTTTAGAGATGGAAATTTTTCAAGATTTTTATCCAGTAATTGTTTTTCGAACAATGACAGTTCCATTTTAAAAGCACGAACTCCATCCCTTATAGCACTGATCAACAAATGTTTGCCTTGTAAAGAAACATTTAAATCACTCAAATGAGTTGTAATATCAGTTAAAAAAACCAAGGTCAGCAACCCAGTTTTCAACCGTCAAAAGTGTTTCAGGTGATCCCTTCATATCCATAAAGAGGTCAATCTCCTTTAATATGGAAAAAAAATATTTTTAACACTTTAGCAGAACTTAACCACCTAGTATCACAGTAAAATGGTATGTCATGTTACTCAAGTCTCACAATCAAGTCGCAACCTTTTAAATTGATGATGGTTAAGCCCTTGCCGTCTGCAAAACTTCATGCATTGCTCGACCACAGTCATTACAGACTTGAAGTTGCAAATTGCTTTTGCACAAAATTGTTCCTGATGCAAAATACAATGCACAACTGTGATTGGTGGATATCCAGCAGCTGATACTGCCCTCTTCATTATACTCGCAAACCCTTGCCTCCGCTCAAAATAGCAGAGCCCTGTCTGTAGCAATAGAGCAAAGTTTACTTGAAGGCAAAATCATTTCCTCAAGTAGCTGTTCTATAGCACTAAATATATCTTCTCCTGCAGTGGTATTTTGTAAAGGAACGATGTCAAGTAATTCTTTAGTAGTATTTAATTTGTTGTCAACTTCCCTTACAAACACTGCTAATTGAGCAGCTGTGTCCCCAATGTCGTTGCTTTCATCCAGCACTAAAGAGAAACATACGAACCCTTGGCATCTTTTTCACAGTTGTTCCTTTACACCAGCACCCAGTTCCTGCAAGCGGCGAGAAACTAATTGATTCAAATAAAGTCACCAGGGAAGGACAGAGTCTCCGACATTGAAATCATGGACCTCTTAACAAACTTTCCATTCATAAAAAACCAGCTACTTTTGGCGATATTTAGCTTGCTTGTGTGGACAGCTCTCTCTGAACATGGCTCAATATGCTGTTGAAGAAAGGGAAAAATGTTAAAATTTAATGAAGTCCCACTATACAAACGAGGATATACTTAGTTAAACACAAAAACAATCCTTTAACAAAAACTTGTTGTAATAATTTCTTATTCATTGTTGACAACTATTGTTTAACATAAACACACTATAGCAATGAAATTAGTCATACTTCCTTTAAGAGTGATTAATTTGTTGAAATGATACTTACCTCGTAAGAAGACGCCTTTCGACTTTTAGTTTCGTTATTAATTCCTTCCTTTCTTCGCCAATAATATGGGCATGGGTATGAGAATGTTTAATGTCAAAGTGACGTTTAATGTTGTATGTTTTTGCCCATACATTAGTATGGCATATTGAACATTGTTATCAAATTGACAACAAGATACAAACCCTCCCAAGATGGATTAAATCCTGAGATGACTGTCGAAGCACCTCTCTTCTTTCTTACACACAGCATTTACAAAAGATAAACCATGAATTACTGACTGCTCGAACAATCACTCTAAAAAGTGAGCATTGACAGGAAATCGGTAGGAAGAGCAGAGGAAGAGTTGACAAGCGCATGCATCCTGACATCACCACAGCCATAGCAGTGGGTCGTGCCAGGGTGCCCAAGCCCTCAAATGTTGAGTTGGAGGGTCTGATTTAACTGATACATACCGAGATCACTGCAGTGCAAGCAAACTATGCATATATGCAATCTATGGCCTGGTATAAATGAAATGCATAGTAATATGAAATACCAGATGGCTAACTGAAAAAAGGGCAGCCAAATACCTTGTAATTACTTAGTACTCAAATAAATCAATCAAATTGATGGGAAAAAAAATGACAAGTGTTATGATCATCCCCAGTGAGTGTCCAACTCAGGGATGTTTGTGTTTCAACTTCCAACTCAAATTTTTCACTGGAAATAAAAATTCATCACCATTCCCAACCCTTTTAAAATGTTATATATAAGGCAATGTTTAGAAATAAAGAACCACACACACAATGGTAGTGAGCCATGAAATGATGGAAAGATGGAGGGAAGCCACTATCATCAGCACAGGCACTCTTCAAGCCACAATAATTGCTCATTGTGCTGTATGATGTAGTAAAGCAAATGAAGTGTGGTTATTCCAGTGCTGAGAGTGTACAAGATCTGATATCGACCTTGGCTATACCCTTTACCGCCTGGTTACCTTGACCTGCTATGGTGGTGCCTGTTGTGACTACTACTTGAGCTGGAACTTGATGGGGAATGAGAGCTGGATCTGGACTTGCTGCTGGACTTGCCACTGGAAGAATGTGATGATCTGCAAATAAACATTTAACGTGCATTTATTGTTGTGAAAACTTGAGGACTAAAATATTTAAATACTATTCATCATGAGTACTTCTGGCAACCTGTAGTGCAGGGAAATGAAGATGACTGATGACTTCATGGACATGCACGGTGCATCCTTTTTATTCCTGAGCTAAAGCAATTGAATACATGAGTGTAATGAGAACACTAGTGATTTAATGGTGCATTGAGGAGATAGGTGTCAGTCTGTGTCTTGATCATTTTTCTTTCATACTAGTTCTGTGTAGGCATTATGTTGGATAGCTGAATCAAACTTGAAAAATTCAATGGCTGGAGGACTCCACCCAGGAAACTTTGGCTCTGCACCAAAGCTCTTACTGCTTGAGTTATGTTGGCAATTTATCCAACATGCACATTAGAGTTTCTCATCTGAATTCAAGTATCGCAGGAAACCTTCAGGCAATCCCAAATTTACAGATATCATGCCTCAAAGGTGACTTCAGTGTTGCAAGTGCTTTAAATTTTTGGGCTTTCATAGTTAACCACTATTTGTAATTTGTACAAACTAACCTTAATAGTGGGTTAGTAGTGCAAATCTGATACTGTCCCATTTATATTGAAGTGTATGAGGTGTGGCAATAAAGAAACTGGACCTTGTTTATATTCTTTTCCCACCACTTTGAAGTGATGGATAGGGCATTGACCTGTGGAATCCCCTCTAATGTAACACAAAGTTTCACTCACATGCAGCGGTTAGTCCAGTGTTGGAAGCACATCATGTATCTGAGCCCTGTCAGAATAATGCAGTGCTAATGCAGGTGTTCACATGAAATTCCTCACAAAACTCAGAAAATCTGTCACAGACATTTACATGTTGTTGATAGAAGTTTACGGTGATCATTGTCTGTCTCATACACAAGTTTCTGAGTGGTTTAAAAAATTTAAGGAGGGCAGGGAAGATGTAGAATGATCCAAAATCAGACCATCCTTCCACTACAAAAACTGTAGAGAATGTGGAGAAACTTGCTAAAATTATTCGATGAGAAAGTCAATTGAACATTCAAGCAGTTGAACTTACCAACGTCAGTAAAGAAAGATTTTGCACAATGATCGGAGCATGAAAAAGGCATGTGCTAAAATGGTGCCAAAAATTCTTAACCCATGCAAAAGGAACATCAAAAGAATTGCTGTGTTGGCATTTTTGAAAACATTGAAAATAATTTTGATTTTCTAAAAACATAATTACATGCGTTGAAACTTGGATTTTCCAATATGATCCATAAACTAAGCAACAATCCATTCATTGGAAGAGCCCTCAATCTTCCAGAAAGAAGAATGCCCACATGAGCAATCAAAATTCAAACAATGATCTTTTTTTATATATATTTACAGTGGTTATCTATAATGATTTGGTGCCTCCTGGTTAGACATCAATCAGAATTATTATAAAAAGTTTTGAAGACCCTCTGTGAGCATGTGCAATGAAGGAGACCAGACTTGTGGAAGAGTGCCTAATGCATCTTCCACCAGGACAATATGCACTATCTGTGAAGAGTTATTTGGCAAAAAACAACTATCCAGTGATGAAATATCCATCTTATTTGCCAGACCTAATACTGTGAGACATTTTTCTCTTCTGGAAAGTTAAGCCCGCACTCAAGGCAACCAGGTTTGAGTCCATGGATGCAGCGAAAGCAAAGGTGACAACTGTAACAGCGTAACACAAAATGACCTTGTAGCACTGCTTACAATAGTGAGAAATTTTCATGAAGCGGTGTAGGGACCCAGGAGAGGACCACATTGAAGGGGATAACATTGTCATTGACTGGTATTTTTTTTCAATAAAGTGTTAGAGCGTGAATTCGGTTTACACAAGATTATGAAGAATTAACCAACAGGAGGCAATTTCTTGTAAGGAATAATAATTTTAGAAAGGTATAGTTGACCATTTAAACTTATGTCCCAAGTACTGAAAGAAAGTAAAGCAACTCTACCATATTCTTTTGCAAAAAAGCATTCACTTAAGCTTTATTGTAATGAACATGTTAGATTCTTAATTCTGTGCTTGTGCACATCAAGCTCTTCCATATCTGAACCAGTACTCCCTTGTTAGATAAACACTCATTGCCCTTTACCATCTGGTGATTCAAATAGCCAGATATGTTAGGCCTATTTAATTTAATTTCAGAGAATTTTAATGATATAACAGTTGGAAATAATTGCATAATTCATGTGACTATGTTTACAGCAATGTTTGAGAACATCACTAGTTGCACTGCAAACTCAGATTCACTTCGAAAAACTTAAGTAATACTATTTGCTAAAACTGACTACACCTTAAAAACTTATAAAGTGAAAGTAATAAAAACTGATGAAACTTTTCCAACACTAACTTTACATATTACTTCATTCTTGAGCAGGTCAAGATATCCTTCAAAGACTATTGCCCTAATCATTAGCTGTAAATCAACTGGCAGGAACACTTTTGGATGCTTCCTGTTCCTTTGAGGATATCTGGTGACCTACTGAACTTGCTGATGTGAAGCAAGAGTTGAAGCTTTCCTGGTAATGTATATACTCTAGGTGTTGGTTACTATATAAATATTAGTAATATTATAACCACATTAATGTATTAATATTTATATTTTCCCATACACAAAATATGCTGGACTTTGAAGATGTTTTGATCATTTTGCTTCCTGTTTTGTCTCCTGATTTCATGACCAAAAGTGAAAACTGCCAAGCTTATTACTTTTATTTTTTCTATGCATATTACAGGGTGATTTTAAATGATGGACCCATTTTATAAAATTTGTATTTATTAAAGTACAAATCCAACATGAACCATCTTTATATCAATAAACAGAGGAATTTTCAAAGTTTTGTTTAATGCATTATAAATGTTCAATGTGTCCACCATTTGCTGCACGGCAAACATCTACACGATAGCCAAACTCGTCTCACACACGAGCAAGCGTGTCTTCTGTTACCGAGTACACGGCAGCAGTGATACGGTTCTGCAGGTCTTCAAGAGTTGTAGGTACAGACAGGACGTTAACAGCTTCCTTAACATAACCCCATAAGAAACAGTCACATGGGGTGAGATCAAGAGATCTCAGTGGCCAGAAGTGCAGACCCAGATCTTCATTTACCCTGCGACCTATCCAGCGCTGAGGAAGGGATTCATTCAAAAAGCCTCGTACATCCCTGTGCCAATGGGGGAGAGCTCCATCCAGTTGGAAAATGAGGTCCTCTCAATCTTCCATAATTTGAGGGAACAGCCATTTTTCCAACATGTCCAGGTACGTTATTCCAGTTACAGTTTTTTCCGCAAAGCAAAATGGTCCATAAACCTTTGTACAGGATAAGGCACAGAACAAGTTTACCTTCGGTGAGTCTCTTTCGTGTTGCAATGTTGAATGTGGATTTTGCAAACCCCATTTGCGAACATTGTGTCTGTTGACTTTTCCACTAAGGTGGAAAGTCGCTTCATTGCTAAAAATGATACGCTGTAGAGACGTGTCATCCTCCATCATTCCTAGCACATAACCACAAAATTCGAGATGCTTTTGTTTAAGGGACATTCCAGCCACAAGTTATGAAGTTGTACACATGCACGTGTGAGTGATTCCCCCCCTTTTTTTTACAGGATGTACAAAGATGACATTGAAACGAACACACTGGAAGATAGTGAAATAATGTCAGTGTTCAATGAATTCAGTGACAATTCTTATTATTTTGAGTAGTTTGGCTAAGTAGAACCTGCTCCACAGCAAAACGCGTGTAACAATGGTTCAAGTATTTATATTGATGAGCGCCCAGATTTTTGCATGCTGTCACCAATGCTGATACACCAATTGACCAGCTGTAACTCCATCCAGATAAGTGTTTCTAACTTTATCATAAACAGAAAACCTACTTAAAGAGTGATTCATCAGAGTCTAACACCAATGCATATATGTATACAGCTAGTATCACTTAAATTTACATAAATGAATGCATGAATGAATATTTCTCAACACTCACAATTACATACATTTTAGACACTAGCATTTGAAAATATTAAGACTATTTATGCTATAAATTCAATTCTTGGTTGCTTGCCTATGCTAATTTACAGTCTCAGTACACACAACTCCTGGTTTTCCATGTATTGATGATCCACTGACTACTTGCTTACATTATTTGTCTATTTCATCTGCCTTTAACCCCATCTTCTTTGTAGTCATTCTTAACCATTTCTCTTTGACCTTACACAAATAGTTTCCCATAGCTTTTATATTTTTATCACCTTTTACAGTCAGAATCTTCCTTATTAATACTTCCCCATCCAAGTTTTTTCATTTCTGTTGCCAAACTTGTTCTCTCCGTGTCTTTGTTTGATTACAATATAATATATAGTGGAAATTTGTGTTCACTTCACCGCACATTGGACATTTTCCTATATCCTCATCATGCCTTATGCCTTTCAAGTTTCTAACTCCTGTTCTCGCCCATGCAAATCCTTCTCACACTAATTTATTACATATCTCTATGTACTTTTCCCTCTCCCATACTGTTTTTATTTCCCTATATATCCTTAAGGAGCTTTTCTCTCTTGTACTGCCAAAAATATCTTGTCCTTCAATATCTTCTAGCCTTAATTCTACTTCTTTCCAAAAGCCTCTATGATATTCTGCATTTATCCATGCATCTCCCATACTTATCTGTTCCATAACTTCCTGGATTTTCAATAACCATGACCCTTTCCAATTACTTTTCTCTTGTATATGAAAACATTCTTTGATAATATGACTATCTTCCAGATTGGAGATTCCATATAAATATTTCATTGCTCTTGTGAAAATTTTGATCTTGGTGGAGTACCTGCCAAGTTCTAACTATGCTGCCCCATTTGGTGATGCTATTGGTAGACCTAAAATATATTTGCAAAAGAATCTATTGACTTTTGTCAACCCCTCTCCAAGCATCATCTACTCAACTCCTCTGCCCCATGCAACATCTTGTTTTCTACTGTGGCACTGTAAATTCTTTCAAGCCATTTGATATTTATGTCAGGTAATTTTTAAACATGATCTTGTAACACTCAATGACACTCATGGCCATTTTACCTTTTGCTATACACATCTTTTATTGCTCACTCTAACTTCCATTTGAACTTAGTCTTACCCATAAGTAATCAAATCTCCTTAGAACCTCTATTTCTCTTTTGTTTATCTGCCATTTCTCATCCTTATGTAGTCAACCTTTTTTAAAAGCCATGATTTTCAGTTTCTTCTCATTTACTTTCAGTTGCCATTTTCTACCCCCCCCCAAAAAAAATCCTTACTGCCTAAATTACTCCCAAGATACAAGATATGGGCCCAACTACTTCATCTGCAAACAACAGCCCTGGAATTTCTTTTATATATACATAATATTTTCACAATTTTTAAGCTTTGTTAAATCTGGCCCAAACTAATTTCATATGGGAAGGGTTAATATTCTGTCAATTCTGAGCCCATGGGTTTTAAATGAACTTGCTGTAGTTTTTGTTGTATTGTAACTTCAAGTTTGGAGCTATTTTTATGGCTTTTGTCACATGACATTAAAAACTTCTTCCTCATTTAAGTTTTGATGCTGCTGCTTATGAAGTCTGTGCTGAAACCTTTCTAGAAGAATACAGCACATAACAGATACAACATAACTGAGTTCATGCTAGCTTCCAAATCCAGAAGTCTCAAGTTTGATTGCCAGCTGGAGAAGGTAACTTTTCTTTAGCCAGGATTATTCCCCATCCTCCCTAGAGTCTGGAAGTATGAATGAGGGTGTAAATATGTGTGTGAAAATAATGTTTAAATAGAAAACCCAAAAATTAACACTGCAATAAAATGAGTGAACATTATTGCTGATGAGCAATTGTTCCAAAAGCAAAGCTGCTGATATGACCTTAAATGTTAAAGGTGGCATATAAATGGAACAAATAAACAACAGTCAATCCCAGAAATAATAAAATTCTGAGAGAGAGAGAGAGAGAGAGAGAGAGAGAGAGAGAGAGAGAGAGAGAGATAGTTGACAATGGTATGGGCAATAACCTTCTAAACATGGTCTATTTTTTCAGTAATCAAGCAAAGTCACCGTTTTAAAAGTTGCTTACTTGTTCTTCCACTTCACTGTTACTAGCTTCAAATTAATTTTGTTACTAATAAAGCAATTTCCATATTTTTCCTAGCTGTCTTTCATAATACTGACAAATGCAACACCATTCAAGCAATGAAAAATACAAACGCATGGTAGGATTGCTTTAAAGTGTTTCTAAATTCTTACACAATTCCTTGCAGTAGCATAAATAAAGAATTGCACACTGCTTTAAAACATTAGAGCATTTTAATACAATACTGATATACAAATATGTTCTCCTAAAACTCCCAGCTAAAATAATCACAAGGAACAATGCTTATACTACACCACATACCTAGAATGTGATCTTGCATCCTGACGGTTTCTAGAACGTTTGAATGTGGGTGAATGAGATGACCTCGATCGTGAGCGAGAATGTGTTCTTGAACGAGATCTTGAACGTGATTTAGAACGTGAACGCTTGTTTTGATTTCTTACTTCACGGTCCTTTTCCTTCTGATTTGCATCATTTTTAATGTCGTCATCTCCCCAACCACTCAGGTCATATTTGGACAGATCTCCATCGTCCTGAAAAGTATTCAATTCATAATTTTAAAAAACCTGATCTATTACAAAGAAAATGTACTAGAATGAATCAACTCATTCTAGTACAAAGAAAATGTACTAGAATGATTCAACTCATTCTGCATTTTAATGAGTATGCAAATTCAGTCAAGCATGCCATGCACACACACTTGCCATCTCGTCAATCTGACCAACCACTTTGCTAACAAGATCTGTCAGTACAGCTGTCAACAGTGCTGACTTATTACAGTAAATATCATGGTTTTGAACCCTAACATTAGAGTAGATACATTTTAACTAATCTGTTTATATTTCTGAGAATGTAATGGATTGAGAACAATTTCTGAATCTTTCGTGTGTCCAATTGTAAGCATACATGAATATTCTATAAATCCACACTTGCATTTAAATTAGTGAACCATCTGCTCATGATTAGCGTAAGAGCATGTTTCCTAACTGAAAATATCTGGGTATACTTTTAGCAAGAATATTTAGGGCGAGTAAAATATTTAGTAAGGTGGTTTAGTATTTCATATAAAATTAATGTTTGTCACAGGAAAGATGATTAGATTAACTCAATAAAATTTACATGTCTTTACAAATTAATTGAAACAGTATATAATTACAGTTTGCTCACTAAAAGTTCTACAGAAAGATGATTATATATCGTATTTCCTTTAAAAAAAAGTTATGACTTCCATATAATTATTTTTAATAGGAAAAAACTATGTTTGGATTTGAAATCTTCATCTTCAAGAGTAATCCAACACAAAACTACACAAACAGAACACATCCTCCTGGCAAACAACTCTTTGTTAATATAACTAGGTATCTAGAAATGCTGCTGCAGATGATTTGAATTACTCAGTATACTGTCCACTATTTAATCTGCATATGACTACTGCTGCTTATTCAAAATAGAACAGCCATTCAGGTTTCCTTATTCCTAAAAATTACATTATTCAGAGTTTCATTCACCTCAAAGCTAAAATGTGCCACTGGTCATATGAGTTATTGATTGTAGATATCAGAAACAAGGCTGATAATGTATGTATTTAAAAAAGTTATATCCATTGAAGAAGAGTGTGATAAATCAATATTTGTTTAATTTTCCACTAATGACTAATGTCTCAAATAATTTGACTATAATAATGAACTAAAAAATTCAAAATTCACTGTAGACATTTCAGTGCTAGAGCAGTTACTTACATCATCTTCTTCTTCTTCCTCCTCCTCCTCCTCTTCATCATCATCCTCTTCTCTTTGCACTGAGGGCTGGGTTTTACTCTTCTGTTCAGTCACATTATTCTTTTTCTTTTTTCTTCGGCCAAACTGGAATATAAATAAATATATATATATATATATATAGGCATATAAAAATAATACTGTTTGTCGAGGACTTAGAACCAAGAATAGTAATAAAATTGAATTGAGTATTTTAACTATATCAACTGTCACTTTATGAAAAGGAGTTAAACATATTTTCTAATGGATTTTACAAGAAGCATGTGGCCAGCCATTTTATTTTACAGTTAGGCAGTTCTAAGCCTCCAAAATAAATACCTATAGCCTTGTAGCTCCAAATTTACATTTGTTTTAAAATACAATATTGTTTTAGATGAAAACTACTATTATTGTTCAATAAATGATCTACAGAGCCTTCTTGGTTTTCTAAAAGGTGTTAAATGCAGTTAGTACCCTTTCAACACTCAATCCTTCAGTGATCCCTACAAGTACCATAGGTATTTTAGCTACTTCCCTATCAAGAACTGAGAACTAAAGAATAAAACTGGTGTAAAAGCAATGTAATAGAAGGGAAAACACAATCCATTAAAGTCTGCATTATAAATAAAGCATGCATCTCTCTCACCCCTGCATTTTAGAAAACAGTCAATGCAATTTGGAAATATTTAAAAGTATCTTAAAAAATTCATTAGTCCTGCACACAGGAGTAAATACTTGAAACACACTTAAGTTAATGCACAGAGCCACAGGTATACGAACCCACCTCATCATATTCATCATCTGATTCTTGTCTTTCAATGTATTCAACAACACCACGGTCATTATAGCCACCTCCATAGCCAGTTCTTTCCTCCACCTCGCCATACTTAGGAGCATTACACATATTACATGATTGTCGACGAGCCCAATTCACATTCCCGCACCTGAAAATTAATAAAGTTTTAATCAATGCTTAAGTAAAAAGAGAAAGTATGAAGTGACATATCATATTTGCCAACTTCTTGAAACTGAAACCAGTAAAACCTTTTCCTCATCCAGCAGAGCATGATAATTTTGCAAAGACATAAAATTTAGGATGTATAAAATGTTAAGTGCAGTAAATGTACAAAAATTACATGTAATATATGCCACAACACTTAAATATGAATAAAAACTATTCAGAACCTTTATGAAGTATAAGACAACTAGTGCATACACATGCTGCAGATTGTGGACATGAAATTCATTAAGACAGCACTATTCATAAAACTAGCTTAACTATTAATCTGGAGGTGGTGTTTGTATATATCATCCTACATCATGGCACAAAGAGTTATGCTTAAGACTGCAGCAGTAAACACAGAACCATTTAAGCTTTATGCTATAGCTTTGTTACTTCTTTTCAGAAAGTCTTTATGGAAACTCTGTTCATAGCATACAGTAGTGCTGCTACATTTCAATTGAGAAATTGATTCCAATGTCTTACTAGACATCAGCACCTAAAGTTGGTCCTATTATTTCTCACAAGACTGAAAACACACTTCATTCAGTCTTACTGTAAGAAATAAATAAAATTGCCAACATAACTGATGATATTTTAATCATATTTTAATATTCCATTTGACCTATGAATGCCAACTAATTTTTCCCATTTCTTATCTTTCCCACCAAATGGGATGGCTCAGGTAGTAGCATCTGTGGCTTGCATTTGGAAGATCCCAAAAGTGATTCCCATTGGATCAGCCACACAGACTTTGGGTTTTTCCCTGCTTTTTCCAGGTTGGTAGGCGAATACCAGGGTGGGCTTTTACTGCCATGTGTTTTCCTGTCCCTCATTTCCATTCATTTAATTTCTTTTCATGGGTTGCAGGGCCTGCCATGATGGTTGGTGTTGTATGGCGCATGTGAAGGATGTGCTTTATGGTGAAAAATATTCCTCCCCTGGCACGAAAGTTTCTGTCCAAACCCATCTGTGCAGTTTTCCAGATGGAGCAGGGGCATCAAAGGGGTGTCCAGGGATCCTCTATCTGGAAACGATAGAAACCCAGCTGCATCATCCTTTGTACTCTCTCACCTCATCCCTTCCTCCTGGATGTTTCAGCTTCTTAACCCTAACATCTGGCCCTGCTTCCAATGAAGTGATCAGAATGCAAATTTTACTCCCTTATTTGATTTTAAAGTAAAAGGGAATTCCATTTTATAAGAATTCTGTAAGACCTGCTAGTACTGCTTCTGTTACATATGCTGCGATTTTTCCTAGTACCACAAAAACACCCACATTAAATAGCAAGGAACACCACTTCCTAGGCTAAACAGAGATTTCCAGTCAATATTTCATGCTTCATAGCATGAACTATTAACAAAAACTGTCCAAAAATGGGAAACGTATATCCCTCAGCAATAGAATGGGAATAATAAATGCTTTAAATAATGGGGTTATGTTTACAAATTATTCATATTGTCAATTACTGATTGTTTGTGCCCATTTACTGCTAGTTATCATTAGAGTTCACTAGTGGGGGCAATCAAATTTTAAACTCCACAAAACAAAGTCTGCATTTTGTTGCAGCCCAGTGGAAGGGGGGGGGAGGGGTCATGATGGTGATGAAGGATAGACACAAGGATAAGATCTGGCCAATCATAGCACTGTATATCAATTAGTGCAGTACATTTGGGCTGTAATCTTAAGTTAGAAAGAAGTTTTATGTTATTATCATCAACAAATCACAATATAATGCAATAGAATTTAATGCTTTGTCAAGTATGTGGTGAAAATCTGTAACACTTTAAAACATTTTCCATTTATTTGAAGTTGTGATATATCATGTCCAACTTGTGCAAAACGTCATGATGTCCCCCACTCCTGAAGCATAGAAGCGCAATAGCTCTGGCCAGCCCACTTGCATAATAACAATAAGAAAGGTGAGGGTCACCATTCCACCTGCTGTGAGTGTGATATTGTAAGCTTACACAGAAGAGTTCTGATATCACTTCTAGTCCTTTGCTCCCCACCACTCTCATCACTTCTCATTTCTCCTCTCTTGCGCATATGGAGTGTCATAGCATTTTACATAAGCTGTATGCTTAATCTCATGCAATAGGTGCATGGTATACTGAGTGCAACAACAAAAAATGTTGCTACAAGTTGTAATCCACTACTTTAAAGTCCTTGAAAAAATATTAACAATATTATAATAATAATAATAATAATAATAATAATAATAATAATGCATTACTCTGTTCAGCAGGATGTGTTCCACTATTTTGATTTTACTAAGTGTGACATACATACGGCATTATAATGATCCCATAGTCAACAGTCCCCACTCACTTATGTACAAATGCATCATGATGATGCCAGGATTACAATGAACTTTACTTAATGTAGTGGGATGTAACATGAAGTGGATGGGATGGGATGGGATGGGATGGGATGGGATGGGATGGGATGGGATGGATATTTATTTGCTTTAAATACATATTTACTTTTTGGCATTAGATAACATTGTCCATTTTATTTTCACCATTGCTAACTTGACGATTATCGGTCTTGGGTTCGAGCCTCTTCTCCCCACTCTGAAGACATCACGTATCTCCCAGCCTCCTAACTTTATTCCCAGTTTATCTTGACAAATTTCCTCTACTTGTTCCCAAACTCGTTTCTCTCTTGTTTCCTCTACTCCAAATATTATCAAGTTCCTTTTTCTGCTCCTTTCCTCTGCTCTCTCAAGATTTATTAATCTTCTGTTACATTCCACGAATTCTTTATTCACCTTGTATTCAAAATTTCTCCAGACCGATTTTATCTCCTTGAATTGTTTTTTCAACTTCTCTTCAATTCTCCTTTCCATTCCTTTAAAATTAGTCATTTCCTCCGCAATGCACTTCAGCATTCCATGATTTGCTCTGTATCCGGTCCCGGGTTTAACTCTACTCCTCCAATTATCAGTAGCACCATCAACACCAATGCATACCATGCTGTCCTTCCAATCTGTTCTCCAGAACATTTTCCCCCCAAATTACATCTTGCTGAATTAAATAGGCCTATTCTGGCTCTATATACTTCTAGCTGCACTCCCATTTCGCTGTTCTGCCAAGCACGTGTTCGGCACATCTTACTCCTCTCGCTTCCTGTCAGTAACTAACATGAAGTTAAGAAGTGCTGCTAAACTAAAGGTCTAATTAGGATGCACTTAACATAATGGGAATGACTCTTAATTCGAAGTTCTTTTATTACTTCATGTTACTGCTTCATGTAAACTGATTCTAAAATTACCACGTGACATCAAATTTGACGCAACGGGAAGGAAAGTTTGACATTGCCAATCTCTTAAGTTACATTGTATTAAGTTAAGTAACATCATGTTAAGTCAGCCCTAAATAGCATGTATTAAATGGAGGCTTTGTAAAAATGAATATAATCACACAATTAGCGTTTACCAACTCAGTTTTAATATAAAACTGCATCAATGTGTAGCAGATGATTAATCATTAAGTGCCTGGATTATAATCTCCAGTCAGATATTTACCGAGTATTAGGTCCAGGTGTTCATATTACAGTCTTTGGTTAACACTCTTGTTGCCAACCTAAAATGCTGTGCTGCTGCTGAAACTACCAGCCCTAAGGCAAAATGTAAGGTTTTACTTAAAGGTTTACACTAACCTCAAATTCTAAGTTGAGTTGAGATTTTTTGTGATGGCTCTTCATATATTGTTTCACATTTCTACACACTTTTAAGGATGTTATTTATGTCCTTGTGTATTAAAAGAATTTTCAAATGCTAATTTGAAATTATTAAAATTTTAATTTCAATTTTGAGTTAACTTTGGCAAAATAGTGAGTTTTGCTGTCTCAAATTCCAAATTTTTCAGTTTCAATGTTTAAAATTATTGAAATCGACAAAGTTGTTTGTAGATTTTCATGTGAATATCAATGAGCACTTAAAATTTAAAACTTGGGGCTCACAAAATAATTTTTTTTATATAAATATCAATATTCCCTGCAGCAGACTATAGGTATTAACGGATTGTCTCTTCCACATTTTGTATCACTACCTGATTCATCATCAAATGAAAAGTCAAAACTATTGTTTTCCAGTAATGCTTCAATTTCCTCCTCTGCCAATGATTTCTTGTTCTAGTATGCTTTTCAGTGATGCACATATGCAAAACATTTACCACTCACTAATGCTGGAATGGTACAATGGCTAACATGTGACAACCTCGCAAAGAAAAATAAAGTAAACATGAAATACAGACATTCATAAACAGTAAACCATGCAGTTTAAATATTACAGATCAGCTAGAAATGCATCTGTTGTATGGCATCTAGTATGAATCGCAAAGTATTTGAACTTGAAAACCAACCTCTGCAGATTGTATTGTATGAATTGCCTTTTGGCAAGTTAGGCCTGCAAACTGAATTGGATCTCATCACATTCTTGTCACACAAAGGGTTGATTGCTAATTAGCAGTTATTCCTAGTGGTAGCATTTAGATTGCTACTTTGGAGGTAACTACACAAAACTGATATACCTACAGCCATAATTGAGAGTCAATAGTGATTCAGAGGACAAAATGTAGAATCAATATTTATATAACAGGAGGAAAGTCAAAATAATTAGGCTTCAGAAGAATAATATCAAGAACTCGGATGAAGAGGAATTTCCAAAAGATTTAGCACAGCTTTAAATTGCACTGGTTGGTTTATTTTCTATGTTTCTGCTGTGCTATATTTCCAGCATTATTCTTGAGCATCGTATGCTGATCATTTTACTTTATTTTAATTTTTTTATCATGCATGCTATGAATGTGTTAAATGTGATCTAATGCAACATATTAATCTAATACTCCTAAAAGGGCCTAACTTATGTTACACATAACATATACAAAGTATATCAATACAGAAACCCAATAAAACTTAATTTTCCAGAATGTTCTATTTTCCCACTAACCTACATGAAGTCAAAAGCAAAACTCATGAGCTAATACTCTAAATTAATCAAAATATTTCCACACTAATCTGCAGGATTTATATTAATGTAAACATCCTATATAACCTAAGCTTTCCTTTTGGTTTATGGAGTTTTTGTTCAAAATGTATGCATTTATTTATGCTAAGCTATTCATACTTGAATATACACAATAAGCTTTTCTTACACTACTTGTAAATCCTCCTTAAATTACACGATTTAAAGAAGAAAACTACCATGCAGTAACATTTGTGCTACTACTCTTTCAACATCATCACTCCACTTTAGAACTGTCCTAAGTTATTACTATCCTTTGTGAAAATTTTGGTATAAACTATTTTTCTAACTAATTTACACCTTTTCTGATTTATTAGCTCCTTACTCCACAGATCAGTCCCTTTACTCTAAAATATTATATTTCAATATCTTCATTCTCAATACAAACAACTCTGTGGGATGATTCTGTGTTCCACTGATTCTGTGGGACACCCTTTCTTATTCCTTTTAGGGCTGATTTCACAGCTTAAGCTTTAAATAGGGCTTAAGCTGCAATGGAGTGTTATAGTGTGCAGTGCAAGCAATAAGCTGACTTATACACTAGGACAAAAAGTTTGAACTTGCCTTACAAAAATGTTAGTCACTTTTTTTGGTGGTGTTTATGTAAACATAGTTGAGATGAAATACTTATTTTTAATCTGCAACTAACTTCAGTGCATATTCTACAAACTACACAAAAATCACTCACATAAGACATGTTTTTTTATACTGTAAATAGTTTTTTTTTTCTTTGCAGTAAGGAAACTGTTCAAAGTTTTTGTTCATCGAAATGATCACCTCTTGCCTTGATGGTGGCTTTATAAATTTGGGGCATCCTTGCAGTCAGTTTTTCCAACACCCCGAGTTATATTACTCCAGGCTTGCAAAGGACACTACCACAGCTCATCCACATTATTAGGGACCATCTGTTTTGCTCTCCTGTCAAGCTCCTCCCAAAGTTCAATTGGGGATAGATCCTGACATTATGAGGGCCAGGTCATGGATTTTAGCACTCCCTCCTCTTCTTTACTATTTACATAGTTCTTAAATAACTTTGATGTGTGTTTAGGGTTATCTTGCTGAAGAACAAAATCACATCCAATAAGTCTTATACCAGAGCAAGCATGGCGCAAAAGAATCTGATCGTACCATTCTTTCTCCAAAACACCATCTACTTTTACTAAGTCTCCAACTTCAGTGTTCCCAAAACACCTCCACATCATTACACTTCCACCTCAATGTTTCACAGATAGGGCAAGACAAGCTTCAAACATTCTCTCCCCAGGCAACATACTGCTTACAATTTGAACCAAATTTCTCAACTTTGGATTCATCCGTCCACAGAACATCTTTTCAGTTGTTTAAGGTCCAATTCTGGTGCACTTTGGCCTATTGCAACCTTTTAAGTTTAAGCAAACAGATTAACAATGGTTTCTTCACAGATACATGTCCAAACAATGAAGCTGCACACAGGCAACTTTTTATTGTTGACACTGATACTGGCTCTGCTCTGGTAGTATTCATTTCATTGCAGAGGGACCCAACTGAATGCCACCTGTCATGTTTGCTCAAAAATATAACTCTATTATCCTCCACTGCTGATGTTTTTCTTGGATGTCCACTGCATGTCGATTAACATGGCAACCAGTTTCTTCTCCACACTTCAATGCAGAGTGAATACTATGGTAAGAAATGCCCAGTTTATTTGCTATTTTTCTGTTGGACCATCCTACATCTTTGTATGCCCATGACGTTGCTCTCTTTTATGCATTCACATTTGCTCTTTTACCCATTCTTGTTTATTTATGGACTTAATTTTATACTAATATGCTTACTGCGCAATTACAGCAATAGTGAACATTCATGCATTTTAAGGCTATCACAGAACTGATCACCTTGACTTTGAAACTACTCAGATTGCACCACAAGAGGTGCAATCTAATTGGGAAGAGCTCTGGAACACTAAACCAAACAGGTCTACATGAATCACAATAAAGTAGGGTGTGATGTAAAGATAAACTAACATGAGATCGAAAAATATCATTCAAAACAAACATGACACCAAAAGATAACATTCTGAAGTACATTACAGTCATGGGTTGAAATGATTTCATAAGTTTAATGTATTATAAAAATATGGTGAGAAGGTTCAAACCACTTTCTATAAATCATTTTGTCTTTGCCTTCAAATATTTAAAAGAATATATTAATTAAGAATTAATGATTTTAGTGGAATCAAAAACGATACACACACAAACCAAAATACAGTTGGTGAGTTTAAACTTTCTGTCACTAGTGTATGTAGCTTGGCTTAAACTACACTGAACTCTGGCTTAAGGATAAGAGCCATGTTATCTTAAGCAGGCAAAAAAATGTAAATTATCCTAACTCATATTTACAATAGAGGATGACCTAGAATGTTTACAATGCATCCAAACCATTTTCATGTATGGAATGACTGAGAATTCTACGCGAGATTTTGATTAAGTAAACACTCGGTAATGATGGTACTGGAAATTATTGATGATACAATTAAACATAAAAGCAACTGGTAAGCAAAACTTAATTTTAAATTTATACTTCATACTTTTGTCATATACTTTGTTACACTCATTGCCATCACATCTAAAGCATATTACTTTACAGTTCAGCAATGGTTTTAATAGTTCATAATGTATGTTTATATTTTTCCTCTTTCAACTGTATGCTTTGAGTGCCATATATTGTATAATGGATTCAATTCATAGTAAAACTATATGTAACAACATTTCAGAAAAAAGGTCCTCTCATTAGAAACAATGCTTCTCCTGACATTGAGGTTATATGCAAGTGGAAGAATGCTAATTGCAGCTGGAGATTTTTCCAATGTCTTAAAATGTACAGCATGCAGAGCTGTCAAAATTTTTTCACGTCCTTCTAATCCATTCTTCGCATCACAATTTGTCCTCACTTGCTTTTTACTTACTCTTTAATAATTTGTCTGATTGCTTGCACTCTATTACATGCTTGTGCTACTTCACAGTAGGAGTGAAGAGGAGAATGCACACTTCTTGGGTATAAAGTTTGCAGCATGTTTTGACTCTGATTTTTCAGTCATTTTAACTGTATATTACTGGTTAACCTACAAAAGCTTATTTTAGGAACAGCATTGCCATTACAAATAATGAGAATTCATTTGATGTGCATGTGTAAACATTGCCAACCTTTCAGTTCAGTAGAGCTGAACGTGGTTATCCTACTGTGATACTTGCACAGCTTAAATCAAAGCTTAAGGCTTGCTTAAGTAGTGTCTGTAGCATATTGAATCTTCAGGTTAAGCTTAAACTGTGAAACCAGCCACTAATCTCTTAACACCCGCTCTTACCCATGCAATTACCTTCTCTTTGTTTCAACAACCATGTGTGCACCTTTTCTTGGGTGCTAGTTTTACAAGGTAACGAGGATCCGGGGGTTGGGGGGGGAGCTAGCTAGCCTGCCTGTCTTTCTGCAATGTTGTCAACCAAAGAAACCACACAATTCAGCCGGATCGCACGAAAGATACACACACGTCAACAGTGCAAGTATGAGGTATGTGGACAAACAATATATTGATCTCAGTGCAATAAGTTGTATGTTTATGTAATATGTTATGTCATGAAAGGCAGAAAAATAGGGAACAATTTTTATGACAACTATACACACTCATTCACCGACTTTCTCATTGTTCGAATTCTGAGACTTCAGAGAGAGGCAGAGGCAGCCTATTTTTAACATTGCAAACGAAAAATGTGGCACAACTGCTTAAAGTGTTCAAAGAAGTTTCACAGCCCCATTTGTGTAATCGAATACCTCTGGAGTTATGAATTTTGTGGTTCTATTAGTACATTAAAATAAAACATTTGTTACATTGCTTTATTATAGGTATTTTTCATCAAATGTATGGTTATTCCTACTGTGATTGATTGAAATTTGTTGTCAGTTGCAAATAATGTGTACTTCCATTATAGTATCTCAGAAGAATAATGCATAGTTTGTTAAAGCTCAGGCAGTGCCACCGCTGTTCAGCTGAAGCTTTTCAGGCCTCCCCTCCATTCTGTGCTCATTACACAGATATCGCCAGGCAGTGAGCAATTCTGCTTGTGAGTATGATTCACACAGCAAGGCATCTGCCTGCCACTGGCTTACTGGAAGTTTCTTGTTGACATTTTGTCCACAAATGCGGGAGACATCTCCAGTGGCATGGTCAAAGTCCACTGGCTGGAAGAGCAGCCGTATTTATGCTGAAGCTACTCTTACACGATTGGCTTGGGGCCCAGCTGTGGTGGGAGGGGCTTGACCACTCCAGTGTTGCTGCTTGGTTTGCATGTTTTCTCCCTGTTTGTGGAAAGTTGCAAACTTCCAAGAGACAAGAGCTGCTTAACACAGAAATAACTTCTAGTTCTTAATTCTTACTCAGAATATGCATTTTTCAAGTAATTTAAAATGATTTATACAGTGATAATGTTAAAAAACTGTATCAAGGTTATTACTCACAAATGATTATTTCATCATCTCACATGCTATTTTTTTTTTTTTTTGGCAAAATGTCTGGGTGCCACGAATTAAAAATTCTGAACTAATTCACACAAATTAGAGATTTTGCAATATTAGTATTGTTGGTTTCAGTTATCTTTAGCACATTTAAACTCTCATCCACCGAAGCTTTCAAATGTATGTTTGAGAGCATGAAACACTTTTTTCTATAGCTATAGCTAAAAGTGATTTTAAACTGCAGTACTTAAGTCTACAATTTGAATTTTCTTAGTTTTAATGATTAAGAATTGGTTGATGATAATTTCACACTTAACCAGAGCAATGGATTAAAAATGTGTAGTTTGTAATTATGAATAACCAGCTTAAAATTACAGCTGGTCATGGAAATCAAACAAAGTAGCTGAGGTTACAGGTTATGACTGAGCATTACAAACACATTGCAGATTCCAATTGAACTAAAGTTAGGCTAAATGTTTCCTGTAAGTTTCTCTCTCTCTGGGTATGTGTATATGTGTGTGAGAGAGAGAGGGGGGAGAGAGAAAGAGGAGGGGAGGGAGAAAGAGAGGGAGGGGAGGGAGAGAGAGAACACATGCTGCATACTTAAGTTTCTGATTAACGTTTCAAAACCTATTTTACACAAATTTTGATATAGTAGATCCAGACTTATATTTCTTCAGTGTGCACATATGGATGTCTTGGTTGCCTCTTCGGTTCTAATCATGAAGTTTCTAACAGCTTATATCCTGGATTCATTTAAACTAAATTTTAAAACTTTTTTAAGAGTGTAAAATATGCATTAACTGCATCTTTTCATGAAATATGCCCCTAAATCAAACCATTTTAAGCATCAAAATCAGGACAAGAATTCTGCAAAAATAGCACTTGTAACCACATCACATAATGATGTCTGTTTCCTGAACAAGCCAAGTATGTCTATTATCCAAAAAGTTTATATTTAAAACTTACTTGTTACATTGCCAATCATCTGCACTGAAAAGCCCACGACTCTTTTCTGCAGCAGCTTTCCCAATCTCCTGACCTAGCTTCTTTTTTTTGGGGAAGTCGCCTTTCTCTGGAAGAAACAGATTCAGAGTACGGAAATTACAAATGTGAATAAAAACTATAAAGTTAATATGCTTTAATACAAAGAATGTACCCTTTAAATTATTTTCTCAAAAAAATTATTCACATTGTTAATTTATACAGAATATAGCAGCAAACTTCTGAGCCTCAGCAACCAACCATGCTGATTAGGCTGAACTTAAACAATTCCAGAGAAAGTTTTGATTAACACACCAATGTCTTTACCTGAAAAACATGAAACTATTATAAGCTCACAAACTGACTTCTGAAAAGTTAACTATAAAGCAATGTTACATTCACCCTTACAAAAAATGTCTTGCAAGAGAAGACAGGACTTCTCTTGGAAGAGGAATGTGCCAAGTCTCCAAGAGAGGACACTTGGCACATTCATATCTCAAAACCATCTTAGACTTACAGCAATATACCTCAGAGGTAATTACTCTTCAGATTCAGCAACTTAGATATCCAACAATTAGAAACACCATCATTAGGACTGTATTTTAGTTACATTACAATTTCTAATAAATACTTATGATCTGTTAATATCTCAAGTTAAATGTACCTAACTTGATATTCAGAAATGACACAAAGAACTAACGTGCAAAATGACTAGGATGTAGGTAGACCAGACATATCCTACATTTTAACACCATGTCTGGGTTCAAATTTCAAAATGTTCTACATTGAAAAACTGCTTTAAAACTAAAAACTTTCTTTGGCCAGTATTTGTAACATTAAGATCTGCAACACCTATTTGATATCACAATGCTGTCCACAGTGAGGTGCCTCTGGAGTGGTCAATCGACCCTAATTGGGACTCATTTAGGGGAGACCTGAAGGGTGGGCTCAGGAATGGACCTCAGATCAGGATAAGGAATACAGAAAACCTGGAGTTGTTCATGGAGTTCTTTATGAACACCTTGGTGTTTATTTATGGAAGGAACTGCCCTCTCATTCAAAAGAAACAGGCAGGAATAAAACTTAGATGGAATTCATATTTAAGATCCGTGATAAAGGCATGAAGGTTGTATAACGTGTATATGGCTAACAAGTGTCAGGTAACATGGGAGTCATACAAAGTATCCCAGAGGTTATATAAAAGAGAGATCAGGAGGGCCTCTGAAGAAAGTTGGAGAATATTCTGTAATAACATATGAAGTGCAGTCTAGCACTGCTCACTGCTCACTAGCACTGCTCTTGAGAGATAGGGCCAGGCTGGCCTCTTTGGAGGCCCCTCTGTTGCCAAGATGCAATTGGAGGGGGAGACCTTGAGGCTGTGCTTGAAACTCGATTCCCAGGGACTCATAACTGATCAAGAACCAGTCTTGTCATGTCATGTAGGCCTTTGCAAGAAGGCTGGAAAGTGGAAGATTGTGACTTATGAAGTTAAATAGGCAATATTTTCTTTTCAGCCCTATAAAAGTGCAGGTGAGGATGGAGTTTTCCCAGTTCTTCTGAAGGAGGGCTGGGAACTTGTGAGAATTTTCAGGGCCTGCCTAACCATGAGACATGTTTTTCATCTCTGGTGCCAGCCCAAGGTAGTGTTTATATCTAAGCCTGATAGAAAATCCTATTGTAGGTCTTAAAACTTTTCATCCTATCAGTCTAATATCCTTCATGTTGAAGGTTCTAGAAAGATTGGTAGACAGACATTTAAGAGAGAGGATGTTGGTAGACAGACCTATATGCCTCCATCAGTATGACTAATGGACAGGGAAATCTGTGGAATAGGCACACCATCAGTTAGTGGTGAGACTAGAGGGAATGCTGAGCTGTGATGATCTGGCCATGGCAGTTTTTCTGGACATAGAGGGTGTCTTTAATCAATTAACTTTAGGCACCATTATGAAGTGTCTAGAGAATAGAGGAGACAGTCTGGTGGTAATGAACTGGATAATGATCTCCTTGGACAGCTGACAAACTATGGTGGTTTTGGGGAGCAAGTGCATGAGGGCCTCAGTGTCCCCAAGGAGGAGTTCTGTTGCCCACTCTGTGGTGGATGACCTATTAAACAGGCTCAACAGAGTGGGAATTCATACTAAAGGCTATGTCATTGATATATGCCTTGTAGCAAGTGGAAAATTCCCAAGGACCATTTTGCAGCTTATATAGGGCTCCTTACATACTCTGGAGTAATGGTGTAAAGAAATTGACTTGTAATTTAATATGGACAAGACTCAATTAATGGTCTTTACAAGGAGGCTGCCTGATTCAGTTAAATACTTAGGAATTATCCTGGATGCTTGACTAAGCTGGAAGAAGCACGTGGAAAATAAAGTAAAGGAGGACCACAATGCTTTATGGGCTAAGGTGGGGCCTCTGACCAACTTATGGTGCATTCATCTGGTAGCCTATCTCTCTGTGAGGAGTTGCTGCCAGACCTAATAAGCTGCAAAGATCATCATACATATTTGATAATAACTGGAGCGGTGTGGACTACTCACCCCCCCCCCCAGTACACTTAAGATTTTTTGGTGGCCCTACCTCCTTTGCATTTGCTTGTGAAGGTCGCTAGGGCAAGTGTGCACCATCTCGGGGGATGGTGCTACCCTTTATGGGACACTCCCTTATTTTAACCAGGCTTCAAGAGACATGTCCCATTACCCTAATGGGAGGGGACCTAATGAGGCCTATTATAATTTAAGTCAACTTTTCTCAGTGGCAATACCTCCCAGGAATGAGTGGGAACCAGAGAAAGGGTCTCCCCTGAAAACTGGGGGCAAATGTGGTTTACTGATGGCTCCCAGTTGGGGATCAGGACAAGGGCTGGAGCCTGGGACCCTTGAACCAGGCTTGCCATTTCCCTGGGAAGGTATGCCACTGTTTTCCAGACTGAAATATATGCAATTCTAGCATGTGCATTGCATATCATAAATATGCCAGGCAAACAGTGGAAGCAAATATCTGCTTGGATAGCCAGGCAGCTTTAAAACCCCTTAAGGGAGCCAAAACCACATTCAAATTGGTTAGACAATACCAAACGATGCTAGGATAGACTCTACCCAGTCACCATTGTTTGGGTCTCCAAGCATGCAGGTGTTAAGAGGTAATGAGACAGTGTACATGCTCGCAAAGAAGGGCTGGGGTCATAATTTCATAGGACCTGAGACTGCTTGTGATGTGCCTCCCAGAAGTATCATGTATGAGATAACTCAACTAATAAGTAGGACTCATCTTTAATATTGGTATAAACCAGGCAAGCTCATGAATTAATTTCAGGTCCAGGTGGTAAGCACAGTAAGATTCATTTGAATTTAACTAGATCTAAACTCAGGGGTGGTGTTGGCTATCGTATGGGCCATAACATACAGCGTAGACATTTGCACATAATGGGACTTATACATCCCTTTATGCAGGAGATGTGAAAGGGAAAATGAAACCTCCCAGTATATATTGTGTGAGTGCGAAGATTTTGCCATGCATAGATATGTATCCTTAGGCTTCTTTTTCTTGGAACCTGAAGATATAAGAAGGACAAATATCAAGGACATGGTCTATTTCATTGGGACCATTAGATTTGATTGAAAGGCAGTTTAAGAGGCACAAAGGGCTCTAAGAGCCTATGTATAGGCTTCAAACGAGGCAACTCAACTTTTCATCATCATTCATATGCTCTCTATTGATATTGTAATTATGGGCTGCAGCATTGTGAGACACAATGCTACTGCCCACCGCTTCTAATTCATTCATTTGGCACAGAGGGGAAAGGTACCCAAAGAAGTGCAGCAATTAGCAGAAGGTTAACACCAAGTTGGCCTCAAATGTCCTCTGTCAGAGCTTTCTAGAATCCTCAGGCTGTATTCATAGATTTCATATTGGTCTGGACTATCTCCAGACTCATTTGGTCTGGACCAAAGGCTGACCAAGTTATTGATATTCATAGACAATAAAAAGCCTCAGACCAAGAAAGGCCATGAATCAGGAAGGAGAAAATGTTACACGACAAAGAAAGTTAGTTCTGCGCATGCGCAAATTCCATAGAGCAGTAAACTAACCACTGTTACTCCCTAGTTTTTAACATTCTATGGTTGTTTCACAGCTGTTTTTTCATCGGTTCAGTGCTCACCACTCACCCTCAGCAAAAAAATGGAGATAACCAAGAAGAGTACATTAAAACGGTTGGAAGAGGAAAATGCCTGTTTTCCTTAATACAAAAAAGCTGGATATTATTCAAAACAATTTGGTTTCTATAAATACAAATGCAAAAAAAGGAGGCATGGAGGGAGATAATATATAGGCAGTTTTGTGCATGATTCTAACCTATTGCCACCCCTCCCTTTTTGAAAGCATTCTTATCCACCAGATACACATTTTCATGGCATTGTTAATCATTTCAATAAGAATTTAAGTTGCTGGAATATTAACTTTTAATGTTAAAGTTACAGAATAAAATCAAATTTAAAGAGCAAGCAATATTTGCAGTTATTAAAATGTATCTCACCCTGGATCTTAACCAAATAATTAAATACTAAGTGATAGTAATTATACAGAAATAACTACCTGAGGAAATCTTGATATATCATAAACCTTCCAGGAATTTTAATCCTTCTCTCCTCACAGGGAAAACTTAAGTAAAGCCTGAATTACTTTGTACTTAACCTAAGTGACTTAATGCGATGTAAGGTGAAGGTCTTGCACACTGTATTAAATGGAGCTATTTAGGGTTGTCTTAATGTGACTTAATTTAACACGACGTAACTTCAGAATTTGGCAATGTCAAACTTTTCCTTCCCCTTACGTCAAGTTTAATGTCTCATGATAATTACAACCAATTGGCGTGAAGAAATAGTATTATGAAGTAATAAAAGAACAATAAATCAAGATTCATTCCCAATTGCGTTAATTGCAATACCTTTACGTTAGCAGCATTTCTTAACTTCGCATTATGCCCCGTCATGTTACATAAAGTTCATTGTAATCCTGGTTTAACGATGGGAAGTCTAGCAATGGCACATGAAACATTAGTTCTAATACAGCTTACTGACGCCTTAATAAGGTCAGTAGTGTTTTTTTTTGATACTCTCTTCTTGCATAATATGGAAGTGCTATTAGCATTTGCCTTTCAATTGAGATACTTAAGCCTCGGTTATTGTCTCTATCATATAGGTTACGATGAACCAATTTTATCAGCCTTCTAACCTTTGCTTTACTAAACCTGCATTTGTTTTGAAGTTTAGGTCATCATACTTTCCAATTATGTCTAATCTTGGTAGATAGTTTTACTCTATTGTCTCATTTCACAAATTCTACGCACAGCAGCCATGCCCATCACTCCATAGTCATCCATTTTGTAAAGATGATCTACATTTAATCTACTCCTCTGAAGTAGACCAAAATTTGGTCCAGACCAAGGTGTTTGATCCCTGGACCAACGCAAGTCCTGGTCTATGAATAAGAAAATTCATGGTCCGCTGTAAATCCACCGGAAGTAGCAAGCAGGTCTGGACCAAGATCGACTATGAATACCACCCTTAGAAATGAAGTGGTAGCTTGTGTGCGTGCGTGCATGCGCGCGCGTGTGTGTGTGTGTGTGTGTGTGTGTGTGTGTGTGTGTGTGTGCAGAGTCTACCATTCAGTTGAACTCCAATTCAGGAGATGTATGAGAATGACAGAACCAAATGAAGTGGCGGCAGCTACTACATTGCTTTGATGACCAAGTAACAAGTACTTCAATATTTCATACGTGAGGCAGCATGATCTTTAGGTTGAGCCCTGCAGAATTAAATGGAAGGGGCAAAGCGAGCTATGCTATAAAAGCTAAAATTCATCAGATTGCGAAAAGCATTTGGTTATATCACAGACAAAATTAATCCGACTTGTCACAGAAATAAATCATTGTTCCAATAATTGACCTCTAATGACTGCTTCTTAAGTTTAATTAATGAATGTGAATCACACATTTCTTGACTAGGAGTAATATATATATATATATATATATATATATATATATATATATATATAACACCAGAATTATTTCTTAATCAAGATGAGGTGTTTTATTACCCTGTGTTTAAGATATCAGCAAGAAAAATTGATCTGCTTGACAAAGTGACCTACATTTTGGTACAAAGTCCTGCATTTCAGAATATGGATTTCTCTTTTTAAGCATTTATCAGCTGGTCGCCCCCCCTTCTATAATAAAAAAATGCAATACTTTTCCATTCACAGGGCCAGATTCACCTCAAATAATAATACTTAAAAACTTCATATATTTTTAATTGAATTTGTCCTGGACCTCAAATGCACTATCTTCTGTCTGAAATTACTTTGTCCTAAGGGGGAATTCTGATGGGGTGCAAAATTGAAATATCTCCATTATTCATTTTTTTAACAAATGCTACATATAAGCATAACACTCAGTAAGAGATAGTGATGCTGCTAGAAATTATTACACAACATAAGTGTGGAAGAAAACACGTATAATGCAGTTTTTGTTAACCTGACTCATTTTCCAGTTTCCTCATTCCTCTCCTCAAATTGGTTTTTCTGAGATCTTATTCCTATTATACATTATACTAATAATGTCTCAGCACTTAATCCTCAGCATCACTACAAAAGGAATAATGTAGGGATTTTGCTAGATTAAAACACTGGAATATTAAATTATATAGGTTTTGCTGTTAACACGCTCTAGTAGGTTAGTGAGAAAATGCACCACTTAGGATTTTGGCATTAATATTTTCATGTAGATTAGCGTGGAAATATGTTGGGTGATTTTGGAGTATTAACTTCTATGGATTTTTGCTTTCAACTTCTTATAGGTTAGTAACAGGCTAGTAGAAAAATAGGACATTTCAATAAATAAGGTTAAAGTTTCACTGTCAATTTACCTTGTAAAGGTTTCCTGCAGAATAGTTTATATGCTTTCACGAATATGGTTAATATCAGTTGCATTACATTTAAGCAAATATTAATGCCAAACACGTTAAAAAAAGAGACAGAAAATAATATGGTAAGCAAACTATGCCTAATAGTATTGCTAGAAGTATTATGTAGCAGAAAACAAAGCAATTAGTGCAACCTTCGACAATCTTATAACCTTTATGAAATTCCTCCTTATCCCAATACTAAAAATTCTTCTTTCGAAGTCCAATTATGTTGGCTATCCTCTTGTTATATAAATACTGATTGAATATTTTGTCTTGAAATTGCTACTGACCACCAATCTATCAGTGGAGGCCATAGATATGCCAGTTTTGTACGGTTACCTCCAAGTTAGTATCCTGACTTCAAGGTGGAGGTTAGTTAATCACTAAGAAAAACTTCTGGTTATCGGTTAACCAAAAATCATAATACAAAAATTTGGACCTGTCTCCCAGTTAGCATCTAACCGGAACCTTAACCAGAGATCATAACACAGGCCCTGAATGAGGAAGTTAGAATAGGAAAAAGGCTATGTTCTGTTTATATTTTCAGTTATCCAGTTTGTTGACTGTTCAACTAATTTTATGGTGTTACCTCAGTAACCAAAATTATATTGTTTATGTACACATACCTTTGTCACATCTATTGCAAGTATCCCTGCGTGCAAAGTTCACATTGCCACACCTGTGGGGAAAAAATAAGAAGTTTTAAAATTTGACCTAGTACATGAATATGGAATTAAACAAGAGCTTACCAAAGTTCAATTATTTCCATAAGACAGTGAAATGCAAAGCTACCTGCATGTTTTGGAATTTTATAGAATGACAGAATGGTGTATAAGCCACAACATCAAGAACTTAATGTCAGTTCATCTCCTTAAAAGTAGCACAAAAACTTGCCTCTTAAATGGTATTTGCTAAAGTACATGGGTTTTACGGGTAAATATGTAACATTTAAGTATGAATGTGTTAGATGGCAAGCTGAAAGCTGAATTAACAATTTCAGTGTACCAATACATACTAGGGAAGTATAGGGATGGAAGGGTTATAGATGTCTACCTTCAAACTACTGAGAGATGCCATCAAAGGGAAAGGGGGGGGGGCACTACTGTAGTACTGTTGGTCTAACACCAAGTATTTATCAAGTGATTTGCACATACATGACAACACTATAAAAGTGAAGCCATGTGGAGAACACATGGCAGGCTCTTGCAGTAGGTCATGAAGTAAACCACTGCTGAAGGCTGGCAGTACTATTTCAAAGCAGACCAAGCATATCAGTCGTCATATCCCCATCCTCAATTATTACACACACTGCTGTTCAATACGCCAGCCAGCATTTTACAAAATATGTATAATATTGTAATGTTTATCACTATCACACTTCAAAATAAAGTAAGAGTAGTCAACACTGCCATTATTATGGATATTTTTCTGATCAATTGACCAGTTTTTTAAAGAGTACATCTGTTCCCTCTTGGAATGGAGGAAGGCTTGTGAATACAAAGTGTGTGCACTTTTACTTACACTGATGAATAAACCGATGAGAAATGCTATGCCAAAATATATTCAAATCAGCTTTACTGAAGCTCATGATGCGAGTCACGCTACCATCATAGGAATCCAGTTACAACCAAAGCTTGATTACTACCACGTGGAAAGCTCAGAGCAGTCAAGAGTTTCAACAAGTGATTGATGCAGGCTTGTAAACCATCTAAGAACTTACTGCCAAAGAAGGATGGCTCCTAATGGTTTTACTTCGAGGTCAAAGGAACTGTAAATAAAACCATGTGACAAGGAAGTGCCTCATTGGCTGGTACAAGCTGGCCAAGATAGTAGTGCATTTGGTGGGAATGAGGAACTTAATAGTTATGGAACAAGTGGGCAGAACATTAGAAGGACAGTCACACATAGAAAACATTCACAGCACCAAGTTGCACTTACTAATGAGGCTGAGGCCTGCAAATGTAATACTGTTTTCATTGTGCGACTGTACATTCCCATATCACCTTGCCCCTCACTCTCCTCTGATCCCTAGCCTTGATGATGTTAGACATTATGAACAAAACCAGTGGCACCCTCCTCCAAGCGCATATCATGGCTGACTATACCTTGATCAGCAAGAGTTGAGTTGTAACGTAAACAAATGCACATGCTCTTGTTAGTAGCATGGGTGTTGTATTCTCCCTCTTTTCCAACTAGTTCCCAAAACATTAGCTCAGTTTAAGCTTTTTTCGGGTTTTTTAATTATATTTATATATCCATAGAATGGCTACATATAGCTAGATTAGTTACAGCATTCCATAAAAGCTTCATTTCGTGGTGCAAATTCATTATTTCTGAGAAATACCACAACCAATGCAGAAGAGGAAAGATGTCCCCTCCATTGGATTATGCATGTACCTTACTTCCCTGCCTCTCCCTCCAGGTGGGAACAAAAGGCAAAAGCGATTGACAGAGAAGATATTGTTGTGTGGCGATATTTACATGCTGTGCATGATTATAGGAGTAAAGGACAGAAGTTTTTATTTGAACGAGACCTGGGTAAATGAGGGAATTACTACAAAGGGAACAAATGTTCAGTAAGCATTTAATCTCCAAGTCCTGCACATTAAGCAACAGCTGTGATGCAGTCTCAAATCTGCACCAATAGTGTGAACCAAACAAAATGCCTCCTTTCCTTCCCCCATCCCATCTTCTCCTTTCCGCTTACATGCGGAAGGATATGTACATATCAACTCTTGCTGAACAAAGGGCAATTTCCTCTTGCAGGTACTTAGTTCCCAACTTCCCTACACATGGTGCTGCCATGTCTCGGCAGTGTAACACATTGAGTTGCATGAATAAAACTGAAACACAAGCTTGGAAGATAAAAGTGGAAGTCAGAGAATTTACTTGCAAGCAAAAGGAAGAAGCAGAAGCTTTGGCTTCAGATTGTATGAATAATCTTTACCTTTTCCTTCTATGACAAAAGCGAAAGTTTCCAGCAATCTGCTTTGTCTTTATTATCAGCAACCTGTGTCAAGTAAGCAAAGACATCTGATTTCTTTGCTGTTGGTCCTGACGCTTCTTATCAGTTCGTTTGTTGAAAATGAGCACATGTGAACTGTCTATTAAAAATGCCATCATCCAATTCAGATGAAAGCTTGGTTTGTGCAGAAAGTACAATGGTGTTTTTAGCTGCAGCTTTAAACATGTATCCTGACATACCAGAGAAATCCCAACTTCAGGGAGCAAAGAGGAAAAAGGAAGCAATTCAAAGTCATACATTTGAGGCTAATTTTCACAGGCCAATTTATTAATAATTGTTACAAAAAAATTAGTAATATGAAAATCAGGCTAAAAAGGAAAGCAAATAGGAAGATCAACTGACTAGACAAAGGTGCTCAACATCATACAATTGCACAGGCTAGTATAATTAATCATTGCACATAAGTATTGCTACCGGAGCAATAATTGAAGTTTACAAGAATACAAATGGAAAAAATGAGCTCTGGTAATAAGTTTGCTTACAGCAAGGATGGACAAAGAAAACCATATGCAAGAGGAGGATAATGAAGATAGTATACATCTAGCATAGCGTTTCTGGTAGCTTTTTGTAGATCTAACTTTTGTGATAAGCACATTTTAATTGTTTGGTATTCGTACACAAATAAAGCAATTCAAAATCTTCTTTTGTATATTACAGCTGCAATTTGTTGTCTATTTTCAAGTACTCTCCTAAGAATTTCCCCTCTCAGTTACAGGCTCCTCTTCATTATCTCCATCTCACTGAAATCCTGTGCAATGTCTTCAAAATTTTCATCTTGTAGATGTTTCACAACATTGTGCAGTAGATAACCACACTTTTGAAATGTTTGATAAGAAAACTCTAAAGACGCATTGCAAAATAGCAAACCACCTAATGTTGACCAAAACAATGCTCTATTACCACCCTCTTTTTTTTAAAAGCTTGTTAAACTACTTTTGACTGTCCTCTGTTGGATTACAATAGGGGTTCATCAGCCAGGATTCTAGAACATACCCTTCAGAAGCAAAATGAGTGCTCTCAAATCCACTAAGCACATCCTTAACATATGAACTCCTACTATTCGATTGTCATGCACTGACCTGAGCCAACTATCCTCAACACCAGTGAATTGTTCCTTTGTGTGTAGTCTGCACATTAATACTTGCATAATCATTTACATTAATATATTCATTGCCACACTGCTTAGGTTTTGGAATTTATAGATGTGTACAATCAAGTAGAATACCACTTGAAAATTTACATTTTTTTAGCTCACTCATTTTTTGCCACAATCCCATCATGTGATGACAGAAATTTGAACCACAAGACATTTGATGAACCCCATTTTTTCCATTATACCAGACTGGAAACCTGGATCAGCCAAATACCAAAGGAAAGTCTTCATCCTATGCTCTAATGACATGGCTCCATCTCTTCTTTCCTCTGTATCTGGCAAAAAATGATTTGCAGTCCACTTAGCATGCTCTTCGTTGAAATGATAGTGTGTTTTATAATGCTCTCCAGGGAGACATTGACATGGTCTGTGGCACTTTTCACAGCATATACAAACTGCTAGTTGAGCCATATCTGCAGTCTGCAAAGGTGAGTCTACAACTGACCAGACTTCACATTTTAGAAGTAATTGCTTCCCGAATGAAGCCAGAGCTTCTTTTTTCATACAATTTAGTAATAGTAATAGCGGTTTGAGTGGCGGTCATCAGCGCCACCCTCTGGCTATAAATTTATTCAAGTCAGTACATCAATACAATAAAAACAAAACAAGTACAAGCTAAGCAACTCAGATTACAGAAGCAGAAAGAATGAACAAACCAAAGATACAAAAGTTAGGACACAAAACATCATAAATTTGGGTGGTGCAAAACTGCTAGGATCATCAGCGCCACACTGTGGCTATATAGATTTATTTGCCAATTCTTTCATTTTTCCAGGTCAGAACATAGTTTGAATATTCCAAGTTGCCAAAACAACCATCCTTCTTAACAAGGTTTTTACAAGTGGGGTTGAGAGCCCCAAGTTTAATCCCCAACCTGGAGGACCAGGTCTCCTTATTTCTAACCCCAGGAGACAGGGTGGACTGGTTATACCCCCAGACACTGGGTGGCTCAGGTACCTCGGGGTCGCCACTCCCGTACTCACCAAGGTGAGCTCCTGAGGGCCCATATAATTTATCTAGCTTCAAGGTGAAGGAAACGCTTCTTCCTTCATTTTGTCACAAGCTAAAACTTTTGCTTCACATTTTATTCATAAATTCCAAAGTGTAAGCTTCAAAATTCGAAGGAAAAGCTTTGCTTTGCTTTATAAATGTGGCCCATTTAGGTTTGACAATTCTATTTTGAACTTAAAGAGTGAAACTGATGTAGCATCCCTCTGGTGGCTATAGTGCACTGAACAACCTGACACTGCTGGACAGATACACATTACCTAATTTACAAAATTTAATACCTAGGCTTCTTGATGAAAAGAAAGCATTTTCAAAGATGCCATATGTGAATATCATCACATTCCAACACACGCCAAAGACAGTGGTGACCATTCCTTTTGGACTTTTTAAACATCTATGCCTCCCATTCAGTCTATAGAGTGTAGAAGTCATTCCACAGAGTTTGATTTTGTGTGTTGTTACATTGATGACACATCGATTTCTTCTGAAGATGAATAATTTGCTTTTAGTACACTTGAGTCAGCTATCAGCTTTCCATTTGACAAAGTACTATGTTTCAGTAATCTTGTGTGTGAAAAGTATGTATGTACTGTGAATTGCCGGAGTCATCACAATTACCCATTTCCAGGTACATGATGCAAGATTTATAGCATTTTCTTGGACTTCCAACTTCTACATGTAATTCTTACACATATTATCACAATGGATGGTGTCTTTGATCTTGCTGGTGGTGCACACAAAACTAACAAAAGGAAAATCATGTAAAAAGTAGCAAAATCTTTATACAATACAAATACGAAAGCAATGGCAACTATTGCAACAATAACAATAGTCTCCTCACCGTCAAAAGTATTGGAAAAAATCATCTAAAAATCATATCCGGAGGAGGCCTTGGATTTACTAACAAAAGCATGTGTTAAGGTGTGTAAAGAACTTAATAATATCATGTTGCAAGTTTTTTGTTTTCTCATCTTGTTACAAAGTTTTCATGTTTTAAAGGTGAAATATAGTGTTTACTTGTCAGTTGCCGAAGCTGAACTCGATCTGGGCCATGAATTTTATGTTCACAAGTTTTGATGCTATCACCTATGGATACCAAACCTAACCCTACTGCTTCACTACAGAAAGGATACACAAATTAGTATCTAACCCTATGCACCATCTACAGCTACATCTAGCCCTCCTCTCTAGGTAAATAACATCTAAGAATACTACTGAAATTCCTACACTACATCATATGAGCACATCTACAGATAAAGTAAATACAATGAGCTCAAAATCCCCAACCAACAATGTTACACACAGTTGTGCTGCAATAACAGAAAGTGCCCCTACTAAAGAAGAAGCTATTATCATATATGCCCATGATGGCATACCAGTTAGAGATCACATTTTTACTGTTGGTACTCTGATACTGTTAGTCATTTGCAGAGTTAAATTTCACAGATTTCTAGTATCACAATATGTATATATCTGGAAAACAAGAAAACAGCTGACGAACTATGCAGCAACCATTCCATCACTGTTGTCAGCAGCAGCTACTCCTGATCATTTATTTTGGTGGGGCCACATCCAAATGTAAGGATGTAAGTCTTGAAAGTAGGAAAAGGGATACATTTCTTTACAAACCATATTATCAAGTTTACAAATATTAATTGTACAATAATAAATAATAAATAAATAAATAAATAAATAAATAATAATAATAATAATAATAATAATAATAATAATAATCTGCTACAGAATTTAACTCCCCAAATGGCAGCATCACTTAAACAGGAGCTGAGTATGTCTGTTTCTGTCTGGCAAATGTATCGACAACCCTGTAGTTAAAATTTGGACTTCCACTAATGTCCACCTTATAAATCAAACAAGGTGGTGCCATGAGAGGTGGTGAGAGGCAAGTGGTCTAACCACTTGCCTCTCACCAGAGCGACCCAGGTTCAATCCCAGGGAACCGCATGTGGGACTTGTAGTGGACAAACCTGCATCTGGAAAGGTTTTCTCGGGTTCTCTGGTTTCCCCCACCATTCATTCTACCAACCGCTCCATCACCACCTTTCCTTTCATTCAACTTGCTGTTATTTCATATCATCTCCTTCCTCACTCTCATACCCAGCTTCGGGTTGATCACCCATTCTTGCAGTTCTCTCTGATCCATAGTCTGTGCTCCTCGACAGGCATCTGATCCCAGGCACCTGCTTGTAAGTCCTGGGGGGTGTAAGCCCCAACAATGGGGAGGGTAAACAGAGCAGAAAGAAGAAGAATCAAACAAATGGCCAATATATTCAGTCAATCTTGGTCCTTACTGTTCCTATGGGAAGTTTTAATTCTTTTCAAGGTACTGAAACATCTATTCTGCCTCCACTGTTGAAACCAGAGCAACTAGTGCAATTACCAGACTTTTGTGTACTTTATAAAATGGTTCCTCAAAGGAATGTTGGATGAAAAAACAGAAAAGATCACAGACTGAGGCGATTTCCTAGAAAGTGTCACTGTAATAGACCATTGACAGTTCATTTCTCAATTACTTTTTGGCAAGTAATGCGACTGTAACTTGATGTAAAATTGCTAAGTTAGCTGGGAAATTTGCTTTGAAAGTAGAAAATTTCTTTGGGTCAACAATTTTGAAACTACTAAATATTGAGGCTCTTGTAAGTGTCCTCTAAGTTGGTTAATCACTATATCACACACGTCTTTAGCATCTGTAGTCAGGTTTTACTTCTGAGCTGTGTATCAGTTGTTTTCTAGCAGGATCAGAATAAGTCTCATCAACATGAGACCTTCCAGTGTTGTCTTATTTCAAATACAGCTGTTTTAAAATGTTATAATGTATCGGATAAGGTAACTGAATTGGCACTCTGCATCTGAATTGTATTACACAAGATGTCAACACGCTTCATAATGTTACACAAGAAGTTTAGAAAAAACAAAAATACTGAATTATTGAGTGAATTCTTTAGAACAAAAAGCTTCCCTCACAGTTACACATCATCTCATCCACCTTTTTCTTAGATTGTCTCTAAGCATTCCAACAAATTAGATGTTTTCATGAACATTATTCACAACCTGTGATTGAAAATTCCCTTTTCTTGTGCTGATGATTGGAATTTGGTTTGATACATTGGCCCAGCACAATGTGGCCCCAAGCACTGTTATAGCCAAGCAGTTGCTTAGTGCCATAGAAGTCAGTTGTAAGGAGAGGCAGTAAGTCTGGATGAGCTATGGAGAGAAACGTGAGGGGAGCTGAAATGCAGAGGGCACTTTTTATGCTGTCATATGCAATATGTCTTATTGGACTTGCACTCTTCATGAATGAAGGCCAGCAAATGTTAATTATTGGGAGACTAGGAAAACGATAATTTTTACTTAGCTTTCTCAACTTGTCTGTACTATTTTGGATGTATAATTATAAAATTATGAATAAATGCACATTAGTTACATCTTATTTTTGATGGGGCTGAGCCCTACTGACCCTTAATGATCTGCCACTGGTTGTCAGTAATGCACCCCCACAGCTCTGTCTTCTCATTACCAAGTAGAAATGTGTAATACTTTCAAATGTATGTTCTGTAAGTCCTAACCACATAACACAACTTGCTGTTCTATCACACATATAAGAGTGAGAGTAGGCACTCCAGGATTCTCTTGTACACTAAGCAACTGCAGACAGCTGTATGTTAAACAGGAGGAATTCGATAAGTTACCTGAAAGTTTTCAGATCTTCTGAAAACCAATGTGTTTTTTGTACAAAATGGAGAGCCACTTGGATCATCTATGTAAGACTGTTCATCATAAACAGAATGAAAATACTGACAAAATTGGTGCTGCAAGTATCGAGTTTCCCACAATTTTGCTGAGCTAAACTACAAACAGCTTACTGATTACCCGCTGTTGCTAGTAATAGACCCCAATATAACACTTCAGATACCAGCTCTGAAATCTCAGATACCAATCATCAAACAGGCAATTCAGATCCACCTCTCGTTTTTCCATAAGGCAAGCAATTCTGCCATACCTGAAACCACGACTTAAGGTAATCAGTTACTTTTTCCTACAGCTCAAGTTCCAGGAGAAATCTGCCATAAGCTAAAATGCTTATTGCACCATCTAATGACACAACGGAGTACCCTGATGGTCATCGCCTCATTTCTGACTCTGACTTAACTCCATAGTAACATGTCATAACACCTGAGGATAAAAATGGGAACGATTTTATTAAGCCTCCATATAAAAAGTCCAAGTAATAAAATGTCAACAATACAAGATGCTCTTCTACCCATTAAAGCAATCACTGAAAAGGCTCTGGTGAATATGCCCTCAGTTTTACACAATTCTGCAATTCCTATGAAAATGCTGTTGGTTCACCCAAAATACTGAACATTGCAGTAAACTATTCATCCAAAACTTCTGATCTGGTGGAAGCCCTTATCAAGTTGCACCTTCTCTCCCTAGTTCTGGTATGGAAAACCAGGTTAGCCAAATTAGGAAGAAACTCTAAGCTGTCCTTAACCAAAATATCAGCTGTAATGAGTTGCATACTGACCCATCAGTGCACTCTGTTCAGCAACAATTTTCTATGTAGTAATAGCTGCTGGACTGGCTATATTTCATAGAATATAAATGAATTTTGGTCACAATTAAATTACTTGCACTTACTCCTGCATATACAAGATCCTCTACTAATGTGTTTGCAAGAGACTAACTTCCAAGACAACCACGTAGGAGAGCTTCCAAAATACTACGCATACTACATGAACAGGTTAAACACAGTATGCAAGTGGAGGCCCATTTATGTTAAGGATAGTGTACCTCATAAATACATTTCCACTCAATACTCATCTGGAAGCTGTAGCACTTCCTATGCTTCTCACCACAAAGATTTGTGTTTGCAATTTGTATCTTCAAAACAGCACACATTTTGATATATCTACCCTTAAAGATCTTATTGCTCAGTTTCCTCAAACTTTTGTAATCTTCGGTGATTTCAATAGCCATAACACATTATGGGGCAGCAAACCAACTGATTGGAGAAAAATAATTGAATCTGTTGTACAAACTCATGATTTGGTAATTCTAAACTCACTAGCTCCTACATGCTTTGAAGTTCCTAAACTCACCAGCTCCTACACACTTTGAAGTCTCTCACAACAGCTACAGCAGTATTGATCTCAATATATCTCCAAATATTGCACTGTTGTTTCATTGCTCAATTTCTTCTTCTCTGCATGGGGTGATTAACCCTGATGGCTTCTTACAACTTCAGATTGAGGACATCTCCTTATTCACCAATGCAATACCTTCTTCTGCTGAACTTAGCATTCCATTAAATACTTATGCCTCTGATCGGCAGAGAATACCTTGAAAGAATGAAGCTTATAACAAAAACCAAGAACAAGGCATATTACAAGTGCAAATGACTATCTACCATTGAAGATAAATTAGAATTAAACCATATTTGGGCTGCAGCCTGTATGAAATCAAGAACAGCAAGAGAGAATCTTGGTTAAATTTCCTATCATCCCTCACATTCAGAACCAGTCAATCAGAAATATGAGGGAAAGTGCAAGCAGTCACTGAAACTATATGTTCATACAAAATACAGCAACTCCATCTTCCTACGGCAAATATGTCTGTTACTGGTCCTAAGCTCATTGCAGACACTCTAGCCAATTCTTCCTCCAACATCTACGGTGATTCTACCTGACCCTATATTTCTTTGGGGCAAAAGTGATCTAGCCGATCTCAAAATTACAGCAATTTTCTGTCACAAATTAATAGTTCAATGGCAATTTAGCACAAAGAAATCCGAAGCACTCCATCAGTGTAACAGCAAACACCCAGGACCTGACAATATTCCTTGCCAATTTCTAATCCAAATGATAATCAATGCCTTAAATTATCTATTACATGCATTTAACCACATTCGGTAACAAAGTCTTTCCCTAATCGGTGGTGTATTACTACTTTAATTCCAATTCCTAAAATTAACAACGACCTCTCTCACTTCCTGAAAACTAATGCCCTATTTCATTACTTGCACAATGTAAACTTGTGGAGAAAACTATTACTACACAACTTTGCTGCTATGTCTTAGAAAGCAAAGTACAAAATGGCTTTTGTGCACATTGCTCTATGCTGAACAATTTAATAGCACTAGAAACTAAAATATGGAATGATTTTCTTAATCATCAACATTGATTGCTGTAAACCTGGATTTAGAAATACCTTGTGATAGTGTTCCGCAATCTTATTAAATAAGATATTAATCAAGATGGCAGTGTGTATTGTGTTAATGTGAAGCAAGGTAGAGAAAAACAGGAAAATATAAATCACATTCTGTACGAGGATGAAAATATGAAAATAAGGTGAAAATTGAAGAAAAGGTACAGGGAAATCCATGAAAATTAAAGCAACATTATAGCCGACATAAAAACCGAAAGAAACAAAAAAACACTTCATGGAAACCAAGCTGGACTATCCAGCAAGTGTCTAGAAACGTGGGATGCTGAGATAATACTGTGGCCAGATGGTAATCTCTCATAGAGGTGTGCAACTTAATTGTGAGATGATCACTCACATAGTGATGTATAAATGCATAAGAGGGGATGTCCAAAAACTGCAACTGCAAATGTTTTATCCTAATATGGCAGCAGATATCTTAGTCTCTGGTGGGCAGAATATTGTTTGTAAATTATGTAAAACAATACATGGTGGCTATGACAAAAACATGAGCAACACTGCAGAACTAAGAAGCATAGAAAACACATTACAGTACATAAACTTAAGGATAAAGAAGCAAATGTGCCTTCACCTCAGAAAGTAATTCTGATACATACACTGCCTTTTACCATTATCTATGCAGCATGATGGCGAGTGCTGGCATTCCCTTCTAGAAACTTGAGAATACATATTTCAGAGTTTCTATAGCTTGTCTCAAGCTTAAAAGACTGGAAAATGGGATATCTCTGTCTCTATCTAATGCATGAACATGTTGTCATTAGCTTCCTTTTCTACTCTTGCGCTGTTGCCAAATTGCAAATAAGTAATATTCATTCATTCATTCATTATCTGTTTACCCTCCCCTTATGTAGGACTTACACCCCCCAGGACTTACAAGCGGGTGCCTGGGGTCAGAGGCCCGTCGAGGAGCAGACACTCATGGATCAGATAGAGTATCCAGGATGGGTGATCAGCCCGATGCCTGGTATGGGATGAAGGAAGTAGATGAAACGAAATGTTGGTGAAATGGATGAAAGGAAAGGTGATGATGGAGCAGTTGGTGGAATGAATGGCGGGGGAAACCGGAGAACCCGGAGAAAACCCGCCCAGACGCCGCTTCGTCCACCACAAATCCCACATGCAGGTCCCTGGGATTGAACCCGGGCCGCCTCGGTGGGAGGCGAGCGGTCTAACCACTCGGCCACGGCGCCGCCGCAAATAAGTAATAACATGCTGTAAATATTCATTTATTGTAAATTTCAACTTTGAACACAATATCCTGCGCAGAATATTTTTCTCTATAATATTATATCATTTTTAGAGCCGTTATAGCTTTTTGAAAGCAAAAATTTAAAAAAAAAAACAAGTTTTACAGTAAAAGTCTGATATTTGCTATTTCTATGCTTATCACGCAGTAACTAACAAACTAAAAGGTATAATGCAACAATATTTTTTTTCTTGTCTAGAGTAAACTAGTGTGCTGATACCTGCCCAGTTTGAATTCTCTACCTTTAATAAGATGAGCATTGTAATTTTTTAAATGAAATATTTTCAGAAAATTCAATACCTATGCAGTTGAAAAGTCAGCCACCGAGAAACTCTTGTTATTGGGTTTACACCTAGGACAAAGCAAGAGAAAATGTTGAGGAGGGTTGGAGACTGTTTTTAAAAGAAGCTGGAATCTCTTAACTTCTTGCATTCATTGTGTATGACAAACCAAAGTCATCCATCTATTCAACTAACAGGTCAGGCACGACGTAGAAGTCATTGAAGGTTAACATCAGCCGTAAGGAAGTGGGTATGTTTGAAGTGTTATGTAGGTTATTTATTTAGCATTTTATGTAAATATTTATGGTTATGGAGAGCGAACCTAGGAAGAGACGAAACTTTGGTAAACTAAGAGTAATAATGAATGTGTTAGATTATTTAAGTAAAATGAGGTTAGCAAGGTAGTAAAAGAAACAGCTAAAGCTACTTGGGTGTTCAGAAACAGTAGTGTATATGATAAAAAAAAAAGGAAAGCTGAAAGGACCTCTAAGGACCCATAAAAAGAATGCAGAAAAGGATGGGTGAAACAAAAGCACACTAGTTAATGCAATATAATGGAACAGCGCAAAGTGGAGTGTGACATATCATTCATTTTTTGCTGTTGAAAACATTCCACACTCATTGAATGTAATTTTGTTAAAGGTAAACAGTGATGATACCCTACCAAATTATAGCTTTTATATTTTATATCTCCATATTTCTTTGATAATGTATATTTTTATGCCTTTAAAATCGTATTTTGAAGTACTAAAAATACAAAGAGAAAACAAAGTGTAGGTGAAAATTAAATGTCTTACAATTGCCTTAAATAGCAATGCAGATATTTCTCTATTTGGGGATATATCATTCACAAAATGGCATTAAATCATAAGATCGATTGCTGTTGGGTGCAAATTTGTAAGTGTACATATAGCAACAGTGTGCCCCATTTAACCTGTACTGTCTTTTAAGCATGAGAGATGATACAGAAAAATTCATGGGTACAGTTCTTCCATCAGAATATTATGAAAAGAACACTTAAGGCCATGTTATGTCAATGTTCTAAGCGACACTACAAAAACAGCATGCTGACAAAGTGTGGGTTTCCACAGATGAAACCACAGACGATGTTGGGAAAGGTATTGCACATGTAGTTGTTGGAATACTCAGTCTTGACATTCCAGGCAACAGGTACTGGAAGAAAGTAAACCATAGTATACCTATTTGAGCAATCAATGTTTATTTTATATCCAGATGGCATCATATTGAAAATATTCTCCTCATTATAGATGGTGCTGCATATATGCAAAAAATGGCTTAAAGCATAAGAGAGCACTATCCAAAACATTTTACGCAATTTGACTCATTGCCTGCATAGAGGGTCCAAAGTGTACTCTCTTGTTCAGTGATGTGGATGCTTTCATTTCCAATTTAAAGAAGATACTTTTGAAATCACCCTCTAAAAGAAGAATCCTCAGAGATATGGAACCAGATGTTCAGCTACCTCCCAAACGTATTGTGACCAGATGGGGAACACGGTTAGCCCAGTAGGGCCCAGCATTACATAAATGTATCGCATGAAATGAATTTTTGACGCCTTTACCATTGCCCATTGTTGAGCATGTTTAAACTTGAAATATGCATTTTGGTGTTCCAAAAAGCTTAATCCTTTTTTGTCTTGTAAGCAACTGTTGATATCAGTAAATATTGTGAGACAGTGAGTTTAATTTTATTGTGATATTTATGTGCTGAAATGTTCTTCACATCATGGAAGAAGAACAAGTATAAATATGGAGATATTGTATATATCAAGTCCATTTTCTGCAGGAGTTTTAGAAATGGAATAAGAATCCATTCTATCTTTGAAATTATGTCAACAATTATTAGAAGCTTGTCTCAACTTTAAAAGGCAGTATGGAATTAAATGGGATATTTCTGTCTCTATCTAACACATACATGTTGCAATCAGCTTCATCCTTTTCTATTTTAACACTGTCACCACGTTGCTACTAACATGGTGTAAATATTCAGTTGTTATAATTTTAAGCTTTGAACACATTATCCTATGCAGAATATTTTTCTATATCAGATTATGCAATTTTTAGACCCCTTTTAGATTTGTGGGTCCAAACTTAACAAAAATTGTGTTTTTCAGTAAAGTCTGATGTTTGTTGTTTTTATGCTTATCATGCAGTAACTAATAAACTAAAGGGTAGAATGCAACAGTATTTTTTTTTTAGTTAGCATAAACTAGAGTGCTGATACCTGCCCATTTGAATCCTCTATCCTTAATAAGAGGAGCATTATAATTTTCTTTTTTGAAAAATTCTATACCTATACAGTAGAAAATTCAGCCAGCAGGAAGCTTTTTTTGTTACTGGGTTTATAACAGGGACCAAGCAACAGAAAATGTTGACGGTTGGAGACAGTTTTTAAAAGAAACCAGAACACTGTAACTTATTGCATTCATTGTGTATGACAAACCAAAGTCATCCATCTATATAGCCAACAGGCTTGAGGCAAAAGGCAGTACAGGTTAAGATCAGTTGTAAGGAACTGTGTATGTTTATAGTGTGTGAAAACACTGTGAAGTGTTATGTAGATTATTTACTTAACATTTTACGTAAATATTTATAGTTATGGAGGGAGAAGCTAGGAAGACACAAAATGATGTTAAACTAAGAAGAAATGCAAAATAATAATGGTGTTAGATTATTCAAGTAAAACGAATGTTAGTAAGCTAGTAAAAGAAAAGCTATGGCTACCAGATGTTCAGAAACAGTAACGTATTCAATAAAAAAGTAATGAAAGGACCTCTAAGGATGCCATCAAAAAAGAAAGCAAAAAGACGGGGAAAAAAACCACATAGTTTAATGCAATATGATGGAATGAAGCAAAACAGAGTGCAGCGCTTCATTCATTCTTTGCTGTTTGAAAACATGTCACCCACGTTATATGTAATTCTGTCAAGGGTAAACAGTTTATCACTTCATATCTCCATACTTGTTTGATAATATTTATTTATGCCTGCAAAATCATATTTTGAAGCGTTAAAAATACAAAGAGAAGAGATAAAGTGTAGATGAAAATTAAATCTTACAATAGCCTTAAATAGCAGTGCAGATATTTTACTATTTGGTGATGTATCATTCACAAGATAAATAGATTGGTGGACTGATCACAGCTGAGCGAGTTCTATTCCTCGTACTCTCAGAAAATGTTCTGAAGGGTATTTTCTTATATATATGGTTCGGATGTCATAATTACTAGAATAAGTTATTCTCTATCATTTTTGGGAGCTTGCTAAAATACTTGAACCTGGATTTATGGTCAAGGAAGCGTTTGACACATTATTTGGTGATGAAAATAATGTAGAAGATACTTTTGCTGGTCATCCTGACTACAATATTTTGACATAAGGTTGCAGCAAGTGAAGATGGTGGAATCCCTGATAATCTCTGCAGAAAACATCTTGCTGAGGCATGCACTACAGATGGAAGATAATTATTACGTGACCAAGACATCATGTGATCAGAGTCCAGACTGAGGGAAAAGTACATCCCTCTTAATCAGAACAGACACTCAGTTTACTTAAAAGTGCAAAATGGATATGTGGAGATACAAGACTACCACCAACACTTTAACACAACTAAAATACCCCAAGCAAAGCAACAAATGTGAATGAGGTCTTCGAACTTTTTCTTGACAATGAACTAATCGACTTCAGTGTTGAAGGATTCTGGGCCTGGACTGAATTCAGTGCATCACTAGTGTAGCAATTTAGTTGTATCCAAGGAGTCATGGCCTTCCAGATTGCAACAAAAGAAGAGTCATTAGCAAGGCCTGGATTTGATGACCTATAAATAAGGGCGACTAAAATGGTTTTAATTTTTTTAAAGATTTTTGTTTATATAAAAAGCAAAAAGTGGTGTTATATGTTTTTATTCACAGGCTCTAGTTCTTAAGTGCTGAAGTCATCTTTACAATGAGATCTTATATAGACGACTTATTCCATTTCTGGAAAATAGAAAAATATAAGTTAATAATATCTTAAAATTGTCTATGCTTTGATATACTGAATTTTTAACAAGAGTTGTTGGCACACCTTACTCAAATGCTTCTTAAAGAATGGTACATCTTTCTGTATAGTGATCAACTCTGCCACAGATCTGATCTATAGTGTGCCTACAGTTCCCACAATTTTCCTTTGTATTTTCTTAGTTTTGCCAGTACTGCTTGTGAAGCACTAATTAATGTAGCTTGTTTTGACGCCTTAAGTTGTGTTAGCTGCTGAAGCTTTTACAGAAAACTTTGATTAAAGATGCCATCACTAGGTTTAGTTTCACAGTTCATCGAGTTTTCCTGCAAGAACATGCATTGTTAGATATGATGATTTTTTCAGGAATGTAATAAGATCTGTCAGAGAGAATGAAATATCAGCAACAAAAACAACTTCCAACTTCAATGTTTGAACTGTCAAGAGGAAGCTTTTAAAAAGTTGATTCCAGCATTGACATCATCAAACGACATGAATTATTCCACAATGTTTTCAATATTTTTTGAAAGATAGTAAACAGGTCTGAAGTAGGAGTTCCACCTTGTACACACTGGTATGGAGAACCAAGCAATCATATCTTACTCCATCTGATATTTCACCCTCAAGTTCTTCCTCTTTCTGGTGCTTAGAAATCTATTCTTATTTTTAATGACAGAAATGAACAGGTCATCCAGTTCATCTTCAAAGACACTGCCAATGTTATTCAACTTGTGTGCCATTGCACATAGCATTTTCCATCAGCCACTGCAGCATTTGAACTCGCTGTCATATACCTTGCAGAATCAGTAATTGCAATAACAAAAACATTTTCCCACTCTTCCTTTGTAAGCAAATGCTGAAGATAATTATGTTTTTACCGCCTGTACATCTTTTATACTGGTAAATATTGAGATTCCCTATTGTTTTACTTTTATATTGGTAAATATTGGGATTCCCTATTGTTTTACCTGCTTTTTCAAAATTATTTGTAATAATGAATTTTTACCCACTGTGATCTGATAAAGCACTATCAGTGATTTCTATACTATAATCTATGATGTTTGAATTGATTATTAATTGGTCAGTTGCGATTTGAGATACATTTGATATTCAAGTATGAGTATTCACAACAGCTTTCATGCCATTGGAGAGGAGTAACTGTGTCAGACTATTTGTTTGGATATTCTGTAAGAAAGTGGATATTTATGTCGCCCAAAAAAAAACAGGTTTTCCGTTTTCTCTGGAAGAAGTCTATAATTATTATTTCTAAATTATCTATTAATTGTTCAGCACAACTACTTAGATTTTTGTATATACATACAAATTATAACTTTCTGCTCCAGCAGCTCTACCATGATATTTCAAAATGTTCATTGCATACCAAGCCATCAAAAATTCTCTTAAACTTTATATAATACTTTACAAATGTGTAAGAACCTCCCATTGCTTTTCTCTTTTTCTACAGTAATAATTACCTATGAAAAACCTGGTAAGCTTTAAAATTAGATTTCATCATGCTTCAGCCAGTGCTCCATTTAAGGCTGGTTCACAACAACCAAAATCAGTAACCAGAACGAGAATAAGGAGGTTGAAATACATGTATTCTAGTGGGAGCATTCACAATCGACGGGAAGCTTTCCCAGGTGTTCTCCATTAAATGCTGGTTCACAACAACAAGAACAGTAACCTGAACAAGAATGACAAAGTTGAAATACATGTATTCTAATGGGAGCGTTCACAATTGATGGGAAGCTTCTTCAGGCTCTGGGAATGGGGAAGAAGACTTGGCCAAGTTTTCACTTTCTCATTCTCGGACATGCACAATCCATATTGTGCATATTAAAACACTTCACTGTAGGGGTTATGCAGCTGTGACATGAAACAGCTGCTAGTGCTCTCTATAGTTGCAAGTTGGAAACATGAAACTGGAAAAAATTAGTAGCATATGTGCTTCCTAACCTCAGATCCTGACACCCGCAGTTGGTTCTTCTAGTGAAAGGATCACCTGTAGTTTGTTTATATGAAACTCAAAACTGGCTATTGCCTCAAAAACAATAGCAAAAACTACAAAGAACAAAAGCCAGCAGAAACTAACAAAAACAATCAATAACATTAATGTACGCCGATGATGATGATGATGATGATGATGATGATATGGGGCTTAAGGGTGCTCAACTGCTATGGTTAATAGCACCCTTACAATGTATAAAATAGAAAATTGAAAAGTCAAAAAACTAAAAACCCACACACAAAGCCGCTTGGTCAAAAACACTAAAAAACACAACAGACCAAAGACTAAAATCTACACACTAAAATCAAGGTCACTAAAAGCATAAAACAACGTGTCAAGAACTGTAGAATGCAAGGGACATGAGCGCCTTATGTCCGTTGGGGAGAAGAGCCCCATTAAAACTGACAATATAAAATCTCTAAGCTAAAAGACGCTCAGCGCATCAAATGCGCCGATTAAAACCAATGTCACTCATAAAATGTAAAAGACATTCTACAGCATGCGTGTCATCTGCCAAAACGTTGGCTATTCCAACAGGCAGACCCACGCGAATGCGCAGTGGAGTTAAAACTTGACACTCAGTTAAAATGTGACGCACCGTTAAGGGCGCATCACACTGCTGACACAGTGGAGCGGGGTCACCACTGAGCAGGTAACTATGACTAAAAAGGCAATGTCCAATTCGTAAACGGGCTAAAAGTACCTCTGGAACGAGTGGAACGACGTGTGGAACGAGAAGAGGTACCCCAGACTAACGGTAGAGGTTTAACCTCCCGCAATTTGTTCCCCCGGAGGGCCGTCCACTCATCGCGCCAAAGCGAGAGGATGCGGCGACGTAAAATAACACACGAATCTGACGAGGGAACAACAGAGGTAAAAAATCTGGGTAATAAAATCGCCGATTTGGCAGCGGCATCGGCAGACTCGTTCCCTGAGATGCCCACATGACCTGGAATCCACATGAAGGAGACGCGGATGCCAGAGGCACCAAGCGAGTGGACCAGGTCATGTATGCGCTGTACGAGGGGGTGGTAATTGTACAGAGCGCGAATACTTTGAAGAGCACTCAGGGAGTCTGAACAAATAAAACAGTGCCGTAAGTCGTACCGCTGGACGTATAAAAGTGACTGATAAATACTAAAAAGTTCGGCGGTAAAAATCGAACATTGCCCGGTAAACGAAATGTAAAACTACGATGACCATCAACAAAGGCACACCCTACTCCAACATCAGTCTTAGACCCATCAGTATATATAAAATGAAAGTCTTCGTACTGCGCCTGAAGTTCTAAAAAAGCCGATCTAAGAACTGAAGGGGTCGCATTCTTCGACATTGACGTCAAGCCAAGGTGACAGTGGACCTCAGCGCGCAACCATGGAGGAAAGCGCGTTTCCCCCGCTGGGAAGGGCCAGCGCTGGCATAAAGTCCAAATGCCGAAGAAGCTTTCGACATCGAACCCCTGGAAGGAGCAAGGCAGAGGAGCTAACGAAATATTGCCGATCAAGCGAATCTTCGTAAAATACCTCGAAAGACGGGTGGTCAGGCAAGCTTGAGAGTCGACAGGCATAGCTGCACAAAAGCATCTCACGCCTGAAGGACAGCGGAGGCTCTGCAGCTTCAGCATACAGAGTGGGCACAGGGCTGGTTGGAAAGGCCCCCGTAGCGACTCTTGTGCCACGATGGTGAATGGCATTCAATCGACGTAATAAAGATGGACGCGCCGACGAATAGACAATGCACCCGTAATCTAGCTTGGATCGGACCAAAGAGCGATAAAGATGTAGAAGGACGGTCCGATCAGCTCCCCAGGATGTGCCACTTAAAACACGTAAAAGATTAAGAGAACGGTCACACTTTGCTTTTAAAAACGAAATGTGCGAAATCCAGCTCAGCTTCCTATCAAAGATCAACCCCAAAAATTTCGCCTCGTCTGCAAACGGAAGTATCCCTGGCCCAAGTTGGAGAGAGGGCGGAGGGAAAGCCTTCCGGCGCCAGAAATTGATACAGACGGATTTTTCGGCGGAGAAATTAAAGCCGTTGGCGTTACTCCAAGCGTAGAGGCGTTCGATTAGACAGGTCCGCCGCGAACTGCAATAAATGGCAAAATCGTCAACAAACAGGGACGATGAAATGCCAGGTGGAATACAATCAACAATGGGGTTGATAGCAATTGCAAAGTGTGACACTGAGTACAGAGCCCTGCGGTACTCCGTTCTCTTGAATAAAACGACTAGATAAAACCGAGCCCACGCGTACACGAAAGACGCGGTCCGTCATAAACTCCCGAAGAAATTTGGGAAGACGACCGCGGAAATTCCATGCATGGAGTGTACGTAAAATGCCGCCCCTCCAACAAGTGTCATAAGCTTTCTCTAGGTCAAAAAATACAGCCACTGTTTGACACTTTCTCAGAAATCCGTTCATAATATGCGTCGACAGAGACACCAGATGGTCGACGGTAGAGCGATGCCGACGAAATCCAGAAGTTTGAGACTCAAGCCACCATGTCAACCGCCCGTTGATCATACGCTCCATCACCTTGCAAACGCAACTGGTGAGGGAGATAGGGCGGTAGCTGGAAGGTAGTTGATTATAGACCCGTAAGAGAAAGAGCTTACTGTCGGCTGAAAGGTTCTTTAACAGCAGAACATGAATGCCATCCGGCCCAGGAGCGGAGTGCCTAGAACAATGAAGAGCGTGCTCCAGCTCCCTCATTGTAAAAATGGCATTATAACATTCCGTATTAGCAGACCGAAAATTATAGGTTGCGGAATCCAGCCGGTCTTTGATAGAGCGAAAGCCGGCGGAATAATGGTCTGAACCGGAAACCGCCTCAAAGGCAGCACCCAGAGTGTTAGCGATGGTAGCCGGATCCACTATGGTGGCATTGGAAACCTGAAGGCCAGAAAAAGTACAATGCGACACTTTGCCTGAGAAGCGATGAAGTTTATCCCAAACAGATGAAGGCGCAAAGCGATTAAAAGACTCGACGAAACGAGTCCACGACGCCTTCTTGCTATCCTGAATTATGCGACGAGCCCTGGAGCGCGATTGTTTAAAAGTCACCAAATTATCAAGTGTAGGGTGTCGCCGAAACACCCTAAGTGCAGTTCTACGGGCACGAACGGCGTCCCGACAATCCTCGTTCCACCACGGAACAGGCGGTCGCCGAGGTTGAGAGGATGAACGGGGAATTGCGCGTTCGGCGGCAGAGAAATCGTAGACGTAAGGTGCTGCACTAGTTGGTTAATGTCGGTAAAGGGCTGGTCGTCAAAATGCACGAGGCTGGAATACAAGCTCCAGTCGGCTTTCCTGAATATCCAGGTAGGTACTCTAGAATGCTGTACGTGGTGTGACAGAAGAAAAACGATGCAGGGGTAATGGTCGCTGGAGTAGGTGTCAGCGACGACGTTCCACTGCAGACGACTAGCAAGCTGGAGAGAGCAAACGGCAAGGTCCAAGTGAGAAAATGTACTGGAAGAATCTGAAAGAAACGTAGGCTCACCTGTATTGAGAATAGAGAGATTGAACTAATCAAAAATGTCAGAAAGAAGAGTTCCCCTCGCACAAGCCCTTGGCGAACCGCACAGGGGGTGATGGGCGTTAAAATCTCCCAACAGAAGAAACGGTGTTGGGAGAGCGGACAGGAGAGCTCGAATGTCCGCGGGAGCAAGGGGAGACGATGGAGGTGAATACACAGAGGAAACAGAAAAGAAAAAACCGGGTAACTGCAGTCTAATGGCAACAGCTTGCAAGTCGGACGTAAGAGTGAGACGTTGAAAATGAACGTCGTTACGCACTAACATGACACCTCCATGAGCAGGAGTACCCTCCTCCGGTTCAAGGTCGTAGCGAACCGGAGTATATCCTCGGAGATCAAAAGGATCGTGAGGGCGAAGCTTAGTCTCCTGCAAACACACGACCATAGGCGAATGGGAACGCAATAAAAGTTCCCTATGCGATCGTGCACCACGTACATTCCAGGTCAGGATAGCCATTAAGGAAAAGGGATAAACTGTCTACTTAGAAGGGCGGCTTAAAATTACCTTTTGTTTAACCTTTGGGCTCGGGCTTTTGGTATGGAGTTGGTCAGACTCCATAGCCTCCTCGAAGGGAGGGCCCACGCGCTCAGAGCCAGAAACCGATTCAAGCGCCGAGAATCGGTTCTGGGTGGCGATGGGTGCCGCTGAGCGCGTTGTCCCAGGAGCGTCCTGGGACTGCGACCTCCGAGGAGAAGGTGAACTTTTCTTACCGCGCGCACGCGGAGGGTCCTTCAGAAAATCTTCCCTACGAAGTTTCTGCTTTGGTTTCTTTTCAGCGGCTTGCGACTTCAGTGCCTTGGGACCAGCTTTAGATGGCTTGCTAACTATAGCAGAAATGGACGGCCGGATGGTAGTGGCGGTTAATGCAGTCATGGTCCAGGTCTGAGTTTCGGCATCTACTCGTGGTACTGGCGAGGCAACAGAACTAAATGTACCAGATCGCAGGAGAGAAGGTTGGCGCGCATGGTAACGCCTCCGGGCTTCGGCGAAGGAGTTTCTCCTTTACCCGGATCTCCTAGATCGCCTTCTCGTCCAAGTACCGCGGACAGTCCGCAAACGACGCAGAATGAGACCCTTTGCAGTTAACGCAGACGGGCTGTGGAACAGGTACCTTAGTGTGACGGCTGGCTACATGAGGCACAGATGGTAACGGCACTCTTACAGGAGACTTACGTATGCCCAAAACGTTGGCATTTAAAACAACGCAGAGGTCTAGGAATATAAGGCCTCACCGCAATGCGTTCGTACCCTGCTGAAATGCTCGTGGGCAGATCGACGCCATCAAATGTTATAAACAGGATACGAGTGGGTACCAATACTCCGTCGCGTTTGGCCTGCACTCGATGCACTGCTGTCACCTTTTGGTCTGAAAGATAGTCTACGAGTTCATCGTCCAACATATCATCGAGGCTATGGGTGGTAATGACGCCTCGACAGGAATTCAATATGCGGTGCTTCTCCACACGGACGGGATAGCCGTGGAGAAGCGTAGCGCGCAACAAGGTCTTACTTTGCTGATCGGACTTCGTTTGTGCTAATAAGGAACCATTCCGTAGACGAGTGCAGGACTGAACCGCACCAGCAATAGCATCAATGCCCTTTTGAATAATGAAAGGGTTCACCTTCTCAAAACTTTGCCCTTCTTCAGTTCGTGAAATGACCAAGTAACAACCAGTTGTCGGTGGTGTCACTTCTGTTACATAAACTTTTCGGCGCTTGTTGGTATTAATGGAGAAAGGGTGCTCCATAGCGAAATAAATCCTCCACCATTGCAACCGTCTCCGACCTGGGCTCTGACTTCCCGGGCGTTACCCCGGCTTGGGTGAGTGGCCTATCTATACCTATCTCACCCCAGGGTCACACCTCCCAGAACATAGACAGAGGGACCCAATCGCCTTCAGAAGTCAGCAGCTCATGCAATGGCCCCCCGCGGGACTGCAGTTGAACAGCGGATACGAACACAAACCCTACATGACGACCCCGGGTGGTGGGGATGACGCCATTACCCACTCACCCAGCTGCGCACCTCGTGCGCGGGTATCCGTCAGGCTGTGTCCACGGAGGATTAAAAGAAAAGCTTAAAAGAAACTAAAAGTATGTGGGCGTTTCGCACTCAAGGTAGGCCGGCGAAGAAGGAAAAGAGATGAGTAAATGAATGGAAGTGGTGCGAAATGTGCATAAATAGAAGAGAGAATAAAGAAACGATGGCGAGGGCGTCATGGAATGAAATGCACAGAACGCACAAGAGCCTACCTTGAGTCCCCCGGTCACGAGAACGAACCCACCTCGACCGGAAGGGGATGAAACGATGAAGATGGCGATGATTGGCTCGGGAACCCCCGGATACACCAACACACGTACTCTCATAAGGTGAGCCCCTGGGGGGATGTACGCCATTAAATACAGGTATGAAAGCTTGGTACGACTAGAGGAATTGGAAATGTAATGGTTCTGCATTTAGATGTTTACTCTATCGAATTTTGACGTTGGCTACCCACATTATGTTGGCTGAATTGGAAGCAGATGATAAAACATCATTGGTTGGTTAAAAAGAAATGAAATCCCAATGTGCAAAATCGACTTTCCACTTTGTGATTGATATGATCGATATGCATTCCCATTCTCATTACCCAGCTATTGTGAACTAAAATCTTGTATGCTGCATTGCTTCCTGTTATCATTTCCAGTTTGGTTACCATTCTCAAGCTATTGTGAATAAGACTTAATCCTGTATTATCTACCGTTTTTAATTTATGGTTTATAAGTATCTCCAAGTTCACTTTTTTATTTATAGTACTGTGCATGTTTTGGTGGAATGTAATTTTTTTGTTTAATTTTTTACAGACGTTTGGATTAAAACTCTCATTAAAATGCTTCTTTTGTGCAAATGAATTTTGTTTTCACTTATGTGTAAAGTTGATGGCAGTTTTTGCTGCATACATCTACGCTATGGTCAGATTCTTTTAGTAAACTAACATTGGAAACCTTTTCATCCACCGTATCTGTTGTGTTTGCCTTCATTATGGATGAGGTTGCCCAGCACATCTCTCCAAATTTGTAGGAGCCTCCACAATTTGGATGCATGCTTTAAAATACTGATTTATTCTATCCTTACACATGACATGTATTAATATTCCTGCATATAGATAACACAAACAAACTGCAGCTAATTATACCTATTTTTTCACTAATTGTTCTAACATGATACTTGTTTTATTGTACAGCTTAAGTGGTTTCTTTGGGAAATATTTGGAAACAATGAAAAACAGATCCAAGTGCCCTTTAATATATTTTTTCTCTTCTTTCAGTTGTGACCTCTGCCTCTACTAAAGAAAGGCTTACACCCAAATGCTTTACTACACATATTCAAAAAATGTTGATGCTTACATTTCTAATAAAGTTGCATTTACGGATACCTGCATAAAGCAAAATGCAATCTGAAGAAAAGTTATGTTATGATCACAGTGTTTCTGCATCAGAAAATGAAAACTCGTTACTCATTACTAAAACTAAATTATAATTGTCAACAATAGAATCACTAACTATAGAGACAGGATTAAACTACCAACAATAATACTGATTTTAGCTTAATATTGTTGCAAAACAGGCATAGCAACAGCCTTTTCTCAGGGCCAGGACCAATTGGTTAACTGATTTTGTGTATTTAGATGGCAGCAGTGTTGCTGGTCTTGCAAGCACTAACTGCAATAGTGTTTTCTCTCATTTTATTATGAATGTACACCAACTAAGATATAAGGAGCAAAATATGAATATGCTGCTATATGCTAAGATAATTTAATTCAATAGATTAATTTGACAAACTTCCTTATCCGCCCCTCTGCACTTCCACCAGTAGGGGGAACTTTGTGCCTCTCGATTCACTTCAGAAATGAAGAGCTGCCAACATTTGAGTCAGAAACACAGTAAAATGACAGGGTCCTGTGGTTTCGAAATTTAGAGGTTAGGCTATGATGCCTAGGTTAATGTGTGTATATGAACACGATTACAGGGTGCTGTGGTACTGAAATTTAGCTTGAAATTAGGTTATGAAGCCTAGGTTGGTGTGAGTGTGTGTATATGAACGGGATTCAAATAACCTGTTTTTGCAGATTACACTTGTGCCATTTGGGTTGGCAGTTTATTCTGCACATGCACAGTAATAACAAGCTGGAGTCTTTTGTTGATATTCCACATCTACTTCAAGTAGAACATCCGCTCCTCCAAGGACCAACAGCAGTGCCAGATCATTAACTCTTATACATGACCAACTAAGACTCACTACTCTCTTTGCCTGCACACTCGTGGAAATTATTTGGGCCAGGTACACTGGCTATACCAATGAGAACACACTATAATACAAAGATGAGGAAATAAGCTATATCAGATATGAAACATCACTGTTGCTCACCTTATATGAAACCAATTTTATACTCTTACCTTTGCTGATGCATGTCCCATATCACTAATAGAATTACACAGTCATACTACTTTATCTAATAAACAAAAAATTAAATACACGCTGTTTTTGTACACGACTTTCCTATCAAATTATAACAGTAGCCCAACAAATGCTGCCCTTTACAACAAAATGAATGCTGCAAATTCATACACATTTTAGGCAAAGCATGCAGGCCATGTAGGAGAGCAGTGAATTTGATCATAGTTGGCCATGTTCCTATGTGAAATAGTGCTGGTAAGGTAGTTCTTCATATAGCAGAGTATTGAAAATAATCTCTGTTGCCATTCACTATCCAACGAGTCCATTTACCTAAAAGTGTTACACATTAAACAATAAGAACACTTCTCTGATTTCACATTATTTTAGGACAGTGGTGCAAAAAAGAATTTGTACAGACATTTAAACTGTCAGAATGGAAGCTTGTTTTAATATATGATTTGGAAGGATTTTTTACATAAGAAGGGAGGGAGGAAGGCTATATCTCAAAATCTCCCCTTCTGGCTCTGCCAGTGTTACAATATGACCCATGTTAGCTTCTCCATTTTAAAAAAAGTGAAAATGTAAGTGAATTGCTGCTAATTATACATTTCATTTGTTGTTCACATGTACTTGTTTATTCCTACACCTGAGGTGGTTTCCAATGCTGAGAATTAATAACATACACTCATATTTCGGCAATACTGGATATACCGGGATCCAGTATTTAGCTGCCATTTTCAGCTTCCCCTCCAAAGAAAAAGATGCTCCCACCACTGTTATGATTGCTGTCTCATGGCACTCTGGGAAAAAAGGAAGTACGTGGGCCAGGTGGGGGAAGCCACATGGTCACTGGCAGACAGGTGATCAGAGAGGAGATGCAGGAGGGGCTTGGGATTTGTTTTAAAGGAATGAGTCAAGTAAGGGAAAGCTTGCGTGTGAAATGAATACATTGCAATTTATTTACTTTAAAGGAATGGGTACAGGAAAGGATAGTTTGCACATTACAGGAATACATTGCAATTTATTTATTTTAAAGGAATAGGTCAAGGAAAGGATAGTTAGCACACTAAAGGAATACATTGTAATTTATTTTAAAGGAATGGGTGAAGGAAAGGAAAGTTTGCACATGAAAGAAACACATTTTGGGATGGGACAAGGAAGGGATAGTTTCCATGTAAAAGGAATACAGTTTATTTTAAAGCACAAAAAACATCACCTCGATGTGGTTCATTTTGCTGCTGTCTCCGACAACGAAAGCTCCTACAATGCAGTGATTCCAACTGTAGCAAAATTTGAACCATTGGGAGACATTGTGGCAAAAAACAAAAAAGTGGGACAATGTATTGACTTTTGTGAATTTTAATTTTAAAAACTCAGACAACTTAAACTATCGTAAACGCCAATGCCGCATATTAGGTAACTATTCCGAGGGAAGTAGGCTTGAAGAATCTCTCTGTTACTGCTTATACTTTATCGCAAGCAGTAGCAGTAGGTCTAGCAGTATAAAACATATCCACTATACAGATAGCAGATAAGGAATAACCTGGGTATCAGCAAGTTTATGCTACGATAACCTAATCTACCTTAGGCAACATGATAAAACACTCTGAGGCATAATCGGAGTTGTGATGCAATACAAGCAATTCATAAATATATCATGGTTAGTGGTGCTGATTTTTAGATTTTGAAACCAGAAATTTAGTGTCTTGATTTAGCATTTATACATTTGAACTTTAGCATTTATAGCATTTTGAATAAAAACATACAACTGATAAACCAGTAATATCCTTTGACATAATCGTACCGCAAAATTAAAATCACAAACTAAATTGCACTTTTTTTAGCTTAATACAGCTTAAAGCAACAAAGACAAAAATAGAATCAATACAGGCTAAAAGCATAACACAGAAAAAAGAGAAATTGTGATGCCAACCCAGATTAATAAAGACAATGCATAAAATTAATTCAAATAGTGGTGTTGATTTTTAGATTTTGAAACCAGAAATTTAGTGTCTTGATTTAGCATTTATACATTTGAACTTTAGCATTTATAGCATTTTGAATAAAAACATACAACTGATAAACCAGTAATATCCTTTGACATAATCGTACTGCAAAATTAAAATCACAAACTAAATTGCACTTTTTTTAGCTTAATACAGCTTAAAGCAACAAAGACAAAAATAGAATCAATACAGGCTAAAAGCATAACACAGAAAAAAGAGAAATTGTGATGCCAACCCAGATTAATAAAGACAATGCATAAAATTAATTCAAATCATGCAAGTTCATAAATCCAACTACCTGAATGGATTCATAGAACCTATCTCAACATTTTGTTGTCTCATTGCTGTTCTCCTGTCATAACAATTTCATTCTACTTAGAGAATTATTTTTCACCACCTACACACTAAAGATAGGATCCCAAATACATTGCAGATAGTCTACATCAGAGGTGGGCAGAGGTTAGTTTTGTGCTGACAACAGAACGCAACCCTCACATTAAACACAGAAGTAAGGCACTGCTGCAAGGGAAGGGGGGGAGTTATGGTTGTAGAGCTCCTGCAGCAACAGTTGATAGCAGTTTAGTTCACTATTATATCGTGTTTAAGTTGACTTTCTGCATTTTTTGGAAGGTCTTCCACTCTCCTTGTAATGGTTCAAGATAAATTAATGTTATTAAAATTGGGAAGTTCTTGAGGTCACATGATTTCTACAGCTTTTATCATACTGTCAGAAATTCACCCTTTTGAAAAGGTTTTAGGGACCAAGCTATCTCCTAGGTAAGTCTATAACTAGCATATTTAATTTTGTATTTACAGCTATCAATTTTTGGGACTTTCTGTACAATTATCTTTGCAGTTTACTCCTGCAATAGTTTTGCATGTTCAATTCCTAAAACTAATAAATAAATAATAATAAACTACAATAACTTCACCGTACAACACTTTTAATTTCACCATATGAAGCATTACAACTAATGTAGTGTCTTTGGATGTTGACTCTAAATGTGCCATGTAAGTTTTTTGAGCAAATTAAACATTTCACATTCTCTCCTTCTGCACAAATAAATAAAATATGTAATACTCCATCCCGGTACCTTGTTACCTAAACCGGGATGTGTGTTAACAAATTTTCATTTATTAATTGCAATAATACTTATATTATTATTGTACAGATAATTAACTTTAACTATTAAAAAGAAAATAGAGTGCTCCTGCACAGCAAAAACACCATTCTGCATGAAATTTCCATTTTCCGGAAAATGATGGTTCAGTAGACAATGCCATCAAGAACTCCCCACTGGATTGTTTCCTTCCAACCACCCTCTTGCCTCTAGCTAGCAACATTGACCTGGGCTGTGCACGCTTTCAGTCACATTACATTGTGACTACACTGAGTAACAGCACAAGCTTTGCCCACTCTGGTCTACATCTATATTTTTCTGCATAGTTTGTAATACCAGCTGGAAATGAAAATATGCATATACCAAAAAAAAAAGCCTATCTGTATTAATTAAAAAAAAAAGTGATCATTTTGACTTGAATTTTTCAACCCTATTAACATTTGGCCAGCGGTGACAGGATAGGAAAGTTTACCAACCTCGAGAGAGAGAGAGAGAGAGAGAGAGAGAGAGAGAGAGAGAGAGAGAGGGGGAGGCAGTTTTTCACATTTTCTTCCATGCAGCTGTTCAAACTTTTGATGGACTTAAGCAAACATTCCATAAACATGTTTTCATTTTGCTTTTGTTTACATTTGAAAAAGATTCAAGGAATTGCAATACATTTAGCATTTATATAACATTTTAGTATGCTTTTAGCATTTTGATCTAATTTCGTATTTTATAGCATTCTCAAAACACATTGAGCAGTGGTTTACAGGTCATGAAAAATGAAAATACAAGCCTGTTTGAGCATTTTGTGCTATATTGTAATTTGTGAAAAACCAACATCCCTAATCGTGGTGCATGCAGGGACATACAAATAAAGACATACACATAGCAATTGTTTCAAAGCAAACCACATTTTAGAAAACCAAAATAAAAACCAGCAAAATCACTAAACAGGCTATTTCATAATTTCCGTTAAAAAATCTGTCCTGCATCAAATACATTTTTTGCCCGTCATACAACTTTAAAATCTGTCAATTTACTGCACCATATTCATGCAATGAGACGATGATGCATGTAACTTACATATAAATGGGTACTTCCGCGATAGCTCACATAGTATCATGTTACTTAAATCATTTTTCCTCCATAACTCCATCTTACCTTAATAGTCAATCGATGGAAGTACATGGTCTATAACTCCCCTTTAACTTTGTTTATATTACACCACTCCAGAAGTTTATCACTGTTCTGGTTCTTCCCTTCCCTCAGGGTTCATTTCAAGTTGCAGTATTACATTGTCAAGTCAAGTGTTGTGCAATATAAATTAGTGGGTTACTTTTAAGTGTTACCATTATAATGAGTGATAAAGGGCATTCCACCCATAAGAAAAAAATACCATGGATAAATTGTCTAAAGATAAGAAGTGGGAAAACAGTTGCTTTCAGAAAAATGGTTGCAAGAGGATATTTTTTTTTTTGGAAATGGTTACAACCAGCTAAGGAGGACAGTACAAAAGGTAAGTGCAGAGCTTGTAATGTTGTTTTGGGGACAAAAAGAAGCAATCTTTTAAAACAGTGTAAGCCAGAAACACTAGAATCTAAAAGGTACTGCCAGCATAAAAATTCCTCAGGTAATTAGCAAATTAATTTATTTACATTTTGCTAAAAAATGTATGATGATTAAATTCATTTTAACTTAATCAGAAGACAAATTACCAACAGAGACTATAATATTTTTGCTATGACTTTTAGTAATGATTCTTGCAATTTTGAACATTTTTCCATTTCAAAACAACAACTTGGTATAATAAGCAGAATATGATATCATCAATTCTTCTGTTTCTTGCTTTACAGATATTTCACACAATAAAAGAATAGAAAAGTGCTAGAATTGCTGACAGAAGATTTAGTTTGTTAGTTGCCATCCATAATTTCAGTTTCAAGTCTGTTCAGCATATTGGTCTAAATTGAACTTTAAAGATTCAGCAATTGCCAAGAATGTTAGTCAAGGTCGCACTAAATGTACAAGTATCGCTCAAAATGTTCTCGCTTTAAAACTCAAGGATGATTTAAGCAAAGAACTGTAAGATAATGAATTTTCTATCCTTATAGATGAGAATATAGATATCAGTAATATGCAGCTGCTTCATATAGTAGTAACATATATACATAATGAGGAAATCAAAACCAAACTTCTTGATGTGATTCCCATTGGTAGTCATGAAGGTACTGTAAAGGGGTTCTACAATTTGTTCAAAAATTGCCTAGCAAATACAGCTAACAGTGTAGAAAATACCATAGGCTTTTGTTCTGACACTGCAAGTGTTGTGTTAGGCAACAATGAGTCATTTAAAATCCATCTCATAACAATCCACAAATATTCATTAATGGTTGTGTATGCCATTCAACACATCTAGTGGCTGTAGGAGCATCCCAAGAAATTCCTATGTTGAAGCATTATTGCAAAACGTGTCAAATTATTTTTCTCGTTCCCCTAAAAGGCACAGTATCCTGGAAGAATTTAAAGAACTTACGCAAGCTCCTGAATTATAAAGCTGCAAGTCCCAGACAAACATGATGGCTGGCATTATCAAATCGTGCTAATTGTATTCAATAACAGAATGCTGAGTTGTTTAGAGTGGCAGAGTTTGAAGACAAAAATCCAGTACATAGTATGATTTTGCTGAACTTCAGAATCTTTATCTTAAGGCACTTCTTTGCTTTTTGAATAATGTTTTGCCAATTTGTAATCAGTTCAATGCAATGTTCCAGTCTCAAATTGTCCTAGTGAAAGATTTGTATCCCGAAAGTAGGAGATTTGTTAGAATGATGGCAGTAAATTCTCTAAAATATTCATGTTTCTCAAATGATGAAAAGTTGGATAAATTAAATGTTTTTGATTCTCAGCCTTCCTCCCAATAAAAGAGGTAAATGTTGGTCAGGACACCATGGAATTGCAAACAGGATGCAATGAGAGGGACAAACAACAGTTCAAGCTTGTCTGTGTTAAGTTTTATCAGAAATGTGTGAGTGAAGCATACAGAAGGTTCCTGATCAACAAGCTGTTTAGGAAAATGTCATTCGTTATTCCAAGCAACGCTTTGGCTCCAGATGCACATTAAAAGTATGATGTATTAGAACTTACTAATAAATAAATAAATAGGAAAATTAGGTAACAGTAAAGAAACACTACAAAAATTTCAGAATCTAAAGAGTTACTTTTTTGGAGAAGAAGAAAAAGTTAACTAAATCAATCATTATGCATTCTGGTGCAGAGTAGCAGAAATAGAAAGTTTTGAAGGGAAGTATGTCTTCTCAAATATTTCAAAATTGGCTGAACTATTACTTGTGTTGCCACTTGGAAATGCTGATGTGGAAAGAGTCTTCTATGAAGGCTGATAGAGAGTCCAAAAAAAGGAACAAGCTTGAACCTCTAACTCTGAGACTTCATAACAGTAAAAATTGATCTTCAAAACAAAAGCAATTGCCATATTTCATATCCAATAGCTGATGAGCACGTAAATGAATTTGGGAAATCTATGTACAATTTTTCAAGAAGTGCTACAGTGACAACAGAATCTTCCGACAGTGATGAACCTTAAAATACAGTAGATAGCCTGTACAGATACCCCTTCAGTTATTTTCCGTGATAATTTATTATAATTTTATTAAACTCCTTAAGAGACTTAACTCAAGTACAGCAACAACAAGAACATCTCACTGCCATTAATCTGTTGTCTTGGTCATCTGATACCTCATAAAGGTATGTTTAATTTCTTATAATAATTACTTTTGTATTTTTTTGGCAGAAGTTTGCTTGACCTGTTAGCATTATAGCTAAAAGACGCATTCACTCGAAAGAGTTCAACACGGAGATGTAAGAAAAGGATAATGATGGGGGCAATCATGTGGTCACAGAGAAAGGGTTTATGGTGCTCTCACCTGATCGGAGATGTAACAGTTGTGGGGGCACCTTTCTTGTTCGGAGGGGAAGCAAACAATGGGCGAATATGGTAGGTATATGCTGGGTCCTGCTATATGCAGTATTTGTCATCTCACCCATTTACTCCCAGAAACATGTTGAACATTAAGATTTAAATTCTTTGCTACATAGAATAACACTTAAAACAGTTCTGATCCTCTCATACAGATGTACGTTTATAGACACAAAAGTTCTATTTAATGCAGTACATAACCTCTAGTTAGTGTTTGATTGTTTGTTTATTCATTTGGTCCCACTGTGAGCAACGCTCAGGGACATTGAACATGTTATACAATTATGAAATATACAGCATAACTAATAAATATACCCAGCACCAAGAATTTTTTTAAGAACATTTCTTTCTCTCCCCACACCATATGTTATCTAAGAAATGAAAATTTGCAAACCATCACCATTCCAAGAGTAAACATTTCAACAGGCATTACAGTAGGATGATAAAAAATAAATGTAAGTCACTCATACGGCATCTGCCCTATGTATTGAATATTTATATGTTGCATGACATATTAAAAAATTCCTCCATAGTATATGGGGAGTGAGTATATAAGAAAGACTTTACCTCTTTCTTAAAGATGTTATGTTAATTAGATTTGCATAATAGTTTTAAGCAGCATGGAAGGTTGTTATAAATTGTTATTGCAGAATAGTAACATCCTTTCTGGAACAGTTTTAAGCTATTTTCTGGTCTGTGCAAATCACCTGCATGCCTTGTATTCTGGTCATGCACAGCAAGGTTCATTGTGAAATTATCATAATTATCTGTAAGGTAGCTCAAGAGAGAATATACATATTCACCAGTGAGAATAAGACTTGTTTTGGGTTTTGAACAAGGATCTACAGGAATGATGGGACCCAACACCACAGATAATACCTATGGCCTTTTTTTGTAATATAAATACTTGCTCGCTATGTGCCGAATTACCCCAGAACATTATTCCATATCGCAACAGGAAGTGCAAGTAGGCAAAATATGCTCTTCTTAAAGCATTTTGGTGGAGCAAATTTTTTAAGTTTAAGGCAAAGCAAGCCAAGCTGAGTTTTGGCAGCATGACTTATTTGTTTTCTCGAGCTGAGCTGTCCATCTATTTGAAGCCCAAGAAATTTTGTATCAGATGCCTTATTTATGGTGTAATTGTTGTGCCTGATTGTTAATTCACTCACTTGTTTATGCTTCGTTTGAAATTGAATAAAATTGGTTTTATCATAGTTTAATGAAAGCTTATTAACGTCAAACCAAAAGTTGAGCTGTTCGAACACTTTGACAGAATTTCTTAATTGCTGATGTACTTTTCAGAGATAAGTACACTGGTATCATCTGCAAAAAGCACAGCTATTGAATCTTCGCCAAGATAACACAGCAGATTGTTCATAAATATTAAAAATAACAAAGGGCCAAGTATAGAACCTTGTGGAACACCTCTAGTAATAACACCTGGTTCTGAATCACAACCATTGATTCTGGTTTTCTGGATCCTATTTAACCTGCAAGCACAAGCTGAATTATTTCCCACGATAGCTTTGATATGCTGGTAGTACTGTAACAAATTCTGTAACAATGGCCTTCCACATACCTTTCAAGCAACAGTTCCTCCTTGTAATAAAGTGTTAGTGGAGAAGTTTCACGCATTATCTTAGTAAACATGTCTTCTCCGGTGTCTGGGTAAAACAATACCCCACGCGTGTGCTAAAGTAATTCCTGAGCTGGAAAAATGGATTTCAGATTCGAGCAAAACAAGGACACGGGAACCTATCTAGACGATAGTGCATGTGAAAATGAGATAAATAGCGAATCTGAGGACGAAAATGACCACATTTCAGAAAGTGATCATGTGATAGATACAGAGCAAGAGGCAGAGGGAGGTGATAATAAAGAGGATGTGCCTTCGACTCAGGTACATTTCAAAGGAAAAAAGACCGCAAAACCAAAACTACATGTAAGAAGTGCTACAAACTGACTTGTAAGTAACATTCGTATTCAGTTTGTGAAGAATGTGTTGGCAGCACTTCTAATAATTAGAGACAAAAAAGTCACCTTTCTAGAACAGGCATTCTTTGTAAACCTGGATTCTGCCATATGAAAAATGAACAATGCAGTGTTAATTTTTCTAAAATACTTATTTTTAGTGTATTACAATGCTATTTAAAAAGTAATTACGTGCATATATAGCAGAGGGCTGATTTGAAATATATGTATGTACACAAGTTGTTTTCGAAAATGTCATTGAATCATTGTAATTTTCGAGTTACTATGTCAGATAAGAACAAAAGTATTAAATATTGTTCAAAACACAATAATGTTGCGATATACATAACTACATTCCAATTAACTTAATAGGTTATGAATTATTTTTTTTTCCAAATTGGGGTAAAAAATACCCCATGCGTGTAGATACGTTACAAAATTATACGGTGTGCTTAAGGGTTAAGTGAGATCTGAACCATTTTATAGTGATATCACTGAAGCCACAAACTTTTAACTTTTGCAGCAAGAGGTTGTGATCTACGCTGTCAAATAGGACAATAGTGTAGATGAAATAGGTGGGCCGAAATAGGTTATATACAAATTCATGTTCGTACGTGTCACAGCGTCAATATTGAGTGTTCCGTAAAATTAAGTCACAAATATTCGTCGTTTCTGTGGCACAATGGCCACCTGTTAACTAATTACGCGATTAGAAATAGATAAAAAATCACACTATTTCACTCTATAGCTGGCACTGTGCCATTAGCATCGGCTCGACTATTAACAAAGACAATGCAGGTACGCTTACACCCAATTGTTGTCTACCACGTTCTTTTCAAACCAACGCCGACAAAGAAAAGTGATAAAAGTAAAATTTGGAAACCAATAATAATGTACAATGTTATCGTGCTTGCTTCCTTTACTCAACCAACCCCCTGTAGCATTTCTGCATGTCAGCTTTACATTCAAAAAAATTAAAGGGAAAACTAAATTAGGCAATATTTTGGGATTGTACGTTTTCGTCTATATTTCTGCACATGATGCCGAGTACGCTGAAGTTCAAAAATACTCTATTACCAACATTATGGAACTTGCGAACATTTACAGCATTCATTTCAAACATGCTTAATACACCATTAATGAAAGAGAAATAACAAATAAAATGCATACTGTGGATCACTGCAAATCCAGTCGCCTTCGCTAATTCGAAAGCGACTATTACCAGGCATGGATTCCATCTATGCGAGGGCTAATACCAATCTCACAATTCGCCTGCCTTTGCTGCAGTTCTTAAATAATATAAACGGAAAAATATTGACCATGAAAGAGAAAAAAACGAACTTTCGTTCACAGTAATTTCCTCTTTGGTTTTTTTAATAACAGCGGCCGTACACCTTGACTGAACTAAAGAAACACCTCGCTTCTTCACTTTAAAGCTCACCCGAACATGGTCATTGTCTTACTACAGTTCAAAAATTCTATGCCTTACTTTCTTCAACCCAGCGCACAGTGGCACAGATTAACCATATAGTCAACTCAATGGTGGGGGTAAGGTGCCGCATAGGGCGCTTTTACGGACCTTTCGGGTGCCCGTTAGCGGAACTAACGCCGCGGTCGGTAATGCAGCTTACGTCATTATCAACTGATCATGCCTGCTGCTAGCCCCGCCCCCCGCTTTCGAAACGTGCGCAAGCCAACTGAAAGGAGTGCAAGTCTCAAATAAAATCACCCGCGTTTTTAATGGTTTTCCCAATCTGGAGAGAAAACCATTAAACGCGCAGGTGACTTTATTTAGAACTTGCACTCCTTTCAGTTCTTACTCATCTGCTAGAATACCGAAATCGGTTTTAATTGTCTTACACTGACAATGTCTTTATACTCATTTTCAGTAAAGTGGGAAAATAGGAAAGGTTGTGGTATGGTATTATGTAATGTTACTCTTTGTATACAGCAGTTTACCATTCATCAACTTAACAGCTGTTAACCTACATAACAGAAATGTCATTGATTTGCATTCTATAATAATATACAAATTATAACATAAATGATATCCTGCCATGTACAAAGAATGTCAGCATTTGGTTATACACAAAACACCACATAATATTTTATCATGTGTATTGAAAAATAAGTGAAATACATCAGCAAAAACAAAAAGCAACTATTCAGTTACACAATTTTTTTTTAATAAAGCCAGCATCTTATGCAACACAAACTTGAGCAAAATTTCCTTCACTAATGTCCCTTGATGCAGATTTAACAAGCATTACATTTTAATAGCTGCTCCTACATTATCCAAATAATCAATTTCTTAGCAAATAATTTGTGATTAGTTATTGCTCTTTGTTGAGTTTTTATTTGGAATATCTGTTGCAATCTAATCTAGTATCTATTTCCAAGGCACTTAAAATAAGCACTAACACCATGGATTCTATCTTCTTTTTATTTTAAGTGAAAGAAGGTTAAAAATGTTTTACAGCTATTTTCTATTAGTCCAGCTTAAATATAAAAACTTGTAATATGCAGGCCATCAACTCACTGCTCTATGGTGCACAGAGAAGTGCTCATTTACTCAAACTTGTGCCCCAGATAGCACATAGGTAAAAGTTAAGTTGAAAAAACAGAGGTAAAGGAAGTAAAAATTATTTTTCACTTTGACTATAGAATCATAACATTCAACAACTTTGTGCTTAATACAGGTTCGAACCAAACAGCTGTGAACATAAAGACAATCTTATGAGCACCATATTAGACATAATTTCTCCTTGTTTTCTTTGTACTGTTAAATTCTTAATACTTAAAATACTAATTATTCTTTCTTTCTACAGCAGCAGAATAAAATATTTTATTAATGTGCTGCAAATACATTACTAATAAATAAAAATAAATAAAAAAAATTAAACTGCAATACATATGACTTTTGTTTCCTCAGCAAAACGATATGTTTCATTACTATAAAACGTTTTGCCCCTCCCATGAAGTTGCACTAATTATACTTTTTTTTAAAAAATCATATTGACATTAATTATGACTTAATAATAATAATATTAATAATAATAACTTAATAAATAATACACATTTTGGTAATTATGCACAACTAGGGCCGCCAGCATTTTCTACCGCGACTTACGTCTGTTTTGCACACTAACGGGACAGCCGTGGGAATGAGGGGTTTTGGGTGGGGAACTGTCATAACAAAAAGTAACTCCTACTTTCCCTTTTCTCCCTTTTTCCCCCTCTTATCTTCTTTCCTCCTCTTTGTCCTCTCCTTTCTTACCCTTTTAACACTATTTTACACAATTACACATATACATATATTATTTTACAATTTAGCTTATCTCTAGAGGACTCGATCCGAGTAACTCCAACTTTACAATCCAACACGTTATCCACTGCGCTGCGAAGGCTTCATGCTAAATTGCTCATTCAATAGTTTACAGGACTTCGAATAATAAAATCGTATTTTACTTCCAGCTTTAATTTTCACTTCCTTTCCTTTATTCACGAAATTTCAGACCATAAAATCGTAATTTTACTTCCTTATCACTTCGATGAGGAGTTACTGAAATCGTCGATTTGTTTTACCCTCTGTTCGCTAACTCTCCATATTCAGGACAACTTCATACGTCATAAGGTCAAAGGGCAACATGTGATTGACCAAACGTGAAACTTCCTGACAGGTGACACATGCCAGTAGCATTTGTAAAATGGAACCGAGCACTTCGGAAGGACTTGGCTTCAATTCCTGTAACGGGTGTGTACTTACAGCAACTACGTTCATACAAAGCGTACCGAATACAGAAAAACTGCGGTCGTTTTTGATTAATCACGGAGTATTATCAAATACCCGTAGTTGTAAAAACTGTGGTGCTCCTTTAAGTGCAAATTGGAACACAAATAGGTTTAGATGCAGGAAGAAAGTTAGCGCCGGCAAAAAGAAGAGGAAAGAGTGCAGCTTCAAGGCCTCTGTTTATGACAACACCTTCTTCTCCCACGTACATTTAACACTAGAAACCGTGTGCTTATTCGTAGTGTATTGGCTATCCCGAGATCCACCACGACAAACTTACTTGGAGCGTGAACTAGGTGTATCTGCACACACCGTGGTGGACTGGTCTTCATTCTCCAGGGAAGTTTGCTTAGACTGGTGCTTCAGAAACAAAAAGCAAATTGGGGGAGTCGGTATCACTGTGGAAATCGACGAAGCAAAGGTAGGCAAAAGGAAATACAATTGTGGCCGTGTGATTGAGGGGCAGTGGATTTTCGGAGGGGTAGAACGCGGAAATCCACTAAACATTTTTGTGGTGCCCGTAGAAAAACGCGACAGTGCCTCTCTTTTAGCTGCAATTAAGGAATACATTCTACCAGGCAGCACAATAGTAAGCGATTGCTGGAAAGCCTACAACTGCCTTACAGACGAAGGTTTTCTGCACTACAGAGTTAACCACAGCGTTAATTTTGTGGATCCTGATACCGGGGCACACACACAAAACATTGAACGCGCCTGGAGGGAGGTACGATCCAAAGTTCCCTGGTACGGCTGTAAAAAGACGCACTACAGTGGGTACCTCGCTGAATTTATGTTCAAGCGAGCCTATCCAGACCACCGCTACCGACTCCATACGTTCTTCAAAGCGGCTGGACAGCTGTATCCTCCATACCATTTGTAAAAGGTAAGTTTTAGGCAGAAAGTCGAAGCTTTTATTACACAGTTTAAAAGTTGGCATAATAATTAGAAATCCTGTAAACCACCCGCCTCCCACTTTTACTATACATTCTTGTATAAGAAATATATCACTAAATGTCAATGTTTGTTAAAACCACAGATGCGCGAAAGAAAGTGCCAACCCATCAATACGAGTGGAACCCGCGAAAATAGCGAGTTTTCGAACTTCTTACAAACACACTTGTTACCACCAGTTCATATACACACACTAACCTTAAGGCTAACCTCGCATTAAATACAGAAAACAGAGCGAATATTTTTGCCAACAACTTCCAAGACTTAACAAATCTGTTACAACTTGTCAATGAATCCCATCTTTTGAATGATCCTTCAATCTGTTATTTATAGTCAACATTTTCAAACTTTAAGTATAAACAAAAATAGCCTAGCGCTAACCTTCCGTGAATTCAGAAACTTAAGCTTATATAAAAAAAAAGCTAACCTAACGCTAACCTTCCGTGAGTTCAGAAACCTAAGCTTATATAAAAAACCTAACCTTCCGTGAATTCAGAAACCTAAGCTTATATAAAAAAAAACTAACCTAACGCTAACCTTCCGTGAATACAGAAACCTAAGCTTATATAAAAAAAACTAACCTAATGGCTAACCTTCCGTGAATTCAGAAACCTAAGCTTATATAAAAAAAACTAACCTAAGGCTAACCTTCCGTGAATTCAGAAACTTAAGCTTATATAAAAAAAAACTAACCTAACGCTAACCTTCCGTGAATTCAGAAACTTAAGCTTATCATAACCAACGTTAAGGAATGCACGCTCGCTTCGCTCGCGTGCTTTGAGGATAGCTACTGACTGCTAATTAACCTAAGTTTTTATAAAAAAAAACTAAACCTAACCTAACCTCCCGAAAATCACAAAGCTTAGGTTTTATAAATAGGTAATCATAAGCATCGTTAAGGAACGCACGCTCGCTTCGCTCGCGTGCTTTGAGGCAGCTACTGACTGCTAATTAACCTAAGTTTTTATATAAAAAAACTAAACCTAACCTAACCTCCCTTGAATCAAAAACCTTAGGTTTTATAAATAGAATTACATACTCTTTCCACAGCACGGTCTGGAACATGCTCGTACCAGTACAACAGCAACAAATAAAAAGGAGCTATACTTAAGCTAATGTAATGTTTCATTTAATCTCTCGCAAGAAATCAACCAAAGTACGCCCTACTCGCTTCAATGAACAGCTGTTAACGTAGAGCAACCCGCGGTACGGTAGCCACTAGCCAGGCTCAAGCGACATATGCCGTTGTTGCAGAGCATAACATTCAACGTCTTCCTCCGACAATGAAACCCAGGTTTTAGGTACCACAAATTAATATTAACTATATATTTACATGTCAAATGTGTCATAAAGCTTCTTTATCCATATCCTGCTCCTTCTAGCCAGCATTCTTAATAAATATCCGCAAATAAGCGTCACTACGCGCATGCAATAAATTAGCGTGTAACACCATTACGGAACCTTTCCGACAAACAAAATTGGTAAAATCGTAATCAGCATAAAGCACCTTTAACACCGGATTTCGTTGATTTTTTCGAGCGGCCCTAGTTCTGCATAATAACCCACATTTTCTTAGCATTATTCGTGACTCACAATTTTTAAATGAAAGGAGTTTTTCACAACCACTTGAGGTGCACCATCATTTGTCATACTTCCCATACCAACATCACTTTGTATGGCAGTTAAAAGAACCACTTGCATGACTTCATAGAGGAAAATGGTACAACCCGAACTATTAACCAGTTTATGATGCCTGCTGTAATATTGTTATTAATGGGTTGTAAACCCTACGACATATGAAATTAAGTTAAATATTTCAAACACAAAGTTCAGATAAATCCACAAATTCTAATCAGGCTGCCTAGTTGGAATTTGCCAGTAATGTTATATTAGGTAACCTAACAAACAATATATACATTTTTGTTTTGTTTTTATGTTGCTTTAATGTCATTGTATATGAAGACAGTGAAAGCAAATCTAGGTTGCAAATGAAAATTGCAGAGTAGCTGTAATTTAAGAAAGTTATTGTCTTTAAGCTCAAAACTACTTTCATTAAATGGACTGTTAATGGTGACACTTTACATTCTCTGCAACACGAGGGTGCTATTTCTTAGTGTTAAAGAATCACAAAGGTAACTGAAATCCTTGCTACTATTATGTTTATTTAGTGGATAACAAACATTTTAGAAAAATCATGTCTGTAGTTATTAACAACATTAATTCAAAAATTGTAGCTTTAAAGTTACTAACAGAGAATCACTAAAACCTACCAATACACTGAAATAACTGCCTAACACCAACTTTGCTTTTTCTGAAAATTCAGAACATGTTTCCAGCAATAGTCCTTAATGTTTTAGTTAATTTTTCAACTGATGTTGAAATGAAACTACAAACTGTAAGGAATGTTTGATGTTACATGGCAATAAATTGCTGTATAGTTCAGAGAAACCTTCATACTATATTAATAATGTTCCTGGGGGTGATCCTGCAACTCAACATACCCAAATTACCTTCACTCCATGGTTTGGGTATCTGCCAGCATATCTCTGGTAGCTTGAGATGGTGACTGCGCTAAACAAACGAAAGGAGAAAAAAACCTCATTAATGTTCCAATAATTAAATAATAAGGTTAATAAAAGTGCTTTGAAGGTGATGGAGTTTGCATCTAAACATCCATGACTGACATTTCATCACTAATTGCTGCATTAATCAAGAGTTCAAATATCCTGTTTTTTTAACATATCGTTTGCTCATTTGCAGCAATTATGTTGCTCATTATTCATCAACACAGAGCAAAATATTCTTTAATTTTATAAATATGGCACAGTATTTTCACTTATTTACTATAAAAACTTGCTTTTTTATTTAAAGTATCTTTTACTTAATCTGAAAACTCAATGGTTTTACAAAGAAATATTTTCTGCATTAAGATACCACAAACTGTGTATAAGTTAAGCTAAAATCAAATAAATCAGTGGTAAGATTGTGCAGACTGAAACATTGAAACAGCTTATGAAGTATCCAGTACCAGAAGTTTTACATCTTTCTTTACTAAAGTTTGTAAATTTAAATGATTTCTTTGATAAAACAGCACTATTACTTTGTGCAGTTTGCAAGTGTTTAACCTTAGCACATAGTACTAGGCCATGGCACAATTATGTCCCAGAAATGTTCATGGTTGCATACAATGTAATCTCACTGTGAAAAAGGATAGACAAAAAGATAATTTAGAAAGTTGTGGTAACAACTCTGCCATTAGCTTATTAGAGCAAAATGAAAATTCTGTTAAATAGAACTCACTTTAACTGATGAACGAAGGAAATCTGTGCCATAATCCTGAGGATACTACTTCTGGAGGTGTTGAACAGGAGAATGAACTGCAGTAGCCCATATATAAAAAAATAACAGTTCTGAAATTCAAAGAATGCAAAAATGAATTTAAAATTTACACCTTAAATTGTAATATTTAATTTCAGTTCTAGCTTTCTAACAACTGTAAAGCCCAACTAGGATACTAAAGTTTTTTATTTTTCACTAGTATTTCACTCGTAAAATGACCATTATTATTAGTGTTATTATGCATACATTGATTAGATTCGAACTGCAGCTGAATTAGAAAATGTAATATTACTCATGAGTAGTCGATACAATTTTAGTTTGAAAATAAATGTATATGTAATGCAATTCTGTTAGGTTATGGATTTAATTTTGGTTATTCTATATTATTTACATTCATACATCCTACTTACCAACACGCCTTTGAAAAAAAATAAATCGCTTCTATCTTGGTATTTGTACGCTCTTGTATGCCTTTAAAATCTTGCAAGTTCTACTAAATCAAAGAATTTTCTTCTCAGATTCACTCTCGCATTCGTTAAATTACAATCCGCAGCCTTAAAATTTCGTCTCAAATCGGTTACACTTAGCCAACCTTAGGCTTTGTTCACACGTACATTGAGCTCAAATACTGTACAAACCGGTTCACTAATATTATGAAAACGACTTTATAAATGACAAACTGTTATAATATATTACATCTGGGACTAAATATGTGTTATTTTTAAAACCATTTAATATTAAACACAGGAGTGTAAAATAATTGTGTTGGCAGTATTGAATGTTATATGTACGAGCTTCACAGTGTCATCTAGCGCCTGCATTTTAAGCAATGGGCATATGCAGCGCTCAAAATGTACCTTTCGAGAGCCCGATGCGAGAACATCGATGATATACCGGAAGTTCCTATTCCAGTTGAAATACGCTTCAACCACTGTATATGTATGACGTCATGAATATGGCTTTAAGTGGTTTTAAGTTTGTGAAACCAAAATATATTCATGAAAAATGCATAAATAGCTCACATATATAATTTTTAATGTTAAAAAATACTTATATTTCCTATATTCTCTAACTAATATGGCCACAATGCGTTTAATTAAGAGGACATCGTCTCAGATAAAGTGTTCATGAACACTATTTATCCTTATGGATATTCAAAACAATTTAGTTCGGTTTAAAAAAAGATGTCATAACATTTCAAACATCGACATTACGAGAAAACTATCTAAAACAAATATATTAATGATTATGGAGCCATATATCCGCACATGTTATGTGGTAAGAATTGTGATGCAAATACTAAATCCAACTGATGGTTCAACAACATTAAAGACGAGAGAGATGAGGAGCTAGAAAAAGTAAATTAAATTTAAATTAAATGTATTGTTGGTCAATAGTGTGATACACAATTGAACCATGTCATACATACATTATACATTACTAATATACAAGGTAATTTATGTACCATATATTGTACCGTGTCGTGCATTACATCAATATACATAAAATACAGATAATAAATTATATAGAGTATAAATACAATGTGTACCTTAAAATAGTGGATATACAGCGTCACATATTAATACTAAATGTAGTGTAAACCATTTTACTTACACATTATAGAAGAATAAAAAACACATGAATATATAGAAATTATACATAATAAATTACAAGTCATGTATAAATTGATATTACAATACAAAATTTAGTATTTACAGATTTGATGTTACTATGTAGGTATGTGGAAGTTAGATTAAGAATGTAGGATTTCAATATTCATCCACGCTATAAAAAGCTTCATTTATTCATTAACGTGAACATTTCATTTTACAATTCAAGAGTAATGTATCCTTTCGATATTATTGAAATTAAACTCGCCATAAGAATTTTAAAGAAGAAGAAGAAGACATCTGGTCCAGATGGCATTATCAATGAAGTATTAATGCACTTAGAAGACAAAATTACACCGTTCTTATTTAAATGACTGCATATGGCAAGGTTGCTTCCCACTCTGCTGGTGGGAGGTCAAAGTTACCATTCTGAAGAAAAGTTTAGATGAAGATCCTAAAGAACCTAAATCATATAGACCAATATGTTTGATAAATACATTGGGAAAAGTATTTGAACAACTAATATGCAAGGAAATATAGAATTATGTTAGGTTTAAATGAAAAACAACTTGGTTTTAGAAAGGGCTTTTCAACAGAGGACGCAATAAATCAACTGATAAGTACCGTTAAATCGTCAACAGCCAAATATACTATTGGAATCGTAGTGGACATTTCTGGTGCCTTTGATAATCTGTGATGGCCTCATCTTTTTGAGAGGTTAAGACAAAAGAATTATCCTAAATGCTTATATGCCATATTAAACAACTATTTTACTGATAGAAAAGTACATATTGAAGGAATAAATGACATTGTTGATAAAGAAATCAACAAAGGATGCCCCCAGGACTCGATCTTAGGGCCGTTGTTCTGGGATATCGTATTGGAGACTTTATTAGATGAATTGAATAATGACAAGGATATAAAAAACGCCATATCTTATGCGGACGATATGTTATTTATATTAGAAGGAGATAATAGAAGGTAATTGGAAAGACGTTCAAGTAAATTAACAACCAAATTAAACACTTGATGTAACACATTGTCGCGGTAACTTTCGTGTTATCTTATTTACTGAGCGCCTGTTATTGAATTACTAATTTGAATTTTGGGTTCTTTGTCCTCCGGCTAGCTATTATTACAAGTCGAGCAAATCTCTTAAACAGGGTGTGTAAACGGAAAGGAGTTATTACTAAAAGATAACACTGATAAAAGAATTTGTTTTTACACTTTTATTGCCGTCACAATTAATTAATTTCACATAATTACTCTTGATACACGCCCGACTGAAACTGTTATATTTTCGAATGTAACTATAATCACTTATTTGCCGCACATTATTAATTCGCGTATTTCACATCTTTTAACTAACTTTACGACGCGAGAGATTCTGTAGAACTGCGCGACGTGTAACCCGTGAATGATTCTGTTAAACTGCGCGACGTTTGCCTTGTGAATGATTCTGTAGAACTGAGCGACGTGTAACTTGTGAATGACTCTATTAAACTGTGCGACGTTTGCCTTGTGAATGATTCTGTAAAACTGCACGATGTTTGCCTTGTGAATTATTCTGTAGAACTGCGCGTTACCCGTCTCTGGCTTGGAATTTATACTCCCTCACCCCGATATGCCTAAACATTATAATCGAGCTGCTATTGGTTAATAAAGCGCGCCAACATTAGCGTCTATTTTTATATCCAATCAAAATTACGAACACATATGCTCTAGGGAAAATATTCCCTCCATTTCTAAAGAAAAGTGCGCTAATCTGACGTCATTTGCTTGTCTCTTATAATTGATAAACAACTCACCCCCTCGCTCATTGTTACCCGCTCCTATTCTCAGTTTCAGTGAGGCCGTGTAAACTTATTTCCTAACAATGCTTATAATTAACAAACATCTCAAATCATTGTCACACAATAATGCAAATTTACACTACAATCACTCTGGAATTCACAGTGTTGTGATATCAAATATTGCGTCAACATCAAAATTACAAATTACAAATCTCCCCCGCAAAGTCTTGCTATATAATTCTAAAGGGAAAATTGAAGAGCGATCCAACAATCAAATTTAATAATCAGAATATTAGAGGACAGAAAGAAGTAAACTATCTGGGAATATTTTTAGATGAAAAATTGTATTTCAGAAAACATACGGAATATATTTGAAATAAATCTGAAACTATAATGATGAAATAGCCAGAATTATCCAATCAGATTTTAGAATTCCATTAAGCACGATGACTACATATCATAATAGTATTTTTGGGGGGCTATCATGACGTATGGGGCAGGAGTATGGGCATTTCGAATGAATGATGTACAAATTAAAACCTTACTGAGAAGAACACAACGAAAAATTCTACTGAGATTCATAGGGACAGTTAATACTACACCTACAATGGCAATATTAGGTTCCACAGGAATTTGGCCAATAGACTTAGTGATACAATTAAGGGGTGCAATTTTTTGGTTGAAGAAAGGTGAATTAGATGAGGTCAATGATATCATTGGGAAAGAATGTAAAACCATAACAGAAATAAAACATAAATTACAGTTAAGTTGGCAGCAAGAATGGGAAAGCATTGATAGAGGAAGGAGAACCTTTTATTTATTTATTTATTTAACAACATTTCGGAACGGTTAAAATTAAAACACATTCAATCAACAATTGGACTAATACACTATTTAACCGGACATGGCCCCTATAAAACCTATTGGAAGAAAGTTAATAAAACACATAACGACATATGTAAATACTGCAATCAGCAAGGAACCCCAGAGCATGTATTGGGGGGGGGGTTCCATAACTAGATCTAAACTTAACAGTACTCTGCACCGCTACCAAGTACCTACTTTGTAGTGTATAGACGTCATGTGGACAAGAGAATTGCTTTGAGACATCATATAGGCAGAAAAAACTCACCAGAATGAAAATTTTCACCTTACAGCACAAAACGCCGAGACTGCTTCGAAAACTGGGACGTACGGTCACCATACCTGTAAGGTGTGACGACATTAAATTTACATCTTCCTTGTAAGTGTGCCACTAGCAGTAGACCTACTGGTATCTAACATTTTCCCATATTGATTTGATATGAATTTAAATAAATAAAACTGTCAGAAGTTTCAGGGGTGTTTGATCCCTAACCCCCCTATAAATAGGTCGTGCTTCGAAATATGTGTTCTCATTATAAATAGGATGTGTGATCACTGTGAAACTCCGATGAACCTGTGATGTAGATACTTAATTTAAGATTTAGAAAGGAATGGTACTCGAAGAAGATTGGACCATTTGTTATAGGCAAACGAAAGATAAATTTGATTTCACCGATCGGGTAATACAGAGTGAGCCAACAGACTCCGAACCGGCTGCGCGGTGTTTTTCCTGTCCGCGTCCTCGGCGCTCGTTACCGTCTTCCGCTATCATAGAAAGGCGCGGATGAAACCATACAACATTTTTAAAACTACTTTTAAAGGCTTTACTTACCAACTTTACGAAAGGAGATGCTGAAATTGGCCACCGTAGATGTCCATACATTTTTGGCACCTCTTTAGGAAACTATCCATCATTCGCCGTAGTTCACGTTGAAAAATTTCCTGGCGGATATTTTGTTTTATTTCTTCCAGGTTGTGTGGGTTTGTCTTTTAAAATGTATGTTTGAAGTTACCCTAGAGAGGTATTTTATGAAAAATATTACCGGCTGCGCGGTGTTTTTCCACTGGGCGTGTGGAAATATGATAACGCACTGCTGCTATAGACAAAGTCACGCTGTTGTGGTTTTGATGTGCAGTGTGAAGTGCAGTTTTGAGTCGACGGTGATGTGATGTAGTTCAGTTATTCATTATTTTGTCCTGTACTTAGTCACAAAGTATATTATGGCTCATATGTTTTCTACTGCACAGCGTCTATTTATTTATGATTCGTATGTGTTAACTCGGTCAGCTCGCCAAGTGAAAGTACGATTTGCAGAAAGGTTTCCAGGTGTAAAAGTTCCAGGCCGTACAACAATCCATGAACTTTACAGTAAATTTCAGGCCACAGGAAGTGTTCAGGCTAAAAGATCTAAAAGATGGCATTCGGTTCTTACCGAAGAAACATTAGTCGACATCGGTCATCGTTTGGAAAATTCCTTCCAAAAATTCCATGATGGATAGTTTCCTAAAGATGTGCCAAAAATCTATGGACAACAACGGAGGCCAGTTTCAGCATTTCCTTTCATAAACTTGGTAAGTAAAGCATTTAAAAGTAGTCTTAAAAATGTTGTATGGTTTCATCCGCGCCTTTCTATGATAGCAGCAGACGGCAACGAGCGCCGAGGACGCGGACAGGAAAAACACCGCGCAGGCGGTTCGGAGTGTTTTGGCTCACTCTGTATATTATATTAACGATTCAAAGCAATCCTATGGACTACGGTTCCATTTTGTAGATACAATATTACAAGTGATCATCTTCTGGTCTTCCTCAAGATGAATATATGTGCACACAAGATGTTAAAAAGAAAATCAAGTCTAGTGCTTGAGAAGTGGAGTAATCAACAAAGTACCTTAGAGAAGATAATATAACAACCACGAGTCCTGAAACGAAACATTCTTACATAAGACATACTTTAAAGTTCATTAAGTGATTAAGGGTTTCCAAGGGGGCACAGAAGCGTACTAATATGCGAAATATATCTGAAATTATAACTAGAAAGGATGGTGGTGACAACAACAACGACGAAAACGGTGGTGGTGATGATGTTGATGTTATGGTTCGTAGCTTCATTAAAATTTTCAGACAGTGTTAATGTACACTTCGCTTAAAATCAAATTATGAGTATGTATTACTTCTAATTACCATAAAATCATTCAACATTAATTCTTAAATTTAGTTTTGCTTTTTCCATAAAACACTGCTTCTTTGGTGTTTATATCTGTCGGTACTTTACTGCACAGATACTCCACAATAACAATTATTGGTTTCCTATACATTGTCTTGATGTTAAGGCTTCAGTATGAACATGTGTTTATTTCTGGGTTTATAACAATGAATCTCAGTTTTAGTATTACATTATAACTTCGTTATAAGAAAATAACTCAAATTTATAAATGAAGTCCGCAAGGAATAAATGTCATCCCAATGATGTTCCGCGTTTTCTTGGAATTCAACAAATTATTTTAAAAATTAGAGATAAAATTGGAAAGGATCGTTCATGCTCATTTAAGTTCAAGACAATTCCATAAACTCTTTGGTAAATGAATATGAGGAAGCATTTAATTTAATTATAGTTATTTAAACTTCTCTTGAAACCAATACTTTGTATTTGAAGTAGCAGATGCGTACTGAAATTTGTTCACAGCTACCATGTTTACATGTTAAAATTTACAACTCTGTTACGGTCAATATCCTGCTGTTTTTGATTAAATAATTATTACAGTATTGTGAATTTTGAAACTCTTGGCACTTACCCATTATCGTATTAAGTATAAGTGTTCCCGAGTAAAAATATAACAAAAGGGAACGTGGCATGGAATTTGAGGCGCTTACAAAGAGCGTGGGGAGGGGGCACCTGCTGCAAAACTTTTGGGAACCACTACTACAGGAAGTGTAACTTATTTATGGGCGTGAATTTTGAAAAGTCGTCATCGTCGTCATCACCATCGGCAATACAACCCTCGGTGGCTTGACCTCCTTAAAAATCAGTCTCCAATTTGACCTGTCTATTGCTTTCTCGCTCCATCTAGTCACATTCATAATTTTGAAATCTTATACGACCAGCTCAAACCAGTTTATTCTGTGCTTTATTGTCTTTGTTGCCAAATAAATTATTTCTTTCGTCATACTCTTGGGCATACTACTATCATCCATTCGCCATCAGTGGCCCATATATTGTAATCTACATACAACTATAAATATTATTTAGTCATAAATCTAACTATATTGTTCCATTTTGTAATTCGATTTATTCTATCATTAAACTCGATTTTGTAAGCATCGCGCTCCTTTATCGGTCTATAGTAGTTTAGTATGATAAGGGGCAGCATTGCCATGTACTGTGATGCAGTAATTTGTATCACAAATTATTTAAATGTAAAGAGTGATTATAGTATGAATATGCATTATTATGTGACATTGATTTAAGATGTTTGTTGATTGTAATTATTGTTGGGAAGTAAGTTTATACTGCCTTACTGAAACTGACAATAATAGCGTGCAATAATGAGGCGAGGGGGTGAGCTGTTTATCATTATTGGAAACGAGGAAGTTACGTAATGTTGGCGCGTTTTCCTTTAGAATTTTCTGGAACATTTCCTTAGAGCATATGTATTCATAATTTTCATTGGATATTAAAATAGACGCTAATGTTGGCGCGTTTTATTAGCCAATTGCAGCCCAGTTATAATCTTTAGGCATATCGGTGTGTAGGTGTATAAAAGGTAGGTTAGAGGTAAAGACCCCGCCAGTTCATCAAAATTCTTTGTACACTACACGTCGCATTCCCGTCAGTTCGTCGAAAATATTTGTATGATACACGTCGCCTTCAGACCAGCAGAAATATTACACGTCGGCTATAGATTCACAAGTTACGCGTAGTAGAATTATGAAAAATCTAAAGTGTTGTAAAGTTAATTATACAAAAAGTTGAAGTACGCGAATTAAGAGTGATTAGTAATGAAGTTATTATAACAGTTTCAGTTTGGCGAGTGTCAAGATCAATGTGTAAATGTGATAGTGACTGTGTTCGACAATAAAAGTGTAAAACAAATTCCTTCATCAGTGTTATCTTTGGATAAAAGATTCCTTTCCGTTTACACAACCTGTATAAAGAGAAGTGCTTGACCAAAAGATCATAGCTAGCCGGAGGACAGTGAACAAAAATTAAATAAAATAACAGTAGAATTCTTTCAAACTAACACTAATACTGCCGCAAATTGCTAACACCAGATGGAGCTACAAACCTAAAAAAGAATTACGTCACAAAATGGCATCACCACGTGAAGTAAACACACATACACAAACATTATAAGTAAAACCATCGCAAATTGGCTACCACAACGTGGGGCTACAATTAATGTTAAATAAATAACATTAATAATAACCACTTCAAATTGGCTCCCAAACGTGGGGCACAACAAATTAAATAAACACAAATAATACCGCCACAAATGCGACCTTTGCAGACCTACTGCACATCCGTAGTCTTGTCAGCGATCAAGAAGTCTGACGTTCACAACGAATTGAATCAGTCTCTGTACCATGATGATTGAAAACTCCTCCAATTCTGGAAACTGACTACCATTAAATGAGGGTTCTTTGGTGAGCAAGTGCTGGGCACTCGCACAATAGATGGGTAGCTGTATCATATGGTTGTTAGCACCGTCTAAGGCAAGATTCAGTTGCTATCACATTCTGTGCAGGTATCCTATAGGGAACAGTGTCCTGTAAAGAGTCCCAATGCCCATGCGAGCATTTCTCAACTTAATTCTAGCGCTTCCCGCGACCTGCTTCTTATATAATTTCTTTTCTCAAACAACAGTCACGACCTATTATTAAACATTAAACATTCGCTGGGTTGTTTCGAAAATTGAGTGTTTTTTATTTATGGATACTCTATAACTGCTACGGTTCTTAGCGTCCCATTCTATATTGGGCGTGAAAGACCGGTAATTTTGCTCTGAGGCCTCTTTATCAGACTTCAGGTTCTTTTACGTGCCGCAAATCTACGACACGGGACCACCGGCTTTACTTCCCTTCCGAAGGAAGCCATGCTAAGGATTTTTACGCCCGCCAGGTTTGAACCCGCGACTTCGGGAAATAGAGGCCAGTATGGTAACCACTACACCACGGAGGATGACACTTTCCTGAGTGCAGATTAAAGCAACTCAGCAACAGTATTAGGAAATATCCCTTTGACGATAATAGCAATATCGTCTGCAAATCCAAAGGTAAATATACCGGTATCATTGAGTTGCCGCAATAGCCCATCCACACCAGGTTTCAAAGTATGTGCGAGAGAACCGCTCCCTGTGGGCATCCCCTGGCAGCAGATAGACCAAGTTGTCTTCCCAAAGACACTCAAGGTCAGCTCCCTATTGGTTAACATAAAATGTATCCACCTGCACATAATCGGTGGTACATCATGCCTTGAAGACCTTTCATAATTACTTCATAAGAAGGCACCTTTTATGTCGAGAAATTCCCCAAACAATTTCTTTGGACGCCAACGACTTCTCTATAGCAGACACTACGTGATGAAGCGATATTTCCATCGATTTCTCAGAGTGATATGCAAAGTAGTATCCTTTAAGCATCTAATCAACTTATGTATCGAATCCTTTATTATCGGCCTATAAGATTTTTGTTTACATTTCTTTCAAATTCCCTTAATACCTCATGGTTCTACATGGTGATTGTATAGGTTTCAGGCATGTGATCTCATTAGTATTAAACAAACAAACAAACAAACACTTGTTGCGCTTCTAGCAAGTAGTTATTTTTCAAGAGGCTTTACTCCATGCCTGTACAGGTCTATACTAGAATTGTTTATTTATGTTTCATGTTCAGTTTAATTTTCCAATTTTGTTGCAGGTACTACTTCAAACAGTTCTTGTACTATCTCTAAATATTCTGACCTTCTTCCGATGTCTCAGGCTATTGTTATCACATAGAAGGCTTTGTTATTCGTATTTAACCATATCTTCTCTCTTCCTCTGTGAAATTCTTCATAGACTCATTTTCTTTTCTTTTTTGACCTATTCTAACAATTACGTCATTAAGTTATACACACATTTGACCAGTTTATTAACAACTGTACCACTTTAATTCAGAACTTTATAACACAATGTAGAACTAACACAAACAATCCAGTGAATTAGTCCGTCCTTATGCTTCGCCCCTGTTTAAAATTAAAAGTATTTGCTTATTTTATTCCCAGTCTTGACATTGAATTTAGTATTTTCCTAAATAATTTTAACCAATCTTAGCAGTCTCTTAAGGATTTTAATATAAGTTATTACTTCACACATTTTCTTTGTATTAACATCAAATGGTTGTTTAAATCTTGTGAACAATATGTATAATTTTGAATTATATTCATAAACGTTTTCCGTCATATGTCGTATGATAAACAGTGGATCTATTGTTTTCTCATTGAGGTGGAATCCACAGTGATACTCGCCTGTCGTTTCTGATATTTTTCTAAACTGAAGGTTAATTACTGATGATAATATATTATAAGCTACATTTGGTAAGGTAATAACTGTGTGTTCTCATATGCCAAGCGTTCGACTTTTAGCCGGGTCACAGATCGGGTATATACGTAGTCTGCTTTCACTGCAGTGACCTCGGTATTTTTCCGCACCGCACTAGTGCGAATGACCCGATCAAGGCTACGTTTATCAGCTGTGTTATACTGTGTCAGTTCCTGCATTCACTTCGAGCTGCAAAGACTAGAGTTTTGTTCATTGTGCATCTCAAAGGAGAAAGTTTTATTGCAGACATTTGTGTTGTGCGTGAATTACTTTAGAGTATCCTTATTGTTGCTGCTGTCCTTGTCTTGTTATTAGTCCACTGAAATGCCTACCGAAAAAATTCACACTTGAACAAAGAACTTTTAGGTAAGTGCGATATATACGTGAAAACCGAATCATGTAGACAGGTGTGTAGACAATTTCAGGTGGCATCTCCTGGTATTCCAGTTCCAGGTAGAGAAACTGTTAGATATCTAGTTAATAAGTTTAGGACAATGGGATCGCTAAACGTTAAACCCAAGAAGCGAAAAAGACATTTCTAATAGAGAAAAAAATTGACGAAATTGGTGCATCATATGAACGCTCTCCAAAGAAGTATCGAAGACGTGTTGCACAGCAGGTGGATGTTTCAAAAACCTCTGTTCATACAGCTACTAAACTTTTAAAATTGAAATCCTACAGAGTGACTATAGTTCATGAATTACATTCAGTGTATGGTGTGCTGTAACAGCAACATGGATAATAGTGACCATATTTTTCAGTGGTACCGTAAATTCCGATAGGTGCCGCAGAGACATTCTTGTACCATTTTTTCAAATGTTGTTCATGAGAGAGAAAACTGATATTTCCAACAAGATTCTGCCACAGCCCACACTGCTCAATACTCTTCGGAAGACATAAAGGCGGTTTTTGATGATAGGATAATTTCTAAAGGATTATGGCCCCGCCGTTCCCCGCATCTTACTGTGTGCGAGTTCTATCTGTGAAGAACCCTAAAAATAAAGTTTATAGGAACAATAGCCACGCCATAGACGAACTTAAGGACAATATAAGAACAGAAACTATGAAAATTACACAAGAAGAACTTGTGCGTGTGAATGGAAATTTCATCTGAAGATGCCAGAAATGTCTCAATGCAGATGGACACCACTTTCAACATAACTTATAACAAGGTTAGTACTCATTATAGTGTCCTCCAGTGTAATAGGTAATGCTAAGAATACGCATACGCGCGATCCGCGGCCCGGCAATATAAGGAACGCACTATACTATACCTCTAGTATTGTTTCTTTTTTCCATATTGTTGCAATTAGCTTATGAAGTACCTACTTGTCTTATTGGATGCCCTCCATATTTGAAAAGTTCCACTTCTATGCTAACTTATTCAGGGGTCCTATCATCCCTCATTCTTCCCATACTAGCCTCCCTTTCATCCAGTGTTGGTGGTTAAATGACGCCTGTCTCATCCGCCTCGTTCTACTGTTGCACTCTGAGCTGTTGTAGATTTTCTTCGACATTGCGCTGTCGAAGCTATGTTGTAGCGCTCTTCCAACACTCTAATTAAGTCGTCAGGCGAACCTTTGGTGGCAAAAGTTCCAAGAGTTTCGGCTGCTTGCTCCTCCACGGCAGCCATTATGTGTCGTCTTCTCCCCTGGTGTCCATCCATTGTAGATAGCAATTGCCTAACTGCCGCTTAAACACCACCCACGAAGAAATATAATCGAAATTCGTAGATTTCACCGTTTTAGCATTAGCCGGTCTCATGATAGTGGGACCTCCGTAACTTCGCCACGGTTCATAGCTTCTATCCCTGTGCATTTCCTCCACTGCGGCGTCCATCATTCTCTTGCTTTCCTTCGCCTGTTGTTCCAACTGTTTTTACTGCTGACCCAGACGTTCTTCCATCATATTAATTTCTCCTTCCACATTAGATTTAATTTATTTAAACTCCTTAGCAATCTCCTCTTTCAAGTCAATTCACAGTAGCATTTATCTAAGAATTTACCGAGCCATTGTCAAGACTAAGTTCAGATGTCATTTTCTCCATCTTGTGCTCAATGTCTCGACCAAGTTCAGATTTTATTTTGTCCATTTTCTTCATTTCACCCCATCTCCACCATTCCAGATTTAAGTTCCATCTACATATTCTCCAATCCGGATTTCACGGTCTTCATTTCTGCTAAAAAGCTGTTGAAGCTGTTCTTCCATTGTGGCGTTTATAAACCACTTCGTCCACCTTTTACTCTTAGTTCTTTTTTTTAAACCTTACACATAGCGCTTCAGTTAACGATGCGCAATTCACCCTCTTCTCTCTTTCTGTCACACATTGATGCTAAACACGCGACTCACCACGTAGACAGAACTTGCTGAGTGAACAGCAGACAGCCTGAACCTCACAACCTCAACTCTCGGTGGCGACCACGCTTCCTTTCTTTCTTTTTCGAGTGGAGGAGAAAATGATTTAATCACTTACCCCAGCCCCGATGTGAGTCGGGACTGAGAGTGTGGGACTCACCAATAGTCGGCATACCCACTAAAAACTCCTCCACCGGAAGAAATAAGGAAGAAGGATAAAGATGTATTCGGGAGTGATGGTGTGGCTGTACCGCTATTGCACCAGCGCAGTCGTGGAGAGGATATATTGGCCGGCCACAAGGGCCTAAGCCAGGAGTAGAATGGAGCCTGGACGCAAGCATGACCTAGGCCCTACTTGCGCCCTAGGGAATTTGGAGCGAGGAGTTGAGGATTGAAGCACTGTGTCTCCAGATGGAGACCTCGTCTACTTCACTTGAATTAATGTGCACTGGTCTGCTGTCCTGAAATTTAGGGCAATGTCATTAGTGCTAAGTGGTAACATTGAATTTATATTAATTGCTTGGACCTCAGGCCATCAACACCGGCTAACCGTTCTTGGCGGCCTTCAATCCCGTCGTCAACCTGTAAGAAATTACTTGGGTGATTATGTTATTCTTTTGGCTGCAAAGCCTCGTCAATGATCAATAAATTGATGTGCATTACGTTTATATTAGTACTTAGTGATTATGTTATTCTTAGGCTGCAAAGCCTCGTCAATGATCAATAATATTGCTTAGCATTACGTTTACATTAGTACTTAGTATTTATCTAGGCTGTGAGCCGTGTCAGTGTTTAGGAATAGAGTGGTGTTTGTAGTCATTTCCACTAGCAATGCCTTGGTTGATCTTTGGGTGCCCGCCTGCAGCGCAGCCCAACCAATCCTGGCCCAGCTGCACTCAGACGTCACCCTGGTAGGGGGCCCCCTCCCCCGGGACCGCCTTGACAAAAAATGTGCAAGGACTTCAAGGGCCACTGTAGTCTAGTTAGATAGAGGGCGCCATTGCAATGGCCAGTTCACTGATAAAATCGTTGGTTACGTTACCAATAAGGCGTCTAAGTATGCCTGAATATTAACCTCTGGTTCCCCCAGGCCAATGTTTCTATCGAATAGCGATAGAGGTCTTTTGTGTTTGTCCCTCTCGTTGTTGTAGGTTCCTAAATCGCGGATGAGAGGGTTATAGTTAGTGCCCTTTCTAGTATATAAATTGAAGCTTTGAAGCTTTATGAATTCCTCAATCGAGTGCAATTTCAACTCGTCGTGTATGAGGTGTGCAGGAGTGACCTGCGGGAGTTTCGCTATTATTCTTAATATTCTGTTTTGAAGGGTTTGTAGCCTGTGTAGGTGCGATTTCGCAGCATAGCCCCAAACCGGGGCTGCGTACGTCATTATGGGTCTTATTAGAGTTTTATATATCGTGAGACCCATGTTTAATTGAAGTTGGCTATTAATGTTAATAACCGGGTAGAGTTTGTTAAGCTGGCCATTGGCCTTTGCCCTTACGCTATTTATGTGTTGTTTCCAGGTGAGGCCTTGGTCCATAGTTACGCCAAGGTATGTAACCTGGTTCTTCCATTCGGTCCTTTCGCCGTTATATGTCAGTGGCGGTTGTGCATGCCTTGGTAGTCTATGCTGTATTCTCTTGGTAAAAATTATTGACTGGCATTTGTTGGTGTTTATTTTAATTCGCCACTTCGTGTACCATGGCTCGAGCTCGTTTAGGGCGCTCTGTAGCCTTTGGTGTATTATCCGAGGTTGCGTCGATTGCGTTACTAGTGCCGTATCATCGGCACGTATGTAATTTTCCGTACGCGTGAGTTCTGGCATGCCATTTATGTATAGATTGAAGAGGGTCGGTCCGAGCAAACTTCCTTGAGGGACTCCCGCCCTGATAGGCCTAAGGGAGGAGGAGGAATCCTCCACCGTTGCTCGGAACTGTCGATTGCTAATATAATCTTTGATTAGGGCGATCATAGAATCTGCAAAGTTTTAAGACTTGAGCTTGTGAATGAGGCCCGCATGCCATACTTTATCGAAAGCGCGCTCAATGTCCAAGAAGATGGCGCCCGTCGATTTATTTGTGTTGAACCCCTTAGTGACTTGTTCGGTTAGTCTTAGTAATTGGAGCGTCGTGGAATGTTTTGACCTAAATCCAAATTGTTCCTGGACTAGAATACTGTTCTTCATAATGTGTGAGTTTAGTCTTTTTAGAATTACTTTCTCTAATATCTTCCCGATTGTGCTTAGAAGGCTTATTGGCCTGTAGCTGGAGGGTAACGCTAGATTTTTCTTTTGTTTCGGAATCATTATTATATTGGCCACCTTCCATTGTGGCGGAAATCTACCTTCATCAAGAGAGTAGTTGAATATTTTAGCTAGGAGCAGCAGCGCTCCCCGTGGAAGATTCTTGAGTACCACATTGGATATTGAATCCGGCCCAGGGGCCTTCCTATTGGGCAGGTGGGCGATTATCCAGCTTATTTCGCCCGCATTAGTTTTTCGCATTTTATTGTGTGTAATCGAGTAGTCTGTTCCGTTTGTTTCATTTTCGATTACTTGCGTTCGTTCTTGTTTGCCTTGTCCTACTACTGGGTTTGGCCTGAAGATGTTTTCGAGGGCCGCAGCAAAGACATCAGCCTTGGCCTGGGGGGTTTCAGCTATCGTGTTGTTTAGGTTATTGATTAGAGGCGGTATGTTGGTTTTAGTGAGCGTGAGGCATTTCGCTATTCGCCAAACCGTGTTTGACTGCGGGTTGAGATTTTCTAATGTTTGGTTCCATTGGTTTCCAATATACTCCCTAGTCCGAACTTTAGTCTCGTTTCTAGCTTGAATGTAATCTTGCTGGTCAATGGGATTTCTAGATCGCTGCCATTTACGTCTGGCCCTATTACGATTTTGATGCAATAATTTAATATCCGCCGGATATTGGGCGTTAGTTTTTGGTTTGTATTTTAACGGGACGCATTTAAGTGTCGCCAGTTTTATTGCTAAGTCTAATCTATCCACAGCATTATCTTGTGTTTCCGGCGAGTTAACTGCTAGCTCGGTAGATAGTTGTCTACGGTGTTTTTGAACTCCTCCCAATCCACTTTATTGTAATTGAGCCTGGGAGGTTCAGCTTCAAAAGTAATTGGCATCGCCACCTCCGTAAGTACTGGTAGGTGATCTGACGTAAGTTCATTTAAAACGTTAAATTCCACATCAAATGAGACATTCTTCAATAGTGCGATATCCAGAACGTCTGGTGCATGATTGTTGTTGTATGGAATATGAGTGGACTCTTCTGGCCCTGATATTAGGTAATTTGTACTATTAATATAATTTAACAGTTTTGTACCTTGCGGGTTGGGGTTCGCACTGTGCCATAACAAGTGCTTACAGTTGTAGCCCCTGCCGCTATGACCTTTGGACCTAGGTTCATGATTTTGTTAACATCATTGGTATCTACATCTCCCGGAGGGTTGTAAACTGATACTAATACAATTTCGGTATTGTAGGTGAAGAGTTTGATGGCTGTGGCTTCTAAACGAGTTAGTACCGGCACATGAATTTGGTGATGTTTAATGTTTATTTGTGCGACAATTGCTGTTCCCCCTCCCCTACGGTCGCGATCTGTCCTATAAACCGCATACCCTGGGATCGAAAAACGGTCTATGTTCCCTAAGTGGGTTTCGTTCAATAACGCAATTTGAACGGAGTTGCTTTGGAGGAAGTCCGCAAAATCTTTACGTTTTCTACGTACCCCTCGACAGTTCCAGTAAATCGTGCGAATTTTATCAGTCCTTGCCATTGCAATGAGCGCGAAGAGTGTGGATGAGTTCCGTGAGGTAGTGCAGCGTCAATATTGGGTCAGTCCCTTCTAAGAGTATTCCTTGGAGCCTTTCTAACTGTCTCTTCAAGAATGCCATGGAGACAGTGCATCCGGACCTTCCAATGTATTCCATTAGTTTGGCCATCTCCGTGCCTGTGTTTAAATGCTGTCTTACATCCTGACCGCGACGGGGGAGCGACTCTTGGGGAGGAGGGTGAGGCCCTCCTGCCTTCTTTTTGGGTGCCTGTGTGTTGGTGTTTTTCTGGGTGTTGCGGGGGGGTCGCTCTTTTCTTGCTGGGCCCTCCTCGGAGACAGGCCGGGGAGCCTCAGCCGCAGGGTGCTCTTCTACTGGGGCGGGTCGCGTCCGTCCTCTCCTATCCCTAGTGAGCCACCCTGCGTTGTGCATTTCTGCACCAGACCTAGCGGCAGCCTCTGCATAGCTTCTTCTTGTCCTTCCTACAGCCTGATGGGGTTGCGGCTGCGCGCGGTTTGTCGGCACGGATCTCGTGACTGCTGCGTGATAAGCGGTGCAACCGCGCCAAGTTGCACCGTGGCCCCTATGGTGGCATAGCACGCAGTTCCGTTCCGCGGGCGGAACGGAGCACGTTCCTGAGGGGTGTTGCTGTGAGCATTTGGCGCAGACGTAGTTTGGGGACCTACAGTTCTGCTGTACATGCCCGAACTTCTGGCATTTCGTACATTGTTTAGGCTCGGGATCGGTCCTATACCTTTCTACTCTGATCCTAAAGTGTGCCAAACATTTGAGGTCCATAATTCTATTACTGCTTTCTTGGGTGTCTGCCACCTCGATGAGGTACATTGGCAGGAGAGTGCGACGCCAGTTGCGTTTGCGCATTTGTACGGCTCTAAGCGCCGTTATTCCTGAGTGCCAGGTCTTCTTTAACCTCGTCTCCGGTGAGCTCAGCGTACAGCCCTTTGACTACAAACCTAGCAGTCCTATCCTGGGGGTGCTGGACAACGTGAAACTGTACGCCTTTGGACTCGAGGTGTTCTACCAATTTTCGGTAGTCACTCAAGCAGGACATTTTCACTGCAAAGTCACCGGAGTTTCTAGCGGTAGTGATTGTGTAGTCGTATTTAAGTGAGCAAGTTTTGTCAAAGTCGCGTGTGATTGTGTGTATGTGTATGTTATTTGCCTGGCTCTTGTGTATTATGACCGGCGCAAGGTCTGACCTCCGTTGAGTTAGTGTATCTGTAGGTGGCGCTGGAGTGGCACTCTCCGTGGTCGTGTCTGTGTCAGGTCTCGTGTCAGTCGAGGTGCTGGCTACAGGTGAGGCTGGAGTGATAGGAGAAGGTATCTTAGATGTTGGAGAGGCTTGGGTAGGTTTCTGGGTAGGATTTGAGGGTTTGGGTTTGCTGGTTGAGGATTTGGTAGGGTTACTTCGTAGCGTCATGGTGGTCGTCTCAGTGGAAGAAGAAGTGGTTGCCTTGGAGTAACCTGCCATTTTGTTTGTATTTAAGTTAAGAGTGCTTTTAGTGCGTTTGTTTAAAATGTAGTGTAACCTTAGGTGAAAATCAAGGGGGCTTAAGCTAGATAGAATAGAGGAAAAGAAGAAGAATAGAAAGAGAAAAAGTGTAGCTAGCGAGCGCTAAAAAGCACGGGGAGATAGAGGGCCGTACCTCAGAGAGGCGCTTAAGCAAGTCTTTCGACTGCTCGCTATGGCCGTACTTCCCCTACTCGTCTAAACTGTGGTGCGCACGCTCGGAGAGCTAGCGAAGGCTTTGGTTGAAAAACCGTGGCAATGCCGAGCCGATGGCTTTGGTACCAGTACCACGGCGATGCCGAGCCGTTCCAGCGGTGGCTGCTTCTTTGCAGCGGACTGCTTCTTCTCTCTTGTCTGGGAGCTCCTCTAGTCGATGTTGCTTGGTCCAGATCTCGAGGCGAAGTCCCCACTTCCTTTCATCTCCGCACGAGATCGTCTAGAACGTTGGGTACAGGCCGAGGGAAGAGGACTTTAGAACTTCTCCTCGCATCCGGATTGGCGTTACGGACTGTTCAGGCCGAGAGCGCTCTCCCCCCTCTCTCTGCCGTACATAGTCCAACCGGCACAGGAAAATACGCCCGGTACCCACGGCGAGGGAAGCCGGTGGTGAAGGCTTCGTCACAATATAAATTATGTATTTAAATCCCGCACCATTATTTCATCTTTCTAACAAACTGCTGTGTTTGTTTACAAGCTTAGCAAACATCATGTCTAGTTGTGGTACAGTATCCTATCCATTTCACATACATTCTTTATATGCTTTTGTTTTATGACAAATTGAAAAAATATATTAGCTAAGTAATATGGAAATAACGAATAAAACCTTATAGTACTATTTCTGAAATAACCTAATTTTTCATTTAACATAGAGATCTGTGTAGTTGAATTCAATTTAAAAATACTTTAATAATCCTCTATATAAGATCTGGAAAATGCTAGGAAATATAAAATTTGAAAATTATGCATTGTACCAAAGTACCCCAATATTCCAGTATTTCGGAACACTGTTCTTACAATATGCGGTACTTTGTTACCAGACACCTGAGCTAACTGGATCCATCAAAATTGAATATGCATCCTAATTTTAGACTTTATTGTACTTTTGTGTTTACATTCAGCTGCTTTCTTGAATAACTTCTTCCCAGGTGGTCATAGAGTTTGTGTCTTGGTATTTTTTCATTCGCCATATCATGACTAACAAATGTGACAAGTTTCATGCTGGTAGCAAGATGTGCAGAATTCTTGTGCTATGCTACCCCACCATCATGTACAGCTGATATGTTAGTCCAGCCAGAGACTTGCTTCTTATCCTGTTGCTCTTGATGAAATGAAAGGGATATGAAGAAGGAAGCAGCAGCTTTGTTAGAACCCACCCATGCCTTTCTCCTCCATCAATTTCGGGGTGCATCAGCTTGCTCTTAAGATTCTGAATGACTATATGGCTTTCATACTTCATACATGGGAATGGCACCATAGGTATTCCTCAAATATAGGCTTGTTCTCTTGTTTTGTTTATATACTAAGATTAGACAGATGCTATCAATACTAGAAATGTTAACCATGATTATTCAAGCTGTGGCTAATGAATAGCAGGTGTAGAAGAGTGAAAAAGGAAAAAATCCTCCCATGCCCCCAGAGGGATGTTTAATTTGCTATTTATATACACAAGATCAGAACAGTGATTAGGGTTCTTTTGTAATGCAATGTTTTAAAATTGTGATGCAATTACATATGTATTCTTCAGTCAATCTTCTCCTATGCTTAACTAATTATCAGTCAGGAAATTTGCATTGGGTTAAATAAAGAGGAAATCCTACCATTAATGAATATGTCATTTATTCTCAGTATTTCCATAAAAATGCTTAATTTTTAAACATTAAGTCAGTTCCTTCCATTGCATTCATAGACGTGTATTTTGTCTTATACTAGCTCATATAATTTTTGTGCAAACATTGGGTTGAATCTGATGCTTTATAGAAAAACAGCAGTAAAATACTCTTACTGAATTGCAAACTTCATGGTGTATACCATGCCTACACAACCAGTGTTCTTTATGTGAGAGCACCAGGTAAAGTACTCATCACTTGCATTGGCTGGCAAGTACAGAGTAGAAGAAGTAATTCCTATAGTATTGTTTGAGGTTGGGAGCACTAGTTATCTGTAGACTTTTCTTAGTTGGCTTTCACTTGTGATCAGGGGTGTCCATTCTCCTAATTTTTCTGAGAGCTAAATTTCAACTATTGTGTTCCTTTTTTTATGCCACTGGAAAGCTTTGCAAAATAGGCTGTCTTATAAGTACTATAATAGCTATTGTGATACCACTACACAATAAAAGCTTAAACAAATAATTAAAAAGTTAAAATCAATAAAAAAATCATAATATTTACAGCAAAAAGTTACAAATAAAATATTTGGGAGGTTGTGTATTTTATTACTTGCTATTTCAATGTAACCTATTGTATCTATCTATATGGACCAATATAGTAAATGTATAATGCTATGCGTTCTGAACAACTACATACCTACCTATAATGTTACAGTTTCTTTCACACATTTCCAAAAATTATCATTTGATATGCCACATTATACCATACAGTATGAACTGTGCTTGACAAACTTTTTTGGAGGGGGGGTACAGCACATTTAGATTGGCAAACTTAAAGATACAAATTGAGTTAACAATTACAGCACAATTGTAATAAATGTGTTTTTATATTATCTATGTTAATTTACTTCAATATTTTTGTATTCCCCAAAATTTTTAATTCCCACCAAAAATGTTTCTGATGGCACAATGTGCACCATGATTTCCCCCCATGGGTGGCCCTACTTGTGATTAGTTCCGAAGCATAATGTAGGAAGTGCAGTGAAGCAAATGTGATCACTTCAGTAATGTTATGGGAAAATAGCTATCTACTTGGTATGGCTGGAGGGGGAAAATATTTATGAGTAACACATATCTTTCTGTGGTAACTACTTTCCCAATTGATAAAACCCATTGTGAATGAGAACTTCACAGGCTATTTACTGAAAATTAAATATATGCACTTCAATTGCTATGCCAATATCTAAAAAATATAGTACCTATTTTAATCAAACTTGTTAAAGATTTGAGTAAGTAAAAATTAAAGAAATTGTTCCATGTAAAGCATTGTTTGAGATGGAAGAATTCCATAAAAATCCTTGCATTTCATCCTTAAAAGGTGCTTAGTTTTAGTATGAAGTATGGTTTTTATTCTGGATTTCATTTTGAATTTTTTTTGGGGTGGGAGAAATAGTGCTTGATGCCTGTTCTTACAGCATATGTTACCACAGGCAGTTTTATATTTGAAGTTCATTGTTCATAGACAGATGGATAGACAAGGCGACACACATATGGAAGTTTTCTAAAAATTCTGTTTTAGATTCATGGGACTTCAAAACCTCTATTTTTGTCGTCAAAATCACAAAATCAGATACTTGGGTTTAATGTAATATTTTCTCTATCACAGGTAGGTGGAACAGAAAGTAAAAAAGAAAGAAGCATATGCAATATGCCACAATGATTTCATACACTCATTGTCAGTTTGTACAATATTAGAGAAATAGCATTTATAACCTTTAAAATACTTGAAATGAAAACATTTTCCATTGCCAACAGAATCTTTCTATTCTGCTCATTCAGGGAATTTGCTTGAAGGGTGGAAATCCTGTGCAGGCATGATATACTTTATGTATGCACCTATACCTATTGCAATGCATTAGTCATTGCTGTTTACCTCAAAATTAAATAATACATTATTTCTATTCAAGAATTTGACTGATAAACAAAATGTTGCCTTAACTGACCTAAAATATTGTGAAGGTTTTTTTGTTCACCTCACATTTGTTATTCTTTGATTAATCAAGTACCTATTCAACTTAATAGGGACATAAGCTGCTAGTTTGATTGCCATGAATATCATAACTAATATCATTTGTAAGAGAGGATTAACTGCAAATTGCCAGTTCCTACAAGATATCAATATTTTTAAGCTGCTGTATACTATTTTAATGTACTCATCACTTCCTAATTTTAATAATAAAAGCATGCATCAAGCAAGAATCACTCACTGAAGTAAAAGAGTATGGAGCTATAATCCCAATTGGACTGAAGGTACCTTCTCCTCAAACATGGATAAAAGCTCCTAGAGCAAAGAAGGTGAAAGGATGACTAACAACATTGTTTAGTTATGTTTTATATAATTAGAAATAATATTCAGCACACCTGGTCTTATAAACACTTTCATGTTTAGACCACAATATTAATTTAACTAGGTAGCTATTCATCAACAGCTCTGAATAAGAGAAAATTGCAAGGGGAAGGGTAAAAATGACAAAGAAAGAATTTGCTAATGGTAAGTCACTTTGCTAACACCATTGCTGTCACCCTAACCCTAGTTTAGCAAAATGTTTTTACATGTTGATTCTAAACACATGTCAAACTTTTGAAATACTCCAGTACTGAGATATCTCATTTTGTCACGTATAGGGAGTATACAAAAAGAACGCTTTGCCATAATCCATGTATCATTGTTTATTGTGAATGACCTATATGTACCATATTGAAACAAAGAAAGCAGCTGTAATGATCAGGCACCTAGCCATGGAGTTAAGGATTGGTTGGTTTATACAGTAATTTTATTTCTTAATACTTTAAGAGAATCATTATTTTATAAAATGTGAATGATAAATTTGCTAATGCTCTCAGTATTCATTTAATGAATGAGTGTTAGTTGAAGAAAAAGTGGCTAATGGTGCTCGGCACCAAACTGCAAAGTTAACTTAAATACAAACGCAGAATGTAGGCATAGCAAACCCACATGCGTGCCTCAAGTCCAAGAACTTTTTAAGAGGTATTGGATTTCTCCACAAAATGCAGTAATGTAAACTACAAATGTTATTGTAACTACTTACATTCAGTCATTATTGAGCTAATTATAACAATAATTCTGACAACATTGCTGTAACAATGGCGATGCTCTTTTGCTACAACCATAAATTCCAATACAGGTACTGGATATTGTATGCAGTTAACCTTCACCCTCAACACTACTTTTCAAGAAATATAGTACTGTTGTAACAAGAGTTAACTGCTTGAACAACACATTCAAAGCAGAGACCCATTGTTATTTTATGTTGGTTTGGTCAGTGTGGTTGATTTGTGTTTAAGATGTCAGTGAAAAGAAAGTGTGTTGTAATTTGCATTGAACAGAAACTCAAAGCCATTAGCGACAGAATGGCAGCAGATGAGGGATTCAAAGCATTACAGGTAAGAAATACTACAAATTTATATTAAAATCTTAATGGGATTTTCACTTTGTGAAAAATTACCCAGATTAGGAGTAATCGATTTTCCATAACTTCTCTAAAATTCTGTTTTTTGAAGATAATATGATTTGAAACGATGCTCCTCATGTAACTGAGTAGTAATTCTACAGTAATTAGCTTCTTTTACATAATGTAGCTGCGGGTGCTGTAGGTGCTGGTTGGTGTTCCAAAATGGTTCTTTGTTGTTGTCATACATTATTAAAGTGAAGTCGCATAGTGATAGTTCACCTAAGGTTAATTATATGTAATTAATTAACTGAAATTAACCAATTATTACATTTTGTAACTTACTGTGATCACTCTGGTCAGTGAGATGCTTACAAGGAGGATAAGAAATGCAAAGCAGTAACATTGTATAATTCCTTTAGAAGTAACAAACCAATTTTTGATGGGGTGTGCCTTCCAAATTCTTGTCATCAACAGTAGAAGCAGCAACAGCATCATTATCACCACCATTAAAAGCAGCAGCAGAGGAAGAGGAAGAGGAAGAAGAAGAAGAAGAAGAAGAAGAAGAAGAAGAAGAAGAAGAAGAAACACCTCATCATCACCACCACCACCACCTCACCATTAAGCAATGACCTCATTGGAAACATCACACCCCAAGTGGCATCAGTGAAATTAAGGTGGACCAAAAGACCAAAATGTTTTAATAGAATGCCCAATATTTCTTTGTTAGCCACAAAAACTTAAATATTTTGGAAGAGTGTGATTCATCAAAAAATGATGAGAAAGCAATAATATGTATTTCTATAGGATTGGGCCCTTATCAGCCTAAACTAAAGGAATATCCTTCAAACAAAGGAAGAGAATTTAGATCTGAGTACCATAATTAGTTTACTTAGCTGGAATACAGTGTAGTGACTTATCTGCATATTGCTTATACTAGCAAGCATTTAGTAAACATATTTTGAAAGTGAAAGATGCATTTACTAAAACTCAGCTTAGCAATTGGAAGAATGTAATAATATAGCTCAAAAGACATAGTATCATTGTTCACAAGATATGTTTTTCCAAAGCAACAGAATTCTGCAACCTCCAGATACACAGTTCAATTGCATGCAAGTTAGATGCTCAAAGAAGTCAATGGTATCTGAAAATCGTAAACATTTTCAGGCAGTTACTACCAGTATTTCATATTGTGCCCATCAATGCATTGGACAACCATAGAGAGGATGAAGTATCTGAAAACAAAGGAAATGTATTAGAACTCCTCTCACTATGGCCACAAGATAATGATTTACTTAATCATTACTATCTTAAGAAAGCAAAAAATACATTCAGATACATCAGTCTCACATATCAAAATCGCTTCCTGAAACTGATGTTAAAACATGTGTTAAACCAAATAATAAATGATGTGAAATCTGCAGGCATATACAGTGTGATGATGGATGAAATACAGATTTAAAGGGACATGAACAAGATTTCCATTGTGTTGCAATACTACGATAGTGGTTTAAACATTCATGAAAGCTTTCTGGGATATTACAGAACTGAAAATACAGATGGTGAATCATTTTATCATTTGATGAAAAGAGTGTTAACATCTTTTGGCTTAAAAATTCAAGACTTGAGAGGTCAGTGTTATAATGGGAGCAATAGCTATGCACAGCCAGCCAGTATTTTGGGGTTGCAAAGAGAGTGAGATGAAAACAATCTGGCAGCATATGCCTACTGTTACAAACACATGCTGATTCTGTGTATTGTTGATGTGAGCAGTGCAGTCACAGCTGTTAGGAGTATGCTTGGGGTGTTGAGTAAACTTCATACTACTAACAAAGCGTTTTCAAAGGGGCATTCATGTTTGAAAATATTCAAAAGAATATTTGGAAAGCAGATGTCCATTAACATTCAAGACTATCTGATACAAAATGGAATTGCCATTTAGAAGGAACTCATACAGTTTTGCTTAACATCAGTGCCATAACGGAAACTCTGGAAATTATATCAATCACAGACAAAGTTAGTGGCTCCCCTTTTGATGCATTATCCCTTTTGAACTGCATAAATTATTTGTAATTTTATTTTGTTTGAGATTTATGGATATTATCTTGGAGTACACCATTATGCTTTTAAATTTTCAGAAGGAATCTGCTAATTTCTCCACAGTAAATATGCTTAAAATGTGATAAATTTAATGATCTGTGGAAAGAAATCAAAGCAAAGACTGAAGAACAAGGATTTGCATAACTGTAAAACATGCATGTGCAATGACAGTGGCTCCAAGAAAAGGGAAAGTCCATGAAAAATTTGGTGGTGATGTAGAGGAAAATTACAAATTTGCTTGAGATTTCTACAGACATACATTATACTTTCCTGTTCTAGAAACTGTGATAAATGATATAGGCTACAGAGTTCAGGAAAATGATTTCAAACTAGTTCATTCACTACATTCAGTTCTGAGCAAACGTGAGGTGGAAGACAATGATTTGAATTTTGTGTGCTACTTAAGGATTGCTAGTGAAACAATTGTCTGCAGAGTAAAACGTTTTTTCTATATATATATATATATATATATGTAAATAGGGACACAGATAATGCGTTTAAATCTAGACTGAAGCTTTTCATAGAGCTAAGCTTAGATGAATGTTTTCCCAACATAAATATAATATTTAATATATTCTTGTGCCTGTGAGTTCAGCTGTTTTTGCTATCTTCAGAGGTTGAATGCTTATATGTGTAACACTACTGACCAAGAAAGACTTAATCATCTTTCTGTTCTGTGCATTGAAGGAGCATATGATGCAAATATTTAAAAAATAATAGATGAATTTGACTCTGAAGTGACTCTTAGAGGAAGAGGAATCCAGCTTCATTAGTAACCCAACTGCTGTGACCATAAATCAATATTAGGGTTACCAGATGTCCAGAAAATCCTGGACATGCCCTACATTTTTACCTTTTGTCCGACTGGAGGGATTTGTATAAAATCTGGAATGTTCTACATTTTGAGGAATGCAAATATTCTTAATTTTAAATCGATTTGTTGAAAATAGTGGAATTACTTTGCTATTTCCGCACACAATGCTAATGTTGAGAGGATTTTTTCACTGATATCACCACAAAACACATGAGAGATACAGGCCATTGATTAAGTCAAAGGTATTGTTCTAACATAACACAACTTTAAACATTTAAGTTGTGTATAATGTCATGATTATATGTATATTAAAGACAAATGTTTTTTATAAAATATGTTCTTCACAGAAGTATAATTGTTAAGGTTCTTTGGCAGCTGCTGTTATGCTTTTTATTATGTGAATATTTAAGAAAATAGAAAATCTATGTATTAGTTTAGGTTTGTAGTTTTATTTTCCTAAATTTAACATTTTTCTACAATGTCCTACATTTTAGACCACTAGTGTTCTACATTTGATTAAAAGAAACTGGTAACCCTATTCAATATATAGGTACATACTTTATACAAAGTAAATTAATTAATAAGGAATTCTTACCACACATGTGGCATAATTATATTGTATTTTAATTTATCTATACACTACCGAGATAAAGTGTGTATTGCATTTAGCCTGAAAATTAAATATAAAAATGTTACCAAACATACATGTTTTGAGGTGCCTTTGAATAAAATGGAAGGCATGTTTAGAAAAAAGTATGCATGTGTTTATGTGTCTCAGTATGTGAACAGCATACTATAGAAATGAAACATTGGAAAAATACCAGATTTAATACCATAGATAGGCACCATTTAAGAATGCACAGTAAAGATTTTCAAGCAATTGACCCCCTCCCAAACAACCCTCTACTGAACATATGTCTTATTTTTTATTTCCCCAAAAATAGCTCTAACGGTTTTGATCAAAATATCATAAGCTTGAGTTAATGACATTTGTAACAAAAACCATATACATAGTTGTATTGAATTTTCTGTAAATTAAGTCCTCTTCATTTATGCTGAATTTTCTAGAACTCAGTAATCATGAAGTATATAAGAACTTACTGTAGAAAAAAATGTAGATATCATTTAAGCATACAATTCCTATCAAATAAAATACTTTGTGGCATTGGATTGATGAGTTATAAAAATGTTTAGTATTTAATATTAAAAATGCGTTTATGTACTTATATTATCTTTGCATTTTGCAATTGATAAGTATTGAACATTTGTAGCTCTAAACATGTAGGTACTAGAATTTTGACAATACTTTGAAAAATCCTTGTATGTCTATAAGTGAATTATTATTATTATTATTATTATTATTGTACATTTCTGAAATATTCACTGCTGGTTGTGTATATTTTGCCACATTTTAATATGCTTGAGTGGCCATTTCTTTGTTTCTCATTAGCTTAACTTGTAGATCAGATATGTAAATAAATCTAAATACTTTTATTAAGGGTGCTAATTGAGATAAATGAGGAAATAAATCAGTCTGATAAGGAACTATACATTTTTAACATGTTGTTGCATCATCATTACCATCGCCATCATATCAACATTATTATTTGAAACTATTAATACTTTACTTCTCTGAAAACTCACTGAATACTTTTTTAAACATATATTGTTACATTATGTAGCTTTCACTTACATACTTTGTGCCCCCTCCCAAAGCTAGGTCCCGAGTTATGTCCATGAATATAAGGATGTTAATGAAAGAAAGTAAATTATAATTCAGGATATAAAAGCCCATCCATGCAACATTGGTTAAGACCACCAGTAAACAAATAAGTAGTTAAAACAAATGTTCCATAACTAAGTAAGAAATATCCTGGGCTTGTAGGCCAAGGTCTATTGGCTGGGATATTTCTTACTTAGTTATGACACCAGCCATGAAAGCTTACAAAACTTCACAAATGTTCCATAATTTCAACATCCATTTAGGTTTATTAATCCAAACAGAGTTGCTTTCTGTTATTGATTTCTTTCATTAAATGCATAATAGGCAACCAACATAGCCTTTAATGGGTAATTTGGAATTTTAGTATGTACCCGAATAAAATGTTTTTGTCCTACGAAAGCTTACTTTGTGTTAGGGTTTGTTAGCAAAGAACCAGCTGTTCTTTTGTAAGTTGTTTCTTGCTTTCTACATGGTGGTCAGCACTGCCTCTAAGCTTTGTAGAACACTATTTCCCTTTACCATTCTGTATACTCCCTATTCTGTGATTATGTCTGATACACCTTCAGCTACCTTAAGCATTTTACAAAACACCATTTTTAACATATGAGAAACCATGAATGGCAGGGTATATTGAGAACAATGTCTCATTTTGATAATCACTTACATAAATATTTCTACCGTTTCTGAAGGCTGCATTATCTCAAGAAGCCAAAATACCTACATGAATATAATATTGAAAATGTATATTGCTCTGATACTTATATTAGCTAACTCTAGCACATTGAAAATAATATCAATATGTATCACTTCATGTGATTTCTGATTCACATTATGTATTAGTTCATAAAATTTTATAAAAAAGTTTAATGATTATTATATAAACACCTATATTTTATTTTACAGAATGCACAAATACCTTTGTAAAGAATGAAAAAACTTGCCTCTGGACATTTTCATGTGGTCAAATATAAGACGAGGCACAGTATTTTATTACAATGAGAAGAATTGATCTTGAAAAACATGTATTAAAAACAATGAAAATTGAATTACAAATCTGTAAAACTATATTTATCTTTATGGTTTGGTAAGTTATTACTGTCAATACAGATTTACTTGGTATATTTCCTTCAAAGTAGAGAATTTAACAATGCACTTATGTCAAAGTTAATAAATGAATACAAAAATCTCTATATTTAATTGTTTATCATTGCTATCACTTGCATGGTTTTTCCTTTTCTTGATGAAAAAATTAACATTCATCACAGATATCAGATGCCTCCCCTGTCTTGCTAAGGAGATAACCACATCATGTATCTGCAAGAAAAATATACCATGAAATTGCTTTAGCTGTGACAATATTCATTATGAACATATTGTACACAGTGATGTATTATTGCTAAGGGATACTGGTGCTGAGGCATTAGATGGTTGCCTTATTTCTGACATCACAAAACACAAGGTGCTCAAACTACTATGCATGCATATACTGACACTATTAGCTATGACAACAGCTGTGGCTACTAATTATGATTCCTTACTTATCATCGTATTAGCCTATTCCACTATTATTTACTAAATACTATGATGTACCCCTGGAGGAGAGGTTAGAACCTGCTAAGCAAGTTACTCAAACATAATGGCTATCATTTAAAGCAATGTTGTTTAGTAAATGAGGAGTCCATTTTTAGCACATAGCACTCATTCAGGGCCATATACAACTTTGTCTGGCTGGATGTATGTAGTGTTATGTGGTGCTTACTAAGTAAGCAAAGATGCTTCTCTTAATTATCTTAGAAATTTTGGAGTCCAGTATCATGCATAATAGTTCCTTTGAGAAACAAAAAATTTCCTACAGAAAAGTATCCAGTTTAAAATTCAAGGGTTAGTTATATACCCTCTTTTTTATCTTTAACACCAACTGTTATGGACAACACAACAGCTTAACTTTTGAAAAATATAAAACATAGCAGTACCCAAACCAAAGAGTAGAGCACTGTTGAGAAGACTTACAAATGTACTACTTTTCAATCATAAATCCATAGAGGAGTGTATGCTATATACAAGTAAATGCAGTTTCTTTCCTGTCAGTGCCTTTAGATCTTAAAATACATGAATGGAAATACTCAATAAAACTGTATTCAAATCGAGTAATTTCACTTAGCTCATTATCTTTTATGCATAAAGAATGGTTATGGTGTTCACTTGCTGAAAGTAATGAAATTTAGTTTAATGGTTTATTCTGAGCCAACAATGACAAGATAAACATGTATCAAATTAGGGCAGTAAGTAACATCACTGAACATGTTAGCTGATGAAATATGTGCAACATTTTTAGAACAAATCTAAATTTGTATCTATGACGCTCTTATAAATACTAAGCTTTAAAACAATTATCTACTGGAATTTAATTATATACTTTAGAATAAGCACATAGCATAAAATCCAGAGTGAATTAAACATTTTGCATCCTTGAATACATAATAGGCATTCATAATTAGATAGAAAACATTTCTGGAAGCATAGGAAGTTACATTTCATTGTAGATATAAAAGTTAAGAAGAACTGCAAAGTCAAGACTTTTTAGCACAAGGGGATAATTTCTGCTATGTTCTAGATTAGCCAGAATATTCATAGTTGCACTTCATATGAAAAATGTTTAATCTTTGGAAGGTACTTAATTAAATACCAAATTTGGTATTTTATCTGACATTTTGTTTCTGAGTTATGCTGTTCACAGACAGGCAGACACATAGTTCCTGAGGTCATGGGTTCAAACCTGGCGGAGGGCAATGGATTTTTTCAGGTGAAAAAACCTTTAGCATAGCTTCCTTCAGAAGCGAAGTAAAGCCGGTGGTCCCGTGTCATAGATTTATGGCACATAAAAGAACCTCAAGCCTGATAAAAGAGGCCTCTAAGCAAAATTTCCGGTCTTTCATGCGCAATATAAAATGGGATGCTAAAAACCATAGTAGTTAAAGAGTGTCCATAAATAAAACTCCATTTAACTTAAATTTTAGACACACATACACATATATATATATATATATATGAACCTTTTTCTAAGAATGTATTGTTTGATTAAGGGGACCTCAAACTTGTACTTTTGGTGAAATCTCGACATGGAATTTTTGGGTGGAATGCAATACTTCCTCTACCTTATAGGTTTGTGGTAGAGAGATTAAAAATATATTCAATTTTGATGATGTGATTTGAGCATAAAGCATAAATACAAGCAATGTTTCAGTTTTATGTAATTTATATCCTTATCTTTGAATCACTCACCTCCTAAGTTTCATTCTCAGCACATACAGCTTCTAGTTTGTGGGAGAGAGGGAGAGAGAGAAAGAGAGAGAGAGACAGAGAGAGAGAGACAGAGAGAGGGTGAGATAGGGAAAACATTTCTGTCTTACAGTTGCTGGAATGCTGGTGCCAACTAAGTTAAGATCAAGGGTATGTCTCAGGCAGGTGCAACATGTATTTAAAAGCGGTTAGTCATTAAAATTGACCAAGCTTGGAAAAACAAGAATAAAAGGAACAGAGAATTGTTTGGGGGAACATGTTAATAACATTTCGTTGGAGAATCTGTATTAAACTGTGATGTTTTAATACTAATGCAGTTTGATTTTATAAATATTATTCAACATAAAAAACAAGTATATTGCTTATTTTGGTGATAAGGTACACCTCTTACCAATATGGCTGATGGTAATGGAGTTATTAAATGGCATAATGTAGTAGACAATAGCTTTGAAGCCATGTTGCAAAGCTCCATACAACAGCTTATAATTTAAAGAGTGACTTAAGTTACATGATTTATGTATTTTCTTATGTCTAAGTTGTTTCCTCACATGCAGCTGTTAGTGATGCTTTGTGTCACTAACTTCACAATCACTAGAATCAGCTAATAAATTTTCATTTTTTCCACTGTCATTACACTAAGCTTTATCTCTTAATTAAATTAAAATCAACTTCTTCACCATTAATAGTTGAACTAGAATGTGTAACAGTAAATTACTCTCTCAGATCCATTTAGAAAACAAAATTGTACTTCTGACCAACAACTGTTACTACCATATCAATATACACATTAATTACTGTCTTTTACTATGAATCAACAATCAGTGATAACTGTCCTAAGTATAAAAACATATGAGTTAACAGTACTGTAGCCACTGTCACTAACACAATGTTTTCACACCTGAATACCACAACAAATTGGCATGCCTGTCTGAAAGATGGGTTTGAAAATCTGTGATTTCAAATGAAAGTAAGCTAAACACTATCTGTCAAAATAAAAGTTTCCTTTTTTTATAAATGTTAAACTTACTGTTTAAATTTTAACAGTTGCCCATTGGTATACCTCAAAATCTAATTAAAATGGATTAAAAAAAATTGACTAATCAGTTATGTTCACCTTTTTAAATTTAAAATATCAGTGCCAGTTATGCTTGCCATTTTGCTCACAAACTTTTTGTGGTTTTTGTTATACATATAAAAAGAAAGTTCAATTACTTATCATTATAAGAAACCATAAAACCATTTAGAGCTTAGTTTGTAATTCATCATATTCTTACCACTGACATCAAAATGAATGATAAAAAGTCATTTGATTGAGAATTCTACTCATTGCAGATATGTTTAAATCTCATTTAGATACACACAATTAAATAAAATAGGTAATGAGAAAAATGAAATGAATAAAGGATGGTTTTTAAAGCACCATTAATAATGCCTCCCATGTGTCAGATGTACAAAAAGGTGACTTGGATTAACCTCTTCCATAATAATATGGTTGTGTATATACATTCACTATAAAATGGCTCGAGCAGTATTGACATGTTTATACGTCTGGCCCATGCATCAAATCTTATGCTTTTCTGCCCTTAAATGTTTATACTGAATACATTTTTGATAATATGTGCTTACTTAAGATAAAATACAATAAAGCAGACCTTCCAAAACTCTGGATTATTAATTAAATGCACATTTCTTCTACATTAGGGCAGCTTATTCCTCAAAATTTCATTTCTTTACATTGATTAAACTAATGGTAAAAGATGTCCTGGTTTTGGATTATTAGATTATGGCAACCCTATAAATGAATGAATGAAGAAAGCAAATCTGCCTACTTGAAGGTGTGAGATAGGAGCTGTGTTAAGGAAGCACTAAAAGGACTTATTAAAGTATTACAGCATGGAAAAGGAAATAATTGTTGCCATGTCATTAAAATGTATTTATTGTATTGTCATGCAAAGAAATGCAGCGAATGTCTGCAAAGGATACTGAGATAACCAAAAAAATTCATTTGGATTCTTATTCTCACTGGCTACAATAATTTTCCTCAATAATGTATGTATTCTGCTAGAGGTCCAGATTGTAACAATGAAAATGTTTCACGATGTAGGTCCCCTGCCAAGTTTTAGGACAAGAGAATATATCCACTTCACAGTGTGATTGTAAAAGGTGAAAGTACAATATGATGACTAATAGACCACTAATAAGTTTTCAATGATACATTATCGGTTGATAAAAGAATGGTTAAATATTTTGGTTGAAATGCTCCTGAAATGTACTTGAAAGGGAAGTCTGTGAAATTTGGCTATAAACTCTGGATGCTCTGTAGTTATGATGGGCATCCATTCTGGATTATTCCTATCAGGTTCAAAGAGATAAAAACGCATCTCTGCTATCCAATCAAATAGTTTGGTAACTGAAAAACAACACATTATGCCATTTAATGGACAATTTCTTCACATAATTAGATTTGGTAGCACAAATGAAACAAGCAGGGTATTGCATTACAGTTTTGTTGTGAAGGTTCCACTGGAATCTTCAGCATTCTGAGGTAAAATCAGAAAGAGGAGCTTCAGATAAATTTTGACAAGATCAACAAGACTGGTACTGTACTTTGGAGTGACAATAAAGTGGTGACTGTTTTTACATACTTTTGTACTTAGAAACTTTGAACCCCTTGGCACCAAAGATGAGGTGCAACATTATTTTATGGGTTCTAAATCCAATCCCTTGAAACATAAATTCTATAACAAAAACAAAAATTGAGTATGTCTTTGATTCTCTATTGGCTAATTATGAATATAAAGACCTCTGGGCAAAATATATTTTCCATCACTCTCCAAATTGCACTGATACAATGATAGTAGCGTACTGGAAGCTATTAAGGACTGCTGAACTTGGAAACTATTTATTTACTTAGGTATGCACCAAGGGAGCTTGCTACATAATTTTTACTAAGAAAAAAACTAGTAGGTCTAGTACTGCTCCACTATCTAAAATAAAATGCCTTAGCACACAAGATTGCAAGGAACCTCTCTGGAAAATAGCTATAATGCATGGAGTGTCACAAGGACAAGCCAACTGTTATTTATGTAAAATGTTAAAAAAGACTCTGTGTTAGATATTTTGAGTCACTTTATAAAACATGATGGAAAAGTATGAACTGTAAACACTGATTTATGATTTTTAGGATTGTCATCTTTGTACTAGTAGTTTATTGATTTTGAGATTTATTTAGTTTTTTTTATAACTTATTAATACTCATGCATGAATTTTCAATTTCAAGTTTCTTCTTTTGTTATCTAAAATTTTTAATGCATAAAAATATGATACATAATTCTTACATAAATTAGGATGTAGTCATATGATGATACTATTTCTGTTTCTGTTCTTGCAGAGTTTCTAATTTCTGTGTACTTCTGTCTTAGTATTCTTCTTTCTATGCAAATTATTTAATTTTCAACTGTTTTGTATATTATGTTCATATTGAGGGTCTAAATGCATTATACAGAAAAAAGGTTTGTTCCACTGAAATAGGGTGGCATGTGATCTGTTTCATTTAGTATTCATCCAAATTATATATCAGTAGATTAACTAGGGTGAATTTTAGTTTGTTTTGCAAAATTTAGTGTGTATTTTGGCATAAAGTGTAAATAAAGTCATGAAAATTTTAAAATGAAAAGCCAGCATTAATGGCTATGACAAAAAAATTACTTAATTTTCACACCCTCTATACCAGTAAACCTGAATGCTACTGGGCCCATAAAGGAGCACCTTTTACGAAAGTAAAAGGTACTTATTCCTTATGATGCATTCTTGCAGCTGATTACCAAGTTAACCTTTGGAGCTGAGTTTATAAGAATGACAGCTGAAATTCATGTCATAAGTGATAAAAGGGCTAATGTATTTTGTTATGTGATGGTGATGAATCATGTGTTTAAGCACTTTGAGGATGTGTTAAAGGTTTTATGCTCTTTGAAATTCCAATGCCGCATGCATGTGCTGCAGATGACCAAATCAGTAAAGTCCTGGCCATATGAGAGCAGTTCAGAAGATCTTGGTCTGACACTGGCAGCATCAAATAGGGAAGGTTAGTTCTAAGTAAAATGGTGCAATGTACAGGTTTCATTCATGTGCTTTCATTTGTTTGGTTGTTATAGTGCTGCAAAAAAAAAAAAAAAAAAAAAAAAAAAAAATAAGTTGAGGTTTCTTCCAAAAATGGATAAAATTAAATGCTGTGCAGTGGTTAAATACTTTATATTAAAAGACTTAACACTGACTAAAAAAAGAATTGGATTCTACTTAGGAAGGTTCTTATTCATCATTTCCTACAATGAAGAACTCGGCTGGGGAGTTTCAATTCAGTCATTCTTCCATTTTTTATGACAAAGGTCTAGGACGTCCAGTTACTGCTATGACAACAAAATATTAAGAAAATCCACAATGCCATATTAAATGACAGACAAGTCAAGGTTCATGGACTTATTGACTTTGTCAAACCTCATTAGATTGTGTCTAAAACATTTTACATGAGGAAGCTAGAAGCACTGGACAGTTTTTGTGTAAGTTCAGTTGTTGAGTAAGTTCAACAAAGAGAAGGGTAATTCATTAAAGAAGAAGATATAAAGAAGTTAAAAGGGTAACCATTGGTACAAGTGTATAGTGATGAAAGTTGACTGTGTTGAAAAATAAATTTTAAAAAGATTGAGTTAAAAATTTGTGTTTTATTTCTTAGGCCAAGAACTTTCTGAACAACTTCACACTTCTGGAACTGCAGTTTCAACTCTCTAATCTATAAACAGTTAATGTGCAAAAATCTGTTTCCATCATATATTAACCCTATTAAATATATATGGCTCATTGGCAGAGTATCAGCTTGGTAAGCTGAAGCTTCTTTGTGGAGTCCCAGCTCTGGTATCAGATTTTTGAAACCTGGAATACCTTTATATCTTAAGCCTACATATTATGGCTAGTGCGAAAGAACAATTTCTATAAATAAATTTAGCTTAGTGATTTGATTAGAAGCCTGGTAATTAACTTCTTGCAATAGCAAATCCACTTTAAGTCTAAGATACTCAAAGTAATTCAGATCATTTAAGAGAAGTGGATGTTATTGGATAATTTAATGGTAGAGCAACAGCTCCATAAGTCAAAAGGATGGCTCACTTTCCCTATGAGGCATTGATTTTTCAAATCTGATTCAAATTTCTATCCTACAACTAAAACAGCTTGTGCAAAGAACAATTTCTACATATACATTAAGACTAGTAATTTAGCTAGAAGTCCAGTAACTAAATAATTACAACAGCAAGTTAGCTTTAAGATTATGATATTCAGAGTAAATTGAAATTGTCTTGATGATCTGCTGGAGAAATATGAATCAGATAAGAGAAGCTCAGTGTGCTGCATTCATAGGCTTAGCCACAGATTAACTAATTAATACCAATTAACTAATTGGTAACATGTAGGGCCAGTGAGCTATAAGTCCATGATTTGAGTTCCAACTATGGTATTGCATTAAATTTTTAAAATTTGATTCAACTTTCCATCTTAAGCCTATATACACTTAGTGTGAAAGTAAATACAATATGTATATATGAGGAGCATTGGAACAAAATGCATTAAGTCCACCTGAGGATTAAATGCTTTTTGATACTGATTCCCCCTATTTTGATAGTGCTAAATTGATCTGTGCAATCCATTTGTTCCAAATAGTACTCCTTTCTATCATAAAATGCCTTTGGAATACAGTGTTTGGTTTAGAAAGCACTTAGTTCAGAGAGATGAATGGAACAAAACCCACCATTTTACAGAAGCAAAGAATTTCTTATGCAACATGTGTACATACATGCTTTGACTGCTGTGTTTTATATATTAAAAGAAGAAAAATAAATGAAACTGCTATATATTTTTGCATTTATAGGCTTTTCCTGTGTTGAATTTTAGTATATAGTTATTCCTTCTTGTCATTTGTGCACAGGGGTTACCATAATGCAATTCATAAATAACTAGAATAGAGGTGGATGTAAATAAATGGATTCAAAATCCTCCATTATATGTATACATCCCACTGTAAGATGGGCCTAAGCAGCATGGATGCATTCTTTAACCCACATCAGAAATGCTGAATAATATGAGCTCCTAGATTTAGTTTGGAAATAATGGATTTCCAGTTATCTATTTTATTCCCAAGCAAACAGCATAAGAAGTTAAATGAAAAAGAACTCATAATAAACTAAGTATTATAATTAATTCAAATAAAATATCAAAAACAAAATCACTTACCCCTTATTATAAACCCTCCTTTTAAAATTAATATTCACAGTTCTTTAATGGTTTATTTGTTAATACGAAGAAATACAGATAAAAGTGCACTTACATTACTAATTAAATAAACAAAAAAAATCGTATTGCAAGCTTACAGAAAGTTCACATAACCAATATGATTTGTGGTGCCTGCAGAGATTTGCTCTTATGTCATTACCCATGCTTTGATGTGCATAATTGAAAATGTAACTTTAAAAGGAATGCTATACAGAATTTATTTGAATTTCTTTGTAAGCAGTGTGTTCAGATAATTAAGGGTTGAATAGCGTTATATGTAATGAATAAATATAAAGTACTCAAACCATCCAACCAGATTCTGAATTTGTACTCTTTGAATTGTCACATTATCCTCCAAAGGATTAACCTGAGGTCAGATGACAATATATTAAATTGAAATGTCACATAGCAGAACATGTGGTAGACATTAGCTTCAGTATTTGTTTAATCATAGAGCATTAACACAAAGATTAGGCAGCTGCAGGAATCTCAGCAAATATAGCTGAAATTGAAGGGTTATTGTCTCTCATACTAGAATTTTATACAGGCAAGTTCCATTCTATACTCATCACCAAGGTATAGAAAACATTATATTCAACTTATAAATGTTTTATCAAGATTTCAATGGTACTTAAGATGAGAGACAGCATTTATGCAACAATGTATAAATTTGAGAATACTCGTAAAAAATTGCAATCTCAAAAGCAAAAGGCCAATTAGTAGTAAAATGTAGTATTAAGTCAAATGTCCTAAGAGGATGCAAAGCACAGATTTTCACAACTCTTCTCGATTTTAAAATTTTTTTCAGGTGTAAAAATTCTTAGTATGGCTTCCTTTGGTAGGGAAGTAAAGTCGGTGGTCCCGTGTCATAGATTTATGGCACGTAAAAGAACCTCAAGCCGGATAAAGAGGCCTATGAGCAAAATTACCGGTGTTTCATGCTCAATATAGAATAGGGCGCTAAGGACTGCAGCAGTTAAAGAGCGTCCATAAATAAAAAAACTCAATTTACTTTAGATTTTCCACCCTTTATGTGTACAGGCCTCTAAATTTCATACTCTGTAATTAGGCTGCAAGATATTGTTTTACAGAAGTCCAGGTATGTCATCACTGTTTGTGCCTTTAGAGCTGCCCAGGTTACCAAACAATTGCATACAGTGATGTATGTTTTAGTATGTGACTCTTTATATATTTTAATAGGTATATACTTACCAACTAGATCTACAGTGCCCATATGCATATCATATTCATATATAATATTTGGCTTGAAAGTTGTCATTTTAATGTAATTAAGTATTCAGTTTTCCTATTATCAATTATCAAAATGTTGGAACTGCAATTAGAGAAAACTGTAACTATGCCTCTATCCTGTCAAGCAATTCAGGTCAAAGGAAATAGCTGATGTACCTCTATTTATTCTCTCTTTAGAGTGGCACATTCACATGCCTTGTAATCACAGCAGTTTGAATGTACTGTTCCAGTGCAGTATAAAAAGTTTGTATTTCTTTCCCAAGGAGTTCCGGCCTCATTAGTTTCACCTGAAAATATAATACCACCCCCTAGTTTGTGAGATACAGATAAACAAACACAAAAAACAGGTAGCAGCATAATGAATGCATACTAAAATCAAATTGTAAAATTGCTTCTTGCTCTGTGTGTGTGTATGTGAGAGTGAGTGAGTGAGTGAGTGAGTGAGTGAGTGAGTGAGAGAGAGAGAGAGAGAGAGAGAGAGAGAGAGAGAGAGAGAGAGAGAGAGAGAGGGGGGATTAAACACCACTTATCTCCAAGAGGACATTATACTAGTACAAAGTCAGCTAGCAGAGACTTTGAAGAAAGATCTCTGTTGTGCTGCTTATATGTGTTAAGCATTCTTAGCCTGGAAAAAGCAGTGGAAATTTGCATGGAAAATAGCAAACTCGTTAGCTTCATAAATCAGAATGCAAAGGCATGATAATGTACAACAATATTTAAACACTTTACGGCAAGTTTTAAATAAAATCCGCTATATGCTTGATACAGTCATGCACACTGTGTTTAATGTTCTTTAATTCAGTTTTTCTTTCATTAAAATGTATTTACAAATATGAAAGATATAAATTTGCTTCTATAAAGAACAAAATTAAATTACAACATAATTTAAATGCTTAGTTCTGTATATTAGGTATCTGGGAAGAGTCAGTTAGAGCTTAAATGACCATCAGGCAATGGATTAAAGATATTAGGTGAAATAAAGTAATATATTATCTGAAATTATAATCTTAAAGACACATGTATACACTATGAAAGTGTTGATACTGTATTTTAATGCTACGCTGATCTGGACTTACTTTTTTCGCAAAATGTTTGTGTGTAACTTAGCAGATGGTTGAAAGTAAAAAGCCTAATTGATTACTTTATTTTTACATGGACTGTATGTAATACAAATTAACTGGGATTGACTACTCAGTTGCTAATATTTGTAATACAGCAGCTTTAATAGAGCATGAATGGGCAAAGCTCAATTACAATAAAGTATCTGCAACTACAAAGCATACAGAATATACAACAGTCATCGCAACACTTGTTCTGCCCGACTTAAATAGTGAATGACTATTTAAGTCGGGCAGAACAAGTGTTATGACTCAAATAGTGTGAATGCTTATATATTGTGTTGTTCTTCCTTGATTTCAGACTTGAGATTTGAATCACATAAAAGTGACCTTTGACACCAGTATAAATACCGTATTTACAAGAATCTAATGCGCACCCCATATTTGAAACTTAAAATTATGAAAAAAAGGGTTTGTATCGAATGTAAAGCATATCAATGGCAAAAAATAGGTAATAGGTATTTTATTTAAATTTATTTAATACAACAATGGATTTATTGTATATATAAACCATCAGATTATGGATTTAAAAGTGCCCTATTGTTAGGTGACACATTGTTAAAGAAAAAAATTAGTGTTACAAACTGTTTTTCGCATCCTGTTGTTTTGATGATAACTTCCTTTGTCCCCTGCTCAGTAATGGTGTAGTTCCACGGTATATCAAACCAAATTGGCATCTCATCAGCGTCGCCTATTTGCCCCATGGAAATTTTTTTTCTTCCAAAGTGAAATGATATACTGCTGAAACGTTTGTAGTTTGTCCTCAAAATCTGCAGGAAGCTTCTGGCACATTGTTATACGGCGTCTTAGACATAAACCCGTCCGCTGCATGAAATGATCCACCCATCGCCTTAAACTCTTGTTTTGGAATACCAAGAACTTCAGCCTCCTCTTTAGCTTTCTTTCATATAGTGTCACTACTCACAGGTTGCCCATTCCTTCTCCTTTCATGCACAAATTCCAACACTTTTTCTTCAACTTCAGGATGTCTTCCTTTGTGAGCACCCGTAAATTTCTTCCTACTAGCTTTAGTAGCAAATAATGCCAGTTTCTGTTTTTGCCACAAGCAAACATTGCTCTCTGATACATTGAACATCCTTCTTGCCTTTCTATTACAATTCTTTTTTTCAGCATAAAGGATTACTTTATGCTTTAAAAAAGCATCATAAGACATTCTTCTCTGTTTGCCCTTGCCTCCATATTGTAACTAAAAATGCTCAATAATAGGACAATGATAAATGAGTGGCTAGCTTGTCGCGAGTTTCTGGATGCATGTTAACTCCAGCAATGCATTGTGTCGTAATAAATGAAAAGTTTGAATGAAGTTACTGGTGTTCTACGGAACGGATTTGCACTCGAATCTAATGTGCGCCACGATTTTGATTACTACATTTGATCAAAAAAGATGCGTATTAGATTCGCATAAATACAGTAACTCTTCTGTGTGAGTGGCATTCCTCCACAGATTCAATAGTGATTCCTTTTAATTGTGAGCAAGATTTCTTTACAGGGTATATGCAGTACAGTATACAGTATATATTACAAGGCTCAGTGTTAAGTAGATGAGTATCATGTGACCATATTTTGTTAATGTCCAGAAATGCTGTATTTACTGGCTAGGTTGTCTGAAATATGGAGGAGAAAGTTAACAGTATGGATCACAAAAGATAGGAAGGAAGTAAGAACGAAAACTAAAACACTGTAAGTAAATATATAATATTTTAATCAACTACTGAAGGTGCTCAATATAGCTGCTGACAATTTTGATATTATATTTTGTGTGTCACCTGGTTATATGATGTCAAACTTTTGGAAGGAGTTCAAACTCTGGTGTACAGCATTCTGCAGATCTCCATAGGGGTGTTTTCCTGTTTCACTTAAATGCCTCTCCAATCTTGGAAATATGATGTGCACTGGTTGACATATGTTGGGGTAAGTTGACAGAGCTGGCAGTCTCTCTTATAATCCTTTGGGCTTCCATATAGATGAGAAGTATTTCGGTGTACTCTGCATTTGTGTACAATGTCGCCACTGTTCATTCTCACTTTACATACAAATACTATAAAAGTATGAAACTACTAAACAGAATAATAATGTAGACACTACCTTTGGCTTTAGGTATAGTGAAGGGCTGCTGTGCATCATGAACAGCTGATGCAGTATCATTGGTAAACAACTCTTAAGTAATGGATGCAACATCTATTGCTTGTTGTAGAGCCTATGGTTTGTTTATATACAGTCATTCCCATTCCCTTTCCCTTTCAGAGGCTCTAGTGCACGAACAAAGAGTTTCTGGACATGAGTTTATAAACAAAACATGATCACATAGTACACATATATCTACCACCAAACACATATATATATTTGCAACCTGTAAAGGTCGCTAGTTGATGCCATGTTACAAAACATGCTGCATTTATAATATACATACACACACATTTTATTTAGCAACACCTTTGCAAAAAAGCATTTACAGAAACTGTATACTGCATGCTTAAAATATATATATATATATATATATACTTTTTGGGAGTCTTTAAAATGGTTAATGAGGTTTATTCATTATCCTTATTTAACTCATATTAGTGCAAAATGAAAAGAACTAAAGCATACAAATCCAAAGAGTATATCAGAAGCAATACAATGTTTTATTTAAGTTTATACACTGTTTTGCTTCACCTTTACAAAATTATTTGGTAACTAATTTGTAAGAACACAACACAATCTTTGCTTTGATACAAATTACATTTAAGTTGCTCATGTTAACAAAAAGTCTAAAATAAAGTGTGTCTCTGATTATTTCCATTTAAAGTATAATTTTCAAACTTATGCATTAAAATAATCCACTTGGTGACTAAGACACTGCAGAGAAACCTTATTGAGCCTGTATTTTCCTTGCAGATGGAATACTGACAGAAAATGCACTGGTGATTTGTGAATCTCTTTTTCCTTGTCAAACTGTAAATACATCTTGGTTTTGCTGAATGATGTCTGCTTCCACATTTTGTTGGCATTGTTGTTCCTGTAAACATTTTAGATTTTCTGCCATAGAAAAATTGACAGATTTGTAAGTGAAGCATATCTCAGCAAGAGAAGCTTGACAAATTTCTTGACCAGTTCTGCTAAGAAATGCTTACATTTAATCATATTTCCCGTATTTGTTTTGCATAAAATCTGTGCACTTATTTTGGCAATCTTCAGTAACTCACTATAAACAGTTATCAACCATCTGTTACTGATCCAAGAAACCAAATACTCAAATTTCAATCTGTCCGCAACACCCACCCCAACTTTGCTGAATTCGTAAAATATCCGTAGCTTGAGTTCTGGCTGTGCCATTAGTTTTTTAAGTCTTTCAACTTTCAATTTTAGTGCATACTTGACTAGTCTGAAAGAGCAATTATCAATACAGGTTTTTACTCTGATTTGTTGCCCTCCCCAGTTGCAGCATATGCAGAGTGGATATGAGTATAACATGAAGGTCCCAGACAGACACAGTCATAAGCCACACACAGTCACTTTTAAGATAACTGCAATAAACGCTTAACAATATTCTAAAAATATGTATAACCATTTCGAGACATATCTATTGGTACATTTTAAGACTCCCAGATATCTTTTCATTATTGTGAATATATCAAGCATTTGTTTTGCTTCTTTATATGTATTTTTATTTATGAAAGTAAGGTATGTGTCAATATGGGCTTATGATTATATCTGTCTGAATGTTTGTGGAATGCATAATGTTGCTTGGATAGTTACATTAATGACATATGCATATTTTATGTAATTCAGCATGAAATGCTTAATACTTTCATATAATATTATATTTACATTCTGTTATACAAAGATATACATGGTAAAAGCCACTATGAAAAAAGAGAATAAAACTATGAAAGGGACATGAATGACCAGAGCTGATAGGAAAGTGTTGCTTTCAATATAAAGCAAATGGCAAATGTATATCAAAACAAAATATAATAGTTTTCCTGTCAATAAATAATGGTGATAATTTCCACAATAAGTTATTTTTTTGATTCATTGATATGGAAGCCATGATATAGTTGCTCTTTCCAATTAAATCTCCAATGTTCCAAAAACTGTGGAAAATATTTTCCTCCTCTACCATTTATTTTTTTAGAACAGCTACATGGAGGTCCTAAGGACGCCCTTTCAACAATTTTTTTGGTTTTATCATACTCATATTGCAATCTGGCATTGCAGCATCATTTTGCTTTCGCTTCCACTGACTGAAATTGTGTTTCCTTTATCTTGTAGCTTTCACAGATGATTTTCAGAATGAATGTCTATTAACCTCAAGCTATAAAAATAGAGAAGTGTGAATTTGGCCAACTGACTTGAGAGACAGTCATAAGCCATAAAAATTAATTAGGTTATGTTAAAGCTTATAGTAGGTACTCCAATAATGTTTGTCAAAGGATTCCTATTTACCTTGCACGTTTATCGCATTAAATGTAAAACAAATGTCTTAAAACTTTCAAGCCACATAAACAGATTATCAAAAATATAATGAAAATGTTGTACTTAACCAAGGGCTCATCAGCACTTGAACTACTGCAGGCCTCTGATGAGAAAACACTTGTCGGGTGTTCTGCTCTCCGGAAGAGTGAGGGGGGATAATAGAACGTGGCAGCTCACAATGATGTCATAAATAGTTCTATCTACATTAAAAACAGTGTGCAACATTAGTATCGCAGCATGTTTCACTTGGAGCAGTGTGTGTTTTCTAGTGATTTATAAAGTAATTTACAATGCCCAGTAAGAAAAGAAGAACTCTACACAGTTAAGCCAAGAAACTGTTGCTAATGTTATTAAAATCTGTGATGAGGAAAGCAAACAAAGGCAACTGGCCATTCAGCATTACTAGCAAAAGAGCGTATGTTTTCTAAGAGGCTGTAAGTCTTGTTGATATGTTGAAAGTAGAGCCACAATCTTTCTCAGAGAGCGATAGAATTGTTGATGTCAACACATTCTCGTGAGAGGAACTACTTAGATTAGCAAGAGATGGGGACAGTATAAAATGACAACTTGTCATGTCCTCAATTGTGGGCATAATTTAGAATTTCTTTTATTAAATAAGAGAGGGAATTCTGAAAAATACAATGTAACAAATAACTAGAAAAGTGAAAACTTGTGGCTTATGACTATTATCTGACTGCTCCTTTACTTTTTTATTTTTCCTAGGAACATAAGAAACCATAAGGCATTTTTTAGGATGTTTTCCATAACCAAACATGATGCTTGCCATTTTATTATTTGTTTAATATTGTTTAGTTCTAGGGGTATTTGTGGTTTATTTTTGCATACTGTTATTCAGTGATTTGCAAATAAACTCATTAGCAAATGGGAGAGAGCTAAAATAGTTATCCATTCAGAAAATTTAGATATTGAAGCTAGTAGCTGTGAAGTGGAAGAATTAAATAACGACTAGACTTCTGTGACACTAAATACACTTACTTACTTAAACCCTTAGGATTAAGGTTTGGCAAGCAAGTAAAGTTAGTGTAATGAAAATAAAATCAGTTTGTTATTTAGTATCCACTGTTAGACTTCCACTAGTTTTGTCGAAAGGCTGTATAATTCTTTTCACAATGCTGTTTGCATCATTTGACATTTGGTATGAACTCTCTTGCCCCTTTCCTGGGAAGATCTCCAAATGCAAAACACAAAATATCCTGGAATCTACTAAGCATAGATTTTGATGGCTTACTTTATTGGCTATGTAGTACCTAAACTTATAGCATCCTATAACAGCTTCCAGCATTTCATCAATGCTTACACACTAATTCTATAGCCATCTATACATATATTTTTATGACTACTTCAAGTAGAAGTGGTATAGGAACAAGTTTGTTTTCTTTCTTTGTCTCTGCTCTGGTTTCCCAATCAACAAACCTTATTGCTTGCATAAGTGTATATAACCTTCTTTCAGACATAGCAGCAGTGGAAAATTTTGGAGTGGTTTCACCTGTAGTCTACATTTTTACAGTGTTCAAATTCTGGGATTTTTTTGCTCCTAACATATATAGCAGTCAAAAAACTGCTACTATGTCATCAAAATCAGTTGAGTGGAAAATCTGTAGACTCAAATTATATGAAGATATTTATTGTAGTTCCTCATTGGTAAAAATCAGCAATTTTAAGAAGTACTGTATCTAGAAAAACTACATTCCAGCAATCAATAATAGATGTGCAATTCTTGGCTAGTCCTTTTACACCAGGTAATTTCTAACTATATTCTGCTTAAGAGTTTTGGTAGGAACTGCCTTATGTCCTGCCATGAATTCTGGCATTGGTCTATGCTCACATAAAGCAGGAGTAGGCATTACACACTCATCTCCATTTTCATTGGATTGTTCTGTGTTAGAACTAATTTCAATTGGCTAAGAATAAGCATCACTTATATCACTATTTTCATAATTCTCAGGAAATACAGGATCTGCTAATTCCATTTTCCAACACATCATCCATTTACTTCTTCTGTCTTTTTAGTCATGGTGTACTTCAGCGAAGCCATTAAATTGTTGGTAATGTCAATAAAAATAATCTAACACACCACTCACAGAAACAGTCACACAGCTAGAAACAAAATAACAAACACGCCGTTCCTTTTAAGTACCTCCAATATTATTGGGTCATAAACACCCTTCTGCCACAAACAGAACTGCAACAATGTTTAAGATTTGGAGGGGAGACATTTTAGAATTATGTGGTACTAAAATCAAATGCAAACAAGACAGCAAGTAAAAGAAGGTAATTTTTAGATTTTTTCTAACAGCACAACTGATCCCAGGTCAATTATCACAGCTCCATGTTTATTGCATATAAATGCAGAGTTGGCAAACAGAAACTGTTTGCCATTACAGCATTGCATTATAACAGGACTAGTACTATAAAGGTAATATAGGAGCATTGCTTGAGTTAAAAATCTGCTGTGTAGCACCCACATAACATTCTCTACTCATTTCTACACACTATTCTTATAAAAACTTATTCTGCTAACTACTTCTTGTTAATACAGATAAATTTTCATTACTCACTTACCCATGTTGTTCTAGGTATAAGAAGAATACAGTAAGCTAAAGCAATAGTCAAACCTTTTCAAAGCCAGTTGCTATGTGATGGCTTTAAATTCTGATCTCTTTGCATGAACATAAAAAAGAAAGGGGAGGGAAAAAAAAAAAAAAAAAAAAAAAAAAGAACAGCGATTTGCAGTTGAGAAAAGTTATAGCATTTGAAAATTCAAACCATTAACAAAGAGTATCTCAGAAATGGTTAATGCCAAAAAAAAATGTTAGGCATAAATTGTGTGTTTTAATGAGAGTACATTTTTTGTGCAGTAAGATTTTGTCCATCTCATATGGTTTACAAAGGTCATTCGAAGGAAGAGGACTTCACAGGAAAGTCTATTCCCAGAAAATTCAAGATATCCATTTTATTTGTCATAAAAATAGCTTAAATGTATGGTATTTTAATAAAAATTGCCATTATTGAGAAAATAAAAAATTAAGAAAACTTTCCCATGTAAGGTTTGGGGGTTCAGGGAGCCTTAAATCATGTACTTCTGGTGAAATATTGAAATCAAATTTCTGGAATACAATTCCTCTACTTACAGTGAATATGAGTCAGAAAAAGTAAGAGTAGACCATAAAATTCCATGAAACACTGAATTTGACATGGGTGCAGTTTGTGGATAACATACTACAGTTGTTAAATTGGATTAAAATAACACTATGTTACCTAAAAGGAGTTAAGAGTGCTTTCAAAAAATTTATATTGCTTCCAACTGTACATAGAATTATTCAATCCACAATCTGTAGAAGGCAGAGCAATTTGGTGAAGAATTTTGTCCAAAACGGTAAAGAGGTTTATTTCAGCTGACCATTGTCACAGGTTTCTTTGCTTTCATACCGAAACCATTTCTATAATCATTTGTCCTGATTAACTTGAAGTAGATAGAAAACTACTATTTATATGAATAATCTGCAGAATTTCTCTGAAATGACAGTAGAAGTTGAAGGTGAGAAAGATTTCTTGAATAGCCTGAAGAAGAACTGTATGATCAAGAGAGCGGAAAAATTATTTGGGGAATAAAGCCTTAATTTTTATAGACACAATGTATGATTAAGTTTAGATTTGTTGTATACATAGTTGATGCTCTGTGGAGGAGAGGTATTCCCTAGGTCCACTGGTCCTATGCTTGCTGCCTGCTCAAGTAACCATTCAACAGATAAACACTAAGCTTACAATGAAAGTGAATTTGGGGAAATGGGCCAATGGCAAGAGAAAGTGAGGCACCTGTAAAAAGGTCTATGCAAGCACCATTTTATCTGGCAAAATTCTATCTACAACTGCTTGAAATTAATCCAAGTAGTTTTGGTGGAGATAAGCACTCTGCTAAGGCAAATGCAGCTAAGAACATAAAATTTACAATAGGCAATGTTACTGTTTACTCCAGTATAAAATTTTAAGTTTTGATTACCAGAATTCAGAAATATTTGAATGATATTTTGTTTTCAGTACCATAAATATTAAAATAATGACAATTTTGAACATTCTGCTTTAGAAATGGAATCAATTGGCAGTATCATAGATGAAAATGTATAAAAGAACAAAACCATTAAACAAATATCTTTCAAGATATTTAAATAATATTTAAGTTTCATAAATATATATGGAAGAAAAGTTTGAACTTTCTTTGAACCCACATCTTCAGAAATACTTGAATGTTATTTCAGTTTTCTACAAACTAATGAAAGTTAACAACTTTTATTAGCTTAACCCTTTGCGACGCATAGCGTAGTAAAGCGTAGTGAAATGATAAACGCCCTGCTGCGCATAGCGTAGTAGAACGTAGTAAATGTGTTTATCATTTCATATAGGTTCTGCTTATGCTGACCTCAGCTTTTAGGAGCTGTGTTGATGTAAACGTACTCCTGCTGCATTGTTCCAGCGATTTCGTAAGCCAGAATGTAATACCAAACCATAAATAGCACTGTTTACAGCAGGGTGCAGTTGTGTAAGTAAGCAGTTTCCTGTCGCATTTATAGCCATATCAGTACCATGGAGGCTGTTCCAAGTACATCACGGTCTAGAAAACGTTGTAGTGAAAAGGTATTGGTAACAGACAAGGAAATACTTGCAGCAGTTTACGAGGAATTAGATCGCGAAAGTAGCTCCAACGAATCTTGGTTCGGTGAGTTAGTGCAAGACAGTGATAAGGAACAAAGTGACAGTGAGAGTGCTGAGAGACAGGCAGTAGAACAGGGGGCTAAAGCTAGTGAAAGACAAATTAAAAAAAAGCAGTACCGGCACACTGGACCTCTAATTTGACTTTCAATAAGTTAGAAACATTTTCATCCCCTACAGGTGCAAATCATTCTATTCCTACAGGAAGTCCAGAAATAGATTATCTTGAACTTTTTATAGATTTCAACTTTTGCGGAAAAATAGCAGAGGAAACCAACAGATATGCAGCTCAGATTCAAGCTAAAAAGGCGGATCCAAAATGGGAAGTTAAATATTCAAGGGAGATACAGGTTTATTTAGGTATTTTGATATATATGGGGATGATGCATTTACCTGAAACCAGGGATTACTTTTTGGGGGATTTTTGCATTTGTCCAATTGTAAGACAAGCAATGACGTTGCTCCGCTTTCAAAAGATATCGCAGTACCTTCACCTGAATGACGAATCTGCAAGGTCACGATTAGGGGTAGATTCTTACGATTATCTGTATAAAGTACGACCTGCTTTAGACATAATCAAAAAGTTTGCGAGTGTCTACAAACCAAATCGTGAACTTTCTGTTGACGAAGCATCTTTCTAAAACAATATATGCCTGCTAAATGTACAAAATGGGGGATAAAGGCATGAGGTATTGCAGACAGTAAAAGTGGGTATTTATTGAAATGTAAAATCTATCTGGGAAAAAAGGAGGCGAGAAACAGCGATCTTCTACTTGGGAAACAGGTTGTTTTAGAAATGTGTTAAAAATATACAGGGTTTTGGCATCACGTATATTTTGATAATTTTTTTACTTCGACGCAGCTAATGAAATTACTTTTGGACAGTAAAATGTATGCGTGTGGTACAACTCGTGCTGGAAGGAAAGACTGGCCAAAACAACTGAAATTGAAAAGGGGCTAATCTCGCAAACTGCAACATGAAGGCGTAACTGCGGTTGTTTGGCATGATAACAGGGATGTTCTTTATTATCTACAAACTCGTACTATGGCAGGGATTGATCTAGCAGACCAAAGGAGGGAGTATTACGGTTGTCGGCCGACCCTAAAAAAAGGGTGGAAATATCTGTTAAATTTTGTAGTGAATGTTGCTATCGTTAATAGTTTTATTATATACGACATTTCGAACAGACCTACTTCTACAGTTCATGGCAATAGGCTTCTTTACTACAGGCAAAACTTAGTGCAACAGTTAATCGCAGACTTCACGTCGCGTAAGCGAGCGGGATTTCAGCGTAGCCTACCTTCTGCTACTCCTGCACCAAGTTCTCTTCACACCCTCGTCAAAATTCAAGGCCGGGTGAAATCGTGTGCTCAGTGCATAGTGAAGAAAAGGAAAACACCATCAGGTCGTGGCATACAGTCACAACATAAGTGCAAACAGTGTGACATTGCGTTGTTAGAATTGGGTGCTTCCTCAATTATCATGAGGCAAAGGGGGTGGAAATTCATAACTAATACAAGGGTGTACATACGCAACCATTAATAATCTTAAGTGTATATATAACATTTGTATGGTGCAAGAGAATAGTCTAGCTAACATTTTATGGACATGCTGCAATATCTTCACTGCAATAATGGCAGGGATGTAAACATTTTAAGGGTGAGTACCATAATAATTTTGCAGAAATTATTGCATTTATTTTACTTAAGTATAGCAGATTTTATTCCGGTTTTTAATACCCTAAAGTAACGAATTCCATTGCCATTAATATTGCGGAGTTATAAAGATGCATTGCAAAGGGGTGCATGTATATAAGTGTTGTTTGTCTACAAAGAGGTTGATGTTTGCAGTTTTAAATTATTGAAATAATATTTAATCTTATTTACTTCAAACCAATTTTAAATGAGTTGTTAATTAATCAATTTCATTTAGCTACTAAAACATATAATTAGGCGTGTATATAGGCCACTTTTAGTTTAACATCTGTAGTAGCAGCTCAGAATTTAAATGGACACAATTCTGCTTGGAGAACAACTAGCTAATACTCTATGCGCAGCAAAGGGTTAAGTATAACAGAATGATAATTTTCACTTTTGCCTTCAGAAATACTTGAATCATGTTGTTAGTTTCATAAACTAGAGTCGAGATTTATTGTCTCTGGTTGGGGGGTGGGAGTTGGATATCTGTTTGGTGCATATGCTACAAAAAATGTCTATTTAGGTCACATTGTCTGTCCATCCATATATATGAAACAATATGCAAGTAAAGTTTGCATTTTTAATTTGCTTGAGATTAATAAAAATTAGGGATAATTTAATTCAAGGTTTTCCTAAAAAATTACAATTTTATTAGGCAAACGGCTGCACATACTAAGTTGAAATTTAACAAGAGTTTAACATCTGCATACACATTTAAAATTTTGTTGAAATTGGTACAAAATTAAGGATAATCAATATCTAGAGCCTACTAAAATTATTTTTCTTTTAGTATTACTTCTCAAAATATTCAGAGTAATAAATATTAAAATGCAGCCACATTATTTCCTCCAAAAAATGAACACACATGAAATTAAATTGTATGTGTATATTAACATGTTTAAAACTTACTGCAATTTTTAATGTATGTATACTCACCTAACTGCATTAACAGGGCCAAAGTCAGAAGTGGTTCTCTTCCACTCTAATACCTACTAAAAGTGCAGCAAAATTACTAAATTTATCAGATTCAATGTCTCTGACACTGGCAGCCCTGTTAGTAGCAGTAAAAATTTTTAAAATCTTCAATGCAGTGTTTCACAACTGATCTGTTAGTGTGATGGAAAATGGCCATCAGGTCTGCTGATACAAAGAAAATAAGTAGATGGGTGACTCAATAAATCAAACTGACATTAAGTCTACTACCAGTCAAAATCATTACTTATTTAAATAGTTAAAATTCTGATTATTAGTTTTTTTTTTCAATGTTAAATTAAATAAGGCTTGCTGTTTCTATGTAAAGTTTAAAATTAGAATTTATAGTATGGCTGATACACATTTGTTCTGAAAATTAACATCAGTGTATTAATTTCAGACTTTTTAAATTGTTCTGTAACTGAATGTGTTAAAAATTCCTGTTCATTTGGTTTACAGCTAGCTTATATACTGACATGGTTACATGTGGAAAGATGACACTGTTTTCAATACAACCATTTTCTTTCTGTTACTGAATGGCTTAATACTCTGCTTTTTTGTTTGCTTCAAATTACAAATGTGATAAAAGTGAAAATTTTACAAATTTGTCCCTCCTCTGTTAAAAGCACAAGGGCACACAATTCACATACACATTGCCACTAGTTTGAGGTTTGAAATAAATGGCATCAATGATAAGTTAAATGTTAAGCTTTTGCTAACAATCAGCAGGAACATAATAATGTTGTGAATGGAAAACTAATATAATAATAGTATTATTAACATTAAAGAAATTATGAAAACACAATTTTAATACCCGAATAATTTCGGGGCTACTAACAGAGTTTCTTGGGGAGTTCAATGGGCCTAAATGACCAGGTTCTAGGGCCTACTGTTACCACACATGCCAATATGTTGCAATCATCATGCTTCTTTTCATGTAGATGCTAATATTACCATTAATATATACTAAAGTTACAATTAATATAGGTATCTTATAATATATATTACATCTAATGATGGTTTAGATGTAGTAGAAGTCTCAGGGAAGAATCTTATGTCCATTTTCAAAACTATGCGAGAGCATGCAAGATACTCTTGTATAATAGGCATTAAAATTATTCTATATCATTAAAATATAAACCTTCCATGAGCAACAGCTGCATAACAAGTGCTGGTATAGTGCTGTAAGCCTGTAAATTAGGAATCTTCAAATAAAGTAAAAATAGTAGGTATTGCTTGATATTGCTTGAAATTCTGCATTTCAAACAGGCATTTGGCAGGTTACTATTGTGGAGTCCAGGAAAAGTCAACTCATTTCATCCCTCTGTGATGTTTAGATGCTTTTTGCTAATGCTGGCTGGCTCACACTTGGTTCGAAAATAAAATGGTTATTAATGCTCGGCCTATGTACTAGTTGAAAAGATTCTGACATTTTTACACAAAAACGAATAATAGTACATTCTATGTTAATTACAGTTGTAAATAATGGACTCTTAAAATATCTTATTACCTCATTTTCTTGTGTAGTGTGATTGATTTTTTTCAAGTTTCATTACTGAAAAGCTATAAATGCATAAAATATGAAGTATTAAAGTTTAACTCCTGTGGGCTGTGCCTAATGTGAAGTGTAAGGGAGATATGGCTTTAGGATGTTCTTACAGCAGTAATACAAACAAAAATATGTGGTTCTGTTTTGTTGGAAAAGTTCATTAACTGCCCACCAGCTACACATATTAGTATTAGGATTCCAATGGTAGTTGTTTTCCCTTTGAGGAGGCTGAAATTTAATGTATTTTAAATTTCATAATGGCTCAAGTAATATTTACTATTTAGATTTGGTTTACTAAATGCTCGTTTCTTTCATATTACCTTCTAAAATACTGACTTTGCATCAAATTACTCAAAATTTAAGTAACTACTTGCTGATTGACAATGCTGACAATGGACAGCATTCTTCTTCAGACAAATTACAATCTTGCATACACTTTCAATGGTAGGATACATATCACATGTAAAACTTAAATGTGGTAAAGGGCTTAATTTGTTGTTTTGTGAAGTAGAATTTGAGTGATGCATTAATTCCCTTTTTCACTCATTTTGTGTAGTATTAACAAATATACAGGGTGGACCATTTAAGTTGAGACTGTACAAATCTCCAAAACTAAGCATTGTAGAAACAAATGTCTTTAATAAAAGCTGCTTGATATTATGGGAGAAAGCAAATGCCATCAGTCATGTCTTGTTCGGGGCACATTATGATAGTCATTTTAGGGTCAATTTAATTTTTTAGAATGGGAACCTACAATTAGGGTCAAATTAAATTGACCCTAAAATGACCATCACAATGTCCTCCAAATAAAACACGACTAATGGCATTTACTTTCCCCCATAATATCAAGCAACTTTTATTCAAGACATTTCTTTCTACAACACTTCATTTTGGAGATATTGCACAGTCTCAACTTAAATGGTCCATCCTGTATATAAGTTCAACCCCTGAAATCACTCTTGCTGTGTTGCTGTAGGTATAAAATAGAACAAATATTTTGGAACAATTTTCTTGAAGAGTACTTGAATATTTGAATTTCATGAAAATAAACACAAAACAGTATGAAATGTTTGAAGTCTAATTTTTAGAAATACTTCATTTTCTTTATAACAAATAAGAGTTTTCAACTGTAATCTTTAGTAACACCTCAATAATATTTACCTTTCATAAACACAAGTTGATCATAACATAAAGACTATTTTTGAGTTTTCTTTTTAAGAAACTCCTAAATAGTTGAAATGTTGAAACATAAATACAAAATATGAAGGCAGTTCAGAAAGTTCTCGCCTGGCACAGAGATAGTGCTGGTAGTTTCAAATAGCAAGGATAGTTCTCAAGTACAATCCTTTAGTTGGCATAACGTGCAATTTCATACTTGTGCTTTAATTTGTTTTGTTGTTATAGTGCTGCAAAATAAACAAGTTAAAATTTCTTCCAAAAGTTGATTATATCAATTGTTGTGCAGCAATTGAACACCTTGTATTTAAAGGTTTAATACCAACCAAAATAAAAACGGAATTGAATTCCACTTTGGAAGATTCTTCAAGATAATTTTCTATGATGAAGAAATGGGCTGCAGAGTTTAAAGGCTGGTTCACAACCAACGAGAACGGTAACCAGAACGAGAACGGGAAAGTTGAAATACATGTATTCAAATGGGAATGTCCACAACCGACGGGAAGCCTTCCCGGGCCCCGGGAACGGGAAGAAGAGTTGCCCAACTTTTAACTATCTCGTTCTCGTTCCCGGGCACGGCATATTAGATCCCTATTGTGCATATTATACTCTTCACTCTAGAGGTTATTCTAAGCGGCCGTGACATGAAACAGCCACTAGTGCTCTCTATAGTCGCAAGCTGGAAACATGAAACTGGAAGGAATTAGTAGTAAATGTGCTTCCTAACCTCACCCCGGCACCCGCGAATCTAATCAACGGTGGTTCCTCTGGTGAAGGAATCATTTGTAGTTTGTTTATATGCAACTCAAAACTGGTTATTACCTAAAAAACAATGGCAAAAGCTACAAAGAACAGCTAAAACCGGTGGAAATGAAAAAAAGAATAAACAATTTTAATGTATGCCATTAAATAGAGGAATGTAAGTTTGGCATAAGTAGAGGAATCGTAAATGTAATGAATATGCATTTAGATAATGTTTACTCTATCGAATTTTGACGTTGGCTTGGCTAAATTGGAAGTAGGTGAAAAAATGTCATTGGTCAGTTAAAAACAAATGAAATCCCAATGCGCAAAATCGACTTTCACTTTGTGATCGATATGCATTCCCGTTCTCGTTACCGGGCTGTTGTGAATCAAAATTTCTTGCTTCCCGTTCTCGTTTCCGTTCTGGTTACCGTTACCGGGTGGTTGTGAACCAGCCTTAAACATGGTTGTTCTTCCATTTTGATAATGAACATCCAGGAGGATGTCTACTTACTGCTATGGCTGGAGGAGATATTACAAAAATCCACAGTGCCATGTTAAATGACAGATGACAGTACGTTCACTTGCTGACATTACCTAGCTCTCATTAGATAATGTCTGGAGCATTTGCATATGAGAAAGCTTGCAGCATGATGGGTGCTGTGTATGTTGACCACCAATTAGAGGCACATCCGAATGAACATTCACGGGAATAGTTGGACTTCAGATGCAACTCTACTTTCTGGAATGTTACATCACTATTGATGAAACATGGATTCATCACCACACATCAGAGACAAAACAGTAGTCCAAACAATAGTGCAAGAGGGTGAAAGCACTTCAAAGAAGGCCAAGTGTGTTCCTTTAGCAGGAAAGTTTATGGCTACAGTTTACTGGGGTGCCTAGAGTGTGGTGTTGCAGACTACCGGGATAGGGTAAAACCACCAAAGGGGAGTACTATGTAGTTTTGCTGGGACAGCTGAAGGATGCCATGAAGGCCAAAAGTCCATATCTGAATCATATGCATGAACAAATGTCCATGTTACATTTCCTATATATTAAGAAAAACAGCAGTAAAGGTGATTGGTGTCCATAGAGTAGGGCTATGCAGTAAGACATAACATAGACCTTTGTCCCATAAACCAAACATTATAAATGCATCTATTTTTCATCAACTTGTGTACATCATTTGGCAACAACAGTGCATTATGATCACTACCGTTGTCTGATTGCATGACCAATTTGTTAACGAGAAACTAAATAAGTTAAGTAACACACTGCTGAAAACACCAGAATAACCTTTTGACCAGTGTGATCATTACATTGTATTCACTTCATAACATTGTTGCCTCGCTCAGCCTAGAAGTGATGTTAATATACATTTTTGTTCTGTGACTTTTAAAGTTAATTTTGCTTCACAATTTCCAGAATACAGAATGCTCAAATTACCTGCAAATATGGATCTAGGACACATCATAGGTGTTTGTTCCATGAATATCTCAAATTTCACAAAATGTAACATAGATGTTTGTTCATGCATATACTTAATTTGTTACAAAAGAAAGTTCTTTTCCACCAACACAATACACCAGTGCACACTTCTTCTGTTGTGACTCCAAAGTTGCATGATGTGTGCTTTAAACTGCTGCCACATGCACCATATTCACCAGATTTGGCTTCCAGCGACTTTTTCCTCTTTCCAAAATCTGAAGAAATGGCTTGCTGGACAGAGGTTTATCTCAGATGTGGACATCATAAGTCACAAAAACTCTTATTTTGCACAAATGGACATATTTTATACTGAAGGTATAAAGAAGCTCAGCGTATCATTGGTCCAGGTATACAGAATTGGAAGGTTGAAAAAAAATGGGTTAAAAATGTTTTCTTTTCTCAGGCAGAGATCTTATAAATCAACCATCATGAAATGGAAATTTTTAACTTTCTTTATCTTAAACACGCAGAATTTCAAGGGCTTTGTTATAACAAATTGCTATCCAATCTGGCTGTGTGGCTCCCCATTGAATCTGGTTTATTTCTCCCTCTGCAGCTGTATATGCCAAAATTGGATCTTCAATGGCCCTGGGCATTTGTTGAATATCCCATATTAGAGCCTGGTGATCATCTCCTGAAAGTAAAACATATAATCATGAATAAATAACACAAGTTAATATCTTATAGAAGCTGTAAGTGTTTAAAGTGTTTAACAACTAGTTAAAAAAACAGAAATTGTACTGGGAAACAAAGTGCTCATCTTTATATTCTGTCTTATGCTTAAAAATTGTGCCAGTACATAGATAATGATTATAAAGCTTTTTCTTTCCCTAAAGCTGCCATCCTCTGTGGTCTAGGGATACCATGAACTACACTCAGGAACTAGAATATAGTTTTAGTTCCTGAGCTTGCAGATTCAAACCCGGCAGAGGGCAATGGATTTTTTCGGGTGTAAAAATCCTTAGCATGGCTTCCTTTGGAAGGGAAGTAAAGTCAGTGGTCCCGCGTTTTAGATTTATGGCACATAAAAGAACCTCAAGCCTGATAAATGCCTCTGAGAAAACTTTCCGGTCTTTCACCCCAATATAGAATGGGACACTAAGAACCATACTAGTTAAAGTGTGTCCAGAAATAAAAAACTCAATTTAATTTTTTCCCCTAAAGCTAGTAAAGCATTTGATTAAGAGTCCTTTTTGTTTTCCTAAAGTGTTTAACACAGTAATTTAACACACAGTTAAAAATACAGAATATGTAATGCCTTAGTTGTGTCTAGAGGACTCAGCTGCAGTTCCTAAGTTATCAAGGTTAGATGGGTATTTTGTGTTAGGTGACATAACCACCAGTAGAACACATAGGTATAAGCACATTACAAATTTGCTTTAGAAAACATATCTTCAATATGGAAATACACATATAAGTTAACAATGAATGAAATTAGGATTGACAGCAATCATTCAACCAGTGAGAATATTGATACATTATGCATCATTTTGATAAACAGGCATCCTTCATAGATTATCTCAATGTTTTATGTGAGTGCAGTTAAATCTCTTAATATAAAAGCCCAAATATATTTAGGATATTAGTTTTGGCAAAACAACAAAACCCTGAGTGTACTCAGGAGTGTCATTTCTGAGCAGCATATATTTTAAAATGTGGAAATCTGTTCTATCTCGTTTTTTGGTAGTTCCTTGATACTTTCTCTAGATTTTGCTGTAATCTCATTTTTTTGACACAGCAGCAGGTGTCTGTGAATTAGCCAGGTCAGTTAAATTTTCTTTCTGCATGTTTTATTAACCCTAGAGGTTTCTGTTTTTACTGGCTCTCATAGGTTTTGTGAGTTACTTCTTTGTGCTTTATGAAAGTGGAGAGTGACGAAGAGTTGTGTATTGAATATTTAGTATTTAGTAGTGGTTGTGGAGCTTTAGGTACATAACTGCTGAAGACATTGGCACCCTGAGTATTTAGTGTTGCAGTTCATTTCTTGTTAGTTTCTTAGTGCTTCAATGCCCAGTATTCACTTTTTTATATGTTAAGTCCAGGGGAAAAAAATAACAAAGTTTAAACATATAACAAGTATACCTGGGATTTTAATCTAGGGGATATTTAGAGATTAAAATGTCCATTGTTCAGCTCTTAACAATGAGCTTCATTGTTACTATTATTATTATTTAACTGAATGTTTAATTTTGACAATAAAAAATAGGTGAAAAAAGAAACGTCATTTTGTAAACAATGTGTATGTTAAGAGGTTAATGCGCCTACCTCCTTATGCAAAAATGTCAATACAAAGTATAACTGCTGTAATTTATTTAGTTCGTACATTCTTATCAGTTCATAAGCAGATTACTCCTTCTGTTTGGAAATTATTGATATACTTATTTTCGTTAATTTATGATTTTAATAGCAAAGTAGAATGAAGTTGGATTTTATGTTTTATGTAGTAATTGAGAGTTAAGATATGATCATGATCGCTTGTTGAACTGCATGGAGAGTACCATTTAAGGTGGAAGGGTTATAGATGTCCACCTGTAAGCTATGAATAGAAGGCATTCAAAGGAGCAACAAAGTTGCCAATCTTTGGTCCATTTTCAAGCATTCCCCAGAAATAAGTAATTTTCAATGCAATTTTTGCAACATAGCACCACCGAAGCACATACCACACTGCCTGCCATAACAGGCTAGCTGTTACATGAATCAAATAAACAAAGCGAGTCTCACTTAGGGAAAGGGGTAGCAAGTGTGAAGTACTTATACTTCAAACACATCTACACTGATATCTAATCCCAAATGACCGAAAAGGTTCTATGCCAAACTGATGTCATAAAGTAAAATAATGTCCAAGTTAAACATTAACAGGCACTTTACATGGAAAAATAAAATGAAAGATTGAAATAAATTACACAAAAACTGCTTTGAAAATACACTTGCATTTAGGCATGTATAGCCTCATCTGTGCAGATAAGATTGTTGTAAAAAATTGAAAATACTACATGCTTCATCTTATAAACAAATTTTTGATCATGATGTAGTAATCATAAACTAATCTTAACCATAATTCAGAGTCCCTATCAGTGGTAAATGGCACACATTCTTAATGTCAAGCACATTTGTTTACATCACATTTATGATAAATCTATAAAACAAATACAGGGGGAGCCAAAAAACTATGAACCACCTGCGCAGTGTTTTTCCTGTCCGCATCCTTGGCGCTCGTTACTGTCTGCCGCTATCATAGAAAGACACGGATGAAACCATACAACATTTTTAAAACTACTTTTAAAGGCTTTACTTACCAACTTCCAATCTTACAATACTTAGAAGCACTCGCCAATTTTTTTTGAGTCAACAGTTGAAGCCCGTACATATGTGAATACAGTTTTGTCCCCCTATTTTTCAGAGAATTAACAGCCAGGGAGCGTGATTTTGCCTTTTTTTCAACAAGACTCTGCAACAGTTTATACGGCCAATATTTCAATGAGAAAAACTGAAAGTGTGTTTGAGGACAGAATTATTAGTACAGATTTGTGGTCCGCTTGGTCTCCCGACCTAACCCCCTGCGATTTCTATCTCTGGGTAACTTAAAACAAAGTATACAAGACAAACCCACACACCCTGGGATAATTAAAACAAAATATCTGCCAGGAAATTGCCAGCATTTCTCAACATGAACTACGGCGAGTGATAGTTTCCTAAAGAGGTGCCAAAAAATGTATGGACAACGATGGTGGCCAGTTTCAGGATTTCCTTTCATAAAGTTGGTAAGTAAAGTCTTTAAAAGTAGTTTTAAACATGCTGTATAGTTTCATCTGTGCCTTTTTATGATAGCGGCAGTGAGCGCCGAGGACGCGGACAGGAAAAACACTGCACAGCCGGTTTGTAGTTTTTTGGTTCACCCTGTAGTAAGAAACTTCAACTGTTCAAGCTATTATTCATCTACAAATTTTAATCTCTCAGCAGCAAAATATGTATTTATGCATTAAGAATGTTTGGGTGATGTTTACAGTCTTATCTTTTGATGTAAGGATTCACATCTCCTGTGTTCAACATGAAGAGATCACCTAGAGAACCTCCTGATAACTTAAATTGATAAATTCTAGCTGCCTCTCAATTCTAGAGGGTAATTTCCAGATATTACTGACACGATATCAAGTATCATATTAAGTGTATAGTATATACAGTGCTAAGGTGTTAGTATACCAGGTTAAAAAATTAGGATATATGCTAGGAGGGTAATATCAGGCAGGCACAAATCTCTTAAGATCTAAATTACCATGAGGATGCTAAGACAGTATGAGACAGGTACAAATTCGCCTATGGTATGGCTCACCATATGAAACAATAGAGCTCCCCTAGTTAGAGGTCTAATTGAGCCACCCCTACACAAGTAGGAGGCCCTTACCCTATAGGGATCATATAGGCTTACTCATTCATTCATTGCTGATACAAAGCGGGTATTACTGATACTGATTACTGTGCTGTCCTCCAATCTAGTTTCATCCTGGTACAAAGTGCAACCACTCTTAACTACTGGAACCCCAAACACAGGTAGTGTGATGCAGGTCAGGGTTGTGTTATATATGATGGGTACCTCTCTTCAACATTGTCAGATGTAGCACACCACAAGAAATTACTAACATTCTGAGGAAACTTCAATTGCAAAACAATCATAGGAAAAAATTGATTTAATTTTTTCTGCATTGTCCATAGACTTAAGCTGGCATTTATACTCAAAGTAATGCCTTGATAAATGTCTTACACAAACCAATTTTTTACTGCAAATCTAGTGCTCAAAAAATACAGTTGAGCTAAGAACATCTATACCCGTTCCCTGTACTTGCATTTGTTGGAATTTAATATTATCATGATGTATTGACAGTAATTATTAAAGGGATTTTGTGGAAATATATGGGAATATATATTTAATTAATAACCAACAACAGGGTTGCCAGATCTCCAGGCACTGCCAGGAGTGCTGGATTTAGAATGCACTCTCCAGCTGACAAGAAACCTTTGGCCTCGGGAAAGTGCAAGTAATAATAATTAGTAAAGTACATAGTGAAAACTAACTATCCATCAAATAACTTTAAACTTTAAAAGTGAGCGTCTGTGGACAGGTTGAATTTTTCAGTTTCAGCACACTTCTCTTTTCACCAATTGAACACAAGTTTCTCATGGTCATGCTGCCACTGTGCCAACAATGAAACTTTTGCCATTGGTTGTAGCAGCATTTTAATGCAACCTGAGGCTTTATTGTGCAGTGCAGTCTGTTATTCGAACTGTGGGAATTTGTGCGAGTTTTTAATACTGTGTTCAATATGGATCTGGCAAAAACATATCTTAGTTCTTTTTGTAATGAATGGCTGACAAATGATCTAGATAAAGGTGAGGATGAACTTCCTTGCAGATGTAAAGTGTACAATGTTTCATTTACAGTAAAGTATGATGGTTTTAAATTTCAAAGCAGTGATAACACTGATGCAAGACAAAGATAAACATAATATCTTGGACTAATTGTTTGAAAAAGTTATGCTCATAATGTGTTAATAATAATATGACATATTTTAGAAAATCCAGTAAGCAACATGCAAGTGGAAAGGATGTTAAGTGTTATAATGGTTTGTGGAAAGATGACAGGAACAGAATGTCAATAGAAGTAGTGAAAGCAGACATTTGTATTAAAATGAACAGGAATGTAAACTGTCAGGAATTCTGCAAAATAGCCCTGGAAAACAAGAGACTCTTGGAATCTACAAGGAGCTCTAAGAAATACAAATTTTAAGATAGGCCTATGTCTATTCTTAATACAGTAAATATTTAATTATTGCTAAAAAAAAAGTGGTAACAACAGTAAATGTCCTATTTACATTTTGTCGATCACAATACTTGCTGTTTTGTGAAGTATCTAAATTAATAGATGATGATGATGATGATGATGATAATGCATTGATCGAGAATGTCCAAGTTTGCCTCGGAAATTTCTGGGTTTGACTTCAGCCTAATCTGGCAACCCTAATCAGCTATCAAAGTAAATGTAAACTTAAAGTGTATGAAATCTTTGAATTAATTAATTCATTCATTATCTGTTTACCCTCCTATTATGTAGAACTTACACCCCCCAGGACTTACAAGTGGGTGCCTGGGGTCAGAGGCCCGTCGAGGAGCAGACACTCTTGGATCAGACAGAGCATCCAGGATGGGTGATCAGCCCGATGCCTGGTATGGGATGAAGGAAGTAGATGAAACGAAATGTTGGTGAAATGGATGAAAGGAAAGGTGATGATGGAGCAGTTGGTGGAATGAATGGCGGGGGAAACTGGAGAACCTGGAGAAAACCCACCCAGACGCCGCTTCGTCCACCATAAATCCCACATGCAGGTCCCTGGGATTGAACCCGGGCCGCCTCGGTGGGAGGCGAGCGGTCTAACCACTCGGCCACAGCACCGAATTAATCTTTGAATTGTTTTCTATAAACTTTAGTTAATACAGAGAAAAGGCACTTCTGAGAGAGAGAGAGGGAGAGGGAGGGAGGGGGAGGGAGAGAGGGGAGGGAGAGAGAGGGGGAGGGAGGGAGAGAGAGAATGTGTGTGTCTGTATCTGTGTGTTGTGGGTATGTTTTTTATTTTTATTTTTATTTTTTTTTATTTTTCATGCCCCATTACAAAGTAATATTACATGTTTTAAGTTATCCTTTAGTACAAAATATTGACTACTACCTATTAAGTTTACTATTTACAATTTTTAGATTTGTGTGTTATTGGTGTAATTTAATTTAGAATTGAATATTATCTGCTAAGAATACTTATAATTTGATATTTGATCATATGTCAAATTATAAATATTTTTAGAAGATATTTTCAATTCTAAAGACACTGTGTGGGTGTGGGGGTGTGGGTGTGGGGGTGTGTGTGTGTGAGAGAGAGAGAGAGAGAGAGAGAGGAAGGAAGGTGCATGTGACAATGTGAGCCTGACATGTGCCTGTTGTGGACTGTGCTCTTTCCAGTCATGAGACTGATTTTTCAAAAGATACCAGAACAAAAAGAACAGGATTATGATAGGGGGTATTATAGGCTATGTAAATAACTAGAGGTTGCCCTTGGCAGTTTCTAACAGTTTGATTATTCTCAGTATTTTCCACTCTAATACTAACTTCATTTCAACAGCTTTGTTATATTTTGTGCAGGGAAGCCATTCGGTATGGATGAAGGGCCAATTTGTTCTCATTCAGCAGAACCCACAAATATATAATTTGGCAAATAAAGATTGCAGCAACACTCTAGTTAAAAATAACTTCTGAAAGGCTGGAAGTGACAAACTTCAGATACTAAGTATTTCTGTTCATGTTGTCTATTTTATTTAGCAGAATTTATAACTATCAGCATAATTATAGGAAACTTATATTTGCATTTTCATTAATTTGATTTCTATAATTACAATGTGCATTTCTAAAGTCATACTTCATAGGAGCTTGAACTAGAGGACCACAGTGATAGGATCATAGTGCATTTATTTTGAACAATGGGATGCACATACTAGTTTCCTGTGCCAAGGAAAATAATTTTTACCTAAATATAATACCTCCTTTCATAAACTTACCTGCTGTACATATATGGCACGATGAATGAGGCGCCCATGCTATTCCATTCACACAGGCACGATGGTTATTGAGGCGTGCTACTGGTGTGCAAGGCACTCGAACATCCAATATTATCACCTTCAAACACACATACAACAAAATTAACAATGACTTCTGTATTGTATAATGCAAAACAATTTGAGTACAATAAAGGCAATATACTGCCTTAAAGTGAATTTTGGGACATGTTTTGATAGCCCATCTTCAAATGTCTATCTTAACTTAAGAGTAATACTTTGGTCATTACTATTGTGCAATGAGTTGCCATCCACTGGTCACCTGAGAAAACTTTTTGATGAATTCTGAAGTTTTAACATGTTTCTTACACTTCCAGATAACATGCTTTCTTAAATTGAAGATTCACTGTCTCCCTTGATGTGTTAAAGAAGTGCACTGAAAGAAACGTTTTGGTTGGCTCAACCAAAAGGCCTAACTGAATGCAATATTGTTGCATTTGACATGTTACATTTAACATCACCAGCGACTGGAAAACCACAACAAAAAAGCAATTGGAATGAATAATAAAGTTACCCAAGAATGCATATTACTTTTTCAAAAAGTAATCTGAAAAATTAGAATTACAACTACTTCACAAAACTCCAGTCTTAAGAATATTACTAATTCAGTCCTTATGTTGAGAGAGAGAGAGAGGGAGAGGGAGAGGGAGAGAGGGAGAGGGAGAGAGGGAGAGGGAGGGGGAGAGAGAGAGCAAAAAGTCAAATAAGTACAATACTTAAGCCCAGCATCTTTCACAGATGCAATATGATCATTTTCAAGAAAAATTGCTGATAGCAAACTGGCCTTTAGAAGGCAAATGTTTTTGTTATTTTATATTTTCTCAAAAAATCTCTGAAAATTTTAATTAAAATGGCATATGTTTTAGATAGTGGCAGGAAGAATAAAATATATATCTTGAATTTTCTATAAATAGCTATTAAGTACTCCTCATTCTGACTGAAATTCATGTGATTTTATATGACTATGATACCATAAAAGAATGACATAAACTTACTGCAAGTAATTGTTTTCATAGCACTATCTGTTTTCAAAACATTCCATCTTGAATGTTTACATTTTTTTCAAGTGGTCATCTGAAAGAATCTTTAAAGTTGGCAATTCTTTTATTTTTCTCCTCATGAACTTGGTCTGGCCCTGTGGTTAATTGGTAGAGCACCTGCTTGCTGCAGGAGGAGTTCGAGGTTCAATTTTTGGCTGAGCTCAGAAGTTTCTGTCAAGAAGTTTCCTTGGTATGCTCAGAGTCTGGTGTGTGCGCATGTGCAACTGGTTATAAAACAACCAATTTCCATATAATCACATTTCAGGATTACTTTTGGGCAAGTGCATGAGCAAATCTTGCAAGTCATAGAATATGACAGTTAATCTAAAATTACCACAACAGCATGGCACCAATGGGTACTGCAAAGTTAACAAGCTTAAAAATTGAGGAAAAAGAGCTCATTATTATTTATTCCTCCACGCATCTGATACATTTTAATGTTTCCAAATGTTATATGTACCTAAACACACTGGTTGCTTAATTTGAAATCACCTGCACAAAAATGTCTTGTAAATAACATAACATAGAAGGAACACTTTTGTATGACTACTACAACATACAGGGTATTCATGTGAATTTGTACTGGGTAAAGAAAGTGGTGTGAATGTAGCACATCAGATATTTTAATCAAATTCCTTAACTTCTTCAGTGACATGTTTCTTTTGGTTCCATTGTGTGAAATGCATACTTGCAAAGTAATCATAGCATTAAGTGATCATATTTTTAAAACAACAAATGGAACCTTTTAATATTTACCTCACCACACCCAGGAGCAAAAGAGAACAGAAAATTAAGGATATTTCATAAGAAATTTTTTTAAGATATACTTATGTTTAGAAACTGATAAATAAACAAAAACTATGCAACTTATGTGACATAGTAGCATTCAACTCATTCCAAGCAAACATTCTTTAGAATTAAAGCAGCATTCATTGATTGCTTGCCACTGAAGTAAGTCTCTGTGTCCCAAAACCCTTTTAACAGAGTTTCACTTTATTATCAATATAGGTACTGTCCAACAATCGGGAAAATGTGGGTAAGGATGTGTGTTTATCCACACACATACACCTACCTAGTTTATAAGATTACATTTTCACATCAAACTCTGATATTGCATGCCAGTTCAAGTTTACGAGTTAAGTGAATAACCCATCATAAGGCAATAGTGATCACTAAAGCATTATGTTACATGAAGGTGAGGAGATATAAGGAAGTGATTACATAGATGCATTGTTGATACTAGCATACTTCTCATGGTTAAACAGTATGCATAGTTGAAGTATTACTAGAAAGAGGCAGTGAAGCGAAATAATAATTTAATTGAGTTTTGAGTCGGTGGATACACTATAACTTCACTTACTTGAAATTAATCGAACATGTTTCGAAAGCATCACTTCTTTCAGGTTCACCTTTTTTTCTGACTGCAACTTTTTTATTTTCAGAAAAAAGCTATCAGAGTAGATTTAGACAGCTGCTTAAATGCAAGGCAGTAATTTCATATGAAGACTATAGACAAAAATGACATAAACTTCAGTTGAAAACAGTGGCATTCTTTCTCAGAGGAAAAGAGAATCTTAAATTCCCATCGGGTGTACTGTTGTAAAAAGTACAATATGAGCAGTATTTGCACTTTTCCAGTGCTTTAACATCGAGTATTAATCAATGATGCAATGCATTACTGGTGCATTGTTAAATTTGGTTTAGTAGATCAATTATTAAAAAACAGAAGCAATATAAACAGTTAAGTTTTCTTCATGTTGAATTTGGAATGAATCACACTGTCTTTACACATGCCTTCAATAACACTAACAATGAGGATGAATGCCCTTGAAAACATTCCAATTTTAAAAACTTAGTAAGTGAAGGTATGTGTAAAGATAGTGAGACTCATTCCAAATTCAATATGAAGAAAACTTCACTGTTTATAGTGCTTCTATTTTTAATATTTTACTTATTTGGTATTACAAACCAAAGAAGCAACATGGTGATGAAAGCATGTGGTTTTGACTCCAACGAGGTAAAATGCTTTTTCCTTGTGCCACCTAATGCTGACAATGAGGATAAGTGCCCTTGAAAACATTCCAGTTTTAAAAACTTAATAAGTAAAGGTATGAGTAAAGGTAGTGTGACTCACTCAAAATTCAACTTGGTTTAGTAGGTAAACAATGAAATGTTGACACATATAAGAAGTGCAACACATACCTGCTCTTATGACAGATCCACTGTCAACTGAGTTTGTATCTGTCGTATGAGGTGCCATCTTGATGGAATTAACTGACTGATATGCATATTAATAAGGGTGTAAAGGTCTTGCAATCAAAACTCTCTCGTGTGTAACATTTTGTTTTCTAAAGTCTTAAAAGAGAAGATGCTTGAGAGATCAAATGAAATTCATTTGTCCTGATACATGACAGTCTTTCCAACTTTGATATAAATACTAATCTTGTCTGGCACCAAAAGCATTAAACATATCCCAGGAACAAGGTAGTTCTGAAAATCCCAAGCAGATATGTCAACAGTATCTCCATTCCTCTTTAAAAATAGATGGAAAAACATTCTGTACTTCTGTGACTGCCCAATTGTTATGGACCACTCTTAGACTAAGATATTGTCTGTGGCATGTTGGGGGTTGTAATCAAGTAATATGTGAAGCTATTTAGTTTAAAGCTTCATCCTGATTTACAATGTCATCCTGGCTGCTTTTATTACTGAACCTGTGAATTTATGAAAAGTTGGGAAAAATCCTACTTTGAATTTGTGTGGCAGCCATCAATAAGCAGCTTTAGTCTTGCAGACATCCATTGCCAAACAAAAAAGGTCAAAGAGAGTGTCAAAATGGGATCCAAAAAGAAAGTGCTCCAAAAAGTGAATTATCTTAAGTGATTCAAAAAGAGAGCAAGGATATATTTCAGTAGCTTGTTGTATCCAAATATGTCCATTAAACAATTCAAAATAAGGTAATAATACTCCTCTGGCATGTCAATGGGATCATAATATGTAAATTTAACTTGCGGTCAAACACATCATTTTTTAAGTGTGGTAATGCTATTAAATTTTGTATGCATTAGCAGGTAATTGACTGGGCTGCTAATGCTTCTTTTTAAGTTCCTTGATGTGAATTTCATATTCCTTAATCGTTCAAGATAATTTGATACCTGTCTGCAACACAAAGAACCATGCTGTAGTAGGTTACAATTTCAACTGCCATTATCTGTGGCTGCTGAACAAAAACTGAGAACACTACCCCATCAGAAATTAGAGCCCCTAAAATGCATGTTTCAAAACACAGGTCCAGAAATCTGACTTTGTATCAATGTTTCCCCTTGAGTGAGCAGTTCATCTCTTAGAAGGAAACTGGGATCTATGTGAGAAAACTCACACTGTTCATCAGAGGCATGCCCTCAATCTCATTCCTCAGGTTCCTTTTAACGTGGATCTTCCCAGGTTTCTGAAGCAGATTGCTGAAAATATTCCTCCTATTCTAATAAAATCTCTGGTAAGGATAACCCAATACTTATTTTTCAATCATTAATATCCCCTAATATCTACTTGGAAGCAGAAGGGTTATATGTTCTTGAAATTCTCATCACTGATATTATCAGAAAGTTCATCAACTCATCAGTAAATGGCAACTCAATGCATAATAGATCTAATGGATGGACAATAGCTCAGTCGGATAGCTATTTGAAAATCATAGTATAAGCTGTGGAAACATGTTCAAGAATTCCAGATAAGTAATGATTTAATTACAGCAGCTGAACAATATATGAGTAAATGCTATAAAAAGAGAAGTGCAAGAAACTGCTTACCTCGCAAGCATCCATTGCAACTGTAGCCAAATAGTTAGGGTCTTGCTTATTCCAAGCGAGTCTTAGTAATGGTGTGTGTTGTGGATCTTCATAGATTATTGTAGAGTGTTCTAGGTGACGAAGGTCAAACATTCTTACAGAGCCATCCGCTCCTTGAAAACAAAGGCAAGAAAATGTGTGATGTTTTCAAAGTAATTATAAAGCATGTATGTATCTTGTCATATACCATGTCAATTTGTAATGTTCTTTAGATGCTATCCAGACTCCTATTTGACTTCATTTGCAGCATAAAAATCCTTGCTTCAATAAATTTATGAGGTTAAACATGCGCAGTTTTATTTTTAATTATATAGTACATTTAAAGCAAAGGGAACCTGGTAACAAATTATCCTATTGTGAATAATTATGAAACAACTACATTTACACTTTTATAGAATTTTGATTTCACCTTAAATGCTTTACTATTAAATATTTTAGCACTATTAGGCATAATTTTATTAATGTTGCTTTAGTAACAAGGCAAGGCAAGGCCAGGGAATAAGCAAGGCAATGGTAAAAAGATAAGGCATGGCAATCCAGGGAAAGCAAGCAAGGGGTAATTGGTTTTACTACCCATGAACTTAATAACTAGTTAAGAAATTCTGCTAAGTGAACTGAACTACAACAGTTTAGATGCTAAAGGTATTTTGATTTTGATTGTTTTTTTCTCTCTCCACAATGAACATGCAGTCAAATAATTTACATCAAATTTTAAAAGTAATTAATTTTACATAACGTGCATTAAAGTTCTAACCACATTTCAATATATTTAGCAGATAGTCATTATAAACTGGCAATGTTTCAGCTTTATAGCTATGATAGAAAATGTATCATGGCTTTAGGGTGTGTCCATTCTCACTGAGGAAAAGAAACAGATTTATAAAAAAACTTATTCTGAGATAATCACAATTAGAATTAAACTTATGCAGTAATGGCTCGTTTTAATGGAGTATTAATCATTATTTCCATCCTGTTTCCTCTAGATGGGATACTCTGTGCCAATAGAGAGCTTTGAGACCAGAAAAAAATAACCAATAACCAAATGCATATCAGAGTGCTAGACCTTAAACCAATGAAAGGTTAGTTACAAGAGTAACTAATAGTTAAAGTTCTGCAATAAACCAGATAACTATTAGCCACAACCTACCCCCTAGTGATGTTAATGTATTTGAAACACGTTTAATTAGAATTAGCTGGGAACCAAAGAGAAATGGTGGTGATCACAGTACTTTCCACAAAAAAAGTATGCCCACTGAAGCAAAGTGACTTAAAATACTTCAAATATTTGTTGAGAAAGAAACCTGAGAGGACGTATATTTAGAATAAATAGTGGAAGGAATATGTTTTAAATTTATAAACATTATCACAATATGGCTTTCTGTTTGATTAAAATAAAAGGGAAGTACAGAACATTTAACTGGATAGTTAAAAGTATAAAAATCTCTAAAGCTAGACTGGGCTGCTAAATGAACAAATTAAAAAGAAAAATGTTTCCCAAGTATCTATAAATAACTACACAACTAACATAAAAAAAATATAAAAAAGCAATTGAAGATGCCAAAAAGTCAGAAATTAAAAAAAATTCATAAATCTGAAAATAAACATACAGCAATCTGATATGTAATCAAAGAAGAAACCAACTCAAAATTATTTTCCTTTAAAAATATTGAACTACTTAATGTTGATACTACTGTAAATAACCCTGAAGAGGTACCTAGCTAAATTCCTTACTGAACACTTTATAAAAATTACCAAAAATATCCAAAACATTAGTAATGCAAAAAGGAATGGAAAACTCCTATCATGAGCTCTTTAGCATACAGAGGATTGTTCACAATCTATGGTAACAAACTTAAGACCCGCTTATCTTATGAAAAAATCATGCCTCCACCAGCAGTGATGTTCTATCTGGCAGCCTTTAGCTTGAACTATCAATCTGCAGCACAGCTTGCAAACTGCTACAAAATACAAGAATGTCAGTTTATTCTATTCCTCGTAGCAGCTTTCCAGAGACCATCCAAAGTTCGTGGCAGTCTGCTTCCATGGGCTCTTTTTAGCAACCCAAATGCACAGAACTCCATCAGTAATGCATCAGATGACTTAGCATGGATGTTGCTGAAAGGTATGGAATGTATTCCCATTTCTTTCTCTATGTTCTCCAAAAATTTGTAGGTTGAAAAAGACGTATGGCTTGATGCCTTATCCTGATGCAACCAGACTTTATTTACATCTGCACCATAGAGAGCAGGGATTTCTGTATGGAAAATTGGTATCAGGAAGTTAGTCTGATAATATGCTGAGCTGATTTTCACATTCTTATTACGTGACAAATGGTAAATTTGCCATTGTAACTATACCTTGCTATTATCATGAAACCATTGGGGAAATTTTTGTTAGTTTCCTTATACCAACTTTCAAATTTTTTTCTGCCCTTGTTCGGTAATATATAGCCCAGGGCTTGTTGCAGTCATTTGGATAAACATATGTCTCATCTAAAAGGACAACAAACATCCACTTTTCACCAGCTAGGTATCGTTCATACAGCTTTCTGCTGTTAGTGGCACATTCTGCAGTGTGTTTAGGCAACAGCTTATATCCCCGGCTCTTACGGCACTTTTCTAGATTCAAATTTTGATTATCATGTTCATAGTAGTAACAGAGATCCCTAATTACAGTGCAATGGCTCTCTGAGTTGCAGAATTTGGTCCAGAGGCATGGGCCTTCACCTTCCAAATTATCTCCAAGGTGCGACTGGTGGTCGGTCATGGATTTCCCTATTTCTTGCCCTTTGGAATAAGTCCTGATGTGGCCTTACCTTTTTTGTTGAGTGCACATGAGATCACTTTCATGGATATGGTAAAACCATGCCTCTTAATGCTTAATAATCTTAAATACAAGTATTTTGCATCAGAAAGGGCAATAATGTATCCTTATCACAATGGTTCTATTTTTGACACCATTTGATGCAGCAAGAACAATAGCACACAACTGCAAACACAGTGATTCTCTCATACTGCTGAACTTTCATTCGGTTCCACATGTTTCAGCATGGAGCAATTGTGTTCGTCTGATATTGTTACCATAGATCGTGAACAACCCTCCATATATTCCCTATTCCTCAAACCAATAAATGAAAACAAAATATTGAACACCAAAGTATAAGAAATCAGAACCACTACATGGAAGTTTTAACCTCATAATTAAAAGCTTTAGGAAATAAATGTTTATGTTATTTAGCAAACCATTCCATATAAAGTGGAGTGTTTGCTAATGAACCAAAGATGGAAAAATTAAACCTATTCTCAAAAGGGTGAGCAACAAAATCCTAATACTTACAGACCAATAGCAGTACTATTGGCCTCCTCAAACATTCTGGAAAAACTAATCTATAATTGGCTAATTAAGCTTCTGACAAAGTACAATGTTATTAATAGCTGTCAATTTGGCTTTCAAACTTAACTGTTTCAACTGTATCTTAGCAAAAGAGAACAAGTAGTTAAGGTACACTATACGGAACCTGAAGGGAAGGAATCTGGAAGAAGAATCCTTCAATTTGGAGTTCCATAAGGTTCAATTTTAGGTCTACTCCTATTTGTACTTTGCATTAATGATTTACCACTATATAAAAAACAATGAAATAACCATGACCTTATTTACTGATGGTACTAGCATATTCATTAGAGGAATGCAAGGAGAACTTCAAAGAAAGCATCTCAACCACAGCAAAGAAACTACTAAATTGGCTTAAATCTAACAAGCTAGTGGTTAAAGAAGATAAACATATGTCAAAGAGCTTCCATCATAAAATATTTAGGACTTCTGAGAACTATAATATCACGTTTAGATCTAAACTCCTATCAAACAAACCCCACATGAAGTTTTTAGGACTAGGATTGATAACTATTTAAGTTGGGATAATCATATTGAAAAACTGGCCATTAAACTGAGTAAAATAAACTCTCTTCTGTATCAGTTAGAGAAAAGAGTTTCTACAGAATTTCTACTCTTGGAATTCTTATGGGACAGTATTATGGGGAAATTAGTTAACAGTAGTATAATATTTAAATTACCCCCTAAAAAAGGCCATTAAATAATTGTAGGGGAACCAAACATGAAATTTGCAGAGAGCAATTTAAAAACTTAAAACAATCTGGCATTACCACGTTTATATAAATAAAAGAGTTGCTGACTTATAAGGAAAGTATGGCAAGCTTATCAACAAAAGCTGAAGTATATGCAACACTAAAAATAAAGATAATTTGCATGTTAGCTTTCATACAACCAGTCTTTTTGATAAATCATTTTAGTATAATGGTATTAAGTTATACAGGAAGAACCAGAACTCCACCAAGCTTTCAGAGGTTGTTCAGAGATGCCTTCTGAATATTTTGGTATAAGGGACCCATGGTCTCTGGTGGCTCATTACAGAGTAATTGCATTTCATTTGATTTCTTGCCCCAATTAGCTTTGTATCTGTATTGCACCGAAAATACTGCACAACAGTGCAAATATTGACGGTATGCACTGTGTGTCTTGTTTGTAAACAATTGTTTCCATTAGCTCACGATACCTGCTATTGACAACAGTAATGCCCTCTAAAAGTCATTGTCCTATTCAGTACTGCCTGGTTCTGTCTAGGGTTTTGTTTTTCCGGCAGTGTTAGTTGTGCAATAACAGTGATACAGAACAGTATGAATAGGTTTACTGATGAAGAGCTGGCCAATATGCACCTCGTGTATGGGTTCACTAAATGCAATGGAAGAGCAGCATAACAATGCTATGCTGAGCTGTTCCCGCACCTACAGCAACTGCATCACAATACTTTTGCATCTGTACATAGGTGTCTACGAGAAACTGGATCCTTCCATGTTAGAATGGAAGATACTGGCCATGTGAAGTATGCCAGAACACCCAATCTGAAAGAGAATGTGTTACACGTGATTGGTGACAATCCTGCCACTAATAGTCGGTGCATTGCACAAACTCTGAACACAAGCCAATCAACTGTTTTGAGAGTACTATATGAACAACAATTGCACCTGTATCATCCACAGAAGGTGCAGTTATTGCAGTCAATGGACTTCCCATTTCGAACGGAGTTTGCAAATTGGTTCCTACAGCAATGTGCAGAAAACACAATCTTCCTGCTTTGGTATTGTTTATAGATGAGGCCAAATTTACAAGAGAGGGCATGTTCAACAGTAGGAACAGCTATGTATGGAATTACAAAAATCTACACACACTGGTGTGTCGATCCTATCAACAGCAGTTTGTTGTGAATGTATGGGCTGTTATTGTCAATGATTTTGTGATTGGACCTTATGCACTTTCTGATACACTGAGTGGAGTCATGGACAAAATGTTCCTTCAACATGTCCTCCTACAGTTCCTAGAAAATGTGCTGCTGAGAATTCGTCAGCTTACATGGTTTCAATATGATGGCATCAGCACACTTTGCACTCGATGTTAGGAACTATATTGATGTACAGTTTGGACGACAATAGATTGGTCATGGTGGTTCTGTTCCATGGCCAGTTTGGTCACCAGACATGACACCAACAGACTTCTTCTTCTGGGAACATGTGAAGAGCCTAGTTTATGAGACTCCAGTTGATACTCACATGGACCTGGTTGCTAGGATTATCACAGCTGTGGAAGTAGTACGCCAAACTCCTGGAATGCTCGAGCATGTAAGGTGGTCGATGGTGCATCGCTGTACACTCTGCCGTGATCATAGTGATCAACATTTTGAACAATACCTTTAAGGGCTCAGTTCTACATTTGTTATATACTGTACTGTAGACTGACAGATCAGACTGAACACACTGTGATAAAAGTGTATGTGTTTCATCTGCAGGATGTTGATTACTCTGCGTTGTGTGTTGTATATTTTTTGGTTATTGCATATTATACAGGCTTCTTCACTGTTGTGAAAGTATTCACAAACTTAATAAATCATAATTACATTATTATTTTGCAACGAGCCACCGGAGACCATGGGTCCCTTATACCAAAATACTCAGAAGGTTTTTTGGTAGAATTCTGGTTTACTCTATATAATTAGCTTACTACATACTTGAAAAATATAAATTCTGAACTAAAATTAAAAAAGAAATCCATAAGTTCTCACTGATACATTAATTTTATTTAGCTAATGAATTCAGCAATTAATGTATAGGAAAGACTTAAAATTATGTGGTCACTTCTTTCACATGTATAACTAATGAAGTACCCATTGAAATTGCATCCATATAGATAACAACTAATGCTATTTTATGTTTCTCTATAACATATTATCTAGAACTGCCATCCTAAATTAGTAAAGAGGAAGGGAGAAGGCCTATCACCAAAAGAAAAGAAAACTGAAAAATTGTACAATGTTATTCATATTTTTAACTAATGCTTTGTAAAATCATTGATCCTTATAAACACGATGTAAATAAAGTTTTTACATTTCTCATGTTGCACAAATATGACTTGAGGATAAAATAAACTACAATTACAAAAAATTCTCTTAGAGACATAGAAAATATTAAGAATTTCAGTAAAATGAAGTGGTATATTAACATTTAAAGAGAAATACATTTACTTAAATGCCTTTCTATATAGTAATGCTTCAAACTCTACATTCATCTTACACTATTCTAAAGCTGAGTTGCAAGAAAACTATCTATAAATTGCTATTCAGTCTTCACATTGATGGTTGCACATAGTACATTTAAATATCCACTAATTATTCCTTCTTTAAACAAGAACAGCTGTGAAATCACTGATTTTTTTAGTCATGTTTTAACACCCGTTTTTAATGCATATGGCACCACAGGCAGTGGACACTGTGGAACATGAAATGAAATAATTGGGAAAGGAAATTTTGGAAAGAAATGTTCCAGGCTTAGTTTAGGGTACCTCTCCCCAGCATTTGTCAGTTATGAGGACTGAGAAAAACCTGGGAAAGAAACCTGTCAGGAAGGATGGTCCTGGTGGGAATGAAATGAACGAGCCAGATCAATCAGCACAAATAGTTTCTTGGTAAAATACATATCATCACAAAAACATTTGTCATTAGCAGCAGGTACATTACACAGGGTGGAAGGGGGCTTCAATGTCCATAGTATATGTGGAGATTTTCCATGTTACACTCAATGAAACATTATTACATTTTCTTTCACTACTAAATTTGTAGGGACCCCGACTTTTCGCGAGTAGTTAATTCGCGAAATTGGCCGAAAATTAACAAGGAAAACCTTTAATCAATTATTTTTAAATTCCACATATATATCCATTCTGAGTCGCGAAATAACGCGACATTAGTTCTATATCGCGAAAACGCGAAATAACACCGTTATGAAAAAAAAATGTGCAAAATAACCCGAAATTTTTCTCTCTCCTTTTTTTTTTGGGCATTTGTCTCTCCTTTTCACATAAACAATCAGATATTTGGCTTATCAATCATTTACGGATACGTGTATTGTCATTCGCTACGGCCATGCTGCACGGCACAGAACACCAAACTGCACTGTGATTTAACCAGAGCTTCGGAAAACATCGGTACTGCTTCGACTACCCCGTCCCCTTCACTCTTCACCTATCGCATGCATAACAAAAGGAACTCGGCAACACCGCATCAGTGACGGATTTCTTATTTCACTCAAATTATTCTTTGATTTAAATGACAATACTACCTGCAATTCTTCTCTAATGCCGTATTTTAACGATTCGTGCTTGCATCGCCCCATTTCATGCCGGCTGGAAAAGACTGTCGCAAAAGTATCGTTAAATAATGCATGAATTTCTAAGTCTGGTTCAAGTCAATTCTGACAGTAGACAGCCTCTTCTACCAATCACTGTCTCCGTTTCCTGTACCCCTCGCACGAAAATTGTTGCTGTCTCGCGACATTGCCATAATGTGAACGTATGTCTAGGTATATTTTGTGTCCGCTATACTGAAAGATTCGTTTGGAGTCAAGTTATATTCTTTAAATTACGTTACAATTTAGTGCAAGGAGTCTGTTTACCTTCTGCTCTGAAAAAGAAAAGGAATTATGCCGATGGAGCCACGTTTCAAATTAAGGTAGCGCATGCACAATTCAGCTGACGGTGGAGTTGGCAACGTGCCGTTCACACGCCGTACAGACAGCATGTGCAAGACGTTGCCAGGTCAGTTTAGTTTTGCGGCACGTGGGAATTCAAACCGATTCCACAGTAGTATTTCAATGCGGTCTCAAAATATAATAAACTGCCAGGCATCTTTCCTTCTTGAACACTGCAAAGACACCATTTGCCTTATTGAAGTGCTTGAGGGATCTAAATATCCATTTGTTCATAAACTATATAGCAAACTTAAAGATATATCAAATGGCTTCACAATAGTAGCCGAGGGCTCGTTTGGAGAGAAAACTTCAAGTCTTCTTCAGAGACTGCCAACCCTCAAGAAGTCTTATGTTATCAGTCAGTTCAAGCAATTGGGCATAAAGTCAGTTACCAAGCTGAATTCCTTAATGTCAGCTGATCCAGCTGATGATATTCATTCTGCAGGTAAATTGTTTGATGTACGAAAAATAGTATCAAATGAGGCATCCACTGATATAACTATAGAAAAAGCAAGAAGAATGTTACCTTTTCTGCGAGACTTGTCACAGAAGACATTCGAGGAGGGATATGCTGCTCTGAAGAACATAGTGTGTGAGAAATTAGATGATGCTGCTGAAGTGAACATATAGATTTACTTTCTGGACTTCAATGTGATCACTTGTGTTTCAGTGAGAAGTGTATGAAACTATTGTGGGTACCCATGTCCAATGTGGACAGTGAAAGACTTTTCTCTGCATATGGGAACATCATGACAAACTTAAGAACAAATCTTAAGCCAGAGAACACCGAACTTATGGTGGCTTTGTCTCTAACAAAGTAAATCAGTCAAAATGTATACTATGTAAATATTTTCATGCTCCTCTTTTTTAAGTTACATGTAAGGTGCCCTTTGTTCCACAGTAAAGTAGTTTAAACTGTGTTTTTGTTTTTTCCCTTTTTTTTTGCACAAGATAACACCGTTAAGCAGTTTTATTTACCGCCAAAAACACCGCTCACTATAATATTTTTACACTGATATTACATTATTTTATTTACCGACAATCTGGGGTCCCTATAAGTTTGCCATAAAAATTGGTATCAAAACACCTTCATGACATTATTCTGTGATACCTCTTGTATAAAAGCATGTTTAAGCCTATGAACACTTTGAAAGAAGCCAGATCAATTTTTCCCCTACAATATTTTTGTAAAACCAACACCTTTTATACTGACATGGTGGCCAAGGTCATTAAGGCATGGACTCATGAACAAGAGGTCCATGGCTGGAAATTCCACCAAGACCAACCTCTCTGACTGAGAAGTTTCCAGGTTTTCCTCTGTCCTTATAACTAGCAAATGCCAGTGTGGTACACTAAACTTAGGCCTGGAACGAATATACCAGGTGTTAAAAAAAAGTATTCCAAATTTTGAGAGGTGGTAGTATGGTCAAAAACAAACAAAAAAAAAGTCCAGTAAATATGGGCTCTATACCCCTGCCATTGAATCTTTGCACTTGACAGTTCGTGTGGCTTCACGTAACGTTGGCTATATTGTGGTTGTGACGTTGCCAGAGTGGTTAGTAAACAACAACAGCTGATTGTTCTCCTTTCTATTGTGTCTAAGCCACATACAAAAAGTGTACGTAAGAGCAAATGTCAATGAGTAATAACTATTTTGTATTACTTTTGACAATATAGAAACAAAATAATGCAAATGTGCCTGTTACAATGAGGAGAAATAAAAAAAATTATAAGCTGCAATAACACAGTTATTTTCACTCATGCTGCATTCCAGATGATTCAGGAATTTTTTTCTCTTTCTCTTGGAGTTTCACTCCCTTGTAAATAACAGTTCTCGTGATTATTTCAAGAGCTGCTGCAGTTCATTGTACGGCTTTATCACCAGGAATAAAGGGATGCCCATGAATCTTCACATATTCCCTTGTTCAAAGAATTCCCGGGTCCTTCTTAAAAGTTCCAATTCCTGACTATCATCTCGACACAAAGGATTTTCACTTCGTGAATCATCACTTGGTGATCGGCATCGTTTTTAAGACATTGTCACACTTCAAATCTTGTATAAATAATATGAATGAAATACTATATATAATAAAAGATAAATATATATATATGCATAAACAAACACCAACAATAGCCACAAATATAAATAACAATGAACAACATTAGCTTACAAAGAACAACTGGACGCACGTGCTAGAGATTCACAAACTGAAACACGTGGTTGGAAATAGCTACATCCAGCAACAGAGGCGCTTCCAGTTCCGCTTCCGTCTTGTCATAGACCACCTGAAATGCTGCCTTGTGATTGGTTTAGGAAGTCTAACGGTTAAAGCTTTTCATCTGTTTTTTTGCAAGTGTACCAACTTAATCACTAGCTGTCAAGTGCAACGTTTCAATGGCAGGGGTATAAAATGCATACCTTACGAGCTATGAGCACTTGTTCATCTTTGCTAGTGTGAAACAACATCTCTTCTACTGCAAGTTCTTTGCTATTACATATGACCTACAGCGGACAGTAAACAAAGGACACATTATTCTGTTATTGTCCATGGATACAGCATGCAGTAAACATCAGATAGTTATGTTACTGTAAACCATATTCACAGTCCTGGGTAAGTGCAATGCATTTTCGTATTAGTTCTAATGGTATCAGTTTGTTTTTTGATAAGTATGTGAAATGCTTTTACATTGCAGTTTTATCTTTAAATCTTTGGTGTATGCAACCCCCATTAATGATTTACAAACACTATAGGAAGGCATCATCAATGCCTGCCAGAGCATCCGTCACCAACCTGGAGTGGTGAGAGTGTGTGATTCCCTAAGACATCGGACAGAAGCATGCCTTATTATGAATGGGCACCATATTGAGCACCTCCTTTAGCAATGGTTCATAAGTGCAGGTCGTATGTAATAGCAATCAGATTACATTAGAAGTTATGCTGTTTCACAGTAACAGAGTGACATGTCCTCATTTGTTTACTGCATTCTGTAGGTCATGCGTAACAGTAAAGAGCTTGCAGTAGAAGAGATATTTCACCATAATGAAGATTAGCATGTGCTCATAGCTAGAGCCCATGTTTACTGGACTTTTTTCTTGTTTTTGTCCATGCTACCAGCTCTCAAAATATGGAATACTTTTTCTTTAACACCTTGAGAGAGAGAGGGAGAGAGAGAGAGGGAGGGAGGGAGGGAGGGAGAGAGAGAGGGGGGAGGAAGAGAGAAAGGAGTTTCCTCAGAATTGTAATTTTCATGGTGTACTGCATTTGAGGTCAAAGAGAGGTACCTGTTATATGTAACTCAATCCTGAGCTTATATTTTAGGATTTCAGTAAATAACAGTGCTTGTTACACTCTGTACTGAGGTAACGCTTAATCAGAGCATGGCATAAGAATTTCAGTTTCAAAGCCTATCACATATTGGTAACACTTAGAAGTGATCTTACAGATTTTAGATGCAACTAGAATTTATCAATTTAAATTATCTTTCAGAAGGCTTTCCAGATGATCTCATGTTGAATGCAAAAACAAGAAATGTAATTTGTTACACAGAAGAGAGAACCGCAAGAACCACCCAAATATTCTTAATGCAGAAAAATGTATTCTGCTGATAAAGTAAACTCTGGAAATTAATAACAGCTTGAATAAATGAATTACCTTACTCGCCATTAACAAATTCTATCCATAGTTCAGAATCCCTTCACTTCATACACGAGAACCTTTCTTCTGAGAGAGAACAGCATTCTTTACTTCATTCATATGACAGCTGATCTATCACAACAGTTAGTGTAACATGTAATTCTGTGGGGCTATGCTACCAAATATTGCACTGCAAATTATTAATTTTTAGCAAAACACTTGGAGACGGACCAAAGGTTAAGAAGACTTTATAGCTCCTCTCAATGCCTCCTCTCAGTCCGTCTAATAAGCATCCAATGCATATAAAAACCATAACACATTTAAAACACTTTATTGAAGAAAGAAAAAAATTGCATATAAGGATGTCTTTGAACAGATGAGTATTTAAATGACTATAGTTTTATTTTCCAAAAATATAATGCATTGTGACACTTTTGTCTATTCACATTATCAAATTGTTTATATTTACTTATACTGTAAAATCTACATTTTTTAAGTTCATTGTTATGCTTGAAAAAGTATTAATGTATATAAATAGGATTTATGTACTACATTGTTTATACTTTATGTATAGCATAATTTTGTATTTTGTATTACTATTTAATATTGACAATGTTATGAATTAACTCTAATTTTAAATGGAAGGCAAATAAATAAAGTAGAATGAAATTATTATTTGTGACTATTTGTAATGCCAACAAATTAAAAAACAAGTATTGGGAGAATATGTTTTAATTTTAGCATCCAGCAAGATTTTAAAACATATCTTAAATTGTGAATTTATTTTTGTACTTCTTACGATTTGACTATGAACCATGTGTTTAGGCATCTTCCCTGCAGCATCTCGAATATATACCATTTGGCTAAGTTAGTCACCAGAACATGCAAACATGCACACTCATTTATTTTAGCACAATAATTTGAACATACTGAGAAAACTTCTTAGTAACTGAAGTTAAATGAAAATATGCAATCATAGTTGGAATTTATACTGGACTCTCACTATGGTGGGTCAGTACTCTACCCATCACACCACAATGTGCACATGAAACATAAAGTGCAGAGCAATTAAATAAAAGTTTTGGTGAAAGATTATGCAATGATTAACAACATGGTTTCATAAGCAATCCACTTAAATCTCAAGTTATTTATAGTATAATGATATAACAGAGATCATATGGTTTTTAACCTGTATGTTAAGAGATACTTGAATGAATCAATATAGTGGACTTTATCCATTCTCACTGTCACTTCACTTAGTTTTCACTATCATTTCACTTTCTTTGTGACATAGCAGCAAAATGAAATATGTACATGTAACTCTTCTTCCAGACATTTTACTTACTGGGGAGCTGAACACAAGACTTCTCCAATCTCTCCTGCAGTAGCAACACTCACTGCATGTCACAGCAGTCATCACAAACTCGCTAGGAGAATGGCACTTTTTGCCACACCAGAAATGCACCTGCTCAGGAACTGACTGACCAACTCGCAAAAATGCTCGCTTATATAGCAGCTGGTTAGAATTTTAGATCATTCTAGAAGAAGAAACTTCCAAAAGATTCTGCTTATCTGACAATAGCACTTCTGCTGTTTATGCTGGATGAGAGTACTGCTTATCTTAGTTTATCTCTCTAATTGCCCGGCACTGACCTCCAGAAGCTTGGGCCATAGGCACTGTGTCACAATAGCTATAGGTTGTTCTTGCAACACTAAATGATGCAGATGTGATTATAGGAGCATAAAAATAATGTGTTCTTGCAACCCATCATACATCAAAAATGGTTACTAAAATGGTTAAGCTCATATTTAACAAAACAGAGATCAATGTACTGAAATAATACACAATACAGGTGGAAATCTTACCAAAATCAGATTAGCTTTTAAAAAAGTAACACATGGAGTGCCACAAGGCTCAAAATTAGGACCATATTTATTTCTGCTATATATTAACAGTTTATTTAAACATATAAAAGATGCGGGGGGAATAGCTATTGGTTAGGCAGATGATACAATAGTAGTTACAGGAAAAACAGAAATAGAGGTACAAAAAAGAGCAAATGCATTACTAGATATAATTAGCAGACAGCAAACTTAGGAATGGTATTAAATATAAACAAGACAGAATGGATGCAAATCAGTGCGAGTAATAGAACACAGACCAACATTAAATTAACAATAGAAAATAAACAAATTCAGCAGGTCACAGAAACAAACTTTTTAGGGTTAATCATAGACAATAATTTGAAATGGAACACACATGTTGAGAGAATCATAAAAAAATTAACTCTGGCTTGTATATCTTAAAACAAATAACACAAATAATGGATAGAAAAAGTATCATACACGTATTCTATGCCTTTATCCACTCCCACTTAAGCTATGGGGTTGTTCTATGGGGCACAGCACAAAAATACTCAATGTTAAAAGTTATTTAAGTTGCAGTAAAGAGCAGTTCACATAATGTTAAGAATGATAAAAACTGATACATGTAGAATTGCATATAAGACACTTAATATTTTAATATTTCCTTCATTATATATATATATATATATATATATATATATATAAATTTGCTGTAAAAAGTTATAATAATCAGAAAAAAATATGAACATTCATAACCATCACACCAGGACAAAACATAACTACTTCAGAAATAGATTAAGAGGAACTCTAAATAACAAATGCATAGAAAATAACACCAAAGATATGTACAATCACTTACCTTCTCAAATAAAACAGATAACAAATGAAAAGATAAAACTAAAAGCTACCAAGTCCTATCTGTTAAAAATGTCTTCTACTCCTTAGAAGAGTACAAAAGAGCAAATGTAAATGCACCCTAAAATATAGTATTTTTGCACTTCTCATTTTTTTGTATATATGTATATTCACTGTTATATTTGTATATAATTGGATGATCCTTGTAAAATGTAGTTACAATGGAGAAAATAAATACAAATAAATATACAAAGAAGGTTTTATAGAATTTATTTTCATAAATAAATTTCATAAACCTACAATCCCTGGCCCCTTAACTATTAAGCATGTTTCTCTATTTGATAAGAGTGTCAGCAAAGAAGTGATATTTTTAAAAATAGCTCTATCTCCCAAATGTTTTATGATCATTACAATTGTCACAACATACCTTTGACAGTATGGTCAGTATTGGTGATTGCAATGCAATTTATTCATCTTCTTTTTACAAATACAAAGTTCCGCATAAATAAATCATTTAAAAGCACAGTTGTGAAAAAGTGAAATAGACAACTTACCCACAGAGGCAAACATATCCCTTCCCCCACCAGCTCGGCTAAAAGCAATGTCATAAACTTCCTTATCATGAGCAATGAGTTGTGTCTTGACATGGCCTGTAACCAGATTCACACGGCCCAGAACCTAGAAGAATGCATGAAGAAAAATGTAATACATGCACATACTCATAACAACTGGGCTGATTTCATTCCCTACTTGTAATTATTTTCTATGTCATGGTTTTCCAGAATTTTCTTTTAATCTGCAAATGCAAATATCAGATGACATTGACTCTTCCTTGACATACCATTTCCTTTAAAACATTTTGACCTCACAGAACATTAAAAATTCCTTGCAAAACAAGTGGAACACATCACAACCATTGGAAAGTCAAATATGTTAAACTGAAGGTTTCACTAACATATTAATTCTGTGATACAAAAGCACTGAAAACTTGTCCATGCACATTATTTATTTAAACTATTACATAGGTAAAAATTAGAGAAACAAATTTTAAAATTAATTTTTAGAAATAAAATTTTAATTTAGAATATGGAACACTACATAGTAGCTCCTAGCCAATGGATGTTAAAGAAAATGCTTGTTTTATTTGATGTGCACATCTAAAAATATTTTAAGATAAAGGCATGTACCATGAAAAATGAAACATTCTAAAAATGTTTCAAATTTATTTTTTGAGACTAAATGCCCGTTTCCAGTTTACATTATTTAATGCATTTTTCTCTATAAATTATGGCTTTAAAAGCTATTTAAAATGTTATCCCTAGCTTCTGATAGAAAACTCACATTTAAAATACGTACTAGTAAAATAAACAGTCAAAACCCCTTCACATAAAAATACAGTTCCTTTTTTAAAAATATTGTAAAAGTCAGCAATATTATTTCTTTTTTAATTTAAATGTAGGTATAGGCTTAGCATAAAGTGCCAAATGTGTATGCAGCACCAGCAGCGCTTCCATTGTGTACTCATAACAACTGTGTAACAAACTTAGTAGCATCTGCCACACTTTTAGATAATTAACTACCACTGTAAATATAAAACACATTTAAAAATGTATACTTTGCTTATGTACATTCACATTTAAATTATGGCATTCTCTTATGGGGAAACTCTCTAACTGTAAAACACTGCTTTTACTTCAAAAGAAAATAACACGAGTAATGGTTGGAACAAATCAGTCTCTCCTGCAAGCCATATTTCAAAAAATTGCAAATCCTGAATTACCATGTATGTACATTTATAAATGCCTAATGCATCTCAAAAATAGCTGCAGCACCAAAAGTGAATTCATTATCAACAATAATATACATAATTACAAAACAAGACAAAGCACAGATATACATGTACAAAGAACAAACACAAAAACATAATATCTGAAGAGCTTTAACTACATGACAGCCAAATTTTTCAATAAATTACCAGAAAAAATCAAAACACAAACAAAACTTACAACATTTAAATCAGCAGTAATGGCATTACCTGTTGGATCGCCAGTTCTACATAATAGATGAATTTATGATGACTTAATTTAAGTGTCAAAGGTTGCTCCTGTTGATTCCTATTAGTACTTTTACATAATTGTAGTTTTAAGATTTTTGATGAATCCCCTGCATTGCTCAATTGTGTAAACATAGGTGATGATAAAGCTTTCATCATCATCATCATCATCACCATCATCAACATGAAATTATGTCATACAAACTGTCTGAGATGTACTCCATTGTGTAAAGATAGCAACTTTAAACTCACAAAGATGGCTTTGTATCAGCAATGAGAACTTTAATTCTTCCCTTTTGTTCCAGGTTTGCTTACCCAACATCTATCTGTGACTTCTCTACTGTTTAATGCCCTAATTACTAGGTCTCCTTGATAAACTCTGAGAGGATGACACTGTTGGAAGAAGAGTAGGGAAGACAAACAGGTGAGAAACTTCCTGTAAGACATTTTCACAGAATGGATAAATGCTCTCTACAAGGCCCAATCTATACAGGTGTGTAATCATGGTTGGTGAGTAGCAGAAATGCGGAAAGTACTGCTGCATTGGGGCAATGTTCATGAGGTCCTTGATTGTAAAGAATGCACCTCTTGCTCACTGAAGCTTCCTGATAATGATTTCTGGGGTTGCTCCTCACTATTGCATCCTTTAAAGACCATGTGTTGACAGTGATAATTAGACATCGGATTTGTATGCAATGATGTGGAATTAAGTTTTGCAATATGTTTCATGTTCTTCTCTGCTTATATGTTAAGTTTTATACTGCATATAATTGCATATTTCCAATGTTGCTGCATATTTCATAATTTTTCCATGCACTGGGCATATAACACATATTTTTAAATTCTTAATTTTAAAATTACATAATATTTAAACAAATTAGTGACAAAATAATAAATTCCTTATTATGGAGGCAGTACTTGCAAAGAGACTTGGCTGTAATCAAGGCACATTTCAAAGTTACAGCTTAAGCAAAAAAAAAACAAAAAAAAAAAACTCGAAAAATCTGGTTTGTCTTTATATGAATCTTTATAAATTCTCAATGAGATTCAGAGTAAACTTGAGACTGCTCCTTTAAAGCATGCAAGAAAATTAAGATGTAAACTGTGCAGTGTTTTAGAGAAATTCTAATATTAAAGTTTTGTGTTTTGTGGATAAATATCTTCAAGTCAAAAACAAAGCACTTTCTGAAGAAATTTCCCTGCAGTTAGTAAGTGCTTTTAAATTTTGCCCAATGATGAAATGTGGAAAGATCCTTCTCAGCATACAAGCTTGTGTTAACTGATAATCATTATAAACTTACATACGAGCATTTGGAGAAAATGATCACATACACCGCAAATCAAATTACAATGGCCAGAATGATGTCTAAGGAAGAGTGTACTTTGTAAGTACCAAAAAGGATATGCTTAAAGTTAACAATTTTAATGCATACTTAGTGCATAGTTTTTAAATTATAGTGCATATTTTAAAATAGTTTGACAGCATAAATGCATGTATATTTTAGATATTTTCAGTGCATACAAACCCAATGTCTAGTGATAATGCTGGTTGCAACAATGTTGGCTTTCATAAAACCAGTCTTCTTGATAAATCATTTATGTATGTTAGTATTAAGTTATCAGAAGTAATCAGCTTCCTACATACTTGAAAAATTTAAATTTCAAACTAAAAATCAAAAAAGAAATCCACGTCTTCTAACTAATCCATTATTTTTATTCAGCTGATCAGTTCAGCAATCACTGTGTAGGAAAGACTTAAAATGATGTGAATGTGATCATCTTTCACATATACTGAAGTACCTATTGCAATGTGCATCTATCTAGACAATAGCTAATGCTAGGTTTAGTTAATATATAGATAATATTTGTACAAACTGTTTTTATTCTGAACAACTGCATATAGTTTAAAAATGGAACGTTGAATCAGGCTTGCTCTTTCCACGACATGAGAAATAACTGAAAATCGACAGGACTTTAAAAGAATGGCTAAGTATGGAACAATTCGCACGATTAATATTGGATATATTGGAAATGGCTGATGCCACAAAAAGAGTTATTTGAAATAAATTGTGTGTTTTAAAGAGATCTTCATTTTTTTGTGTAGTACATTTTCATCTACTGTACGTTTTCGTTTACCAGTTATATAAGATTCTACAAAATTTCTTCCAAATGAAGAGGACTTCACAGGCTATTCACAGAAAATTCAAGGTATACATTTTATTTGTCATGTAAAGATCTTTAATATGTGATATTTTAATCAAAACTGTTACAGCCATTTTTTAGAAAATAAAAAATTTAAAAAAATCTTCCATGTACAGGGTAGGTGGCATGCATGCATGCACACACAGACCTTTTTCTATTTTTTTTTTTTTTTTTAAAGTTCAGGGAGTCTCAAAACATATATGTATTTCTAATAAAATCTTGACATCAAATTTTTGGGTGGAATCAATACTTCACCTACTTACTATTTGCAGTAGAGAAAATAATTAAATGTCATGGCCAGGATTCGACTATGGCTATCTATGTCAGTGCTCTTCCACTGAGCTACCATTTCAACTAAAACATATAACACATTAAATTCCTCCACTGAATTCAAAGCTAGTCACACCAATATTTGCAATATTGGAATATATGATTGCAGCACATGGTTTTGACATTCTGACTGGTAAGGTACTATGTGTTTTGGTATTATTTAATCCTTGGCCTATTGCAATTGCTTCTAAAATACATCCTTAGTGATTGCAAAAATTTCTCCTCCCTTGCTGAACCTTTTACATAACTCATTCCAAAGATTCTCTATTAAGGATAAATTTGGGGAAGTAGAGAATGAAATGGTAAGTTTGTTGCATTTCCTAGTACTCCAGATACTTCTGGAAAAGATATGGAATGAGGTGGTATGTTCCAAAATTTGCCTTATCCTTGCATATGATTTTTCAAGAAAGAAAGAAAGAAAAAAAAAATGCATACATTTTAAATTACATATCAGATTTTCTTTAATTTTTTACAAAAAAAAAATAAAACGAAAAGGACAGAAACAGAATAAAAAGTAAGTTCTACTACCAGAAGAGGAGAAATTTAACATTTAAGTATGAATAAGTTGGGTTCTGGTGCAGCATTAATATTTATGAGAGATTTGTATCCTAAATAACTTTATTTAAAGAAATGAAAATTGTCTAAATTATGACTACAATGATACAGCTACAAAATTGAAATATTTAGCAAACCATAATTATCTGACATATTAACAACCATTAAGTAGAAATATCAGGTCCGCTTTAAAAGGATAATCATTCTTTGTTTATGCTGCATTAAATGGTTAACATTTTGAAAGTTTGAACAAATTTTGGATGTATTACACTCTCAAATCTGACTCTACCTTAATATATCACAAAACGTTTGTTTCTTCCCTTGGAATTCTCTTCTATTGTTATACTAGAGAAGAATTTTTTGTACAACTTAAGAAACTTGTTCCTTTCCCAGTCCACCCTTAAATGCTTTTCTAGCAGTTTTTATATCCCTTACTTTGGCAGGGTTACTATTAAGCACTTTCCTTTCCTCATTGCAGACATCCCAAAACTAACACCTGCATTGTAATAAGGCTCTACCTTAAGTGTCACATTACTTGGCATATCCTTTTTAATCACAAACCATTTCACTCAAGATAATTTAAAATGACAAGATGCAGGCCACTTTCCAATCATTTACTGAATAGTCTCTACCAAACTAAAACTTCAGCATGTTTGCTGAAAATCTCTTCATATTCAGCTGGATTACAAAATAGGGAATTTCTTTATGGCTTTTTTCAATTTTAGCAAGTACCCTGACAAAGGGCAGAAATGAGTGGCCTGTAATGGGAAAGAATACATTCTACACTAGGCAAAATTTCATGTGCCAGAAAATAGAAACATATTGCAATCATTGTTGAATTGTGATTCTGTCCCCTACAGCCATCTGCACAAAGCCTAATAATTATGTAGCTGGTTAGCACTTCATGACAACTGATGGAAAACTACAGAAGAGATTTTCTAGGAACCTTTCTTGTACTCATGCTCCATCTTTCATCTATTTACTGCACGAAGTACCTCTTACTACAGTGAAATTTTGGTGTATAGTTGCCTACTGTAATAGGCAACTTTGTCTGGAACTTTCAGGTTCACTATGTTCTTCTGACAGTTGAAAGAAAATATTGCACCATATTATGCCTTTCTTCTTTGAGTTCTTTGAAGAAAGCTCTTCTCCCTGTAGCTTGTGTACTCTTAGCTATAGCATTAAGTTAATCTTCCTAGACAAATTAGTTTCAGTCTTTACTTTTCCTTCAGTTCAATGCACTTACTGCATACATCTGTAATGGACACTCCAAAACATGTGTTATAGCAGTGTGTAAAACTCTCACAGAAGAACCACCATTTTACTTTAAGTTCTCCTGAAGCTTTCTTGTTTTTTATTTTGTAATGCTTAGTAATAATTAAGCTCCCTGGAAGGTACTGTCTAACTGATGACTTTCCATGGTAATAATGGTTTTCACAAATACACGCTTAGATTGAAGAATTTCATGGAATTCCTCTTTTCATTGTACTCAGGTTTCATTCTAACCCCCCTTACCTTTTTTTCTGTATTTCTTTCCTTTCTTTTTGCAGCATTGAAATTATTTCTTACAATTCTTTGCACATGATCCTTGCTTACATGGAATATATTCAAGAATTCCTTTCAGCAAATTTGAATTTGAAATTTCTCTGCATTTGCAAGCTTTACGTAATACTGAACATTAACATCTTTCATTATACTATCACCCTACTTTGTATGAGGCACAGGGTAAGTTTCCCTATTTTTTTTAAAACAATGAAAGCATAGTTACATGAAAAAGTTTATTGGCAACAGGTACAGCAATGTTTGAGCTATTTTTCGACATCACCACAAGAATTGAGACACTTGTCATATTGTGTGATCAACTTTTGTATTCCCACATCCTAGAAGTCTCCTGCCTGTGAATGGAACCAGTATGTGACAGTCATCTTCAGCTCTTCATCATTGTCAAAACACTGACCGGAGGACAGGATTTCTTGTGCAAGAAAAGTGGAAATCGTTGGGAGCAAGATCAGGACTGTATGGTAAATGATCAAACAGCTCCCAGCTGAACTCCTCTGCACCCAGCCGTATGTGGATGAGCATTGTCATGGAACAGCACAACACCTGCAGTAAGCATTCCATGCCTCTTGTTTTAAATGGCACGTCGTAATTTCCGCAGTGTTTCACAGTAACGGTCAGCGTTCACTGTTTCGCCCCTGGGTAGGAAGTCAATGAGCAGAATGTCCTTCCTGTCCCAGAACAAGGTGCACATCACTTTCTGCACCGACACAGTCTGTTTGAATTTCGTCCTGACCGGAGATCCACTGTGACACCAATGTACTGATGCTGCTTGGGATAAAGTGCGAAATTCACGTCTCATCATCCGTGATGATCCTGTTAAGGAACTCGTCGCTGTCATCAAGATACCGCTGCAGAAATGTCAGTGCTGCTCCTAAACATTTCGTTTTGTGCTCGGGTGTCAGGTTTTTCGGCACCCTCCTGGCACACAATTTCCTGAACAATAGGTGCTTAGTGACAATTTCATGCAATAAGGATCACGATATCTGCGGAAAATGGCTGTTGAGCCTCATAATCGTGAAGTGACGGTTCTCCACGATGCGCTGCCGCACCAGTTCAACAAGGTCATCATTGATGAGGGACGGTCGCCCACTGTGCTCTTCATCATGAACACACTGACGACCTTCGGAAAACTGCCATACCAGCGACGCACCATCTCTTTGCTCATGATGTTTGGCCTGTAGACCTGACAGAGCTGACGATGAGTTTCGATCGGCGCTATGTTTTGTGCAGTAAGGAAGTTGATCGAACTCACTGACCGAAGCTCGCAGGCGGCAGAAGAACGAATAAGAGCCGCCATTTCAGGCCACTGCTGCCGCGCTGCTGGCACCAGGCTGGACCTTTCCGGCCGGCATATGATTGATACGCCATAGATCTGTTACGCATGCGCAATTTTCTGCTAAATACGTTTGCTTTAAAGGAAACAAAATCGGGAAACTTACTTTCTGGATGCACCTCGTCTTTATTTTCTTTTTAGAATTTTCTATAGTCATATATTTCATTAAAAATGAAAAAAAAAAAAAAAAAATAAAAAAAAAAAAAAATGCATGATTCATAAAAATGTGTATGAATCTGTTGTACATCCATAACTGCAACCTCTGATATTTTAAGGTCATTCAGTTTTATTTACAGTGTTGGTAGCCTGAAGGACTCAAGGGTACATTTCTGAAATCAAGAAGATTTTTTTTAGCAAAATTAACTATTGGATGTGGTTTTGTTTCAAATATTTATTTTATTAAATAACGAGTAACAGCTATTAATTTCTAAAATGCAGCATCTATGTGTGACAATAAATGAAATATGGAAATGTAGGCACTTTTTATTCTTTTTCTGGTTATTCCTCCAGGACTCTGGATCACTTTTCCTCTTGTTTTTTCTTTCTTTTCTTTCTTTTGCAGCTGGCGCATACTCTTCTATTCTCTTACACAAATCAGTAATTATATGACTTTAATTAGAGTAAACAAAGAATGTGAAAACAATCCATACAGTACACTGACAACAACTGACATAAAATGAGGGAAAACATTTGATATAATGTCATATGGTGAAAATTGTTTTTTTATTGGCTGATTGTAGGTTGGAAAGTTCTGGAAAGGCATAGTCTTCAATACGGCAATTTTGGAACAACACTGATTTTTTTAAGGATGCATTTCCACAGTAGATAGGAAGTTTTGCCACAGTTTCTTATACTTCAACTGTTACATGTTAAACAAAGAATGAGACTATGCTGTTAGCTCCATTTTTTGAAAAAAGTGCATAGAACTAGTTTTCAAACAGAAGGCCCCAAATATGGTTTGCATTATTCTCTATTTATGTTTTGAAACCTTTGCCAGTAGTATGGAATCCTAGTATACCACAGCACATTAACAAGTTCTGTTAACATTTTTAGTTCAATGTATCCACTTCTGGTGAATTCTTCCATGTCTCTAATTGCATCCAACTTTTTAAAATTCCATTGACTTTCTTACGCTTTTCTCTAAGGGTAACCTCATGTTCATAAATGTTTGTCTCCATTTTAATCTTGAAACCCTTAAGCTTAATTTCATTGATTATTCATTTAGTTTTTTATGCTGAAACCTTAAAATATAGAACACTACACTCAGATGCTCATAGCTATAGCCATTATTATGAAAGCTACCATCACATGATCCCCATGAAGCCATTAATTTGTTGCTCTGGATTTGTACTCATTTATAAGTAACTATGGGAAGAGTGAAGACCCGCTCCTTAAATTGAAGTTAGTTTTAAACCCAAAAAGGTAGAATCCATCCTATACATAAATGCATAAATTTAAAATTTCTCAGTTTTGAAACCACATGCCTCATTTGTTAAAACTCAGTAAGGCATCCATTTTATTTAATGTTTGGAGATTTTTGCAAAACAGTGAATATTATCAATGAAATATGCAATCATGGGAACAAACAACTTATACTATCCCACAAGTAATGATAGCCAAGATCTACTAGACTCTTTGCGAGATAGGCATACCTAATGGAAGGTTAAAGGCCTCTATTCAATCTACTTATCTCTCTGTCAAAGTTTTGATGGAAGGTAGCGGCTTTCATATTTCTAGACTATTAAGGTTACATGCAGAGGAGAATTTTGGCACTGCGACCTTAAGCTTATTGTGTCTACTAAACAGCAGGGAGGAAAGGATGGGGCAAGAGAGAATGGAGGGCAGTCTGATTTGACAATGGTGGGCATAACGCAGCTATTGCCTCCATGTCTTAGCATTTCTGGATGTCCCTCCAATGCTCCCCCCCCCCCCCCATCCAGGCAAATAATGGACAGGTCCAGGCTGAAGGTACTGTACCAGGGAAGAAACAATTCTCCCCTTAAAGTACATCCACCACATGTATCACACACCACCAACCTCTGTGCCAGGTGCTGTAAACCCGCCCTTCCCCCAAAGATGAACAGAAATGAAGTGAGAGGAAATGAGGGACAGGAAAATTCATGGTAGTATATAATACGCCCTAGCGTATGCCTATCAACCTGGAGGGGAAAAAAAGAAGAAAGTCTAAGGCCAGGGTGGCCAGTTGAATGGGAATCAATTCTAAATGCAAGCCTCAGATGCTACCATCTGAACCATTCCACTCAGTACATAATACTGACTAATGCAGAAACTACATAAGGAAATTTAGCTCACTTGCTTATTCATGAAGATGAAATATTTTGATAAACTGGTCCCCAGTAAATAAGTGTATGTAGAAGTATTCAGTAAGTAACTTACCTGTCCAGTCTCTAGCCCCCATATGGTGCATGTGGTATCAATGCTGGATGTTCCAATTAAATTGGGATCAACTTCATTCCAGTCAAATGAAGTCAGTGGTGCGCAAAAATCTGAATTCTTGTTCTGTTTAAAAGTGAAAAACTTATTATAATTCTCATTTGTGAATTCATTATTGCTACAGAAAATAAGCTCTGAGAGTTTTTACCATATGCAAATAGGCTTGCACTGTATATCTATTTTCAGCACTTTATGTGCTTAACCCGAGAGCAATCGTGTCCTTCATGCGGGGTTGCAAAACATATTTCTATGCGGGTCATAGTGACCCACCATGACCATTCTCGGGTTAAGCAGTGTTTCAGTAAATTGTGCTAAAATTAAACATGAAGTAGGAGATACTCTACTGCAAAGTTTTAGACAGGAAACTTGTGGCCTGTGAAGCCACAAAGTGACTGTAACTTATCATATTTACATTTTCACATAACAGAATATGCTATGAGTTACTTACAGTCATTCATACTTCATACCAACCGAAGAGCCAAGCACTACAATAATGGAGTACTAATAAAGTAGTACAGAGCTGACATACATTATTCACTTTGTGTATAGGAAAGTAATGTAGCAATGCCATTACCTCTGAAGTCATGAAGAAAAGGATTTCCCAACTTACTTCATCCATTATAAGTGCTTACCCCTACAGGTTAGTGATTATGAGAGACTGGTTAGTTGCAGTCAATGACATGTGGTAGCATAAGGACTTGTATTGTTTTGAATAGGAGATACATATTATAGAGCACTCCATTATATTATAATGCAGTGGCTATGGTCCAAGGTTATCGGGAGGTTTGGCACCGGTCAGTGGAGAGGTAAAAGAGATAAGTCATGGTCTCTTGCCCCAGCTTAAACACCAGAAGCACTATTGGCAAATAACCAGAATCTTCTGGAAGTTTCCTTCTTCCAGCCTCCAGAACGTGTGTCCAGAAAGTTCCAGAATGTTCGGTGGAAGATTCCATTGGCTACATAAGTAAGCATTCTTGCGAATGAGAGTTAGTCAGTCAGTAAGGGGTTAGCGAGTGTGTTTCTAGTGCGAAAGTGTTGTGCTCCTAGCGAACTTGTGATGATGACTGTGACATGCAGCAAGTGCTGCTTCTGCGAGATATTGGAGGTCTTGTGTTCAACTCCCCAGCAAGTGAACCACCCAGAAGAGAAGACTTCATATTGCATATTTCATTACACCGCTACATCACGAAGAAAGTGAAGTGATAGTGAAAACTATGTTAAGTGATAGTTAAAAGCTGGACAAAATCACAGTGGTGTCAGGAGAGGGATATAAAAGCCAAGATGGAAGAAATGCTTAAAAAATTATTGGCTGGAATGGAGGAAATGGAGATGGAGATGAAATTTGGAATGGAGAAAATGGAGACCAAAATGAAATCTGGAATGGAGACGGAAATGAAATCCAAAGCGGAGGAGATGAGAGTTGAAATGAACAGTTGAAAACAGAAATGAAGACTGAAATAGAGAAAATGTGATCACAACTAGGTTTCTACTTTGCTATTGTAAAATGTGAGATAAATGCAAAGGTGAAAGACCTGAAAGATGACATTGCGAAAGAGTTGGAAGAAAGTAAATCTAACATGGAAGATAAAATTAATGCAGTGGAAGAGCACCTAAAGCAGCAAGAGAAACTGTTGGACCAGCGCACCAAGGAAAACAAGACAATGATAGAGGTTACAGCAAAACAGCAAATGGACCAGCAAACCAAGGAAAGCAAGAGGATTGTGGAGGAGATGCACCACATCCATGATGAAGTTGTAAAGGATCCCACAGTTATGAGATTGGCTAACGCAAAAACAGTAAAGCCTTCGAAATTCAACGGCACTTCGTCATGGGCGGTGTTCAAGCTGCAGTTTGAGGCAATTGCTATCTACAACGGCTGGACGCCGGCAGAGAGGATGACACAGTTTTTGGCTGCCCTGCAGGGACAAGCAGGTGAAAACCCTTTGCACTTTCCCTGCTGGAGGCTAGACAGATGACTTAATGAAACTGTTGGAGGGCCGCTATGGAGAGTATTGTCTGGCCAGCTGAAGGCAAGGGAGCAACAACCGGGCAAGACCTTACAAGAATTCTTCATGGAGGTGGAGCGGCTGACACATTGGGCTCTGGCGTATTTACCACAAGATTATATTCCTGGAGAGGCAGCCCATGCATTCATTAGCGGGGTAAGAGATCGGGAAGTGAAACAGTAGCTTCTCCTGGCTGAACACTGTAACGTAAATGATGCCCTGGTGGCTGCCCTCAGCATCGAAGCGGCAAAGAAAACGGCCGAAAGAGTCACCTAAGTGCCGGTCAGAGCTGTAACAGCCGAGAAGGACCGGCGCTAACCACAACCACCTAACTGCCGTAGGACTGTAGGCGGGAGACCTACCTGCTGGAGTTACGGAGACCCCGGACACATAAGGGCGGATTGTGAGCGCATCGCTGATGAGGATCAGGAAAACTACTAAAGGCCAGCATGAAGAGAGGCACGGCGGCGCCGTTATCACCTTCCTCTCACTTCATGTTAAACACTGTGGCTAGGAATGGCGAGGATGGTCTAGTAATGCATGGAAGATTAGGGACCATCCCTGCAGAGTGCTGGTGGACACAGGGCCTCACCGACTATCGTCAGGCCCGATGTGGTGCGGGGACTACCAAAATGGACACTGGTCAGACGCTACGACCTACCAGCTGCCTCGGGTGAAACTTTGCCCGTGACTGAGAAAGCCTACTTGGAGTTGACCCTTGGCGGCAGCAGCAGACTACAAATGTGGATTATCATTGCCGCAATCACTGAGGAAGTTATCCTGGGTCTAGACACCCTTCGTTATTCGATGCCAAGGTAGAAATCCGGCGCCTCATATTGCACCTTGTCTGCAACGAGATGCTGCTGAGCCGTCCAGAAGAGAGGCTGCAGTTAGTGAGGCTCTTACTTGCAAAGCGAGAGGTGGTTCCGGTGCGGGCAGAAAACCCCCTAACGAAGAACATGATTTTAGGAGGACCCCACCGAGACGGGAATTACATTGCTAGGGCGCTGCTTCCTGCTTGGGAAACTGCCTTGCTGAGGGTTCTTAATGCCACCGATCGGGACCGGGAGTGCTTAGTGGGACTTGGGAAATTGCAAGTAGTTTGCCTCTATAATACATGCGAACAGAAACACCAAGGGCTGACCGAATACCAAGAAACTGGATAGTTGTCTCAGTTACTTTGTCAAAAGGCAACTGAGGAACTCTCACGAGGCGAGAAGAAGCACATGCTTAATCTCCTTGAGGAATTCCAGGACATCTTCAGCATATCAATAGATGATTGTGGCCGAACAGATAGTGATGCATCGAATCGATATCTGCCATGCTCGACCGATTAGACAACTACCTCGCCGTGTCCCGCTAGCAAAGCAGAAGGAAATAGACAACCGGATAGTGGACATGAAGACCAGAAGCATGATAGAGGAATCCAATAGCCTGTGGTTATCACCGGTAGTGCTAGTGAAAAAGGAGGATGGCGATCTGCACTTCTGCGTTGACTACCGGAAGCTGAGCGACATTACCAAGAAAGATTGTTTTCTGCTGCCATGGTCTGACAATACCCTAGATTCCTTGGTGGAGCCCAGTGGTTTTCCACCCTGAACCTAAAGTCCGGGTATGGACAAGTGGCTTACCTCGACGACAAGGAGAAAACAGCCTTTCTATTGGACGTGGTCTGTGGCAGTTTACGGTAATGATCTCCGGACTCTACAATGCCCCCACAACATTCCAGAGACTTATGGAGTCTTTGGTGAGGGGCCTCACATACAACACTTGTCTCCTTTATCTCAATGATATCATTGTTATAGGCAAGACATTTGAGGATCATCTGAGCAACCCGAGGAAGGTGTTACAAAAGACTTTGTCAAGCCAACCTTAGGTTGAATCCCAAAGAGTCACTAAGAAGCCAACCTTAGGTTGAATCCCAAAGAGTCACTAAGACAGCAAAAAGAATTGAGGTACAGGGAAAGAAAATTGTAAGTCAGTAGCAATGTGGGAAAGAATATGTTGAGTTTCATGAAACTTAGCATGCATGTTCTTAGAATGTGACAAGAATGTCGGCTTAATCAACTACAGAGCTATGCTGAACTTCCTGGTGTTTGGGCAGAAATCCTCAGAAGTGCTAAATAGAAACCTATGCTATTTGATGAGAAAGAAGTTAATCATGAACCAGCACTATATCTGGATGAACTGGACTCAAAGAAACAGATGTGTCCAAGATGCCTTAGAGAATTTGAAGTCTCAAATAGTGGAATTTAGTATGCTACCAAAACACCTACAGTGGCACATGGAAACATCTCATATTATTATCACAATAAAGGAGGAGAATGCCTCAGCTTCCAAAGAATGAACTCCTTATGCCAGATGTTGCTTATGAAGGTATGATAAAAAAACCCATGTCTGATTTTGATTTTCAATTTTTTTCAATGTTATTCTCTGTTGTCTTCATACAAGAGACTTATTTAATATTTATGTATTATACATTCCAATAGGGCCATTTCCAATACCCAGGGAAAGGTATGCAGGTGTTAAAATGCTTCTGCAGTCCAAAGGCACAACATTCTTCTCCAGTCTACCCAATCTGTAGATGAAGGAGTTGGAAAGAACATACATTTAACTGCAGAGATTAACTTTTCTTATATTTTAGCTGAAAACAAAAGGAGATTATGCATGATATTTATGGATTTTGAAAAGATCTTTAATACAATTAATCAAGAAGCACTATGGTTCAAATTGATTAAAAAAGGAATGAGCACTAACTTTGTAAGAGTATTACAAAGAATATACACCCACAATTGCTTTTTTAGTTAGTTAGTTTATTCATCCGTTAAAGTGGTTTGGTACAATGTACATTCACTATTGGACACGTCAAGCTATAAACATAAACAATAATAGGTTTTTGCAATATATACAATATGTTTTTACATTATACAATAGGTATTTACATGCTAAATACTATGGTTCATGATATACATTTGTGTTCAAGGAAATCATTAATAGAATAAAAGGAGTGGTTAACTAGATGTGCCTTGAGACTGGATTTCAGCTGGTTTACATTTTTAATTGCCTTAATATTACTTGGTAAATTATTATAAAGTTTAATGCCAGAGAATAAGATACTTTTTTGGTAGAGCGAGGTGTTGCAGCTGGTCACATGTATTTGTGTATTTTCCCTAGTATTGTGTTCATGCACCATATTATTAGTTATGAATAGTGAATCAGAAGCATTAATGTTCTTGACTATAAGCAGAATAACTGCATATATGTAAATGCAGGGAAGTGGGAGGATCCCCAGTTTTTTAAAGAGAGGTTTACATGATGACTTTGGGCTGACTCCTTCAATAGTTCTGATAATTTTTTTCTGTGCAATAAAGATTGACTTGCTTGTTGGAGACTCACCCCAGAAGACTACTCCATAACTTAGGAGTGAGTGCACATGTGCAAAATATGCTGCTCTAACTGTTTCTTTACTTGTGCATGTTGTCAATATTCTTAGCATATAACATAGAGAGCTGAGTTTATTATTTATGAGGCTAGTGTGGGCATCCCATTTCAGATTGCTTTGTACGCAGACCCCAAGGAATTTTATAGATTCTACTTTTTTAAGTGTCTGATTAGAGAGTTGTATTTGAGGGGCAAGATAATTTTTGTTCATATTTGTGTGTATATCCATTGCTACAGTTTTATTTGTATTTATAATAAGATTATTCAATGTAAAATAGTTTGAGATTTTCTCTGAGACTTGGTGAATAGAGGTTAGAAAGGTTTCTTTTTGGGTTGCCTTAACCAGGATGTTTGTATCATCAGCATATAAAATGGTTTTAGTACATGGATCATTTATGTGGAAATCATTTATGAAAAGAAGAAATAGGACAGGACCTAGTATAGAACCTTGTGGCACACCATAGCTTACTTGGAATGGACTGGAGTGATAATAATTGATCTGATTATTTGATTTATTCTTTATTTCCACTATTTGCATACGACCACATAGATATGATTCTAACCATTTATTGGCCAACCCTCTTATGCCTAGAGCCTCTATTTTCGTTAACAAAAGCTGATGATCTATGGTGTCGAATGCCTTTGTTAAGTCTAAAAATATAGCCGAGGCATGTTGCTTTTGATCAATGGCTTTAAGGGACGCGGTTATAAATGAGAAAATTCCAGATTCAGTTGAGTAATTTTTCCTGAAGCCGTGCTGAGAGTCCGATAATAATTTATGTTTCTCTAAGAAGTTGGAAAGTCGTTTAAGAAACAGTTTCTCCAATATTTTAGAGAAAACTGAAAGTAGCGCTATGGGCCGATAATTAGACATATCATTGTTTTTCCCTTTTTTATGTAATGGTTTGATTATGGCTGTTTTTAGACAAGTGGGAAAAGAACCTGAGCTTAAAGATTCATTACATAGATGTGTTATTGGATTCACAATTACATGTGCGCATTTTTTAATAAGAAAGTCTGGTACCCTATCAATGCCAGCCGAGTTTTTTGGCTTAAGATCTTTTATTATTTGTAAAATTTCTTTCTCGTTTGTCGGTGTAAGGTATATTGATTCATGTATTGAGCTGTGAAAATTTAATGTAGGAGGGGGATTATTTAACGAGGCTTGTTTTATGAGATTATCTGCTATATTAACAAAGTATGTATTAAAGTTTTCTGCTACTTCAATTGGATCTACAACTTTTTTAGAATTTATGAGCAAGTTTATGTTGTTCACTATTATTTTATTAGTACCCGTTTCCTTTTTAATTATCTTCCACATTGCTTTTGTTTTGTTACTTGCTATATTGATGAGTCGGTCATTTGTCATTGTTTTTGCTTCTCTTACTACTTTACTTAAGATTAGTTTATACTTCTTGATGTAGTTTTGGAATTCTACGGTTAATGGGTATGTTTTTGATAATTTATGTAGATAGCGTTTAGTTTCACAGGATTTTTTAATTCCTGTAGTAATCCAGGATTTAGCGTTTTTTTCTGGAATATCTTTTACAGTTTTGAATGGAAAAGCTAAGTTTATGTAATGTTGTAGTGTCTGAAGGAACAATTCAAACTTTTCTGATACACTTTTGGTTTTATAGATTTCTACCCATGCTTCGCTGCTAAGTAAGTGAGTAAAGTATTGGATATTCTCATCATTGAAGATCCTTTTTTTAGTGAATTCTATTGATTGGGAATATTTGTTAGCCAAGGGAAGGTTTAGTATTTGTGCATTATGGTCACTAAAACCCATATCAAAGGTTTGGCTTTTGCACAGGAGAGTATTGTTAACAAAAATTTGATCGATTAGTGTTGAAGAGTTTTCTGTGATTCGAGTTGGACCATGGATTGTGGGTTCCAGATTATAAGATTTTAACGTATTTAGTAGGTCAGAGGTAGCTTTTGATTCTTTACAAAAATCAATATTGAAGTCACCACATACTATTACAGTATTTTTAAAGTGTTTAATATTATCTAGAACCATTTCCAGTCCACTCAGAAATGAATTTATGTTGGTGTCGGGAGCTCTATATATACAGAGTGTTGTTATTTGCAAATCAGGTAAATACACACCTGATATTTCTAGGTCCTGTTCCTTTGTAATACGATCAATGGTTTCTATGTTTCTGAAATTAATGCCTTTTCTTACAAGAATACATGTGCCCCCACCTTTTTTACTGTCCCTACATGACCATGCTGCTAGCGTGAAATCTTTGAATTTATCAAGCACAAATAGGTTACTTTTCTGAAGCCAGTGTTCGCTAAAACACAGAACACTGACATGCTGTAGATAAGTTGCAAGTAGAATCTCTATGAAGCTGATTTTGTTGTTTAATGATTGAACGTTGTGGTGTAGAAGTATAAAATGCTCTTTTAGCACATCTAAGTAACCACTTACCTTTATATTTACAGTGTGATCCAAGGTTCCCTGGTTCTTAGCTGGAGTTGATAAGCTCGACGTATAATTTGTATCAGCCTTCTTGTTTTGTTTTTTGGGTCGATTATCATTTTGAAAAACAGAGTTACTTTGCACAAAAGAATGTTCAACTGTCTGTCGATATTGCTTAGCTGCTGAATCAAGATCACAGTTCCCCTTGTTAATACTAGCAATATTATTGTAAACACGTGAGCTGTTATTTAATGATCCACCCCTTACAGTATTGAAACCACCAATATTACTCAATAATGCACAGAAGTTGTTACTGGTTCTATTACAATCGCTTTTTTTAAATGGCACTTTAACATCCACCTCACAGTTTATTAGTTTCCCTTTAATTCACAGTCGATTACTTCACATAGTAGTTTCCCGAAGTTGAAGGAACCTTTACGATTTAAATGTACGCCATCACCTGCAAATTGATCTTCGGTAATCCAAAAGTTACCATCCACAAAAGTACACTTTTTTGTGTTACATAGCCAGTTAAGTTCTTCGTTGATTTTTCTCGTCTTCCTTATTGTAGTATCGCGTCTTCTTAGCACGCCACTGACTATGATCTTCGCTTCAGGCGCTTCACACTTTATGCAGTTAATGAGGTCCATTGTTTCACCCATTATTTCTTGTGCACATAACCCTGGTCGTATGTTGTTTGTTCCGGCATGCATCATCACCACTTCTGGTTTCGTTTCTTTTAAGTTGAGCTTATCAACTTGGTGCTGCAGTTCGCGAAGTTTAATGCCAGGGAAGCACCTTACATCATATCCTTCATTAGTACACGTTTGCCCCGAGAATTTTAATAAGGAATCACCTATAACTAGAACACGCGATCCTTTCTTTCTTCCGCGAACATTGATCTCCGAGACTGCATGATGTTCATTGTTTGTTGAATCCTCCTTTGCATTATTTTCATTCAGTACTTCATATCTGTTTTTTAAAATCACTCCACGGCTGCTGTTTTCATTATTTAGATATGTGCCAGAGTACCGTTTCTGATGTTTCGCTTCGTTGCAAGTATATTCCATACTTGCTAGCTTCGTTTTCAGGCCTCGGAGTAATTCTTTGAGTTCTGTGTTTTCCTTTTCCAAAACTTCGTTTTTCTCCCTCAATGTGCTGACTTCGTTTATATCCAGCCTACATTGCTCCTTTTTCAGAGTATCGTTTTCATTTCGGAGTGTTGTGTTTTCGGATTTTGCTTGTTGAAGGTCTTTATTCAACAAGTCGATGATCACATGGAGTGACGCCGCCATTTCCCTTTCTTTCGCGGTTACCGGTTGCAACACTTTTATGGGCTGGTTTTTTGGTTGTTTACCAAATTCATAACTGTCCCCGAAGTTCCTATCATTTACATGTCTATTGGCATCACTATATTTCATTATAACACCACGTTCACATCCTGAATCAGTAGAATTAGCACCGTTTTCACTTAATTTAAGCTGCATACTCCGAGTAACCATACTACCTGACGCCATCTTCCAGTGATGATTTTGCATAAAACTAGCTAATAATAAAGTAACTAATAGTATTCTAAACAATATAGGTCTAAGACAAGGTTGTAAGTTAAGTCCTGTATTGTTTAATCCCTTTATAGATATTCTTGAGGTAGTTAATGTGGAGAATAGGCATGTGCCAATAATCAACAACAAAGAAATATCTGGTTTGCTATTTGCTGATGATTTAATAGCAGTATCTATATCCAATATAGGAATAGCTAAAACAGTTAAAGTAATAGACAATTTTTGTAAGAAATGGAGTGTAAGAATTAATAAAAATTATGGTATTTAAAAAAGGTAACAAGTTATGGAAAGATGAGAAATGATACTGGCAAGGAAGAGAAGTTGGGGTAGTCAATAAATTTAATTATCTAGGAGTAAGATTAAGTAGTAAGGGAGGTTGGAGTGAGCAAAAGAGAATGGTAATAGCTGAAGGAAAACTTGCTATTGCTGTAGCTTATATGGATAAATTATCAGGGATGCAAATATAACAATTAAGAGTTTATATGGCAACAGTTGAGACAAAAATGCTATATGGAGTGGAGATTTGGAGGAAGGGTGGACTAATGTGGATATAATCCAAAGAAGATTTTGTAAACAAATCTTGGGCTTGCCAAGATCTTCCTCCAATGCGTGGCACAACCAAACTAGAAAGAAATAGAACTAGAGGAAAAATTGTAGAAAGTGTTGAAATGTTGGATTAGAATTAGAAATCTAAATAAATAAGCATAGTGTTTTACATCAATTTTTGGTAGTAGGAAAGGCTTAATCAAAAATATACTTTGATTCAGAAAGATAAAGGAAACTATGATGAAAATTCGTTTTGGGGATAATATGTGGAAAGAGAGAGAATTGTTACAAAATGGTTTCTGGAAAGAAATCAGGTTAAGACTGGAAGATATTGAAGGACAAGAAATATTTGAAAGTTTCAATTTGAAAAGTTCATTGACAACATACAGAGAAATAAAAGTGGTTTGGAGTAGGGAAAATTATGTCGATGAATGTAACAAAGCAAGAGAAGGCTTTGCATGGGCGAGATCAGGGGTGGTGAAATTGAAAGGTTTAAGAATAGGGAGCGATTTAGAGAAATGCCCTTTGTGTAACCTGAAGGATAATAATTGGCACATAATTTTGGAATGTGAGGAAACTAAGATGCTCAGAGAGAGGATAGGTAAAAGGAAGGGTCAAATTTACCAAAAGAAATTCAAGAGAAAAAGTTTAAGAGTGTAAAATATAGAAAAAATATAAGGGAAATAGGAAATTTTTTTGGGCAAAGTAAGAGCCAAATGGAAAATTAGCAAGCAAGGTGAAGAAGAAAGTTAAATAAGAGTTGGTATTAGATAAGCTGTAAGCAGGACTCAATAGCCTGGCAACCTCAGGGTTTGCGTCTTTGGGTCCCAGGGTTCACAACAAATCAGTGGAGATATAAGAAAATGTATACTAACTTGTAAACGTTGTGTCTAGGTTTACGCTTACATCATTATTTCATTTGTATCTTGAATTTTGCATATAGCAATACATGAAATAAATAAAGTTGATAGTGTTTTAAAGTTAAAAGATTCTCTCTGTAAAATTTATAAACAGTGATTTAGCATATTCTTTCCATGGACTAATATTAAAAAGCAAAAGAAAGAGAGAGAGAGAGAGAGAGAGAGAGAGAGAGAGAGAGAGAGAGAGAGAGAGAAGAATACTGGGCATTGAGGCACTGAACAAGAAATGAACTGCAACACTGAATACCAAAGTCAATACTGAACTCTTCAGCGCTGCCCATTTTCATAACATGCAAGGAAAAGCTGTGAGAGCCCATTGAAACAGAGATATCTAATGTCAATAAAATACGAAAAACCAAAAAACCAGACAGAATGGGTACAAGGACGATACTGAACATTTTTAGAACGCCATGTTTCTAAAATCAAATTAAATTTGTTTATATCTGATAGCTACTTTCTCATATTTTACAAATTGAGTGCCGTCTAGTTTGTTCGATTTGCTCTAATAGTTTGTTAATCATCATCATTTAAAGATTTTGTGTTCACCCAAAAATGAATTTGACTAGAGAACATTTCTGGGTTATGAGTTTTTTTGATTTTAAATCATCATTAACGCCTAAACAATGTGAAGATCGGCTTAGAAATGCATTTGGCGAAGAAGCATCATCTAAGACAATAATTTATAGTTCTTCCACACAAGCCATGTGTTGGACAGGGTTGGAAAGGAAGAATCAAACAACTGAAAAATTCAATGCCATAGCCGGGATTTGAATCACGGATCTCCCAGTCTCTGCCCGGTTGCTCCTATCAGTGAGCTAGCATGGCAACTTGCCGGTACGATATGGCTATGGCATTGAATTTTTCAGTTGTCTGATTCTACCTTTCCAACCTTGTCCAACACATGGCTTGTGTGGAAGAATAATTAATTCCATTAATTGACCTAATAGTGGTTGAAACTATGGAGCCCGGGACTTAAAGTACTTACAACATTGTAGGTCGCCAGTGGGGTATGTCATCTCAATACAATTTGAGATCTCCTTGTGGTTTACCAGGAAAAATATGAATCAGTTGGGGTATTTAATGTCATATCTGCAATTTGCCATGGTAGCTCAGTGGTTAGAGCAACCGGACGGAGACCAGGAGATCCATGGTTCAAATCCTGGCTATGGCATTGAATTTTTCAGTTATCTGAATCTACCTTTCCAATAATTTATAATTGGTACCATGAATTCAAGAGAGATTGGTTTTTTTCTTAGTGAGTAATTTTGCGAAGGACACCCAAGAACTGCTGTTACTGATGAAAATATTACTGCTGTTCGAGCAACGCTTGAAGAAGATCAATGGGCACTTATGGATTTATTTGGGTGACATTGGGCATTGGTATGAGTCAAATCCAAAATATTTTACATCAACAGTTAGACGCAGAAAACTTTGTTGTCGATGGATTCCCCATAAACTGACTCCTGATCAAAAACAACAATGCATTCTATTGGTGGCGAAAAACTCTGGAAAATTTCTAAGGCGGCACTTCAAATTTGGTTTGGAGTATTATTACTAGTAATGAATCTTGGATTTATTGTTATGACCCTAAAAAGGAAAGTCACTCGGCTCAATGGGTCTTTTGAACAAAACCTAAGCCTATAAAAGTTCAATGAATTCGTAGTGCTGGTAAGAAGATGGTTGCTAGTTTTTTTTTCTTCTAAAATGGGTCATATTACTACTATAGCATTAGAAGATAAATGTACCGTTACTGTTGAGTAGTACAAAAATGTCTGTTTACCGCAAAGTTTTTAAAAAGTTCATAAAAAATGATGTTTCATCATGACAACACACCGTTGCATACAGCAAAACTAACAACTGAGTATCTGGATGCCCTAAAGACCAGCACCATGGACACTCCTCCATACAGCCCTGACCTAGCATTTTGTGATTTCTTTTCATTTCCAAAAATTAAAGATAAAATGTGTGGCATCACATTTTCGTCATCAGATTAAACAGTGGAACATTATAAAAAACCTGGTTTCTGAAGTGCCTCAGGAAGAGTGGCATCATTGCTTTTAGGATTGGTTTCATCAAATGCAAAAACGTATTAATGTTAAAGGGAATATTTTGAAAAACAATAAAATCATTTAAATTTTTTAAAACTAATCCTTGTTTGATTTTCTAAAACCTTGTGTCACCCTTGTAAATTCAGCCTTTAAAATATATTGCCAGAAATAAGAATCTGAATATACTTGGGCTTTTATGTTATTTAAGAGGTTAATGCTGATAGTGATGAATAGCTGTATTGCATACAGTTTAATCTGACTGGCCGAACAACTAACTGACCATGAGCAGATAGATGTGGCGTATTAGGTAATTAGTAGCTATTGTCATGCCAGACACATTATTGCATCGTATTGGTGACAGTATTGTTGGGGTAATTCTTTCGGCTTTGGGTTTTGAAGTTCATTTGGCATGACGCTCTCCAGTCCGAGCTAGTAGGTCTAGCGAGGGTTGGAGAGAGGGAAAGGTTAGCGTTACTTTTCTTTGTATTCTGTTAGCATGACTTTGGTTTGAGAAACAAATGAGTGCGGTTGTATGTGAAGAGTGTGAATGTAGCTCGTGTGTGTAGCATCTTCCCTCATTTCTTTGTTTATCTCTTTTGTGTGCAATGTAGGGGCGCCATGTTTTTATTGAATAAACCGCAGTTAATGTGATTAATGTGAATGCTGTGTATTTTGTTATAAATATCCCACGCCTGCACTGGAATGTGATGTTCAAAGTTCTGGTCCTATCGCTGTCTCTGCAGCTACGTCTCCCAATGTGCATGCTGGGATAATTAAAACTTAATATTTTAGCTGGAAACCTTTTGGCCCTAACCCCAGTATGTAACACCTTGTAAATTCAGCCTTTAAAATATATTGCCAGAAATAAGAATCTGAATATACTTGGGCTTTTATGTTATTTAAGAGGTTAATGCTGATAGTGACGAATAGCTGTATTGCATAGAGTTTAATCTGACTGACTAACTGACCATGAGCAGATAGCAGATGCAACAACAGGACAGTATATGAATATTGTACAAACAATTATACTTACATTATTAAGAACACATTCCAATCTTGTTTCAGGTTCACCAGCCCTCCAGACGCGTAAGTAGTCACCACTGGTGGCTAACAGGTCTGGGAACACCCCTTTCTGTAAAATAGATTGATCTTTTCAATTAATGTTTCTCTCAAGGAAGTTTTTAAATGCTGTAAATAATGAATTTCAGAAGCTCTGCATCATAATCTTTAAGTCTTCAGTTTTTATACTGATCTTAAATATCTTGAAGTTATGTTGAGAGCCTTCTTTTCTTACATAATCACAAATAAGTGAAATTAATAAACACAAAAATAGTTATAATCCTGAACTTAAATATACCACTATCATGGTGAACAAGGGACCCATTTGTTTCTAGTGTGCTCTGATTCTAATTTTTTCAGCTTAAATTTTTCTAAGTATTTTACAGTTTTTATCTCAACAAATTCTCTTTTTATACTTTTTAAATTGGTGGAAAATTAGATGGTTTAAAACAAACATGCTCTTTAATTTTCAGGGCACACGCACGCACGCACACACACACACACACTTTTCCAAATATGCATTTTCTGTTTTGGAATCAAGAGTCTCTAAAACTTATTTTCAATGAAACACAGATATCAGATTTTTTGGTCAAATTCAGTACCTTTTCTGCCCTAAGTATGCAGTAGAGAAGAAAAGCAAAGAACGAAACAAAAAGTATTTTGAACAATGAACATGAATTATACATAAAAAAAACAAAGTTGATTTTATACCAGGTGTAGGTGAATCAGTCACCCTGAGATTTATAAATCTATGCAACTCACAGATAGATTTTCTGCTATGTCTTGCATGAAAACATCAGCCCTTTATATGTATAAGCATTTTTCTGCAGATATAACTCTTGTAATGTATTCAACTGTTCCTATGCCTAACCAGTATCATTTAATACTAATTCTTGCACTAAAGCAACAAATCTGCAGAAAGTTTAAGAAGCAATAGCTGAATGTAGGATGATACAGAAATGCTTCATTGTAGAACACTTCAACAAACTTCTCTTATGGTTAAGTGGTTTAGCGCAGTTCCATCTTCTCTGTTGAAGCCAAAAAATCAGTGTATCAAAACCTTTTCTTTTCATTCTTTTCTTTTAAATTAATTTTTAATCCTTTATCACCTGAGCTGAAGAATTTAAGCAGGTACTAGTTATTATACTAGGGCCTTGACGTCGAAGTCGCTATGTGCATTATAGTGAAGACAGGATGGAGGGAGGGGTGGTTTTTTATAGGGGTGACATTCACACCTTGTGGTACAGTCTTTACAGTAAGAATGACATATGCTGCAGTTAAGTTTACTCCGTTTCTGTGGTTACTATATTTTGCAAAGATACAATAAGTATATGTTAATATAATTGATCTTAGAGTACCCTATAAATACAAATAAGACACCTTTTGCTTTAAATTTGGATAGGGTTCTGTTGCAATTTTTTACAGTAAACAACAAGCCATTCTTTTTCAGATTTTCAAAAGAAAATTACTGTCTAGTATCAAACAATATGGATCTGTAGGCAGAATAGTTGCATTCAATATCTGTTGAAACCACAGGGGCATATGTAAAGTATTTTAGAGCTTGTATTTCTACATCCAAGTTTTCTAAAGAAGACATTTCATCTATAATAATCTCAGAAACTTTACAGTGTGTATTGAATCCATTATTTTTCTTTAATACAATTTACATTTTCTCAGACACCATTTTTTCTATCTCATCTTGCATACTGTTAAGCTAGACAACTTGATTCAAACTGCGATATGGTTAACAAGCTTTTGCCCAGACTATTCTAAAACTTCAATTGAAGAAGTAAAAATTAAAAAAAAAAAAAAAAAAAAAAAAAAAAAAAAAAAAAAAATGGAACTAAGTAATGGATGTAACAATTATTCCCTCTTTTAAAGTCAAATCTACAGAGAGACCATTTCATGGGGTTTACCACCACCACCACCACCACCACCACCACCACCACCACAAGTGGCCATGTGATTTTTGTCATATTCAAAGCTTCCTAGTTTATGTTAAGGACAAGAAAATTCCAAGGTTCTGTTTCCTCTTGTGAAAACAATAAAGAGCATTTCCATATTTGCTAATGAGTGTGTGAAGCTTCTTAAATGAATCTGCTGATCACACCCACAAGAGCTGTACTACACTTTTCTATTCTCACTAATTATTTTGTTTATCAAATTGGTTGTCCCTCATTCCAGTGGTTGTAAGCAGAGGGGGGCTCACCCAGCTGAAGCCTGTGCTCCCACCTTTCTTCTAAAAACATTTTCAAATTTTAATTTGATTTAAACTATGAAAAGAACAATTCATCTTTGGGGTTATGAGCATAACACTATAAAGAAAAGTTTCTGTAATTCCACCGACAATGACCACGCTGTCTATTTACAATCGCTGGCTTAAGTTATTGCAATTAACATTGCGGTATACAAAATTAAATCCGTACAGCAGGTGTCATATAAAAACAGATAGTTTCGTCCTATGTTTAATTCAGTGAATTTATTTCGTTGCTATCTACTGTAACATGAATAATGTGTATTAGGCTTGTCACCCCAACTCAAAGCAAATGGTTTCCAGCTGCTTCATAAAAGGGAATTATATGACAATACTTATTGTTTGTCCTGCACAGTGGGCTGGAGCATGGTGCTCTGGCTCCCGGTCACAGAATGCGTCCAGGTTCATCCCCATCCATGGGGGTGCAGATTTTACATCCTGGGTATAGGACCAGTGCCCACTCAGCATTGTGAGGAGCTGCGATAGGCAGAGGTCCATAGGTCAACTTTCCGGTGGGGGAAACGTGATGCTAGCCACATCACCTCCCAGTATCAGTTGATGATCGCCCACCTCTGCTGTGCATACATGGGCATGAGGCTGGCAGTTGGGTTGACAGGCACTGGCCCTATGTAGGCTGTAGTGCCACAGGATTTATTTTAATACTTATTGTTTATTCAACTAATTAGAAGAAATGCTCTTGATTATTTCTGTTCTCATGAACAAACCCAGTATATAAACACAGATTTTTTTACATGAGAGTAGTAATAAAATTCCAAATATTGTGGAAAGTTGACAGCATGTACAAGGGGCAAGGGTTAGAGAATATGCAAAATCTTACTTCAATTATAGAAAAGTTATGCTATGTGGGTGCCAAAACATTGCTCTAAGAGGGCATAGGGACTCTGGACCATTAATTATAAATATAGGCAAAAATTAAGGGGATTTTCAAGTGTGATTAGGATTTAGGGTTACTGGTAGGGATGAAGTTCTAAAAGAACATTTTAATAATGCTCACTGCTCAATATATATTGGCCCCTAAATTCAAAACAAATTAATTGAGATTTGTGGCAGTTTAATTTTTGAGAAAATAGTAGGTAATTTAAAAATGCAAAATGCTTCTCAGACCTTGCAGAGAGCTAATGTTGGTATATTGAACAGTTTCCTATGTTTGTTTGTTACATTATGGGACAGGGTAGAAGGCTTTAATGTTCATGATTTCTTTTAAATTTGTCCCAGTTACAAATACAACAGTTCACCTTTAGCAGGACCCATTATCACTAACCTCTCAGGCTTGAGTATAGATTTAAACTATCTTCGTGGACAAAGCTATCATGGTTTGAGTAATAAGAGTAGTAGTTTCAAAGGAGTTGAAGTCGAGTTAAAGAAGGTCTACCCTCAGACTGCTTATGTCCATTGTGCGAAGCACACTAAATTGTCCGCAAGTGAAGTCAACTGTCAGTTCTATTAAAAATGGCATTGGTATTGTTGAAAATGCTATACACTTTTTCCATGCTTCTTCAAAATGAACTAATTTACTGAGAGAAAACATAAAACATAGCTCATACCTTAGTGAAAGCGTAAATACTTTGCACAACCTACACCATTTGTGTGATAGTATGTTAAGAAGCTTTCTCATTAATATATCCCTTCAGTGTCACTTCAGTCCACAGAATGTGATTTAGTTAAATGTTTTGAACAAGCAGACAGAGATAATGAGATAACATATAAGAAAATTTCCACTCAATTTTTTGAGTCAGCTGAAGGACTCTGCAAAGACAATGGAGTTATTTGTATGGAAATTGTCACGCCAAGTAGGAAAATATAAAAATAGGAAAAGCTACATGGATAGTGATATTGTGAAATGATACGGTGTATCAGTGTATTTCCATTGTTAGATTTCATGTTAAGTGAGCTCCCTGAAAGTTTCAAATTACACAAACACAATTCACATGCTTTGAATGTTGGTTCCAAAGTTTGGTGTTGGGGATTCATAGGAAAATACTTCAGAAGTAGTTATGTTTTATAAGATGACTTATTAAATTTAAGATTCTGTAATCAAAGCTGAGTTTCAAATCTGGAAAATAAAATGGGAGTATGTTAAACTTGAGGGCCTCCCTTCAACTACCATTGTGAGTCAATTCATCTTATCAGATTCTCCTCCTAAATATTCACAGACTTCTCAGAAGTCTATGTATCTAACCTACCTGTGACAACAGCTAGTTCAGAAAGGAATTTCTCGACTCTGCAGAGATTGTAAACTTATTTGTGCAGTGCACACAGTGAAAAACTATTGAATGGACTAGATCTATTTAATGTACATTTGGAAGTGGAAATAAAACCAGAGGAATTTCTCAACAATTCCCTGGATGTGCAACTGACTCATTCCAGTTATTTAAACCTATGGTTTATGCTATTTACTGGTTTTTTGAAAGATCATCTAGACACAAAGGGCAAGGAGAGAAGGCATAACTATAACAATTACAAACTGATAGCAGTTTGAAATTTACTGTTATGCATTATTTAGGCTCCATATTCCTACCACTACTCTCTTAAGGAGAAAATTCTAATGCCCATACAAGAATTTTATTTTAAAGGAAGATAGCTGCATCTAATGCTGGTAAGGAGTGGAATGCACCTCTCAACAGTGACCATGGTTTACATGCTATAAATTTTTTAATCCATCCACACTAAACTACAACATATACTTCTAATCCGTATAAACTGTGGACTAAGTGCTTTTGCTAATTGTCAGGGGATTATATTTCCAGTCTTGACTTTTGCTTAACTACCAAGACAAAGGTTTAAAATGGTTAGCCTTAGTAAACACTATACTACCTCAGCATGAAAAGATTTTACTGGAATGGTTCTTCATGGTTTAAAACTCAAACAGATAAATGTTAATTTATATTGCCTGGTCATAATAATTTTTGCTAAAATGGAACATCAGACTACTGATTAAGGTTTACAATTTTGAGCAACTTGTACTTGTAACTGCCCAGATAAATTAAGGGCACCATGACAAATCATGTTTGTGAGCCTTCCCAAACCCCAAATTCATCAGGTACCACATAATTATTGTACAAAATAATAAAGCACAACAATGGATGTTGATATACTTTAGTCTAGTAATACATGCATTTTTATCAATGAATAAATTTAATACTTGGAAATAACAAATGAATTACTGAATAATAATTATTTATTAATATTGTCAAATACTGATGTGTTAAATGAGTATCCTGAAGATTTTTTGCATGGCATATTTTAAAGAAAGTTTTGGATATGGTGTACCTTCCATGTTGTTAGCATTGTGGCATCTTGAATTTTGTAACTTTGGCAGTCGCAAAATCACCAACATCTGAGAAGTTTTAATATAGGTATAATGCTAATTGGTTTCTACTGACAAGACAGATAAATGGTTAAGTTTTTCTTCTCCCAAGGTGCATCTCAAATGGGTCTTTATGAGAGTTTACTAAAACTTCTCTCGCCAGAAGCAGCACTAACTGGCAAAGTAGAAAATAATCTTAGAACAATACACAGTTCTGAAGATTTGACTGAAGCTTGAATTTATAAATGGAATTTAAGAGAGCAAGTAGAAATGTTCTATTTCCACTTATTGACAGGATATTTGGAAAACATTACCTTAAAAATATACTGGAACTGTTTTAGTTCATCTTTCAGTGTGTTGCTCAGTTCTTTAGGGTATTTTGAAGTAAGATTCCTGGTGAAACTATCCAAATCACCTGATACTACTTCTCTTGTGATGTCAAGAATCAGGTCAAACCTTTTTAACAACGAACATTTAATTGGGATATAATATTTTCAGTGAGATCATTGAAAATGATGTTCATCATTACCGCTCTGCACTATGTTATGGTGTACTTCATCTTCACCGAAAAAAACTCTTCTTTTTCCTCTTTCTTTTATGTTCTTCAGATTCTGCACCAGTGTGTAGTTCAGCTGCAATTCTTTTAGCTTTTTTGGGAAAAGTGGGCCAATAAAAATTCAGTTTCTGCATGTCTTCTTTAAGTTTTATAATTTGCTTTTCCTGTAGTAAAGTTATATCCCAAAATTGTAAAATAACACTCAAAAATTGATCTTTTCAAGGATATCTGCCCAAATTATCTAGAGAGCAATATTCTTAAATTTAGTGAAATAATCATTTAATCCTGTTATTTCTGCTATAGCTTCTTTGGTTAGATTACAGTCCATCTTAGCACAATGAAGAGCTGATATTATCTGTGGCAATCTTTCAGCTAAAGCATCTGCTCTTGAACTCCATCAAGTTTCTAAAATTTTGTGAAGTGACCTTTCTGTGTTCTGAATAAAACTATGCCTTCTCCCAGGACTGGCACTAAAAATGTTACAAACTCTATAAAACCTCTGGCAGTATGGGCACCTATGAGATTAAGAGAGCGAGGAGCACAAGGTAGGTAAGTTGAAGACAACCCCCTTAATGATGGCTTTAACTCCTATGATGTGGCCAGAAATGTTGGCACCATTGTCATAATTCTGACCTCGGCAGTCCTGTGTATCAATGCTGTGATGTTTGAAATCTAGTAGTATTTACTATCTCCTTGTCTTTTTTGTGGAAATAAAAAAAACTAAGAATTTTTCATTCATTTTTCTCTTCACAATAAAAAACATCTATTAAAACGTCCTGCTCTGTTTTTGATAGATCACCATTGCAGAACACATGAGTGCAAAATACACAGCATTCTCTCTTTCTTGTAGTATGTATTGTAATATTTTGTCTGGCCCCAACGACAGAAATTCATCTTGTGCTCTCCAGGGTAAATAACGAATTTTTTTTTCCTCTTGACACTTCTTCATATGAAGAGTATATTTTCTTAGAAATGGATCATGTTTACCCAAGACATCAATCACACCTAAGAAATTGCCATTTTCATGATCTAATATACTATTGCCTGTAAATGCAAGATTTCTAAATGCAAGAGAGTAACACCCAGAAGCCTTTTCAGCAACTCTCTCATACATTTTTGTTCTTTAGATGTTTGTCTTTGAAAGCTGCTATCTATTCCAGAACCTGATAATTTTTTTTCTAAATTCCTCCAAGACACACAATTAGTTTTTTTGGCTATGAATGTTTGCATGCCGAGTTAAACTCTCATACAAATCTTTCCACAATCGAGTATAATCAAATCCCTCTCATTTGCCTACTATAGACTTACAAGATGATATTGAATCAGTCTTCAAACAACAGACTTGGTCAACAGAAAAACTTTTTTGGGGTATCATTCCAAACTAACTAGTCTCTTTCATTTGGCACTTTCCAGAAGAATATTTTAGAATTTTTCTCTTTTTTGAGTCATAATATTCTTGCAGGCTTTCAATATATATATATATATATTTCAGGGAAACATTTAACAATTATTCCCCTCACAACATTTGGAATTTTTGATGGCCATGGCCAGGATCTCAGGGGTCCCAACTGTCTGTCAAAGTGGATTCTGAGTCTGACACCTTATTAAAGTCACTTTCTGTTCTACTTTGGGCTGATGGTAATGGCAGATGGATATGTAGATACCTGACATTCAAGAGTTGTAACAGGAACATGTTCACCTGCATTATCCTTTGCTTCTGTATTTGGTAGGGCTATTAATTTTGAGAAGTGGAGATTGGTTTACATTGTTGAATTTCTTCCTGATATTTTTCTTCTGTTTTTGTTTTACAGCTCATATTTTAGCACTTGATTTATGATAACTAGCCATTATAGCTAGAGGCCTGGATTTCTGGTATTAACGATAATCACTGAACAACACTGAAATTTGCACCTGAGCAAAAATAGGCGATTCTAATAGATTTTTAAGCACAAATTTCAAAACTGAAATCCGTTTTGTGATATCACCTAACGTTTTTTTAGATATTGCCCTTTTTGTGATTTGTGAAAATCCGCTGCGCTATGCCGCTCCCACCACCGCAACCTTTATCAGTCGGCTCACCCTCTCAACATCTGTTGTCATTCAAGGCTGGTAAGAGTTTTATTGCAGGCGAGGTAACTTCAGCATTTTAACAAGGGGCTTAAAATATGACTTCTTTGAAAGGTCTTAAGAGGGACAGCAGACGGCATCTATCCATGAAGATACTGGAGCAACAATGGCAAAACTGCAAGAATGGCATAATGCTGTTTGCCTTTGCCGAACATCACTTTTTGCGCTAAACACAAACCTTTTAACTACACAACCACTGTCCACCATCTTTAGACGAAAGCTGATTATTCTTCAGCCCCCCTCCTCATCCTCTGTGGCTAGAAGAATTCCTTACCACGTTCTCTACTACGCGTCATAAAGCCGTGTGTCATGTTTGGAACGAGCAGTAGTTGTATACAAGTATCTGTCTCAGCACAGTGCAGTGAATGTTGTGTTCTTTGAAGTGATACGTTTTTGTGAACTACGTTAAAAAAAGCTATATACTTCAGGCTCCTTTTAAATGCATTTTCTTGCATACTACAGACACTGACAGCAGTTGTTTATTTATACACAGATGTTAATGTTTTGAAATGTCTTGCAAGTGTTTAAATTCTGCAAACCTATTTTGTTATATCTGTGGTGAATTTACGACAAAATCTCAGCGAAAATCTTTAACTCCTAAGGTGAGAAAGGCTTACGAGTTATATTTTGGGTGTAAAGCTGGGGATGAAGGGAAGTGGTGGGCACCAAGTACATGTTGCACTAGATGTTCGCGATACCTTCAGGGGTGGTTAAATGGCACTCGTAAATGCCATTTGCTATACCAATGATTTGGAGAGAACCAAGGGATCATATTACAGATTGTTACTTCTGTTTAACAAAAGTATCTGGCTTCTCTTCAAAGTCAAAACATGTCATAGAGTATCCAAATATTCCTTTGGCTATAAGATCTGTACCTCATGACAATTTCCTTCCAGTTCCTAAGCCACCTGAACTATGGACGTTAGATGATGTACCTTCAAATGATTCTCCTGAAGAACCTGGCCCTTCAGTATGCAATACCGGTGACCCAGATTTCCAGTTACCAGAACCTCAATCTAAACCTCATTTGATTTTCCAAGCCGAGCTGAATGATCTAGTAAGGGATCTTAATTTAACAAAAACTCAGTTGGAACTTTTAAGCTCACAACTGCAATACTGGAACTTGCTTCAGCCTGGAGTAAATGTAACAGCATTCAGAAAACGTGAGCACTCTTTGACATCATTTTTTTCACAGAAAAATGAACTTGTTTATTGTAATGATGTTAATGGGCTCATGGAACAACTGAGTGACAATTACAAGTCATCCCAATGGCGTCTTTTCATTGATTCGTCGAAGTTAAGTTTAAAGGCAGTTTTATTACATAATGGTAACTCTTATCCTTCCGTCCTATAGCTCATGCTGTCCAGATGAAAGAAACATATGAGAATTTGAAGATAGTTTTGAAAGCTATAAACTATGCAAAGTATGAATGGCAAATATGTAGAGATTTAAAGGTCATAGGGTTACTCCTGGGAATGCAAAGTGGTTTCACCAAGTTTTGTTGTTTTATATGTGAGTGGGACAGTCGGACTAAAGAAAAACATTATGAAGTAACTGAATGGCCTGTAAGGAGTGCTTTAATACGGGGTGAAAAGAGTGTTAAGTATGAATCATTAGTTAACAAAGACAACATTTTGCTACCGCCGCCTTACATTAAGTTAGGAAATAAATTAAATTGAGTTTTATTTATGGACGCACTTTAACTACTATGGTCTTTAGTGTCCCATTCTATATTGGGCGTGAAAGACCGGAAATTTTGCTCAGAGGCCTCTTTATCAGGCTTGAGGTTCTTTTACGTGCTGTAAATCAACACGGGACCACCGGCTTTACTTCCCTTCCGAAGGAAGCCATGCTAACGATTTTTACACCCGAAAAAAATCCATCGCCCTCCGGCGGGTTTGAACCCGCGACCTTGGGAACTAGAGGCTAGCACGGTACCACTAGTCCACGGAGGACGACATTAAGTTAGGCTTAATGAAAAGTTTTGTAAGGGCTTTGAACAGAGAGAGTAGGGGTTTTCGGTATTTGAAAGAAAAGTTTCCAAGAATAAGCAAAGCAAAATTAAAAGAAGGTATTTTTATTGGCCCACAAATACGCAAATTGATGGAAGATGGGCATTTTGAAGAACTACTTTCCGAAAACAAAAAAGCAGCATGGGTGGGATTCAGTGTGCGCAAACATTTCCTGGGAAATACAAACGCTGACAACTAAAAGGAAATTATTGAGAACATGCTAAAGGCATATAAACATTTAGGGTGCAATATGTCCTTAAAAATACATTTTCTGCACTCGCACTTGGACTTATTCCCTCCCAACCTGGGGACTGTGAGTAATGAGCATGGAGAATGGTTTCATCAGGATATAAGTGCCATGGAGAAGCGATACAGCGGAGAGTGGTCACCTAGTATGTTAGCACTATTGTTGGCAGCTAATAAGGGAGGTTCCTGATGCCAGCTACAAGCGAAAGTCTTCTCGAAATTTTTTTTAAAAACTGTGAGTAAAATTAATAATATTTTTAAGTTTTTGCATGAAATTACAAAAATATTGCTTGTAGCTCACTTTAACTGCAATTTATGGATTCTGCATACCTATTTCGTAATAATGCTGACCTGTATGAAATAATTCCACCTAAAGATTGATTACAATATTTTAATTAGATCTGTTTTATGCATCTTTTTTTAAAACATTGAAACCAATTTCTCCAAAAAACGGCACGTGATAGGGAATTTTGGATTTCAGATTTGAATTCAACATAGCTAATATGTACAAAATCACCTATTTTCGTTCAAGTGCAAAGAAAAAAGTTGAAATTTGTTGTTCAGTGTAACCGCAAAATTTTCAGGCAACACATTCAATGTTGCCAAAATCATATTTGTACGAGATAAACTTATTTTTTTTTTAAATTGAAGCCACAAAATATTGCTAAATGTTTGTATTTTATGAAACCTACTTTAAAACGTGAAATGTAGCTAAATGCTGCAGATGCCAATTTTTTATTGTTTATTTGTGCATACTATGGTTAAGGCAGCCTTCAAGAATGCTAGGAAGAGGAAGCACCAGGATATAACCTGCCTGAAACATAAACTGTTGGTGCTAAAGAAGCAAAGATGTTTGTAATTCCTGTATTAACTCGGTGGGGTTCATGTATATTGGGAATACTTGAACGATCTTGAGTACTTCAAGCAACTGACTGACCCTAATCTGGCAGTCAGCTAATTTAAAGAGCATTCAAATGAAGACAGAAATTGCATTTGTTTTGAGGCTGCTTTTGTGAAAGAGCATTGCTGCACTATTCCTGAGATTACTCAATTTTTGGAGGGGTGTTAATATCCTACAGCGCATAAGCTTGTGCCAAGAGTGACTGCTTTGCTTAGTGAAGTGCAACATCCTTAACCCTGTTTAAGCTGAAGGATGAAACCAAGCAGAGGGAAGATGCTCAAGTGATGAAATTAGCCAAATGCACATTGAAAAGCTGGAGAAGCTGTTGGCAGAAGATCCAGCAGGAAAAATCTTTCTCTCAACTGCCCAGCTTTTTCATTTACCTAATTTACTGTTAGCACATTATCCAATGATCATGTCACATATGAATCAGATTCCACTTCTGAAGTGTCTCTCTAAAGATGCATTTCTGAAAGGATACCTAGCATTGCATTATTAGGCAAAGACAGTTGATGTGAAGGAGGACTGAAACCTGAATTACCAAATGGGCTGATGGAGGAATATCCTTATTTTTCAAACTACTGCTTGATGGCAGTATGGTTTCCAACTACAAATATGGATAGCAAGAAAGGCTTTTCAGCATATGCAAACTTATTTTCAGACAAGCGAACAAATTCACACCCAGAAAATGTAGAAAAAATGCTGTTTTTGTACTTTGGTGTCACTTTCAATTAAACTTTACTGTACTTGCTATTCATTTCTATGCAATCTTTTTTTAAGATAATTTAATTGTGATTATTTCAATAGAAAAGCAATACTTATTCCAGTTGAGTTGTCATTCCTTGGCTTTTTTGTTTCACCGCTTTGAGCATTTTATTTTACCACTTTGAGCATTTTATTTCACCACATATCCTGGTCTCTAATTATAGTGTCAACTAAATATATGTGGTACCTATTTAACTGCTCCATAAGCAATTATAACTGCACTGAATTAATTTTAATTTTATTCAGATCACTAGAGATTAAGCTAGCCACTGTTATATTGAAAGACTTTCAAAAAAATAACCCACTGACAATCATGAACTTTAACGATACCGGACTTAATGCAGTTACGCTGCTTCTTGCTGGAAGTGTGTGCCTTTGTTATTGTTGCTGACAACCATAGTTAAGAAATTGGCTATGTATTACACTATTCTATTGCCAGATTGCAGCATGGAGATTGAAATGGATATTACTGCTGCTGCTGCTGGAAGTACAAACTAATGTGCATAAGGTGACAATTGTCTGGTAACTGCAGTAGAAACAGAACCTGCAAAATAAATTTTGAAACAAGTTTAACAAGAATTTTGTGCATCTGTTATCTAAGGGTCATGTTTAGGGTTTTTTACTTTTATTTTTATACTGACCTTGGTATGTACATATTGGCATCAACTATCAAAATACACACCTTCCTTGTGTGGCGCACAGTTGTCTTCTCATTAACTCTATGCTAGAGGCACATGCAATAGGGATGTAATCATATAAAGTACAAGACTGCTGAAACTCATCATTGCTGATGCTGACACTGAACTTGAATTTATATGCACAGCATTGTTGCAGCAGTATATTAACAGTTATGAATATAAAATGTTGTAAGTAACAACCATGGTTCTTACAGGTTGAGGTATAATAAGCAGACCAAGACCCTAAAAATGCATTAAAATACACTGATGCTCTGAGCCCGTATTCTTCAGGTTTCTGATAATATATTTACAGCTTCCAGAACTCACGAAATTCCAGGCCCCCTGACACAAGTCCTGGTTGTATATTGTGTGCCATACTTAGTGTGCATGCATTCGAGACTTTATCTCACTATCAGAAACTTTATGCAGTTTCTTGGTAGATTATTCTCCTATGTTAAAGTAACCATGAGATGATTGTAAAAATGCTTAAATACATTTGTTTTCCTGTCTGGTGGACACTATTACTTAAAATTGGGAAGCGTGGTTTTGCTTGATGAATTACAAATGTGACGTATCTACGTATGATTAACCTCTTAACATACAGGTTATTCAAGAAGTGATGTTTCTTTTTTCATCTTTCATTTTTTGTAATTGTCAAAATGAAATATTCAATTAGGTACAATAATGATAGTAACAATGAAACTCACTTTTAAGAGCTTAAGAATGGACATTTTAATCTTAGATTAAAATCCTGAGTATACTCGTCATTTGCTTCAAGTTTGTTTGTTTCTTTTTAACTTTTGTATAAAAACCAAATATTGGGCGTTGAAGCACTAAGAAATGAACTGCAATACTAAATTCAATACTGAGCTCTTTGTCACTCTCCATTTCAATAAAGCGCGAGGAAGTAACAGAAATAGAGATCTCTAATACCAATAAAACACATGAAAAGAAAATTCGACAGAACTGACTAATTCACGGACACCTGTCAGCAGAAATATACATGTCAAAAGATGAGATTACAGTGAAATCTAGAGAAGTATTAAGAAACTACCAAAAACATGATAGAATGGATAAATTTGGCCTTTTATAGCATATGCCATTTGAAAAAGATATATCCAAGTGTACTCAGAGTTAGTTTATTTTTTCCAAAATTGAAAACCCAAATATACTCAGGCTTTTATGTTAAGAGGTTAATATAATCATGGGATTGAACACTTACCTTCAAATAAATTAATACTTTCTAAACAAATGGAAAAATGGGGAGGGAGAAAAGAAATGCAATACGCAGAACTGTTAGCAAAAATATGTGATGATAGTATTTGCAACAGTACAGATATTGTTTTTCCTCATGACTTATGATGAAATGTTTTGCTTGTGGTGAACATTCCAGTAATGACTACTATATTTGAAAATTTGACTTCATAGAAGGCCTTATTTTAGCACACAAGTGCAATTTTGTTATTTTGAAACAGAAACACTTAACAACAAACATCTTTAATAGACTGCTTTAACAAGCCTTTACTGTGTTGTACTCTCTTTACAGAATAAAGAAGCATAATTTGCACCATTTTTAAGTTAAAGTATGACTAATATTAATCTAAAAGGTGCTATAACTCCCATTTTTTTTTCAAGCATCAGCTGTACCACTATCAAAATAATGCCTTCAATATACTGTGATACTTATTAGTGTTATAATCTGTCTCAAACTAGAATGATCCTGTTGTAAACATCTGGGAGGGAAGGGGGATAGAGAAAGAGTGAGACAAAACACTGTTAGGCTGCTGATTTGTGGAGGGAAGTTAATGGGCATTTCTTTTGTTATCATACAATAACTGCTTCTAAGAAGTATTGTACTGTATTGTTAAGTATTGTAATTACCATAAGTATTTTCTAATCATTGCTCAACCCGAATTAAATTTCTGGGAGAGAAAATTATACAAATGTTTATATTCATTTCTTTGTATCCTGCACATACACCACAGCTGTGTTCTGTACTCATGAATTCTGAAAGGATAGTTTACAACAGACATAAAAATAAGCATAGTGATATAGGTTAAACAGAAGACAGTGCAGTTATACACTCTTAAATTATTACTGTTAAATAATATGCAGCCTAACTCTGTATTACTAATGAAACAGTTGTATAATAAATACCATATGGCCCTCTCGGAACAACATATGTCTTAAGGTGAAGGTTGATTAACATATTGTTGTACAGAGTTGCTTGTGATATTTAAGACTGTATTTCCTACACCTTATCTCGCATACCTCAAAGGCCCAGAACATTTGTATTCAGTTTATAATGGAGAGGCCTGTCCTCCTGCTGAAATAAAATACAACTGTGGCAAGAGGCGAATGGTTGGCATTGTTTGCCGATGCTTATGAAAGAAAGAAACCCTGAAGCATAACCATTACACAATAATATTGGTTCTGAAACACATTTAATAAGTTAATAGCAATGATTTACTAAACTCAATTTGTTGTCAAGAAGTTTAGTGCTACTCAGCTAGTGTTGCAAAACTTATGTGCACACATGTAGTGTCAAACATGTGGCTGGTTGAGTCAGCTCCACCTCATTTACAACAGGATTGTTCTTGTCTGAACCTAAGTATAAAAGTCCACTGTTAAACTAAAAATGAAAAACAACTTTCTTTACATATTATAATTCCTTATTTAAGATATCTACATGAAGTTGATTTTCTTCTTTAATTGTAACCTGGAAAAGCTATCAAACGTAATATAACCAATGAATGATTTCAATAAATATTCTTGAATGAAAAAATATAAATTAATATAATAGGTGCAAAGACCCTCTGCTTGAAGCACTGCCCTCATTGTTCAGGGCATTTATTTTGAAAACGAAGATGATCCACAGGTATGTACTAATGTGTAATCATTATTGCAGTCTGGGAAAGTTTAAGTGCCAGTTTTAAGGAAAATTAAGATTTTGCTACCAATATCAGCTCTAGATAGGCTCGTGCATAGTAAATAATGTATGTCCCAAAGATGATTGATGTAAATTTTTTTATTCAAGTATGAATGCATCATAATTCAAATATATGTAGCCCATTAAAATAATACAATATTGAGGTATATTGAACATTCATTTTACTTTCAAATAAAAACTGAAGTATGAGGAAGATTTGAATCAAGGTAGTTGTGATTCCCAGAAATTAGTTTTTCATCACTCACCTATCAGAGCATGTGACCAGAAGGATATGCATTTTCTGTTTATCATTCATCTTAAAAATGAATGTAGGGTGGCATTACTAGGTACTTAGAACATGTCAATGAATGTTTCCAATGTTTTCTGACTCAGACTCACTTTCTGGCGGGTGCTCATTTCTGTTTGTCTTAGACTGAGCATGTGACTGGCATTATGCTATGGATTATTTTAATCCCCCAAATTTTTATTTTCATTTGTTCTTGCTTTGCTTTAATATATAATTAAATTCTTCATTTTAGAATTAATAGGGTTCTGAAATTCTTAACTGAGGAATAAAAAACTATCGAATTGCCATGCTAAGTGTGGTAACTAGTTAAGACAGTTTTTGTATTTTAGTCCCGACTTCTCTTCTATTAATGAGGTGGTGTTCTATATATATTAGAATTTTAAAAACTTCAGATACCTAAATTTTGGCATTTCTTCTTTTTTTTCCATTTTATTGGTAAACTTGAAATTGCAGTTCCATTTACGATGAACATACTTAATTTTTCTGATTAAACCAATGAACAGCATCTAAAGTACAGTGCCTTCATTTTATACCAAGGCCACAATCGCCTTACATGTGTATCGGCCAAGACGGCAGAGACCTTGATATTATGCCACTGCGCAGAAACGGTGCAGGATGTGTCAAGGGTACATTTATCAGCTGTGAGCTGTCTCAATTATTACTTTGTCTTTGTGTTGTGAAGTGTTTTGACAATATGTGTTTTGTGTGTGATTTCCTTAGGAATTTTATTCTCTTATTAGTCCACAGAAATGCTTGCCAGCAAATTCATGATTGAACAGTGTCTTTTTATGTATGATACATACATGAAAATTAAATCATGTAGACAATTTCAGCAGCAATTTCCTGGTTATCCAGTTGCAGGTAGAGACAATGTGAGATGTTTGGTCAAAAAATTTAGAACAATGGGATCGCTAAATGCTAAAAAATAAAGTTTATAGGAACAATCCCCACACCATAGATGAACTTAAGGACAACATAAAGAAATTATGAACATTATGCAAGAAGAACTTATGCATGTGAATGGTAATTTCATCCAGCGATGTCAAGAACGTCTTTGTGCAGATGGACACCACTTATAACAAGGTTAATACTCATTACATATGTTACTAACACTCGCAAGTAAGTAATGCGGGAGTTACAGAATGGGAAACCCTGCAGTGTAGTAGACTGTGTATGGAGCATGCATTTGCATGATCCGCGGCCTTGGCATAAAACAAAGGCACTGTATTACTGCATAATTAGTAAATCTACACTACATATGGCACATAAACAACTAAAGCATGAGAGTTTGACATATTTTATGAAAAAAAAAATTAAAAACATTTGTGTTATATTACACAATTTTGTTTATTTCTAGGTTCAGTATGTGTCTTCCACACAGCATTTTCTTTCTCCTGATTATTCACATTATATCAGTTATAAGTACTGCTTCTTCAATGTGTGGGTGTTAGTATATTTAAGAGGATATTCTGCTTCTGCATCTCTTGAAAGCTCTTTACTTCAAAATAAACTGTGAATAAAGAACACAAAGAAATACCTAAATCCAATACGAATTACTTCAAGATAATGTTGCTTAGAAATCACCAGTTTTTCTTTATACTACTCTCTAGAAAGTTTTGTGTCCTTGACCATTGTATTTCTTCATAAATGTGATGCTACCATAATGCATCGAGTAAATAAAAAAATTGTAATTAAAATTAGTTGATTTCAATAATGTAGGTAAAATGGACTGCCAAACAACCTGTAACTTCAGTGAGCATTGCTCCAAGAAAATTAATAGTTGTCTTTGGAGCACTATACTTTTCTTCTTATGAGCTTATTTTAAGTTCAGCAAAGATACGAAGGAGAAGATTGGCAAGGAGTAACTTCCATCACTCATTCAAAAGCATAACACGGTCTGAGCATGTCAATGCAGTAACATGTACCAAGATATTATTGATTGCTACTATAAGTGCAGGTACTGTAACTAATGCTTGTTTGCTAGATATGTATCACATTATATGTAACTAATTTCAATATAGCAGGATGCCTGGAGTATCATTCTATCAAACTAAGTAAAAAATTGAAAAGGATTGACAAGATAACATAAACAAGGATGACGGCCCTATGTAATACAAGCCACTAATACCCAGTGGCAACTTTAACATTGATGTGATTGATGTGTCGCTTCCCTTATAATAGTTTTATTATTATTATTATTATTATTATTATTATTATTATTATTATTATTATTATTATTATTATTATTATTATTATTATTATTATTATACATTGTGTATTTTTCATTATTAGTTTTACTTTTATTTAAATAGAATTACTTTGATAGACTTACGTATATAAAATTCAAACTCTGCATTTTGAACTCTCATTACCAGTTACTAATTTCTGTTAATTTCCAAACAATACAAAAGATGGCATGGGAGCATGTTTGAGTTATAACCACTGCCTTCTTTCCCTTTAGGAAATTTGTCTATTGTTGAACCTCTTCATACATTAGGAATGCAGAATAGTCCATCATAGCCATTAAAGTAGCAATGGATGGCTTGAATACTGTTGGCCATTATATGTGTTTTGTATTTAGTAATTACTTAACAAAATACTGAAGTACGTGCTAATAAAAAAAGTTTTAACTGTGTTCGTAAAAGAAGGTATATGACTAGTGTTTAATGTGAATGTCAAAAGTACAGAGTTTTGTATTTGTGAAGAATAAGTAAGACAACATTAAAATGTGAAAAGATGTGATTTCAAAATGACACGGCAGTCTAAATCAAGGATAGAGCTTGCATTTCAGCTGGAAATTCGAAAATAAATTCTGACTATTGTGTAATTGACCAATTGTTAATACAGCTATTTAGTAACTTCCCTTCACTGAGAAAAGCAAACTTATTAGTGATGACAACCAGGGCAGCCTTTGAAAGTAACAATACAACTGAAGTTGTGTGTTAGTCATTTCAATTAAATATTTATGAAAGTGACCTTTGGATTTTTGGATGTGAGGTATTAAATAAACTTTTCTTCTGGCCTTGTTTATTGTTTTCCCATGAAAAAAGTTATGGAAGATGGTGGTTACAATGACTTGAACAATATTTATAGATCCAGTAAACTGCATAAAGACTCAACTAATCACATTAAATGTGAAAAGAACCTTCATCTATTTGGAAGAAGGGCAAGGATAGAATTTCAAATTGAAATATAAACATACATAAATCAATAACATTTTTTATTTATTAATTAGCTTTTTAATATAGCACAAGGAGTTTTGATGTTAACCAGCTCATTTGTTGACTGTTTTTCATATTCTTTCTAATCAGTTACATTCCCTTACCAACAAACCAGGAGTCATCACTGGTAATACACCAGCATAATTTTTGGGGAATGTCACATGCATGCATTACAACCTCTCACTCTGTTGATCAATGGGGATTAAGGTTAGGTAATAGTAATTATTGTATATTTCATTCTTTGCATTTACCAAAAATCTGTTTACTGGTGTCTATTTGTAGACCTAAAGGCAGGTTATTATTAAAGCAAGAAAAGAAAAGAAAGAGAAAAACAAAAGGACAGAAACTGCGAAGGATAGTGGCAGAATTTTTCAAGAAAGCCATAAAACAGAATTTGGAGTAATAGGGGGGAGGGTGGACACAAAGCTTTATTGTGTGTGCTCAAAGATGAGGTAAAGTATCATTTCGAGGTGAATTATAAAACTACTTGTTCATTTCCAAATGGAGAAAAAGAGACTGCATGTATAAATGAATTTCTTTATTTTCAGTATACTATCTGACTTTGTGAAAATAATTGTTCTGGGTAAAAAAAGAAAAGGAAAACTTTGGAAATGCACAAACATTTGTGTCTTTCACTTGAAGTTCACTGGTATTATTAATTGGTTTATTTCTAAAATTATGTTTTATTGAAAAAGATCTCTCTCTCCCTCTCTCTCATGTTTTTCACAACATAATTATATTATTTTCAAATACAATGTGAGTTATTTCAGAATAAAATCATGAACCAAACATGCGTAAGCAAGAAGGCATAGGCAGGATTAGATCGAAAACTGTACACCTCTAGTGGTGACCCAGTATATGCTTTTTTATTCTTATGCATAAAGAGTAGTGTTTTTATCCTCTTCCTTTGCTTTTCCCATGGTCATAGCAGCAGGACTAAGAAGAACAGCAAACCCTTTCCTCCTGTGCTAGGCTAGATGTCCAGGATTACAATAGGTAATTTTGTACTAATGCTCACTACTGCTACAGGCAACAAAGTCTTGGAATTCTGTGTTCATTTATGTTTATCATTTAATTTAAAGATGCTGGAAGAACATAAAAGCAACAGTATACAGTAAAGATCAAGAAATACCATTAAAACATATTTGAGGGCAGTTTGAAAATTAAACTCCATTCATACTACACATATGAAATTTTCTTTGCATAGGTTTGCAGCAAGACCCATTTGAGTCCAAGGCACCTACCAGCCGTTTAGCACATAGTAACAACTTTTCTTTGATGAAAAGTTAAATACTGCTGAAATTTGCTTTAAGGTTAAAGAAAAGTATGGTAAGTATCTAAGTATAATCTTGTTTTGAAACACATTACTCATTGTGAATAGAGAAATTGCTCAGTGTTTGTTGCTGACAAATTAATGGAAAAGTGAATTATGTGATCAGAGAAAACTCACACTTTAAAATTTCACAGTCATTAGAAAAGTCTTCTCAAATTTCTCTCAAAGTTCTGAATGAAATGATTTGAACAAATCTGAGCTTTCACAAGTTTAATACTTGGTAGATACCCAAAATCTTTTGAAATGTAACCATGCTGATATTACTTCTGAACCATGAAAACGAAAGTGGATTTCTAAGACAAAGTCTATGGTTTTTATGATCTGTTGTTTTAAAAATTAGATTTACTTGCAAATACAACTGCGAAAGACATCTGGATTCTTAGAACCATGGAGGGTTACATAAACAGTCAAATTCATTCAAACAATACAGTGTTAATGAATGAATTTAGCACATGACTCATGTTTTCAAAACTTATCAGCAAAATATCTTAAAAGGTCAAAGATGTTTTTTATTTTCTACTTTTCTTGGTTTGAACACAGATTTTGTTTTCAATTGGAATAAGGAACCACATATGAAAGATGTTTAAATGTAATAAGAATGGAGTGGAATCTTAGAACCAAGAGGTTGAATACCTAGTCAAATTTTTTAAACTTTTTAAACTATGCAATGTTAGTAAATTTTGCATATGATTCAGATTTTCAAACTAATTAGCAAAATACCTCCCAAAGCAAATTCAACATTCAAATCCAAAGATTACAAAAAGTGTGAATAGAATTTATTTTAGAAATATTTATCCACTGAGTTTCTTGGCCAGACCAAAATAGAAAATGAAATGTCTTTGTAAACTATGCACTCTGTACAAGATTAAGAAATGATGATAAATTTCCTGAAAAGCAGCTTTCGTAAGCATCCAGGTAATAATGTTTTACTTTAAAGCAGTAACAATCTGTGGTCTAAAATACCCTCATACGCAGAGGGGTATAAAGACAAGCTTACTGTTGATAAAAGCATTAGTTATATAGTGCAAATGCCTAAGTATTAGTTTTATTGCTGCTTGCAAAAATAAGCAAAGAAACACTCAATGCAAAAATCAATAAGAAGCAGTGTTGTTATTTTCAGACATAGTATGCACCACAAGTCCTTAGTGATACAAAATGCATGATAATAGGTTTTAGCATAATGTGGGATTACTTTTAATATGGTGGTAAACATTGAACCTAAGCTACCCTATTTAAAATCCTTTTTCTTTAATGTTAAAATTTCTAATATACATCACCTTTCCTGTTAATACCAAATCTATATCCCTACAGTAAGTGGGTTAATTCTATAAAAAGTGCATCCAATTAAAGTATCCAAACTTAGGTATATTAATGGGTAATTATGTGCTCAGTGTCTGGGCATGTTGGCCAATGCTTCTTTGGCAAATATATCTGAACTTTGTGTAATATTCGCATAAACTAACTACCAATGTCTGCACATTCAGGGGAATTAAACAGAGGGGAAATACTTTTTTCATTATCTTCTTAATTGCTAAATATGTTTTATAATTTTGAATATTTATTATCTGTGCTTGTGCTCATGGATTTCATAGTTTTATCCACAGATGAAAACTTTTGCTTGGTAGTATGGTGTGTTGTAACCTGCATAGTACCCAGGACTGAAATTACCTTTTAGTATGAGGGTTAGGAACCTAGATTCGATTATACAGGGTGTTCACAAAATGAGTGCAGATTTTTTGTGTGATGGTAGGGAACATACATATGAGTATTTGAATACAATGAAGTTGGGACAGAAATGCTTTGTTATAAGTAAACCTAGGATTTGTATGCATTATAAACATCTAAAATATGGATGCATTTATGCTGTCAAAATCTTTAAAATATGCTGTATAATTTTGAAAATATGCACTATAAAGTTTATAGTTTTTGGTACCCACAATGTACATTCTTCCTTAAACATCATTCCAGTCATTGCAATTTAATTTATAGTACACAATGATCATTTTCTCCAAATGCTCAGGTGTGAGTTCATGACATTTAATGGTTTGACAGTTAACACAAGTTTGTATGCTAAGAAGGATCTTTACATGTCTATAGATGTTATTGGGCAACATCTGAAAGAACTTACACACACTGGCAGAAATATCTTCAGGAAGCATTTCATTTTCACCCTGAAGATATTTATCCACAAAACTTTATTGTCAGGCTTTCTCTCTAAAATACTGACAATTTACCGTTTAATTTTCCTGCATATTTTAAAGGAGTACACTCAAGTTTGTTCTGTAGCTCATTGTGAAATGATATGCGTGTCTCCATTGTAAGGATTTTATTAATTTGTCACTGGTTTTTTAAAATTTTTAATTTTAAAATTAATATTTAAACATACATGTATTATATGCTCGATGCATGAAAAATTGATGAAATATGCAATAACATCAGAAATATGCAATTATATGCATTATGAAACTTAATACAAGCACAGAAGAACATGAAACATATTGCAAAACTTAATTCCACAACACACGTAAAAATAAACTAAATATGCATTTGCATACAAATCCAATATCTAGTTATGAGTGTAAACAGTGAAATGCATTATAAATTGTTGAACACAAGTTGTTGTTTATTATTTTAATTGTAAGAAACAGCAAAGCTATTACATGTTATATTACAACAATTGTCACAAACTTCCTGCCATTGACCTGGTTACACAGCTCTGCACGTCTCAAAAATACTTTGAGCTCCAGCCATCGAGCAGCCCCATACACAAAATGCATGTCAAGAGTTCAATACATGTAAAATGATCCATCTTTTATGAATGACAACAGATACCTAATCCTATTCTACAAGCTGGTTGGGAGTGAACTAAATGAAGAGGTTGTAAAGAAAAATGTAGAGGTATCTCCCACTCTTTAAATGTTTAATATGAGCCACATTAACACAAAGGGGGTTATAGGTAATTTAGAATGTAAACAAATAACCAAAATAGGTCAGGTTATCATACAAACGAGTACACTGAAAATCAAATATTGCATTTACACCCATAACTATTGTTGTAAAAATACTGTAAAATACCAAAATGCATTGTATAATACTGCATTAATTCTAGTATAATACAAACACAGCATTAAGATGACTAGAAATGTTATACTCATCTCTTCAAAGGACAAAGATAAGATAAAGGACTCTGAGCAGACATTATACCTACTGCAAGCCACAACCAAATCCAGTTCTTTAAATGTCAGAATAAATAAAGTGAAGAAAACAAGGAACAATGGAGTGCTATTTGAACTAAGAAATCATGATGAATGCATGGACCTAGTCATTCACATTCAAGAAACATCCCCGGATTTGACAGCAACAATACCAAAGCACAAAAACCCTCATCTCATCATTCATGGTATTGAACTAGACATTGTGGAGGAAGACCTCCTAGATTGCAATACATAGAGCAGTGTTTACTAGATCATACACAGGTTTTGGAAAAAAATATGTATGAGGAGAGCTTGGAGCAGCGACTCGCAATATGCAGTGATTGAAGTCACGCCCAAGATCTACCATGCCATGATGAAAGAAGAAAAGCAACGTTAAAGACTATTTCCCTGTCATACATTGTTACACATGTTGTGGCTATGGCCATTTTAAAGCAGAATATCAATCGCAAAGCTGTACAATCTGTTTAGAGGAACATACTGCAGATGAACGCCCTCAAACAAGAACCGAGTGTGCAAATTGCAAATCATACAATCAAAAAATGGGGAACAGGCCATTGTTACAAGCCATGGATACGAAACATGCAACAATATGTCCACAGTGTCCGGCCTATACTAAAATCTTGAATATAATTAAATCTAAGATTAATTATGGCTAAAATAATAATATCCCAATATAATTTACACAGATTTCTCATCCCTACAAAAGAACTACTTATTGACACCAGCAATCTATCAGATGTGCAGCTTATTAAACTTTTGTGCATTCAAAAACCACACACTCAAAATAATACTGTTATGGGGCTAAACACAAATTTGAACATTCATTCTGCTAATCCATTGGAGCGCAGAATAAGAGCTGCAATAGCTACAAACTATCCTAACGTTTTGAACTTGGTACAGTTTTGTCATGACTGCATTGTGCGTGCGTGCGTGCGTGCGTGCGTGCGTGCGAGTAGGTGGAATACGACCCTATATGTGAGTAATATATATCTTGATCCACTGTGACTTTGACAATGCTATGTGCAATTTGGATCATATCTGTAAGACACTCAATGGAAGTCAATTATTATTACTGGGGGATATAAACGCTAAACATCACACATGGGAGAGCCCCATTTCTGAAGAAAAGGGAAACAAGTTTTATGATTTTTGTTGTACACATCGTCTTCATATATTAAATGATGGTACTACACCAACCTTCTGGTGTCGTATCTCTGAGAGCTTTATTGGTATCATGGTCTACAGTGCAAGCCTCTTTCTGTTTGTTGCCGATTGGATTAACAAAATCCCAATAACCAACCATGGGCTGATTAAAACTGAAATTAGTGATGCAAGAAATGCTCCAGTTATTCCTGTAAACATTTACCATACACGCAAATACAAAACTCAAAATGTAAAGTGGCTACATTTTGAACCGGCTGCCGAACGAATACTCCAAAACTCAGTTAAAAAATTAGAAGCTATCTCAACGTCACAAGAGATAAATAATTTTACCCAAGACACACACAACATATTGTAACCCTGTTCAACTCCTACCTTCGTAAATTGTCATTAAATCGGACAAAAAATTATTGGTGGACACCTCAACTTATAGCACTCCGAAATTACTTTTTAGAAAGTAGCCCAGAGAAGATGGAAAAGATGCACATGTGACACACTCAAGCTTGTGTATGAAGTGTCGTATAAAAGTATCAGAGAGTTGTATAGGAAGGCAATTATGGAAGCTAAATTAAATAGTTGGAAACAGTTCTACACCTTGGAAACTACCAGAAATCCATGGGGGAAAATTAATAAATTATGCCGAAAACCAGACAAACTTAACATTACTTTGTACACTGTTGACACTGGCACTTGATTCACAATAACACCACTAGAAATTGCAAATACTCTAGTAGAGACACTTTTTCCTGGAGATGAAGCTGACAATGAAAAGCAGACTGCCCTCCGAAAGGAATCCATACTCGCACCAGAAGCTGAAGACAACAAGCCATTTAGCATGAAAGAAGTTAATCATCCAACCTCGAAGTTGAATGATAAGAAAGCCCCAAAAATAGACACCATATCTGCAATTATTGTTCACAGGTATTCAATATTCATGCTCATAGTGCTTGTTGTGATTTTCTCCTAAAACTGCACAACAAATGTTTGGAACTCTGTGTTTTTTTCTGATTGTTGGAAAGTAGCCACAATAAAAGTAATCCCAAAACACGGAAAACAAAATATGTATACAGCCAATTGTTTACATCCAATAAGCTTACTCCCTGTGCTAGGGAAAATCTAAGAGAAACTTACAATTAACAGAGTGATGTTTAATTTTGCAAGTAAGAACAATTTATATGTAAACCAGTTTGATTTTATGCCATATAAATCTACAGAAGATGCAGTACATAAGGTGATTCAATGGATGAAGCGTATCTACAATTGCAAAGAATTTGGATTTCTTGTATCACTAAATATTTCTGGTACGTTCAACTTTGCATGGTGGCCAATCAACTGAAAGTGAAAGGTTGTCCAAAAATCTTAAATTGGCTATTGCAAAATTACTTCACAAACAGAAAGATATGTCTGACTATTTGTGGCACAACTGTTACTAGAAATCTAGAGCAAGGATGTCCACAAGGCTCTGCTTATAGCCCAGGTCTTGGAACATACTCTATGATGATCTTCTTCAACAGCAACTACCTGATAAATGTACACTAATTGCTTATGCAGATGATGCATTACTGTTTGTTAGGGGCACAACTAACTTCTTAGCAATCACAGCAAATGAAGCACTTGACGTACTTTTAAGATGGGGACAGAACAACAAATTGAAATTCAATCCATCTAAAACTGTTGCTATGCTAGTCACGCACGCGCGCACACACCCACACCCACACCCACATACCAAAAAACACCAGAGGTAAAACTGGATGGCAAAAAAATCCAACTTGAAGATAACATGACATATTTAGGAATAATTTTAGACAGCAGACTTTCATTTAGATCATACTTCCAACATTTGGAAATCAAAGCTGGGGCACTAAATTCAGAAATTTTGAAGATTATATATCGTGGGGTTGTTTAGCCAATGGTGCTTTATTGTGTTACTGCTTTTGAACATGTTCTGCACAAAAAAAAAAAAAAAAAAAATCAAAGAGGGTTTGTATTACGCATCACTCATATATACCAAACAATGTCGACTGATGCTGCCCTTATTATTTCTGGGATAGAACCTCTACACCTCACAAGGATTTGCATGGCAGCTTCTGCTGACCTCAAGAGGAACAGATTCCATCCCCAGGAACTGGATGGAGTGGAATTTGAATTGCCTGCACATCATACTGCCACGGGACATCCAGCAGATTATGTGAAGAGTATTAACACAAATTAAAAACACATGTACTCCACAACTTGAACTAGTTTAAACGTGTTTCTAGAAGCATGCTCATCATCATTTTGTCGATTGGAGCTTGCAGTCCGAAAATTCTTGGCCAAGTCAATGTGCCTGTGCTGCCCTCTGTGTCCTATAGCTACGTGGGTGATATTGTCAACTGGCAGGTATCAAGATTCATAAGACAAGGCTCGTTCTTTGTAATTAAAATTCTTTCCCATTCATCAAGTGCTAAAGGTGTCAATGTGGTTTTCCATTTTATTTTATGGTTGAAGTTCCAAAGATGGGATGAAACTGCAGACTTGTCTATTTGTTTAAATGTTTTTCCTTAAATGTTCCGTCATTGTAATTTCCAGGCTGCAGTTTGTTTTTCCAATATAAATTTTATCACACTTTAAGCATTCCAGTTTTATATGTTCCAGCCATCTTATTTTTGGGTAAACTGTTTTTTAAAGGATGATTCAATAGATATCTTAAATTATATCTATTTTGGTGCCAACTTTATACTGAATTCTTTAAATATCTTTTCAAATTTGTAAAACAATTTGGGATGAAAGGTAAATTTACTATAGCTAGGAGATTTCTTAAAAGTGGAGAGAGCAGTAGTTTCTTTCAATATTTTTTGTTGGTTATGTTTTATAATCATTTATCTATGAAATGGGTTTTGAATCCATTCTGTATAGCTATTTCATGCAAGTGGTCATATTCATTTTGATATTGATCTTTTGTTAGAGGTTAATGGGTGAGCCTATGAATTAAGCTGAGAAAAATGGCATATTGATGAGGTTTTGGATTGTGTCAATTAAATTTTATATAATTATCCATATGTGTGGGTTTCCTATAAATTCCAAAGGGCAGCCCATTATTATTTCCAATAATCTTCAAATCTAGAAAAGGCAACCACCCATATTTTTCTACCTCCAAAGTAAATTTTATAGAGGGTTCACTAAAGTCACTTTTCATATGAAAAATTACTTTCACATGCAAGCCATTCAGTATTAAAGTTTAATACTAATTCAAATGACAATATGGCAATGTTATAACATGCAATGTTGTTGGTTGGTGTACAACACTCCTAATACAGTTGAGGGCCTCCGGAAAACCTCATTCCACCAAGTGATATATGGACCCCATTTATTAACTGGAGACACCCAGAGAATGGAGTCCATTACCTCCGATGAGGGGGTGATAATGGTAAATAGCGATGGAATGAGAGGAACTACAGTTTTACCATGGATGCCAAGCCATGTTGGGCCTTGGGGCTTGTACTTTGGTTTTACTAGTGCATGTGCATACATCTCTATTCCATTTGGCTTTGAGCACTTCCTTGCAGTCCTACACCTGCATTTCAAAAACTGAATAGGACTATCAGCCCAACAGAAAAAACATCTGTTGTTCAGGTACCATTACTTGCACTTTCGTGACCGCTGATGAAAAGCACTACAATAAGATCATGACTTTGACATATTATATGTGATTTTGCTCCTAATTATATACATACTTTGCTTCTTTAAACATAGCTCTCTTTGGACTTAATACATGATCATTGAAATGTCTCCTATGGTAAGATGCAAAGTTTCAGAAGTCCATTTTTGTGATGTTTTATACAGTTCTGAGCATCCAAGTTTAGATATTGCCTTGTTAGAATACAAGAGATTCAGGAAGGTTTAATCTACTAATATAATAATATAAGTTTTTAAATATATTCAAAGTATTCTTTATCAAAAGTTATTATAAGAGTGCATGTTTTGCACCATATTATCACAATTACGAGGTTGATCTGTCTGTTGCTAAGATTATGTGGTATTTAATTAAAGTCAAAGAAACTGCTTCATACATTTTGATATGGAATACTCCTGACCTTTTTCTGTTGTACATATTCACTGTATGTCAAGATTTTCCTACTATTTGCTCTGTTCAAAATAAAAATAAATACTAAAGATATGACCATAAAAATACCTGAGTTACTCCTGGTCTTGAAATGTCTCATGTGCATTCTATATCTAATCTAGATCTGAGTTCCATTTTTCATTAATAAAAACACGCTCTGTTCTGCATAACCTGGTCACACTGAATAAAGGCACACAGAAATTAAAACATATTTACATAATGAAATCCAATGTAAAAACGAACTAGCACAACTGAACTTCATATCATGATATAAAATCATACAGTAAAAAGAGAACTGAAATTATAATTATTCTCAACAGATCAGATAAACATTACAGTACTGTAGCTTTTAACATGAATATGTTTTAAAAATATAATTACAAATAATTATTGAAATTTATTTGCATAATAGAACAGATGAACTGCTCATCAAACATGAATTTGATGTACACTCTTGGAGGAAAAATCTGGCTGATATGCATGGCATTCTGTGCATTGTCTTGAATGATTTGTGCAAATACAACAATCCAGAAAATGGGCCAAAGAGCAGGAACATAACAAGGAGCGTTAGGAGGGATTTTAATCACAAATATCAATGCCACAGTTACTTGGTTAAAAATTGTTTTGGGAACCTTGAAAATGGATTTTGGCATACTGTATTTTATTACTGGTAGACTTCCGCCTTAGTATGGCTGTTATTATATCTGGAATATTACTTTTATTAATTTCAGTATCCTCCACTTACGATGTCCTAAAATACCTATATCACTAAAGTTTTAAAGATTTTATAATATGGCACAGGAAAATGGGGGAAAGGATAAAAATTGCAACAGTAAAACAATCACCCATACAATCATTGCTTCCTGAAGTAAATGGAAACTGAATAGAACATTTTTAAATAAGCCTTTATGGCATTTATAAGCGAAGTTTCACAAAGTTCTGGAGATTTCCACTATAAAAAATTTGAATGCTTATACTTAATTAAACTGGAGGAAATTTGGGAAATACTACTTCCAAAGTTGTTGGTTTCTCCATACTGAGAGCTTCAAAAGTGACATGAGCTTTATAGTAAGTATTATGAGCAAAAACATCTGGTGTGGTGTACTCACATGACTTTCTCCACCTTCTATCATTTATTACTGGGTACAGAAACTATTCTTACAAAAGTTTATTTTTCTATCTACTTCATTTTAATCGAGATAAACCTTTGCAGAAATAGCTAGATAACACATTTATTTATAGATATAAAGGGAACAACGATAGTCAAATGTTTAAGAACTGGACGCTATATGCTGGCCTTAAAATTCCATACTCTTTCCATGGAATCACAAGAAACAACTGAAAACCGACAGGACTTTAAAAGAATAACAAAGTATTGAACAGTTCAAACCATTAATAACAGATATCTAGCTTATGCCACAGAAAAAGTTATTTGGAATAAATTGTTTATTTTAAAGACATCTAAATTTTTTGTGCAGTATATTTTCATCACTCGCTTAATGTTTACCAGTTATACAAGATTATATAAAATTCCTTCTGAATGAAGAGATTTCACAGGCTATTCCTAGAAAATCATAAACACAGCAAAGCTTGCTTTGTTTGCTGTGTGTTGTTATTCCATTTTTCAAATGCTACAAGTAACTTCTGCAAGAGATTTGGCAAACCACCACCACTTTATAAGCAAATTTACATGTGGCATGACAAGTTTGGTACCTAGGGACCAATTGATTTGGTATGGCAAGACTACTGTTTCGATATTCCTGTACTGCATAGGATTTTTTTATAAATGCCTATAGCTTCAATGACCATAAACTTTAAAATCTTCCTTTATCCAAGGAAATGAATTATGTGTTTCTGCCTTTCAGAGTTTATTAGATATAGAGAGTTGAAATCTGCTCCTTCTTTATGAATAACCCTGTATACTGAAGTTTTCAATGTATTCATAGATCCAAAAGACTTTACTTGAATATTAATTGAATAATGAACAAAATTGGCAAATATAAAATTTCATGGCTTTCTGCCATCCCCCCCCCCCAAAAAAAAAATAATGCCCCTCTCTCTCTTTGTCCTAACAGAGTTAGTAATGCAATACGAGTTTGTAAGTGTCCCATTATCATCAAAATTACAGATGATAAGAATACAGTATCACATAGTGTTTAATAACGTACTACAGAGCTGTTGTCCTGCACCATGGTGTAGTGGGTTGGAGCATGGTGCTCTGGTTCCCAGACACGGAATGTGCTTGCTGACCACATTATCTTTCCGTATCAACTGGATGATTGTCCACCTCTGCCTTACACATGTGGGTGGGAGTTCAGTAGCATGGTTGGTAGGCCAAGGCCCACAAGGGCTTTAGTGCCACAGATTTAAGTTTATAAGAGCAGTTATTAATTCAAATTCAAAACTAAATTCCTTAAGTAAAGGTCTATTGGTATATTTCCTTCAAACACAAAAATTCAATGGTTTTTCCTTTTTCATCTTACAAGCTTTTTTATATAGAATACATTAGCGACGCAAGACTAGTTTCTCTAAACTGCATGTAACATGCTTTCAAACATAAAGGAGATTGCTATGCATATTGACCAGAGTTTTCTTCCAGGAGTGTACTTAGTCTCAGTTCCTATTTCTTGGATCCTCCAAGCAGAAGTAGTCTATAGAAATAAATCTTCACATGTGTTCAATTGGGATTAGGTAAACACTTATTAATGAATAACTCGAGCACAGTCCTAAGACTTCTCAGCCACAGAGTTAAGATGGCTGAAAGCTTCATCCTTCACAAGATTACTCTCAGGTAATTTACAAAGGGATCCGATTGTTATGTACTTATGAATTTTGTCAGTTATAAATATTTGGACAGTGCAACTACACAAGAGAGCACTATATGACAGGGCGAGTATGTTTGTAAGACCTTAATAATCAACCTATGTACCCATAAAACTACTGCTGGTGGCAAAAATAAGTGTAACCTATTAGTTTTCAAATTTCAACAGGAATACGTCATTGTTCTGACCGGATCTGTCTAATAATTTGAGAAATGATAGTATTTGGAACTTCCACAGTTAAACACTAATAATAATAATAATAATAATAATAATAATAATAATAATAATAATGTGAAATAATTAAACACTCTTATGCTTCACTTATCATTACTACTAATACATCACAAAGCATATTTCATAAGCTCTTGCTCACATCCTCAGTCACCTAAGACCATCAAGATCACCAGCTTGCCTAGCTTTTTTCAGTGATCCTGATGGACGCTTCACAAACTTATGTATTGGTAATAGGCATTATTGAATTTCAGCATGTCAACTAGAATATAGATTAGTTCTTTGATTTTGAAATTTCAAAATTTGTCACTCTATCTGCATATTTTTTGGTGAATCCTATATTCCTAAATCACTGTGTATGCTTGTGGATATGCCTTAATGGCCTTTCCTCACTCTGCTGTAAACTGTGTTCTATTTGCTAGCATTTAGTCTTACACCAGGAAAAGGATCTAATGCTTTACATCCACATGATATTCTCCACCAACTATTGTTTATTTTTATATTTTTTCTTACAAAACATTATTTTTCTATCTACTTCATCTTAATTGACCTAAACCTTTGCAGAAATAGTCATTACATATTTCACTGTAGGTACAAAGAGAATAGAGGAAACCAAACCAAATTGATAGTCAGATGTTTAAAAGCAGGTTGCTATATGCTGGCCTTTTAAGTTCCATACTCTTTCCATGTTCATCTCAAGAAACAGCTGAATACAACAGGACTTTAAAAAAAATATTTAATATATTACATTCACACGAATTTCTATGTCCACTATCCTATATTTTTATATAGCTTCTACATACTATTCTTATGAAAACCTTATTTTCCTATCTACTTAAAATTAATTGAGGTAAGCCTTTGTCACAATAGTTTTGTTACACATTTCGTTGCATGTATAAGATGGATAGACAAAACTGAATTGATAGTAGGATACTTAAAAGCAGATCACTATAAACTGGCCTTGGAATTCCGTGACATTGCAAGAAACAACTTAATAGCAACAGCACTTTAAAAATAAATCTACATTTTTTGTGTGGTAAGTTTTGTCTCTCATTGTTTACCAGTTAAACAAAATTCCTCTTGAATGAAGAGGATTTTTCAGGCTATTCCTAGAAACTTCAAGATATAATTGGATTTGTCATGTAAATATCTAAAATATATGGTATTTTAATCAAAATCGTTACAGCCAATTTTCAGAAAATAAAAAATATTGAAATCTTTTGCAATATAAAGAGTAGTTTGGGGTGGGGAAATTTCCTTGAAAATAATCATTACTGTTTTGTGTTTCTATTCCTGACTGATGTTCTTCCAGTATTCTTTCTGTGTAATGCCTACAGTTCAAACTTTTCACAGGTCAACAGTTTATCATATATACTCTAGCTTCTCTAGTTTATTACATCTGTATAGTTCAGCTTTAATAGACTGTTTAAGTTGAATGTGCTTTTAGGTTATTTCTAAAGTCCTTAAGCATTTGTTAAACCTCCTACTTGCCAAAGGGTGATAAGTCTATTCTTTTTCAATGTGTATAATTTTCTTATGGTAAACTTGTGTTTTTTAATGTTTCTATCTAAGTTCCTTGTTGTAACGACTTCTAACTGATGGTATGCTGTTTCATTCATGTGCGTAGTTAAAATCTGTGTGCTAAGGCTGTTAGGTAGTTAATGTTTCGTGGTACAGTATTGAAATATCTCCACTAACCTCCATTGACCAAAGGTTAGCATGTCTGCTTAGTAACCTGAAGAGACCCCAAGTTCAAATCCTGCTTGGGATGGGCTGCATGGATGAGATTTTACTGTAATTTTCCTGAATCCTCATTAGACAAATACTGACAGGAACATCTTGAGTGCAAGGTCACAATTGGCCAATGGTATTTACAGCATTCAAAATGACACATATTGTCTACCATGCCACCACAATATTGGCTGCTAATAGCAAGAGGGGGCGGAACTGTAGGTATCCAAAGGTTACCCCTATGATTCTTTCTCTATCAATGATCTTGCAAGAACAGTAAGGAATATTTAAGTCACGGCAAGTAAGAGTGGGAAAATGGGATTAGCAGAACTACAGCTATGGTATGAACATTGCTTTTGGCCAATAGCTGTTGAAAATAACTTGCTTTTGCTTGATTCCTGGTCTGTGTATAAAAACCTTCTCCTTTAGAGCAGACTATTCCTCCTGAAAAGTGTGTGACATTGCAATTCATACCACCTGGAACCACTGAACAAATTCAGCCTCTGGGTGTTCGTTTTTTCCATGCATATAAAACATACTATCACACCATCTGCAGCTACACCTTAAAGGATAGCCAGTTCCATAATAAGCTCTACGACAGACTGTTTCACATTTGGTTGCATGCCACCACATTCCATCAGTTCTCGTCACCACGTTATACCAATATGATATGTGCATTCTTTAAGAGTGGTAACCTAGCTGAACATCCTGAACAGTTTATTACTTCCAAGGTGTTCACCTTCAATCTTGATGGTCTAACTTTTTTGTCATTGTGGTGTGTCATTTTTCATTCGGTGTTCATGGAGCAAGATAATGATTTGTTTTGAACATTTCTTGAATGTCGACAACGTCCATTTTGTGGTGTAATACATACATCCTATAAAAGGCTGATCCCTGCACCTCCTGGGTACTAATGTTCTGCTGCCCTCCTGCTGCACATGGTGAGTCATAAAGCAGCTAATATTTTTCCTGTCTTAACTTTAACGCAGTACTTTCAAATGAGCCTAACTATATATTTAACTTGTGACCTCACACTCAAGGGGTTCTTTGTGAGTAACACTACTCAGCTCTTGGGCTTATTTGATTGTGCACATGCACACACATAAATTGGTATAAGGAACTTAAGGAATTTATAATGGTTTTAATGTAATTTTTTATGTGCATGTTCTTCCTATTATAATTTGTTGCTGTTAAGTTTGTTTAACAGTGTTAGCAATGCCTGTATCATAATAACTTTACTGGTGTGTAAAAGTTTTGTTCGTGCAGTAGTTCATTCACATGAGTTATTCTGCTGAAATGAGGCTGTAGTATTAAGTGTGAATAATTGGCATAATTTTGCGACCAGCACCAAATCCACAAACTGAGTGTTTATATGATGCCCAGTTCTAACCATTAAGAATAATGGATTGAATTTCAGCATGCACTGAGTGAGCATTCACATAGGACATTACATTTATGTTTTTAAACTCACACCAGCACATACATATTGAAAGTTCATTTTGTCACCATTTGGTACAATAAAAGCACCTAAGGATAGGTTCAAACTAAACAGTGTACTACAACTGAACCACATGGATTCAATGCTCCAAGAGAAGTTCCCTGAAAAATAAAAGGTAATGTGTTAAAATATGTACACCTGTGGACAAAAAAATGATTCATCCCCAGATTCCATGTGCTGTTCAGATGGCTTTGTGTACCTTCATAACAACTGTGTTCAGAATACACATGCAGGAACTGTAGAATGGTCTGTGCCTGTAAGTGCATTGATCACCTTATAAGCCACTGAAAACAGAGCATGGAACGTTGTGGTGGCCAAGAAGTTAAGAAGGTAGTGCTTGTGTTCATAAGCTCGTCAGTTCAAATCTCGCATTAGTTATTTTTTAAGTTGTTAATTTTATGACTAACTGTGTAGAACATTATATTGCATTACTATAACTTTAGCATTTGAAGTTTTAGGCATAATTATGCACACAAAAACATAATTTTACTAATACACTCATTTGAAATAACTAAAGACATAAATACAAATAAACTATTACCTACTAAAACATATAAAAACAAACAAAATTAATATCAGGTTTAAGAACCCTCAGGACATATAACTGCCTATTATCTTCAGGGCATAGATGAAATTAAATCCCTGCAGCAACATGGACAAGAAGCTACAACATCCCAGGCTTCTTGAATTTCTACCCAGGAGCCATCTTTTGTCCTTCACACATCTGCGGGGAATTTCAAGCACAGCTCTCTTTTCACCTCAGCCCACACATTTTTAATAGAATTCAAATGTGGTGAACAGGGAGGCCAGTCTATCACTCTGATATCCTGCCTCTCTGAGAACCAATTTGAGACCTTTTTACATGTATGGACAGAATGATTATCTTGTATGAATTCAACAATTCCATCAGGATATCTCATCCTCATGGAGGGAATCAAAATATTCTCAAGAATTACTGTGCATTGTGTACTGTTCAGTGTATCATCAAGCTGCCACAACCACCTAGACTGTCCCATGATAATCCAGCCATGATATGTGACCATGATAAAATTGTGAAGCGACATATATTGCATTGCATCAGGACCCCTTTGGATGGCAGACTAACACCTTACTTACCCTTATGTGTGGAAGAAAATGTCACCTCGTCTGAGAATATTTTATCCCAGTCATGGTTTGTATTTTCCTCTGCAAACCCAAAGCGAAACAATCTGTGATCGTCTGTCAGATGTTGCTTTTTAGCTGCCATTCATGCAAGAAGACCTGTGTTGTTTACATATCGCAGAGCTGTTTGAGCTGATCCAGGGAATTGTAAATGTGCCTTCATTTCAGAAGCAGTTTGGAAAGGGTTTCTCTCTGCTACTGAAATTAAAGCTGCATCCATTTTGGGAGTGGACACACATCATCTTCCTGAACCAGGATAATGGCGTTCAATCCCTTCCCTGGATAATCTCATCCACCTCTGCGCTGTAGTTGGGGACTCTAATACGAGCTGCAGCTTCATGGCCAGAAAAGCCTGCTACATTGACTACTGCAACGAGAGACTTCCTTGGGCCTTTGTCTCTGTGTACACATTCTGCCATTCTCAAATGCAGTATGATTCACTGAAAGAGAACCTGTTCAGGCTTTATGTATTTGCGCACCCTTCTGCGCATCATGTGGTTTTGTGTGCAGCATATTGCAGTTAGGCAGAATAAAGAAGCATTATAATAACTATTCTATTATTATTAACCTTAGCGAATGCCGTGTATGAAATGTATATCAAAACTAAGTTGGCCACTATGTGCTGATTAAACATTATTAACTGAAGAAAGAAAAGAAGTGTTTGCTATATGCGAGAAGAGAACCTGCGGTCTTGACCACAGAAGTAACCCATGCTTTGCCAAGAAGACTTGTGGAAGGTAGCAAGTTTAGTAATGCTGTACAACTTGCTGCAGTGGTCACACAACTGTATTGCATATGGTGTAAACAAGGCACTGTGCCATGTAGGACTTAGAAAAATTTGGTGTTCAAGGCAGGAACTAATTTTTTGTTTGTCCACAGGTGTACATTGTTAAGAGAGAGAACAATAGGGATCACAAAAGTACACTGAGAAACATCAAGTCATCTCAAGTAGAAAGAAAATGGGCTGTGGTTTTACATTATGCCAAAAGAATCACAAAATGAAGAATCAAGGTAAACTATTGAGACCCATACAGTAACATGTTTAATCAAGACTGTGGGGGAAGGTGTTCATTACAAAATATGTAGATAGAATTATGAATTTTGAAATTCCAGTGGAAAGCATATTAAATGAGAAGTTAGTAAATCATCTATCTGGATGATTTTAAAAATATGCAGCCACAAGGATATCCAACAAATGACAGGTGGCTCAGGATGTGAGCAAAAGCTTGCAAAATATGTTGTACAACATATTGGTTGTAACTAAAGCATATCATTTCATTTTGTCCCATTAATTCATAAGCTGAAAGCACTCTAGCATACTAAGCACTATGCAAACAACATGCATAAACTGTCTGCACAAAGGTTGCTTTTTCTGTACGATTTAAACATACATGTATTCATAAAATATAGAAAAAACTTAACTCCACCAAACATAAATTTCTAACATGCAGGGAAGAAAGTACAAATATGGTCTAGGAAATGGTTGGGTTATACACCTGGTACAACTAGATATAAATAATGTTAAACTACAACTTCTATATATAAAGGAAGTGCAGGCCAGTAATTGGCTGCTGGTGTCGAAGCTAGTCAGGACTAGTTTCACTATGCTTTTGCAGCTGGCATAGTCCATAGGCAAAGAAAATATCTTACCTTCATAGTCTCAGATGTTATTGAATTTAACATATGTTATAATTCAGGACAAAGTAAGAAACCTGTAGCTTTTTGTTTTGTCCGAAAGGATTCCTGGCCAGAGATATAGGCTACCAATATTAAAATGCTCTATCTTAGAAAATGGCTCAAGAGTTTTGTTTTTGTTTTTTTTTTCTTTCTTTAATTTATTTGAATCATAATTTTTTTCTATTTGAAATGATATCTTCGGTTCAGAAATGTGTGTTCAAGTTCTTTTGCTGTAGCCTTCTGAAACTTTTTTAAAAATCAAAAACAATTTTGTTTTTTGTTTTCCAAAAATTCCAATACTTTGGTTCTCATACTGTTGATCATTACCATACAATACTACATTCCCTGAAAAGGAGAACTTCCACTTTTGGGCTTAAATGTTTTATAAACAACTATGAACATTTTGCCACACATTAAACCAGTTTCCATTATCACATATTGGTCTCATGAAATCAAAAGCTAATCTTATTTGACATGTCATTATAATTCTTCAAAAAGATAAGCAATAGCCACAGCTTTCAAAATGTATTAAAGGTTCCAAAATATATTACAGGTTCCAAAGCATACCACTTCTGTGCACTCTGCTTAGAACTGAAATTAGCAATTCAATGAATTAAAAATTTGTTCAACTGCATCAGTATCTTCCTTTGATATTGGGTGATACCTTCTGTTGAAGAACCAATGGGAACTGGGGCACCCGCAATCTTTAAAACATCGCAAATTGGAAGTGAGAACTGGTGGTGGTAGCATGGTGGTGCTGCTGCTGCTGCTGCCGCCGCTGCCTTGCAACTGGAAATCTATATCCAGCAGCCAGTTCATGTGGTAGCATAAAGTTCACAATAATTTCATTTAACTCACAACTGATGCTTATCTATACCCTCTGCAATCCACCAGTCACAGTCATACACACAGGCCACAAACATCCCTCTTTGTAGGTGGTGAATCTTAATATTCTTCTGCCATTTCTTGGCGAATCTTAATATTCTTCTGCCATTTCTGAATTCTTGGTATGACATATGAAATTCCTTCTTTCTTACTCTTTAAAGTTTGTCCAATGTAGGTTCGTCCATTACTGTGAGTCCAGATGTGTCTTCTGAATTCATTTCACAGGAGTAGTTTGGTTGGACCATTCTCACAGCAATGGGCAAACTTTAAAAAGTAAGAAAGAAGGAATTTCAAGAAAGTTAAGATGCATTCTGTTAGAGGGCATAAAAAATTAAATATGGCTTTACTACAATATGTGGTGCAAAGGTTAAAAAAAAAAACCTGTGCAACTTAAAGGTGGAAATTCTTCTTTTCAGTACTGTATGGTACTGATTAACAGTAAAGGAATTAATATTTTGGCAATTGACATTTTTTGTAAAAAAAAATTATTTGTGATTTTTCAAAAAACAAAATTTCATAAGGCTACAGCAGTAAAACTTGGACACATATTTCCCACTGGAAGTTATCATTTGAATCAGAAAATTATCTTTCAAATAAAGAAAAACCAGCAACAAAGTATCTTGAACCGTTCCAGAGATAACAGCATTTCAATGTTTTGCTGAAAAAGCACCCTCTTGGCAGCCTTGTATCTCAAGCCAGAATTTTTTTCGACAAAACAAAAAGATACAGGTTTCTTACTTTGTCCTGAATTTAGCATATATTAAATTCAATAACATCTGAGACCATGAAGGTAATCCGCCTGCCTGAAGTGATATAGACTATGCCAGCTATGTTTATCAGTGTAATGCATGAATAATTGCTTATGCAAAAAATGTTTTAGTGTAAAATCTTTGTTTTTTTTTTAAATTAGCTTTAGCATAGAGTAACACTGAGCAAGTAAATTTTACCGAATTAAAAGAAGTTACAATACCTCATGGCAAAGGGTGCATGCCTTAAGGGCATAACACTGTCATTTACATTAGAAGCTATGAAATTTACCACTGCACACAGCATTAAAACGCACTTTACACATTCACATCTTGATGTATCATGAAACAAAAGTGATCATTGCATTGTATGTGTGTGTCTGTCTTCAACTGAAATGCTCTACTTGGATAAGTGTGAGCGTTACATATACCATCCATTATACTTTGTTGGTTTTTGGAGTATTAAAAACACAGGCTATAGAAATTTGATTAAGTAGGGACTAGCAGATGTTTGAACACTTTTTGAATTAATCAAATCAAATTGAAGGCCAAAAATAACTCCAAATTACATTTCAGTGAATCAAAAAAGCTATTGGAAAGAACAGAGTATTCAGAAACTCAAAATAGTTTTAGGGAGAAGAAAGTGGACTACAATTCTGCATGGGCTTCAGACTTGTTGGACTCAGGCCAGACTAGTGCATGATGAAACAGCAAACAAATTGATGCTACTTTGTAATAAATTATAACCTATTACCAAAGTACATCACATGATGTAGATATTCCAAGGGTAGCACATCATAGCTTTTGTTTTCTATGTAAAATTTTGAACAAATGCACCTGGACTGGGTGATAAAACAATCATTTATTTTTGGACTAGAGTTTGGTTCAGTCAAAAGACTTTCGGCCCCCTGCAATCTTCTAAGAATCTGCTTATACACAGGAAATACCTAGATTTATTACTTGAAACTATTATGAATATGGCACTATTGTTTCCAAAGTTCAGCAGTAACTGCCGATGATAAAGTTGCACCAATACAAAATATGATTTTCAGCAGTTAAGTCATTCACCTGCCTTTGTTTTTCTCCATTATTTAATATTTCTGGGTATTACTACTTTTACCCTGAGGTAACTTTATGAACACTAAGCTTTCTTCATATTCAAAATAATTTCCATTCTGTACAGAGTGCCTAAAAGATATCTCTCCCTCTCCCTCCCCTCTCTCTCTCTCTATCTCTCTCTCTCTCTCAAAATTTACAAAAAATAAAGCACATCATTACAGTGAGAAATAGTATAGCAATAAAGTACAAGCCTGCATCACTTGGTTTGTGATCAGTTCAACTTGTTCTGACAAAAATCTATCCTGATAAAATAAAGTGAACGGTTTCTAATAAAAAGTAATAAATTTCATTTAAGATGCCAATTTACAATGTATGCCTTTGTTACATAATTCACTATTTCTATAACATTAATGACACCTTTGCATGTTATTACTTAGAAGCTTTCAGAAACGTTTAGTTTCAAGGAGCATGACAAAATATGTATTTTGCTGCCTTCTTCCACAGCTTGTAAAGAAGTAGATGGATGTATCACATGCCTTTTTTTATGCTCAACCTTGCTTCCTACTTTATAGCCCTGAAGGTTTAATACATAGGTTTAATTTTTTTTTTTTTGAGAATTCTGCACTTTTCTATTGTTTCAATTCTCCATGATACACTATTGTTTATTTATAAACCACCATTAACTACTATGGCCATATCGGTGACTCTTTTAAGTCTTGAAACAACTGCAAGAGTCTTTTTATTTTATTGTTGAATTATTCAATGGGTTTAATGCTGAAACATACTTTCACTTGCACATTCATACTTTCTAGTCTCTCTGGAGGAGGGAAAGATCCTAATTGAAGAAATTTTCCCTCCCAACAGACACTAATCTACTTTTGGACCAGTAGGTTTAAACCCCTTGCACCCTAGATATAAGAGGCAGTCCAATGCCATTCTTGTGTTAATATTTGTAGCGCAAACATTAAAACTGTTCCACAGCATTTGACTCATGCCTAATGTGTGGCTGTGAGTTCACGGTTCAAGTTATTCCATTCTTTGCCTTCTGTGTCACTAAAGATGTTACAACCATAGAAAATGTGAATGTAGATCTGGAAATTAAGATAATAGCCCATGTTTGCACTTTCTCCCACAAATATTTACAACTCTAATCAAAATGAATATATTTTATACTACTTACACTATCTGGTATCCACATAATTTTTGTTGTGGGATATGGATGGTCAAAAGTGCTTTTAGCACTAAACTCAGAGGTATCCTCATCCAAGGATACTATCTGCACCTTGTTATTGTATTCCTCAACAAAGCTTCCCAAAGCCAGCCTAAACATACAATATGTTATGAAAGACAGTTGACATTGGAAAACTAATCACTGTTATATTTATTTCATTTGTACTATACCTGAAGCGTTTATCTGGCCGGACAGACCAATTCATGCTATAAAGGGGCCATGGAGCCTCATATTTGTATATCTCCTTGCGTTTAGGAGGAGCACCATGGACTGCCATGCTCAGTCTTTGTAATGGTTCTGCAAAAGAAATAAATCCCAATGAGTATTAAAAGTTAATCCTTTTTGTTAAGCATCTATTTAATATTTCTATCGCCATGCTGTCTTTAAAATGTATCTACAAGCATGCTGTCAGCACCATGAAATTTTCTAGCTTACTCTGGTAAAATGAAGAAATTCATTAAAGTATTATATTTAAATTTGCCCATGCCTCCAGTACCCAAATTTTACTGAAGTTGCTTAAGTAGCTGCTCTGATGGCGGTGCTTTAAGGAACATTCCTACAATGATTATTATGGACTAATTCATACTCAAAGAGGTTTGTAATATTATGAACTTTGGTACACTCGCTTCCATTTATGCATCACCACAGCTTTGGGAGGCATTCTATTGGCCTTCAGGTTAAGTGTGTATAGCAAGGAGGAGGTGCGTGTACCTGTTTACCTTTTTGCGTATGCAGTGGCATCATGTTTTACATGCATAATTCTAGATTATTCACATATGAATATATAACTTTAAGCAATAGCTTTATTTGTCACCACTTTTTTCATGTTTAAATATATAACTAAATAAAACCCTGTTTTGCACAATATTTCCAAGAAAAAATATTTTTAATGCAACATAATGCAAAACTAAAATACATTATACTTTTTACTCTCAAAAAGGACACATTTACTAAACATTATTGGACTTCTCTGTCCAATCTAAATATAGAACTAAACAAAACACTGTTTTGCACAATTTCTCCACAATAAAAGTATTTTTAATGACAATATAATGTAAAACTGAAGTAAATTATATATTTATTTGACAGGGAGATGAACAGGAGGAACACACCCCTACCTGTCCTTATCACTTAGGTACTGGCAGAACTCTGGCTCTAAACACAAATGTTCCCACATTTCATGACAGTGTTCCCAGAGGGCGACAAGTGATTCAGTGCCTAGTCAGCTAAATCGGGTACTCGACAAGTTTGGAGATTGGACAGATTATTTAAATACCAAGAAAAAACAGAAGAATATTTGCTACTGGTATTTTAATCATAATGATGAAACCATTTATTCTGACAGTGATGTGACAAACCTGAAGTGAATCACCTACAACCTCAGAAAGGAAGATGTGCATGTTGTGTATTGTCTGAAATTACAGTATTTTGCTTCAAGGGTAAGCAATCACTGTTCTCTTAAAATATTTTGCAACATTTTGAATGTAGAAAGAATAATTCCACAGAATGTTTACAAGCTCAATATTAATTAGTTGCCTCCTTGAAGAAAATATCTGACACTACTGGTTATATTACCTATAAAATTACATTTGATGAAATGAATGCCTGTTCCAAGATGGTCACTTTATTAAAGGAAATTATGCAAATTGTCACCCATAATCACTGTCTACAATTGAAAAACAAGATGACACTATAACAGGCATAGTGTGTCTTTTATCCTATGAAAAGGAACTGCGACTTTTGATATGGTAAATTTATAATTTGTTGAGCCCCACGTTTGGGAGCCAATTTGTGACCGTATTACTTCAAATGTTATATTTATATTTAACATTTTTGTAGCCCCACGTTGTGGTAGCCAATTTGAAGTGGTATACTTGTAATCTTATTTATTTTGTTGAGCCCCACGTTGTGGTAGCCAATTTGCGATGGTAAATTTATAATGTTATTTGTGTATGTGTTTACTCTGCGTGGTGAAGCCATTTTGTGACGTGATTCTTTATAATGTTTGTTAGTTCCATCTGGTGTTAGCAATTTGCGGCAGTATTAGTGTTTGTTTGAAAGAATGCTACTGTTATTTTATTTAATTTTTGTTCACTGTCCTCCGGCTAGCTATGATCTTTTTGGTCGAGCACATCTCTTTATACAGGTTGTGTAAACGGAAAGGAATCTTTTATCCAAAGATAACACTAATGAAAGAATTTGTTTTACACTTTTTATTGTCGAACACATTCACTATCACATTTACACATTGATCTTGACACTCGCCAAACTGAAACTGTTATAACAACTTCTTACTGATCACTTTTAATTCACGTACTTCAACCTTTTGTATAATTAACTTTACAACACTTGAGAATTTTCCTAACTCTGCTACGCGTAACTTGCGAATCGATAGCCAACGTATACTTTACAAATATTTCTGCTGGACTGAGGGCGACGTGTAGCATACAAATATTTTCGACGAACTGACGGACTGAAGGCGATGTGTAGCATACAAATATTTTCGGTGAACTGACGTGAAGACGACGTGTAGTGTACAAAGATTTCCGATGAACTGACGGACTGAAGGCGACGTGTATCATACAAATATTTTCGACGAACTGACGGGGTCTATCTCTAACCTAGCCCTTTTTATACTCCTACACCCCGATATGCCTAAAGATTATAACTGAATTGCTACTGGCTAATAAAACGCGCCAACATTAGCGTCTATTTTTATATCCAATGAAAATTATGAATACATATGTTTTAGGAATAATGTTCCAGCAAATTCTAAAGGAAAACGCGCCAACATTACGTAACTTCCTCGTCTCTAATAATGATAAACAGCTCACCCCCTTGCTGCATTATTGCACGCTATTATTGTCAGTTTCAGTAAGGCCATATAAACTTACTTCTCAACAATAATTACAATCAACAAACATCTCAAATCAATGTCACATAAAAATGCATATTCATATTATAATCATTCTTTACATTTAAATAATTTGTGATACAAATTACCGCATCACTTTTCGCAACATACTGTAACAATTGTTCAGTCCACTGTAGGGATGTGTCAAACAGTTATTTTCAGGTAACGGTTATAACTGTTGCAGTTACAGTGCATTAACAGTTACATGTAATGGTTACCAGTAATGATTAAGTTATTTGTTTTCATGGTTATCACATTCACAGTTACTTTACATTAATGGTTACTAGTAATGATTAGCTGTAACTATGTTTCCATATGAATAATGTCGATACGCACTTACTTTGTTATTTGATGCAATCTAAAAAGAAGTTTCTCTAGCTGTGTCAACACTTTTGATTACAGAGGTTTATAATTGCAAAATACATTTGCTTCTACAGTCCTGTGCATGCATACACACAAGATGTATTCCTCCGCATTGCCTTCTCCCTATTGTCTTAGCCATTCACACCATAAGTGTGCCTTTCTGAGCATGTGCAGATGGGAACAGCTGTGAGTAAATGGAAATATTACGTTCATGCAAATCGAGGTCAGAAGCATGTAGTTGTACAGCATTAATAAATACAATTGATGTTAGATTAAAAACATGGTAATGACATTTTGAAAGATGATGTTGCTAAAGAAGAGAAACATTAATGCCCAAACACACATTATTGTTTAACATCACAAAAGATGCAGATAACCTCAGTTGATTACATGTATGTAGCAAAGCGGATAATTAGTAGACATCTTTCTCGCCAGATGGTACATTAGATTAACAATAGCACTCATGATCTTTTGCAGAGGAGATTGATACTGATAACGAGTTGAGGTAATTAGTTCCCAGTAAGTGATAACAATGCACATGCAGCAAATGATGTCATCCAGACTCAGTAACCATCCCTGTTACTTTAGTAACCATTAACAGGATAACTAAAGTTTAGTTACTATCTTCATTACTTTGGTAACCATTATTGGTTAGTTAGTTACTTTTGTAACTGTTAATGGGTAACTAGTTACTGTCTGTCTCCAATACTTCTGTAACCATCACATTAAGGTAATAACAGCTATATTATTTTGCCCAGCCCCAGTATACTGTATAAAGAACATTTAACAAAGATTGCTTAGGTTTGTAATGAGTGCACCTGTGTTTTGCAAGAAACCAATAAACCAATAAGTGCAGAACTAAAAGCACTCTTTCACAGTTGTATTCAGCTATACTAATCAATAGGATTTTAAAACTCTGCATTTTTGTGCTGCTCCTTGCTTTAGCACATTGTTTTACAACAGTGGAAGACAGCTTTGTCTCCTGATGCTGTTTGTGGAGGAAGTGCATGGCAGTGCGTGACAGGCCAGACTGCATGATAGTGGGGATGAGTAGAGTACACTAGTGGCTAGGCAGCAGACAACAGGACTGATTCAATTGTACTCACAACATTACAATGGCTAATAGCTCGACAGCAGAGGCAACCTGTTTTACTGTAGGTATGGGAAAATTTATTTTTATTTATGCAATGTGGAGAAAGTGCAAAGTGTCTAGTGCATGATAAAGAACTACAATATATTAAGAAGTTTAATTTATAACAGCATTATTCTTTGTATCATGGAAATGAATATGACAGATTTCAGGTAGTGGAACATGATATACTGCTAACAGAATTGAAGGAAAGGGCTGATATTGAGGATTGCCAAAACAGCAAATCCTCTGTTCATTTCAGCTATAGAATAGCTCTACATATAGCAAGAAAACTGCATCCATTTAGAGAAGGGGATTTTGGTTAAGAAGTCATTGTAATGTCTGCAGAGGAAAAATGTTAATAGTTGGTGAAAAATTTTGAAAAGTAAGTTTTTCTCCAACTATATGCATCATATTCAGGACATGGGTATAGATGTGCAGAAATAATTCAGTGATATGGCTCTTAAATTTATGAATTACTCATTAGCTGTCCATGAGAGTTGCGACATATCAGATTTTGCACAACTAGCAATTTTGATTGAGGAAGTGGATGACAAGTTGAATATTAAAGAATTATTAGATTTACTTCCTCTTAAGCATACCACTATGGGAGTGGACATATTTAAAGATATTGAGGGAGCCATTGAAAACACTAGCTTGAGTTGAATGAAACTTGTGTCTGTGTTAACAGATGGAGTGCCATCTATGGTGGTAGCCAATGTTGGACTAATAATCCGGAAGAAGGAAAAACTGAAACTGCTTCCTGATGCAACATTATGATTTGATTTCAGTACACTGTACTCTCCAACATGAGAATCTGTGCGCGAAGAACATTAAGGTAAAAAATGTGATGGAGACACTGGTAAAAGTCACAAATTCCATCTCATTCACAGGCTTTAGACATTGACAATTTAAATAATTTCTTGCAGAATGTGATAGTATGGTGATATCCCTTATCACAGTAATGTACAATGTAAGGAGAGATAAGGTTTCTTTCAATTGAGAGAAGAAATAGCACCATTCATGACTAGCTTGTCAGCCTGTTCCTGAATTGCAAGATAAAAACCTGGGTATCTGACCCAGTCTTTCTTGCTGACCTCACAGGACATTTAAACTAAATGACTTACTTCTGTCACTTCAAGGCAAGAGCATCATCACAGATATAGGTTATAGAGTAAAGTCTTTTAAATTGGCTTTAGCTGTGAGGGTGTGACAACCTTTGGTTGGAAATATGGAGCATTTCTCGAAGTTAATGCAATTACATGAATCTGTATCAGTTCTGCAAAACCTTCTTCTCCAGTTTTAATCGAAGTTTCAGAATGTGGAAGAATTTCTCCAGTATTTAAACAGTTTGCTCCCTCATATTCAGTTAATGTCAAAGACATTTCTAGCCGGTGTAAAATGGAACTTTATAAATTTATAATGTGTGGATCTGTTAAAGGACAAATACGGACATAAAGTGGACTCGGGCAACTTTATAAATTTCTCCGAAACCAGATTCATGAGACTTGATGCACTTGTTGCTCAAATGTTATGTATTTTTGGATTAACATATGTAGCCAACAATTTTTTTACTAATGAAATGTGCAGAACTTAAATCAAGAAGTGCATTATCAGATCACAACCTAAAATGCAGCCTTGGCGTAAATATATACCGTGCAGTCATTTTAAGGTGAGGTCGCAGACCAGGTATATGCATAGCAGGCTGTACTGCGGTGACCTTGGTACTTCTCCGATGCGCAACTGGTGGCACATGATGCATTCAAGGTTATCTTTATCAGCTGTATCTGCTGTGTCCGTGCTGTAAAGAGAGATGACATTGTGCATCTCAAATGCAAAAGTTTCTTCAAGACATCTGTGTTGTGTGTGATTTGCTTAAGAGTGTTAATGTCTTGTTATTAGGCCACTGCAATGCCTGATGACAAATTCACGCTTGAACAACGAATTTTTATGTATGATACATACGTAAAAACCAAATCATGTGGACAGGTGTGTAGACAATTTCAGGAGAAATTTCCTGGTATTCCAGTTCCAAGTAGAGAAACTGTCAGCTGTCTGGTTAATAAGTTTAGGACAATGGGAATACTAAACTTAAGAAGTGAAAATTAAATGTTCTAACGGAGGAAAAAGTCATGAAATTGGTGCATCTATTTGTGGGAAACCCTAAAAAAAAGTTCATAGGAACAATCCTCACACGATAGATGAATTTTAACGACAATATAAAAACAGAAATTATTAACATTATGCAAAAACTTGTGCATGTGAATGGAAATTTCTTTCGTAGATGTCAGGAATGTCTTCATGCAGATGGACACCACTTCCAATGCCACTTATGACAAGGTTAGTACTCACTACAGTGCATGTTACTACCACTTACAGAACAAAAAAACCCCAGTGTAATACACAGTGTGCAGAGCATGCATACACGTGATCCATAGCCTCACCATAAAACAATCACACTGTAAATTAAATATGTACCATAGTAGTTAAAGAGCATCCATAAATAAAACTCAATTTAATTTAATTTTGGATTAAATACTGTTCAGACATTACATCCCAATATTGATGAACTTATTAAAGAAAAGGACAGAAAATCAGCATTAGTAATCTCACTAGAGGTTTTGATTTATCTAGAGAAAATAAAAACTCGAGTGGGATTTAATTGATTATCTCAAATTAAAAGAAAGTATATAAAGCTTACAAGAAATAAATACAATAAAATATTAAGTTACTAAATTAATTGAGCAAACTGCTTACATGTACTGTTTCTGTTTCTCTTTGTGCTGTTTGGCATCTTGCTGTTTTGATGAAGCTAACTTTTAATATATATGCAGAAAACAAATGATGGTCACAAACAAATTAGCAGATGCTAGAGAGGTAATAAAAACACACAAATGTTAGGGAGGTGATAAAAATTGGAATAAGTAGCCATTGATTGGTTGAAACACATCATTTCATAGTGTCTTTTTGGTCAAAAGTAGTGTGATGTAAGGGTGCAATAGCCACTGTAATCTTGTATCATCTAAGTTGCATATGAATTTGCATAATAATTAATTCTTCAATTACTATTTTCTTAGTTTTATTGTGCTAAATTAAATTAACAAAGGCCGTAGATTTTGTTGCACACCAATTTTTCTCACAATATATAGAAATAAAAGAAGTATTTATAACATATAAAACTATTGTGGTGTAATTAATCAATAAATTATCAAGAAGATCAACTCTTGTTTCATTAACTCCAAAACATGTTATATAGGTCCTAACACCTAAACCTCTGCTGCCTACAATACTAATGCCCCCCTCTTCTCCCCTGTTCACTGGTGCCTGCATTCTACATATTCCTCGCAGAAGTCTACCCGTGAAGCCAGAGTCGAGTGCATTGACGTTGCAGAGCAACTTCCTGTCCTCACCTGTTTTAGAATATAAATACTTTTCTAATTGAAATGAAGACTTCTTTGAAAATAGATGCATTCTGTAATGTACATTAAAATAAAGATATTAATTAAAAATAAACTGCTAGAAACTATCTAACAAGGGAGAAATCATGAGTCAATGGCTCAAGTCATCCTGGGTGAAAATGGCATTAAAATGCAGTGTTTGGTTCAGAAAGCACTAATTCCAGCAAGATGAATGGAATAGAATGAATGCACTCTTGTTGAAGATTCTGTTTACCTGACGCTTTGTACACATGTTGAAAGCTGTGTTCTGCATAAATAGCTCTCTGTATACAAGCAGGTGCTGATGCTAACCAATATCAGGCATTTTGCTCTAATGCATTGTCAGCAATATCACATCATAATGAATGAAAACAAATTTTTTCATTTGTATATATGAGATAAGGAGTTGTGCCGCGATAGCGTTAACTAATGAATGACTCCAAATTTACATGGAGAAGGAAATATCCATTGCAGGCATAGCAATTCTTAAGCAGTTGGTTCATGTTATCTGCACTCAACCATTATATCAATACACAGAATGTAAACGACCAAGACCATGAGTCATTGACAGACAAGTAAATATAGTTGGATGAGTGCTGTCTACCAACAGACTATACAAGGGATGTAGATGGTTTGTTACGTGTGATGTCACTGCATTAAGTCCAGTAAGTAAGTTTATTACTGTCAATAGATTCATACAGAATATCTGACATTGTCATGAGCTAATTACAGTATTTACAATGATTAACATTACAACATTTACAATGATTAAGGAGTAGATAGATTTACAGTTCATCAATATTATACAAACATTTGTGAATGAGAACTTCTTTAGATCTCTTTTAAAACAATTCTTTTTACTAGATTAATTTCTAAAGGAGTTTATTATAAAGTATACTACCTACAACATAAGGATCAGTATTGACTTTCTTTTTATTCACAGCTACTCTATGAAAATCCATACTCTGTCTGGTGTTATGCTGATGTACATCACAATTTGTTAGTATGCCTTTAGAGCTATTTATAGTTAAGAGTATTGTTTGATAAGCATATAATGAAACAGGAGTTAGAATGTTTTCTTTAATAAATAAGTTTCTACATGTTTCTAATCTTTTAATATTGAACATAATTCTTATACAGAGTCCAATAACAGTTCAACTACATTTCATCCTGTCTTTAATGCTTAGAAATTCCTATACCTGAATATAATAATGATGAAGTGAATAAAAATGCAGGAAACATATCTTTTTGAAAACATAATGTTAGCAAGAAGATGGAATTGACATACAACTTTAATGCCTTAGAGTTTTGTATGTCCTCTTCGAAACAGGGAATTAAGTGTAAGGGTGTAACAGAGATCTGGCTCTTAACATTCTAAAGCAGGGTCAATGATGCAAGAAAATGGAATGCTAACGGTCTGTTAGAGGGATGTGTAAGAATTGGAGAAATAGGGCAGAGCTGCTGCTTTATGTGAAAGTCATGGATAAACAGTATGCATTTTGCAATAAACTAAGCTGTCAACATTTCATAAACATTATCCTTTCTAAGAGTGAAAGCAGTGTTGTTTACTTCACTCATATGACAGGTGGGACATGCTTCAGTGGTTCCAAGTTGCCAAATATTGCTTTCTGGCAAAATGATTGGAGATTGACCAATAATTACGAAGAATTTTTTGTTTCTTTCAATGGCACCTATTAATGGATTAAAGGTGGACATATACACCCCTTTTCACCCTGTATGTGTGCAAATTGGAATGACCCCAAATTCCTTCTTAACTTCCATCTTGCTTTGGGGGGAGGAAGGTGCATGCATACTTGTGTGAATCTTATCTTTTAGAAATTACCAAAATGCATTGGATGAGTGCAGTGCACTAAATAAAATATGATATTGGATATTAATTTTTCAGACACATCATCACTAGGGCTCGGATTTGTAGGTGGAATAAACCTTCATTTTAGGTTTCCTATATGCTTAAAATAGGTTTTTTTTAGGGGTTGCTTGATTAAAATAGTTTTTTTTTTTTTTTTTTTTTTTTGCTTCGCGGATCAATACAGGCATCAATAATTTTGCTTTTCTAGTATTTAGTTGTAAGATTTATATTTTGGCTTGCAGTAGATAGTTACATACATTCTCAAATTTTTTGGCATAGACAATTACCTAGTATCACGTAACACATTCTTGTATGAAGAAAAGGTTCTTTAAACGGAACATGATGTCATCGGAGCACAGAACATAGATGCCAGTGCAGCAGGTTCTAGGGGTAGTTTTCCTGTATACTTTTCTCTCTGCAATATTGAATCGATTTATATATGTTCAAAACCAGGATTTTGTTGAGGAATCTTCTGCAACTTCAAAGAACGTGCAACTCCTACTGGCCCAGGTATTTCTTTACTGGAAACATTGCCAATGATATCTAGAGCATCTTTCAGTGGCAAGGTTGTATTTTCCAACTGGAGAATAGCTTCTGGTTTATAACTCGGCATAGTAAATGGCAGCAGACAGCCAAGTTCCCCAGCGGGTAAGTATCGGCCCAGGTGTAAGAGGTTGCCGGTACTCTCTCTTTGAACAATTGTATATGTGTTGGGGCTTTTAAGAAAACCTTCTTGACCGAAGATATCAGGTTGTTCACGTCATTGAAGCGGCTTCTAATTTCTGAGGGCCAAGCACATAGCCTGTAGCATGGTCGGGTGGAAGGACTGTAGAACCCCCCCTCCGACCCTGTCTGTCACTAACAAAAGTGAAGTGTGGATCTGCAGCAATCCATTTTTTCAATAAACGTGATTTAAGCATTGTTTCACTATACAACAATTACATTAGAAAAATAATTTCGGTGTACTTTGTTGTACTCTCAGTGAATGAGAGTAGGTTATGCAGGTTACGCTCCTCTTGACCTTCTATCAGTTGCATCCAGGTCACTTGTGCTGCGTAAAAGCAGTAACTTCATTTTGAAAAAGGAAAAATAGTTATTTAGGTTATTTTAGGTGCCAACCCCTCATTTAGGTTTTTTTAGGTGTAATTTAATATTCTGCTCCAGGAAGTGTGAAACGAATACATATCTTGAAATATGTTAATTAAATAGCGAGGAAAAATATAGGTTAAAACCTAAAAATCAGGGCCCTAATCATCACTAACAACACTTGGAAGCCAACAGAATTTTCGTTTTAGTCTGTATCTATCAATCAACAGTTTAGAATTATATCCTATACCCAAAATTGTTCATGACTTGCCATTGGCTTTAAGCAAATAGACTTTTTATAATGATGCAAATAAACTAAGATCAAGATGTGTCTAGTACATAGTTATCAAGAATGTAGATAAAGGTCCATGAAACATGTTTTGCCAAACAATTCGGAATGTCAAGTTTCAAGAGCACGTGCAAGAACTCAAAGTTATAATAACTAAATTATTTACATTTATTTAACATAAAATGCTGTGTATTTTTAGTACATGGTTGATCTTGACATTGCACACGTAAATAGCTCGGAAAATCAGCATTTGAAATGTATGAAATTAGGCTTCAAACAACACAGTTGCTGACAATGAACATTACAACTAAACAAGTTTTTGCTATATTTAAATGTGCTTTGCTAACTACTGCATAACATATGATACAGCCGCTACATCTCAAACACAGTAAACAGATCATCTGAAAGTCATGAAGTAGTGAGTTTGCCTTTAGATAAGTACAAAACTACATAAAATCTTGTTTAAAATTAATCCCTTTTCTCTTTGGTTTTTCTTTACAGCAAAAAAGCTGCTTAAATTTTACAGATTAAAACCAAAGATTTTATAGACAATTCTGCATAATTTAACTTTGTTATAATGCTTCCAACCCCATGGCAATACTTTTTTTTTTGAGCAACCATAAAAAAAATTCCCTCTGATGTGAAAATTTTAATTTTTTAACATCATTGAATATGTTGCAATTACTGGTTGTAAGAGATAAATTTCAAAATCCACACTTTCAGGAACTTGGAGAATTACCAATCTCCATCTTGAAGTTAATCAACTCAACACCTATTATTAAAAACAATTTGTATACTTTAACACCTTAACAACCTTTATTTGCATAAAAGGAGTTTAACACTCAAAGATATCCCTACCTACTTTCTGCTCTTCTATAAACCTTTTCTTTCTTTGAACTGCAAAACTGGGTACAACAAGAGTGATGGTGTAAAATTGCCAAGTGGAACTCTTGTTCTATATGTGAAAAATTACAAATTCTTAATAAGTATGTGAAACAAATTATGTTTGCATTTTGCACTGAAGCTATTGAACAATAAAATGTTATAACAAGAAGTTATTTCCTGGCTAAGAAGCTGTGGTTTATTGGAAGTTTCCTGTCCAGATGTTTTATCCACAACTGTGGTAGATATCTTCAGTGGTGCAGTCAAATTCTCCTCAGCAAAGGTTCAGCCATGAATGGTCCATTAACTGGAAGAGCCATGATATTTATGCTGGAGCTGCTCTTCCATGATTGGCTCAGGGCCAATGGTAGAGACTTAGCTGCTCCAGTGTCGCTGCTTGTCCCTGATTGGTTCACATAATTTTTCCCTGTTTGTGCTTGGTAAATAAATGCAATTACTGGGTGCTAAGTTCTTCTTTCCTGTTGAAATTGTTTGGATGTCTACTGCAGTTGTGGACAAACTTCTGGAAAGGAAACTTCCAGTAGATCATGGCTGCTTAGCCTGGAAGTAAACTTCTAGATATAATTCTGGCTCTGGCCATGAAAGCCTACACTTACGCACAATAAAATATTACTTATGAAATAGCATCAAAATTGTCTTCCCCATCTCATAAATAATTTCCCATTTATAGTAGCGGTTTATTAGGCACTTAAGCTAATGATATATTGTTTTCTTGAAATCTACAGATGCAATCCTCCCTTAAATAATTATGCCTCATTCAATAAATCTAAGAATTAAAACTCAAATTAAGTTTTACTTATGGATGCTCTTTAACTACTCTGGTTTTTAGCGTCCCATTCTTTATTGGGCATTAAAGACCGGAACTTTTGCTCAGAGGCCCCTCTATCAGGCATGAGGTTCTTTTATGTGCCATAAATCTATGACACGGTACCACTGGCCTTACTTCTCTTCCAAAAGAAGCCATGTTAAGGATTTTTACACTAAAAAAAAAAAAATCCATTGCCCTCTGCAGGGTTTGAACCCGCCACCTCAGGAACTAGGGGCTAGCATGGTACTACTAGATCACGGAGGACAACAACAATTAAAACTGTTAAACTGCTTTGATGTGTGTGCTGAATGTTGAGGAAAATGCAAAGGAGAAAACCTACCATACTGAATTAGTATTCTGAGTATTTATAGACCACTTTGACCAAAACCATCATAAGCAGTGACATAGAAAAATGCTCTGGAGATTAATTATGCATTATGTGATCAGAAGAAATATCATTAGTCATCTATTCTGGTTCTTGTACACAATAAAAAAACTCTGTAATTATTCTCAGTGGTATGAAAATTAAGGTAATAAAAATTACACTATTCCTTATATATGTTTTCCTTTTGTACATTTCTGATATGCATGCCACTACATATCCTCAAGTATTCCTCCCCGCAGCAGTTATTGACAAAATACTGCATTTTCTCCCTCATCCCAGGCAATTAAATATAAGAATCCAAAAGTCCAAAAGTAAAAATTAAAAAACATAAAAAAGATAATGTATTGTTTATAAATTTTGTTATTATATATTTGCCCTTCACCATTGTAGTTCCCATGTCACCAAGAGATTTCACGTTGACACAAATGATTTAATTTCAAAGCAACTCTCAAGCACTAAACGGCATGGTATAGGTTTGGAAAAATGGAGAAAAGTTAAAAATGTTGTATTTATGAAGGAGCAAATAAAAATGCTATAAAACATTCTCTGATTAAAAGCATCTAGAAGTAATAAGTGTAGTAATGGTCAGAAATATCAAATGGGGATACATCAATTGCGTGCACAGTTAATTCATCCAGTTAATAAATTTCTCCAACCACCTGTGATAGAAGCATAATTACATGTTCGGTACTAACCCATTGCTTGTTGATGGCAATTGTACCTAGCGCTGAGAGACCCAGTCTTGTTTCATGTCCTATGAAAATAAAAAGGGGTCAAAATAATATATGGGGAACATGAACTGCTATCAATAGGGTTCATTTACATAAATTCACATGTGCTAAGTTCTTATTAAGACCTTAAAGCATTTCAAAGGGGGGAAAAAAAAAGAAACAAGATTCCTTTTATCAGTATGTGTATAATAGACACATTTGAACTACATGCTACATAAAACATGCATTTACAGAGCAGAGCAGAGCAGTACAACAATATTTTAAGTTGAAAAATAAGCATAATGCAGTTTAATGTCAAAAATAAGCAACAAAATAACATTAAAAATCCTCCCTCAGAGATTGTAACTTAAGTGCTTCAGTTAATGCTGCAATATTTGTGGTGTAAGGAACTATACTGCAGAAATACATCATGTGTATGTGGACACAAGATATGACATTTTAATTATGAGAGAGCAAATCACAATATTGTTTGACTATGAAGGAATATACTGAATATAAAAGGATACAGATAAACAGAGATCTCAGGAAGTGCAATGAAAGGGTTTGAAGACTTTTCCTCTCTCCTTCATGGAGTTGTAGAAGAATGCTTTGAGAAACAAACATGCTGAATAACAATGTGCTTTCCCTTACAAGTAGGTAAGATAGTTCATGCTGCCCCACAGAAGAATGCATGCTGAATTACCAAAGACAGCCAAATGTATTGCTTCATTACAGGAATTATAGTAAAAAGAAATTGCCAGAGGTATTTAATTTCCAAGGCAGTTAATCTGAATATTTGCAATGAAATTAAAGCAATTAAAACTCAAATGTGCTTGTTGTAACTTTGAACGAAAAAAACAAAAGAAAATAAAAGCTTTTGCTTACAGATATGCTTATACATACTTAAATTATAAAACCAATTACATATAACTACAAAAAATAAAAGGTTTACATGCATTCGTGAAAACAAATAGAAGCAAAATTGGCATTATATTTAGCAGTTTAAGGAAATATAATTAAAAAAGCAATAACTTTTAATAAAAGAGACTTAACTACTGACAATGTTTTCATTTGCATTCAATAAAAGGAAAAAAAGGGGGCAATGACAAAATTAGTAATTTACACAGCATGCAATACCACAACTGTCTGGAGTGCGTGTGAGATCAGTCTTTCAAGTTGCTACTACAATATGTTAACTATACCAAAAATTATGATTTATACAAAACGATCATTCTAAACTGTGACGAAAAGAGTTACTTAAGGAAGAGAGAGAAGATGATAAATGTGCATCAGCTGGTATTCTATTTTATGCTTCAATAAGACTTTTCTTAACTGTTGAATACATGAATTATAATGCAATAAAATGTACAGAAAATTTTTCTTTCTGTGGAATAAGCTTTTAAAGATAAAAAATGATATAACAGTATTTCATGTTTCTCTGTGCCCAGATTCATCTCTTAACCCATTTGAGTCTTATGACTAAGCTATACTCGCATAAGGTAACAGGTGTGCCGGCCAACTATATATATTTGCATGTTTAACTAAAAGGTGGCATTCAAAGAATCTTTAGAAGCCTAATTAACAGAAAAACTAAGGTTTTGGTATCATGAGAGCAAATAAGGATATGTCACCTGATATATCTCATAATGAAGTGAAACTGACATGAAATGAATGTGCTGTGTGTGAAATGGAAGGACAAAAAGTATTTTTTTCAATCTGCTAGACATCTGCATATTTAATTGTTTCATTGTGTTTCATAAGATGACTGCTATGTAGAAGACCAATGTTCACTCATCAGCTGCTTCAAAGTATAACACTACCATAGTTCAATGTTAGAGGTCAACATTCAGCTTAGGATACCCCACTGAGACCGCAAGTTAAAACATATGCTCCTTTTCCAATGCACATTCCACCTACAAACAAAGAAAACAAATGGAACTAAAATATGTGTTGTACGCTCAGTAGAGAGCAAAATAGTGAAAGTGCTTGGCAATGCAAAAAGTGTTGTTGCCCTTCATTTGGAGAACTGTTTTGAGATCTACCACGCCAACAATCATATTAGGCCATCAAAACTGTGAGTCAATGCCTCCAGTATCATCCATACAAAATTTCAGAAAAGAAACTGCAGTGGCTGATTATAAATGGATTTTTAAACTCTACATGCACTCACACAATTGAACAGGGATTTAAAACAGATTTCTGAGGTAGCCATGAGGGCATTTAAATAAGATGTCAATAGATTAAGCAGGTAATATCTAAGACTCCTTCCAGCTGTACTGTTTGTGCTTGATGGTTATAAGGATCTGCAACTTCTTAACATTCACACCCTAACACTCAACCAAGCAGGCTGATCTAAATAGCAATGAAAAAGTGTCTTCTACATTTGCAACTGTTTTCACAGAGCAGAGGTATCTGATAAAACCAAAGCTACGCCCATTTATGTATATCCTAACATAATTAAGTATTTGAAAGTAACAAGAAAATAAAGAACTACTGCACAATAACTTCACATTTATATAAGATATAGTTTTAAGGTAAAGTTAATTTGTTTTGAAACTGCCCATTTGATGTATGGATTAGCAGATGGCAATGGCGCTTGCACTCAACTTTTGTACCAGGAGAGATTTCCAGGACGAAGGTGCCCCAACAGGAAAACGTTTGAAGCCATTGATTGTCATCTTAGGGAACATTGGGCATTTCAGCCTGATACTTTCAACCGGGGTAGGCCTAGAAGGACGAGGACACCGCGACGGGAGGCAGCAATTCTTCAGGCAGTTGACGATGACCATAGTGTCAGTACAAGACAAGTAGCTGCAACAATGAATGCTGACCATATGACTGTCTGGCGAGTGTTACACAAGGTCCGGCTGTATCCATACCATTTACAGCGTGTCCAGGAACTATCAGCAGCTGATTTTCCTGCACGCGTATGCTTCTGTGAATGGTTTATGCAACAGTGTCAACCCTAATTTTAGTGCAATGGTGCTGTACACAGATGAGGCATCATTTCAACAAGATCAGATTGTAAATTACCACAGTCGGCATGTATGGGCTGACGTCAATTCTCATACAACTGTTGAAGCAAGTCATCAACAATGATTTTCTATCAATGTTTGGTAGGGTCTCATGTTCTTCCACCCAGGCTCAACGGACAGTTACCATAATTTCCTACATGATCTGTTAGCAGATGTGCCTTTAGCTGTGTGACAAAACATGTACTTCATGCACGATGAGCACCTCCTCTTTTTTGTGTTAATGTCTGTCAGCTTCTAAATAACAGATTCGGTGACAGATGGATAGGTAGAGTTGGACCAATTGCCTGGCCTCCATGCTCTCCGGACCTAAACCAACTGGACTTTTATTTGTGAGGGCATTTGAAAACTCTTGTGTATCGAACCCCAGTACCAGATGTTCAGTCTCTGTGCCCATATTATGGAAGGCTGCGGAACCATACGCAATACTCCAGGGATACATCAGCGCATCCAGGATTCACTACATGGCGGGTTGATGCATGTATTAATGCTCATGGAAGGCATATTGAACATCCCCTGTGAGAAACAGTTGCATGTGGTATGCTGGTACGTTCTATTCTTGTGTGTTTCCCATGATTAATAAGTTGTAACATGGTAATAGTGTTTTTTTTTTTTGAGTTTTATTTATCGATGCTCTTTAACTACTATGGTCCTTAGTGTCCCATTCTATATTGGGCGTGAAAGACTGGAAATTTTGCTCAGAGGCCTCTTTATCAGGCTTTAGGTTCTTTTACGTGCTGTAAATCTATGGCACAGGACCACCGGCTTTACTTCCCTTCCGAAGGAAGCCATGCTAAGGATTTTTAACACCCGAAAAGAATCCATTGCCCTCCGCCGGGTTTGAACCCGTGACTTCGGGAACTAGAAGCTAGCATGGTAACTACTACACCACGGAGGACGACTGGTAACAGTGTTTCCAGACCCATGTTCATATAAGATAATTTCTTTGTCTACATGTGAGGAATGTGTCCTTCAATTTGTGCCGTACATTTTCGTTACACTCTGTATTTGCATACTACTTTAAGTATTAGTCAGCAAACTTACTGGCTATCACTATAGTTCCACTGCTGTTTCTTGTTTACCTAAAGTTAGCACTTCTTTCACACAATGGCAGAAGCTGACATTTAAATATACAAAGTTGCCAAACATTTCATGTGGATCTCAATTTATATACATATTAATATAATCATGAAGCTACCATTATTTTTTTATTACGGGCATTTCCCTGTGAAAGTAGCTTATTTATGATAAACATATCCTGTGAAAGAAGCCAGTTCTGATAAAAGCTCACTGTACCTATTCATGATAAAAACAATCACTTTTAGCTATAAGCAGTGCTCCTACGGAAAAAACAATCATAGAGTTGCAGATATTGGGATTAAAGTCATTAGACTTTAATAGCATTTGGTGAAATTAAGTCAGTTTAAATTGAATAGTACTCAGAACAAGGTTGTAACCCTTGAGGCAGTATTTTTAACACAAATGATTTCAGTCTAGTTATATAATATATAAATTAAATAACAGCCCGCCTTAAAGCAATATGTGTATAAATAACATATAAAATGTATGTAACAGTCTTTGTATTAATGTTTATATTATTGTATACATCTATAATAATGTTATGTGAATGTATTACATAATTTAATAATGTAGGAGCTGTGAGAATATAGGTCAAAAGTTGCTAACAATGAGGTAACCTTGAGGCAATAATGAATTGGAAAGTTTAATAATGCTACTAGTAATTCTTGGAGCAACAATAATGTAATTTTTGAGACAGTTTATAAATAGCCAATCAACAACCAGAAAAACCTTAAGTTAAATAAAAGTATTCTATTGGAGTAGGATTAGCCAATCAGAAACTGAAATAGAGCAAATTGTAGAAATTCAGAAGTCAGTTGCTTGTAGACAGCGTTCCTAAATGGACGCGAGATGCGCCCTCGAGAAGTTTAATATGTATTCAGTATGAGACAAAAATTCATTACGGCGAATATTATAAAGTTTACATGCTAAAAAGTGCAAGTAATTAATAAATAATCTCACAGCTCTCTATATAAGTGAAGTGTTATTTAATCGTATGAAGGATTAATAAATGGAGTGAAGTAAAAGTTATAATTTGTGTAAGCCTACATTCTTTAGCCGCACCACCGCCTGCAAAGAGAAACATGTCTCTACAAAGTACTGACGCAGCCGAGGCAAACATAAATATATATAATATTTAAAGAAAACATTAAAACACAAAGTTGAAAGTAAAGTTGGGGTGAAGGCCACCGGAAAGTAAACTAGGGGCAAAGGCCACCAGAAAGTAAAGTTGGGGTGAAGACCACCGGAAAGTTACCATTGGGGCAAAGGCCACCGGAGACTTTGTACCATACGTGGTGCCGTTACTTCATCAAGTTTGGCTCCCCAACAACGGAAATACAATATAACTCCTCCTAAAATTAAATTTCTTCACCCTCATTGTTTCCAAAGTTGAATTTTGCATTGAAGAAGGTTGTTAATGGTGTTTGGGATAAGGTAGAGATATTAGAAATTTCAGAGGGAATTGTTAGAACACATCCAAATATCTCTGCCGTGTCCCAAGCAGCACTAACAACCTTCTTCCATATTATAAAGACTAACTTTGGAAGAAATGAAGGTTACAACCTTGTTCTGGGCAGCTATTCAATTGTTGAAACTTAAAACTTAGTTTAGGAGTAAATAAATCAGCAACAGCAGATTTAATTTACCCCATTCATTTTCAATATCCAAGCTTAGGAAGTCATTTACCTACAGACAACATGGTCATAACACTATGGTTGAGCCCTATTTGGTTAACAATGGTTATCAAGATTAAATGGAGCTAAATTAATAAAAGATAACTAAGAGGGGTAAGGTGCAGTATATGCATTTCTGTGGTATAAGCTTATATTTAATATTTCTTTTTTTTCAGTACCTTTATCTTCAAAACCTAATTGAATTGCCTGCATGATGTTCCACAAGGTTCTATTCTGGGTCCCTACCAAAACTTAAGCTGTGCATGTTTTGCAGTCATATCATTAATTCATTTTACAAATAAAAGCATCCTAAAAATAGTATATTATGCTTACTTTCATTCAATTATGACTTATGGAATAATGTTCTGGGATAATTCAGTAGATGCTAAAAAAATTTCTTCTGCTAAAAAAGATAATAATGGCAGTTGTAAAACAATCAGCTCATTGTAAACTACTATTCAAAAATTTTGGATTTTTACTATTAGCCTGTGAGTATATTCTAGCTGTACTTTTAATTACAGTCAAACACTCAGAAGTGTTCATAAAAAATTCAGATATATACAACAAACAAACCAGACACAGGCCACGCAATAACCTACAGATATACCAAAAAGAAGTTTACTACAGTGGCATAGTGTTATTTAATTCACTTCCATCATATATAAAGGAACTGAAAACTAATAAAAATAAATTCAAGTTAACAGTAGAAAGATACCTTATCACTCACAACCTTTATACAGAGGAGGATTTCATTCATACAGAAAATAACTGTACTACTAATTTTACCCCAGAAATTAATGCAGTTTTGTAAATATTTTGAATGTGAATAACATTGATTTGCAGTTTTTAGCTCTAACATACCCTACATAAGTGTTAGAATTTATTTTCCAAATGTGCACAATGTAATTATGTAGTTTTGACGTAATCTACATCCTAGACTAGACTAGCTCTCTCTTAAACTGGCCTAACTCACTATAGGATCTACAGATTGTTATGATATAAACATATTTGCGAGGGTTGTTCAAATATAAACCAACCTGTCCTCCCCATGGCCATTGAACGCCTGGGAGGGAGATGGGATTTTCCATAGTGGCAGAGTGAGAGATAGTGCCCCCACCACAAAGTCTTTCAAGCCAATGCTGCTAGTTCAGTTGCTTTCGAGATGAGCAAAAGGAAGTTCATTCTTCTGTTATGCAACATATCATCTGATTTCTCACAAAGGTACATGTTGGGGCCTAATGAAATTTTGCTCAGACTATGTAGACAATATAGGGAATCAAATTGTTGGAAACGAAGGTGAAATTGTGGTGCAAACAATTCTGCGAAACACAAGACGCCATGCAAAACAGAAGCCATGAACACTGCCACAGAACCAGCATCTCTCCAGACATCGCAGCTGTTAGGACCTTTATTGAAGGTGATCATCACTTCACAGTGATGTGAATTCATCATGAATTGGGGAGTAGCTATGGGAGTGTCCAATCCATTATAAAGAATGAGCTTCAGCACCAAAAAATTTCTGCTTGTTAGATCCCAAGGCTGTTGAGGGTTTGTGCATGTGAAAATATCTCAACATGACCCAGATACACAACAAAAATGGATGGAAATGCATTGGACTGTCCTGCAACACCCTCGCTATAGTCCAGACCTGTCACCATGTGACTTTCACATGTTCAGGCCACTCAAGGGGGCACTTGGAGGGGAGCATTTTCATAATTAGCAGGTGGAGCAGTTTGTTTGTCACTGGCTGTTGACATATCCTTGTTCTTTCTTCAAGACTAGAATTAAGAAACTTGCAATTTACTGGCAAAAGTGTATAGATATAGCCGGAAACTATGTAGGAAAATGAGATATGTATTATGTTGCAAAATAATGGTTCAATAGAGATTTAAAGATGGTTAGTTTTGAACTATCCTTGTAATTGGATTATTTCCTGGCTCATAAAAACTAATAGTTAGCATTTATCTAAAACAGCATAAACTGTTCAACATGTGTAATCGACTATAATAGCCCATTTCATTTTCTATTGCCACCCATTTAAAATTACAGTCATTCATGCACTGGTTGCAGCACCATTCACTGACCCTTTCCTATGATGCAGTGCAGAATTGCAATGTTTTACAATGTCATCACATACTGTGTTTCTCTTACCATCAGATATGTATGCAAGTTTTGCTGACCAGTAGTTTCATTATTCTGCTTTGGTCATAGGCTTAAACATTTAACACTGTTGAGCATTTTTACTGCGGTCAATAACTAATTATATCACAGGAAATGACAATTCACATTCAACATCAAGAAAGTTTGATAATTCTCACTCCCTTCCCAACTACTACATTATTTGTACATTCAAAATTAAGTTTTTTGATGATTGTTCTACGATAAACAAGCTTCCCAAATTGTGATCTTATTTTAATATTGTTATTTTATCACTTAAAAAGATATTAATTGCTAAAGTGCTTCTCTTCCCCCAACTCTGAATATGTTACTTTAGTCTGATTTTAGAGTATACTCAATACAATGAATGAATCCTAAGAGTTGCAACATATTTTATTATACTGGAGATATGAAAACATGTTTCTAAGGTATTAACAGCACACACCTCTGAAGAGCTAACACATCAAGTTACATTCACTTATGATTTTATCCTTTCATTGTATGAATTGGGATCATAAAGAAGACAAAGTCAGCCAGTCTCTCTCTCCCTCTCCCTCTCTCTCTCTCTCTCTCTCTCTCTCTCTGTCTCTCTCTTTCACAGCTAACTTTGCTGCTCTGTGAGACTTAATTTATCCAGCCTCATCGCAAGAAGTGATAATGCAGCGATAAAGACAGCACAATCAAAGTTGTGGCATCACCCCTTGTGAAAATAATGCACACTTAACTCTGAAGTCTTTATGTTTCTTCTTTTTTATTTTTAGGTTTACCTTAATTGGCAAAAGTATTGTACAAGGAAAAACAGGAGTCAACGCTGCTAGTTTTCATATTTGTGTCCCAGTGACAAGCCAGGATTGTGAACTCAAGACTATAACCTATATAGAACATATGGAGCATAATAAAACAGCTGAGGATGATCATTTAAAGGTTAATTTGTATCATAAGGTAATGAACAAAATATATAATTACTGCTTGGAAAGTCAACGATGAAGAGTTGCACACAGAAATCTTTAATAGGACTTATTTTATATTCAGGTATTTGAAGCTCATTTTAATATAGTTTGGGAAAGCTCTAGTTTTAAGAACAAAATGCTTATGACTAGAGACGAAAATTTCATGCACTATAAAATCCCAAAATATGCATGCATTCGTGCACTATCAAACTATGAAACATGCATGATGAAGCGAAAAATATACTAAAATATGCACTTTCATTTTTGTTAATGCTTGTAGCAATATGTAAAGCAGATGCGACATGATGGTGGACCTTATATTGTTTAGTAAATTTTATCTGAAATTATAATAGACCTCATGGTTACCCAGGTATGGTTAAAACTGTACATAATTTTATTAATTGTTTTAAAGAAGTTTTGACGGGCGGTATTCATAGGCGATCTTATTTTGGACCAACTTGCTACTTCTGGTAGATTTACAGTGCACCATCGATTTTCTTATTCATAAACTGGGACTTGCATTGGTCCGGACCAAATTTTCATCTACCTCAGAGGGGTAGGTTAAAGACAGATCATCTTTGCAAAATGGATGACTATGGAGTGATTGATGTGGCTGCTGAGAGTAGAATTCGCGAAATGAGATGGTGGAGGAAAACTATCTACCAAGATTAAACATTATTGGAAAGTATGATGACCTAAACTTCAGAAACAGATACAGGTTTAGTAAAGCAAAAGTTAGAAGGCTGATAGAACTGGTTCATCCTAACCTATATAACAGAGATGATAACCGAGGCTTGAGTGTCTCAGTTGATACACAAATGCTAAGAACACTTCCATATTGTGCAAGAGGAGGGTATCAAGACAACACTGCTCACCTTAGTCAGGCATCAGTAAGCCACATTATAACTAATGTCATAGGTGCCATTGCTAGATTTGTGCCTCGTTAAGTCGGGATTACAATGAACTTTACTTTACATGATGGGACATAATGCGAAGTTGAGAAATGCTGCTAAACTATGCACTTAACATAACGGGAATTACTTTTGATTGGTTCTTCTTTTATTATTTCATGCTACTGCTTCACGCTTCAATTACCATGTGACATTAAACTTTAAATAATGGGAAGGAAAGTTCGACACCGCCAAATTCTTAAGTTACATTGTGTGAAGTGAACCCTAAATAGCTCCATTTAATACAATGTTTAAGACCTTCACGTTACATTGCGTTGAGTTAAATCACCTTAAGTTCATTGTAATTCAGGCTTTACTTATACTTTTCCGGCGAGGAGAGGAGGATTACAAGCCCGGAAGCTTCATGATACATCAGGATTTCCTCATGTAATTATTTCTGTATAATTAATATCACACAATATTTAACTATTTGCTTAAGATCAAGGGTCAAATGTATTTTAATAAATAACAGCAAATGTTGCTTGCTATTTAAATTCAATTTCATTCTGTAATTTTAAGGTTAAAAGTTAATATTCCAGCAAGTTATATTCTTATTGAAATGATTAACAAGGTCATGAAACTGTGTATCTGGTAGATAAAAACATTTCGAAAAAGGAAGGGATTGACAGTAGGTTAGAATCATGCACAAAACTGTCTATATATTATCTCCCTCCATTCTCTCTCTCTCCCTCCCTCTTTCTCCCTCCCTCTCTCTCTCTCCCTTTTTTTTGCTTGTTTTGTTTCTGTTTGCATTTGTTGAAGCCAATTTGTTTTCAATAATATCCATCCTTTTTTGTGTTAAGGAAAACAAGTATTTTCTTCCTCTGACCAATTTAGTGCACGTTTCTTGGTTATCTCCAATTTTTGCTGAGTAGTAGGGACTGATGATGATGATGATATGCGGTTTAAGGGCGCTAAACTGCTAGGGTCATCAGCGCCCTTACAATGTGTAAAATATAAGGTCAAAATATAAAAGGTAAAAAAACCGCATAATTAAAAAACGGGACACAAACCCGCGATGTCCAAAAAGTTAAAACTAACAATAGCATAACAATAACAATAACAATAACAACAAGAATAAAAATAACAACAAGAATAACAATAACAACAATAATAACAATAAAGATATCTCAAAAACCAACACACTAAAAGCATAGCCAATAAAAGATTAAAACGTGTCAAGAACTGTAGAATGCGGGACATGAGCGCCATATGTCACTGGGGAGTAAGTCCCTATAAAAACATACAGAAGAAAATAACAAAGCTAAAAGACGCTCAGCGCATCAAATGCGACGATTAAAATCAATGTCACTTATAAAACGTAAAAGACATTCTACAGCATGCGCGTCGTCTGCCAAAACGTTGGCTATGCCAACAGGCAGACCCAGGCGAACGCGCAGTGGAGCTAAAACTTGACACTCAGTTAAAATGTGACGCACCGTTAAGGGCACGTCACACTGCTGACACAGCGGAGCGGGATCACCACTGAGCAGGTAACTATGACTAAAACGACAATGTCCAATTCGTAAACGGGCTAAAAGTACCTCTTCCCGACGTAAAGAACGAGAAGAGGTACCCCAGATTAACGGGAGAGGCTTAACCTCCCGCAACTTGTTCCCCCGGAGGGCCGTCCACTCATCGCGCCAGCGCGAGAGGATGCGGCGACGTAAAATAACACACGAATCTGACGCGGGAACAACAGAGGTAAAAAATCTGGGTAATAAAATCGCCGATTTCGCAGCGGCGTCGGCAGACTCATTACCTGAGATGCCCACATGACCTGGAATCCACATGAAGGACACGCTGATGCCAGTGACACCAAGCGAGTGGAGCAGGTCATGTATGCGCTGTACAAGCGGGTGGTAATGGTACAGCGCAGTAATAGTCTGAAGGGCACTCAGAGAGTCCGTACAAATAAAACAGTGCTGTAAGGCGTGCCGCTGAATGTATAAAATAGATTGATAAATGCTAAAAAGTTCGGCGGTAAAAATTGAACATTGTCCAGGTAAACGAAACTTAAAACTACAGTGACCAGAAACAAAGGCACATCCAACTCCAGCTTCAGTCTTAGATCCATCGGTAAAGATAAAATGGAAGTCTCCGAAGTGAGCCCGTACTTCTAAAAAAGCCGATCTAAAGACTGAAGCAGGGGTCTCAGTCTTCGGCATCGACGTTAGCCCAAGGTGACAGTGGGCCTCAGCGCGAGACCATGGAGGAAAACGCGTTTCCCCCCGTGGAAGGGCCGGCGCTGGCGGAACGTCTAAATGCCGAAGGAGCTGTCGAAAGCGAACCCCTGGTGGGAGCAAAGCAGAGGAGCTAATAAAATAGTGACGATCAAGTGACTCCTCGAAAAATAACTCGAAGGACGGGTGGTCAGGCAAGCTTGAGAGTCGACAAGCATAGCTGCACAAGAGCATCTCACGCCTGAAGGACAGCGGAGGCTCTGCAGCTTCAGCATACAGGCTAAAAACAGGGCTGGTTGGAAAGGCCCCTGTAGCGACTCTTATGCCACGATGGTGAATGGCATTCAATCGACGTAACACAGATGGACGTGCCGACGAATAAACAATACACCCGTAATCAAGCTTGGATCGGACCAAAGAGCGATAAAGGCGAAGAAGGACGGTCCGATCAGCTCCCCAGGATGTGCCACTTAAAACACGTAAAATATTAAGAGAACGGTCACACTTTGCTTTTAAAAAGGAAACGTGCGAGGTCCAACACAACTTCCTGTCAAAAATCAACCCCAAAAATTTCGCCTCGTCTGCAAACGGAAGTATCCCTGGCCCAAGATGGAGAGAGGGCGGAGGGAAATACTTCCGGCGCCAAAAGTTGATGCAGACGGATTTCTCGGCGGAGAAATTAAAGCCGTTGGCGTTACTCCAGGCGTAGAGACGGTCGATACAGCTCTGGAGACGGCGTTCGAGGAGACAGGTCCGCCGTGAACTACAATAAATAGCGAAATCGTCAACAAAAAGGGACGATGAAATGCCAGTTGGAATACAATCAACAATGGGGTTGATAGCAATCGCAAAAAGTGTGACACTGAGTACAGAGCCCTGCGGTACTCCGTTCTCTTGAATAAAACGACGAGATAAAACCGAGCCCACACGTACACGAAAGACGCGGTCCGTCATAAACTCCTGAAGAAATATGGGAAGACGACCGCGGATATTCCAATCGTGAAGTGTACGTAAAATGCCGCCCCTCCAACAGGTGTCATAAGCTTTCTCCAGGTCAAAAAATACAGCCACGGTTTGACACTTTCTCAGAAATCCATTCATAATATGCGTCGACAAGGACACCAGATGGTCGACGGTAGAGCGATAGCGACGAAACCCGCACTGAGCGTTCGCTAGAAGTTTCTGAGACTCAAGCCACCATGTCAACCGCCCGTTGATCATGCGCTCCATCACCTTGCAAATGCAACTGGTGAGGGAGATAGGGCGGTAGCTGGAAGGTAGTTGGCGATCCTTCCCAGGCTTAAGTATAGGGACAATGGTGGCTTCGCGCCAAACGGAAGGAAAAATGCCGTCTTGCCAAATACGGTTATAGACCTGTAAGAGAAAGAGTTTACTGTCGGCTGAAAGGTTCTTTAACATCAGGACATGAATGCCGTCCGGCCCAGGAGCGGAGTGCCGAGAGCAATTAAGAGCGTGCTCCAGCTCCCTCATTGTGAAAAGTTCATTATAACACTCAAGATTAGCAGATCGAAAAGTAAAGGTGTCGGAATCCAGCCGGTCTTTGATAGAGCGAAAGCCGGCGGAATAATGGTCTGAACTGGAAACCGCCTCAAAGGCAGCACCCAGTGTGTTAGCGATGGCAGCCGGATCCACTATGGTGGCATTAGAAACCTGAAGGCCAGAAACAGTACAATGTGACACTTTACCTGAGAAGCGACGAAGTTTATCCCAAACAACGGATGAAGGCGTAAAACGATTAAAAGACTCGACAAAACGAGCCCAAGATGCCTTCTTGCTATCCTGAATAATACGACGAGCCCTAGCGCGCGATTGTTTAAAAGTCACCAAGTTAGCATGTGTAGGGTGTCGCCGAAACACCCTAAGTGCAGTCCTACGGGCACGAACGGCGTCCCGACAATCCTCGTTCCACCACGGAACAGGTGGCCGCCGAGGTTGGGAGGATGAACGGGGTATTGCACGTTCGGCGGCTGAGAAAATAATAGACGTAAGGTGCTGCACTAGGTGATGAATGTCGGAGAAGGGCTGGTCGTCAAAATGCACGAGGCTGGAATACAAGCTCCAGTCGGCTTTTGCGAATATCCAGGTAGGTACTCTGGAATGCTGTACGTGGTGCGACAGAAGAGAAACGATGCAGGGGTAATGGTCGCTGGAGTAGGTGTCAGCGACGACGTTCCACTGAAGACGACGTGCAAGCTGGAGTGAGCAAATGGCAAGGTCCAGGTGAGAGAATGTACCAGAAGAATCAGAAATAAAAGTAGGTGCACCTGTATTGAGGATGGAAAGATTGAACTGATAAAAAATGTCGGAAAGAAGAGTTCCCCTCGCACAAGCCCTCGGCGAACCCCACAGTGGGTGATGGGCATTAAAATCTCCCAACAGAAGAAATGGTGTTGGGAGAGCGGACAGGAGAGCTCGAATGACTGCGGGAGCGAGGGGAGACGATGGAGGTGTATACACAGAACAAACAGAAAAGAAAAAACCGGGTAACTGCAGTCTAATGGCAACAGCTTGCAAGTCGGACGTAAGTGTGATAGGTTGAAAATGAACGTCATTACGCACTAAGAACATGACACCTCCATGAGCAGGAGTACCCTCCTCCGGTTCAAGGTCGTAGCGAACCGGAGTATATCCTCGGAGATCAAAAGGAACGTGAGGGCGAAGCTTAGTCTCCTGCAAACATACGACCATAGGTGAATGGGAACGCAATAAAAGCTGCAGTTCCGCCCTATGCGATCGTACACCACGTACATTCCAGGTCAGGATAGCCATTAAAAATAAGGGGATAAACTGTCTATTTAGAAGGGCGGCTTAAAATTACCTTTTGTTTAACCTTTGGGCTCGGGCTTTTTGTATGGAGTTGGTCAGACTCCATAGCTTCCTCGGAGGGAGGGCCCACGCGCTCAGTGCCAGAAACCGATTCAAGCGCCGTGAATCGGTTCTGGGTGGCGATGGGTGAAGGGTGCCGCTGAGCGCGGCTTGTCCCAGGATGGTCCTGGGACAGCGACCTCCGAGGAGGAGAAGGTGAACTTTTGTTACCGCGCGCACGCGGAGGGTCTTTCAAAAAATCTTCCCTACGAAGTTTCTGCTTGGGCTTCTTTTCAACGGCTTGCGACTTCATTGACTTGGAACCAGGTTTATACGGCTTGGTAACTGTAGCCTTAATAGACGGCCGGATGGTAGTGGCGGTTAATCCAGTCAAGGTCCAGGTCTGAGTTTCGGCATCTACTCGTGGTACTGGCGAGGCAACAACAGAACTAAATGTGCCGGATCGCAGGAGTGAAGGTTGGCGCGCATGGAAACGCCTCCGGGCTTCAGCGAAGGAGAGTTTTTCCTTTACCCGGATCTCCTGGATCGCCTTCTCGTCCAAATACCGCGGACAGTCGGCAAACGAAGCAGAATGTGACCCTTTACAATTAACGCAGACGGGGGCTGTTGAACAGGTACCTTCGTGTGAGGGCTGGCTACATGTTGCACAGATGTTAACGGCACTCTTACATGAGACTTGCGTATGCCCAAAACGTTGGCATTTAAAACAACGCAGAGGTCTAGGAATATAAGGCCTCACAGAAATCCGTTCGTACCCTGCGGAAATGCTCGTGGGCCGATCGACGCCATCAAATGTAATAAACAGGGTACGAGTAGGTACCAATACGCCGTCGCGTTTGGCCTGCACTCGATGCACTGCAGTCACCTTTTGATCAGATAGATATTCTACGAGATCCTCGTCCGATATACCATCGAGGCTATGGGTGGTAACGACGCCCCGACAGGAGTTCAAAGTGCGGTGCTTCTCAACACGGATGGGGTAACCGTGGAGAAGCGTAGCGCGCAACAAGGTCTTACTTTGCTGATCGGACTTAGTTTGTGCCAATAAGGAACCATTCCGTAGACGAGTGCATGATTGAACCGCTCCAGCAATAGCATCTATGCCCTTCTGAATTATAAAAGGGTTCACCTTCTCAAAGTTTTGTCCTTCTTCTGTTCTCGAAATGACCAAGTAACAACCAGATGACGGCGGTGCTACTTCTGTTACAATAACTTTTCGGCGCTTGTTTGTAGTAATGGAGGAAGGGTGCTCCATAGCGAGATAAATCCTCCACCATTGCAACCGTCTCCGACCTCGGGCTCTGACTTCTCGGGCGTTACCCCGGCTTGGGTGAGTGGCCTATCTATACCAGACTCACCCCAGGGTCACACCTCCCAGAACATAGACAGAGGGACCCAATCGCCGTCAGAAGTCAGCAGCTCATGCAATGGCCCCCCCGCGGGACTGCAGTTGAACAGCGGATACGAACACAAACCCTACATGACGACCCCGGGTGGTGGGGATGACGCCATTACCCACTCACCCAGCTGCGCGCGCGGTGCGCGGGTATCCGTCAGGCTGTGTCCACGGAGGATTTAAATAAAAAGATAAAAGAAACTAAAACTGTGTGGGCGTTTCGCACGCAAGGTAGGCCGGCGGGGAAGAAAAAGAGATATGCGAATGTCGTGGTGCGAAATGGCCGGAAAGTGATAAGGGAAGAAAGAAACGATGGTGAGGTGCGGTATGAATGGAATGCAAAGAACGCACAGAGCCTACCTTGGGTCCACCAGTCACTTGAAGAACCCACCTCGACCGGATGGGGGTGAGGGGATGAATATGGCGATGATTGGCTCGGGAACCCCCGGGTGCGCCAAAAACCCGTACTCACATAAGGTGAGCCCCTGAGGGGGGAGTAGTAGGGACTGAACTGATGAAAAAATAGCTGTGAAAGTACCATAGTAACAAATCTTGGAAGTAACAGTGGTTAGTTTACTGCTCTATGGAAGTCGTGCATGCGCAGAACTTCTTTTCTTCGTGTAACATTTTCTCCTTGCTGATCCACAGCCTTTCTTAGCCTGAGACTTATTATCATTTATGAATATCTAAAACTTGGGCGACCTTTGGTTTGGACCAAATGAGTGTGGAGATAGTCCAGACCAACATGAACTCTATGAATACGGCTCGTATTGTTTTACAAAGAACAAATGCCATAGAAAATATTTGGAAATTGAATAGCAGTGTTTACCTCTCTACTGCAATAATCACCGAATACGACATCCCAATTTGAACCAATAAAATCCTTTACAGTAATCCATTATGCAAAGTGTACACTTTTTGAAGTTTTAATTGGAGCCATATCAGAACCACATTAACACACGCAAGCAGAATAAACACATTAACCCCTTATGAGCTTCACACAATGCAATGACAATTAAGTGAATAATTCCAATTTTAGAGGAATCTAAATTGCTATTTGCTAGAACTGGGAAAGAAACAGAGAGAGTATTTACAATCTTCCTGAAAGTTGGACTCAAAGGACTGACTCAAAGGTGGACTGTCGTATAAGTGTCAGTTTTCTTATTCAGACTTGTAACTGAGCAGCCTTGTGTCCAACAACAGCTCACTTCCCTGAAGTAACATGCTTTTGACCTAAATTATTTGTCTGCAGTTTTCTTGAACCCTCTATATTTCCTCTCTGCTATTCTCAAAATATCTGATGTAATAGCAATCTATGACACAATCTGTAGAGGGTAATCGGTAAAGTGTAAAAGTGAATTTCCATACAGCAAAAGTCGTTTTTAATTTCCTTTTCAATCCTGATTCCTGAAGCTAAAACACAGAGACATAAAACTCAAGAAACTTAGGTGTCCGCCCAAAAGCATTAAAACATACATTTAAACTGAGTCTAGTCTATATTATATGCATTACGCATGTTTTAATTTGCATGGAATTCTCATTTCTACTTACGACAAACTCAGTGCATATGTGCATTGACATATACATTCCACCAAATATAAAAAAAGAAGTTTACATCAAATTTTTATAGCTGTAACACTTTCAACAAACAAATAAAACAAATTAAAGGAAAGAGGAAAAATCAGCAAAAAAATTTAAATTGAAATAATATCACATGTTAGCTCAAACAATAATCTTCCAAAAGCACTATTCAAATAGTCAATGAATGTATATGCAGTTTCAAGAAATTAGCATTTTTAGTTCTCCTATACAGGCTACAAATGTGGAGTATTCAACTTCTAATAATGTTTTCTGTAAAAAAAATACCTTTTCTTAACATTCACCTTTCTTCCCCTGCATTTGAAGTTTATATTTTGCTACCGCAAATATCTCATTATGCTGAAATAAATTACAGTGGCACAAGTTTTCAACTGTGGCCAATTAGGTATAATGTGCCCCTGGTGCTTTTTTTTTTTTTTTTTTTTTATTTTATTCAAGCCTATCACAGACATTTGCAGAATGCTTCCTGACTGATTTCTCCACCTTTTTAACGATTTTTTACATGGCTTGTTTATTTTAATTTATTCAGTTGGATTTTTCCTCATTCTGTTTTCATGTGTTCCTGACACTTCTAAAAGAAATGAAGTGTTTTACAGTGTTATTTTGTTGCCTTGCAAAGCCTTAACCAATACACAATCCCATGGTGTGACATGCTGCTGTGAGGTGTTTTGGTAGTTATTGGTCAACCTTTCTATATATCTGAATTGCCAGCCCTACCATGGTATGATTTCCACTGAGCTGTTACAGCTGATCTCTCATTTTGGGCTTTAAACTAACATGAAAAAGCTGCAAATTAAAGGAAAGGTTCCGATTGTTAGCTAAGCAATACCACGTTTTGTCACTGCATTCGTCCCTGACAAAAGAAATATTAGTGGCATTTTATGGTATTATAATAATCATAAATAAAATCATTAGGCAAATTGTACCTAAAGTAAAGCAGTACTACATTCAAAGCAACAGGTATCTAACAATAGTGTTGCCGTGTATGACACTTTAGTTGATGAATAAGATATACATAGACAGATCAAGTGAAAGTAACCATCTACCTGATGGAACTGGCATTTTTAAAAGGATCAGTAGAAATTATGGATTCTTAGAAATTCTTACATTTCTATGTTTTGATGTGAAAGATGAAAAGTCGTGATGTATGAAGAGAAGGACACAAAAACCCACGGAAAATTATTGACAGCCAAGCTTCAGTCTAATTGCAAATTACACATAGACCAAGTTTTCTTCCTAACAGAACACAATTTCTGCTAAATATGCAAAAAATTATTAATTCAGAACTTTAAGTAATTTCCAGCTATGTACTTCCCAATGCTTACTTTAGCAACAAAGTTCAGAGAGCATATTCAAACATTCATCTTGCCTTGGATACCATGAATAAAGCTTCAGGATTAGTTGCACTATCCCCTTTTTGCTTTTATGTGCAAAGTTTACTTTTTATCCTGTTTCACACAATGAACAGCTCTCTGTTGTGCATACAATGTGCTGCAAATAAAACTAACTGCACACTTAGCAGAACACATAAGTGTTTTCTTCTTGAATCATACATGAAACTTCTTCCTCTTTTTGCTGCTTAACACCCATGTTTCTTTGACATTTTTCTTAGGAACACGTAGTTGCAAGAATCTGCACAATAAAGAATAAATAAAAATATGGTTACTCTCATATTGAAATTGTGAGTGGACTGATGACACTTAAGTTTCACTTACTAAGTTTTCACTCATCTTTGGAGCATGTTCTGAGTGAAAACTTAGTAAGTGAAACTAGTGTCATCATCCACTCGCAATTTTAATATATTGAAAGGTTTCCTCATTTATAATAACTTCCAATAACTTAGCATGTGATGGTTATTCTCACAAATTATTTCCATACTGTGTTGACACACTATTCAGTCCAAATAGGAATTGGAAAAATCATTAAGTATCTCTATTATCTATAGGAAAAATGTGTTTCTGCTCTTAATTGATGTTAGTAAGTTGCTATTCCTATGCATGAATGCTATTCATTATCAACAAATTGTGGAATAAATAAACAGCACTGGGAAAGTTTGAAACACTGTGTTATTTGTGCAAAAGTCTTCCTAACCTTTGGGAGTAAATGTTTTCTGGTCACTCCCTGACAATCAGTCTACCTGCTGAATTTTTCAAATCAAAAGCAAACTTATTGTCAAGCTGAAAGAAAGAAGAATGAGGAAATCATTAGAAAAACTTAATTGAAGCTAAAAGTGTTAGCAACTTAATTCCTTCCTTTCAAATACTATGCCAGGCTTCCTTTAGTTTTAGAATTTTTCAGGCAAGATTTTGCACATTATATCATTGCTAGGGAGTGAGTTTCATATACCTATCTCAACATTACAACAGTGTGATTAAATGTAGTAATCTCTTCAGACAGGCAATGAAGAAGCAGCAGTTAAGCAGATCTAATTGTTGAAGTACAAGGTGTGATCAAAAAGTTTCCAGAATGCCTTCACAACAATGCTGACGCTAAGATTTCTTTAATTCTTACCCAGACTGCACATGCAGCGTTCCTTCCCGATAAAAATGAGAGGTCACGTGACTTCCTGTGACCATGCAGTGACGACGTAGATGCTCTGAAGTGAACAAGTGTTTTGCATGTGCTGAGATTTTTTTGCGTAGCAAAAATGTCAGATTACGAAGAACAAAGAACGAACATCAAATTTTGCTTTAAACTTGGTAAAACTGCAACAGAAGCCTATGAAATGTTAAGAACAGCTTATGGGAGGACGTTATGGGCAAAACTCAAGCATTTGAGTGGTGCATGACCATACGAGAACTTTCTGACTCATTAGGATGCTCCTTTGGAAGTGTTCAAAGCATTTTGAAAGACAATTTGGCAATGTTCCTGCATCATGATAATGCCCCGTGCACAAAGCCCTTTCTGTTTGCCAAATTTTTAATAAAAATAGGATGAACACTGTTCCCCATCCCGCTTATTCTCCAGATTTGGCACCAGCAGACTTTTTTCTTTTCCCGCGACTTAAAATGCGACTCCAAGGACACTGATGTCATCCATCACGAATCGCAGAAGGCTCTGAACATGTTGAAAGAAGAGGACTTCCAGAGGTGCTTCCAGCAGTGGCAGAAGCGCTGGGACAAGTGTATGAACTCCCAAGGAGACTACTTTGAGGGTGACAGTGCAGATTAGACAAAACAAACTGTTGTATAGTATTTATGGCGTCATTCCGGAAACTTTTTGATCACATCTCATATAACACGAACAAACTGTATCCATTGAAAATACAGGTGCAACATGTGTAGATGTTCATAGCTTAAAGAGTGGTTCTACACGGTATACCGAATAAAACAATGTAGGAAACCTTTTTTCTCTAACCTTCAGATCCTCTGTACAAAATTAATCTATGCCAGAATTTCATGTCTTTATGCTGTGAATGCCTTTCATTATCAGAATATGCTTAAAGTTATGGACAATTTTAAAGAAACTGAACAAATATTTCCTATATCTTTCTTGTGAAACAAATTAGTTTTGCAGAGCTTACAACTAAGTTTCTGCACAACCACAATTTTCATGATGTATAATATCTGGCATCACCATACAGTGTCCATCCTCTTGTCTCCTGTCGCACAACCCTGACCCATGTCAAGCAAGTCAAACATAGTTGATATGAGTTGTATTGATGGGTTGCAGTAAGGTAATGATAAATAACTAAGGATTGCCAAAAGAAGTCAACACTGAAAGTCTTCAAAAATCTATTCCAGTTTACTAGAAACTAGGATGTAACCCTGGAGATGTAGCTGAAACTTTAGCAAAACCTCTCCAGATCTTTAGATGCCTATTGTCAAGTAAACACAGACTTAATGTAATACCTTATTCAAGGACAGAGATTACAAATGCATCCAAAATCCTCAAAGCAGATGGTATTCTGGAGTTAATGAAATAAGATCTACAAAGGGGTAATGAAAAGTTGATAGAATTTCTGGAGTATTTCAGTGAGCACGAAATATTGGATAATATAAATAAAAACAAGCAAGCTGTTTCCCCTCTTTGGTGAGCTATTGCTACCAGCCTGCTAAGTAGTTGCTTGGTGACCTTCACCACAGCATGTCAGTTGAGTAAATACATCTCTTCTTCTGTCAGGAGGCAATTCAAATCTTTGCTGCACTTAAAATATTCATATACCTATTCATAATAAGCATACTCACATTTAATAAACCTAATACAGATACAGGTTTTAATAAACAGAAATGAAATTAAAGATTTAGCAAATTAAATAGAAATTGAGATTCCACCAGCTTTCAAACAGATAAAGCTCTTCCCCTTTCTAAATTCAATCCCTGATTTCCTTAATCCGATAGCATTAAGAACTTGTCACTACCAAATGATATACTAAAGGTATATTTATATTTGTGTTTTTGCATCATTATAGCGATATCCTCTGCAACGAGGTAATTAAAATCTCTATAAAGTGTCACAATAAGTAATTCCAAGATTTTATACAGTGTTATCATTAATTAAAGTTATACTGGATGAAAGAGTCTCATTTCATTGTAAGTTAAACTTAGGGTCTGTTTTATAGGAAATTCTTTAGTTATAATCTGGTTTTGATTTGTACAAGCATTCTGCTCTGCGTACATGAGCACATTTTTACATTGCTTTGTTTAGGTTATCAGTCTTCTGTAGTGAGACCAGATCACTATAACCTCACTCACTGTTTAGGTTATCATACCCAAGCAAGCTGAAAATACCTCAGTAGTCCATATCTTTTCAGAACTCCATCTCATGTTTCATTTTCCACTGGAGGAAAGTGCTGCACAAGTCAATTCATATTTTCTCTTTGAAAATTGTATAATTGTCCCTACATCTTGTATAAATTTTTATTTTCTATTCAACAACTACCATCATAAACTCTGCCATGATACTAAACTACACTTGAGCAAACTGAGTTCTTATGGAGGTACCTCAAAAAACAGCAAGCAGTATGTCATTAAAAGTGAGCAGGGTTTGTTTTTATTTATACCATATTGTGAGCAGTATCTCAGTGATTAAGGACAGCAACCAGTTGCCTACAGGGAGGTTGAGGAGAAAATTTTCATTTATATGAAACTGAGCAATTGCTTGACTTAGCTATGAGCTAATGTGTGCTTTCATTTATACCACCCATTAACACATTATAAATTTGTTGGAAGCAAATATTCTTTAAGTAGATAAAAGTCGGTTGTTTTGTACACTATCCTCACTTATGTTTAATTTTTTAATAACATGTTTCAAGAGCTTTTGCTCTCATAATCAGCTCCTGGCTGACTGGTTGTTTTGCTTCCCTCATCTTTTGTTCTCAGATTGGAGGAGCCATTTGATGGGCGAATGATGGAGGGGGGAAGGGGTGAGAGAGTGTGAGAGAGTGAGAGTGTGTGTGTGTGTGAGAGAGAGAGAGTGTTCTGTATACTACATCTTTTGTATGAAGCATGAATTATATTGTTTTTTTAAAATATTCTCTTGAATTTGTGATCTACCTTTGCGTGGTTTATAAATCTTTTATTTTGTACCTGTTTCTTCCGTTTTTCTAATGTAGAGATATCCATTATTGCTTTTTTGTCTTTTGAATTTACTGATGTTCTGTATCATGTTTGTTTAAGGAACTATGAAATTTGTTACCAACATTGTAAATAGGTTTTTTCCTTTCCATTTTATTTGATGTTTAAATAAAAATTACATGGCTTAGTTGTAGGACTCTTTTATTAAACATTTAAATAACTAGTACTTTTTTCTTCTTGATTTTTTTCCCCCTATTTTTGAAAGGAAATACTAATTATAGTTTTTTATTCTCATTGAATCCTTAGACAAACATGTGAACATTTTACTTTTTGTGTAAGTACATCTTTATATAAAAACATATGAGGAGTAACTTTTCAAAATATGCTAAGTCCACAAGTACAAACTTTACAGGAGAAGCCAAAAATTAATAATGACTAAAGTTTAATAATAATAATAATAATAATAATAATAATAATAATAATAATAATAATAATATAATATATATATTTTAAGCGCAGAGATTTATTAAGAGTTCTAGTATGGAAAAATAGAATAAGTGGAAAAAGCTTGCTCTTTATTTAAAAGCACTGTTGCTAATGAAATTTTGAAAAGCTGTGGACTTGTTTCCTTTTTGCACCAATCAAAAATACAAACTGTGTTTTGAAACAAATTAATACAAAAATAATGCAATAATCTATTAATTTTTGTTTTTAGCCAATTAAATTCAATAGTCCAGGAAGATGTTCCCAACCAATTATTTAAACAATACAATCAAAATTATTCACCTGTTTTAATGGTTCATACTGTTTCTTTGAGAAATGTCCAAACATCATTTAAGCAATGCCATTAAAATTGTAATTAAGGAGGACATTTTCAAGCATTATTTAAAATATACAGCCAAAATTGTTACCTACTTTAATTATGCTTTTCTTCAAATTTTCAAAAAATTATATTATGCAATTGCATCAAAATCATTAATAATCCAGGAAGTTATTTTCACAAATATCACCGTACACTGCTGTTATCATATTTTAGTTAAAATGTTGAAATTTTAAGATATTATGCCTTTCATTCCTCTTCAGAGCATTTGATATCCAGTTCCTCCTCTAAGTTATCACACTCTTCATCCTCAACTTGCTATTCTACATCGTTACATCATCTTCTCTCTCAAGTACATTAACATCAAATTTCATGGTTTCATCCTCCTTCCAGCTATCACCAAAGCATTGTTTCAGAAGTAACTCTTTTCTTTTTTCCGATTTTATATGTGTATCAAACTGACAGCATTTGGGTCAGGTATCTGATCTGCTGCTACACTTCTTTATAGCAAGGAAGCATAACTTTTTGATACATCATCCAGTCTGTATGAGACTTTGTAACTAGTATGCAGTTTTCTTTCTTTCCAAGGACGCCATTGTATAGGGCTGGACACAGTCATAATTGATGAGAGAATTCTGTCCTGCTGTTGTTTGTTTACATGTCTGGAAACCTTCTTCCTATTCCTGATAAGATGGTAAGCAGGGATAGTACAACATTTAAATCTTCCCTTCTCATGTCCACAAGCAGTTCAAACTACAAAATTTCAAGGTCCGTATCACAGTACCTGGAATAATTAATATGCCACTGCTGAAGTGGGATTCGATCCACAGATTAAAGCAGGAATATGCAGTTAGTAATAGTTATAATAAAAGTAATTCATTAAGAAGTCTTATCACAAAATTGTCTTTTAAAATAGTTGCCTTTCTATATGCTCCACTTTTCTTCTCACCATGCCTTTCTGCCACTTCCCAGATCCAGAAGAGTGGTCTGCTACATGCACACCTTCTCCCATGTTCATCATTTACATGGACTGCAGGCTAGTGCAAAAACACAATGCTGCACAACAAACCTGTCACATACGACAATACATTGGCTACAACAACAATAACTGGTATACAACCAAAATATTGCTGTGAAGGTTTGGAATGTTTGCTTTCATAGCTTTACCATTTTATATGCAACTTTAGGTGCAACATGCATTAGTGACCATAACAAGTTGGCCTTATCATGGTTTGGACCAATTTCGATGCTGGACTGATTGCGTTTTGGACCAAAGCCCAAAATTTGTACTTGATTTAAAGGGTTAAAAATTGTATTTTGAATCAAAGTAACACCATAACTTGACATAGCCAATCTTTCTACAAGTAATACAAGTCTATGAGTGGACTTTTTGATTTTGAAATGTCACTCATATATTTTCTTTCATTCCTTCTTTCAATGTAAAATAAGTATATGTTGGTCTTAATTGCTTTCATTAAGCATTTACAAATAATGAAAAATGTCTTGAGAGGTAAATACAACTGACAAAAGTTATTATATTCCCATAATGCCATTCCGCAATCACAGCTGGCAATGGAAATTCAGCAAGTATTCTGTGATAAGCCCTGACCTTACCAATCAAATGTCTTGCCCATCTGCAAGAGAAAGCATGCAGTTGCTAAACAGCTATTTCTATTATTTCAAAGCATTTTTCCAAAATCCATAAAAATAGATGAAAACTTCTCATGAACATTTTCAAAGCACCCATCGCAATTTCCCTCTGGTGTAAAGGATCATATCTATACCCTGTCCACCTGGTGCATGTGAATGTTTCTGTAATTAACTAAGAACAAAATGACATGTCTTCAAAGCTTTTCAATCTTTAACGGCACATTATGAGCACAAAGATACAACATCTTGATGTTATGCTATATATGGAAATAAATACTCATGGCGTGCACAAAATAAATGAATAGAAAAAGGAAAAGGAAGGTCTATCTGCCAAATCAAGGCTGCAAGAATGTAATCTATAAATAGGTCTGTGCTAAACAAGAATGGAAATACTGGTGCTACCCTCCCCACTATTGTATGTTCTTTGGCATGGTTTAGAACTGGGGCAACATACTTAAGTGGGATAAGGAACGGGTATATTAAGGGAAAATGTGCAATGTGTGAAGAAGCAGATAACATATGGCATTACATTCTGGAATGTAAACAAACTAAAATGAGGAGGGATGAGTTCCTTTTACAAAAGTGGGAAAACTTACCAAATGAAATAAGAGACAAAGAATTTTAAATCTAAGTTCAGAGGAAAACATAAAAAAAAAACTGGAAAAGTACAAGGTAAGGTGGGCAACATTAACAGAAAGGACAATGGAGATAATCTTGTTTGAGGTATACAAGAAAATTTTAACTTTTAGGATGATAGATCCAATATATAATTACATTATATAGATAACTTGGTGTTAAATATAATGGGGGAATGGAAGTAATGCAACTCCATAAATCAGAGAATTTTTAAATACAGAATATAATTGTAATTGTAATATATAAGTCTACAGTAATATTGTACTAATGAAAAAATAATTTATGTATGGAAAGAATGTGAATAAACTCATTCAGTATGTCCTTAGGATAACATTCTGCAATTACTGGGCTAGCAATATACATTGAATTTGCACTCTCAGCTTCTTGTCCCTAATTCACTCCATTCAAATCAATTTATCCATCCTATCAATCATTCCGTACAATGTACTTTGATACAGGATACATCAAGTTAATAAACATATTTACAATACTATACACAATCATCAAATATTATACAAGTAAAAGCTAATAAGCTACACAAATGGATATTTATTAAATTCTAAAAACTCATCCACAGTGTAAAAGCAATGTTCCTGTAAGAAATGCCTTGATGCCCTTGATTTAAATAGATTATAGTTTTCTGTGCTTTTATAGAATTAGGGATAAATATAAATATATATGCTGAGATGCTGAACCCCTTTTTTACATGTATTTTTCTGGAGGAAATTAAATGTATGCTCTTCATATTTCTGTTGAGATGTTTATGTATATTATTGTTTGTTTGGAAATGATGGCTGTCCCCTTTTACAAATAGCGCTAATTCTAATATATACATACATGCCAATGGAAGTATACCTAGCTTCTGGCTTTTTTCGCTACATGTTGTTCAGATAGCTTGTTTGTGCTTAATAAATGTTGTTTTGGCCTGTGGTGAATTACTCCAAAATATTATGCTGTATTTTATTATGGAACGTATATGAGCAAAATAAGCTATTTTTACTACTGACAGGCTAGCATTTTGGACTAACATTCTCAGGGCAAATATGTTTCTACTTAATTTACTTGAAAGATAGTTCACATGCATTTTCCATTTCAGATTATTCTGTATCTATATCCCAAGGAAATTTGTTTCTATCTTATATGCTATTGCCTTATACTCTACTTTTATTACCGGGTTATGTTCATTCTCATTTTTACTAATATGAAAGTTAAGACATCGTTTTCTCAGTGTTTAGTATTAAATTATTACTTTTTACCCATGACATCAGGTGATTACTAGCACTTTGTAATGAGAGAGTTAATGATGTGTTAGTTTTTTCCGTTATTAATAAATTGGTGTCATCTGCAAATAATACTGTATTGTGAGTTTGAGTTTTACTTTTTATATAATTTATATATAAGATAGAGAGAAACAGGTCTAGAATAGAACCTTGGGGAACTCCATGTTTTATGTCAAGTGCATCTGAGTAAATTTTTGTGCCCTAGTTTGTGATATGATTTACGTATGTTAATTCTGCTATTTGCTTTCTGTTTGAGGGATATGATGCAAACCAGTTAAAAGCTGTGCCTCTGATGCCATAATTGAATAATTTGTTTAAAAGAATTTGATGATCTACAGTATCAAAAGTTTTGGTTAGATCTAAGAACATGCTCATAGATTTTTGCTTACTATTTCTACTGCTGTTAAAACACCATTTAAAAATTAGTAAATTGCAGTTTCAGTTTATTTTTTTATGCTTAAAACCATGTCGAGATTCAGTAATTATGTTGTTTTTTTCAATAAAGCAAAGTAATCTTTTATACACTATCTTCTCTAATATCTTTGAGAGCACTGACGGAATTGAGATGGGGCGGTAATTAGCTACATCAGATTTTTTTCCTTTTTTATGTAGAGGTGTAACCTCAGAGGTTTTTAATATACTTGGAAAGATTCATTGCAGATAGATGCATTGATTACATGAACTAAAAGTGTAATTATATATGCTGCACATCTTTTTATGCTCACATCCAGTATTTCATCTATTCCTGCACTGTATTTATTACCAAGTGAATTTACTATTGAGATCATTTCCTCGTGATCTACTTCGGCTACATACATGGAATTTATATTACTGGTAAGAGGATTGTTTTAATGTAACTATGTCCATTATTATTTTGCACCAAGGTTTTAATTATTTCTGTAAAATATGTGCTAAAATGTACAGCAACCTGTGTTGGGTCAGTAATATTTTGATTGATATGACTTTGCAATTCTATATTAGTTGCACATGAGGTGCTTTATTAGCAGGGTTAGGAAGTTCATGCATTTGCATATTTTTTTGAAAGCATGTTATTGACATGCTGATAAATTATTTTCATGAATTATGAATTTTCTAGTGCTCTGAGTGATTTTTATTGGGCATATAATTGCATATTTATGCTGTTTTAAGTAACTGCATCATATTTAGTAAATAGCATAATTATTTGGCATATTTTAGCACTTAAACGGGAAATATTTTTTAAAATGAGTTATTTTGGTTAAATGGTCAACTTGTTTTTCTGTGAACTGATGCTTACAAAAGGATCCTGTTTCACCCTCTGTCAATGTCACTGAGGCAAGTGCACAGATTAAGTGCAAGTGATTCATGACATTGATCACGTGAAGAATGAGTGATGCAATGCTGGTAAGAATCATGTGATGTCTTGGAAGATAGGGAAATCCCCGTTGCACTGGGGAACAGATTAAGCAATAAGGCAATGTGTTGATCGAGCAGCCGCTGCAGCCTGTTTGTTTGCAACAATTGACGAGGTGATGTGAATACATACAGTATTAAAAATGCCAAAGGTGAAACCACATAATGCGAGCAGACTTAAGAGTTTACAAAGTGAATTTTCTAGTGATCTTATTAGTACAGATGGTAGAGCCTTATACTGTAAGGCATGTGAAAAAAAATATTGCGAGCGAAAAATTTTTTCAGGTCGTTCAACATATTAATACTGCAAAGCACAGGGAAATGATTGTGAAAAAAAGTGACAGAAGTGAAAGTCCGTCTACTAGTCAAGTGTATGGGAAGTAGAGTTATACAGTTTTCATATGACCTTTGTGAAGCATTCCTAGCAGTTGACATACCTTTATGGAAAATAAAGAACCCAATTTTGCGTAATTTTTTAGAAAAGTACACCAAGGAACACGTGCCTGACCAAAGTACCTTACGTAAAACATACATCCCTCGTTGTTACAACAATGTAATGTCTACCTGGCAAACTAAGTTAGCAAATGAGTTTCTCTGGATCTCAATAGATGAAACAACTGATATAGAAGGACGTTTCATTGCAAATGTAGTAGTGGGTGTTCTAAATCAGCAAGAGGCAGGTGTGTCCTATCTCTTAACTTGCTCTCAGTTAGACGTTACTAACAGTGCATCAGTGAGTCAACTTGTGATTGACTCTATGAAATTAATATGGCCTGGTGATATAAAATATGACAATGCACTTTTGTTTTTAACTGATGCAGCAAGCTATATGATCAAAGCAGGGAAAACACTAAGAGATATTTTTCCTAAGAGCATTCATTTAACTTGTCTTATTTATGCCCTTCATTGCATTGCAGAAACAATTAGGTTATGTTTTCCTAAAGTAGATAAGTTAATCTCTAATGTGAAAAAAGTGTTTCTTAAATCTGCATCTAGGGTTCAGCCATTCAAAAAGATGCCGCCTAATATTCCACTACCACCTGAACATGTTTTAACCCCTTGGGAGAGTTGGATAACAGCTGCATTGTATTATGCTAAACATTTAGCGTCAGTCAGAAGAGTTATTAATTCATTAGAATCAGATGATGATGTTTCAATTCATATAGCACAGAATGTTCTCTCAGATGAAGAGCTTGAAGGAAATCTCGCCTTTATATTAACACATTTTTCTAATATGCCTGCAGCAATTAAATTCCTGGAAACAACAGGTCTTCCCTTAAATCAGTCATTAAATGTATTTGATACTAGCATTTCTGGTTTGGTGTCCATTCCAGGTAATGTAGGGCAGAAAATAAAAGACAAAGTAAACTATGTTTTTTAAGAAACCCTGGGTATAAACAAATCTCCAAAATACGAGACATTCTTGGAGGAAAGCCCTTAGGGATACCTGAAGACTTGCCTCTTTCTGTGGAACAACTATCAACTTTTAAGTATGCACCAATATCATCATGTGACATTGAAACAAGTTTTTCAAGATACAAAAGTATATTGAGAGACAACAGATGAAGACATACCATGGAAAGTCTCCGTTATGCAGTAGTGGTAAATTGTAATTCATACCTCAGTTTGGATGTGGAGTCATGTGCATCTACTTCTCAGCAATAAATGTAAGTTTGCATGTGCACATTGTCTTTAAATATAATAATTTTTAGGGCATATTTTGGTGCATATTCCGCACATTTTAAGGGCATATTTGCATGCATATTACAAGAGTTTTTTAGAGCATGAACTTCCTGACCCTGTTTATTAGTTACGTTTTTTACAATTTTCCATATAGCCTTAAGTGTTATTATCAGAATTTTTAACGTAATTGTCATTACCATTTTGTTTGGCCTGCCTTATTACCTTATTTAGTATACATTTATACTCTTTAAAACAGTTGTCAAATTTTGTCATGATAAGTCATACTAACAGTGCAGTCATATAGTTGATTGGGAAACCATTGCCTATTGGGGCTATAGGTTATGTCACATCAGTCTGTGTTATAAGCACATGTTCTTTAGGGTGCATTATTCAATGTGTTAATTTAGGTTAATATGCCTGAATTCAGCTCCCCTATGTCATATGCTGTTTGTGTGCATACTGAATCAGCTAGGGTTGTAAGGAGTTTATTTCAAAGAGGACTCCTAGGTGAAAATACAAATGATAAATTGGTAAGTATGCTTTGTGAAATGAGAGAACTTCAAGATAAGAAGCCCACTATAGTGTGCCCCAATTTTGTCCATATTCTCTTGTGAACTGCTAGCCATTCACCCCACCATGGAGCACATTCTCAAAAATATCTCCCCCAACATCATCTTCACAGACTTGAGTCTCTGCTCAGCCTCCAACAAACAAACTGATGCTACACATTCAGTTGCTGTATATCAAAATACATGCTCCAGGAAAGAAGATGCTAATCTGAATTCCCTCCCATGTTGGCATAACCAGAAATGTAAGAGCTACATCGCAGTCAATGAATCTACCAAATATCCATCCAACAAACCTGTTCTCAAGATTCCACATTAGGATCTCATCCATAACAAAGGATATTCTCTGGAAAACTGCCCAGAATCTCATTTATGCATAACTGAATTTTGAATAATGTGCATAGTGGAGAATTTGACCCTAATTTCAATTTGTTTATGGATGAAACATGATTGCACCATTCAAGTGAATATGCAAAATAGCTGGCATTGAAGTGCTGTTAAACCTAAACCGCTTCTTGAGGAAGCCTTGCATGATCAGAAAATAGGAGTATGGTGCACTATTACTGATGAAAAAATAAAAGGTCCTATTTTTTAAACAAAAACTATGATTAACAATGATAACTTATGTAAACCTAATTTCACAATCCCTTTTTTTTTTCTTTTTCTTGTGACCTCATTGTAAAACAATAAATATGAACACTCAAGAAATCACAAAACCAATATTTCACTTCCAACCACCGTAGATACAACTCTGAAATAAACATAACATCCACAAATTCACATGGCTTCCCCAATGCTGGAAGGAAATTGTAAAGACAGGAAATACTCTTCCACAGTCTTCTTGAGACCGGCTGCAAATAGTTCAGTAAGATGGCCTGTCTGAATTCAATGAGAACTTTAAAAGTCTAGAAGCTTAAAGCATGACTACTAGAAGTGGATGTGGCACTTTGCACCATGCTTTAGTATTTAAATTTTAAAGACCACTTTAGGTACTTCAGAAAAGCAAAATATTGTAATATACTAAGCACAAGAGTATGTACCATTCATTTAAGCAATAATATTTTTTTCAATTTTTTTGGACAATTTTGCGTTGTCTCCCTTTAAACAGTATTGCCCCAGATTATTAGACTGTATTTCATTACTGAACAAAAATAAGCACAATACACTCCTCTTAAAGTATGATTTGTGCATAAGAAATTTAATGACCTAAATGCAAGTATTGCTAATCTTAGTTTTGGAATAATGTACTCAACATGAGTATGTGAGGTTTAATTTGAAACATGACCATTTTACTGCTACCTGATCGGTTTAGGGGGGGGCTAATGATGGTCCGAGAGCTGAGAAACCCTGTCACAGTCATCCTTTACTGCCTAGTCTCTCAGTATCAGTTGTACTTGTAATCCAGCTGCACTTTTGGCAGTGAAATATGAAATATATCCTGATATGTTTAGCTGTCCTTGCTTCGCTGACTTCTGTATTGTTACAAGTGAGTGTTGGGAAACAAGGAAAAACTTTGCAATCAGATGCAAGAAAAACTGTGTGTTCATCTTCACTGATGAATTGGAGGTACTGAAATCTGGTAAAACAACTATATCAGTTGCACATCTGCAACCACCAGTGTATCTCGTACTTCGATTTACAGAATTGTGCAGGAAAAGAAGCAAGCATATGCAAATGGGACTACTGTTTCAATTCCATGATAGAAACAACCCAGCAGAACACCAATAAAAACAGCAGTGGATTTCTTTATGAAATGTGATAAACATAAAATTTATGGTTTGAATAAATTGCATTTCTTGCCGAGCTTAAATGATATCAATCAAGGCTCAAAAGAAGCACACATTTTCCATGGAAGTATCTAGGCATTACATAAGATCATGAAGGGCATGGGTTTTCATTATGTAAAGAATAATCTGAGGTGTAAATTTCTGATGGACAAACCCAAGGTCATGGTGAAAATATCTCATTGCTAAGAAAAATGAAAGATTTAAGACATCTAGGTGGCCGATTATCTATTTAGATGAAACTTGGATGAATATTAATCTTTCAAAAGAAAAAGAAAATATAGATTTCTGATGTTAGTGAAGCAGAACATTCTTTGTGTGTGCCATTAGGAAAGGGTTCACGATTTATTATTTTGCGTGCAGGAACATCTGCTGGATTTGTCCCCAATGTGCTACGTGTATTTAAGTCTAAATCCACAAAAGATTCTCAGGAAGAAATGGATGGAAATGTTTTTAAACAATAATTTTGTAATTAACTTTTGCCGAAGATCCTTGGACATATAGCATTATTGTAATGGATAATGTGCCATATCACTCAATTGATATGAGTAAAGCCCCAGTTTCAAATTTGGTAAAATAAATCGTGCAAAAGTGGTTGTGAGATTGGGGTATAGGCTTTGACGAACATGTTAAAAAACTGGTTTTGTACGACAGTATTAAGAAACATAAAGATGCATTCAGATGATGTGAAACTTGACACCATTGCTGAATTAAATGGAAACACTATAATTCATTTGCCTCTTTACCATTGACATGAACATGATTGAACTAATATGGGTACAAATTAAAAATGATGTGGCAAAATATAACGTAACTTTCAAATCATGTGATGTTGCTGAATTGTTTCACAACGCAATAAATAAAGTTAGTCTCAAAAATTGGTAGTGTGCTTGTGAACACGTGAAGAAAATAAGAATTCTATTGGCAAAAAGATGGATTAATTGATGAAGTGTTAGACAGTGTTGTGTTAAATTTAAAAGAAAGTGATGATGAAGAGGAACCCGAAGACAACGAAACCGAAGCTGACAGCCTGCTGGGACCCACAAAGATAGCATTAATGGATGGTGCATCTTTGCTGTCTCCATCCCCCAGTAAATCATGAAGTGCAGTGTTTGGCAGAATTGCAGGAACGGCAAATTTACTGGAATGGTGAATCATGTTCTTTTCTAAATTTCATGTTTCAATGTTTCATGTAGATTTTAAATAGTAAGTTTCAATAGCAAACATTTTGAGATTAAGCAGTTAAGGATTACCAACTGTCATTTGAAATATAGTGCTATCTCTTTCTACTTTCCACGTTTCAACTTAAAAAAAATGCACAATAATGTATATCAACCTGGATATCCAAAAACTTAATATCAGAAGGTGGTCTAGCAAAGCACTAGCAGTACCTATCTGAAACATGGAATTTTGGGAATCATATGTCACAAATTTGATGACCCTGGATTTATCTATATTTACAGACAATTTATTAACCTGAAACCAATTGCATACAGTGTTAAAGACACAATTCAATTTTGCTGTAAGATCTTTTTGCTTGGCACTATAATATTGGTATCACCTCCAAGCAAAACTGTAGTTGCAGTGTTCATTAATGCTCATTGCCAAAGAGAGGTCAGTTATATAGACCCAGTAGCATAGCCAGAAGATTATTAAGGGGGATTTATGTACAGGGGTCCATATTTTAAACAATTTGTACCAATTCAAATGATAAATATAAATTAATTCTGAGTTGAAATATTTAAATAAATCAATTTTATATTCACAGATTAAGGTGCGGCAATTGGAATTAAAATTAGGATAGGATGTTTTGCGTATTCTAAGCAGCAAATGTGTTATGACATGAGAATTAATGACCATTGTGAAGTATTTTATATTATTGCTGCAGGTCATTTTATTTCATTACAAAGTATGGTTTCTAGTGATGTTCTAAAATGGGAGATATTGCACTAATTTGGAAACCACTCAAATTTAGCACCGGAACAAAACTTTACCCCCTGATATCTTAACATGGTTGTACCAGCATCAAGTAAAGCACAATTTCTGTTGGTCACCTTTGGTCATATTAGACATGCAGCATAAATATAGCACTACCAGTGATATGATTAGAAAGTATCTCATTCCCGCCAACCTAGAAAGGAGCAATTATTATTTTAATGGAACCATTTTTGCTATTAATTTTTATATTTTTTTAGCAAGGGAGGTTCCAACTCCCAAATCCCCCTGTCAGAGATCAAGAAAAGTAAAGGGTCAAAAATTGATCCTTGAGGGGCTCTATGCTTAATATTTGCCCAATTTGAATTGTCCTTGTGATATGATGCATTTATCTGGACAAACTATTTGTTATCCAGCTATGATGTGAACCAAGGTGCTGATCCTTTATTCCATAAAATCTTAGTTTTCTCCAAGAATTCCATAATTAACAACACAGTCAAAACCTTTACTAGGTCACAAAGTATACTGCATACATGCATTTTGTTATTATTATTATTATTATTGTTATTATTATTTATATTTGTTATTATTGTTGTGCTGATAGGATTTCATCTGTAAGTAAATAAGTTGCATTTTCTGTCAATATACCTTTTCTGAATCCAAACTGCTTTTTACCAGAATTTTATGGTGTTTGAGGTATATATTCAACATTACTTTTTCAAACATTTTTGAGAAAGTTGGAAGAAGTGATATATGGGCCCGTAGTTTGAAGCACTGTGTTTATCTTGCATATGCAACAAATTGATTTGCAGGCTTTCAGTATTGTAGTGGAAATTTCACCATATCTTACTGGACATTTTGACTTCAGTGTTTTGATAATTTTGACTATCTCTGTTTATGTGGCACATTTAAAATTAAATTCTGGAAGTTTACTTGGATACTAAGATTGCAAAAATTTCCAATGTTCTTCTTTACTCCCTGTACTTAAGTTTAGTTCATCTGCAACATTTACATAGAAATCATTTAATATATATATTGGCTATTATTCTGGGTTCCTAAAATTCTTTATCGTATATTTTCAGAATGGTGATATCTTGAGCTTAGAAACTTTTATTTATCTCTTTCTTTATAATATTAGTGTTTTTTACTTTATTGCTTGACTTATCAATGCTTTTTTGAAAATGTAGAGTTTTAGCCGGTCTTATTACTTTTTTTTAAAGGATTCTGGAACAACTTTTATAGTGTCAGCTTAAATTTGCATCATTTGCTGTGCCTATCTTCATTATATACTTTTCTTTTTGGTATACACTATGACCTAATTCCTACAATGATCCAGTCAGGATGTTCGTTACAAGTATGACAAAATTTAAGTAGAAAACATGGTTCAAAGTAATAACAGTTTGCAGGAAGTTATTAAATTTATTTACGTCACTGGTGGAGTATACATCATTCCATGATTCTTGTTGCAATGACAGAGAAAAGCTTGCTAGATTATTACCTCTGAACCTTATTATGCATTTCTTATCTCAGGTTAGACAACCGATATGGATCATTTGAGCATCATGGGCAGATAGCTCATTAACTGGGGGAGACACTGTTGATTATTCAAGCCTAATTACACTCACAAATGTTGTCAATTGCTGTCTGTGAGATGCTGGATATTCTAGTGGGAAAGTGTCAAAGTATGTACCCAAGATATCAATAAGTTGCGTTTTCCTTGTGCTTGGTATTATTAAATCTACATGTATATAGGCTGGCTCACAATAAACCGAGAATGGAAACGAGAATAGGAAGCAAAACAGCATACATTTTGGTTCACAATATCCCAGTAACAAAAATGGGGATACATGTATTTACAATTACACCTTTCAGCTTGCATAGGACTGTGCCATTCACATTTAAACCCTTTGATGAAGCTGTCATGTATGGCCGCTTTGTTAAGAACATAACTTTTGGATACTACTGACATGGCTTTTGCTTTGCCAAAATACATGTATGATCAAGGCTCTTTCACTGTGTGAAAGCCAAGAGATGCATATGTTTGAACTTTCAGGCCTCCAGAAAAGGAAATTACCTTCTTCTAAAGAGAAAATATAAAATTTTACATCTGGATTTTATTAGTTATCTTCACTGCCTCCTATAATTGAGGAAGTATGGTATTCCACCCAAAAATTTGATTTAAAAAATGCTGTAAATACAAGTCCCTTGAACCCAAAAAGGAAAACATGTTTTATGGTCATTTTCACTATGGTAAATTACTGTCTTATTTGCTTTATGTTCTTCAGTATACCATCTGTGGTCATTACAGCACATTTCTGATTCATTTACAAATTATTATGCTACAATTTCATCTTACTGAATAGGTTCACATATCCAATTTTTACCTTTAGATCTGTGGTTACCCAAACTGGCAGAATAGATTTCTGTCACCACTAATTTTCAATCCTACAGTTCAGAAAATCATATAGATGCACACTGATTATATTGTATGCATGCATTCCATTATAACCATAGCCACATATTTAAGTTTCACGTAACCAAGAATGCTTGGGATCTTGTACCGAATAAAACAATTTTATAATCTGCAATTTGTTAAGAGGCACCTCTTTGGTATTTCTATTCTAGTGCCATTATTCTACCTATTCATTAGCTGAGTTTAGAAAATTGTATTTATTGTAAAAAAACTTTCAACTGTGTTTTATTGTTTGCATTCATAATGAAAATAAATATTAACCCCAGTACTTGTTTACACAGGTAACAGATCCACTTGCATATAGTAATTATTTACTTTACCCTCGCTATATTCGTAGAAAACTTTTCTATTTCTTACATACCATAACACTTTTTGGTACAGGCTGTGGTAATGCACTCAAAGCGTGGACGAGAATCGCTACAAAACATTGATTAAAGAGACAAGCAATATTGTAGATCGAAATGCTGGTGTATCGCAAAGCACATATTTCGGTCCAATAATGAAGGGCATAGTAAAATGTGTAGCAGGAACTATGACTAAGATGCAATGAGGAAACTGTCGCAACCATAAACGAACACGGCCGAATTACTACTATTTGTTAATAAATTAGCTGTGACAAACGCCCCGCGTACACTCTCATGGGATAGATAGCAGGCTTTCATGCAGTGTTGTTGATGCTCGCCTTTTGTTTTGGGATGCAAGACAAACATATTTTTTCAAAAGATAGTTTCAATGCAAAAATCTACATCAGACTACCAGGAACCAAGCTACACAATGCCTTCAGGATGTATATTTATTACATTCTGTACTAATGACAAGCATATCGGATGCACATTTGCTGCATGGATGCGGTTAGGGACTTAAATTATTTTACCTGTTAACTGAGATGCATAAGTCTCAGAAAGTCTACCGATTTATGGCTCGGATTAAACGTAAACTGTTCTCCAAGCCACATACGATACTGAATTTTGCTTCACATTCATGGACATTTTTTGGACACTTGTTTATCTTCCATTTCTGACAGTACAAAGTACTACGCATAATTTTCACTTATGCTACCAGTGAGTTCAGATAAATCAATCGGCTTTTAATAAACATCGTATACCATTCTGCTTCCCCGTATCACACTCACTTATATTTTTAATAATTCTGTTAATGTTAGACAAAAATCGCGTCTTGCCCTGATCAAACCACGAAGTGGTAATTCCTCTACGAGTATCTCCGACGCTCTTTACGAAAGTAGCCGAAAATAAATGGCAGACAATACGAAAGTACTGAAATTCCTGAAACAGCAAATAACTTAGAACATTAGCATTTGCAAGTATAGAGGCCTGGCAGCCCAAACTTCATAAGAGAATCTTATACTTGATACTTAAAAATAAGCTATCGTTAACCTAACCTCAAAAGCACTTTTGGTAAATTCGCCTTTTTATATAATGCTAATTTGGAGCTATTGAATAGGTTGTGAAAATAGCTTCCTCTTTGCAAGTTTGGTGTGAAGGGAATGTACAATTACTGCAACATTTTCGATATGACACACGCCTAATGATTTTCAAAACTCATACCGCATGCATGTCTTCAAAGGTCTCGATAGATTGTGAAACAATAAAATTCGGCCCCTTTCACCGTATTTATTTGAAAAAATGTGCATTAACACCAATTGCTTCACACATGTGGTCCGGAATAATACTCTCTAAAAAGACCCACCTCCGTGGTGTGAGGGTTGTGCGTTTGCCGCATGTTCAAGATGTCCCGAGTTCGAATCCGTAGGAGTAAGTTCCTCGGCTAAGGCTTTTTCCGGGTTTCCCTTATCTTGAAAAGATAAATGGGTAACTTTAAGCTTTATGGGCCCCAGGCCCATTTGAGCACAATTTCATTCATCGTCCGATATGACATACCCGGTTAAAAGACGCTATAAAAGTTTCGAACGCCATGCTTCACGCGATTTAAAACTACTTTCCGACAGGAATGACGGAATTGTAGAATAGTTCCATATTCAAGAATGTACATATTACATGGACAAAAAAACTAATGTGTTACATTCACATGACTTTCTCTACCCTCTATCGCTTTTTAGTGGGTATACAAATTATGCTTTGAAAGTTTATGTTCCTATCTACTTCATTTTAATCGAGATAAACCTTTTCGGAAGTAGTTGTATTACACATTTTGTATACATACAAAGGGGATGGATGGAGCGGGATGGCTCAGGCGTCAACATCTGTGGCCCGCATTCGGAAGGTCCCGAGTTTTGATTACCGGTGACCACCCACTCTGACCATGGGGTTTTTCGTGGTTTTCCCCTGGTCGCTTAGTTGAATGCCGAAGTAGATGTTCTACCACGATTTGTTCTTTTCCCTATTTCCTCTCATTTCATCTCTCCCTTCCACATTTCAGGCGTGTTTTCAGAACCTGCGGTGCTGATGGTGTAGGGCAGATGGCATGGATGCTTGCACATTGGAAAGATTTCTCCCCGTGAACGCCAAGGCGCGTTGTCTCACCCGTTAGGGTCGCTTCATCGCCCTCTCTCGTGATTCTTCGCCTCTACTGGTGCGCGGGTGTTTAAACTGGAAATATTAAGGACTTCTGCGCGTCTCTGTGGGCCTGTCTGCCTGCGGACCTGAGACCTCCTACGGCTCCTTCACCTCATCCCTGCCTCCTGGGGGGGCGTAGCCACAATAGATCAAGCTGGTCGCAGTGCGCGAGGTCTTCCGATAAACATATTCAACATCCTACAAAGCGAATCGTCAAATGTGTTAGAACTGGATGATATACCTACGCTAGACTTAAAATTCCATACTCTTTCCATAACATCGCGAGAAACAGCTGAAAATCAACAGGACTTCAAAAGACTAACTTAGATATTGAACAATTTGAACCATTAATAACGGATATCTTGGAAATGACTCATGCCACAAAAACAGTTATTTGAAATAAATTGTGTGTTTTAAAGAGATCTACATTTTTTGCGTAGTACGCTTTCGCCTATCGCTTAACGTTTACCAAATTATATAAATTTCCTTCCGAATGAAGAGGTCCTCAGCAGCTATTTCCAGAAAATTCAAGATATACCTACATTGTATTTGTCCTGTAAATATGTTTAATATGCGGTAGTTTAATCAAAATCGTTATAGCCGTTTTTCAGAAAATTGAAACATTAGAAAAATGTTCCATGTAAAGGATAGTTTAGTGTGGGAGAATTTTCTTGAAAATCGTCGTGTCGCGTCTTTGGAAGGTACTGAATTTAAACACCAAATTTCGTATTCATGCCACATTTCGTTTTTAAGTTATGCTGTTCACACAGGCACACACACGCACGCGGACACGGACATTTTTCTAAGAATGCTTTCTTTATGCAGGGCGTCTCAAAACATGTATTTCCGGTGAAATCTCTATCAAATTTTTGGGTGGAATGCAATACCTTCTCTACCTATAATGTACATTGTAGAGAAAGTAAAAAGCTTTGAGATCGTTATAACAGTTAGGCTACATAAGTCAATTACTTTTAGTCTTTGATAACCAGCTGATATATATTACAGTAGAATTTCCAATAAATCAGGTCAATTACGGTATCTTTAGTAGAAGCGCCCTACATTATAAGCGCCTGGAAGAAGGAGCTCCATAATTTTATTCTTTATATCTAAATAGAATTTTTTAAAATTCAGATTTCTGCTCCTGATTTTTTCCGCTTCTTAGCATATACCACGAAACTAATCATAGCCGGATCCAAGGAGATGGGCTTCAGTGTCTTCCTTCATTAACTACCTAAATAAGAAGTCTATGAAGTTATTTTACTTAGATAACATGCTGTGTGGCTTGAGCCGAGCATATACTTCCGTACCCTTCATGTAGAAGTATAGATGTAACAATTAATGGGTTGATAAGTAGTTATAATTTTTTTTTCAGACGCTGTAATGTTTCCTTAAAATAAACATCCAAGATATGGAGATTCTCAACTCCTCAAAAGTTTGCTAATGTGAACTCTTTGTACTGTTAGTATACAGGGTGGACCATTTAAGTTGAGACTGTACAATATCTCCAAAACTAAGCGTTGTAGAAAGAAATGTCTTTAATAAAAATTGCTTGATATGATGGGGGAAAGTAAATGCCATTCGTCGTGTTTTGTTTGGAAGAAGTTATGAGGTCACTTTAGGATCAATTTAATTTGTTAAAATGGGAACCTACAATTAGGGTAAATTTAAAATGGCCATCACAACGCCCTCCAAATAAAAAACGACTAATGGCATTTACTTTCCCCCATAATATCAAGCAACTTTTATTCAAGACATTTCTTTCTACAACGCTTGACTTTGGAGATATTATACAATCTCAACTTAAATGTTCCAACCTGTATAAATTGTGAAGCTTAAAAAAAATGCATCTATAGTTTTGCTGGATCTATCGCTTACTTAAGGCAGAGGAAGTGTTTCATTCGACCAACAAATTCTAATATTTCCCCCAAACCCCCGAAAGGAAATTTCAAAAAACGTGCTCACGCAGTTTGTGTGTGTGTGTGTGTGTGTGTGTGAGAGAGAGAGAGAGAGAGAGAGAGAGAGAGAGAGAGAGAGAGCAGCAGCAGCAGCATAACGGAGGAAAGTAATCGAATGTCTACCAACATTCGTCATGAACCGTTTCAAAAGCAAAGTAAAGATCCTCATAGAGGAATTTCCTCACCCCAAACATCCCTTTAAATGCAAACTTCCTGTTACATTTTACCTACCTAATGAAAAATGACTAACGATTTGCTTGAACTATTGTAAGTCTGAAATGTTAGCAGGCAATATGCAGTGGCGGAGCGTGATACTTTCCGATGTGTTAGCACGATTCCGGTTTGTAGAAGCATGCATTAAATGTTTATGGAAAATTAATAGGTATCTAAAACAAACATGCATTTTAAAACTCACCTAAGCCTCCACTCATCTCTGGCTCTTACATCTTGTAGGTCAACTCTATACGTCAATTCTTTGCAGCAAAGATGTCTATAACAGAGTCATGGAATCCTGAATTATTCTTGCAGCTTTTCAAGATACTCTTGTCAATCGAAATAAATGACAATTTTGAAAACCTTTCTTGTGTTTGGGTGCTTCTTAAACAACTTTTAATTAGTTTCATTAGTGAAAAAGATATTTCCACAGAGGCATTAGTGGCAGAAGTCGTCAAAATTAGAGAGCAAAGTTTAGTAACTTAAGGTAATGCTACATTTAATTGAGAATATTCTAAATATGTGTGAAGCTGTAATATGTAGAGCTTCTTGAACTCGGCTGATGCATAAATAGCAGAGAGTGATGTTTAAAGTATCTCAGTAGTGAAATGCCATATGTTTGTTATAAAAACTGCAAAGGCCGTCGAGGGAAAGAGGCTGTGTACTAGTCAAACATTTCAAAATCCAAAAGTGCAAGAAATTCCAGCTTATGTAGTTTAGAGAACCGGTTGTTTATGTGCCCAACCACTGTATCCAATACTTCAAAATGCAATCTGCAGTATGATTTCTTTTTATCGTTTGCGATATCTGCAACTCACTGCCTTTTAGCTCGAACTCCATCTTCATTTGTTGAAAAAGAAGAATAGCCCTCTAAGCATTGCTCCCAAAACGATTCAAATGTACATCTGCCATTCAAAAATCTCTTGAATTCGTCGACCTTTGCAGTACAATACTTTATGTCGTTGATTTTGTATTGTAAAATGTTAAATAAGATTTTAACTTGAAGTATAGGTATATGAGAATAAATTAAAAAGGAAAAGGAACTCAAAATTATGAAGTGTAGCATATAAACCTCTTGAACAGACTCTTGTTTCACCATGCCATCCTTCTGCGATGTGAAGAATTTCTTCAGGTCCTCTTTTACTTCAAATGTTCTGAATATACCCAGCGTGTCAGAGCAACTGATGGCAAGTGCTTAATGGTAAAGGCATCAAATGCAGCCTTCCTCTTTGAAAATCTCGAGAAAAAAGCTGAAAATCCAGACACAGTTTCAGAATACCTTGCGTTCCTTAATTCCATCAACTGATTGTTTTAGTACTAAGTTTAGCTTGTGAGCGTAACAGTGCACAAATAAAATTGATTCATACTTTGGAAGAATTAATTGTTGCAACCCATTGTATGCTCCAGCCATAACAGAGCACCCGTCGTAAGTTTGAGCGACTATTTTATCACCAGGCTGAAACTCGTGTATTAAACTAAAAATATGTTCAGCAAGGGAAGCAGCAGCACGATTAGTACTTACATCAATGAACCTAATACATCTCCCTTGAACATCATCTTTGATGTAACGTAATACATAGGAAAGCTGAGCTTTGTGTTACATCAGTTGCAATTGCAGTTACATCACTGCAACAAATGGAGCATCTTTAATTTTATTTAATAGAACAGTTTAGACTGAATCAATGAATTAATTCTGTATGTCATGAGAAGTACCAGTAAATACAGTAGAGGTTTTTTCTAAGTGGTTCCGTAATCTTTCATCCTAGCTGGCTCTGTAATGCAGGAATTCTACAAAATGTCCTCTATTGACTGACCCAGAATTTTCTACGCAGCCCCTAAAAGACAGTTCTTGGTCTGCTAAAAAACATACAGCATCTAGCAACTTACTACATATCTGTTTAAGTTGATATTTTCGTTGTCTCTGTCACGATTGATTTTGAAGGCAAGGCTTAGGGACTCGTCTATTCTAATACTGCCAAACTTTAGCAACGCTATTTTTTAATTAATATGGTTTATTGGCTGTTCATGTTGTTTCTTTAGCACATAATAGCTGTTAACATCATTAACACCTTTTGCAGTCCAAATATTTTTTCTATTAAAAACAAAAGGCACGGCCAACAATATAAAGAACATGTCTTTGGTACAGCCACCCATGTTTCACTTGTATACTACATATCATTAAATTGCAGCACTTTACCTATTTTCTGTTATCATACTTATTAAATTAGGTGTTGGTCTGCCACTGTCTATGATCTGTTTTTTGTCAGAAAAGCTTCTGCTAGGAAATGAATGGTTTAATAAGTTTTCATTAACACAGTCACATTCATTCTCCATCATAGCTTCTTCTTCAGTGGAGCAGCAGCTGGTAAAACACATTATCACAACAAAATTTCACAATTCACATACACTTGTCACGTGTGTGTATTTTCAACTGGGCAATTTACGCTGGCGCTAGCGCGAAGCAGATATGAAGTGCGCTTACAGTAGAAACGATAGTTCTGTGCCGGTGACCTTGCTTCCTCGCGCACTGAAGCGAGTCTATGTCTAACGCCAGGCAGCTCTCTGTAAATGTGGTGTATGGAAACGGTAAACAAACAGTAAAACAGAAAACCCGGGAAAATAAACCGGCAAAAGAATAACTAAGTAGTACACTATCATGTGACTCACCGTATTGTTGTTCATTCCTAGAATGACGGCTGCTACGGGCGGGTGAACAATGTATTGCACTCCTCACAGAACACCAGGTTAATATAAACCATTTTAAATATTGTGGTACAGCTCGTTTCTCTTTTTTCCAACACGCACACACTCGCACACAGTTTTATCAATGAGGTATCTAATCATCTGGCAAATATTCAACACCTGACAGCTCACTATCGTCATCATGTTGTTCTTCTTCCTCTTCTTCTGTTTCCTCACCTTCACTACTGTCACTGTCTCCTGATACTTGCACTATAAAGCTCTCTATTACACTTTCAAAGATTCCTTCTTTTTCAATGTAATCATTTTCAATTTTTTGAACGTGCAGGCACACATTTTTCCACTTTTCTTCACTGATATCTGCAACCCGTTGCTTACACAAGTTCATGACATCCTGTAATTTAAATGTCGTGTTGTGACCTGCTACCCATTGTTTTATGTCGGCCCAAATAAGTTCTATGGGGTTTAGGTCAGGTGAATATGGTGGTAACCTGAGCACTGAATGGCCATGCTTGGCTAAGAGGTCGTCGACCACGTAGGTTTTATGGGCTGTCTTATGCGCCTTAATGAGGCTGCAGAGCTCTACTTTCAACATTTGTTTTGAAAGAGCACGTGCCTTGATGTGAGCCATTCCTGCATAGCTCTTTTTGTGGAGCTGCTTGTAGGAGCCTTATCCAATTGCACATTATGGTACGGAGCATTATCTATTACTAAAACAGATTTAGGAAGCAAATTAGAATTAGTTTCTCAGTTAACCATTTTTTGTAATTCCTCCCATTCATCTCATCGTGATAGTCTCCGGTTTTTTTATTTGACTGGAACATTAAAAAAGCACCAGGAACAAATCCCAATTGCCCTCCTGCATGAACTATAATAACTCTTGGTCCCTTTGCAACAGATGCTAATAAGCCAGAGGTGCTGTCATCGCTCCAATTATTTGGCCTTGTGTGGCTGCTATGAAGGTATGTTTCATCTTCATATATAATCGGCCTTCCTTCGTCTCTAAACTTTTTAATGGCACGCAAATATGACACGCGCCAATCTCTTATCTCATGTCTTTCCTGTAACAAGACCTTATTCTTCCTTGATTTCTTCCACGTGAAACCCATGTGACGTAAGATAATATTTAAACTAGTGCTTCCCCCTTTAAAGTTAATGGAATCCTTAAGCTTCAGGAGCAGATTTCTGACAGTGGGCACGGTTTTCTCCTGAATATAAAAATTGTAAATTGTTTGCCGAATCACACACCTATCAAAGTCATCAATGTCTGTGATCCATTTTGGTACACGATGTACCTTTCCAGGTGTCCCAAAGGAGGTTCCCTGTTCCTCACATGTTCCCCCTTCTTTAATTATTTTACGTATTGTCCTCTCAGATACTTTTGTTGCTGCACTCACCCTCTCTTGCACTTTCTTCAATGGAATTAGAATATCGCCAGAAGCTGCTTCCCGTTTCATGAAGAAATGGACGTTATTATAATCGGCGCAACAGTTCTAGACGCGTGAAAATCTTAATGAGAGCTATGATGCGAGTTGCTTACCAGATCAGGTGGTGACCGGTCGTCTGCATGCTTCAGGAGTGCGTGGGACAGTCATCGTCAAATATCCACACCGGTTATGCACTGCGTTGCGCTGATAAACTTAGTTATATACAGTATATTAAAATCCACGCTGTAAAAAGCGCTTAATATAAAAAACGCTGTCAATCATTGCCTCCAATTCTTCCACATCTAACAACCCTTCCTCTTCTGCGGAATCACTCACATTATTGCCGTCATCACTGCTGTCACTACTTTCTGCACCATTATCCTGCATGAGAATTATTTCTATTTGATTTTCTGCAATTCCGTATTTTTCGGAATAATGATTCTTAATTTATTCAGCATGTCGCCATACATTTTCCCATTCTGGCCTTCCAATTTCAGCAAATTGCTGGCGTTATAACTGCTCCACATATTTTAATTTAAAAGTGATATTTCTGCATGCCACCCATTTTTTGATATCAGCCCAGATTAATTCGATTGGGTTTAGATCTGGGCGATACGATGACAGTCTAAGTACATTATGGCGATGTTGTATTACTATCTGGTCAAGTATGTATGACTTCTGAAGCTGTTTGTTGGCTTTAATTAAGTTATATAGCTTTGTTTTACTCATGCTTTTATCTAAAGCTTTATTATGTCTAAGTAACCAAGCTCTCATTTCTTCTTTCAAGGAAGTTGAGGTAGGTGGTTTGTGAATTTGAGTGTTGACGCATTGTGAAGCATTGCCGATGATCAGAACAGACCCAGCAGGCATATTAGGTATCAACATGGCGTTGATTCACTTCATGTAATTTTCTGTATTCATTTCTTGATGGAAATCTCCTGTTGTTTGTTGCGACTTGTAAAAGAAGGGCATTTGGAACGAAGCCGATCTTTCCAACAGCATGGACGATAATAAGTATTTGCCCTTTGGCAACAGGTGCCTGCAAACCTAATTCGCTATCGTCACTCCAACTTTTAGATGCTGTATGACTGCTGTGTATGTATGACTCATCTTCATACATTATAGTATTTTTCTGAAATTTGTAGCACCACCTTGAAAATTGATGCTGATATAAGTACACATTGATATAAGTACATATAAAATTAGTCATTTGGAAAGGTAGAATCAGACTGAAAAATTAAATGCCATAGCCGGGATTTGAACCACAGATCTTAGGCTTTCCGTGCCGTTGCTCTAACCGACTAAGCTATCATGGCAACATTTACTTTTTATTTTTATTTTTTTATTTTATTATTATTATTTCATTTATTTATTTTGCTTTTCTGTTAGAACTCTTCTATTTGATTTCGGTTTCTTCCACTTGAACCCTAAATCTTTAATAATTTTTCTGAGATTTGTAGCACCACCTTGAAAGTTTCTGCTGTGTTTCAGCTGGATGAGCAATCTGCTTATTATTAGCACAGTTTTTTCTACCACATAGGAATTGTGAATCGTGCGCCGAATGACGCATTCGAAATCGTCTATTTCTGTAATACGTTTAGGGACCTTATGTTTCTTCCCAGGCGTGTCAAATGGCATTCTTTCATCCATATGTTTTTTTTCTTATCTTTGAGAACTCTGGAAACGGAACTCGGTGAAACACCAGTTGCTTGACTACTCTTTCTTTCACTCTCTTAAGGCTTCTGTGGAACTCGGACGAACATATATTTTCTTCCTTCATCTCTGCTTCTTGCTTCATGAAGTCGAGGACATTTGCAATTATTTCCCTACTTTGACTACGTAACACTTTACCACTTAACTTTGAAAACATAGGAGCCATGGTTATAAATATAACAAATATAAAATAAGTACTATTTAAATACTGCTCTCTTTAAAATTACAACCAGATGCAGACACTTTCTATGCGGACTATATGTGTTACGCACTGTGAGTAAGCAAAGGTGTTATATCGCTTTCGTTTATTAAGCTAAACATAAACCATTCCTCGGCAGCTGGGGTAGCAATCAAGGTCACGATTCCAGAAGTTTTGCGCGAGTAATAACAACTTCACGTGTTTGGCTGTGCAGTGTTTTTCCACCAAGTTTGCTTTGAATGGGAGGCATTTTAGTCTAAATAAGCAAATACATATACACGCGCACACACATACACACAAGACACAAAACACTAATCACGAATGCGATTAACAATCACTTTCTAAAAATTAACGTGCTGGCACCGAAGCTGTAGAAGACGCATACTGCACGGTCAAAGCTCTCCACGATATTGGCCATTTCAGTGTACTGCGCATGACCGAGAATATAGGCTCGGCAACTGGGCTCTAAACGATTGCGCACCCAGTCTTCACCGGCAAAAATCCATCGTTCCTGCTGTAATTGCCGACTGCATGCTCTGCGCAAGCGCGCCTCATACGTGATGGCTTACCTGACGAGGCAAACACGAGTGCGGTGTACACATTTTAGCCGCCTGACCTGTTTGAAACTATTTCCATTGAATGTATTATTTATATAAAAGATTATTATTATTTTTAATGTTATTCTAAAACATAAGTAATAAATGGGCTGCACTGTTTATCATTTTTAAATCGTTAATGGACTAACACTTGCCGTGATCCTCCGCCACTGCCATTTGATAAACCACGTATTACTTCGAATTTTCTGTTCATTCTTATGAAAGTTTATACAGCTGCTGAATGTAACAGACAAAGGGTAGCTACAGGAAAAAGAGCTTTTGCATTACGTTCACATGACTTTCTCTACTCACTATCGTTTATTTTCATATTGATCAAGATAAACGTTTACCGAAATAAGTTTCATTACAGATTTCGTTGTAAATACAAGGACAATACAAAAAAGAACCGATGCGATAGTCAAATGCTTAAAAGCGTGTGGTATAGACTGGCCTTAAAATTCCATGCTCTCTCTATGAAATCGTGAGGGTACACTGAATTGTGACAGCACTTCAAAAGATTACAAAAGTATTAAAAGTTTCAAAACAATAACGGATATCTCGAAAATGGCTGATGCCACAAAAAGCTGTTGAAATGAATTGTGTGCTTTAAAGAGGTCTACATTTTTATAGTACGTTTTTGTCCATCTCTTAACTTTTACCAGTTATGTAAAATTCCTCTCAAACGAAGAGGACTTCACATGCTATTCCCAGAAAATTCCAGATGAACGTTTTCTTTGGCATATAAATATCTTAAATGCATGGTATTTTAAACAAAATCGTCAGAGACATTTTGAGAAAATCAAAATGTTCGAAAAAGGTTCCATTTAAGGTGTACCTTGGAGTGGAGGAATTTTATTGAAAACCTTCATGTCGCATCTTTGGGACATACTAAACTTAAATACCAAGTTTGGTATTTATCCGAGTTTTCGTTTTTGAATTATGCTGTTCACAGACACACATACACGGATCTTTCTTTATTCAGGGGAGCTAAAAACACGTATTTCCTGTGAAATCTTCATATAGAATTTTTGGGTGAATGCAATAACTTCTCTTCTTACTGGGTAGGTGGTAAATAGTGTAAAAATACTCCTTTTTATATCAGGCCTCAAAACATACATTTTCGTTGCAATCTCGATATCGAAGTTTTGAGTGGAAAGCAGTATTTGATTTGGTTTTTAAGGGAGCTGTCGAAGACATAAGGCACTTCAGCCATAGATTTTTGTGCGCTTCCTATTACCTCCATATACCTCTATCATTTCAATCCTTTCATAAAAATTTAAGATATTTCCTATGAAGTGTTTTTAGCTTCTTCTCCTGAGGGTCGAGCTCCTCCGAAGATTATAAATCTGCATGTTTCTAGATAATTACATTCTAGAAGGGGTGTTCAGCAGTCTATATTGATTGCTTACAGAAGTGGCAAGGAGGATTGCATCCAAGAGTTTTATAGTCCGGAGATGCTTCCTGAAGGGTCCATGTCCAGTAATTATAGCAGTTACTTTCCTAACTTGTTTGCTGTCCCTTAAAAGTAGGGCTTTGGTCAGCTGTGTACGTAATGATTTGACTATGGTTTTACCCAAGTTTTGGCCAGGGAAATTCTGCCATCCGCTTGACTTCTCCTTGTTAGCCCATTGGTGTAGAACAGTTCTTTAGCAGTAGTTTTACTTCTGATAAGACTGGTTTTGCTGCAATAAAAGTACAGCTACAGTTAAAATATGTAATTGCGTGGTTTAGTGCTCGAGTTGCCTAAACATAGCTTGTAAAACTGAGATGTTGAGACCGAATCTTGCACATCGTTTTTAAAAGTGACAAATTAGAAAGAAATAGTTCTAAATCTCTTTGTTGTGGGGATTATGTAGGTTTTCAAATGGATAAATAAGTCTGGCACACGTGGAAATGCTCGTTCATGGAGGTATTGTACAGTCATTTTGAAGTTTGTGGATTAGGCAACTCTAGCACTAAACCATTCACTTTATCTCGAAAAAAAATGTAGAAGTAACCATGCCCGAAAAATTAACTGCTATTAGTTTATATATTAATTTTAAGGAATGCAATTTGAAATGTTAAGTGGTCGTTCCGTGATTTCTCTTTAGTTCATTCAGAAAGTTTTCATACAATTGTTGTATATACAATTTAAACAATTTATTGTTGTCTCAATCTCTCAAACATCTACAACAAAGGCATATTCACTTGGGATTGACTAATTTAAATCTTTCTTGTGAATATTCAGCATTATTAACAGGTAACATCTGACAGAAAATTAAACTTCTGTACGAAGGATTTGCAGAACAGGTATGAAAAGAAAGATGATGGGTAGAGAATTTCTTATGGATATGATACATAACACATTTTTAAAATTGCTCAGTGTAACGTTCTACTTAAATAAGCTACAATAACTTTAAGTAGCGTTTACTATACTTACCACGGGGAGGTTATTCGAGATGGCCGTAGGAGCGCAGCCGCGCGTTGGGGGTCGAGGCGACTGCAACTGCCACGGCCGGTCGTCATATGCTGAAATTTTGCCTGCAGGAGTTCTTTTATATGCCAGTAAAGCCACTAACATGAGACCGTCACATTTAAGGGAATTCAATGCACCATTGTTTTAGTTCAGGTTGAAACTGGGCAAGGAAAGCAGCGCTCAACTAACTGTGCCACTCAGGTCAACATAAAAAGGAAGGAGATATGAATCCTGCAGTCCTTGCTAAAGAAATGTTCCTACAACATCCTGCCGCCTGCAGAAATGTAATGAGAATGATTTAAAAGGTTTTGACACCTTGTTAAAGTAATAGGAAATAAAGCGCCCCTCCCCAAAGTGGAACACCATCATATGAGAGAAAGCTACTTTTAATGCCACACAGTATTGAGAAATTGTGCTATACTTTGAAATGTTTTGAAGTTAATTGGATATTCCAATTCATCATTTTCAGCAATCTCAAAACAATGAAAAAAGATACGTTGTTGCTGATGATAAATCGCTAAGTGTTCATTACTAAGATTCAGAATTTGGGACCCGGTGTGCGCTGCGGTCAACTGGGGCTACTGATATAACGTGAGACAGTTCTTTCCATCCATAAAACTTGTATTGACACGCATAATATAATGAGCAACTAGATAATAAATTTGAATACATATGAAGTAAACAACTAAATTTCAAATATATTTATATATATATATATATAAATTATGTCTAAGTAATAGCATATAAGAAATATTTTCCCGCGAGAATAGAAAGTTTGCCCGGACCGATATAGGATAGACCTTACTTGAATACAAAGGCAGTTTACTCCAAGAAAAGATTGACTGTATCATAAAATACTCCCTCCAAAGCGAATATGCCTTTTGTGACGAATATGCAAGTGACATCGAAAACAGGCGAGCAGCTTATTTTTGAAGAAAATCGCGCGTGCATTCGCATAAATTAGTTACAAGGCGTGAGAAGTTTTCTCCTACGTGAAAATGCACGGAAAGTGATATTCTGCCCGAAGGTGAGGAAGTAAATAACCAATCAGGAGCAAAGGAAATGCCACAAGACTACGTATAAACCTAAAATTAAGCAGGAATGGGAGAAATTGCTAACATGGCTGAAAATTGAATTTACAAGGAAGGACATTCTGAAAATACACCCGGTTGAGTCGAGATGTAAAATACGACATTCTGAACATACACCCGTGATCAGACGTACACGAAAGACTCTCCGAATATACACTTGTTTAGGTTAAGATCCGCGTGTGTCTCCCGAACTTGGGCAAAGAGTGAAACGACCGTACTTAAAATGCGCGAGTATACTAAACGTTACAGGATGACTCAGCAACTTTGTTTAATCGAACAAGAACACTTATAACTCGTGTACACCCTCAAGATAAACACAGTGACACAACTGACACAAACAGTGGCAAGCGTGAATAAGCTCACGGAGTAAAGTACACATTATAAACTGTTGGCGGGTGTATTTGCTAAGTAGTTTGGAATTAATCCAAGAAGCACCCACCCCCTGACAACTTACAAGAAAGAGAACCTCCGACTAGCAGCAGTGGTGAAACAACCCGACATAAATCCCAAAGCTTTACACTCCACCTTCCAGGATTCCTATATCATCAATACAGCATCCATCTACGTAACCCGAATTATGAGGTGTTGATTATATAATAATTCAAAGGGCACGGGCAGCCTCAAACGTAAACAAAGCTAACACAGCGTATACTCAGTGACAGTACCTCTGTGTTGGTAGGAGGTGTTTCTTGACATTGAATACCGGTCGCTAAGACACACAAGGTCCCAACTTCCGAGCCTTAGCCATTATACTATTCTCTCATTCGCCGTGCTACCAAATATGCTAAGACACAGCGAACGAGTATTCTTGGTGTCATAAGTGTCTATTGTACGAATATGAGGAAATAATCTTTTGAAGTTTGTTTAATGACAATATTTATTCTACTTACATTAACCCTTTAGAAATGAAACAGTTTTACTTTATCCTACTATTTCAGACTTCCAAAGAACTGTATATTCACGAACCTATGGAATGCAAGGTATGTAAACAAAGAATTATCATCCAAATTACTTAAGATCCCGGCATATTTTCACTTTAGAAGATGTTAATTAATTTAGGTTAGAAGTGCACATTTAAGGGGATTTCCACATATCCTACCTGCAGCGGTCATGTGCTGTGTTTAAGAACTGCTAAAGAGCACCTTCCATGTAATAAACGAAGATAGCTTTTTGTTCATTCCTGCCGTGTACCTACTGTGTCGGTGATCTGTCATGAGACTGATTTTATGAAAATGACCGGGACACAGTCGTGACACGGTAGGTGCACAGTAGGATATATGGAAATGACCAAGCGGCGACCTACCGGTCAATTTGGCAGCCTCTTGCACTTCGGCTATTTCCGGCATTTTCCGTAACGATACGAATACATTTCTCGCGTATTGTTCTGGGAAGCCATTCGCTGGTTCTGTGGTATTCGGAGCTATACGATTTGTCACATAAAGATTATGACAACACACTGATTAAACATAACGTCTGGAAGGTTATAGGCGAAAGGCCGAAAATATGTTCTCTCTGTTGTAAAACCAAATAAGCACCACAGAGTGTAAGATGTCTTCTTCTTTGTGATCCAACAGAGATTCAATGTACAATGAATTTTGATAAGGATACGTCAAGTTAATAAACATATTTACGACACTATACACAATTATCAAACATTATACAATACAAGTATAAAGCTAAAACTAAATTGAGTTTTATTTATGGACGTCCTTTAACTGCTGTGGTGCTTAGTTCCCATGCTATATTGGCATGAAAGACCGGTAATTTTGCTTCAGAAGCCTCTTTATCAGACTTAAGGTTCTTTTACGTGCCGTAAATCTACGACAGGGGACCATCGGCTTTACTTCACTTCCGAAGGAAGACATGCCTGAAAAAGGTCCATCACCCTCCGCCGGGGGTCGAACCCGCGACCTCGGGAAGTAGAGGCTAGCATGGTAACCACTACACCACGTAATTGACCCTAGAATGACCATCATAACGTCCTCCAAACAAAACACGACTAATGGCATTTACTTTCCCCCATGATATCATGCAACTTTTATTAAAGACATTTCTTTCTACAACGCTTAGTCTTGGAGATATTGTAAAGTCTCAACTTAAATGATCCAAGTAGTTATAAATTGACAGTTTAAAAACACTTAATATGCAGGAATTTCTATTCATATGCTAATTAGCCCCGCCCCTCTCCCCCACCCCACCCCCAACACAATAGCCCATTTTGCAACGTAAAGCGGGCTTACATGCTCACAATAACATGCCGGAGCGGGTGGAAGGAAGTTCACCCACCCTCCCCTCTTCCAACTGCGGTTGGGCATCCCTGGTCTGTATAGTGTAAATCAGACAAAGAATTATAAAACTACCTATTGGAGTATTCACATGAGTAGGTATATATAGAGAGATCGAGCACAGTTTTTGCGTTTATATGGGAAAGGATAGGGAAAACGAGGGTAGATGCGACGGTTCAAGGAGGAAAATGCGTTTATATGGGGAAGATAGGGACTACGAGGACTGACGCTAGGCTAGACAGTGGTAGGAGGGGGAGTGCGCTTCATATGCGAGAGATAGGGAATACGAGGGTCGATGCTAGGCTAGACAGAGGCTGAGTAATGTATGGTTTATATGAGCGGTATAGGAAAACGATGAGAGGTGTTAGACTAGACAGGGCTTGAAACGTAGTGCATGGTTTATATGAGAGATATAGGAAAACGAGGAAAGGTGTTAGGCTAGACAGAAGTCGAGGAGTAGAGTATGCGTTTATATGTATGAGAAGTATAGAACAGGAGGAGGGGTGTTAGGCTAGACAGAGGTCGAGGAGTAGAGTATGGTTTATATGAGAAGTATAGGAAAACGAGGAGAGGTATTAGGTTAGGAGAATTGAGTATGTGTTTATAAGGAGAGACGAGAAAACGGAGAGAGATCCTATGCTAGGATAGACAGGTTTTAAAGTTAGGTTAGATAGGAAACCAAGGAGTGATACTCAGCTAGAGGAGGGGCAGGAGGGAATGCGCTTTATGAGAGGTAGGGGATCAGGGGAGTGGTGTTAGGCTAGACAGAGGTTGAGAGTAGAGTATGCGCTTATATGTATGGGAAGTATAGGAAAACGCGGAGAGGTGTTAGGCTAGACAGAGGTCGAGGAGTAGAGTATGGTTTATATGAGAGGTACAGGGAAACGAGGAGAGGAGTTAGGCTAGGCAGAAGTCGAGGAGTAGAGTATGGTTTAATTGAGAGGTATAGGAACAGGAGGAGAGGTGTTAGGCTAGACAGGTAGTGTAGCAGTAGGAATATGGACTTATATACAGGAGAGATAGGGAATAGGAGGAGCTAGACTTGAAAGCGACTTTAGACGTGAACTTAGTGGAAAACTGTTTGATGTCAATGTTCTAGACAAGCCCATCACGTAACCTATTCAGGGAAAAGGTGAGTCGTTCAGGGGAAAAAGGTGACTGCTCAGGGAAAAAGGTGACCCACAAAGGGAAAAAGTCGACCAGCAAAGGGAAAAAGGTGAGCAACAAAGGGAAAAAGGTGACCACCAAAGGGAAAACGGTGAGCCATAAAGGGAAAAAGGTGACTGCTCAGGGAAAAAGGTGACCAGTAAAGGGAAAAATGTCACCAGCAAAGGGAAAAAGGTGAGCAACAAAGGGAAAGAGGTGACCACCAAAGGGAAAACGGTGAGCCATAAAGGGAAAAAGGTGACCTGCAACGGGAAAAGCTAACCCACTAACACTAACAGGTAAGTAATTCAGCTAGTATCGTAGGTATTTAGGCTAATTCAGCTAGTATCACAAGAGGATAGATTCTAGGGTTGGGTATGCTTAGTGTCGTATTTCATAGGCAATTCAGCCAGTATCGTGAGCATTTAAGCTACTTCAGCTAGTATCACCGGAGGCTAGATTCCAGAGGCTAACAGCATCATAGCTATGCATGATTTCACAGCTAATTCAGCTAGTATCGTAGGTATTTAGGCTAATTCAGGTAGTATCACAGGAGGCTAGATTCCAGGGTGGGGTATAGCATAGTTTCATATTTCAAGGTAATTCAGAGGGTATCGTAGGTATTTAGGATAATTCAAGTAACATAGGTGTTTAGAGTAATTAAGCAAGCATTACAGGAGGGTAGGTTCCAGGGGTTGGTTATAACCTAGCTTCGTATTTCACAGATAGTTCAGGTAATATCGTAAGTATTTGAGGTAATCGACAGAGCTTCACAGATATTATTGATAATTTCGATCAGAGATTTGTATCACAACTATTTAAGGTAAATGCAGATGATTCAGGTTGTATCAATGGTATTTGAGTCATTTTAACAGGTAATTCAGATAGTATCACAGGTGCTCGTGCTATTTTAGAGCAGGAATTCGTATCAGAGCTAGTTAAGGTAATTTCACATGATTCGGGTAGTATCACAGGTATTTAAATCATTTTCATAGCCAATTCAGATAGTATCGTGAGCATTTAAGCTAATTCAGCTAGTATCACAGGAGGCTAGATTCCAGAGGCTAACTGCATCATAGCTATGCATGATTTCACAGCTAATTCAGCTAGTATCGTAGGTATTTAGGCTAATTCAGGTAGTATCACAGGAGGCTAGATTCCAGGGTTGGGTATAGCATAGTTTCATATTTCAAGGTAATTCAGAGGGTATCGTAGGTATTTAGGATAATTCAAGTAACATAGATGCTTAGAGTAATTAAGCAAGCATTACAGGAGGGTAGGTTCCAGGGGTTGGTTATAGCCTGGTTTCGTATTTTACAGATAGTTCAGGTAATATCATAAGTATTTGGATAATCAGCATAGTTTCACAGATGCTCGTAATAATTTCGATCAGAGATTTTGTATCACGGCTATTTAAGGTAAATGCAGCTGATTCAGGTTGTATCAATGGTATTTGAGTCATTTTAATAGGCAATTCTGATAGTATCACAGGTGCTCGTACTAATTTAGAGCAGGAATTCGTATCTGAGCTATTTAATGTAATTTCACACGATTCGGGTAGTATCACAGGTATTTAAGTCATTTTAACAGGCAATTCAACTAGTATCACAGGTACTCATGGTAATATAGAGAGTAATTCGATTATAAAACTTTTCTCATCCAACGTTACAACAATTTATATACTTTTTTCTAAATCTTACAAACTTATTATATGTTAAACAGTTATTGTACGATGCGGAGAGGGATAAACTGCATATTGGTTCACAAATTGAAAAGCTTTACGTCAACATACCTTTATTTTAGTTCGTTATAGATGTCTCTCCCCTTTTATCTAGGCTTGAGACTAGCACTAGGATTGCTCCTAATGGCAGGGTTACCACCTTCCCTTCCATCTTCTTCTTTCTTCATCAGGCGTCAGCTATCTGCATATACAGCACACAGATACCTTCTTTTTTAAGATTGTAGACTCACTAGAAAATCTTTATCTTTAACTTACATTCTTTTAAGCACTGTTTGTAATGGCGTAATGTCCATACGCATATGTTGTTATCCCGTCCTCAGCAATAATTCTTTTATCATCAAACGGAGTCAATGCAATTTTATTCACTTGTACTGTAGCAAGGGCATGCTTTCGTGATAGGATCAGATTCATAGGTGTTCTGATGATTTCACTGGTTTTAAGACAGTCTGTATAGCTGTCAAACGAAATGTACTGCTTAATAGCGCTACGTTTTATACCTTTAATCTTTTTTATCATTGACCCTTGAATATCTAAGGCATACATCTTAGGACGTAGTCCAACAAAGCGTAGGATGATTTTGCTATTAGCCTCATCTTTAAATTTTCCCAATACCTTCTTGTTCTGAGTAGAGTAACATATATGGTTGGCAGGGTAATCAGCTGTATCGAGATGCTCAAGAAAACGTAGCTTGTCCTGGTACACATCTTCAGTTGTTACACGATGAATGAACGAATCAGTGTCCATATACATAAGCTTCAGGTTTTCAGCTCCATAATAAGGCAACAAAACGTCGTAATGATAGTTATACATTAATGTCTTGGAGATGTCCAACACACTCATACCAATGTATATAGGCTTGTTGAATACAATCTGACGAGAGCCCATATGTACAGCAGCTAGATTATCAGCATATATCGTCCTGTCGATAAACGTAGGCTTGGCGATCAGCTTCTCTAGAGTTTTTTCATTGGTCACCAGTCGTATATCCATACGGTTACGCAGGTTCTCCATAGTTTTTCCAAACATAGCGTTGTTAAAGAGCTTGTAGAGATCCTTCTCGAAATCATTTGCAGCTTGTTGTCGTAGCCTGTTGTTAAATTCCACATAAGGTTTCAACCACTGAGACTGTCGGAATTGTAGCACACGATGGATTTTTGTTAGCCGTAGTCCATGACTAAGAGCTTGCTTCAAAGCCATGTAATGCACTACATACTTCTTTCGAGGTCCAAGATGAGGTATCAGTTTCTTTGTAGATGATTCCAATGGTTTCATACACTCTGGCAGGAAAGGTAGATCGTTGTGTAGATCGTGAAGTTCTGCAGGATACTCGATGTCGACTTCTAATATGTACCCATGAGGATCATTTTCTTGTAGTGTTTCTAAGTTGATTTCTTCAGGTGACACCCACTGAAATCCACCAAAAGGAAGGGCGTGACACATTGCCCACCCATATTGGTTATTTGCGTCCTCGTATGTGATAAATTGGGTTGGTCTCGTCGGATCAAACTTCTCCATATAAGTGTTATTAGCCTCAGCATACCGATGAGAAACTTGGCATAAACCTCCTCTTATACCTGATTCCACCATGAGTAGTTGATCATAATCTTGTAACAGCTCTAACTTAATTCCAGTATACAGTAACATAGCGTCCCATGTTAGACCTGGAGAGGTAAAATAATGGGCGGGATCGACTTTGTGTGTTTTAAGGGTTTGCTCTCTGAACGTCTCAAAGACGTCAGCTAGAAGAAGTACATCCGAAGTTAAGTAGAGATCGCTGTACTCTCCCAGGTTTCTCACATTAAACAGCTCCCATACATTTCTAGCATGATCGTAGTCAGCATCAGTAATTTCTTCTTCATTTAATCTATTGTAGAAGGAGTCCTTAGGAGGCAAGCAGGTCTCGTTCAGGGCATCCCATGACGTAACAAAATCATATGGAAATACACCCTTACGGGTCATCAACTTCAATTTGTCTTCTCCAAAGTACTTTAGCGTTTCAGGATACGAGGTTAGATTTTTTACCAACTTATCCAAGCTTGTACTGAGGAATCGGAAGCTATCCACAAATCGAAGCTTTATATCTCCTACATACTTGGTGAATGAGATATAGCTTTCTTCAGAGTTAGGAATTACCTCCACACGTTCACTTGTACAACCCAGCTCCTTAACAATGAAATGAGAGTCATATCCGCTAAGGTTATGCATGAAGACTGGTATATATTTAGGTGTTTTGCAGGCTAAATTACATTCATTATGAAGACTTCCACGATATTCACCGCTGATGTGATCATGGTCGCGTACTTTATAGTTCTCTTCTGTAAAGGGTTTTCTACACAAGTAGCATGTCGTAGAAGACTCGAAATCCTTTTGCTGTTGATTCGTAAGTTTCAGAGGTTTAGCAGATTTGTATATATTACCAATCATTTTTGCAAGAGATGTCAGGTACAGCATAAACTTCTGAGCAGCATCAGCACCACGATACACATAGGGATGCTTAGGAAGATCAGTTTCGAGATGTTCAACACTGGATGTAGGTTTCACGTAAACACAGAAGCTCATTGGTGTGTGCTCTTGATAAGGTGTTGTATAGGAAGTTTCAGGATTGGGTGTACACGTATGGCATGGAGTGAGAATACTCTCAAAATCCGCATAGATGACATAAGGTACTTTCAGCATCCTCTCAACATTTTTAAACTGTACAATTGATTTCTCCTTGGTAGGCATAACTACCCTTGCAACACCATGTTGAATACAGACGGCTGCATGTTCTTGTAGTTTTTCCTGTCCACTTCGTCCGCTCTGGTCATCAAAATGTGTAAAGCAGCGCTTACAAGTATAAACCCGTCCATTATGGTTAGTTTTCTGGCGTCGAACGAGTTTCTCAAAATTCTTTATATACACGTAGTGATGTTTTCCACTGCTATCATTCAATAGTAGCAGGTCGCGATGTTCAGGTAGTTCAATATCAGCAACCTTTATCGGATACACTTCATGCTTCTCATCCAGCCCGAAAACGTTAATAGACATATTGTTAAGCTTCTCAAATTTAGGTATTTGAGAAAGTGGAGTAGGGTAGGAAACACAGCTGAAGTCGTACTTGTCTTGAAGTTGTTTGTATTTGTTCACACGCTGTGCATTCTTCCCTATGAATTTAGCTAATACAGAGTACATGAAACATTTCTCGTCGGTAAAGTTCTGAATGTTTATACACGCTTCTTTAGCTCCGACAGATGACGGTAGTGGTATGTAGCTACTTCCTCGTAACGGGTTGTACTTGTTGATACGAAGTCGAACTCCTTCCACAGCAAGCAAAGCCCAGCTGCTACCCTTAAGCTGAGACTCCTCCATTTCAGTCACCAATTTCTTGAATTTCACTTCCATCGTTGACTCCAGATCAGTTTCCAGGAAAACAGCTTGATTCCGTGTTTTAAATGTTTTGTCACAGGTTTCTCCAATACTGTTAACAAATCGACACTCAGCCAGCAGATTAATTTTAACACTCTTATGAATGCTAAGCTCTTTATGCACAGCCTGGATTATACGTTGTTTTGCCTCTTGCAGATACATATTTAGGTCCTTAGCTGATTCGCATCGTATAAAATACGATTTCAATCGTCCTTCGAATGAAGTTTCGTATTCTTTCATATCACAGTCCTCCATTGTTGACAGTAACTGATGTTTAGTTGGCTCCAATCTTCTTTTCTTCTGAGGGCTGCTTATTTCACATATATCTTCGTGTCGCTGTCCCTTATAACAATCTTTGAAGGTTACATTACAATGTTTACATTTGAAGAGCTTCTTGCAGCTCATCTCGTGTCTTCTCTTGTCATAACCTCGGAGGAACTTCTTCCCACATTTTCCGCATGCATATCCAGTAGCGCTTGGAATAATATCCTTATACGCTGAGTTATTCATCTTTATTCTTGATGTAATAACGTATTAATCACTGATCAATGAAATGTAGACCTCTTCACCTTGACACCACTTTAGAAAGCTGATTATTCTTGGAGAGAACACGATGTTAACACCTCAAGACTAATTAGCACAATGAAGTCCAATGCCCTAGATCACCATATTTATAGAGGGAGCACGAACCTTTTAGATCAATCATAAACTCGCTCCATAACCACCTGTATATGATCGCTCAACGTGTACTAACCCCCCAGCCATATAACCTCAAGTCTAGAGACAGGATGTTTATGACGTCACACCCAGAGACAGGATGTCTGGCAGCATCAAACACGTTTAAACTCGTCTCATAACTACCTGCTTATGCTGTCACACCAGCAAGAGAAGTATTCCCACACGCTCATTCAGACATATATTTCAAATTCAAGCCCACCACCACCATCACCACCTATTGTACCAAGGTTAATTCAAGCTGTATTATCACAATACTTAAAAGTAAAAGCTTAAAAGGAAACCTAGAAGATTTCCCCCCTTATTTACTTAATTATTTCATGTTTTTATCCCCTTTTCAATTCTTCCTTTCCATCTTCTCACAGAAAGAGCATTACATTTCACTACAATCATGAGAAAAGCAATTTTTCCAGAGTTACACAGATTCTAAGCTTCTAAATCGAACCCGGTAATACTTTTAATAAATGTATTTTAGCTCCCCAATATCAGCATCTACCATTTAATCTTTACTCGAACCTGATATGATCCATAAGCTTGAAGATATATGAAATCACCCTTCGGGATTCGATCTGAGTACTTTAAAGTAATATTTGTCACGATAACGATATTTAAGGACTAGATACTCTGTTTGCGTTTACCTTGACATGTTTATCTAAATTAAATTACGAGTTATTAAATTTTTGCAAGTAAATTTCATTGAATCGGTATTCGAACCCAGAACACCAGGAACAGGATAATTTATAATATTAGTCTGACATGTTAAACAAAGTTGTATGCAGTTACATCATCGATCTAAGTGATATATTCTAGTGTACAGAGGAAAATTAAGAAAGTCATTAAAAGATGGGGAATCGAACCAAGCACAACTGATTGACAATTATATACAGCATTAATCACCCATCATAGAAGCTATCAATCATGCTTTGCTGCACTCCTCTACCTCACTTAGTTCCCGAGATAATGAAAATTTAAAAATTAAGGATCGAACCCAGGACGTCAGGTATCTAATTACACATTTACAAGATACTACCTAATATCATAAACGCAATAAAGTTTATTGGGCGTCTTTATCTTAATTGGTTTAGGAGTTATTAAATTTATAAGTAAATTCCATCGAATCAGTATTCGAACCCAGAACACCAAGAACAAAATAATTTAGAATATGAGTTTGATATGTATAAAGGTGCTGTATGTAGTTACAGCATCAATCTAAGTGATATATTCTAGAGTATAGAGAAAAATTAAGGAAGTGTTTGAAAAATCGGGATTCGAACTAGGGACAACTGATTGGAAATTATATGCAGTATTAATTACCCATCACAGGAGCTATCAATCATGCTTGGTCCACCCCTCTACCTCTCTTAGTTTTCGAGATAATGGAGTTTTTAAAATTAAGGATCGAACCCAGGACACCAGGTACCAAAATATACATTTATAAGAAACTACCTAATGACATTAATGTAATAAAGTTTATTTGGCGTCTTTATCTTAATTAGTCTCTGAGTTATTAGAAGATGAATTTGTAATCACTCGTAGGATTCGAACCCAGGCATCCCAGTCAACTTGGAACAATACCCTAATGACGCGGCGCATTCCAAAGAATTGATTAGTTTTTATCCCATTGTTGTATCACTTTTCATTCAGGAGATATAAGCAATTAAACAGTAGAAATAAAATGGGTGGGGCATGCCGGCATAGAACAAAGCTTATCAGATGTCGGCATCTCTCTGTGGGCCAGAACATACCTTTTATTTCTACTGTTTAATTGCTTATATCTCCTGAATGAAAAGTGATACAACAATGGGATAAAAACTAATCAATTTTTTGGAATGCGCCGCGTCATTAGGGTATTGTTCCAAGTTGACTGGGATGCCTGGGTTCGAATCCTACGAGTGATTACAAATTCATCTTCTAATAACTCAGAGACTAATTAAGATAAAGACGCCAAATAAACTTTATTACATTAATGTCATTAGGTAGTTTCTTATAAATGTATATTTTGGTACCTGGTGTCCTGGGTTTGATCCTTAATTTTAAAAACTCCATTATCTCGAAAACTAAGAGAGGTAGAGGGGTGGACCAAGCATGATTGATAGCTCCTGTGATGGGTAATTAATACTGTATATAATTTCCAATCAGTTGTCCCTAGTTCGAATCCCGATTTTTCAAACACTTCCTTAATTTTTCTCTATACTCTAGAATATATCACTTAGATTGATGCTGTAACTACATACAGCACCTTTATACATATCAAACTCATATTCTAAATTATTTTGTTCTTGGTGTTCTGGGTTCGAATACTGATTCGATGGAATTTACTTATAAATTTAATAACTCCTAAACCAATTAAGATAAAGACGCCCAATAAACTTTATTGCGTTTATGATATTAGGTAGTATCTTGTAAATGTGTAATTAGATACCTGACGTCCTGGGTTCGATCCTTAATTTTTAAATTTTCATTATCTCGGGAACTAAGTGAGGTAGAGGAGTGCAGCAAAGCATGATTGATAGCTTCTATGATGGGTGATTAATGCTGTATATAATTGTCAATCAGTTGTGCTTGGTTCGATTCCCCATCTTTTAATGACTTTCTTAATTTTCCTCTGTACACTAGAATATATCACTTAGATCGATGATGTAACTGCATACAACTTTGTTTAACATGTCAGACTAATATTATAAATTATCCTGTTCCTGGTGTTCTGGGTTCGAATACCGATTCAATGAAATTTACTTGCAAAAATTTAATAACTCGTAATTTAATTTAGATAAACATGTCAAGGTAAACGCAAACAGAGTATCTAGTCCTTAAATATCGTTATCGTGACAAATATTACTTTAAAGTACTCAGATCGAATCCCGAAGGGTGATTTCATATATCTTCAAGCTTATGGATCATATCAGGTTCGAGTAAAGATTAAATGGTAGATGCTGATATTGGGGAGCTAAAATACATTTATTAAAAGTATTACCGGGTTCGATTTAGAAGCTTAGAATCTGTGTAACTCTGGAAAAATTGCTTTTCTCATGATTGTAGTGAAATGTAATGGTCTTTCTGTGAGAAGATGGAAAGGAAGAATTGAAAAGGGGATAAAAACATGAAATAATTAAGTAAATAAGGGGGAAAATCTTCTAGGTTTCCTTTTAAGCTTTTACTTTTAAGTATTGTGATAATACAGCTTGAATTAACCTTGGTACAATAGGTGGTGATGGTGGTGGTGGGCTTGAATTTGAAATATATGTCTGAATGAGCGTGTGGGAATACTTCTCTTGCTGGTGTGACAGCATAAGCAGGTAGTTATGAGACGAGTTTAAACGTGTTTGATGCTGCCAGACATCCTGTCTCTGGGTGTGACGTCATAAACATCCTGTCTCTAGACTTGAGGTTATATGGCTGGGGGGTTAGTACACGTTGAGCGATCATATACAGGTGGTTATGGAGCGAGTTTATGATTGATCTAAAAGGTTCGTGCTCCCTCTATAAATATGGTGATCTAGGGCATTGGACTTCATTGTGCTAATTAGTCTTGAGGTGTTAACATCGTGTTCTCTCCAAGAATAATCAGCTTTCTAAAGTGGTGTCAAGGTGAAGAGGTCTACATTTCATTGATCAGTGATTAATACGTTATTACATCAAGAATAAAGATGAATAACTCAGCGTATAAGGATATTATTCCAAGCGCTACTGGATATGCATGCGGAAAATGTGGGAAGAAGTTCCTCCGAGGTTATGACAAGAGAAGACACGAGATGAGCTGCAAGAAGCTCTTCAAATGTAAACATTGTAATGTAACCTTCAAAGATTGTTATAAGGGACAGCGACACGAAGATATATGTGAAATAAGCAGCCCTCAGAAGAAAAGAAGATTGGAGCCAACTAAACATCAGTTACTGTCAACAATGGAGGACTGTGATATGAAAGAATACGAAACTTCATTCGAAGGACGATTGAAATCGTATTTTATACGATGCGAATCAGCTAAGGACCTAAATATGTATCTGCAAGAGGCAAAACAACGTATAATCCAGGCTGTGCATAAAGAGCTTAGCATTCATAAGAGTGTTAAAATTAATCTGCTGGCTGAGTGTCGATTTGTTAACAGTATTGGAGAAACCTGTGACAAAACATTTAAAACACGGAATCAAGCTGTTTTCCTGGAAACTGATCTGGAGTCAACGATGGAAGTGAAATTCAAGAAATTGGTGACTGAAATGGAGGAGTCTCAGCTTAAGGGTAGCAGCTGGGCTTTGCTTGCTGTGGAAGGAGTTCGACTTCGTATCAACAAGTACAACCCGTTACGAGGAAGTAGCTACATACCACTACCGTCATCTGTCGGAGCTAAAGAAGCGTGTATAAACATTCAGAACTTTACCGACGAGAAATGTTTCATGTACTCTGTATTAGCTAAATTCATAGGGAAGAATGCACAGCGTGTGAACAAATACAAACAACTTCAAGACAAGTACGACTTCAGCTGTGTTTCCTACCCTACTCCACTTTCTCAAATACCTAAATTTGAGAAGCTTAACAATATGTCTATTAACGTTTTCGGGCTGGATGAGAAGCATGAAGTGTATCCGATAAAGGTTGCTGATATTGAACTACCTGAACATCGCGACCTGCTACTATTGAATGATAGCAGTGGAAAACATCACTACGTGTATATAAAGAATTTTGAGAAACTCGTTCGACGCCAGAAAACTAACCATAATGGACGGGTTTATACTTGCAAGCGCTGCTTTACACATTTTGATGACCAGAGCGGACGAAGTGGACAGGAAAAACTACAAGAACATGCAGCCGTCTGTATTCAACATGGTGTTGCAAGGGTAGTTATGCCTACCAAGGAGAAATCAATTGTACAGTTTAAAAATGTTGAGAGGATGCTGAAAGTACCTTATGTCATCTATGCGGATTTTGAGAGTATTCTCACTCCATGCCATACGTGTACACCCAATCCTGAAACTTCCTATACAACACCTTATCAAGAGCACACACCAATGAGCTTCTGTGTTTACGTGAAACCTACATCCAGTGTTGAACATCTCGAAACTGATCTTCCTAAGCATCCCTATGTGTATCGTGGTGCTGATGCTGCTCAGAAGTTTATGCTGTACCTGACATCTCTTGCAAAAATGATTGGTAATATATACAAATCTGCTAAACCTCTGAAACTTACGAATCAACAGCAAAAGGATTTCGAGTCTTCTACGACATGCTACTTGTGTAGAAAACCCTTTACAGAAGAGAACTATAAAGTACGCGACCATGATCACATCAGCGGTGAATATCGTGGAAGTCTTCATAATGAATGTAATTTAGCCTGCAAAACACCTAAATATATACCAGTCTTCATGCATAACCTTAGCGGATATGACTCTCATTTCATTGTTAAGGAGCTGGGTTGTACAAGTGAACGTGTGGAGGTAATTCCTAACTCTGAAGAAAGCTATATCTCATTCACCAAGTATGTAGGAGATATAAAGCTTCGATTTGTGGATAGCTTCCGATTCCTCAGTACAAGCTTGGATAAGTTGGTAAAAAATCTAACCTCGTATCCTGAAACGCTAAAGTACTTTGGAGAAGACAAATTGAAGTTGATGACCCGTAAGGGTGTATTTCCATATGATTTTGTTACGTCATGGGATGCCCTGAACGAGACCTGCTTGCCTCCTAAGGACTCCTTCTACAATAGATTAAATGAAGAAGAAATTACTGATGCTGACTACGATCATGCTAGAAATGTATGGGAGCTGTTTAATGTGAGAAACCTGGGAGAGTACAGCGATCTCTACTTAACTTCGGATGTACTTCTTCTAGCTGACGTCTTTGAGACGTTCAGAGAGCAAACCCTTAAAACACACAAAGTCGATCCCGCCCATTATTTTACCTCTCCAGGTCTAACATGGGACGCTATGTTACTGTATACTGGAATTAAGTTAGAGCTGTTACAAGATTATGATCAACTACTCATGGTGGAATCAGGTATAAGAGGAGGTTTATGCCAAGTTTCTCATCGGTATGCTGAGGCTAATAACACTTATATGGAGAAGTTTGATCCGACGAGACCAACCCAATTTATCACATACGAGGACGCAAATAACCAATATGGGTGGGCAATGTGTCACGCCCTTCCTTTTGGTGGATTTCAGTGGGTGTCACCTGAAGAAATCAACTTAGAAACACTACAAGAAAATGATCCTCATGGGTACATATTAGAAGTCGACATCGAGTATCCTGCAGAACTTCACGATCTACACAACGATCTACCTTTCCTGCCAGAGTGTATGAAACCATTGGAATCATCTACAAAGAAACTGATACCTCATCTTGGACCTCGAAAGAAGTATGTAGTGCATTACATGGCTTTGAAGCAAGCTCTTAGTCATGGACTACGGCTAACAAAAATCCATCGTGTGCTACAATTCCGACAGTCTCAGTGGTTGAAACCTTATGTGGAATTTAACAACAGGCTACGACAACAAGCTGCAAATGATTTCGAGAAGGATCTCTACAAGCTCTTTAACAACGCTATGTTTGGAAAAACTATGGAGAACCTGCGTAACCGTATGGATATACGACTGGTGACCAATGAAAAAGCTCTAGAGAAGCTGATCGCCAAGCCTACGTTTATCGACAGGACGATATATGCTGATAATCTAGCTGCTGTACATATGGGCTCTCGTCAGATTGTATTCAACAAGCCTATATACATTGGTATGAGTGTGTTGGACATCTCCAAGACATTATTGTATAACTATCATTACGACGTTTTGTTGCCTTATTATGGAGCTGAAAACCTGAAGCTTATGTATATGGACACTGATTCGTTCATTCATCGTGTAACAACTGAAGATGTGTACCAGGACAAGCTACGTTTTCTTGAGCATCTCGATACAGCTGATTACCCTGCCAACCATATATGTTACTCTACTCAGAACAAGAAGGTATTGGGAAAATTTAAAGATGAGGCTAATAGCAAAATCATCCTACGCTTTGTTGGACTACGTCCTAAGATGTATGCCTTAGATATTCAAGGGTCAATGATAAAAAAGATTAAAGGTATAAAACGTAGCGCTATTAAGCAGTACATTTCGTTTGACAGCTATACAGACTGTCTTAAAACCAGTGAAATCATCAGAACACCTATGAATCTGATCCTATCACGAAAGCATGCCCTTGCTACAGTACAAGTGAATAAAATTGCATTGACTCCGTTTGATGATAAAAGAATTATTGCTGAGGACGGGATAACAACATATGCGTATGGACATTACGCCATTACAAACAGTGCTTAAAAGAATGTAAGTTAAAGATAAAGATTTTCTAGTGAGTCTACAATCTTAAAAAAGAAGGTATCTGTGTGCTGTATATGCAGATAGCTGACGCCTGATGAAGAAAGAAGAAGATGGAAGGGAAGGTGGTAACCCTGCCATTAGGAGCAATCCTAGTGCTAGTCTCAAGCCTAGATAAAAGGGGAGAGACATCTATAACGAACTAAAATAAAGGTATGTTGACGTAAAGCTTTTCAATTTGTGAACCAATATGCAGTTTATCCCTCTCCGCATCGTACAATAACTGTTTAACATATAATAAGTTTGTAAGATTTAGAAAAAAGTATATAAATTGTTGTAACGTTGGATGAGAAAAGTTTTATAATCGAATTACTCTCTATATTACCATGAGTACCTGTGATACTAGTTGAATTGCCTGTTAAAATGACTTAAATACCTGTGATACTACCCGAATCGTGTGAAATTACATTAAATAGCTCAGATACGAATTCCTGCTCTAAATTAGTACGAGCACCTGTGATACTATCAGAATTGCCTATTAAAATGACTCAAATACCATTGATACAACCTGAATCAGCTGCATTTACCTTAAATAGCCGTGATACAAAATCTCTGATCGAAATTATTACGAGCATCTGTGAAACTATGCTGATTATCCAAATACTTATGATATTACCTGAACTATCTGTAAAATACGAAACCAGGCTATAACCAACCCCTGGAACCTACCCTCCTGTAATGCTTGCTTAATTACTCTAAGCATCTATGTTACTTGAATTATCCTAAATACCTACGATACCCTCTGAATTACCTTGAAATATGAAACTATGCTATACCCAACCCTGGAATCTAGCCTCCTGTGATACTACCTGAATTAGCCTAAATACCTACGATACTAGCTGAATTAGCTGTGAAATCATGCATAGCTATGATGCAGTTAGCCTCTGGAATCTAGCCTCCTGTGATACTAGCTGAATTAGCTTAAATGCTCAGGATACTATCTGAATTGGCTATGAAAATGATTTAAATACCTGTGATACTACCCGAATCATGTGAAATTACCTTAACTAGCTCTGATACGAATTCCTGCTCTAAAATAGCACGAGCACCTGTGATACTATCTGAATTACCTGTTAAAATGACTCAAATACCATTGATACAACCTGAATCATCTGCATTTACCTTAAATAGTTGTGATACAAATCTCTGATCGAAATTATCAATAATATCTGTGAAGCTCTGTCGATTACCTCAAATACTTACGATATTACCTGAACTATCTGTGAAATACGAAGCTAGGTTATAACCAACCCCTGGAACCTACCCTCCTGTAATGCTTGCTTAATTACTCTAAACACCTATGTTACTTGAATTATCCTAAATACCTACGATACCCTCTGAATTACCTTGAAATATGAAACTATGCTATACCCCACCCTGGAATCTAGCCTCCTGTGATACTACCTGAATTAGCCTAAATACCTACGATACTAGCTGAATTAGCTGTGAAATCATGCATAGCTATGATGCTGTTAGCCTCTGGAATCTAGCCTCCGGTGATACTAGCTGAAGTAGCTTAAATGCTCACGATACTGGCTGAATTGCCTATGAAATACGACACTAAGCATACCCAACCCTAGAATCTATCCTCTTGTGATACTAGCTGAATTAGCCTAAATACCTACGATACTAGCTGAATTACTTACCTGTTAGTGTTAGTGGGTTAGCTTTTCCCGTTGCAGGTCACCTTTTTCCCTTTATGGCTCACCGTTTTCCCTTTGGTGGTCACCTCTTTCCCTTTGTTGCTCACCTTTTTCCCTTTGCTGGTGACATTTTTCCCTTTACTGGTCACCTTTTTCCCTGAGCAGTCACCTTTTTCCCTTTATGGCTCACCGTTTTCCCTTTGGTGGTCACCTTTTTCCCTTTGTTGCTCACCTTTTTCCCTTTGCTGGTCGACTTTTTCCCTTTGTGGGTCACCTTTTTCCCTGAGCAGTCACCTTTTTCCCCTGAACGACTCACCTTTTCCCTGAATAGGTTACGTGATGGGCTTGTCTAGAACATTGACATCAAACAGTTTTCCACTAAGTTCACGTCTAAAGTCGCTTTCAAGTCTAGCTCCTCCTATTCCCTATCTCTCCTGTATATAAGTCCATATTCCTACTGCTACACTACCTGTCTAGCCTAACACCTCTCCTCCTGTTCCTATACCTCTCAATTAAACCATACTCTACTCCTCGACTTCTGCCTAGCCTAACTCCTCTCCTCGTTTCCCTGTACCTCTCATATAAACCATACTCTACTCCTCGACCTCTGTCTAGCCTAACACCTCTCCGCGTTTTCCTATACTTCCCATACATATAAGCGCATACTCTACTCTCAACCTCTGTCTAGCCTAACACCACTCCCCTGATCCCCTACCTCTCATAAAGCGCATTCCCTCCTGCCCCTCCTCTAGCTGAGTATCACTCCTTGGTTTCCTATCTAACCTAACTTTAAAACCTGTCTATCCTAGCATAGGATCTCTCTCCGTTTTCTCGTCTCTCCTTATAAACACATACTCAATTCTCCTAACCTAATACCTCTCCTCGTTTTCCTATACTTCTCATATAAACCATACTCTACTCCTCGACCTCTGTCTAGCCTAACACCCCTCCTCCTGTTCTATACTTCTCATACATATAAACGCATACTCTACTCCTCGACTTCTGTCTAGCCTAACACCTTTCCTCGTTTTCCTATATCTCTCATATAAACCATGCACTACGTTTCAAGCCCTGTCTAGTCTAACACCTCTCATCGTTTTCCTATACCGCTCATATAAACCATACATTACTCAGCCTCTGTCTAGCCTAGCATCGACCCTCGTATTCCCTATCTCTCGCATATGAAGCGCACTCCCCCTCCTACCACTGTCTAGCCTAGCGTCAGTCCTCGTAGTCCCTATCTTCCCCATATAAACGCATTTTCCTCCTTGAACCGTCGCATCTACCCTCGTTTTCCCTATCCTTTCCCATATAAACGCAAAAACTGTGCTCGATCTCTCTATATATACCTACTCACATGTATGGCTAAAAATGTAAACTTATTTTAGACTGATAAACCGCCACCACCACCACCACTATACCGTTTGTTAAATCAGTAGAAGCTGAGGCATAAGAATCTCCTGAATGCTGGTAAGGGAGTTTAGCTGCAACTATAATAAGCAGTCACATTAATATAGCCTGGATACCAGAGCGGGATATAGGGACAGGAACAAATAACATCAACGGAATACAACGTTGAACCTCAACAACAAAACATCGCTGAAAAGAATAATATATAAGCAGTAAAGGAAGCAATAAAAATTGTGGACACGTGAAAGCTTCAGGATTATTATTATTATTATTATTATTATTATTATTATTATTATTATAATATCGGGTAAATCTTTTCATCCTGCGGATTGAGAAATTGTATAATTTCGGCGTTTTGCAAACTATACGTACACACTGCCTTTAGCGTGGTATCGATTCCTGCCGAATAGTTTGCTATGTACCTCTCGGCGTGCTATGCCTGTGTTTCACTGGCGCAGCTATGAACGCGCTGAGATTTAGCTCGCTTCTAGTTTTTGGATGGCGATTGTACGGAGGTAGCGCTAAGTTTATAGTCTCCTCAACGGTTGCCTTTTCAGGAGTAGCATCCTTCCGCTCAACAGTGGTTTCTGTTATTCCAAAAATAAATGTTGCTTTAAATTTTGAATGACCACTCTCATGGGGAGGAAGGAGTACTTGCGTTCAGCTATATGCTGTAGGCTGGTTTAATGCTTTTGTTACCGGGGGTGCCCACACGCCATCGGAGGAACCCGGTAACGCCTGTATCGGCGTTCGTGGGCAAGTGAACCCCCAGGGATCTTAGAAGATCGTTCTCGTGGCTGTTTTATCTGGCGTAGAAATTTTTAGCCTGGCGCCTAATCACATCCTTCACGTATTTGAGGGCCGAGGTTTCATGTAGTAGCCTCACTGGGAAACGACGGCAGACAGAATAGATAGATCGAAGCACTCTATTCTACATCCGCTGTAACCAGAGAAGCCAGGAGTGTGTTGTGTGCTGCCCTGCACTTCGCAGGCATAAAGGTAAGATAAGCACCTTGTAAAGGCATGACCTTAGGTGGACGGGCATGGTGGAAGTAGAACAGGCTGGCTTCCTTCCTCTTAGCCCTTTTCATCGTTACTTGCATGTGTTCACGAAAATTTTGGCCCTTATCAAGATTGACGCCTAAGTATCGGATGGAGGTTCCCCACTCTATCCTTGATAGGTGAATGTAGGTATGTTTGCTGCGGAGCTTCATCGTCTGGAAACAGAACAGCATGACTTTTGCCTGGATTCACGCACATCGGCCACTGCCTTGAGCCAATACTGGATGAGGCGGAGATGTCTGCATAGGGTGGAATGCTCTGAGTAGGTGTCTGTTTTATATAGCAGGACGTCATGAGCAAACTGGGCCATATTGACGCCCTGCACCTCTGGAAAGTCTCTTATGAATAGACTGAAAGCGCGGGAGATAAAACATCCGTCGGGGACTCCTCCTTGTATGGGTTTTTGTGTTGATATTTTCCCCGCAACTACTGTGAAGAACCCTTTGATATGGGAAACTGTGTGCAACGTTAATCATCTGTCTGTGTAGACCAAGCAGGATAAGATTGTACAAGAGTCCCTCATGCCAGGTTGTTGAGAAGGCCTTCTCGACATCCAGTGATACCGCTGGAGTGGAAGCCCTGTCCTGGAACTCCAGGGCAGCAGCTTCCACCACTATCAGCAGCTGCTGGGTGGTTGAGTGCCCAGGACAAAAACCAAACTGATGGGATGGTTAGAATGTCGGCCAGTAGCGGTGACAAGCGGTGCAGTATAAGCCTCTCGAAAACTTTCGAGAGGGTGAGTAGGAGGCTAATGGAACGGCAGCTGGAGGGAAGTACCGGATCTTTACCAGGCTTCAAGATGCACACCACCCGGGCCACCTTCCACTCTTGCGGGAAGTGCCCCAGGATGATACACATATTGAATACCTTGCTAAGAAGGAGTACGGATCTGAAAGGAAGTTTGCGTAGCATGGCGGGTGTCAGCCGTCTTGCCCGCTAGCTTTTTGGGTATTGAGATGCCGGAGTGCACCTTGAACTTCTTTTGTGTAGATGATTGGGAATGGATCTACCGCTTCATCAGGGCGTAGTCGCAGATGGCGACCAACCTCCTGGTGAACGTGGACGGTGAAGTCTACGTCCTGACTGCAGGTATCCTCAAGATAGTTCGCAAGCACATTTGCTTTGTCTTGGGGTTCATGCACAAGGCTTAGGTTATCTTGAAGTGGGAAGGATAATTGATTCCATTAGCGATGGAGGTTTTTAGCTATCTTTCCGACGTCGCCACCCTCGAGGCCCTGCTGAGCCATCGTGGCCTCCACGCTTGCACTCTGTGCTCACGCAGGTGGTTACGGACCTCCCGGCCCAATTGCCGCAGGAGTCCCTGATTGTGGGGCATCCTGTGGTGCTGGTGTGAGCTTTGGCAGTGAAGGTGCAGGGTTTGAATAGTCCCTCATTAAACTACACTTTTTGTATTTGTTTTAGAGAATTTAATGGAAGCTGATAATATGGCAGAAAAGAGAGATAAATAATACTAATCCTGTGATATTTGTTAATGTAAAAGCTTAATTATTAAATTTCAATAAAATCACAATTTGCTCTCAGAATATGTGTTATATGACTAGAGACAGGCAAAACATGAAGGGAAAAAGTTGCCAAAATATGAAAATATAAATATATATGAATATATATTATGAAATATATATTTTAAAACCAAAACATCTTAAACCTAATCATTTTGGAGCAGGTTGTCCTCATCATTTGTAAAGATAAGCTTTGTAGATTTTTGTCTATATTTAATAATAAAATACCAATGAATTACAACAAATTACATAGTGTTTAAAGATCTTAATCGTTGTAAAACTTTTAAACTGAGAAAAAAAATAAAAGAAGTAATTGGTCACTTTGTTCCTGCTTAATACTAATTACAATATGCCACTAAAAGCTTTTCAATATTATCCAGCAAAAGGTTGCATCGTGTATCTGTCAATATTGTTTTGTACTATGAAAAAGATCATTCCAAATCACATGATGTAATGGGAGCATACTTGTATCATGCTACATTTGGTAGTTTTATATTTGCTGATATGTGTGCACTCTTACCTTCAAGTACTTTACTAACTTGGCAGAGAATAGAGTGTGCTGGATTCTTTTCCAGCAGTAAATCAAATTTCTTAGAGATACCTTTCCCAGATATCCCTGGAACTTCTGCTGAGCCTTCCCTCAGTCCTTCCACGAATTGGAGTGCTGTACTTAGTGGCAACCTCTTGGCTTCAGCTTTTGTAGTACAGCAAGCAGTTTGGTAAAATGTGCCTGTATGTAAGCCAGTTCTCCCTTAACTTGCTCATTTGCAAATGATTCTGGGGCAAGTTTTATGCAGCTTGCAAACTCTGAATTAAAAGTATCAACTACCTTAATAAAACAATAAAAATCTACAAAATTAATCTTAATTAGTTTGTATAATTTAGCTCTCTATTAATGTTGAGCATCACATTCACAGGCTTTATTAATGTGAATGGAAAATTCACCAAAATACTGTACTATACTATGCATGCTTGCTCAAGTATACTCCAGAAGTACATGAACAGTTTACTAGAAATACTAAAATAATAGTGAAATGGCTTCTGAATGTTAACTGCAAACTCACATTTAATATTGTCAAAGTTGGGCAACATAAAATAAGGCTATGAGGACTGGTTGAGGTGGCAAGACAAGCTCTTTATATACCTGAATCCTTAAAGGAGCCTTCAAGAAAACCTTTTTCGTTTGGTTTAGTAATGCATCCACAGCAGGGAATTACACCCTATCTTCTCAGCAACACGATGAATGGCATGTGCAACACATGTTATATGTAGCAATCTGGGTAGAAACCTTCAGCTTGTTTGCGGCCTTCACTATGTACAATGTCCCATCATTTATCATTAGAAGCAGCTTCTCCTCTTTACCAGGCTTTTTGCATAAGATGCCTAAACATATGTATGAAAAACTAATTTTAAATTATTTGCAATTTTTTGCAGATACATATTAAAAAAAATATTGACAATATTATTACTAAATTTCTGCATTAGAGTTAATTTGTTTATTATTTAGTGTTTTCCTATTACAATGTAAACTTACATATTTAAAATAAGGCCATAAAGTAAATTTTATAAAAATAAAAGGGTATTCTGAAAATTTACAGAGAGATTCATGGACAAATTGAGCCACTGTTTCATTGTTGACCTTATCAAGAACTTTGGAAGATAGCAGATGCCCATCACCTTTCTTCTCATCTGAGAGGCTGCCAACAATGCATTTGCCTATGTACCTTCCCAAGGCATCAGTTGATTCATCGACCATTACCCAAATGCGATTCTCACCAATTTCATCTTTTATGTGCTGCGTGGTCTGAAATTAATTTTCAAATCAATAATGCCTAAGAATAAAAATATTGATTTAACCTATTCATTCCTATGACAAGCTATAGATTGTAAAAGTTTATGAATGTAAAAAAAATCAAGTGATTACAAGGTGTTAAAATGACCGTACTACGTACTTTGTTGTACATATTATAAATTTTTTGACTAAGGCTTCTTTCATTAGGCACCTCTCACTTGCAATACTTTTCTAAAAAGGCCTTCAAATTGGGGTTTTCAATCTTATTTATTGGTATGTTTGCCGCAACAAAGGCTTCACAAAATTCCTCAGTGAATGTGTCTGCTACAGCAAAAGCATGCATTGTTAGGAATGTTTGCACTGGATGTGTATCTCTCTATGAGTTTCCACAGTGCTGAGCAGATTTTGTATGCTGTTGCAATCAGAACTTCGATGTTGCAGTTACCTGCATTAAATATAGAAAACAGTGTTGATGATAGTATAATGAAAACTGCATTGTATGTAGCAATTTGAAGACGAGAATGTGTACAGAAATAAAAACATAAGAAAACAGGCTTTAAAGTTACAACTCAAGAATAACACTATTTTTGATCTTTAATCTGTCTAAAAAGCACCTACAACCTGAAGTTAACCTTTATATTGATGAACAGACAGCCTTATATATTTTATATGCAACATTTAAGGCCAGGGATCACTGAAACTTCCAACTTCTAAATCAGAAAATCAAATGTTTCATGCATTTTTCACTTTATTCAGTAATTCCTCGCCTTAATTGAAATGGAAGTTGAATATTAGTAAAATTGTTTGATTAAAAAGTATTCTATTCCAACTCACATTTTTGTTGCAACAAGTGCACATCACCATCTTTCCATCCATTTTAAAACATTTAAACTTGGTCACCCAATCACGGGTTCCAGTTTTAGGCATGGTGTCTTCATTTTTCAGCTGGTCACAAAAATGTTTAAAATTGACACGGGACCTACCATTGCCATTTTACACACTGTTTCCCTCACTGTTGCTTTCCATTCCTTTCTGTCTCTCCCTCCAGTTGTTTCCTGCCTGTTCACTCCTAGCAAAAAGCCACATTCTACAACAACACTGTGTTGTATGTACTGCGTTCCAACCATGAGAATGTCTCCAGGGTCTGAGGGACAGGGGCGGGGGTAACATGAGTATGCGCAACCTTGCATTGTAAGTACTTACACGTGCCACATGCTACTACCTACATAAAGGCCTATTAATGTCTACAGTGTGGGTGTGAGCATTTATTTTGCGCTTGACATATACTGTACTGATGCAATACTCTAAACTGATCTATTGCATCCCTTGTTCCTCAGGAGAACTGTGCAGCTGGTACATTCCCGTCATGGCTTTTCTCCTGGGTGGCAATCAGTAGTGGTAGAAATATTCTCTCTTCGTAGGGTACATCTAGCCAGGTTCATTGCTAATGGAAATTATTTTAAAAGCAGAAAATAAAAAATCTTACAAACTATGACGAAATATGAAGATTTTCATAAAATATTAATATTTTACCAAAATATTATGAAATATGAAATTTTGTGTCACATTCATTGAATTCTACACACTGCAAAACGTAAAAGTACTTGTTCCCACACTAATATCAAGCATGGTATAGAATATAAAATTTGATATTTTGCCTGTGTCTAGTTATAACACACAATAAATATATACAACTAATTTGCATTAATGTGAAATTGCAAACATACATTGAATGATATTTTATTATTTGCAGATATCTGTATAAACAAAAGCCACACAAAAATAGTTCTGGAGCAGTATTACCCACTAGATAAATGCAAGTTCCTATTTTATTTGCAGAAACTTCATATTTTGATTGTCATGAACCTCTCTGGTTGCTCGTCGTCCTACATGGTCTAGGAGTACCATGCTAGCCTGTAGTTACCGAGGGCATGGGTTAAAACCCGGCAGAGAGTGATGTATTTTTTTGGCATAAAAACCCATTGCATGGCTTCCTTCAGAAGGGTAGCAAAGCCCATGAGTAGCTTATTTAGAAGAGATCGAGCGCAGTTTTTTGCGTTTATATGGGAAAGCATAGGGAAAACGAGGCTAGATGCGGAGGGTCACGGACGAAAATGCGTTTATATGGGAGAGATAGGGAATACGGAACTGATGCTAGTCTAGACAGTGTAAGAAGGAGGGGGGAATGCGCTTTATATGAGAGAGATAGGGAATATGCGGAGAGGTGCTAGGCTAGACAGATGCTGAAGGAGGGGGAATATAGGCTTATACTGGAGAGATAGGGAATACGAGGGAAGGTGCTAAGATAGACGAATGTTAAAGGTGGAATGCGCTTATAAAGGTGACATAGTGAATACGAGGGAAAAAGCTAGGATAATCAGAGGTCTAGTAGAATATACGTTTATACGGGGGAAGTAGGGAAACGTTGATAGGTGCTAGGGAATGATTAAAGAAACTGTAAACAAAGAACCGCATTATTCAAGAACTTTAGCAACAAAACGGCTCGAGTATAGATCATTTGCAAGGTGTTCGAGGAGGGGCCTTTAGTGGAAAAACCCCTAAGTTAATAGTATAGATTTGGGGTTTCTGGCTCACTTAATAGGCATGAATGTGCAATTAATATGCTAATTAGCCCTCCCACTCCCCCCGCAGCTCCTTGGTAATTTTAGTTGCAGCTGTGGGTCATAAATCTTGTTGAGTACAATGGAAGCTGGACAGTTAAGCAATTAAGGGTATCCTTCACCTGTCAAAACGAACAAAGGGATCATAAATTTTTCGCTTCTGTAACAAAGGCGAGATGTTTTTCCTACCCATTCCACATCCGACCACTTCTGCACCTGTGGGAGCCCACCCAAGAGGCTATTCATCACTGTCAAAATGAACAATGTGGATGCAGGAAAAAGGAATATATTTCTATTGTATTCCCTTTCTATTGTCCGGGGCAAACCTACTTTAGAAAGACCATCTGGCGTTCCCCCTTCCACTAGCTTTTAATAAAAGTACAACGCTTGCCCTTCAACTGTCAAAATGAACAAAGGCCATGATAAATTAGGGTCGTGACAAAAGAGAAGCTGAAGCCTGTTAACAGAGAAACAAGTTCTATTGTCCGGGGCAGGCCTTCTTTCTGGCATTTCTCATTCCACTGCCCCATAACAAAGCCGGTCCCTTTCCATTGTTTCTCGAACACCCGCTAGCTTAACAAAAGAATCCGAGGGTGGCTTTATGCTCGCCCTGTCCTTGTTCGCGTGAAAGAGAGAGACACACTTCAACAACGCCAGAGTCAGCCATCATGGTTTTTGCCCTTAGCGGCTGTTCTCTCCGATGTTTTACGAGATCCTACGAATATATCCGAGCATAGTTAAGCACTCTGTTTGGTTCATTTCAAGCAGCGACTCCGAAAAAGCGCTTAAGACATATATATTTCATTAAATGAATTAAACCTCTGCGTGGATATCCATAGATCGGTGTTCGATTCTTACTGCAATCAAAAGTTTATTGCTGGTGAGAAATTGATGATTGATATTATATCATTACCCTAATTAATGAAAGGGTGTTCAGAGGATTGTAGCTCGAATCTTACCAAGTGAAACTCTTATGCGTAATAACTATTAAACTATGCACGGCCAGATTAAAATGTATTTAACAAATATAATTTAATTTTTATATATCATTACCCTAATTAATGAAAGCGTGTTCAGAGGGTTCTAGCTCGAATCTTACCCTGCGAAACTCTAATGTTTAATAAATATTAAACTATGGGAGAACGGGCGGTCAGATTAAAATACATTTAACAAGTATAATTATTTATATTAAATATCGGTGTATACTTAGGCATCCAAATTGATACTTTGCTAAGGTAAAACATTATTATATCATTACCCTGATTAATGAAAGACCGTTCAGAGGGTCTTAGCTCGAATCTGAAAAACTCTAATGCTTAATAAATATTAAACTATGGTAGTATGGGCGGTCAGATTAAACGTGTTTAACAAATATAATTTAATTTATATGACATTACAATGTTTAACGAGCTGTATTCTTAGGAACCCGGAGGCTCCTAGTTCGAATCTTAACCAGCGAAACGCTATAATAACTTAAATTATTGAGGCAGGAGCGGTCGGATTAAAATTGTATTTAACAAATATAATTATTTATATTAAACCCTGATGCATACTTAGATATCCCGATGACTAGACACCATTCTTTCTTCTTCTCTCTTTCTCTATCTATCCATCTCTTTCTTTCTTCTCGACTTGCACACATCCAATCGTTCGCATATACACGAGCACTTGTACATACATCAGCAAACATACACCAGTACACTTACACACACACATGCACATACACACTCACATACACACATGCATATACCTGTTCACTTGCATATACCCACACACACAGTCACAAACACACGCACACACAGACGTACACACACACGCATTCACACACCTCATACGTATACCTGTTCACTTACATATACCCATACCAACACTCATACACACATACATACGCACACACACATGTACATACATACACCAGTACCCACACTCGCGCACACACACGCACACACGTCCTCACACACACAGTCACAAACACACACACGTACACACACACGCATTCACACACCTCATACGTATACCTGTTCACTTACACATGCCCACACCAACACACACCTACACACACATACGCACGCATGCATATTCCAGTGCACTTACGTACACAAACGCATCTACATACACAACCACGCACACACATATGCCTGTTCGCTTACACATACCAACACCAACCCGCCACATACACACATGCAAGCACATACACACACGCACATACGCAACCACGCACACACACATATGCCTGTTCGCTTACACATACCAACACCAACCCGCCACATACACAAATGCAAGCACATGCACACACGCACATACACAGCCACACACATGCACATACACACACGCACATAACTGTTCACTTACACACACCAACACCCACACACCAACACCCACCCACACGCGTACACACATACACGTACACATATGCACACCTACACACATAACATTGGAATTTATTGGCTTTAGAGAATTCAAAAATCTTCGTCTCATTTCACTGTAACCTAGGAAAATGTAATTCTTTTCAGGCTACCATCATCACATGACTTTCATCACAACACATTTTTATAGCTTGCGTAAACACAATATGGAGGTACTCTGAGAGAGAGAGAGATAGCGTTAGAGAGGGGGGAATTGAAGCAAGCAGGGATAGAAGTGCCGAGAGCCTCTGCGCATGCGCAACATGCGATGATGTCATTGGCTGTAATAATCACGTGACGTGTGTGCATCCCCTCTCCAACCATGTCTATACGTCTTCAATAGAAGAGATATCTACATTAATCATCGTTTTATTATTAAAAATTCCGTATGATTGTTTTAAAATGCCTGTGTCATCTCTATAATTAGGATGCCTTCAGTCACTAGTCTTTATTGTGCTAATGAGTCTAGATGTGTTAACATCGTCTTCTCTCCAAGAATAATCAGCTTTCTAAAGTGGTATCAAGGTGAAGCGGTCTCCATTTCATTGAACAGCGATTAATACGTTAGTACATCAAGAATAAGGATGAATAACTCTGCATATAAGGATATAATTCCTAGTGCATCAGGATACTCTTGCATTAAATGTAGGAAGAAATTCCTCCGCGGTTATGACAAGAGAGGGCATCAGATGTGTTGCAAGAAGCTCTTCAAATGCATGCATTGTAATGAAACCTTCAAAGATGGTTATAAGGGTCAGCGACATGAAGATGTGTGTGAAATAAACAGACCTCAGAAGAAACGAAGATTGGAGCCTACTAAACATCAGTTATTAACAACAATGGAGGACTGTGATATGAAGGAATACGAGACTTCGTTCGATGGACGATTGAAATCGTATTTTATACGATGTAATTCAACGAAGGACCTGAATATGTATCTGAATGAAGCAAAACAACGGATAATCCAGGCTGTACGTAAAGAGCTTAGCATCCATAAGAGCATAAAGATTAATCTGCTAGCCGAGTGCCGATTTGTAAACAGTATCGGAGAAACCTGTGACAAAACATTTAAAACACGGAATCAGCCTGTTTTCCTGGAAACTGATCTGGAGTCAACGATGGAAGCGAAATTCAAGAAATTGGTTACTGAAATGGAGGAGTCTCAGCTTAAGGGTAGCAACTGGGCCCTACTTGCAGTGGAAGGAGTTCGACTTCGTATTAACAAGTACAACCCGTTACGAGGAAGTAGCTACATACCATTACCACCATCTGTCGGAGTTAAAGAAGTGTGTATAAACATTCAGAACTTTAGCGACGAGAAATGTTATATGTACTCTGTACTAGCTAAATTCGTTGAGAAGGATGCGCAACGAGTGAGCAAATACAAGGAGCTTCAAGATAAGTACGACTTCAGCTGTGTTTCCTATCCTACTCCACTTTCTGAAATACCTAAATTTGAGAAGTTTAACAAGATATCTATTAACTTATTCGGTCTAGATGAAAAGTATGAAGTGTATCAGATAAAGGTTGCTGATATTGAACTACCTGAACACTGCGACCTGCTACTATTGAATGACAGTAGTGGAAAACATCACTACGTATATATAAAGAATTTTGAGAAACTCATTCGACGCCAGAAAACTAAATGTAATGGACGTGTTTATACCTGTAAGCGCTGTTTCACACATTTTGATGATCGATATGGACGAAGTGGACTGGAAAAACTACAAGAACATGTGTCCATCTGTAATCAACATGGTGTTGCAAGGGTAGTTATGCCTACCAAGGAGAAATCAATTGTTCAGTTTAAAAATGTTGAGAGGATGTTGAAACTACCTTATGTCATCTATGCTGATTTTGAGAGTATTCTCACTCCATGCCATACGTGTATACCCAATCCTGAAACTTCCTATACAACCCCTTATCAAGAGCATACACCTATGAGCTTCTGTGTTTACGTGAAGCCTTTATCCAGTGTTGAACATATTGAAACTGATCTTCCTAAGCAACCTCATGTATATCGTGGTGCTGATGCTGCTCAGAAGTTTATGGAATACCTCTCGTTCCTTGCAAAGGAAATTAATAATGTATACAAATCAGCCAAGCCTCTGAAACTTACGGACCAACAGCAAAAGGATTTTGAGTCTTCTATGACATGCTATCTGTGTGGAAAAGGCTTTACAGGAGAAAACTACAAAGTACGCGATCACGATCACATCAGTGAATATGTCTTAATCGCTTTTTCGAAGTCGCTGCTTGAAATGAACCAAACAGAATGCTTAACTATGCTCGGATATATTCGTAGGATCTCGTAAAAGATCGGAGAGAACAGCCCCTCAGGGCAAAAACCATGATGGCTGACTCTGGCGTTGTTGAAGTGTGTCTCTCTCTTTCACGCGAACAAGGACAGGGCGAGCATAAAGCCACCCTCGGATTCTTTTGTTAAGGTAGCAGGTGTTCGAGAAACAATGGAAAGGGACCGGCTTTGTTATGGGGCAGTGGAATGAGAAATGCCAGAAAGAAGGCTTGCCCCGGACAATAGAACTTGTTTCTCTGTTAACAGGCTTCAGCTTCTCTTTTGTCACGACCCTAATTTATCATGGCCTTTGTTCATTTTGACAGTTGAAGGGCAAGCGTTGTTCTTTTATTAAAAGCTAGTGGAAGGGGGAACGCCAGATGGTCTTTCTAAAGTAGGTTTACCCCGGACAATAGAAAGGGAATACAATAGAAATATCTTCTTTTGTCCTGCATCCACATTGTTCATTTTGACAGTGATGAATAGCCTCTTGGGTGGGCTCCCACAGGTGCAGAAGTGGTCGGATGTGGAATGGGTAGGAAAAACATCTCGCCTTTGTTACAGAAGCGAAAAATTTATGATCCCTTTGTTCGTTTTGACAGGTGAAGGATACCCTTAATTGCTTAACTGTCAAGCTTCCATTGTACTCAACAAGAGTTATGACCCACAGCTGCAACTAAAAGTACCAAGGAGCTACGGGGGGAGGGGGAGGGCTAATTAGCATATTAATTGCACATTCATGCCTATTAAGTGAGCCAGAAACCCCAAATCTATACTATTAACTTAGGGGTTTTTCCACTAAAGGCCCCTCCTCGAACACCTTACAAATGATCTATACTCGAGCCGTTTTGTTGCTAAAGTTCTTGAATAATGCGGTTCTTTGTTTACAGTTTCTTTAACCATTCCCTAGCACCTATCAACGTTTCCCTACTTCCCCCGTATAAACGTATATTCTACTAGACCTCTGATTATCCTAGCTTTTTCCCTCGTATTCCCTGTCACCTTTATAAGCGCATTCCACCTTTAACATTCGTCTATCTTAGCACCTTCCCTCGTATTCCCTATCTCTCCAGTATAAGCCTATATTCCCCCTCCTTCAGCATCTGTCTAGCCTAGCACCTCTCCGCATATTCCCTATCTCTCTCATATAAAGCGCATTCCCCCTCCTTCTTACACTGTCTAGACTAGCATCAGTCTCCGTATTCCCTATCTCTCCAATATAAACGCATTTTCGTCCGTGACCCTCCGCATCTAGCCTCGTTTTCCCTATCCTTTCCCATATAAACGCAAAAAACTGCGCTCGATCTCTTCTAAATAAGCTACTCCCATGGTCCCATGTCGTAGATTTACGGCACCTAAAAGAACCTCAAGCCTGATGAAGAGGCCTCAGCAAAATTTCTGGTCTTTCACGCCCAATGCAGAATGGGATGCTAAGAACCATAGTAGTTAAAGAGTGTCCATAAATAAATTTCAGTTATTGTTGTTGTTGTTATTATTATTATTATTATTATTATTATCATCATCATCATCTCTGGTTTTCCAAGTAGGCATAACTATCAAAGACTTGCCTCATAAAAGAAAGTCGAATGGAGTTAGATCTGATGAGCATGCTGATGAGGCTATTGGCCCATTTCATGCAATCCTCCATTTTGGGCTGATGACTTTGAAATGATGTGTTATGTGACATGTCCTATGTGTTGGTACCACATTGTTTGTTATTCAGGTGCACAATAACACCTCATCGATAGAGTACACAGCTTCATTGAGTTGACCAACATTACAAATGGACTTATTAAATGGGTTCCAAGTATACCAGTCCAAATGTTATGCCCCATTGGATGTGAAGGACTGCCTCTTGAATACAATGGTGATTCACAGTGCTCCAATAATGCATATTGTGGTGATTTACTTGGCCTATGTTATGGAATCCTGCTTTGTCTATTAGCTTAGCTGACAAAAATTTTTAATAGTGTTTATTTTGTTATATGAACCATTTAGTGATAGCCACTCTCCAACAGTGATCTGACTGCTGCAGCTCCTGGCGTAGTTGCATGTGGTAAGGTTGGAACTTTGCAACTCATTAATCCTCATGTCACTAAACATTTGCCGCTTAGAGTATGCAAAACATTCTATCCAAATTTTAACTCCAATTGCTACACCTTTATCTGTGAATATAAAATCAATTTATTTAGATATTTTAAGTCAGAATTAATTCATATTTATCCTTTGAATTGATACAAATTATTTAAAAAATGGATCCCCATATATAACCCCCTCCCTCCCCCTTTAATAATTTTCTGGCTATGCTTACTAGTACTGGTATACTTTTGTCACAGAACAAGATCAGTCAGGCATACAGCAATTTTATGACCATAACTAAAATTGTGGCATCGTTTAATACCAAAGCTGTATTTTTGGTATAATACTAAATCAGGGTATTATATGGTATAATATGTGGTATTATTGGTGACATGAATGTTTGTAATGAATACAAACATTTTTTGTTTTGAAAAATGGTATTAATTCTATCATGCCAATAGTACTATAGCTTTATCATACATACACTCCAAGAAAACACAATTTAATTATTATTTGTTACTAAATTAAATACAATTGAGTAGCAATATTAATAAAACAAAAATAAAATAAAATGACTATGGCAATATTTTGCATGACATTACTTGGCTTATTCTTTAATGAAAAATAACTGCATTCATCATTGCAAAAGAAAGAAAAAATAACATTATTTGCTCTTTCATAATAGACTTCACAAAAACACAGAAAGGAAAATTAGAATATTTCATGCACAAAAACACAGAAAGCTAAATGAGAATATTCCATGTCAGAATTGTGACGCTTTTATTAAGAGATGCAATGATTTCCAAGATTAATCCACCTCTTCATCAGATGACATTTGCAGTTATTGACTCTTAACTGGTGCATCAGCATGTATCAGAGATTCCAATTTACCTTGTATCAGTGATTCCAATTTACTATAATCAGCTTTTAGGTTGCTGGAGAAAGTCTGTTCCTAGTCTTTGTGTGGATTCGCCCATGCATAGACCAATTGCGGCTGATGATGGTAAATTCAGAAGTTTAGTTGCCAGTGACCTATCGGTTGTTTGCCACATAATCCTCTCCACCAGGTAGAAGATGAGACATGTTGAGCAGCAACCCACAAAGTATCTTGAAAAAAATTGCCATCACTAGCTTTAAATTCAGCTAAGTAAGGCATGATTATCCCACTGTCATGCCCTAGCATGTTGCTTAAAGTCATCCTCCATGGTCCAGTGGTACTCTAGTTCACGAGGTCATGGGTTCAAACCTGGCAGAGGGCAATGGATTTTTTTCGGGCGTAAAAATCCTTAGCATGGCTTCCTTCAGAAGGGAAGTAAAGCCAGTGGTCCCATGTCGTAGATTTATGGCACATAAAAGAATCTCAAGCCTGATAAACAGGCCTCTGAGCAAAATTTATCGTCTTTCACGCCCAATATAGAATGGGATGCTAAGAACCATAACAGTTAAAGAGCATCCATAAAGAAAAATAAATAAAAAACTAAAGTTGCTTTAAATTAAATACAAGTTGCTTGGTGTTATACACAATGGCAATGATGGTGGTAGTGAAGGTTGTGTGTATTATATGTATTATGCTATGATTAATGCAATATTATACAATGTGTTTTGGTATTATACAGCATTACATGGTATTTTTGCAACTCTAGCCACAACCCTGTTATTAATTGCAATGCAGAAACAATTCTACATTGAAACACAGGTTTTAAACTTTCACTAGTATTTTGGATACTGGTAGTAGGATAAATTTAAGAGAATCATATCATTTATAGAGAATTGTGTTCTCCTAAGAAGTGAGTTGATAAAAATGTTAATCAGTCACACACATTTACAAAGTATATGAGTCTTCTTCTTCTTCTTCTCTTTCTTCTTCTTCTTCCAAATTCTAGGATTGGGCTTCTTATAAACTGTGCTGACATCAAAGGATTTTAATGAAATTGTTGAACCCACTTATTGAATGCCTTAAAACTGAGCCATCCCAGCTAAGGTATGGCAACCCTGTCAGAGGTGTCCCTGGTGCTTCAAGTTGGGGGTTGTGTGACAGGCCAGTTAATTGTCCACATAAAAACCTGAAACTTAGCAAATGAAAGGAACAAGCCAGATGGATCAAAGTGTATAAGTGTTTTTTTAAAATACAAAGGTTTGTTATGATTTAAATTGTATAATTTATTGTCAATCTTATGGTGTTCATTAATAATTTCAAACTCTAATGGAATTTAGAAAGGGTTTTTACTATGAAAGCATACTGTAAATGTCGCTCACTCACCTATTAAAGAAAAACATTCATTCCATGCAGACATCCTTATATTAAAAATTCAAAATAGCCTTCAAACCATCTATAAAGAGGTAATGCAGCTTATCAGGTTTATCTGACATTCTCCATTACTACATATTTAAAAGGAGTGTGATAGAAGATATACAGAAATGTCTTTAAAATCTAGTGATGGACAAGAAACAACGTTCTCTCTGTACAATTAACATTTAAAAAACTAAAACAAATGTATAAATAAATAAAGAGCTGGTTAAATAATTTGTAATTAATCAGAGTTTCAAGAAGCTACTAATTGATAATTTTGATTATTGATGCATGGACCTGCTGCTGTATAAAAAATATGAGGTAAGCAAGCCCAGTATTTACTTTTAGCTTCACCATTGTAAAACATATTATCTATTGCTGGAGGACATGCTATGCCAGCAAGGATGCTTAAGATGTGGTTTATGTGTGATGGCCTATTTGCTGGTTCTGTCTGAAATGTGCATGAGTACCTAATGCTGACATTTCAGAAATGCTGAATTAACTGAGGAGACCCTATCACTGACCTGCTTATTCTGAAAAACTGTATCCTTTAGCATAAGCGCTGACTTCTTATAGCTTTTAGGGGGGGCAAGATTGTGCAATACAGTTGGGTATTAATAAAATGTTTACTGCAATTACTATGACAAAGGTATTTAATCATAGTATAATACAGATACTTTCAATTGCGTGAAAATTAAATAAATGGTTCATTAATTTAAAGCTTGAAGAAAAATAATGCTAGGTGTGTTGAGTCTTACCTTACTGCTTTCGATAAAAGTGTTGTGTCTCAGTTCATTCCTACCAAAACTGATGGCTGAAGTCATTAAGACATGGACTCATAAATGGGAGGTTTGCAGTTCAAATCCCACCAGGACCATCCATCCTGACTGAGGTTTTTTCAGGTTTTCCTCAGTCTTCATAACTGGCAAATACTTAGAAGGTACCTTAAACTTAGGCTTGGAAAATTTCCTTCCCAAATTTCCTTCTCCAGTTATCATTTCATTTTATTATTACCTGTGGTGCTGTATGCAGTAAGAATGGGCATTAAACACTAATTAATAAAAGTAGTTCCTGCTTATGAACTCACTTACCACTGAATGAAGATCTAAATTCATGGCTTCTTCACGATGATAATGGAATGCAGCATCAGTGTTTAGGCTATAAGGAATTTCAATTTGTGGCCACACAAATGACAAAAGTAGTTTTAAAAGCTTGCTACTAAAGTGTGAGTAAAAATGGATGCAACACGATTCTTATAAGTGGATTTCTCATGACATACAAAATGAATTGCATCACACCTTATTTTGAAAACTGATCACAGATATTAAAGCTGCAAAATAGTTTTCTACAAAGGGGGATGAATTATGAAAGTGTCACCACAAGAACAATTTAGTATTTGTGTGCTCCAATTCTGATCGGATGTTAACTGGAACCTAGGTTATGTCATCACTATTTTTGTTTAATAGTTGAACTCAGCATTTGAAATAAAGGTAATCCTTTGGAACTCTGTTTGGTCTATTTAAATAATTTTTGTTTGTTTGTTTAATGAGAATTTTTGTGGGCATTGGTACATTCAGTAAAATTGTTGGGGAAGGCGATGCCCCTGAGTTTGTAAGTTAAGAGGGTAGAAAGTACCTTGCGCCCCCTAAGTCTGTGCCTATGCCCCTTAGACTTTTGGTTATGGGGAGCAAATAGAAAAACAACCATATAGGTTTCAGAGTGTATGACTCCTTTAGCTATGTGGCAGAGGGCTGCATTACCATGAATGGATATTACATTGAGCACTCCTAAAAGAAGTAGGGTCCATATGCTATGCTAAAAATGTTGACTATGCATTATGCATTTTCCTTCTTTTCATTTACACTATAGCCTCTCAAAATACTACATACTTTAATGGTCATTGTCCTCTTTTAAAAATAAGAGAATAAATAAAAAAATGCAAAAAGCATATTTGGTTATTACTACTATATATTTCGTTGGCAGCAGAATGTTTGTAATGAGCAGTAAGTTAAAAGATATGCTTAAACAATAGATCAAATGTTTATAATTAGATGAAACCAAATTTTAACAAATACAAATTGTTTCACCTCAGTGAAAGCTTTATGTACTACCTACATAGTTTATAACAAATTTTCCCTGAACAAAAAGCTAATTATACATATATAAAAATAATCTCAAATTTAGACAGCAATAATATAGATGCTGCATAGAATAGAAGGGGTATAGATATTCATAGCTTAACTGGTGAGCTACAACTAAATATTATAGCAACTTTTTTACCTTTAAGTGCAGGTTCATTATAAAAATTAGTTTGTAAAGATATTTTTATGGCATTATGCTGTAATGTATTTTGGTATAAAACTATGCTTGAGCCTATGGTCAGTTAAAAAGAAATTGAATCAATTTTTCTTCTAAGTTTTATTTTTGTACTCTCATTTCACAAAATTTACTATTGAAGTTCCTCATAAGAGTAGCTCTCATGTTGAAGAGGTATATGTAACTCAAACCTGACTTGCATCACACTGCTTGTGTTTGAAGTTTCAGTAGATAACAGCAATTGAAGTTTGTACCCAAGTGAAATTAGGTCAGAGCACAGTGTAAAACTTCAAAGCATTTTGCGCATTAGTAATGCTTAGAAATTATCTGCAGAACTGAGATGCAGCTAGAATTTATAAATTTAAATTGTGCAGCAGAGATTTCTCCAGGGTAGTTTTGGAGATATTGTACTGTCTCAACTAAATGGTCCACCCTGTATATTATATGATATCACGATGAAACAATTAATATGGTATGGGCATGTGATGCACATGGATCAAGATAGGTTATTGAAAATTGTTTTCGAATGGCTGCCATCAAGGAGATGAAAAAGAGGGCGACCTCTAAGAACATGGAAGAATGGAGTTATGGAAACCATGAAGGAGGGAGAATTAGAGAAGGATAATGGATAGAGATAGAACAGAGTGGTTTTTGTCAATACAAAAGTATGTCTAGTTTAATCTGTACCTATTGCCTGTCAGAAGATGTAAATATTATAAAAGCTGAATAATAATAATAATAATAATAATAATAATAATAATAATAATAATAATAATAATAATAATAATAACAATGCAATATCTGCAACAATGCTCAGTTTAATTTTTCTGCTTGGTGATACTCAGATGAAAGTGAACACCTGCAACAACGCATCCTAATTAGTTTACTCTTATCACTTAGTAATAAATAGAGTTCAGAATTGACAGACATTTTGTCTGTTTCAGTATATACGCTATGATTGCATTAAGTTTTGCATTTTAAAATCCTGCCTTTTTAATTTATACTACATCTTCTTCACATGCATTTATAGATAATCATGTACTTTCACCATCATTTATGTCAGAATTTACGCTGACTTACTCATTGTTTACATAAAAATATCCTGATAAAATTTTTAAATTTATACACATTCAGATTCTTTATATAAAACAGTGGTAATGAATGCATATTTCCGTTTTTGCTTGACATGCTGTTTTGGCTGAAATGTACATTGTCCCATAAGTAGGTAGAAATATTAAGAAATAGTAATTAAATACTGGAGAATGTAGTAAAGCACCTGTTAGTGATTAGGTACTCTTTGTAAATAGTAAGTAAATATACGCTCATTGATGTTAAATTCATACGAATTTGCTTATTTTGTCAATGTTTTCTAAATGGATTTTTTTTGAGCTAATACATTTCTTCTTGTTACTTCCGAAAACATTGCTTTGCTTCTCTACAATTGTGTTAGGTGCACATTCGTTTCTGCAGAGAAAATCTTATGATTGTCCGACATATTAATTCACAAATGAAAACAATGGAAATACACAACCCACATTGAAGACCGCAAATCAAGTGAATAAAGGGATAACCGCATAATTCACAGCCTTCTCTTCTGTTCAGAGTTAAAATTTGTTCCAGAAAAGACAAAATTTATTGATCTATCGAAGTCTGTTCATAGTTATTTAATGGTCTTGCAGTGAGTGGTCACTCACCTCAAACTAATATAATAGGTATAGATATAGGTGATTCAACGGAGGACACCTCGTGCACTGCGACCTGCACAGATCTAATGCAGCTACCGGCCCAGGAGGAAGGGATGAGATGAAGGAACCACAGGTGGCTACAGGTCGTAGGCAGACAGGCCGCAGAGACGCGCAGAAGTCCATAAAATTTCCAAGCTCACCGACCAGTCCCACTGCTGGAGCCGCCGAAAGAGGGCTATGAAGAACCCACCAATCAAACAGACCTCTGGTGTCCACGGAAAGTACTCTTTCCATTGAGCATGCATCCGCGCCATCTGCCTGGCATCGCCATACGCCACGACACCTAGAAGCACACCTGAAAGATGAAAAGGAAACGGAATGAACGGGAAATAATGAAAAGGAAATCTTTGTAGAGAAGAAACAACCCCAGCATTCGCCTGCCGACCTGGGGGAAACCACGAAAAACCCATGGGTCAGAGTGGCGGTAGCCGGGGATCGAACCCGGGTCCTCCCAAATGCGAACCGCACACGCTACCGGGGCGCCAGCTCGCTCGATACACTAATATCATACTCAAGTAAATATCTCTGGTTACCTAAGTGAGGAAGAATCGGCACTCACACTTGAATGAGTGACGAATGAGTTGAGTATGAGTGTCCAAGTAATGACTATGGGTTTGCCCCCTAGTAATTTATGAATTGAAATTAGAAGGTGTTTTATATCCCCATGTCCGTCAGAAAGAACAGGACTTTTCAATGGCGATAGAATTATCAAAATTGGTGACTAGTTTTTGATATTACCTACCTACCTACCTACCTACCTACCTACCTAACCACCTACCCACCTACCTACTTGCCTATCTACAACCGAGCGGGATGGCTCAAGCAGTAACGTCTGTGGCCAGCATTCGGGAGGTCGTGGTCTCGATTCCCGCGGTTGACATACCTGATCCATGGATATTTTCGGGGATTTCCCCGGATCACTAGGCGAATGATGGGAAGGTTCATTACTTCCCCCGAATTTCGTGTCCTTCCATTTCACCCCATTCTCATTTCACTTCACCTTTCATCTGCTTGGTCTGTTTCAGCGTTGAAAATGTCGGTGGGAGTCTCGGCGTTGCATGCCAGGGGAAAGGGTTGCTCTATGTAACCTTTCGTCCCCAGAATGGGGGCGTTATCCGAGTCCCGGGGCTCCAGAGGATGTACAAACCCGCAGAAGGGAGGGGAACCGGTTACACCAGCTGCCATCCGGGGAGTTTTAATCTGTAAAAGGTCTCTGACCTGTCGTGCCTCCTTGTCCGGCCGCCCTCTTTCTCTTCTCATCTCACCCCTTTCTCGCGGGGCACCCCTCAGGGGCTTCAGGCACAAACGATCTTGTAGGTCGAGGTGCTAGGTCCCCCTTCGCAGCTAGTCCTAGTCCTACATGCATACAAATGTTCCCTTTTTATAATATTAGTAGGTATATATTTTTTGTTTTTCTCGCTCGTTCCTAAGGTTGCTTTTATTGCAGGCAGACGCAGATGCTTTCGAAAGAGACAGCGTGTCACAGGTAAAGTCAAAGGCATTCAGTCATGCTTCTTATAAGCCTCTAATATGCAATGAATAATTAAAGTAGTTTTAATTTATACCCATTAGGTAAGAGGAGTAGCAGTACACAGTTGGAGGGGCCTCCAGAAACTGGGGCACAGCACCGCAAATAGACCACACTGGCCCTGTTTGCTTCTAACGTGACCCTTGGAAGGGAGGAATGAGGAGGAGACCTTAAGGGCGACCAGATCCTGTCGATGATGTGCGCTAGCAAAGACGGTCCCTAACGATTCCAGACGAGCGCATCCAGGCTAGCCATGCCTTAGCCCCGGGCCTCCTGGGGGCCCCGTTGGACCGAGACACGCTCCCAGGAAGGCTGTTCCAACAGACCAACCAAACGTAAGGGAGAAACCTTTCCAAAGTGCACAATCCATTGCCCAGCCGCAACATACCGAACGCCATCGCTTGGTCCTTCAACCCTGAAACAGATGAAAGGCATGATGGGTATAGGAAATTTGTGGTAGAAGAGGAACTATCCCAGTATTCGCCTACCAACCGGGAGAAACGTCGAAAAACCCCATGGTCAGAGTGGCCGGCCCGATGGGAATCGAACCCGGGACCTCCCGAATGCGAGGATCACCGTTGCCGTGGAGCCATCGCTCTGAGTTATACGTATAGGTACTACTTGCGAAATCTTAGTTGACTACTGACATATTTTAAAGGAGCAGGGCAAGAGGTTGCACCTTTCAGCGTTCACTTAAGAGCAGAGCGTTGGTATGGCAGACACCAACTGCTGATGTGTTATTGTATTCACTTTTTAAGGAGAGATGTTTGCTAGAAATCAATGTCTTAACAAACTACTCATTTTTTAAATGAATTCTCAAAATTCTAATACATATCATTGTTATGTTTCATTATTTTTAGAATGATTTGTTAGACAGCTGACACTAAAGTAGAGCTTCTAACACGAGCCATTCATACCAGAAATTTAAGATTATGACACTCCATTGTTACCACACTTCTGTTTTTGGCTTGAAGTTTAACGTCCTTTAACCTGGTAGGCCATATCAAACAATGAATGGATGAAATGACGCTCAAACGAGCCCGGGATCCCTAAGTCTTAGAATTACTAGGCATTCTTCTTTTCAGGAAAAAAGCTTACCCGAGTAACTCACCCTAACCGAGATTGAACTCGGAACTTCTGAGGGTTATAGTTTACTCATAAAATAAAAAATGGATAAGGGCCAGAACTGTTTTCTTTTTTTGACCACAGCCTTCTTAGGTATATTATAGAATGTGATGATTGTGTAAGTGATCATGTTGTCAGCACTGACGCTATGAAGTTCAAACAGCTCGCCATTGCGAATGTCCGAATGCGTACTGCTATTTGCACACACACATTTCAGCTGGATACTTTATAAATTAATATTCAGGGCTCTCTAAAAGTAGTATATGACAACACATGTTAAAAGTGGTTTTATTTTGGTCGTAGGGTTACTGGGCTTTCAGCCTCGTTCCGTAAACATTCCTACTCGCAAAATAAAACTCCACTTTTAACACTTGTATCATAAGTAACCATTATAATCGCTAGGGCCATTCCATAAATCCTCGATTTTTTTTTTGTTTTTTAACTGCAATTCCATACAGATATACCATTCTTGGGAAAAGTATGCCATACATCCCTCTGGAATTTCTTTAGCGTATGGCAAGAATAAAATTATAAATTGCCATATAATGGCTTTTGTTTATTATTCTTCATCGTTATAAACTTCAACATGGAAATAAGCGCGACCTTTTTTTATCAAAACTCCAGTGCACAAAAGTCTGCAGTTATTTTTTTATGCGGAGGACTAAAAGATTTCGCGAATTTAGCTTACATCTTTTTTCGGAGCAAAGGTACACTTTAAATGTTAACTTTGGTAAAACGCGTTCATTGTAAAGGAAATAACAAACATATAACTAGAGCAGTATGTTTCAAACATTTCCAAAACAAATCTCACGCTGGTTTCTTCTGCCTGCCCAGACACTACCACTTGTTTAACCTGGGCCCATCCCATCCAAATCCACAGGCGGGATAGATTGCCTGACGTCGCACCAACGGCATACTTTTTTTTGTTTTGTTTTATTTTTTGGTTGTTGGTGCCGTGAAGTAGAAGCTGTCTGATGACAGAGACCAATTCGATTCGTACAAAGCGGTTTCCGCTTCTGGGCCGGTATAATTCGGATCAAGGGAATTTGGTCCTTCAGAGCTCTAGTTATAAAAGAAAGAAACATTTGTTGCCCCCTTTGACAGTAAATAAACGTGTCGGGTATAACAAAATAACGAAACAAACATATCGGTGTGAGAAAAGTCGATATTAATATGAAATGTGTAGCGATTAAATTGAATGCCACATAGGACGAAACCGAGCGGAGTGGCTCAGCCGGTAGCGTCTGAGGCTCGTATTCTGGAGGTACCGGGTTCGATTCTCGGACCGGCAACACCGACTTTGAATTACATTTCGTGGTTTTCCAAGGTGATAGGTGAATGCTGGGTGGATGATGCACTACCATGAATTTTCCTATTCTCCTTTCCTCTCATTTCATTTCCTTTCATCTGTAAGGGTTGCGGGGAAGGCACGATGGACGGCAATGTTCGGCGTTTTAGATGGATGTGCTCTGAAGGGATAACTGGGTCATTCCATACAAAATTTTAATTTTTTTGTCAGCGAAGTACCCGATTTCTTTTGAATTTTAGTATGTCAACAGCATCATAGAGAAAAGTTAAAATACATAATATAAAAATTGTAACACCAGTGGTTTAGCTGCAGTGAAGGGAGAAGTTAGGGGACATTGTCATGCATATTCCAAACAAACATTTATAATGATCTTTAGATGCGCCAAGAATAAAAAAGATTATATGATTCTAAAGAGGAATGTAGATGTTTAAAACCTACTATGGATTATTAAAAATAATAATATGGTATAAGGGTGAAATGTGAGGTTGAAACAAATGTTTATATTTTCAAATCCAACCTTTTTTACGATTTGATATTTATTTTCCACAATTTAAACACATGCCAATGCTACCATTTATATTCCATGATGGAACTAGCCAAACTGTGGTAGTTATTAAATTATAAAAATAAGGATGATTTGTGCTTAAGGTTTAAAATCGCATGCGCGATGCTACGGATGGAAGTCGGATGTTGACAAATGCGAAATAAATTACCGAATTTAGTTGTAGGTGATATGATGTGTGATCGCTATCGTATGAAGGTATATAAAATGACTAATATAGAAGAAACCAAACAGATTTTGGGGAGGAAATCAAGTGATGAAAAAACAATAAGAAATCAAGGATATTAATGAGTTTGCAAAACCTAAGCCATGATGACGAAAGTGAAATGAACAGTGTTAAAGTTTAATACGAAAAATGGTTTTCCAGAGCTCCTCTTCTAATTGTAATCTAGAGTTGAAAAATGCACAGGAAGTGTAATTATTTCAGAATTTCTAAACTCCTTGTTGGAGAAGTCGTGTATAAAAAGTGGAAAACAACAGAAAGAACAAAGATGATCCTGGTAAAAGCCAATACTTAAAATGTTATCAGTAATTTACTTATTTGTGTGAAAAAATTAAAGCACACAATTTCATAGGAACAGCTCAAACGTATCTGAAACATCTGAAAACGCCAATCTATTATAGAAAATTCATTGTTATTGGTGACTATTCTGAAAATTACAATTTTCTTATATGGGTGCCATACAAGGATACCAATGGAACAGATCTTAAGCAAATATCCATCTGTTTATTTACTACAAGAAAGCTAACAGTGATCTGGAACGTTCACGTTTTTCGATTATATCATTATTTTGTTCATGGCAGTCCTGAAGTTTACCTTTTTAAAAACCTGTCTACAACAGCAATTTTCACACGTAAATAAGATTTACAATTTCAGCAATGACGCAGCAGTTCAATACAATCTGCTATGTCATTGGACACATTTCCAAGTGTCAGCTGAATGGCATTTCATTCACAACCAAAGAGGAACACAAAGAAGAAGAAGCCGGGCTTAAAATACACAGAGATTTGTGGGACTAAAAACTGCGTCAGGGACACGTAGCATCCAAGGTATGATAGGATAGGATAGGACTAGAAGCGGAGGGGGCTTAGCACCTCGACCTACGCAGATCTTTTATGCATAGGCCCCTGACGGGGCGCCCCCAGGAGGGAGGGATGAGGCGAGAGGAGACGGAGGGCGGCCGGATGACGAGGTACGACAGGCAGAGGGCAGGGTCCCTACCGTTTACAGATTTGAACTCCCCGGGTGCTGGCCGGTGCAGCCGGCCCCCTTGTGAGCCCCCTTGGACCCGGAGACCGGGGGACGAAAGTTTCCTCAGAGCATCCTTTTCCCTGCCATGCACATGCCGAGATCTCCCGCCGACACTTGCAACCCTGAAAGAAATCAAGCAGATGAAAGGTGAAGTGGAATGAGAATGGAGATGAAATGGAGGCACAGGAAATTCGGGGGATGTAATGATCCTTCCCAGCATTCGCCCATGGCTCCGGAAGGTCGGCCACGGGAATCGAACCCACGACCTCCCGAATGCGGTTAACAGACGATACCGCTTGAGCCATTCCGCTCGGTGTCCAAAGTGTGATTCCAGATTTTCTAGAAGAAGAAAAAAAAAGATTGCCTAAAAGCATTTTGTGGTTCGTGTGAATGCCTCGAGAAGCTGTCCTAAATTCCCCGAGATCTCGTCATGGGGAGACAGAATGATGCGTGCCAGACAGTCGAAAGAGTTCAGTAGCGGCCGATTGTGGACTACATGGCTTGTTCCAGTCATTTATATTTTATAACTTGAGTTCCTTTTGCGGTTCTATGTTAAAACTGCTACAGCTTAAATAATATATTTATCTCTATTTAATTTTAAATTTCCATCCAAAATGAAAGGTCGTCTTTGGAGTTATAATATTTTTAATTATGCATGTGTATTCTTTTCATTAGAAAATAAATAATATAAACTTAAATTTAGTGCATAATAACCTTTCACATCCACCCTTTTAGTAAACATAAGAATCATTTACCTATGTTGAAGCTCCTGTAGAGCCTTGGGAAAATTATACATAGATGCATATCTTGAGACAACCACAAATTTCATATGACCATAATTGCCTACTATCATCAATAATATTTTCATACTCTATCTGGTGTACGTAGGCAATATGAAAAGCAATATTCTAAAATTTTTACATTCCAAGATGTGACTGTTTAAAGTCATACTTATTTGCATGGATTGACCCAACTGTTTCTTCACTGGCAGGGAACCTTCTGCCAAAACTTGCCCTTGCGAATGGAGGGGCATCCGGGGATGTGGAATCTGGAAACGTTAGGGATCCCGCTCCTCCTGCCGTCATCAAATCTGTCCGCCCTTCGTGCTCTCTCATTTCATTTAGTAGGCGCAACAGGCCTAGCTGAAATCTACATCTGCTTCTAATCCCTATCCCTATCTCGTATATGACGAAAACACGTAGTTCTGTTATTTTTAGTAATTTATAAAAATTGCTAGCTCAGAATAATTGGTTGATGTCCAAATGAAATTATTGCTTTAAAATAAAAATTAGGTGCTTAATCTCCCTTTTAATAACTCAGGTTTGCAGAAACAGTCTATGAAATTGGTTGAATATTTCTCAAGTGTGCCTGAGCTGAGTTATTCGACATTTGTCTTAGGAGGATAAGGGTAAACCTTGAAGGAATCCTCAACTAGTAAATTATACCAATCGAGATTCGAGTTACTGTCCTCCAAGTTCGAAGGCAAGCACATCACACTCACATCATGGAAGTAGGATTTATATTAATAAGTTACTGGATAATGTGCAAGCAGCTTTATAAAATAAGTAATATAGTGGAATAAAAGAATTATATAGACTATTGCTTATGACGACATGACCAGGGAATGGAGGGGACACTTCGCACCTCTATCCAAAGCGGATCTTTTGTGCTTACCCCCTTCAGGAGGAACGGATGAGGTGCATGAACAGTAGAAGGCTATAGGCCACAGGCAGGCCGGCCGACAGAGATGCGCAGAGGTTCCTAACGATTCCAAGCTTGACAACCCGGTCACACCGACGGCCTGCTCAGAGAAGGCTTCCCTCTGGCGGAACCAATACAGTTGTTTAACTGTTTGCTGCTTATTTGCTTGATAACAATAAAAGAGGAGCGTTCTGCCGAACAGGATCGAAATTAACGTGGAGTTGCTTTAATTGAGGCATTACTAGGAACAGCCATATCTTCAAACAGCCCTTAGCAATAATATAAAATGCCACTAATGTGTGGAGTATTAACTCAAAGGTATCCCTCTCATTGGGATACTTTTACTGAAATTTTTATTTGGATTCTCGGAACTCCTGTTTGCCCTTTTATGTACTATAGCATTTGCCGTCGACATGGTTTCGTAAATTTCTATAATTCTTTGAAGGGTTAAACATGAGCATGAGCGCGCGCGCACACACACACACACACACACACACACTGGCATTGCACTGGACTTTATGTTAATGCTAAAAGATTCCAGAATTATAACGCTAGCCAAATTGAAGCTAAATAAACCGCTAAATAACGGACGCAGAATAGGCAGTATCACCAACTTGAGGCAAACGAAGTGAGAACTGATTAACGTAACTAGTTTTCTCTGTTTATAAGTACATAATGAGTCAGGATGCCAGCAGTAGGAAAATATTGCTGCAATGGAATTCCGGCGCCATGCTAAAACAAAAAACAAGTGATAATCATGTATTGCAGCTCGACGGTATTTAAAGTGGCTCAAACTTCATATAATATTTTTAATGCCTAAGCACAGTAGCGTTAAATGCGGAATTCGCTGCTTCATTGCTACTTAGTCGAACTGCCTTTAGCTTACCGTGCGGCTTCTGAAATGGAGACAATATTTTGTTTTAGAAATGAAAATAAATTACGTGTAATATATTAATAATTGCTTAATAAATTTCAGCTGTACAGTATGCTGCAGATATATCCTGCTCATTTAGTGGTTTTGCCTAAAGTAACGAGTGCTTTAGGGAATAAGATAACACATACGTGGCATCTAAAAGAAGAGAGGGGAGAAATACCACTAATGACGATCTCTAAGGGTACAATACAACAATGATTATTTCTTAGCATTAGTAAACACATTCTGAACATTTATAGCCTACACATATAAATGTCTTTTTTTCTATGAGTAAGTTTTTCTGTTAGGACCTCTTATCAACAGCTTCTATTTTTTACCTTCTCTATCACGCACATAGTAGTTTTTTCTTTAACCGGGTTGCAAAATCCAGCTCCCTTTCACTTAAAAGAGACATTTTTTAAAATTTTATTTATTTTTTAATTTGTGTGTGTGTGTGTGTGTGTGTGTGTGTGTGTGTACCAAAATAGGAAGGGATGGATAAGGCAAGTTGCAATACCAATGAATGACAGCAGTACTTTACGGTGCTGTGGTTTTTTTTCATTTCATTTTTTTTCTCTTTCTTTCTTTTTCTTTAATCGCATGCCTTTTACATTTAGCACATAGAGTCTCCGCAAATGCGGGAGATCTAAGGACAGAGGGGTCCGTTTGTCCAGCTCCAGCGTTCTTTTCGGATAAAGATCTGGAAGACTTGTAAATTTGCCGCGTCTCCAACTTTTATTATCAAACAATAGGTGGCAAATATTATCCAAGTAAGTGTATCCGTCAGCTTCTTATCATCTTGAGGAATTCGAGGGTCAGATAGTCTTCCAGCGGAGACACTTGTACGCCACTACAAATCACACAGATTTGTGCATATACCCAGTCCCAAATAGAACGTCCGACAGCACAGGCTACTATAGTGTATTTACTTTAGGTTGAAACATGGAAAAAATCTCTTTAGCAATGGAAAGCGATCTTTTCATCAACACTGCACTGGTAAAACTTGATATAAATAGCGTTTTCTCTTCCCACCAACTGAATTCTATGTACCTGCTCTGGAGGGAGTTCCAATGTGTTGAGCATCCATTCGTGTATTTCAAAAGCCGTGGGCCGTTGCATACTCTTATTAACATAACTTTTATAGTATTTTTACGCACTGCCTTCTGTTGCTCCATTGCACTACCGACAATCAATACATAACGAGCACAAAACAAGAGGCGCGATAACATACCAAGCGCTCTCCAACTCACGCGATATGTACCGGCCAAGAACCAGACCGCGACTGACGTTTACTATAACAATTGTATCCTGGTAATAATTCATCATTGATAATTGTTTCATCATCAAATAAGACACTAACATTACACTGTGCACTGTATAAAACAGTATTCGTGATAAAACTTGCAGCATATTAATTAATCACTGTAGGCACAGTTTACTTTTCAATGAGAGAGCATTCCCAATGCTTATTTTAGTGTCCTAACTCAACTGATTAGCATCCGGTAGGAATAGAATGATGTAGTGTGAGTATGACGTCATAGGAGTGAACCTGATTGCTGAATCAGGCAATCATATAGCGAAGGCCACGAGCGTAGCAGAGTTTTTTTTTGTGTCTTAAAGCAGAGGAGCGACGACAAGGTGTAGCCGTAGGATCTGTGAGGCTAAACCCCTACGTTAGTTTCGCAGCGTTTTCACATGTTGGCGACATTAATTTGGAGATCTCTTGCCTCCTTAGTTGGCAACCCCTCGTCTCAAAATTTCGCCAGTTTCTTCTACATAACTACAGCACCTAAACAGGTCGGTGGGTAATGTGACTACATTCGGGCAACTCTACTTCTTAAATCCCTTCTCTTGATTACTTAAACTTTTAGTAAAGCCCTATCATCGATTATGTAAGTACTTTTTATGTTATTCATCGCCCACTCCATAGGGAGCGGAACCCATCTAGTTTTTAAGTTTAGATTATGCTTACGCTTAATTTTCATTGTGAATGGGACCATACTTTCTCTCTGGCCAGCCCCAAACAACATGTCACTGCCGGAAAAAAGGCTTATATAATGCCACTTCATCATAGAATGCAACCAATGCAACAACCACAGGAGACAGCACGAAATTCCAGAAGACATCTCACAAACGTTAAACAACTGCCAGTTTCGTCCCAGACCTTTTTTCTTTCTTAAAATATATCGGCAAATGGAATTCAGTTTAAAACTAAACCTTTATTTTACTTAGGTAATCACGGAACCGGCGAGAGTCGCGAGCTTCTTGCAGCAATGCAAGGAGTTCAATCAGCAACAGGAGCATCATCGTCAGTACCATCCTAAATCCTAACTTCCATTCACTTCCTAAACCCTCGCCATTCCCACTAGTGCTGCAGTCAGGTTTCATGGCTGCAACTTAGTAACTACCTTTACCCGCTCCCGCCCACAGGGCGGCAGCCAACAGCCTTCACTTACTAACGCGGGTGCTATGCGGGACCGCACAAAGCCACGCTATCTCACTTTTCCCTCTTCCTTGTTCCATCCGGTGGAGGAGTTTTTAGTGGGTATGCCGACTATTGGTGAGTCCCACACTCTCAGTCCCGACTCCCATCGGGGCTGGGGTCAGTGATGAAATCATTTTCTCCTCCACTCGAAAAAAAAAATACGAAGCGAAAAGTCACTGAGGTAGTTTGCTTTCTGCATGTGTATACTTCTTGGTTTCGTACTGATAAAGCGTCGCATGGACTCCTGCTTGCAGTTCGAGCCAGGTCTTTGAGGCAAGCGGTAACATGTTCACCAACAACGAATATACCGATATGGTTATGGTCTATGGGAAGACACATCGAACTGCGGCTGAGGCTCGAAGGTTGTATTATAAAGTTTTCCGACGTGATGTCTGCCTTCTGTGCACGTTATTCGACATATAGAGATGTAATTAAGACTTTATGAATAATCCCAGGTATTATTATTTCTTAACCATTAATTTTTCTCATCGTAATTATGGCAGAGAGGAGCTGCAGCTGACCTGTGAATTCAAGGACTTCAACACAAGCTTTCGCTTTTAAAGGAGCGAAAATAGCTTTTCTATAAACTGCATTTACACTAGCAGCTTTATGGGAATGATTTCCAGAATCGTGTATCTGTTTGCAGAAGGCCCTTAAATAAAATAAACGAAAGTCAGGGTTTCACCAGAAAGGTTTTTATGGAGCGATGAAATGTTATTTCATCAATGACTCCAATGCAAACAAATAAACTCCATTATTGGTTTCCTGAGAATCCTCACTGGTTACGACAACATTACACGCAGGTTCATTGGGGTGTTAATGTGTGGTACAGCATTCTGGGAGACATCATTGGGCCAGTTTATTTGGCTCCTAGGTATATTGAGCAGATTTATTTGAAATTCCTCCAGGATGGCTAAATATTGAGAACCTTCTGGAAGACGTCTCACTTAAGTCAGCTCTAAATCTGGTTACAGCACAATGATACACCATCCCATCACTCTAGAGGAGTTAAGGAAAATCTCAAAAACGTGTACCCCGGACGGTATATGGGACATGCTGGTAGCGTTCGGTGGCCATTGGGATCCTCATCTAGATATTTTTCTTATTGGAATATATCAAATCCAGAATTTACGAAACGGAAACAGAAAATCCAGAAATTTTAAAGAAAGGATGAGTAATTTCTTTACTTCAATATGAGCAGAAACGTTGGGACGTGTCCATGCTGATACTGAGAGACGCTTACATTAATGCATCCACCAAGACGGTCATGTAATTGAACATGTTTATTATGAAGGATGCACTAATAAAATATCCTTTAATTATAGTGTAGCTTTAAAGGAAAATAAACATACAAGAACAGCGTTTTGTTTAATTTTGTCAAATCCGATTGGTGATATAAAGTTCTGGTTGTACATTAACTGTAATGTAATTATATGACCTAACATGTGTGTTCAAGTTTTTTCCCAGCAGCAATCCTGAATTCTTCTTTATGGGTGAAATGGTTATTAAATAACCGATAAAACACACTCACGCATACTCGCATTCAAACACTAGATCTTGGGCATACTATAAAACGTTCTTGTTTAAAGAAAACTTTCTCGAGCCCAGTCGGGAATCGATTCTTGGACCCCTCACATAGCTGGTTCTATGTACTCTAGCGACTAAGCTACGAGAGACATAGTAGTTACTGTTTGTTTTCAAGCATTGACCTTTCATTTAGCAAAGTATCCTCTCTTTAGGTATGGAGTCCCCTTTACATTTCTGCTTAGGCAAACCATTTGGCATCCGCTCTCCGGGATAAACTAACTTTAACGAAGAACGCCTTGTATGGGCCACTTGGTATATACAAAGGGAATAGCGAGTCAAATGTTTTAGAACTAGACCCTATACACTGACTTTAAAATTCCATACTCTTTCCATGCAGTCGCGAGAAACAGCTAAAAATCGACGGGACTTACAAAGAATGACAAAGGTATTGAACAATTCTAACCATTAATAAGGGATGTCTTGGAAATTGCTGATGCCACAACAAAAGTTATTTGAAATAAATTGTGTGTGTTCAAAGAGATCTACATTTTTTGTGTAGTACGTGCTATCCCTTAACGTTTGTCAGTTATACAAAATTATACAAAATTCCTTCGAATGAAGAGGACTTCACAGGCTATTCCCAGAAAATTCAAGATATACATTTTATTTTTCATGTAAATATCTTTAATATATGGTATTTTAATCAAAATCGCTAGAGCCATTTTTAAAAAAAAATGTTTTCGAAAAATTTTCCAGTAAAGGGTAGTTTGGGCTGCTGGGATTCTCTTGAAAATCTTCCTGTCGCATCTTTTGGGATAATAAACTTAAATACCAAGTTTGGTATTTTTCCAAACTTTCGTTTTTGAGTTATACTCTTCGCAGACACACACAGACCTTTTTCTAAAATGGATTCAGGGGCCTCAAAACATGTACTTCCGGTGAAATATCGGTATCAAACTTTTGGGTGGAATGCAATACCTTCTCTACCTACTAGGTACGCGGTAGAGAAATTGAAAATAAATTATGCATTTGGTCCATTTTGTATGCACATTTCGCTTCCACTTGCGATGACATATCATTCGATATGATATATTCATTCATTCATTATCTGTTTACCCTCCTCTTATGTAGGACTTACACCCCCCAGGACTTACAAGCGGGTGCCTGGGGTCAGAGGCCCGTCGAGGAGCAGACACTCATGGATCAGACAGAGCAGCCAGGATGGGTGATCAGCCCGATGCCTGGTATGGGATGAAGGAAGTAGATGAAACGAAATGTTGGTGAAATGGATGAAAGGAAAGGTGATGATGGAGCAGTTGGTGGAATGAATGGCAGGGGAAACCGGAGAACCCGGAGAAAACCCGCCCAGACGCCGCTTCGTCCACCACAAATCCCACATGCAGGTCCCTGTGATCGAACCCGGGCCGCCTCGGTGGGAGGCGAGCGGTCTAACCACTCGGCCACGGCGCCGCCCATTCGATATGATATAGATTTTTAAAATAGCAAGCGTTTCACAACTCTCGGAAATCTCGGAATAATTTCCTCTTCCTAAATATATTAGTTTCGCAATGGAGCTGATTCAACCTCGAGTATTCTGGAGTCTTCTTCATCGTTAACACCTACGTATAAATAGATTTATTGACTTGCATAAGCTGGCACTTTAAGAACCCGTGGCGGTTCAGAATTGTTAGGTGCAACCAAAATGCTGTCTGCATTGCCCAACGGACGAGAATAGATCTTCACGGATCACCTTCATCGATGGTTATGTTTAGGATTATAGGATTCCACTATTCGGTTTCCCCATTCACTATATCAGTTTTAATATGCAGCATGGCATATGTAAAACTCTGAAAGTAAGTTAAAATTAAACGAGGTTGCTTGAATAAAAAAATGTTATTGCATACTAGATGCAAAGAAAAGTAATTGTTTTATTGTTTTATTTTGAGGTAGATAATCTTTAATTTTGTGATTGTATATGGAGATAAATAGTAATCGTTATTTTGATTCATGCCATTTTTCTTCTTAGGTAAACTTAAATCATTTTAAGGGAATACAGCACTGAATTGTGGTAAACATCTGGGGAAAACTGACATTTGGGTTATGTGTCAAAAAATAATATAATTTCGTAATTCATTACTGTTATCTGTAACAGGATAAAATTCGGGGTTCAATCTCCTTTTTCCGTTTTAATATTTGAGATTATGGAAAGTACTTTTCCTGTACTTTCGCTAATTCAAAAAGTCCCAAACGACGGAAGTTTTATCCAAGTGCCCGAAACTTCTAATGTGTATTCCAAGCATCCAAAGAACTAAAACCTTCATATTAATTTTGTTTGTTGTGAATGGCATTTGGCTTATTCATTTTAGAACAAAAACAAAATGCGAAAAAATAGAAAATTGAAACGATAACTTTTAAAAACATTTTCCGTTGAACTGGTAGAAAGGAACTGTCTGAAAGTTTCGTGCACTATGAACAGATAAGTGAAATGGATGTTCAAAAGTAAAAGTAGTTTTGAAATTTAATATTGTGGAACAACTGTAAAAGAACAACAAAATTCATTTTTGAAACGCAATAGCTTGAAAATTAAAATAGATATACAGAATGTATCTTTATTGGTGTCATATATTTGGGGAACGTGTTCCTCACATCAAAACAGTAAAAAAAGTTCATATAAACATGGGTCTGAAAATCATTTATTTCAGAGTTACAACACAAAATTGAAAGTTACAATAATTGCTCCAAGTGGCTTCCTCTTGCATCGATGCATGCAGTAAGCCTGCGTTCCATGCTCTGGTGTACTCTGTTGAAAATTCTTGGTGTGTTTCGTATTTGGTAAAATCCAGTTTGGATACGTCCTCTCAAAATGTCAACATCAGGTACAGGAGTCGCATAAACCAAGGACTTCAAGTGTCTCCAGACGAAGGAATCCATTGGATTCAAATCAGGCGATCGAGCAGGCCATGCAATGGGTCCCCCTCGACCAATCCATCTTTGCGGAAATCGAGCATTCAAAAACTTACGAACTATCATACTGAAGTGAACTGGTGCACCATCGTGTAAAAACCACATTCGTTGGATGATGTCCAGAGGCACATTATCAGTTAAGTTATGCAACTCATTACCGAGAAACTGGAGATAGGTTTGTCCATTCAGACGCGGAGGGAAGTAGTAGGGACCAATAAGGTGATCATGAATGATTCTACCCTAAACGTTGAGAGAGAACCTTTGTGGATGGTTGTCCTGTCGTACTTCATTAGGATTTTCAAATGCCCAGTTATGAGTGTTATGAAAATTGAATCCAATCCCAAATGACATGCTGTTGAAAATTTACCTAAAAGAAAAAAACTAAGTTATTTAGTGCAACTATAAAAGAGGTTATTTTAGTTACAATTAATTGATGTGTACATTTTTTGCAAATTTTAGGATAGTAATACACAATAAAGCATTTTTATTTTTTTTGATATGTTACCAATACATTTAACTTGTATGGAAAGAAAATATAAATCCAAGAAAAACTCATAACTAAGGTAAATTCACGGTTTATAATATGGATCCAACAGTGGAGCAGAGCATGAATACTCACAGCTACACTTTCGTTACAACCATGAGCTTAAACAAAGTATTGTGATAATTGTGCAACTCACTGTTGCCAACACAGTCATCTGAAATATAGCCAATTCATAAGTGATAAATAACTAAAATAGCATTTTGCCATTAAAAATAGTATTATTTACATAGCTAAAGGCTTTTAAAACTAGTCAAATCACTATCTCTGTGATGTTAAATTGTATTATTTACTATAGCTAAATGAAAGCTCAAGCAGCTAGATTTACCTATAAACTAGTTAAAGTAGAACATTGGTTCTGCCTGTCAAAATAACAATATTTAATGTAGCAGATTTTTGCCTGTTTAATTGTTTTTTACTAATACAGTAGTTTTAGGAATGGGTTAGTGTTTTTAACAAATTAATCATAAGATCATTTAAATTGTACTATTTAATTGTCATTACGAAACAAATAAAAAAACAATAAACCCATAAAAATCCAATTCAACCTCCTGGGCTGGGCTTTTTAAAAAGTATCCGGGTTTTTCTCAACCCTGCTAGAAGCGCACCTGAAACATGAAAAGTAAATTGAATGAAAGAGAAATGAAAGAAACGAAATCGTGGTAGATAAGAAACCACTCCAGCATTCGCCTACTGACCAGAGAAAGCCATGAAAAATCCAAGGTCAGAGAGCGTGGTCGACGGGAAGCAAACCCGGGACCTCCTCATTGCGAACCTCACATGTTACCGCGGAACCAACTCGCTCGGTAAATAAGTACTGTGAATTTGTCCGGTTTTTCCAATTCTCATTCTTTAAGTTTTGTTTTTATCTAGTTCAATGTCACTGGCAGTTCACTTCACTCTGCCATTTTACTAAATTCAATTCTCAGTCACTTCACTTCTTCGTGACGTAGCTTCCTCTTCCGGACAGTTCACTCGCTGGGGAGTCGAACATAAGATCTTCACAATCCCTCGCTCCGCAGGAGCATCCGCTGCACGCCACAAGTCACCACAAACTCGTTTGGAGAATCACAATTGATGTCGCACGGGAAACTCACCCGTCAACTAGATCGCTCACTTACTGACTCAACTCAACTGACTGCTCTTGCGAGAACACTCGCTTATATAGGCAGTGGGATCTTCCACAGAACATTCTAGAACTATTTCGACAGAAGTTCTTGAGGAAGGGGGAAGGACCTTCCAGAAGGTTTAGTTATCGGCCGATAACGCGCCCGATGTTTACGTTGGCAAGTGGTACTTATCATTGTTTATTCCGGCAGCCCGGCGCCGACCTCCCGATAACCTTGGGCCATAGCTGCTGCGTTACAGTATAATACCTCGTAACTATCAGATATAGAATGTTCAGGCGCTCATCGAAGCACTAAATGAGAACAAATAAAGAAGATAGGTATTTTATTTAACAATTTAAGGAGGTGCAATGAAAACAAAATAAACGTATTAAGGAGACCAGCAACTATAATATATCTTATTTATATTTAAACTTTTAAAAATCTTATGTATCACTTTCTCTACCCAATGTCACTCATTTTTATAATTCTTCTCAAACTATTCTTGCGAAAGCTTATTTTTCTATCTACTTCATGTTAATCAACAAACCTTTGGAGAAATAGTTTGATTATACATTTCGTTGTAGGTACAAGACAAAGAGAGAGAGAGAGAGAGAGAGAGAGAGAGAGAGAGAGAGAGCGTGAGAGGAAACCAAATCGATAGTCAGAGGCTTGAAAGTAATTCGTCAGATGCCATGTGTACACAATCGCGAGAAATAACGGAATAGCAACAGCACTTTAAAGAAAGAAAGTATGCTATGTTAATAAAAGTTGATAAAGACCATTTTTAAGAAAATTAAAAATACCGAAACTTTTCCATGTAAAGCGTAGATTTGGGGTGAGGGATTTAGTTTAAAATCTTGGTTTCGTATATTTGAAAGATAGCTTAAATATCAAGTTTGGTATTTATCCGAAATTTCGTTCTTGAATTGTGCTATTCACAGTTACACGCACACACGCAGGCGCGCGCAAAACTTACACGGATTTTTGTCTATTTTTTGGATTTAGGAGGCCTCAAAACATGTATTTCCAGTGAAATTCGGTATCGAATTTTTGGGTGGAAAGCAATACTACCAGTACCCACTAGGTAGTCACCACAGCACTCGTCCCACAGTCACATGCCTACTTGTTACATTGAAAAAGAGTTGAAGAGACTTAAAAGCATAACCATACCTTACACCAGAGGTGGTGAAAACGTGACTCGCGAGTAATTTTGACTCGCAGGCGCCGTTCCCTCTCTGTAACCGTGCGTTTGTTTTTCACACGCTACTGAGTGATGCAGTGCGTGTTCCATATTTGGTGACTCGCGGAAGGAAGTCGTTTTCGCCACCCTTGCCTTACACTATCGTGAGCTTTGGAGCCACCATGGTACCTGTATGGTTCTGGGCAGGGATTGGCATGAGTATGGTTTCAAAGCAGATTAATGAAAGAGAGCCTACCATTCAGTGTGCCTGAAGCAAGATTTCTTATTTACAAGAAAGAAGAAGGAACAAGTAGTGTTTTCTGAAAAATTAAAACAGCATGTTTTTCACCTCCGATCATTGTTGAAATGAAGAAAATTAACATAGTTTCAAGGACATTGGTCCATCAGCTCTAAAAGCAAAAAGACCTAGAAGCCATGTGAGTGTCAAAAAAGCCGATGATGTAAAGAAACTAATGAGATTTTTTATACATCATCATCAGAAGCCCGAAAGTTCTATGGGAAGGTCTTAGAGTGTTGCGATAAGCATGACGATGAAAATAAAATACGAGGCGCGTTTTTAAAGTAAGTACTGTTTTAATATTTTGCCGCTGCATTGCTGCATCACGATTGTGAGTATGCGCGATCACTTCCTCCATGCATAAGGAAGCCAGACGCAGCTGTGAGCGATCGTCACTTTGTGTTTTCCTGTTGTTAGAACGTTTTGAAATGTTCAAAACAATCGAACGATCCACCGCTGTGAAGTCAGACCAGTGATTCGTTTTTTGAATGCGAGAGATGTTACGCTAGCAAACATTCATCGCCAGTTATTGTGTGAAGTTTATGAGGAAACAATGGTGAGTGACAATGCCCGGCCACACATAGCAAAACAAACTCAAGGTCTGATCGCATCATTTGGTTGGGAACAACTTGACCATCCTCCCTACAGTCTGGATTTGACACCAAGCTATTTTCATCTGTTTCTTCAACTGAAGAAATTCCTTGGTGGAAAACATTTCAACTACGATGTAAAACTATGATGTGAAAGACTTGGTTTTCAACATAGGCGACATAATTCTTTGACGAGGGCATACAAAAACTGATTTCCCGTTACAAGTGTCTGAATCACGGCGGTGACTATGGAGAAGTAGCGTAAGGTAATGAATGGTGATAAAGTATTTGGAAATTAATGTTCTATTATTTTTTAAAAAAAATTATCTCTACTTACTGTAGTGACGCATCGTTACAAAATAGTAAGTTCGCCACAATAGCAGCAATTTTCCACAATAATAGTTAGTAAGCGCGCCGCAACGGCGCTAATGTATGTAGTTCAGACGAACAAACGAGATGGCGCCAACCAGTACTTTCACCGCTCGCTGGAACGGGTCACTGGCATAGAAGGTATACAAGGGCACGCAGACAACAAGCCTCTCCCGCCTACAGCCAACCAGTGCCACGACGCAACTTCAGCAAAACTAACTGGCTCATTTTTGCAATCACAATTGATGCCAACCTAACCTCCACAGGTCCATTACAAACGCCCACAGACATAGAGGCAGCATCCCAGCAACTCGAAACCACGACACAAATGGCCATTGCCGCGTCAGTGCCGCTCAGCGCCACTAACCACGAAATCAGCTACACGCCGGAAATCATCTCAGTTATGAATAAAAAGACCACGAGAGGCGGAAGTGGCAAAGAACCCGAAAACTAGTCCTTAAGGTCAATATGGAGGTACTAAACAGCGAGATCAAAACCAAACTTCACCAAGAAGTGCAGTACAAATGGGATCAGACCCTTGCAAACATACAACCAGGAAATTCACAGATCTGGCAACTAACAAAACGTTTAATACGAGAACCAACTGTCATCCCCCTAGCAAAAATGACCAACTCAGCAGAAAAATCCGAAACGCCGGAAGAATAAGCAAACACCCTGACAGACGCCTTAGAAATCGCCTGCACGCCGAATACGTACCCTGTAGACCAACGCTTCACTGAGCAAATCGAAGAGGCAACCGGAGATATACTCATGCACCCCACACACAACAAGCTTAGATGACAAACCCGTCAGAAATAAAATGGATAATCATATACCTTCCAGACCAGAAAGCGCCCGGTCCCGATGACATACCAAACTTGGCAATAAAGGACCTAACCCCGAAAGCGCTCAAACCACTAGCGGACATCAGCAATTACTGCCTAGAACACGGCTACTTCCCCAAACAATGGAAACACGCGTGGGTCTCATGTTCCCGTACCAACCCGAACAACTACAGGCCAATTAGCCTCCTAAACACAATGAGCAAAGTAGTGGGTAAAATAATACTTAAGCAACTCAACCATTACTTCATAAAAATAATGTCATAATTAACCAGCAGTTTGGTTTTCGTGCAAAGCACTCTACGACGCTACAACTAACTCGATGCATAGATCACGTGACCCTCGGCTATAATCACCAAAAAGCACAGGAATTGTCTTCCATATATATATATATATATATATATATATATATATAAAAGCTCGAACAGCTAAATGTGAATGACACGATGGTAAAACTCCTACCACACTACCTAGAAGGAAGAACATTCTCAGTCACAATCGTGCAAACAAAATCCAGCACCAGAAGCATAAACACCAGAGTCCCTCAAGGAGGCATACTCTCCCCGGCACTTTTAACGTATTCATAAATGACATCCCTAAAACACCAAACACATCACTCTTCATCTACACAGACGACACAACCATAGCGGCGCAATCATGGAAGACGAACATAATACACACCAGACTACAAAATGCCCTAAAAGACCTCGAACTCTGGCTTAGCAAATGGCGCATCAAAGTCAACGCAAATAAATCTCAATCTCTACTATTCACCAAAAGAACGACACACCGCACCCCCAAGCTACAAATACTTAACGAAGACATCCAGTGGTCTCCTACAGTTAAATACCTAGGAGTCACACTGGATCCCGGGCTCACGTTTGCCCAGCATGTAAAACAAGTCAGAGCATACGGAAAATTAAGCCACCTATACCCCCTAATGAATCGCAGAACAGCTCTAAGTGCCAGACTAGGTATAACCCTCTACAAGACCCTGATCAGGCCAATAATGACATACGTCGCCCCGGCGTGGGGCCACTATGCCCCCACTCACATCAACACACTGAATACCCTAGAGAATAAAATTCTCCACATGATCACCAAAGTGCTCCGAACTGCATCTGCAAACCTCTTACGCGAAGAACTCAATATGCACACAATAGAAGAACTCATAAAAAAACTAGCCTTTGACACATACAATCGAACGATCACCACAATCCCCTCATAACATAGTTAGGGCAGTACTCAATAGCTAACTGCAAACACAATGGCTCCCTTTCGCTCTTCGATAGAAACCTAACCCCCACCAACGGCCCTCCAATAGCTGAATAACGTTTTTTATTTTTTTTATTAAAAGATCGATTAGCAACAATGCTTTACAGACCTGGGAGAACAATACATAGAAAGGAACAGCTATAAAGTCGTAGAGGTTGACTACATCAACGTAGCTCCTCGAACATAACTACAAGATGTCCAATAAAAGTGAAAATAGCACAATAGATCACAGATACTATGCAACAGCACAACGGAACAGTCTGTATGAAACTAAAGATCAGAGTCTTCGGAGCTTGAGGTGGAACTGAGTAAAAGATCTTGAGGAAGGCGTTTTCTGAGGCGCGTTGGCCGGCGCGTTCTGACGCCTACATGATACTCCACAGCTCCAGGAACCTCCTGTAGGCGGAAGAAGAAACGGCGTGCGGTGAGGCGGATGAACTGCTGTAGAGGGAGAAGGCCGAATTCTTGGTGAAGTTGATGGTTGCGCACGAACCAGGGAGCATTAGTAGCGAGCCGCAGCACCTTGCAGGAGCAGCGTATGTCAGGATAGGGCGAATGAGGGAACTGTATAACAAGAGACAGGAATCATGTCCAAGAGAGGTACGTCTGTTAAGTAGCGGATAGAGCTGAGAAAGCCTGGCTGAAGCAAGGTGAACAGTACGATTGATATGTGGGCGCCAGGTGAGGGTGGTGTCAAATAACACTCCAAGATACTTAACTGGAACAGGAGAAGGTAACAGGTGTTATGGATATATAAGGACGGAGGTGAACGAATGGCACGAATAGAGAAAATTTTCGCCTCAGTCTTGTGAGGGTTCAGTGAAATGCGCCAGGTAGAGCACCAGTGAATAAGAGAGGTCAGGGAATCCTGCAGAGCAGCAACAGCAGTAGGAAGATCGTGATGGGAGTAGCAAAGAACTGTGTCATCGGCATATAACGCCACGTCTGCAAGCTCGAGATCCGGAAGATCCGAAGTGTAAACACTAAACAGAAGGGGAGCCAAGATGGAACCCTGAGGGACACAGCTGAATACCTGGAAAGCCTATGCCCCTCAAGGTGAGGACCGCTATCCCATACTTCGACCCACGCAATAACCACGGCCAACGAACAGTGCAGTGTGAATGTGTAAGTAACGAGAGAATGTGGTCAGATGTACAAGTACATACATACTAAAATAAATAATAGCATAAACAATAAATAATAAAAAAACAATAATAAGAAGAAGAAGAAAATAAAAAAGATAAACAACAAACAAAAAATAACAAAAAAGGGGGTGAAAAATAATAAAACTAACAAAATACAAACAAAAGTGTACAAAACCTAATGAGTTATCTGAAACAAATGAGGCACTCACACGAGGTAGCCAGCCGAACACCAGTTCACGCCCCACCACAGCGCATCGGAACTACCAGCAGCAGATGACAGCACACACGCCAAGTAACAAGTAAGAGCACAACACCACACCACACCGACCGAAGAACACACCCAGGGACAGCAAAATCTAAGTACCACCCTCATAAGACTATGACACCGCATGTAATGTAACACCCTAGCATGATACTAATGACCGAGTGAATCAATCCCGGTTAATATTAGCTGTTACGATACCGCGGTTTCGTTCATTGTACATTCGTTGTCATTCTACAACAAAGTGCCATTGCTCCATCACTTTTTTTTCTTTCTTTTCTTTTTGGTGGGCCTCTGCCGCCCATCCTGGTAACGATCATACGAAACGGATCTACATCGCCTCCCCTACCATGCACTAACTATGGAAGCTAAGAGCTAAGTGATGGGAAACGGAGCGGGTGACATGGTGCCAGGTACCGCCGTTGCATTCTGAGGTTAGTGGCTATGCAGTACCGAAGTCCTGCAACTTACTAGGGTCAAGCAGGGCGAGGGTGGGGCCAGCCCCAGCCCTTGGCACATGGCCCATACCTGGCACCTGGAAGTTAGTGGGTGAATATCATGCGCATGCAAGCGAGAGGTTTTATGGCCGAATGTATCATTCCTAGTTAAGAGGATACCGCGGTAAAGTTCATGGTTTATCAGGGTAAAGTCGTATTTCTGTTGCACCAAGCTCGGTTTCGACGTTACCGGCGTTTAATAGTGGTAAAATGTTTACTGCTCACTGGCAAGCGGTGTTCTAAGAAAATCGCGATAAAGAATCTAAAACGTATCCTGACCATTGCATTTATACCTTCAACATTTTCATCGATTTGCACGCATCGAAGAGAGAGTAATAGAATAGAGGAGAGTACATATTTGAAGAACTGAAGGACGTTTCATTTCGAGGATTCTGTTTGAAAAAGGAAAGAATAGCTACAATTTTAGATGGAACTGGTTCCCAAAAGCAAGGAAATATTCAGTATACCCAGAAACCGTCATCGTGTAGCTCTGCGATTAAATGCGACTGGAACATTTCACAGAGTAATGGGTGATGTGAGTGATTAAAGACAAAACAACGGCATGTCATACAAACACAGGATTTCATACCTATGTAATTGCTTCGTAATCACCTTGGTGAATAAAACTGCCTCTCGCACAAAGGAAACAAAGATGGGACACGAAGATTTTAATTAAAATACCATGTATTTGAGACATTTACATGCCAAATATATCTTGAATTTTCCGGGAATAGCCTGTTGTGAAGCCCTCTTCATTCGGAAAGAATTTTGTATAATTTCGTTTAAATGGTAAATTTTAAAAGATACATAAAAACGGACTACACAAAAACTGTAGAACTGTTTAAAACGGAAAATTTATTTCAAATAACTTTTTGTGGCATTCCCTATTTCCAATATTAGTTTGAATTTGTCAACACTTTTGTCTTTTTTTAAGTACTGTTCAGTTGTTTCTCGCGATATCATAGAAAAAATATGGAATCTCAAGGTCAGCATATAGTCACCTGCTTTAAAACATCTGACTACCGATTCAGTTTTCTCTATCTCCATTGTACCTACAAGAATTGTATAATGTAACTATTTCAAAGTTCGTCAATCTATCTCGTTGCTACGTTTTCAGTCTGTCTTTAAGGGTAACATCAATCATCTTTTTGTTCTCGATTGTGAATTTGTATTTATCTACTAAATCCAGTAACACGGAACTCTCATAGCGCTAAAATTCGGCGCTCATGAAGCTTTATCGTCTATATTCTTCATTGGGCCCATTGCGAATGTATTTTCAGACAAAACTGTCTGCAAATGGGTGAAATACAGCTTAAATGTAGGCTAGTAACACCACCATTTCCTAAACTCTACACATAAACACAACAAACGACTATCGAAATTAATCACTGCCTTCTGAATACTATTATGAATTGTTTCGAAGGAGGAAAATGGTGAGAAAACCAGGCGCTCAAAACCACTGCTCAATCTCTGTGAGCCACCTTATTCGAAGAAGCGCTTGAAGCGGGCAAGTGGTGCCACTCTAAAACGTACTAAATTATTAATTGTTCAATGGATTAGTATGAACTAAACTTATTGCTATAAAATAGTTAATTTGTGTATGTTAAATTTGGGAAACAAACATAATTTTACATTTTTTTACTTGTAATTGCAAGTTGACAGAAATATTTTTTCACCTTTATGTTATGTATCTAAACTAATTTGTGAAATATAATTTTATAAAACATCAGCAATATACAGTGTTCTAGTAATTCAGCAAAAAGTGTTGCCCGAAAATTTTGTTTTTATAGTTGTTCAGTTTTGTGAAAATGTCTTCAGTTGGTACATGATGTGGAAAAGCAACCAAAAAATTCCGGAGCTTCTTTTTCTCCAAAAACTTGAATGCAAACACCATTATATACTTTAGAGGGGATTCATTATCTGTAATATTGTTTGTAATTGTTTTACCTCACTTCTGGAAGTTTCTTCTCATTGATGTCCAAGATTGCCGGATCTTCACGAAATTTAAGAAAATTATGGAGCTTAAATGAAAAAAGTGGAGCTTAAGATGTTATTTTTGTTACCATTGTCTTTAGTGGCGTAATAGTATATTGCGATACAAATATGGTAAGTATATCGTTGGAGAACGAGAAAGAGTTTGAAAATGCAAGACGAAGTCGAGTATTTTCTTCTTCCGAGGTTCTCCAGTGCAATTAATGTATGTGTGTTGCATACACTATCTGGACAATAGTGAATAATAGAAATAGTACTTACGCGAAAATAACATTAATTACTAACAGCTGTTGTATATGGTGGTTCCAGTAGCAAGGTTACCAACATTAAACTTGGTCGCGAACAGGCGATCATTATTATCCACGCCAGTTGTTACCTTAAATCAATTACCTGCAGTTCATACTTAGCTGCTACATTAATTAATAGCAAGTAAATATTAACAAATAAAAAGAAAGATTTAAGCGGTAAAATTCAATTATCAAATATTATTGTATTCCATGTCTTCAATAATAAATGTGTCAAAATTAGTGGATTTAATATAGTTGAGGCACATAGGTGCAGCAAAATAGGCAGACACGGAAGTAGGTCAGGTTACCAGCACTGAATGCACTAAATTCAGCTGTTTTACTTGAACACATGAACTGGAAGTTGATCAAAAACCACTATTGTCGAAAAATACCTTTTCCCTCGAATGTACATAATAAGACTTGTTTGACATGTAAAATAAGACATTGTAGTTTACGCATTTAATCCCATAGTCGTTGCCGCTGTTTCTTCTTAAATTTGAAACATTGTTTGGGTTCATTATTGTGTTAACGTGAGCTTGTAAAGAGCTTATCGAGCGGGATGGCTCAGGGGGCGACGTCTGTGGCCCGCATTCAGGAGACCTCGGGCTCGATCCCCAGCGAACGCCCACTCTGACCCATAGGTTTTTTCGGGGGGTTCCCGGGTCGTCAGGCAAATGCTGGAGTGATTTCTTTCAGTCCCCGAATTTCCTGTTTCTCCGTTTCGTTCCATTCATCATTTCATTACTCCTTCATCCCGTTCTCTTTCAGGGTCGGAAGTGTCGGCGATGGTGTTTCGGTGCAGCGTGGCAGGGGAAAAGGATGCTCTCTGTGAACTCTATCCGTCCCTCGCCTACTTCTGGCTGCCGAGGTATCCGAACCCCCTTGAGGGGCGTTGGAAGCCCTCTTTGTGGGGTGGGGTCCCCGGTCTGCCTGTCTGTATACAGGGGTGTCTACTTCTGGAAGCTTAGGGACACTATCACTGCTGTACCGTCGCTTCTGGATTCGGCCGCCCGGTGTCTTCTTTTTTCCTCATCCTTCCTCCCGAGGACATCCCCTCTTTGAGCGTAGGTACAATATCCCCTCTGGATCGGTGCCGATTCCCCCCATTACGGAAGGTAAGATAAGGTAGAGAGCTTCGAACTTATATCGTGACATTATCTTTTCTCATAATATTATTGTTTGTATTTGCATTCCTTGGTGTTGTGGGCGTCCTTAAGTCCACTAGAATGAACAAAAATAAATAAGTAAATAAATAATGCACGATTTCGTCAATGTAAGGATACATTTTTCATAGCTGTTTCCTAGTAAGTGGATATTTTTTGTACACATGAGGTTTCAAAATTGACAAATCAGTTCTAAAATACATTCACTTGGGGATGAGGATGAATAATAATTTAACGAATATGTTTCCCTTAGAGATTTTGTCATAGTAAACTCGCCGTTAGTGCTAGCGTATGTATACTCCCTTCCATTTATGCCGTAACCGCAGCTTCGGGAGGCATTTTACCAACCTTCTCAGCGGGCGCGTACATACCAGGGAGGCATGTGTCTGGAGCGCTCTGCCTTTGTTGTTTGACGAAGCAGTGGTGTGTGTTGACTGTAGCTCACGCGATGTATGCAGATATTTCGGAGGTGCATCGCGGAAGAACTGTGGGTATGTGGGAAGCCAGTTTGCCATTTGAAGACATTGCTAGGACAATTCCATGCAGCATTCGCATGGACAGATTATTAAAATAATGTATAATAAATGTGTCCTCTTTAAGAGTAAAAAGTATGATTTACTTTAATTTTGCATTATAATTATTTTCATTAAAAATACTATTTCATGGAGCTCTATCTTTTTTAGTTTAGCGTCCTTTAAGCGATTAGGTTATATCGGACGATGAATAAAATTATGCTAAAATGAGCCCTGGGTCCACAGAGTTTAAAGTTATCCGACATTCGCCTTTTCAAGATAAGCGAAAACCCCTGGAAAAGCCTTATCCGTATAACTCACCCTAATCGAGATTCGAACTCCGGACCTCTGGAATATGAAGCAGACATGCTACCCCCACACCACAGAGGATGGGGAAATTCAGCAAAACAGTGTTTTATTTATTTGTATATTTAGATTATACAGGTGATTCCAACAATGTCTAGCAAATGTGTCCTCTTCGAGAGTAAAAAGTATAACGCATTTCAGTTTTACATTATGTTCCCATTAAAAATATTTTTTCGTAGAGATATTGTGAAAAACAGGGTTTTATTTAGTTATGGATTTAAACATGGTTATTATAAGTGATGACGGGTAAAGCTACTACTCAAAGTTATATATTCATATGCGAATAATCTAGATCTGTGCACATAAAATAGGACGCCACTACATGTCCGAAAAGGTAAACAGATACACACACCTCTTCCTTTCTATACATACTCCAGTAAGTAGAATGCCGCCTGAAGCTGCGGTGACGGCAAAAATGGAAGCGAGTATACCTGGAGGTTGAAATGTTCGCGCAGGTAAATGTGGAGAACAAACATGCACTTGCTAACAAATGTTGTGGCGTTTGTGTGGCCAAGAGAAATGTAATTGGGCCAGGCCATCGCCGTAGGGTATAAGGAATGGGTTTTCGATTGAAAAAATATATTCTCAGAAAAATATTATTTTTAGTATTTTGTATTCTCCTCTTTAAATGGTATCTTAATTATAAATGCACAACTGTACGTGCATGATTTTAAATGCTCCACATGCGTTTTCTGCCTCAAATTGTTATTAAACTGCTATGGAGCAGGGATACATTAAAGGTAAAGGTACCAACTGGGGAAGAGCACCACATGCAGGCCAGTCAGACCCTTGTGCTTCTACCAGTGACTCTCGGGAGGGAGGAGTGATGGAGAGACCCGAAGGGCGACCAGATCCGGATGAAGACGGGCGCAAGCACAGACGGGGACCCTAATGTTTCCAGATTGAACGCATCCACGCCACCTGGTCCTGCCCACAAGCCACCGAACCTCCGGCAGTCCTCCCAAGGTGGAGCCCACTCAGAGGAGAGAGCTTACTGAGCAGTCCCAGCAGCGACACCAGGGAAGAAACCTCTATAGTACACACAGCCACCGCCCAGCCGCAACCTGCTGAACACCGTTGCCCGGTCCTACAACCTTGAAACAGATGACAAGGAAGATGATGGGTACAGGAAATGAGAGGAAGGAGAGTCGTGGTAGAAGATGAACCATCCAACATTCGCCTGTCGAACCGATGAAAAACCCATGGGCCAGAGTGGGCGGTCGTGGGATCGAACCCGGGACCTCACAGACTTGCCGTTGAGCCATCCCGCTCGGTAGGGATGCATGAAGTTGCAAATATTTGAAGACCGATTCCCGTGAATTTACTTTTTTCCCACGTAAGGAATATTTTCTCAGGTTCTTGTTAACACAGAAGCCTTCAGGACTTACTTATATTATATTGCTGCAAATGCAGATGCTATTATTTTAGCTTTTATTAAGATTAAAGATTGGCATAAAATAAACATGGGCGGCGCCGTGGCCGAGTGGTTAGACCGCTCGCCTCCCACCGAGGCGGACCGGGTTCGATCCCAGCGACCTGCATGTGGGATTTGTGGTGGACGAAGCGGCGTCTGGGCGGGTTTTCTCCGGGTTCTCCGGTTTCCCCCGCCATTCATTCCACCAACTGCTCCATCATCACCTTTCCTTTCATCCATTTCACCAACATTTCGTTTCATCTACTTCCTTCATCCCATGCCAGGCATCGGGCTGATCACCCATCCTGGATATTCTGTCTGATCCATGAGTGTCTGCTCCTCGACGGGCCTCTGACCCCAGGCACCCGCTTGTAAGTCCTGGGGGGTGTAAGTCCTACATAAGAGGAGGGTAAACGGATAATGAAAGAATAAAATAAACATGGCTGAAAAATTAGGAAAAAATTGAAGTAAATGGAAACATTTATATCTCATGAAATAAAACACCTAAAAAGAAACTGATATCACAAGTATGAAAATACAGGAGCCATACAAGTCCTGTAAAAATATCACGTGTGTAGCTTTAGTGATTCCTAATAAAATGTATCTTATGTTACACATAGTTCATTATAAGAATAGGACATTTCGTATACCCTTAAATTTCATAAAAGTTTAAAACGGTTTTTATATAATTATAAGAATAAAAGTAACTTCTACAATAAATATTGTCGTACTTTTTTACTTCCAGTCAAAAACACTAGCTTTCCAAGTTTGAGATTTTTGTTTTAAAAGGTATCCTTTGTTTATCTGAATCCACTGGTACATACAAAGGCCCGATTTAAGAAGAAAGAGGAAATTTACTATGAAGATACAGGATAGAAGGGAGTGTATTACATTAATTTAACCCGTGTTAGATTTCATTATTTCCAGTATATTTTGCTACACAATTTGTTTTCTTAAAATCAATATTTATAGAGATGTTTGAGTTTTCGGAAACCGAAAAAGCAAAAATTAACGACGCTGCAAACTGGCTACTTGAATTGGGGTGGTATTCACCTTCACACCTTTTTAACCAATTGCCCCTCAGTCTAGCAAGCACTCCTGTGTTACGTATTTCTTCTGCTGCTGGAAAAATACGTTTTCAAAATCTGCAATGTTAGTTTTATAAACTCTGCCTTTCATATCGACCCAGAAGAAAAAGTTAAGGGTATTTAGGTCCGGAGATCTCGCAGGCCAGTTGATAGGCCCATAGTGTCCATTTCACCCCGGGAATACTCTGGTTTGGACGCACATTCTGTGTGATATATTGTCTTTATGGCTTCTAACGGAACATTTTCCAACAAATCTGGAAGTACGTCTCGCAGAAATGCTAAATAAGTTGCCCCATTCAACCGCTATGAAAGAACGTAGGAATCTTAAAACAATAGTTTATAATGATTGCCCATACATTTACTGCAAATCGCTGTTGAAAATAATACTGACATGTGTTGTTAGGATTCTCTTCTGCTTCATGCTTAAGCGTGGGAACGTGGGGTGACAGGTGATCTCGTCAGTTTCTTAGTTTACTCTTGGGAAATCTGCATCTTGTTCAAGAAATCAATTGAAAAGGACGACGTGATCTTTTTCCATAAGACACTAGACCCGCTGGATGTAGTGCGGTCGCAGCAACAGTTCTCTTAATGTCCTAAGGACAGTCCAATGGTACAGGGGCTTCAAAGGTTTTCCGATGGGCAAGAGGTGTTGAGAGGAAACGGAGAAGAACTTTCTTATCGATTAGTCGTGCCTGTCCTGGGGGCGGTGTTATTGCAAATGTGTATTTACCTTTGCGTCTAGACGTCTAAGGTGAGGCGAGCGGGGTAGCTACTGCTGAGGAAACAAGAAACTGAATATTTTATTCTATACTTAATTACTCTGTCCAAACGAAAGAAATTTGCACATTCTTTCCGCACGCGTTTTAACAAATTAATATTGCGCATTTTGTAATAGTGGTAATGTGGTTTTAGTCATTTTTAAACAAATCTTTTTTAAAAAGATAATGAATATAGTTCATATTTCGTTAATAATAATAATAATAATAATAATAAACATGTGATGACTATAGCACTTTGGGCTATTTCATGGAAAATCGGATAGCAGAGGACATTTATATATTTTCGTTATAAGGTTTGTCCGCTGACAAATTGTTATTATTACTATTATTATTGTTAGCATCATCATAAACATGTGATAATTATAACACTATATGCTTTCCGCGTAAAAAAGGACAATATAAGATGTTTACTTCTTATTTTGGATGCATAGATATGCTTGGTAAGGATCTGGGTTTGTTTATATTATTCAGTTATTGCTTTTTTAAAAAAATCGGCGTTAATTCTTACGCAGTTCATGTTTTTAACACTGTATTATTTTAAAGGAGACTGCGTGTATTTAAAGATGCCAGTGTTATTGCTTTTTACAACTTTTTCCAAAAATTTCTTGTTAATTGATTTCCACGCAATACATATTCTTGCCTTAAACCTTTTTAAAAGAACTTTAAAAATTCCAAAACACCTAAGATTTTTAAAAAATTCCAAAACACCTAATATTTTTCAGTGATATTATGAAACATTTCTAACAGTCTCCAACAACACCTGCTTGTTGATTGTTCCTTACCCTCCACCGAGTCTGGAAGTGTGAATGTGAGTGTGCTTCAAAGATACAACCAGAAAACACAATGTTAACATATAGAAAACGTCAACGAGTAAAGAACACCAAGGAATTGTTTCTAAGGCAAAGCTCCGAAATGACTGGTGTAGTTAAGGGCGCTATATAAATGAAACAATAAATAAATAGCTTCTACTTGCTTCGAAGCTTTTCTCAGATTCACTGTACCAGTAACACAGGGCTTGAGCATGAATGCATAAAAATAACTTTGTGTTGATACCGGCGATAAACTGTTTTTCAAAATGCATAAAAACAATCGACATCGTGATTTGGACTATTTTTTCCTCATAACGTTATTAAATTTGACAAATTCACTTCATCCGGGTATTTCGCGAAATAAATTCCCTTCAGGTACTTTTAAATGATACCCATAATGTCTAAAAACGTTTCCCAAAGATTTTGAAGTCTATTTTAATACAAGATGGTTTTATAGCAAATGCGAAAAACGCAGGGCCTTAATAACAATCGCTTGGGTATGTATTTTTAGAGTTTCAAATTGCGGAAACAAAAATTATGTCTATTTAAACTACCTTTTGCGCATTTGGTTGCAATTGCTTCCTGATTTGATACTATACGTTTCTAAGAGAGGTATATTTGAAATAAATTCCAAAAGTAGTCTGCTGTCGAAGTTATAATATTAGATAAAGAATTTCAGATTTCGAGGATGATTGGCTGATAGGCAAGAAGGGATGGGAGAGGCACCAATATAGCCTACCGAAGTTGTTCGGTTTTACCAGAATAAGAACGAGAGAGATTATTTTACAACTCTCTATTCACTAAAATTACTATACTAACAAGTCACTGCGTTACATTTCAAGGTATCTACACAGTTAGTCCTCACACACTTCCGCCCTCTCCCATTAGAGGGTACCAGGGGGCTGTCATTAACGTCATCCCATAGATGGCGCAGGCTGTGTCTTCTGGTCCTTCACATCCTCCCCATCTTGTTCTATCTCCAACGGAATGACCATCTGCACAGGACGGGTGATTCGGCTTCCATCCGGCTGGCGAAGGATGGCGGTCCTTGTCCTCTAATCACGTCCTTGGCGTAATTCCTCCACTAAGGCCCTGCGCTACATATGTCGCAGGCGTATATCTTCCTGCAGCAGGACGACATCACCCACCCTGCATTTAAGGGAGTCCCTAGGAGGTCGTCGTACTTCGTTGTAACTGTGTAGTTGAGGCAAGTACTCCTTTTTCCAACGACGCATGAAGTCTTCTATAGTTTTATGCCTGAGTCTGAACAATTTGGTCAAGTTCCTTTGAGTATTAGGTTCGGATCCATAAGGTATGGTCTTTAGCCTTTCGCCATTAAGAAAATGGAATGGTGTTAAGGCTTCCGCGCTGTTCCCATTTTGTGTAATAGGCCATGAATTAAGGTTGTTTTCAATTGTTATCAACACAGTATTCAATCCCTCCTCGTCAACCCGTGAGTGTCCGAGGACCTTCCTCAAGCAACGCTTGGTAGAGCCGATAATACGTTCCCACCGTCCTCCCCACCAAGCCTCTCGTGAGGCAATTAACTTCCAAGTAATGCCTTGACGTGCTAGATGCTGGTGAGTGGTGTTGGCGGTGAGCACCTTCCATATTTCCGTTAACTTACGGTTCGCTGCATGAAAGGATTGGGTGTTATCAGAGTATATGGTTTGGGGCAACCGTCGTTGTCCGGCGAATCTTTGGAGTGCCATTAGGAACTTGTCCGTCGTCATATTCCTACACAGCTCTAAGTGAAGGACCCCAGTGCAGTGTAGGATTTCGGCAAGTTGCTCCCCACCTTCAGACACAAAGGCCTTGCAAAATAAATGCTCGTTAGAACAACGAGTTTTGAAAGCATCACTCTGTTGTGGAGCCTCCAGCTCGTGTGCAAACGTTTCTGGCAATTTTGCATGGAAGGCACGTGTGCAGCAACTTCTTAATGGCCTGGCGTGCACGAAGAATCCAGAACTCCATACAAAGCTCACACAGTATAATACGTACTCCTACGTATTGCAGGCGAATGTGTGATTGCTGTATCAGCAATATCGTGAAGTGGTGCACGCATCGAGAATCAGTGGATGTCGTTGTTCCCTAGGGACGTCAGTGAATGGTAAGCGATCGTCTAGCGGGTCAATCCGTTTTCTAGGAAGGTGTTGAATTGCGCTATATTCGATTCCACTGGAATCGCTGTGTTATTTTGCTGAGTTGCCCATACTAGAAGAAAGCTTTCCTGCTGTACCGTCCGAATCCAAATAAAACGGGCTGCTTGAAATTCAATGGCCACTAACTCGTTATAGCTCTTTCTGCATTCCGAAGGATTATGAGGAAGCGCAAAATACACACCGTAGTGCGCAGAAGCCGCCAGTAGGAGCTGAATCGTGAGACTTCTATTACTAATGTTGGTGTGTTAACAGCAAAAACTCCGTATGGGAGCCTGTCGCTCCTCGGGTAGTGAGGTTGTAATTGTTGCATCAGCCGGCCAGTTGTCTGAAGTACGGGCAAGCCAAGGAGGTTCCTACCACCACGTCGCAAGTGAATGTATTTGGTTTTCGTGAAGTCCTCTGGTCAGGTGGTATGAAGGATTTTCCTCTCCGGGACAGTATCGCCAATGGGCAGGTGTTGTATGTGTCAGGATTTCGCCATCCCGTTGCCGACGAAAGTCTTCCAGCGGTTAGGGTTGCTTCAAATCCAGCCTAACACAATCGTTGCGTCGCTCCATAGAGTAGCGTTAGCCTTTTCAAAACCTGTCTCCTGACAGAAATAATGGAGGAGTCTAGAGGGTGTTAGCGCCGGAAGAATCTCGCCTTCTTAATGGGTGTCAGTCTATTCTTACTGTGAACAAAAGCGATGTCGTCAGTTGTTAACTTCACATAAAGGACTGCCCCGTACGCTTTCTCAGAAGCGTCACGGAAGACGTGGACACGGAAGTTGTGATTCTGAGATGTTCCTATCCATGATGGAATCTTCCTCGAGGATAAATGATAAGGATTAGAAGTTCATTGGCTACAACGTATGCCTATGTCGGTAGGTAGTATTTCATCCCAATCTACGCCTCTACATCAGGTTTCCTGGAAGGGCAGCTTACCTATGATGGATACTGGAGAAAACAGACCAAGCGGATCGAAGAATGTGGCTGCAGCCTTCAGAAGCTGCCATTTGTTTATGGGACGATCCGGTAGCTTGTCGGTTAGGTACTTATGGTCAAAGAAGAAGACATTTGACTCAGTGTCACAGTTTGCTCCCATAACCTGGATTATTTCCTTGATTTCTCGTCCTTCTGCCCTCCAGATGGATTTCAGGAACTCGAAGTTAGTAGCCCACTTTGACATGAGTAGGTTAAACTGACGTAAGAGGGCAGTCAGCTCATAGTACACCGTGATGACGCTGCTATCGTCTTCTGTACTCGCAGCAAAGTCATCCATAAAAGTGCTTTTATCTAGCAGAGCTGTAGCTGTAGGGAATTCGTCTGCGATGTTGTAGCCAATTCTCATACAGGTGCAGACAGAAGGAACGGGCTACAGATAACAGCGAAGGGGAGTCTCTTGAAGCGGTAAACGCTACTTTTTCCTTAGTGTAGAAATTACTTAGGCTGGCTTTGTCGACCTTTTACCAGAAAAATCTGGCACGATCTCTATCCTAATCGTCCAGAGTCAGCTGCAAAAAGGCCCAGGTCACGTCGCCGATGATCGCTTTTGAATACAATAGAAAATGCAGAAGTGTTGACAGTATCTCCGCAAGCATTTTGGTTTACACCTCCAGAACATCATTGAGTGATGGGGCATCCCGTTCGTGGCTTGAAGCGTCGAACACGATTCTCCACACACTAATTCCGTGTTTGTCCTTCCTCACAACGTGATGTAATAAATATAATACCTCACAGGAAGTTTCTTCTGTCGGGATTAGTTCGACTTGATCCCTGGACACGTAATTCAACATCTGGTCATAGTAGATGGATTTCAGATGTGCATCACTATCAAGTCGTCTGCTTAGTGACCTGAATCTATTCATGGTGTTGCTGCAGTTGTTGGGAATGCAGAAAATTTCCTTTCGTGGCAGACGGACTACTCGTCTGCCCTCGATGCGAAAGCTGCTATGAAAATCCTAGAAAATTGCAGCGTCTTTAGCACTTAAACTCTGTTCGTGGTCTACCATTCCCATAGTTTCTAAATCCCATAAACGCCTCATGTGATCGTCTGATGCGGTAAAAGGTTGTTCCACGGCGATATTGTTGACCACTGCGCTGTTAACGGTGATGCCAAATTTACTGCCGCTGAGGATCCACCCAAATATTGAGGCAAGTAACACCACCGAGGATGAAAGTCGAATGGGTTGCGTATCCTTCACTATCTTCCACAATTAATCTCCTCCGATTAAAACTTCAATGGGAAGATCGGCTGTGTCGTCTTTAGGGTCGACTAGCTGCAGTCCTCTTGTCTGTGCCAAAAGGTCAATGCCATGCGGTATAGTCAAATGTGATGTGTAGACCTGGTTAGTCTCGAATGCCATCAGATTCTGTGGCCTTATTCCAAACTCTGCACACACTGAAGCGAACAATCCTACGTTGACGTGTCGCTACTGGTGACATTTCAAAGGCAATTTCTGACAGATCTCTTCGATCAATTCCAGTTTCAGATCGTCCACCAGGGAAGTGCTGATAAAGCTGGATTGGTTACCACCGCCCAGTACACAACGCATCAGTTTACTTAAACCAGTTGGACCTACAATTCGAATGGGGGTAGTCTGTAGATACGTAAAGCTCGGTGACGATATGGCCACCTTGCCTACTGAAGTCGAGGCTGCTGGGGACCGGTGATGCAACTGGTGGCAGTTCTTGCAGGATGCCTTGTCTCTTTTCACGCAGTTCTTGGCACTATGACCTCGGTTGAGGCAGAGAAAACAAATACTGCTGCTCTTCAGCTTCTCCAATCTATTATTGGCGTCGGTAATGTTCCTGCATTCCTAAGCCCAGTGATCGCGACGTTCGCAAAATACACAGAAAGGCTCGTTGGACTTCCGGTGACTCCGTTCGACTTTCTTGTGTTTGGCTCGAACGTGAAGAGCTGCTGTGGTAGGAGTTGAAGTCGGTAGAAGGGATAAATCGCCTTTAATTTTGGAGTAGTAAGTGCCCCTTCCACTTCTGCGTTCAGAAACCCCATTAACTTCGTTATATGACTCTCAGATAGCTTTTCTCGTTTGGCGTGAATGATCCAACGGTGACAGACATCATCTGGAAACACTCAAGGTATCTTTGGAGTCAGCACTCTGCCATAGTTGTCGCCATCTTCTCCAAGGAATCTCTAGAATGCGATATATAAAGGCGACGTTCAAGGCTTCTAGCGTGTAGTGCTGCAACGCTTTAAGATCCTCCAGGTAATCCAGATGAGGCTGCATAATCCTGTTCTTATACCCATAATTACCGATAAGAATCAGCTTGGTTTCCTCGTGCGTATCAGGTGATACTGAGATGCCCTCAACAAGGTGCTTTGGTTCGTCTTCTAAATACCCGCGTAAAAACACAGGCTTGTCAATGATGGAGATAGTAGGATTCTGGTCAACCGAAGACGTGAACTGTTCCCAGAAGCGAGCCCAGACTTCCACATCCCCTGAGAATAGCTCTAGTTTAATTGCAGGAAGCTTAGCAGTTTGCATTTGCACTGCCCCTGCAGTAGGCATGGCAGCTGGTTGTGTAATTGTGACTGCAGATATCTAAGCTGCTAATTTCTTGTCAATCAGACGAGAGACCCTTTGCAGTGCACGCTTGGAGACGTCTATGTATTCCTCATACTTTTCGATATCGGTGGCGTATTCTTCATCGGAGAGCAGTAGTAGTTAGACGCTGCGGAGTATGCCGAAATTAAATTAAATTGAGTTTTACATGTGGACGCCCTTTAACTACTATAGTCCTTAGCGTCCCATTTTATACTGGGCGTGAAAGACCGGAAATGTTGCTCAGATACATCTTTATCAGGCTTCAGATTCTTTAACGTGCCGTAAATCTACGACCGGGACCACCATCTTTACTGCCGATTCTGGAAATGGTCACAGTCGCTAAGCGACGTTGAATGGGAGAATTCGTTTATGGCAGTGACAACGCTTGTGGAATTTGCGCGCTCTCTTCTGCGTTTATGCTTCAAAATTGCTAACTTCGATACTCATCCACTGCTGTAGCCATTGTGCAAAACATAGCAGACAGTAGTTGAGGTCGGAGTTGGTCGTTCACAATTAGCGCTGCGGTGAGCCATGGGGTCGACATCCTGAGAGGGATGCTTTCTTTACACAGGCGGTGGCAGTCCCTCCCGGAAGCGTAAGCGGTCGTTCGAAGAATGAGCAGGAGTGAACCGCAGGGGTCGAGGGGTTGAGTAGGCATTATACTTCACAGATGGCTCTGTATCGTAATCTTCATGCAGAATTCACACACCATACAAATCCAAAATGGCTTTCTTAGAGGTCAGTCAAGGACAATCTTACAACTGACAGTCTATCCCTTTTGCGCATGCACTACTGATACGGGGCAGTTACTATAATGAATGGTATGAAACTAAGTCATGGAATCCTCAATATTTAGTGTTGGAGTAGTACCGTTCAGCACAGATATATTAACTACTCATCTGCTCGTTCCATTGTCCATGATCTCGCACCAGCTTCATCAGTCTTAGTTCAGAAGTGAAGATTCTCATTGAGCGACGTGATATTCCTTTCTGGTTCATACACTCCCGAGTTTCGGCACCATTTTATGTTGGGTTTTATCAGAATAAGAACGAGAGAGAATATTTTATAACTGTTTATTTACTAAAACGTCCAACAAGTCACTGCGTTACATTTCAAGGTATCTACACTCTTAGTTCACACACACTTCCGCCCTCTCCCATCAGAGGGCACCAGGGGACTGTCATTACCGTCAGCGCATGCTGTGTCTTCTGGTCCTTCACAGTTAATCGAACCGCTTCTTGCTGTTGCCACTACGTGCTCTGGGTTATAGCGAGTGTTGTCAGGGTGTAAAGCATCATCCTTCCCTCTTCGTCCGAAGAGAACATCTTTTCGTCAGTCCATATCACAGTCTCCCAAAATTCCTTTGGCATTGGGAGAAAGTGGAGAGCAAATCCCGAACGAGCAGCTTGATGTTCTTTTGTGAGTTGCTGTTTTCGAGCTGGATTCCTGTGATAGATACCGGCAGCGGGAAGACGTCCTCTCACTGTTGAAGATGACACCTAGAGACCCAAGTTCCTTACTATCGATGTAGCAGGACGAAAAGGATTATCTCTTGAATTCTGCACCATAGCTGCATTCAATTCTGGCGTGGTAACTCTTGGTCTTCCGGATTACTTTCGTGTTTTTAACCCGTCTTCTCCTTCTTCTTGGAACCGCGGGATCCAGTAAAGAACATAGTCATTTCCCTTTCCAACTGCGTTTGTTATTTGTGTGGTAGACAGACCACCTTCCCACATACCAACAATACGGCCTCGTATCACTTCTGATCGTAGTGGCATTTTTCTTTAACAGTTCCTCTCCACACACTGCAACCAGGAATGGTGTTATGCGTTTGCTGTCCTTTAAAACAGGTTGCAAACCTCGCGTCTTTATATACTAAAGGAACATTTTAACTTTGACTCTGAGAAGCACACTACCATTTGTTGGAATGTTCAACGATCACAAGCACTTTTAATCACAATGCTAGTTCCGTATTACCTATATTCTAAGTTTTATAAACCCTTAAAATGCTCTGGAATAAAATCTATTTCGGTATAATGCAAAAGCGAATAGCGAACCCTAAATCTTTATGTAGTTAAGATGACCGTGTTTTGTCCTGCTTTATGTTCATAACAACTTATTTTTTGTGTTTCTATTATATCCATTTGTTTTTTCCAATAATTTTGTTATCCTTTTCTTAGCTCGGGTCAGATTATTGCAGCACACCCGTGATTTTAATAAAACTTAGTGCCTTCCTGAAATTTTATAATCAGCATGAAACTAGTTTACAGAGATTTGTAAAAAACGGCATAATATGCCATAGTTAATTTACTTTTTAGAGTAAGCTCAATATTAAACACAACGTCATGTTTCTGGTGTGTATTTGTGAGAGGAAGACACGGGTAGGGAGGTATTTTCCATTGTCAAACAATGTTTGGTAGAGGGAGCAATGCATTTCATTCAAAACTTCGATGTCGAACTCTCATATCAAATACACGATTTGATGTTCACTGAGTAAAAACAGTTTAGAAAACTGCCAGCGCTTGCTGTGTGTCTGCACATATAGCATAACTAAATAAAAAAAAGCTTTAATAGGATAAATACAAAATTTCATGCCCAAGTAACCTAGTCGGACACCTTTTAAGGATGTCATGCGGAGATGAATATAAAATTCCCTAAATACAAACTCTCTTTTCACATGAAATCATTTTTGTGTTAATCCTGGATAAGTGAAGTGAAGAGGTTAAGTTAAGTGTTAATCCTGGCTTAAAAATACCAATATAATATTTAATAATATTTCTTGGATTTTACCATTGATATCATCGTTTATATAGGTACCAACTATCTTTAAGTAGATTAAATTTAAAGAAACTGTGTTTAACTTTAATTTTGAATGAACACGGGTCCTTTATCCAAAAAGCATAGTTCGTATGCGTTTTTACTCAGATTAAAAAGGAAATATGAAGTTCTTGTAAACAGTTTGTTTAACGAGCGGGATGGCTCAGGCGGTAACATCTGTGGCCCGCATTCGGGAGGTGGTGGGTTCTATTCCCGCGGCCGACCTTCCTGACCCATGGGTATTTTCGGGGGTTTCCCTAGGTCACTAAACGAATACTGGGAAGGATCAGTACATCTCCCGAATTTCCTGTCCCTCCATTTCACCTCCATTCTCATTTCACTTCACCTTTCATCTGCTTGGTCTCTTTCAGGTGAGGTGAGCCGGCTGCACCAGCTGCCAACCGAGGAGTTTCAATCTGTAAACGGTAGGGACCCTGCCCTCTGCCTGTCGTGACTCCTGGTTCCGGCCGCCCTCTCTCTGCTCTCATCTCATCCCGGGGGCGCCCCGTCAGTGGCCTAGGTACAAAAGATCGTCGAGGTGCTAAGTCCCCTTCCGCTCCTAGTCCTATCCTAAATTGCTTTAATCGCTTTAAATATGCAGAATATAATACAAGCACAACAGATTTATTCAACATGGTTAGACTGTATAATACTTTTTCATTAAAAAAAAGAATAAGCGTGGTAAGCTCTTTTTAAAAACGTATTCATAATTCTATATATTTATTTAATTGCATAATCTTTACCATGCCTGCAAAATTTCTGGGAGCGAATGTTTTTTTTTATTTGTTTGTTAGATATTATTTTTTCTGAAAAGATGTTGTGCAGTTTAGTTTATTTCCAGATAATTAGCACTCGATGCGAAACCTTACATGAGAGGATATGCATTTCTGTTACTGACACTTATATTTTTGGCGGTTTTATGACAGAAGTTTCGATAATTGCAAAACAGCGGTTCCGCGGTTTATAGGTTGTTATGCTTTCGACTGCAGTCGAGCGAAGGCGTGAAGGAGGATAAGAACACCCTTCACTCTTCTAGGAAAGAGAAACTCATTCTCCAGAAGTGCGCAAGGAGATTTACTAGCAAATAGTTGTTATCGTCCCAGAATAGAATGCACACGTTCTTTACCGGCAAATAGGATCTCCGGGTATTACTGCGGTGGATACTGAGGGAGTCACGTCAGATATCGCAACTAGTGAACAGTGCGGGTCCATACCTAGTCGAGGAAACATCTTCATCAGATGTGCCAAATTCAACGGTCTCAGACTGCAAAGGACTTCATCTTTTCTAACAAACATTATAGCACTTTGAGCTTGAACTATGTTTAGGATAACTACCTCGGGTAGGTATTTGTCATCCTGTTTTCTTTCACGACACCACTATCTTCCTAAGCTAAGGTTTAATGCATTTTGCATCTGTGAATTCTGCATACTTGGATACATTTTTACTTCTGAAAGTTACCTAATAAGTGACGTAACAAAGTAACTGTTGATCGGTATCAACGGAATACACCTTCAGTTTTAATTAAATAATGTGATTTCAATGTTAAATTAAAATCAACTATGAGGAAGAATTTCTAAATATGTTTTTAAATAACACGAATTGTATGATAAGCAAGTGAATTTTCTTTGCTGTATTTAAATATCGATTTAATGCAGAATATTGTAAATCATAGTTGCTCTTACCCACGTTTTGGGAGACACTCAAAATGACACACATTGTATATTACGACAATGCAAACACTACGCAGAAAAAAAACCCTGAAAAATTGGTGTAATCTTCGAAAATTATAAAACTAATATAACAATGCTGTTTCTGCGTGTTAAAAATTTAAAATCTGTCCGTTTACTTGGCTGATAGAATTTTTTCAAGTGGGAATGAAAACTTTCTATGCATTCAGAAGATGTTGAAACTTTAGCTGTGTTTTCTCGCATTTAAGAATTCTCGCACGTTTCAATTTATATGTTACTCTGTGCAATGAAGTTTTCAATCAAAGAACCTAACAACATTACCACAGTGCAATGATAATTAATCTATAGTAACACTTTTACTGTAAAACTTAACATTTTTATGAAAAATAAATTAAAATGTGTAGATTAATCCAAAGCAGCTACTGCATTAATGCGAAGAGAAAAAAAGCCTTCTTTCTTAAGACAAAGTTTATATTATTCTCTACAGTAAAGTGCTTTGATGCTTATATATAAGTTTCAGTCAATTCTATTGATTTCTTCATCGCCTGAAGCGTTTTTTTAAAAGATTATGTTTCCTATCTAAAAAAATTAAAATGTTTTGTCAAAATGGTTTAATTAAGGTTCTTCTGAATTTGAGTAGTACTTTATTTTTTGCAAAATATCACAGCAATAGTTTAATTTCACCAAATTTGAAATTACTTCAGATACCTACCTCCTCCTGAAAGGCTTGAAATGCTTATTATCGTCATATTCGAAAATTTTCATATTTTCTACTGTTTTCACGCCATATTTTATGTTACATATTCTGTTTTCTGCTTTCTCTACCAACTATCTATTATAGGTAAAGCAAGTACTGTATTTCACCAAAACATTCGATGTTAAAATTTTACCGGAAACACACTTTTTGAGATCCTGGATAAAAGTACGTTTTTTTAAACAAAACGTGGGATAAGTAGCAGACTTGGTGTTTAAGTATAGCAGCTTCCAGTGATGCGACTTGAAGATTTTCCAGCAAATCCCCCACCCGCAAACTACTACCCCTTTCATGGAAAATTATTTGTTATTTTTTATTATCTCAGAAAACGGCTCCAATGATTTTGGTTAAAATACCATATGTTAAGGATATTTGCATGTCTAACTAAGTGTTTCTTTTTTATTTTTCTGTGCATACCCTCTGATGTCCTCTTCATTCTAAATTAATTTTGTGTAGCTACTAAACCATAAGATATAGACAAAATGTTAATACACAAAAGTTGTAGATCTCGTCAAACACGCAATTTATGCCAAATAAATCTGTATGTGGCATAAGCTGTTTTCGCCATATTTGCTTTTATGGTATTAATGTTCCAATGCTTTATAAATGTTTGATGTGCAAAGAGTACGCAATTTCAAACCTAACATATAGCGACCAGCTTTTTAAAGATTTTACTATCGTTTCAGTCTTCTGTACCTTCCCTTGTACCTTCAATGAAATTTCCATCTCTGCAAACGTGTGTCGCGATTAAGATGATATAGATAACAAATAAGTCCAGTAAGTATAATTTGCAGAAGAGATATAAAAATAAACTATAGTGAGTAGAGAAAGCCATATGAATGTAACACATCATTAATTTTTTCTCTATTCATGCTATGTCATTTTTAGAAAAAAGTCCATGTATGTGAATTTGTGTCTGTGAAGAACAGCTTAACTCCAAAACGCACAGACGAATAAATACCTACCTACTTGGTATTTAAGTTCAGTATCTACCAAAGATGCAACAGAATATTTTCAAGAAAATACCTGCACCTCAAACTACCCCTACATGGAACATTTTTCCATATTTTTGATTTCCTAAAAAATTGCTCAAACGATTTTGATTAAAATATCATATACGTAAGACGTTTACATAACAAAATGTATATATTGAATTTTCTGGGAATAGCATGTGAAGTCCACTTCAATCGGAAGGAACTTTGTATAATTATGTATAACCGGTAAACGTACCGAACGGGATGGCTCAGGCAGTTATGTCTGTGGCCCACATTCGGGAGGTCGTGGGTTTGATTCCCGTGGCCGACCTTCTTGACCTATGGGTTTTTATGAGGGTTTCCTCGGGGCGCAAGGCAAATGCTGGGAAGGATCATTACATCCTCCGAATTTCCTGTCCATCCATTTCATCTCCATTCTCATTTCACTTCACCCTTCATCTGCTTGGTCTCTTTCAGGGTTGCAAGTATCGACGGGAGGTCTCGGCGTGTGCAGAGGAAAACCTCTAAGGAACCCTTCGTCCTCCGGACTGCGAGCGGTCTCCGGGTCCCGGAACCCCCCCTCTCAGGGGATGAGTAAGCCTAAGTGGGGGAGGGAGGCCGGCTGCACGAGCCAGCACCCGGGGAATTCAGATCTGTAAATGGTAGGGAATCTGACCTCTCCTGTCGTATCTCCTCTCACCTCTTCCCTCCCTCCCTCCCTCAGGGGCCTAGGCACAAAAGGTCTGCGTAGGTTGAGTTACTAAGTCCCTCTCCGTGTCTATCCCTATCCTGTCCTAACTGATAAACGTTAAGCGATAGACGGAAACGTACTACAATAAATGTAGATCCCATTAAAAATAACAGAAATAACCCTTTTTGTGTCATAAGTCATTTTCGAGGTATCCCTTATTAATGGTTCAATGGTTTTTCGTTGTTTTGAAGTCCTGTTAATATTGAGTGTTTCTCGCGATTGCATGGAAGGATTATGGAATTTTAAGGCCAGCGTATAGCGTCCAGTCCTTAATATGACTATCGCTACTCAAGCAGTCATCGCTAGTATCTATAACGAAATGTGTAATGTAGCTACTACTGTAAAGCTTTATCTCGATTAAAATAAAGTAGATAGAAAATCAAGCTCTCGTAAGAATAGTTTGTATACCCAGTAATAAACACTAGAGGGTAGAGATAGTCATGAATGCTGGGAAGGATAATTACATCCCCCGAATTTCCTGTGCCTCCATTTCATCCCCATTCTCATTCCGCTTCACCTTTCATCTGTTTGGTTTCTTTCAGGGTTGCAAGTGTCGGCAGGAGGTCTCGGCGTGTGCATGGCAGAAGAAAAGGATGCTCTGAGTAAACCTTCGTCTGCGAGCGGTCTGCGGGTATCGGGCCCCCCAGGGGATGTGTAAGCCCACAGGGGGAGGAGAGCCGGCTGCACCAGGGGAGTTCAAATCTGTAAATCGTAGGGACCCTGGCCTCTGCCTGTCGTGCCTCCAGGTCCAGCCGCCCTCTGTCTGCTCTCACCTCATCCCTCCCGTCAGGGGCTTAGGTACACAAGATCTGCGTAGGTCGAAGTGCTAAGTTTCCCTCCGCTACTAGTTCTATCCTATTCTATGCACTTATTTACCAACGCGAGATGGCTCCGCGGTAACGAGTGAGACTCGCATTCTGGAGGTTGCGGGCTCGATTCCCATCGAGCCCGCCGGATATTATAACCGAGGGTTATTTCGTGGTTTCTTCGGGTCGGTAGGCGAATGTTGAGGTGCTTCCCCCTCCGGTTCTCCTCTTCATCTCTTCCTCCAAGGGCTTACTTTGGAAGCACAAAGGGACCACTATAGCCTACGTGCAGTGCGGTGCGGTGCTGTGCCCCAGTTACTGGAGGCCCTTCGTCTGACTACTCCTTGCTCTTAACCCATAGGCACATATTTCCAATCCAGTCTCATTCAATTTTAATATCACATAGTACTTTTGACCCTTTATTGCTTTGGACACTTGGGTATTAGGAAGCGGTGAAGATTATGTCATACAAAAACTACTCCTATATTTATTTCCATTCACTTACTTAAAAACGAGCTAAGGATCCAGGAAGTGAAGGGTGTAGGAGCCGTAGCAGCTCTCAGGTCTGCAGGCAGACAGGCCCACAGAGACGCGCGCAAGTCCCTAATATTTCCGATTTGCGCACCCGCGCACCAGTAGAAGCGATGAAACCCGATAGAAGGCGACGAAGCAATCCTAACGGGCAGGACAACCCACCCTGGCGTTCGCGGGGGAAAATATTTCCAACGCGCAAGCATCTGCGACATCTTTTCGACACCGCCAGCACCGCAGGACCTGAGAACCACCTGAAACGTTAAATGGAGAGACAAAATGAGAGGAAATGGGGAAAGGAGACATCGTAGTAGAATACACCACCCCGGCATTCGCCCAGGCGACCAGGGGAAAACCACGAAAAACACCTTGGTCAGAGTGTGGTCACCGAAAATCGAATCCGTGACCTCCCGAATGCGGGCCACAGACGTTGCCGCCCGAGCCATCCCGCTCGGTCCGTAAATACAGTACTGTAAATGTAAACAGAGATATGAATGCGCTGCCTTATTTGCTACTTACAGTCTAGTGATGGTGGAAAATAAAGTAGGACACATGCATACATCGGAATGGGAGACACAAGTATATTGTACCTCTAGTCACGAAACTGATCGTACGCGGCCGCACAGGTAAACAACACCCCCAATGCGCTACCCCACTCCACCCTACTCGATGCTGCGACGGTATTACTTATAATGTTTGTGTATTTATGTTTACTTCACGCGTGGAAGCCATCTTGTGACGTCATTCATTTGTTCGGTTTGTAGCTCCATCTAGTGTTAAGCAATTTGTGGTACTATTAGTGTTTGAAAGAATTTTTAAGTTTTGTTTGCTGTCCTCCGGCTAGCTATTATCTCTCGGTCGAACATGTCTCTTGAATCAGAGTGTGTAAACGGAAAGGAATCTTTTATCCAAATATAACACTGATGAAGAAATTTGTTTTACACATTTATTGTCAAACACGTTAACTTTCACATTTATACATTGATCGTAACACTCGCCAAACTGAAACTGTTTTAATAACTTCATTACTAATCACTCTTAATTCGCGTACTTCAACTTTGTGTATAATTAACTTTATAATACTTTAGATTTTCGTAACTTGTGAACCTATAGCCGACGTATCTCATACAAATATTTTGACGAACTGACTAACTGAAGACGACGTGTAGTGCACAAAGAATTTTGATGAACTGGCCGACTGAAGGCGACGTGTAATGTATTGGGATTTTCGATGAACTGAGCATGAAGCTACCTCTAACCTACCCTATTTATACTCCTGCATCCAGATACGCCTAAAGATTATAACTGAACTGCTATTGGCAAATAAGACGCGCCAACATTAGCGTCTATTTTGATATCCAATGAAAATTATGAATACATATGCTTTAGGGAGAAAACATTCCAGAAGTTTCTACCGAAAACGCGCCAACATTACGTAACTTCCTCGTTTCCAATAATGATAAACAGCTCACCCCCCTCTTTGCATTATTGCGCTATTATTGACAGTTTCAGTAAGGCCGTATAAACTTATTTCCCAATAATAATTACAATTAATAAACATCTGAAATCAATGTCACATAAAAATGCATATTCATATTACAATCATTATTTACATTTAAGTAATTTGTGATACAAATTACTGCATCATATGCCCCACTAGAAACATAATTATAAATATTTACAACTTGTTTGGAAATTTTATAATTGGGCTTTTAGTCTCCTAAATCTTGGAACACACGCTATCACTTTCACTTTACACTTCACACGCATTTAACACACGACATATGTTTGTTTTTTTTTATCTCGCCACTACTTACTGGCTCTGGTTGAATGTGTTAAAACATTAATCTGACATTACAATTTTTTATAGCAAATACTGCACCCTGAAGTATTTAATTACTGTTACAAAATTGTTTACTTTCTTAAGTTGTTGACAAAAATTTGTGCATTTAAGAATTTTTGTAATTACTATACATATTTACCAAAATATTCACCCTCTACACATATATTTACATCTCTTAAATCTAGGCACTGTTTCACATGTTCTATTTGCTACATAAATATTTGTTTTTAATTATATTTACCAATTTTTGTTATTTTGTACTTTATCTTAACAATACTCTTGGAATAGTATTTATGTACTTTACTTTAATATAACATCATGCTTTATTTCACATGTTCAGTTACTAATAAAATGTTATTTTCCTCTTAAACATTTAGTCATGTCCAAAATTTATTTCTCCTTTCACATGACGTACATATTTATTTAACCCTCTTACGTTCCAATACATTGCTCTGCATTTCGTCTTTAACTATCCAGCATTTACTATTTATCATCTTTGTCTTCTGTTTCACCTTGATCTTCATTGTTGTATGGTTTCAGCATCTCAATATGGAACTTTCCTATGCTTTTTCGAGTTGTTGGATTACATAACTCATATGTATTTGTTCCATATACTTCAACAACTTCATATGGTCCATGGTATTTGAGAAACATTCGCCAATAAAGTTTATTTGCTTTATCCGACAATTTCTTGGTTTTAACCAAAACTAAATCTCCAATTTTGATCCTCCATTCCTTTCTCTTCTTTTCTTCATGTTTAATTTTTCTTTTTATGGCCTTTTTCTTCATCCTCTCGAATGCTTTTCGGAACATCTCTTCTTCTGTTTGTGGTATCGAATGCGCATCTGGAATGGCTTCTGGAATTTTTTTACACATTGTATTGATCTTCTTTCCTAACTTAAGTTCACATGGTTTGTATCCTGTCACATTATTTACGGTTTCATTTAGTAGATTCTGAACGAAGTTCACGTATCCATACCATTGGGTTTGTTTTCGATGACACAACACCCTTAAATAATTTGAAATTTCCTTAATTTCCCTCTCCACTGGGTTGGAGTTCGGTCTGTATCTTGACGAAAAATATTGTTCAATGCCATTTTCTTTCAGTCCATCCATAAATTTTTTTCCTGTGAAGTACGAAGCATTATCGCTCAATACAGATTGAACAGGTCCTTCTTCTATCACATATGACTTGAGTAGTCTATTCAAACATGCTAAACCTGTAGGTTTTCTCAAAGGGTAAATTCTTACATATTTGCTGAATATATCATAACAGACAAATATATATTTGTTTCCAAATTGACTTGGAGGCATCGGACCATGAATATCAATACTAATTACACATCTCGGCTTATCCCTTATAACCGAATTAGTCTCAAATGCATATGCTGCATTTATTTGCTTTGCCTTCTGACACAGGTTGCAGCACGATATAAATTTTCGAACTTTCTGACGCAATTTAGATATGTATAAATTCTCTAAAATCATAGGAGTTGTCCGGTCCGTCCCTGAGTGTGCTAACCCCTCGTGAAAATTCTTAATTAGTTCCTTTTCCATGCTTTTCGGAACCATTACCTTCCAACTAGGTACTTCTTTTCCATGTTTCTTGTATAATGTCCCATCCCGAATTGCTACAATTTCTTTCTTAGCATCTTCAATTAATGGTGCCTTTTCTTTAAGTTCTAACAATTTTGCGTCCTCATTTTGAATTTCCCCCATATTTTTCAATTTTCTAATCATTTCTTTGCTTAAAGGAATTTCAATTGTCAATATTTTGACTTCATTTCTAGGCCTTTCAATATTTTCGGGAATTTGTGGGTTGTAGTTCAATCTTGATAGCAAATCACTGAAGGTATTATTTTTGCCAGGAATGTGTATAATCTCAATATCGAATGCAGATATTGCATGAATGTATTTAGCAAGTTTTCCACTACATAATCTACACCGTTGTATGAAAGTTAAGCTGATGTGGTCTGAATATACTTTCACCTTTTGCTGATAAATATAGGTTTTAAAACGAATTAATGAGAAATATAGTGCTCCAATTTCTAGCTGAGTCACTGAAGAATTCCGCTCAATATTTGTAAGTCCTCTAGAAGCTGTACTAATGACGTGAAAGTCATTGTTGATGTCTCGCTGTCCTAAAATTCCGGCGTATCCTTGCATTGATGCGTCGACATAAATCTCATATTCCAAATCTTCTCTAGGCCTCTCGAGTAATATGGACTTAGCAAAGAGTTCTTTTACTCTCTCAAAACATTTTTGATGATCCTCTGTCCATTTCCACTTATTGTTCCTTCGGAGTAGCTGCCGCAGTGGTTCTATTTCAGCCGAATATCTTGGTACGAACTTACTCTGAAAGTTCAATACCCCTAAGAGACGTCTAATTTGTTTTACGTTCCTTGGTGGTGGAATTTTCATTATTGCTTCTATTCTTTTCTGATCAGGTCTTATACCTCGTTCATCCACTACATAACCCACAAAATTTATTTCCTTGACACAAAATTTTGATTTTTGTATGTTTACAGTCATACCATGTTGTTGCAGTTTGTTTAACACATAATGGACATTATTCATGTGTTCTTCAAATGTTTGACTAATGATTAGGAAGTCGTCAATATACTTTATTAAGAAGTCATCTGCAGAATTTCCAAAGATACTGTGAATGGCTCTCAAAAATCCACTTCCTGAGTTTTTTAAACCAAAAGGATTTACACAAAAACGATACTGGATCCCCGAGTATTGAAATGAAGTGTAATCACGCACTTGTGGATCTAATCCACTTGCCAATATGAAGCAGTGAGGTCAATGGATGTCAGAAATCTCCCTCTTGAAAGTTTCGTAATTAATTGTTCAATTCCCTCACTTTGAAAATGATCTGGCTTCATATACTTGTTGACATATCTACCGTCTAAAGTTAATCTCAAACTACCATCTCGTTTAATACTCCAGCAGATTGAATTTATATACTGAGAATTACTTTGCTCAATAATCCCATTTTCTAACATGCTATTTATTAATTGTCTAGCTTTGTCTCGAAGACTTATAGGTAAATTGTCATACTTGTGCCTATATGGTGGTACGTCTTCTACTTGAAATGTATGCTGATATACATTACATCTGCCTGGGATATTACTAAATACTGAACTATTGTTCATCAAAACATCATGAAGGATTTGTTTTTGCATTATCGTAATATTATAAGCTTCTTCACACTTGTGTATTATCTCCTCATTTCTCTTCTCTTCCCAGCTGTTGTCTGTCTCGCTCACATGGTCGTCTTTTGTTTGGATTGCAAATTTCTCTACTTTCTCTGGCATTTCTGCTAGCTGTTGAAAATATGGCGTGGTATTCCCTTCATATTCTGTGACTACCTGCTTTATCTGACTATTTGTATCAGTCTTTGTAATTTGTACAAAAAACTCTTGGTCACAAAGATTTTTCTCATCCTTCGTCATCTCGATTACAGAAACTTTCTCTTTTATAAATGGTACCCTTATTTCTCTATCGTCTTTTGTCATTCTTAACTCTTCATGTTTAAAATCTATACATGCTTCATATTCATGTAGGAAGTCACATCCTATAATTATGTCACAAATCAGATGGTTTACAATTAGAAACATAACCTCAAAATTCTCTCCGCCGATAAGTATGTTAAGTAGAGCTTGTGTTTTTATGACCTGTGTCGTTCTTCCGATTGCAACACGACAAACTAAATTACTAGTGGGAAGAGCCATAATTTTGTTACCTTCATTAATCAAATTTATGTAAAATTTCTGTGAGCAAATTGAAGCTGACGAACCAGAATCTATAGTTGCAATGATCTCTTTCTTCGCAATTTCCATCCTAACATGAGGTGACTCGAAATTTTCTCCCTTATCTTTTTTTTGCTGTAATCTTATTACAGGGTGTGTGTGTAGGCATATTATTTGTATTGGTAATGGATACTGAATTATTAAAGACGTCCTGAGAACCTACTACACAGGAGTCTATTAACAGTTTTCCTGGTTATTTCCATGTTCACGTACGGGACTGCCATTCCTAACAGGCGCTAAATCTATCTCATTGTCGCTACCATTGTTTTGAGTTCCCCTTCCTCGAGTTCGAAATCCTCGATTTCTGACATTATGTCCCCTTGGCACGTAATTTTCTTGCCGTTCCTCAGATCTTTCCCGGTTATTGTTTTCCCTCCAGTGAGTGAAATTTCCCCTTTGTCTAATATACCGCCTTCCATAATTTTGCCCTCTTTCAGGCAATATTTCTGTCCTGACATAATTTATTTGTTCCTGTCGACCTGGTCTCCCATCTGTCCTTGATCTTTCAAATTGTGGAACGTATGATTGATACCGTTGTCTGGTATTATTTTCATGACGTCTGTCTTGTCCTCTACTTTGCTGATAACTACCTTGGTAATTTCTTCTATCTCGCACATCTAAAAATCTATGCTCCCACTCTCGAGATATATCTTCTTCCTGTTGTTCCAAAGCTGTCATTAATTCTGTCATCTCATAGATGCTACGTGGTTTTGCAATTAATAAGTAATTTTGTATCCTTAAAGGATAATGCCTTGCGAGCAAACTCACAAAATCTTCCTCATTGATTGGAGGTGACAAGTTCCTAACCTGACTTGCATGTTTCAGTAAGTAATCAGTCATTGATATTCCCTCTCGTGGATTAAATTGACCATGGCTAAGCATTGCTCGAATTCTGTGCTGTACCGTAACATTCCAAAATCTGTTCATGAATAATCTCTGAAAGGATTCATATGAAATTTCACCCCCGGATACCATTTGTAACCAATCTAAAGTTTTCTGGTCCAAACATCTTTTGACAATTATCATTTTTAATGCTTCAGGTATCTTTTTAATTTGAAAATACTCTGATAAGTCTGCAATAAACTGTACTGGACTGGAGTTTTCATTAAATTTTGGAAGTGGAAAATCACTTAAGATATGATTGTAATTTTGCAAATTCCCTACTCCCATATTTAAATTCTCTAGTGTTACTTGTGCACTCTGAGTTTCAGCATTAGCTATAGATGAAGCTGCCGCATCACTCACATTATTTGTCATAACTGAGGAACTACCTCTATCATTATTTTGTACATCTGATACATTCACATCACATATATTTGCCCTTGAATTCAATTCTAACCTATTTACAGTACCTTGCAGATTTTCTATTGTCTGTTCCAATTTTTTATTGTTCTCATTTTGAACAGCTTGGTGTTTGTTAATTTCAGAAGTTAGCTTTTGATTCAAATCTTCAGACAATTTATTTCTCTGTGTTTCTGACTCCTTCTGAATTTCAGATATTTCCCCTCTGAAATTAACTTGCACCTGAATTAAATCTGCATTTGTAGCCTCCATCATCTCTCTTAACTCACTTGAAATGCTACTCATTCGGCTACCTAACTCTGTACATTTTACATCAACATGCTCTATTTTATTATTAACCTCACTTTTCTGGTTAGATATTTCCCTGCTCATGTCCAACATTTTCTTTGAAACTTCACCTATTTCATTTGCTATCATTTCTTGATTTTCATTTTTCATTCTAATCATACTACTATCTAGCTCCATGAATTTCTTTTCAATTTCTTCCTGTTTTGTTCTAAGCTTTTACCAATATCTTCCCTTAATTCCCTATGACTCTTTTGCATATCTTCCCTTAATTGATCTGTAATACTCTTACTAATATCTTCCCTCAGTTCCCTATTATTCTTTTCCATATTCTCATTTGTCTTTTTCATATCTTCCCTCAGTTCCCTATTATTCTTTTCCATATTCTCATTAGTCTTTTTCATATTCTCATTCAAATTTTTCAGCATTTCCATAATCATACTAGTATCAGAATTAATATTTCCTACTATTTTATTCTCACTTCCTGCACTAACATTTCCTCCCTCCAATACTACATTGATTAAGCTATTTTCTGTATCCTGTATTGAATTACAGCTAACTGTTACATTATCTCCCTCCATAATTATTTCTTCTGTATTATTAGTAGCCATTGTTTTCTTTATCCTACCACTCCTTAAGTACATTTGAAGGTTACAATTTTGTTTTCTAACAACAAAAATTACGATACTCTGACCTTTGTGATGCTGTCTGTTGCTGTTACTTTGATGTCCAGCTTCCTGCCCCTCTCTCCTAGGTTTGTATGTCGCTTCTGCGTTGTGTTATGATGAGTCTACGTCGTTTTGTTGCCCTGTAGTTTGAATTTCCGTTGCTTTGTAATCTCGGAATTACGATGTCCAATCATCCGCGTAGTCTGTCGTCCCTGTTGTTTCTGGAATCTGCGTCTTGTAGATCATTTCACTGCTGCATTCGTTCCACGTCCTGGTTCCTTTCCTGGTCACTCTGCCCCTTTCCTGGTCATCGTGTTCCTTTCCTGGTTACTCTGCCCCACGTTGGGCGCCAATTTGCGACGGTATTACTTATAATGTTTGTGTATTTATGTTTACTTCACGCGTGGAAGCCATCTTGTGACGTCATTCATTTGTTCGGTTTGTAGCTCCATCTAGTGTTAGAAATTTGTGGTAGTATTAGTGTTTGAAAGAATTTTTAAGTTTTGTTTGCTGTCCTCCGGCTAGCTATTATCTCTCGGTCGAACATGTCTCTTGAATCAGAGTGTGTAAACGGAAAGGAATCTTTTATCCAAATATAACACTGATGAAGAAATTTGTTTTACACATTTATTGTCAAACACGTTAACTTTCACATTTATACATTGATCGCAACACTCGCCAAACTGAAACTGTTTTAATAACTTCATTACTAATCACTCTTAATTCGCGTACTTCAACTTTGTGTATAATTAACTTTATAATACTTTAGATTTTCGTAACTTGTGAACCTATAGCCGACGTATCTCATACAAATATTTTGACGAACTGACTAACTGAAGACGACGTGTAGTGCACAAAGAATTTTGATGAACTGGCCGACTGAAGGCGACGTGTAATGTATTGGGATTTTCGATGAACTGAGCATGAAGCTACCTCTAACCTACCCTATTTATACTCCTGCATCCAGATACGCCTAAAGATTATAACTGAACTGCTATTGGCAAATAAAACGCGCCAACATTAGCGTCTATTTTAATATCCAATGAAAATTATGAATACATATGCTATAGGGAGAAAACATTCCAGAAGTTTCTACCGAAAACGCGCCAACATTACGTAACTTCCTCGTTTCCAATAATGATAAACAGCTCACCCCCCTCTTTGCATTATTGCGCTATTATTGACAGTTTCAGTAAGGCCGTATAAACTTATTTCCCAATAATAATTACAATTAATAAACATCTGAAATCAATGTCACATAAAAATGCATATTCATATTACAATCATTATTTACATTTAAGTAATTTGTGATACAAATTACTGCATCAATGCACAGTAAATTGTCTCGGATCCTTAGCCTGCTTATAAATATTTGATCTCTCCTGACAAGACTTACGCTGTAGGACCCGATGAAGATTATAAGCTACTGCATTTGATTCAAGAGCTACACATAATCAATCCCCTTTTATATACAATTTGGTCATTTGACCAATCTGGACAAAACTTAGGACACTTATGTTTTAGGAACCGCAAATAGTTTTATAGGCTACCTACAGCTCTCAAAATTACCCTTTTTTCTATTTCAACATATAAATTCAAATCATTGGCCAGATCAGGACTAAGCTTTGTACATTTAGCTATGGAATTCAGCGAAAATTACAGACCATCTTGCAAATTTCAAAAAAATGACTTCCCCAGTTTTTAGGCCTTACTTAGAAACTTAAATCATCCATCCGTCTAGAAAAGAATTGAAAGCTCGCCCTTTAAGACGCATAAACAGTTAAAAGAAAGAGGCCGAAAATTTGTTAAAGTGTGTTGTGGTCACAATATTTCTTAACCGGCTAATAAAGTACATATTAAACCGAACATACTAATGTTAGCGGACACTCTGGTACCAAAATAGCCAAAAAAACAAACATGTGATTTTTCAGAAAAACTGTTTTTTCAAGACACAGTAGGATGTAGGATATGTTTATCGGAGGGGGACACCTCGCGCACTGCGACCAGTTTGAACTATTGTGGCTACACCTCCCGGGAGGCAGGTATGAGGTGAAGGAACCGTAGGAGATCCCAGATCCGTAGGTAGACAGGCCCATAGAGAGGCGCAAAAGTCTAATATTTCCAGTTTTAACACTCGCGCACCAGTAGAGGCGACAAAGCGACCATAAAGGGCGGGACAGCGCATCCTGGCGTTCACGGCGAGAAATATTTCCAATGCGTAAGCATCTACGACCTCTGCCCGACATCGCCAGCACCGCAGGACCTGAAAACACACCTGAAACGTGAAAGGGAGAGATAAAATAAGAGGAAATGGGGATATCGTGGTAGAATATACCCCCCGGCATTCGCCTTGACGACCAGGGGAAAACCACGGAAACCCCATGGTCAGAGTGGCCGGTCACCGGGAATCGAACCCGGGACCTCCCGAATGCGAGCCACAGACGTTGCTGCCTAAGCCATCCTGCTCGGTTAGCATAGAAAGTAAAAATGCACATGCCTACCTCTTTTCTTTTACTCGGTAAAAAAATAGTATTTTCAACAAGTCTGGAATACACCCAGTAAAAATTACAGTTGAAATCCGTCAGGAAATTGGTGTAATCCAAATTGATAAGTGAAGAGCAATGCTTCCAACAGCTGTGTTCCCAAACTTTCAATAGGTTTTACTCCATATAGCAATTTTTGTTCTTTGAGGTATACTTTTTTGCAGTAATCGTTCATGAATCATGTAGAGTATAACTTGTTAAAGAACTCTGTACAGTGCTTTGTTGATGACTTTCATACATACAAGATAGGCCTTTTTTTCTTTGTAATTTTTGATAACATATTTTTATTTTGTTCTAAATACAACAAAAATTCATATTTCAAATAAAGATTAACATTTTGGAAAACAAATGCGCAAGATATTGCATATGAATAGAACAACTAGCATACCAAATTCCAGACCTCTATTTCAATTCTAAATTGCAAAAGCATACCTTTTATTACTATCAATTATATGCAAAAAATGAAAAACATAAATAAATTTTAACTACAAAACTATTCATTTGGAACAATGAAACTTACACCAACAATATATCATGGCAGGTGCAATTTAACCTAAAAATTTCTTTAAAATTGATTGATTACGGAGGAAAGTTCATTTGAGTCTAGAGTGTCCCCTTAATAAAATATTATACCTGAGAAGAACTTTTATACCATAAGCTTTGGTGCATATTTGATTTTAATTTTGAATAATCTGTCACCCAAATCTAAGGGTTGCTTATGCTCATATGTATATTTTGTATAGTTGCTGAAATACTAACATATTACATTGGGTGCATAAACAGGCACCGTTTATATATAGGACACTATATAAACGATTGTATATACATATATATATATACTAGTGTTAACGCCCCTTTTACTACATACGGAACTACGGGCGATGGACACTGATGAACTGATGATACGTGAAATTAAATGATTATTGGGAAAGGAAATTTGGGAAGTAAACATTGCAGGTCTATGTTTGATGTGCCTCCCCGGTATTTGCCAGGTATGAGGACTGAGGAAAACCTGGAAAACCCTCAGTCAGGGAGGGCGGTTCTGGCGGGATTTGAACCAAAGACCTCCCGTTCAAAGAGTCCGTGCTTAAGCACCTCGACTACCTCTATCGACAGATTTTATGCGTGTGTGTATGTGTGGGTGGGACGCAGTTAGTCAGGTTCACGTAATAATTCAAAGTAGCGGGAAGATTTAGAGGAAAAGTTGCTAACCGCTTTAATCAGTATTACGTTATAATAAATTAAGCTGTTTATGGAAATTCAGTTTGTTAATTGCCTTCACCCACGTTATCCTGAGAAATACCAAAGATAGCTAGCTAGCTAGGTTAGGCATTTCCTCTCAGCTCTACGACAAGCAGCCCGCCAGAGAACAAGGGAACTTCGGAGATCCGAGACAGCATCCAGGTGAGATAGCACGCGTGTCTTACGCACGAGACATCGTTCCTCCCGCCACAAAATCCAGCTTTCTGGTTTTTAGGTTTGTTCCCACACGATTCAGAATCGATTCCGAATTATCTGAGTGTGCGCAGTAGCTAAGTGGCGTTCCAACACGACAGAGAATCAGTTCAGAACCAATTCTGAATTTCCAGTTTGCTGTTCCAACGTATTTGGGAACTAGTTCGGAACGAGTGAAATCGGTTCGTGATTAAGAATAGGAACTGAAAATTCCAGACATGCGCAGATTGTATGGTCTACAGCGCATACTCAGTTAATTCAGAATCGATTCTAATCGCTTGGAACAAACCCGACAGAGAGTATTGAAAAAACGACATACTCTCTGTATTCAGTAGAAAATAAATTTGAATATGTAATTTATTCCTCCATTCGTGTTTATTTCTCAATACGGAATAGCAAAGGTGTTTGGTAAGCAGTTGCTCGCTGTTGAGTAGTATGGCGACATACTTGAGGAAAAGAACAAACGTCTAACAAAGCCAGGGAGGAAAACAGCGTTCAAAGATAACAATAATGAGTGATTTAGAAGGTGACAGTCATCTTTTTAATGATGCATCGACTTCCAAAGAAGAGGATTATTTCCATTTAAACATTATTCCGTTATTTTGGGACCTTTACCCCTTTTTGGCACCTTTATACCATTTCCCCCCAACCATGCCCATAATCCCCTTTTTTCTTTTAAGTTTCATTCCAATTTATTCTTTAACTTTCAATTAACGTCTCCTCAGCTTGCTGTGTACGTGCGAATAGTAAGTCTACCTCTTTCAGTAAACGCCGCGCGGGAATTGAAAGCACACCCGTAACAATGGAAAATAATTGTGTGTTCGACGAAAACCTCTTTCTCTCACTTTACTGCTATAAAGTAGCCCGCAATAATGCAATTGACAATGAGTGATTCTATCCCACCAGAATCAGTAGCCTGCTGTTCGTGAATGTGAGTTTGTTGCTGTGAGAGACGTCATCTGTTTACGTGGAGACGAAGCCTGGGCAGGCAGAGACGACAATAACCTCAACCGCGCAGTTCCGAGAATTATTAAGACTGGGCTATAATTCACAAAACAATTATATATAAAGAAATAAAAATTTCAGCCCAATTGAATGGATAGTTTAGAAAATAGCAATTTCAGTTGTGCATCCCCTTAAATAAACCAGCACCTTATTGTGCCTTTTTCACCTTATTTGAGCACCTTTTCCCTTCCTTTTTTCATCTGAAATTTGCAACTAAAAATCCTAACCCTGATCATAAGCATACATTGGTACCATGTAGTTTTGTATTATTTGCATTACGTTCGGAATAGAATTTATGTGGGGTGTCATTGTCTCAGAGTATTGGAGTTTTAAATTAAACATTGTGTTTAGAAGCTTCTGTAGCAGGAAACCTAATGTTAAATTGGAATTGTGTTAAATTACTTTTTTCCGGGTTCTGGTTTAAATATAATATCTATATATTACAATTGTTATTCGCAATAACTCAGTATCAATGGCTTTAAGCCGATAAACGAACGCGATTTATTTTTGCTCGAATATTAGGACTGGAATCAGTATGAAAGAAACGCTTATATATACACACATACGTACATCGGCGGAGTTTGATTTCATTCATCAACGCTGTAAACGTAGATATTTGATCGTCTTCTGATTGACCGTGCAACGAAGAAGGCCGTGACAGAACGCGAACGGTTCAAGTAGTGTTCCAACCACACAAAATTCCGAATTAGTTCTGTGAGCGTACCGGACTGGCGCATGTGCATTAGCATGTGTTGGAATTAGTTCGGAACCCGTTCAGAACCGTATGTTGGAACAAACCTATTGTCATTCAAGGTCCTCATTACAACACCATTCTGTTCGAGTATTACTTTTACATCTGTTACGCACTGCGCAGTTAACTCTTACTACTGGCAATACTAGGAGCGACTGCTAGCACGGGATATGAAACTGTCTGCTAGCACCAGTCACCAGTTTCGCTGCGAAGCGTGGTTTATAAATCAAGCACCATGCTGCCAGCTCCATTTTGTAAGGGCCACTTGGCCTCAGTTGCTTTTAGTGTTTGTGCAGGTGACGTTTGTTTGCTGTTTTGTGCGTGCCTGAATTCCGATTTTAGTGTCTGTAAGTCTTATTAGTATCGTTATTAATAATAAAATGGCTACTGGTTCGTCAGAATCCAAGAAAAAAGCTGCTGTTATAAAAGCCAAGGCCGTGAATTTATATTCAGGCTTCGTGAGTACGTTTAAAAGAAACGGGACAATGGTGCACCCCTTCTACCTGTTACCAAATGGTGGATAGAGTTTGTAACGCATTGAAAGTGGGGTAAAACCACCGTGAGGAGTGTGACGACGGAAAGCTGCCCAATTGATTTTAATGCGCCGTCTGCAGTTCTGCGTATTTCGGGAAAGCAAAAGCCACGAGCCAGCCCTAAAGCTTCGCTTGATGCATTACAAAAGGATGCGTTTATGTAGCATGTGTAACAGTTGTCTCCATATTCTACCATTTTGTGATCATATATACATAATATTCTCGAACATTTGCGAAGTAGCGATGCGATCTGCAAATGTGTGAATATGTTCCTCTGCTTGAAATTCCAGCCAAATAACTGGCAACACCGCTTTCCCCCCTGTGAGAAACGTCAGGTACGGAGAACCGCCAGCCGGACTGTAGTTTGTTTATATGCAACTCAGAACTGGCTATTGCCTAAAAACAATAACAAAAACTACAGAGAATAGCAAAAACCTTAGAAATTAATAAAGAACAATAAAAAACTTTAATATACGCCATTAAATAAAGGAATGAAAGCTTCGTATGACTAAAGCAATTGGAAATGTAATGGATCTGCATTTAGATAATGCTTACTCTATCGAATTTTGACGCTGGCTAACCCGAATTATGTAGGATGAGTTGGAAGCAGGTGGAAAATTATCATTGGTCAATTAAAAACAAAGAAATCCCAATGTGCAAAATTACTTTCCACTTTATGATCGATATGATAATCGATTGCATTGCGTTCTCGTAACCGGGTTACTATGAACCAAAATTTTGTATGATGCATTCCTTCCCGTTCTCGTTTCCGTTTTGCTTACCGTTCTCGGGTTATTGTGAACCAGCGTTTGTAATGACAACATAAACATATTTTTCGTCTGTGGTTCCTTTTTTCACATCTCTGTCGAATTTGTATTTCTGTTCTCTGAAAAGCGACGAGCAGTACCTCGGTGACAGCTAGGCTTGTGATATGGATTGTGTACAGCTGGTTTATAAAACGCGAGTCAAATAAACGAATAGCCAACTGTAGCACCAGCGTGCTACACGCTCCAGCGAAGCCCAACCTCTTCTCTTACGTGCTAATGACGTCACATTGTCGTTTTACCCCACCTCCTTCATTTTGTGTTTGTGGTCATCCATATGACAGTGCATGAAGCATTTGCCCTTCACTCACCCACACACTCACTGACCAAAGGTAACCAAACACATCGTATTGAAGAGAGAATGGAAGAAAAAAAGAATATATATATACTTTTTTTGTCTGTTCAGAGAGGGAAGGATAAAAACCGCTGGCACGCGGCCAGTTCGGCTTCGTGTGCCTGTACTTTGTTCTAACTACTGTGCCGGCGGCGCGAATTCCTTGTCTCCCCCTTCCACTGGTTCAAAAGACTCTGAACATACAATATATATGTTTTTCAGGAGGAAAACACGGTGAAAAATATCTCATTTGTAAACTTTTATCGTAGGTTTCCTGATATAATATGAAATGACGCTTTGAAAAATACCATCATACTAATTATGGCAAACATGTACCGAGCGGATGGCTCAGGCGGCAACGTCTGTGGCCCGCGTTCGGGAGGTCCCAGGGTCGATTCCCGGTAAAAAAATTAATTTGAGTTTTATTTATGGACGCTCCTTAACTGCTGTGGTCCTTAGCGTCCCATTCTATATTGGGTGTGAAAAACCGGAAATTTTACTCAGAGGCCTCTTTATCAGGCTTGAGGTGCTTTTAAATGCCGTAAACCTATGACATGGGACCACTGGCTTTACTTCCCTTCCGAAGGAAGCCATGGTAAGGATTTTACACCCGGAAAAACCATCGCGCTCCGACGGGTTTGAACACGCGACCTCGGGAAATACGAGGGCTGATCAACAAAGACTGAGACTGATTTTTTCCTGTAGCTTTCGTGATAGCTTCGTATCTGTAACATAAATATTTGAAAAGAGCGGGTTTTTATGTATAATGTTGGTAGGCGGGCACTCTCGTATTGGTAGGTTGGTAGTAATGCTCTATTTTGTAGACCCTACGTGCATTTCGCATACTAGACAATGGAGATGACGCAAGAGGTGACGCGAGAGGAGCAGTACAGCGCAATCAAATTCTGTTTTCTTTTAAACCATACAGCCACCGAAACTTATGAAAAGCAGAAGTAAGCGTACAGTGAAGATGCACTACCTCGTGCAACAGTGTTTAGGTGGTTCAAGGACTTCAAAGAAGGCCGACTTGTCAGTGTTAAGCAAGGTGGGCCTAGTGTTTCGGCTTCTGCTGTGACTGAAGTCAACGTCAACACAGCTGCTGTGATTGTCCGAGAGGATTGGCGTATAACATTACGTAACCTCAGTGAAGTGTTGAGAATTTCATATGGCGGTGTGTTTACAATTATGCACGACCATCTCCATATGACCCGAGTTTGTGCTCGTTGGGTGCCACGTCTGTTGACTCCCGAACAAAAGGCTGTGTGAATGGAGACAAGCCGTGCGGTGCTGCGTCTCTTTGCTGATGGAGGGGATGCATTTTTTTAAATCGATTATCATCGGTGATGAGTCATGGCTGCATCATTATGATCCTGAAGGAAAACAAGCCAGCACAGTGTACAAATCGCCAGGTTCTCCAACACCAAAAAAGGCAAAAGTTGTTCCATCTGCAGGGAAAGTGATGGTGATCACATTTTTTGACTGTAATGGAATGATTTACCAGCATACAGTTCCCTCTCACACTAATGTTACAGCAGCATACTACACGTCAGTATTGGCTATACTGTGGAAGCACATTGCAAAGAAACGACCAGAGCTTTCTGGACTGGGTGGCGACTTCATCATGACAATGTACGGCCTCACGTCGCAAATCAATTCATGCAGTTTCTGGCTCGATTCAACATTACCTGTGTACCACATCCACCTTAGAACCCCGATCTTGCACCCTGTGACTTTTTTTATTCCCATCACTAAAGGCAAAGCTTAGGGGTATTCGATTTGAGAACTCTGAAGCAGTGCTCAAGAAAAGTGAGGCGATTCTCAAGGACCTGACAAAGAAAGGTCTCCAGCACGTGTTCAAGGACTGGCAGAGACGCTATAAAAAGTGCATTGAAGTAGGAGGGGACTACTTTCAAAAAGATCATGTAAAAATTGAATTGGAGTAATAAACATCTGTGAAAAAAAATCAGTCTCAGTCTTTGTTGATCAGCCCTCGTAGATGCTAGCATGGTAACCACTACACCACGGAGGACGACCGATTCCCGGTAGCCGCCCACTCTGACTATGGGGGTTTTCGTGGTTTTCCTCTGGTCGTTTAGGCGAATGCTAGGCTCGTGTATTCTACCACGATTTCTCCTTTCCCTCATTTCCTTTCATCTCATCTCTTTTCCTTTCATCTTTAAGGAAGTGTCTTCGGGTTCCGTAGTAAGCTGTTGTCGTGCAGATGGGATAGTTGCTGTGCTTTGCAAAGGATTTCTCCCCGTAAAACGTCAGGGTGCGTTGGCCCGCTTTCTAGGGACGCTTCGTCGCCCCTCTTGGGATTCTTCGCCTCTGTTGATGCCGGCGGGTGTTTCTACTGGGATTGGTCCTCCGAGGTGTAGTGGTTACCATGAAAGCCTCTAGTTCTCGAGGTCGCGGGTTCAAATCTGGCGGAGGGTGCTGGATCTTTTCGGGCATAAAATTCTTAGCATGGCTTCCTTCAGAAGGGAAGTAAAACCGGTTGTCCCGTGTCGTAGATTTACGGCACGTAAAAGAACCTCAAGCCTGATAAAGAGCCTCTGAGAAAAATTTCCGGTATTTCACGCCCAATATAGAATGGGACGCTAAAGACCATAGCAGTTAAAGAGCGTCCATAAATAAAAATTTCAATTTCAATTTGGAAATATTAGGGACTTCCGTGCGTCTCTGTGGACCTGTTTACCTGCGGTCCTGCGGCTTCTTAACTTCATCTCTGCCTCCCGGGGAGTGTAGTCACAATAGATCTAGTTGGTCGCAGTGGCGAGATGTCCCCCTCCGGTAAATACCTCATACCCCATGGCTAATACATTTATCAGGTAAGCAATCAGTAACATCACTTGCTATTATAGTTTGAATTTGAATATATTAGCTAAATTGTGAATTGATTGTGTAATTAATAAATTTCACTTGCAGGGGAAGCAAGATTTCAGAAACTAAAAAATATGAAAGCACCGCTCCTGAAGGCCTTCGTACTGACAGTGTTCTTAAAAGATTTTTTTATAGAGTGGCTGAACATATTGCAAAGGATATGAAGTCTTTTAATGAAGGGGAGTTCATAAAATGTTGCTAAATTAGGTATAGCAGCCGATGAAGGTGTTCCAATGTAATACATGCTTTTAAATCAATAAGCCTATATCAAAATACGTGACAAGACGCGCGGAAGAATTGGGGTAACTGCCTCTACGATCTGGTGATTACCATGCTAACCTCCAAAATCAGAGGTTACATGTTCGATTCCTGGCTGGAGGTTGGGAATTTTTCCTTAGGATTATTCCCCATCCTCCCTAAAGTCTGGAAGTATGAATGAGAGTGTAAATGTATGTGTGTGTGTGTGTGAATGTAATGTAAGAGCCTAAAGTAATACCAACCCAGAGATTAACGCCACTGTATAAAGGAGTGAACATCATTGCTGATGAGCGATTGTTCCAAAAGCAAAGCCGCCGATATGATCTTAGATGTTAATGGCGGCATATAAATGAAACATTTAAAATGAAAGCAAAATAATTGGGGTGTGATATACAGGATGTAGGTATAGAAAAACCACCGACAACTCTTAATATGTTGGGCGGGACATTATAGTGAATATTTTTCAAGCAGGAAGCCATGTCCGGAAATACATGGTTTGGACGCTGTGAGGCGTCGAGGTTTGCGAGCGGTTCGGATATGTTGATAGATGTGCGTTCCAAATTTTGTTAAGAAACCCAACAATAACATCACACAATACAGTAAATTACAAAAGGGGCTCAAATAGTGACCTACTTGAATGTAGAGCATACATCGGCGGTGCAGACACAGACGCACATGTTTAAATATATGCGGCTATGTGCTCAGTATTTCAGTCGCAGCGTGGATTCATGCGATAAGGCCCTCCTTTGATGTTACAGGGGTAGCATACTCCACAGTCTTCGTGGTACCCACAGGAAATAGTCAAGAGGTGTAAGATCCGGTGACCATGGCGGCTATGGTACAGGCCCCCCTCTACCAATCCATCGATTTGGGTATGTGGCGCCGTACATTTGCATCAAAATGAGCTGGGGCCCCATCGTGTTGCAGCCACATTACCTGTAGAACTTGTAGTGGAACCACATCAAGTAGGGTAGGAAGAACGTCTCTGATAAAAGTGAAGTATGTCAGTCCTGTTAGTCTGGTTGAAGTAGATACGGCCCAATGATCTGGTGTCATAAATTATCCCAACCCATACGTTCACACTGAACCTGTATTGGTTACTTCTAGTCACTTGCACACGCGGATTTTCGTCTGCCCAAACATGAATGTTGTGCAAGTTCACAATGCTCTCTCGAGTGAACGTGCATTCATCGGTGAACAGTATCAAAGTCAGGATTTGTGGCTGGAATATGCAGCGCTGTAAATACCATTGCACAAACTGTACTCGTCTGGATAGTCCTCTTCTACTAACGCCTGGGCTTCCTGCAGATGGTATGGATGTAGGTGTTCTTCATGGACAACACTCCATACGTTGGTGACATGTGCCCAACGCTTGCACCACTTGATGAGTGCTGTGGGCGGGTAGTATTCGAAGCATCTCAACACGTCCTCCTCAAAGCCGGTGTTCGAAGGGAACGTGGACGGCCCGCATCCGTTTTAGACACTGATACCGAACACAAATGCAGAGTAATTAATCAGAAATCAGAAGGCCTACCATACGTACAGTACAATTTCTCAATACTGCACAATACTATTACACTTACAGTAAATATGTAAAAAGCAAAACCATACATTTACTGTACGTACACACTACAGTGGTGGAAAAATGGTACCTACTTGCAACTTTTCGGTTTCTCTTAGTCTTCTCACAATATCTGCAAACGTCGTATGATGCGGAGTATGTCTATTGGGGAACCTTTCCGCATACAAGCGTGCAGCAGATCTCCCGTTGCCATCAACTCTGCCGTATGTAGGCAGCATATCGGTCATTTCGATATTTGTGTACTGGTACATGTAATGCTGTCAACAACGTTACTGCACTGGTGCACAACACTATCCCATTAAGATGCGAACCTTGGACTATAGGCGCATGTAGCGCATGCGCAGGAAAGTTAAGGCACAGTTCGTCCATCCACATTAGGCCTCATTTATGCATGCAATTTCATACCGTACGACGAGTGCGACGCGATCTGAAAGTACATTGAGTTAAATGGAAGCATTTATGCAATGTGACGTTGAAAAACACTTCGCATGATCTTTCAGCACGCATGACCTCAATATACACGGCTGTATATGGGTCTGTTTATACACGTGCATTGCAGCATTGTGAGCGAGATAAGCGAGTCACTGCTGCCACCTTGCGAAATACAGAGCTCTGATTGTTGAAGTTTGTGCTTTCACGTGTTGCGAGATTGGTTTGATTGTCGTTGGAATATTTTATAGAAGAAATTCTCATTAGGAGTTCAATTTGGGATGTTCATCGGAAAATTACAACGATCGTGACAAGAAGCAATTTCCGAAAAGGGGTTTCTAGACACATGAATCTTGTACTACTTAGGTATGTACACTCCACTCGTCTGGTATTTTTTTTTTTTTTTTTTTACTTTCTCTGCCATACCTAGTAGATAGAGAAAGTATTTATTTAATTCCACCCAAAAGATCTGATACCGAGATTTCACCAGACATACATGTTTTGAGGCCCCTTGAATCCAGACAAAGCAGTTTTAGAAAAAGGTCCGCGCGCGCGTGTGTGAACAGCATAACTCAAAAATGAAAAGTTGGAAAAATCAGCACTGCCCGTAATAGTAAACACAGAAATTCCTGTATTATTTTACGCGGATGACTTATGGTAGAATTTATAACAGTAGTCGGGTTACAAAGGGCAATGAATGAAGTTCAGAAATTCTGTGAAGAATGCGGAATCAGGATAAACATAAACAAGTCAAAAGTTATGGTTTTCCAAAAAACAACTAAACTGGGAAAGGAAGAAAAGTGGGTACTGAACGGTAAATGATTAGAAGTGGTCAAAGAATTTTAATATTTAGGAGTGAGGCTGAATAACAAAGGGGAATGGGAGATACATAGTAGAAAAACAGAAGCAAAAGGGAGGGTTGCAATGACAGGAATAAGAATATGCGAACATAAGCCAGAAATGACAACCAAGCGGCTGGAAAGAATGTACGAGGCTCTAGTGGAATAAAAAATCATTATGCAGTAGAGATCTGGGGGGCACAGATGTAAGCGAAAAAGTTCATATGTACAGAATATTCTGTAAAGAACTATTAGGGTTACCAAGATCAGCTCCAAGAGAAGTAGCTTTAGTAGAACTAGGAAAAACAAGAAGGAAAGGAATAATAATCGAGAAAATAATAAAATTCTAGTATAGATGTTTGGTTAAAGAAGAGGGAGAAATCTTAAAGTTATGCATGAGAGAGCAAAAAAGCTTAGAGAGCACAAACACTTGGTGGGCAGGGATAGGAAGAATTATGGGGAAAATAGGAATGGGAGACATGGAAGCTAGAAGAAAGGAATGAAAGTGATGTAGGTAAACTGGTAAAAAGTAGAATAGAAGACATAGAAAGGCAGGAGATATGGGGAAGTTTACAAAACAAGAAATAATTACAATTCTATAAACAAATAAAGAGACTGGGGACGAGAACCGTATGTACATTACTGTAACAGACAACAAAAAAAAGAAGGGATAGCTTGGATGAGAATAGAAGCAATATTTCTAAGAGGGATAAGAGGTAGAGATAAAGGAATATGTGAAATGTGCGGTGAAAAAGAAAGTGTAACACTTTATATGACGGAATGTAAGGAGTTAGCGTTATGAAGAAAAAGGATTGGAAGAAAAAATGGGAAAAAATAGAGGGGAAAATTTTACTACGAGTATAATAATGTTAACGAGAAAAGAAGAAAAGAAGATTAGAAGCATGTGAGTTTTTAGAGAAATCAAAAGAAAAATGGGCGAGGAATATAAGGAGTAGATAGGTATAAGAAAAGAAGACAGAAGGAAGGAGGGGGATAACTACGATAAACGGGAAACGACCTGGGTGCCATGCAAGCCCAGGTAGCAACAAGGTTAATTTAATTTGTTCATAGTTTATGTTAGACAAATGAAAAAAATTGTAAAAGCTATGTAAAAGAAGTCGTACAAATAAATTCATTCATTATGGGTTTTATTAGCGTCTTGTATATCGTGAGGCCCATATTTAGTTGAAGTTGGCTATTCATATTTATGATAGGGTAGAGCTTGTTTAGCTGGCCATTGGCCCTTGCCCTTACGCTATTTATGCGTTGTTTCCAGGTGAGACCTAGATCCATAGTGAATCCTAATTAGGTTACCCGGTTCTTCCATTCTGTTCTCTCGCCGCTGTATGTCAAGGGCCGTTGAGGTAGTCTGTGTTGTACTATTTTGGTAAAAATTATATGGCTGGCATTTGTTAGTAGTTATTTTAATTCGCTATGTTGTATACCATGGCTTCGGCTCATTTAGGGCGTTCTGCAGCCGTAGATGTTATATCTTGGGCTGAATGGACTGCTTACTAGCGCCGCATCATCGGTGTATATGTATTTTTCTGTACGCGTGAATTCGGGCATGTCATTAATGTATAGATTGAAGAATGTCGGTCCGAGCAAACTTCCTTGTGGAACTCCCGCCCTGATAGGTCTAAGGGAGGAGGAGGGATCCTCCACCGTTGCTCGGAACTGACGTTCGCTAATGTAGTCTTTGATAAGGGCGATCATAGAGTCAGCCAAGTTATATAACAAGCTTGTGAATGAGGCCCGTATGCCACACTTTATCATAAGCGTGCTCAATACCTAAGAATATGGCACCCGTTGATTTATTTGTGTTTAATCCTTTGGTAATTAATTCAGTTAATTATAAGAGTTAAAGCGTCGTTGAGTGATGTTGCAACTTGAGGCCTCCTCCCCTTTTTATACCTTCCTACTATGAAGCTAGGATTCGCGTCTTTATATGTAACAACTTTTCTCATTGGTTATCTACTTAGCGTGCTATGAAAATAAAATGTTCCAATTTTAGCAGTCACGCTTCCCTTTGACTTCTCTGGTAAAACCCACTATCTCCGTCTCACTTTACAATTCTCGTTTCTATTTCTGTTTTTCCAAATCCCTTGTCTTCCAGGAATTGGACCACTATCTCTATCTTACTCTAATCTCGGACCTCTCTATTTTCTGTGACTTTGCCTAAACCCTGTGTGCATTAGCGTGTATGTGCAAGTGAAATTTACCCCACTGCTCGCTCGCCTGGTAGTTACTAATTACCCCATTGCTTACATGTTTGCCTTCAGATTAATTACATTCTGAGGTACAAGTTATTTTACAGTAAAGTTATTTCTCAATATTATTTTACATTATTGGTTGTTCCTATTATTTCAATATTCTACTCTATTGGTATATGTCCCCTCACACTTGTATAACTGGTAAACGTTAAGTGATAAACGAAAACGTACTACACAACAACTGTAGATCTCTTTAAAACACACAATTTCTTTCAAATAACCATTTTTGTTGCATAAGCCATTTTCGAGATATCCCTTATTAATGGTTCAATTGTTTTTCATTCTTTTAAAATCCTGTCAATAGTGAGTTGTTTCTCGCGATTGCATGGAAAGAATTTGGAATTTTAAGGCCAGTATATAGCGTCCAGTTCTTAAACATTTGCCTTTCGCTGTTCCCTCTTGTATCCTAAGAAATGTGTAATGTAGCTATTTCTGCAAAGATTTTATCGAAAACACGAGGTAGATAGCAAAATAAACTATCTTAAATATGAGCTTACAGGGAAAAGATAAAAATATAACAACGTTAGTTGACGCAGTGAATACATTTATGGGCATAATTAACACTCTGACAAGGTCAACTGGAAATTGGTGACATATCATTTTCATTCCTTGGAATCAATTTTAACCATAAAATTTATGGTAGGATTTAATGTCAATCTGTTCGAAAAACATACAATAATTCTGAAGGAACTGGGTGCACTTTCGAGTTCAAATTTCGAGACTCGATAACAATACAGGAGAAAATCGGTCTTTTTAACATCCGGTTTAATTTTGCCTACAAAGACGCTCCTCGCGATATGCAAATGGAACTAGTTACTTGCAGAATTCAACGGCTATGTCTCTGTCTCTTCCCAATGAAACATTTCCCAGGTTGTGAACGTTTGCTGCTAATTTAAAGTCAATATTTTGTTCTGCATATGGATGTTCTCGAAAATAAATCCAATAAAAACCCAGTAAAGTAACAGGGTAGGACACGCTCATTTGATCTACCTTCTAAGACTGTTGTTCATCCTTGGCGGCATGCACTGATGAACTGGTTAAAAGTAAACTGCCAACAAAGTCACTGGCAAGAAAGACGTTCAAGAATCTGTTTTGATTTTCCTTCAATTAGAAATGGTAGCAAAATTAACCGAAGCCACCGCCACTGTTACAAAGCGACATTAGAGGGGTTTGTGATTGTCATGCGTATCATGTAAAAAAGAATAGCCGACTGAAACATCAGCATACTGCACGTTGTCTAATGTGTGTATAGTGCTTCAAGGCAATAAATGCTGCTGTTGATAATGGTGAATGGTGTGTAGAGCAGAAAAACATCGTTCGTGACGTTATCTCTAAGCTAAGTAGGTAGTACAGACAACTACATAGTAAAACGAACAAATTGGCGCCGACCGAGCGGGATGGCTCAGGCGGCTACGTCTGTGACTCACGTTCGGGAGGTCCCGGAATCGATTCCCGGCGACCGCCCACTCTGACCCCTGTTTTTTTCGGGGGTTTCCCTGGTCCTCAGGTGAATGCGGGAGTGGTTTCTTTCATCCCCCGAATTTCCTGTATGTATATTTCCTTTCATTCTCCATTTCATTCATCTTTCATTCCATTGGTCTCTTTCAGGGTCGGAAGTGTTGGCGATGGTGTTTCGATGCAGCGTGGCAGAGGAAAAGGATGCTCTCTCCGTCCCTCGGCTTTCGACTGGCTGCCGGAGTATCCGAACCCACTTGAGGGACCTTGGGCCTCTCTGTGTGGGGTGGAGTCCCCGGTCTGCCTGTCCGTTTGCCAGCGCGTCTCTATATGGAAACTTAGGGACCCTGTCATGCTGTATCGCCGCTCCTATTTCCGGCCGCCCAGTGTCACTTCTCGCCTCATCCTTCGTCCAGGGTATGCCCCCTCGTGGGGCGTAGGTACAATATCCACTCTAGATCGGTGCCGAGTCCCCTCCGTAGTCAATCCAATCCAAGATGGCGCCGCGGTAACGTGTGCGACTCGCATTCGGGAAGTCCCGGGTTTGACGGCAGGTGAATGCAGAGGTTGTTTCTTCTCTTCCACGATTTCCTTTCCATCATTCCGTTTCCTCCTCATTTTTCAGGTGTGCTTCTAGGTTTCGTGGCTTATGGCGGTGCCACACAGATGGCGCGGATGCATGCTTAATGGAAAGAGTACCCCCCCGTGGACACCAGACGACTGCTTGATTGGTGGGTCGTTCATCGTCCTCTCTCGGCGGCTCCAGCAGTGGGACGGGTCTGCTATCTTGGAAATATCAGGGACTTTCGCGCGTCTCTTTGACATATCTGCCTAAGGCCTGTACCCTCCTGTGATTCCTTCACCCCATCCCTTCCTCCTGGGCGGTGGTAGCCGCAATAGATCTGTGCGGCTACGAGGTGTCGCCTTCCGTTGAATCGCCTCTACCTCTACTCTACCAGCGTTCGAAACGAGCGGTTACAAGTCAGCTCTAGAGTGCGGATACGTCTTGAGAGTCAAGCCTGTTTTGAACTACTCGTGAGCAAGATTCGTTAAGGTGCTCAGGGTAGTCAAGGTTACGAGCCGCTCTTGAACAGCCTTTGAACTGCGTGTTTTCATCCAAGAGTCGACTTTTCCGCGAACAGAAATGAAATTCTCTGCTCATTGTTAATCCTAGTGAGTTTGTTATTTGCGAAGGCTCCTGTTCATTGAGAGAACTCATTGCAGCGTCCTTGGGGGTCATAATTTCTTCATTACCATTGATTAAAACTTGTCACTAAACTTCCACAAGGATAAACTTGCTTTCAATCGTATTTTGTTATATTTCAACCTTTGAAATGTAGCTTGTTTGGGTCAGAATGAAAGCTTGCGAAGTTTTAGAGCAAACATGTATTTGAGACCTATAAACATGCACAAATGCAATAATTTCATTAATGCAAACGTATATACAAATAAATACAACTTTCGAACTACAATAATATATCAAGTTTAAGGGTGCAAAGACCAAACTGCTTATAAACCTCAATGCTTACTGGAAACAGTGTGATTTAGAATGTTGGAGATCGTTCTAAAATACTCCAGAATGTTCTAAAAGGTTCTAAAGTACTTTTGTACGTTCCATAATTTTCAGCATATGCCAGAAATTGTTTTAGACTCTCTAGAGTAGCTATGGGCATTCTTGAACGCGTGGTCACAGCATGTCAGACGACCTCCACCCCTACCCTTTTCGTTTGCAACACACAAGCAGTCTTCTAACCCAGTGATTGAACATTACTGTACGCAATGACGAGATGCATTCCACAAAAGTTGGTCGGAAATTCAGGGATGAACGGGCTCTATCAATTTTGTAGCATATAACGATGCTGTAATGTACTCTGTATAAGCACCAAAAATTGTAGGCAATAAGTATTTCAGTTTCCCAGCAAGTTTATAAGCGATATTGTATTCATTCCTTCAATTTGGAGTTTAAAACCTTTATTCTATGCATAATAGTGAATACAGTAGTTCAGTTTGCTTTGTCATTTAATGTATACTTTGTATTTTACTAAACAGGCATTTTCAGCTTTTAAAGACCAAGAATCAGCATTACGCCACTGTTCCAATAGAATGGTAACTACGTTACGTTACAGTACCCCTCCACGGCCCTTCCTCGTGGATGTTACACGCGGCTCGCCCATAGCTGATCTAGATTATTAACCAAGCCCTCGCCCCCCTTAACCTTGTCGAGGGGTTTAATCTGAGCCCTGACAATTGTATTTGACTTCCTAAAACCCACGGATTTGGTGTTACTTTAATCAATTTCAAAGTTCTTTCTCCGCACCTCCTCTCTAGCAGGTGTGCTAGGAATGTGAAATCCCAATGTACTTTACCTAGATATTAATTCGTAAAAGCCAAGTTTTGCTTAAATCGATTGAGTACATACTTTAGGAGAAAATTAGCACCATTCTTTTCTGCATTTTCACTGTTAAGATTGTGCCCCCTCACTCCGTTCTTTAGAAAATCCACCAGGGAAGTGTAACTCCCACAGTATTTTTACCTGGGTATGAAGAAATAGGCGAACCAAGCTTTTCGCGGTATTTAGGAGGAAAGTGGTACCAAGTTTGCTGCTCTTTTAAGGTTCTTACCCCTTGCGTAACGGATGTGCCTGGGATGTCTAACACATGGAGTATTTTTGCTCAAAGTAGTAAGTAACAAGTATGACAAGTGTGGTTGAAATCAGTGAAGTGGTTTGGGAGATGTTGAACACACACAATGACTTATATTGACGGAGAGTGGAACTAAACTAAATCTACCAAAGGCCATTAAGATGCATGGTTATGGTTATCAGCAAGCATTGGGATTCTTAAGCAGTTGGCGTCGAGTAAAGGGCAGTAAACACGTTCTGGTGAGTGCTGTCTGCTAACACGAGCAAATTGTGCGAGGGATGGGGGTGACATTCCTACTTGAAGTGCAGTATCAGTTCAACTTTATTTCCATTCGTTCATGACTGTAACTTGGAAATTCCTATGCCTGGTTATTAAGAAGCGAAAGCGGATTTCGGCACATAAGCGCACACGAAGGCCTACTATGCTTCTGCAAACCTCAGAGAGGAAGGGGTGAAGCGAAGGACACACGGAGTGGTCTCTCTGAGGGCACGTCACGCACCTAACGTCAGGGCAGACAGTTTCTCAAAACAAACTACACTGTCATACGTCTCGCCCGCCATCCACTGGCTTAATTCTTCGACTCCGAAATGTTGTAAAGAAATGAAATGACGGAAAAATTTGCAACATTGTATAATCCACCCCAGCATTCGCCTACCGTCCGGGGAAAACGGCGAAAATACCGAAGGTCAGAGTGGCCGCCCAACGAGAACCAAACCCGGAACCTCCTGAGTGCAAGCCACACACATTACCCGGAGTCTTCATTTTGAAAAATGCAACCATAAGTTTTAGCATTGCATTTGACACGTTCATGCCCTGTTGGGCAGAAAAGAAATGTAATTTAATATATTATAACAAATGAGGACACCAGTCACCGCAAAACAAACTTTATTTATCAGTAGGCACTCAACGTAGCATAAACGTTACACTTGAGTTACTTTTGGCACACACTCGGAATACAACACAGTTGATCCGTCGAATCAAATCACAACTGAACTACTGAACTGCAGTGGCAATGTCCACTTTTCACTTCTTGACTAACATGACTGCCTGTCCAGGTAAGAGTTGCCCCTTATATACGCCCCGCATACAACGCGGAGCGTTCTAGAAAGGAACCTAAGTAATTGGTGATTGTTCCTTCTGGATCAATTAATGGTTATTTAATTGGCTTAATTGATTTTAATTTGGTTTAATTGGTCTTTCGTGTAAAGACGACCCAAGTAGCATGTTCCTTCTGGATCAAATTTATGGTTGCTGGGGGAGTTTGTAGTCTTAAATTGGGTTTAATTGGTCTTTCATGTAAAGACGACCCAAGTAGCATGTTCCTTCTGGATCAATTAATGGTTATTTAATTGGTTTAATTGATTTTAATTGGTCTTTCGTGCAAGACCAGACCTAAATCCCTCCTCAAGGAAAGTACAGGCTGGGGGTGGGGGAGGTAATTACTTTAAGGATGAAACATGATTCACCGACCGTGAGAACCATTGCTACACCGCTTTCCCATGTTGTCTAATAAATCTTTCAAATCCGGTACAGTTGCAAATTTAAAAATTAATGGACCGCATCCGTGAAAGCCAATAGACGGCTATTCTTCGCTTCAAGCTCCGCCCTCAAACCCTATGACCGCGCATGCGCCGCCCTATCCTTCTGCAATTATCCCCCCGCCATTATATCACTGCTATATAAGGTCTCAGGCCCAGCACCCTGAAAGTATTATTTGAAGGTTTTTGTAGAAAGAGTTTCTCAATCTGCACGTTATTAGTATGGCAGGAATGGAAGATTTTTGGAGTGAGTGTGGAGAGGAAGCGTACCACTACACCTACTACCACAAAGAGGAGTGCAATGGGTTCATACATTCAATTGTCTGCAACATGCCCTCATATCATGACCAGATGTCTTCAAGAGAAATATGCACAGAGAACTGCCCAGTCTACAGAAGAAGGTACCTGTAAGTAGACCCTCTTTTTTATTCCTTTCTAGGAAATACTATGCTACATCTAATCTTTAAAGAAAGTAACGAATTTGAAATATGTTCGTTCTTCCAGAGGAGGGGATGCAGATGAGGAACAACACAAAGGCGTGAAAGATGTCGATGTCCTTGTAACCACCCATGCAGTCCAATATCTTTCTGAATTTTGTAATGGTGATACGCATGCAACCCTATGCGAGAAGCCAGAGGTGCACGATCAAATGAAGTCGTACTTCCTGTGTGATGAAAACTGCGCTGTATTCTTACTCAGGCGGGGAAGCCTAAGGTAAGTGGCATTGAAAATATCTAGATGCTCTTACCCTGCACGGGGTTGTAGAATATCTAATGTTTAAAAAAATAATTAAAATTGTTCCAGAAATCGTCAGACAACGCCTATTCCTACAGAGGACATAGATGAAGTAGATTTCCCGAATGTACCGCAGCTTTTGATGACTTTGGGTGACCAAGAGAGGCCAATCAATTTGCAAGTAGATGGCGATATGCTCCAGGTGACTCCTGAACATTCACCCAGGAAACGAGCAGAATTACACAAAGCAATACAGTGAGTATTAATTTCAAATCTATGAAGGATCACGTATGCTTTAAATAAAACTACATCGCTCCCATTCATGGTGTCTAACATATGCAATTCCTTTCAGGAGACCTGCGAACCTATTTAAAAAATTATTTTTCTAATAGACACAATATGTAATGTTCCAGGTCCGCTACTAAGAAGCCCACCAGGAGGAAGAACAATAAAACCTTTGAAGATCTCCATAGGAGGTTGGCGCTATTGGAAGAGCGAATTACCTGCGCTAACACCCCGTAGAGAGATGCAAGCACCCGCACTCGTGCTCCAAGGCGGCTACACCTCAAGAAGCAGTAGTGTCAATATAGGATTGTATTATGAAACCCCAGTGCTCATCATAAAAGAAACAGACAATAATAATTTCGTGTATATGATAAAATATGACTGGCAGATAATTCAAAAAAGTCTCGCAGAATTCGAAACATATCTGAAAGTGAAGAAGTGTCCGAACAGAGAGTACAGTGAACATGTTGTATTCTCCTATAATATCACGGTGTTTATGGAAAGTGGAAAAATTACACTCTTTAATACGTCTATAAATTACGGTGAAATTCACTTGAATTATGATGTACTATCACTAATAAAAAGACTCGAATCCTATATAGATAGACATCTACAGAACCTATGTATTGTAAATGAAGGCACATATGTAGGGACAAGGAGCTGGGGGCAGAAGGCGCTGGAAATGTGTAATAAGAAAATAAAGAAGTAAATATCTCTTTTATAACTTGCTTTTTATTCACGAAAAAACCCCTTACACTTCCTTATATCAAGCATAAAATAACTACATTTAAATTAAAGACTGCATCACATGAGGCAGGGGCTTGTATGTAAATACTTTGTCATGAATTATCAAGCAATACAAAGATGTCTGTGCAGGAATATTTGCACTAGTTTGAATTTCCAGTCTAATATTGACAGCTCCATTTACAACCTCCTCAGGCTGATGTGAGCAGTCAATGACAAATATCGGGGCATGTTTAAGAAAATCTTTTCTCCTCAATAAGGGGTAATTCTCTCTCGAATAATAGGAGCTTTGGAACTTTGAATACATTTCATATAACGAGGCAAATCTAGAGTTTCCAAAGTCCAAGTTCATATCATGGTAGGGATAACATTCACTATTGAGGTACAGTCTCAAATTGGTTATGTTGCAATGATCAAATTCGGAACAGTCTTTAGTTGCATTATTTACTCTCGAAGTCTGCGCTCCCACAATAACAAATCTTGGTTTCTCGGGTCTCGATGTTGTTGCAACGTTCCATGTAAATGATCTAGTTTGAGGTACCGCAGGCTGAGTATGCAGATCCATACTTCGAAAGGCTATATGTAATGGCCTGTCAGACTTGACAATCTTAAGGATTTCCAACTTTTCACCATCAGAAAGACGTATTATAGGCATCCGCCACTCGATACGTGTAAGTTTAACAGTAGCATTTTCTTCTCCTTCGGTTGCCAGAGTACAGTTTTTAGAGTCCTTGGATCGTATGAGGACCAGCTCAAACTTGCTGTTGAGTATGAGGTCCTTGTGATCATCTGGAAATCCCAGAAGCATTGACAGCGGTACTATAGCGTTGAATGCTCCACTTGCAGGATGCACAATATCCACATCTTCTCCAGGGTAGCACCATCCAGCATTGAGTAAACGGTTGGATTCCATAGGGTTGAGTGCAGCATAGTTGCGCATAGTTGATGTAATCCCTGGATTTCTTGTTCTGTCTATAGTCGATCCATTCATGTCCAATCGAATCTCGTCAAACATAAATGCAATAGCATTATTGGTGAGCCTTGCTGTAGTAGTTGTTCCATTAGGTTTAGTAACAGATCCCTCAATGTAGAGATAACTCCGGTTAGGTAGAGTATATAAATCTTCAGCTTGACAAGGGATTCTAATTTCATCATTCGCATCCAGAGCCGATGTATTATACGGTAAAAACACATGCTCCTCTTCTTTAGCAATCTTGTCCTCGAATGTAGGTGTTTCTGTCACACTGAAGATGTCCATTACAGAATTCTGAAGCCTAATGCTTCAAGGAACCTCCTATTGCTCGATGTTAACACACTGAGTGTCGCAGGTAGAGTATGATGTATACGACGATGCGCAGGCTTATTATATCCTTGTAGGCGTCTTCTTCTGCTGCTAAAATCTATTCCCATTACGACGTATGTGAAGTCTTATGCTTATATCCTCGTTTCTAAAGTTGATGGGATGACCGTTCTGGTCGACTACTCGAAGAGTGATTTGGTCGATAAAGTTAGTGTCTATGATAGCCAGGTAAATGGGATTTGAAGGCTCTTGCGAAATGTGATATCCTGGCGGAACAGAAGGGAAAAACTCATAGATCGAGTGTCCGCTTTTACCGTCGATGAAAGAGCCTGTTGCAATACTGCACTCGATTCGTATTATGCTCACCTTAAATATGTTTACTAGGAAATCAGATTCAGTCACTTGATTAGCAGGAATGACTTTGCTTTCACTGAAGCCTAAAAGGGTTCCAATAGAGCATTCCCTTGAAAAATCCATAGGAAAAGGACATTTAATTTCAGCCTTCATTGTATTATTATTAGGCCGAATAAAGAAGGCATCCTCATCCAATTGAAGCTTATCTTTGATGTATGCATTAATATCAATAATCTCATAAGTTCCATGAGGTATATCAATGACTTTAAGATTGTCATTGTAAATGTAATGAAACTGATTATTGCTATGATCCACATTGGGAATAGAATAGAAGGTTTCAAAATTCAAAAGAGCGATCTCATAATATCCTTTAGGATCGATCCTCAGAGGAGGATTCAGGTGTGTTGTCAGAACAGATTCATTACCGCTAACAGCAATAGTGTAACTCATTGTGATAGAAATTGTAAGCACAAGTGTCCACAGATGACTGAGCTAAAACTCTGAAACCTCTCAGTATTATACATTAACCTAACAACTCTGAGATAACTTTCTATCTCTTTAGGAGGCTTTAGGTTCCCAAAGCTATCGAAATAAAATGCAATGTTACCCTCCTTCCTTACAGCAACCCAATGGGTGCCTTCATTCTCTGAAGAATCGAGATTGACGATAATCCTCTCATGGTGATGAGGCTTTGTAGGCAGCTCATCAATCATATATATACACCTCTAAAATGCGGAATTTTTAAACGTCTGGCATACATGTCGAGATCAATGTTACTCAAGGCTTTTTCCGGGACAAGTACAGTCCTCTTCCAGAGTTTTTTGAATTTCCATTCTTGCTGTTGCGTCTCTTCTTTTTGACATGTCTCGTCTTATTCTTCTTCACTTGAAGACCTTTTCCTTTTGCTTCTATCTCTCTGTTATGTCTTGCCATTTCTGCAAGCTGTTTATCTGCAGCCTTTTTCTTATTCACTGCTGTGGCGATTTGAGCTGCGCCTCCAGCTGCAGCACCTAGGGCTGAAATAATAGGAATGAGAGGCAGAAATCCTCCATGCTTTTTCTTCCTGGAGCCAGCACCTACAGCCACCTTGCCCTTCATAATTGCTGTAACTAGCCTGGCGGCCAACTTTTCTCCTAAAGTAGCGTCCGATGCCTGTACTCTTTTCCACGCCTTCTCGGCTAAGATCTTATCGGCTATATTTCTCGTAGCAGAGTCCCTGTGCTCAGTGTAGGCGATGTCGTGCTGCTTACAGGCTTCGTCTAATGGGTTAATTCCGGGGTCTCCTCTCTGTAGGCGTTTTACCAACTTCGTACCCGGACCGCAATATCTGTAGCCCGGTAAATGTGCTTCAAAGGGCAGCCAATTAATAAGAGAGTTAATTAACCCAGAGCCTCTGGAGATCTTGATCCTCCTAGCTCCCATGATAGACTAGCTGACTTTAAAATAGTATTGGACTTTTATACTCTCAAGCTACAAACTGAAATCCATGCGCACCTGATATAAATGTATATATACATTAAGCATGGTTTTTATATTTAGTTATTAAGATGGAGCTCGTGAAGCAAGATTGCTCCCTGCCCATCCAGGTGCTAGACTTTGAAAGTGATTTTAGATGCAATCGACACGGAAAGTTATTTCCCTCTAATGTCAGAGCTCTTATTCTAGGCAGCTCAAGCGCCGGAAAAGCTAATATTTTACTGAATATGCTGCTTCATGTGAATGGTTTACGTTTTGAAAACTTGTACATCTATTCAAAGTCCCTTTACCAGCCAAAGTATCAATATCTCATCAAGCTACTCGAAAACATTGAAGGGTTAGAAGTGAACACTTATGAAGATGGAGAAAGTGTCTTACATCCCTCTGAAGTTAAAGAAAACTCCATATTTATATTTGATGACGTAATCACTGAAAAGCAGGGGAAGATCGCCTCTTTTTACAGCATGGGCAGACACCGTTATGTGGACTCTATATATTTAGCACAGTCGTATGCTAAAGTGCCTAAACATCTAATAAGAGACACACGAATATGATTATTCTCTTCAAGCAGGATAATTTAAACTTGAAACATATATATAAGGACTATGTAAACACTGACATGTCATATACTGAATTTAAAGACCTGTGCAAGGGTGTTTGGGAAAGTGTCTCGGAAGGAAGACCCTTTGTAGTGATAGTTCCTGAATTCCCTATGAATGAGGGTCGATATAGGAACGGCTTCGACGTATATATTAAAGTAGAAAAGAAAGAAAAGGATCATTCATAGATCGAAATGAGTATTGACAGGTTCGGTTCACAGAGGACTGCTCCAGTTAAAAGAGCACTTCATCAATTCATCATAAACCGAGATGGAAAAGGAAACTATCAATTTAAAAACAAAAGACTATGCATTGTTCATGATCCCGAGGAAGACAATGACGCAAGCACTAAACGTTATGTTGACACCCTTACGACTTCTACCGAAAATCGAATGCAGGAATTTACCGAAAAAGTGGCATATCAGCGTATGGGTGAACTTGAAACTATGATAAGGAATCACATCCAGAAATCGCTAGATGGACAATATGAGTCTCTAATGAAATACCTGGACAAACATGCACTTAAACGAGACGCTGGAAACAACATTATTCTAGATACAATAAGAATGAAGATAATATTATCACCTCAGGAGGACTACGATGTACCGAATAGGAAATATGTATCAGACTATGTTAATGCAAGAACACCAGCGATCGATTCAGATGGGAACGCTTCCTCTCAAAAAAGACGAATAAGAGAGATAGCAGATCCCATCGATGACAGTGATGCAGCTAGTAAAAAGTTTGTTAAACACATTATTGGTAAAAAGCACAATGAAGCACAGCAAGCTCTAAACAGGAGACTAGCCTCTATTGGAAATGATATCACCGAAACAGTAGTGAAACATATGGAAACTATGGCGAGCCAACAGAGTTCCATGGATAAGCAGTTGACAATAGCTATGAATAATGTGAATATTCTTAAATCACAAGTGAATGTTATAAATGCGCTATTAGATAAAATGAAAGGTCACCACGTTTTTAGCCTGCAGACGAAGCCTTTCAGAGGGAATTCACTAAGATACACATTAACATCGGGTCTCGAATACTACAGAGCACCTGTAAACGGAGAGGTCATTGCATGCTATATGACATCGTCAACTCCTCCTTTTGTAAGAGCAGATACATTATTTGCTATAAACAATACCATAGTCAGAACCTTCCCTACTCCTATTGCAAATGGAGGTACACTCACCTTTACTGCTCCGGCCAATCGAGCAAAAGATGGCCATATTCTAAATATCGAAATGAGTATAGCATATAAACTGAGGCCAACAGAATAGAACAGCTATATATTGAGGTGAATAACAAAATTCAAGATCATTTCAAGATGGACAGTTAGAGCATAAGACTTAAAGAATCTGTAGCCAGGCATACAAAGGCTATAAGGGAAAAGTTACGTGCAATAAAAGGACAAAAGTTTGAGACCCAGAGAGTAATGAGTGAAGCTCTTCAGCCAGTAGCAGAACCGTTACATGATATACTGCAAATTCAGAAAAACAATAGTGTTACTTCAAGCAAAGAGGAGAGTCAGAAAAAGAGTGATCCACTTACAGAGGAGAAAGATGAGAATATCTTAAGATTCCTGCAGAAAGTTCGAAGGAATGATAAGAATGAAATAGACAATGCCTACGGTGTGAGATACGAAGATGGAAGCTATATGCTGGGGAACAAGATCATTGAGTTCCTCAACAATAAAGTACGAGTAGGTGATGAAACGTATGAGGTGACACCTGGATTGAGTGAACTCATCTTCAAGAGGATACCTGAAATGCATGTATATACAGAAGCGGATCTGGATACATATAGCAGAATATTGAAAGCAAGCCAGGTTCATCGTAGAAACTACAGAAGACTCGGGAAACTGAGATCAGGCATTTCCTACAAGTATAAAAGCATTATACGGCCTCTAGTAACGAAACACAAGGGTTTAGGTTTGCAGTGGAAGGAGCATCGCCCTGATACGAGGCAAGACTACATCTATTGGAACGACCCTAACGACCTGGTGAATCGCCTGAGACTTCTCATTGCATCCAGAGACGCCGGAAATAATAATCACACACAAGAAATTGAAGAAATTATTCAAGAACTGAAATCGGCTAGGATTATAGCATGACGGTGAAGCAAGATATAGCAAGAGAGCTCCATGCTCCCGCCCGAAGAAACTTCTTGCGTCGAAAGATCGTTAGCAAAGGTCTGCATGATCTGATGCAAATCGACTTGGTTGAGATGATCCGCCATGCAAATCTCAACAAGAATTTCAAATATATCCTGATTGCAGTCAACTTCTACTCTAAAATGGCCTATGCAAGGCCATTAAAGGACAAGTCAGGACTACAGGTTGCAAAGGCCATGGAAGATATACTAAAGGACATGGAAACGCCACCCAAGAATATACAGTGACAACGGAAAAGAATTTTGTAACAAGCACTTTAAAAATCTAATGGCAAAGTATAATGTCAATCACTACAGTACCTATACTAATATGAAGGCTGCAGTTGTTGAGCGTTTAATCAGAACTTTAAAGAATATGATGTATCGGGAGTTTCTAGCTCAAGGATCATACAAGTGGCTAGATCTTCTACCTAAAATCGTTGCAGAGTACAATGACACTTACCACTCAACCATCAAAATGAAACCCAGTGAAGTGAGGAACAATGACCTTCTTCTGACTGTTTACAAGTATAACCATCCCAAAAGAGAGAAGAGGAGTGCAAGGAGGTTTAGTGTCGGCGATTATGTGAGGATATCTAAGAATAAAGGACATTTCGAAAAGAGTTTTGAACCCAACTGGAGTGTTGAAATTTTCCAAGTGGCTCGTGTGAAACGAACCAATCCTACCACATACATCATAAAGGATAATGATGGAGAACATATAAAAGGAGCATTTTATGGACATGAACTACATTCTACACTATTCCCTAACAATTATTTAGTGGAAAAGATTTTGCGTAGGCAAGGAGAGAGGATTCTAGTGAAATGGTATGGATTCCCTAATAGCCAATGGATTGATGGAAAGGATTTATTGTAGCTAATACTGAAATAAAGAGTCTTAAATGCAGTACCTCGTGTTTTATTTATAGTAATTTGATTTCCCCCTTGATACATTTAACTGAACAATGTACCATTAACATTGTATTATATAAAATAATTAAAAAACAGTAAAAATAATTAAATACAATATATATAATTAATAAATTAGACAATAAATAATCTATATACAATATAATACATGAGATGGGGATGTGACATCCAGGGAAGTCGGAATGGATTACGAGGCCCTAAGTGAATAATGGCCCCACGCGAGAGTTGCATGAGAGCCATCAATCATCTTGCGCTTCGTGTCTCCTCCATGCAATGCAATTTTGTTAATTTCCACAGTCGAGACTTTGTTTTGTACTTCTGAAGCAAATTTGTTTAGCCAAAAATTTTTTATTTAAATCTTTTAGACACTCGAAATATTTCTCAAAGTTGATTGCTCGCATTCCACCTTTGGTAATCCCCTTTGCTTTCATGATGGTGCTGTTGTTATATTTATAGCTGTAGAGCTTTGCCCTAAGTCCAACGTACTCAGTCATCACCATGCCACCCAACTCATCTTTAAACAACCCAATGACTTTCTTGTTGGCCTGCTTTATGTCATATACATTATTTTGCTTATAATTTGATGTGTCAAAATGCTGGGGATTGGTTTTCATGAATTTGTAAATGTCTGTAGAAGTTTCGAAAATGAATGAATCTGTATCCATATAATTCAGGACCAGGTCATTCAGTTGGGGTTTCATTACTTTATAAAAAAAATCATACATAATAAATTTTGAAAGATCGAGAATTGCATGGCCAATATAGATTGGTTTGTTCATGAGGATCTCCTCTCGAGCCAACTCTATGCCGACTAAGTTTTCATCAAAAATGTGGCTGCATACATATGTTGGACGAGCCGTCAATTTCCGTGCTTGCTCCCAGGTAGGTACAATACGGAAATCTCTGTACTTGCGAACATTTTCAATGAACTTACCGTACACAGCGTTGTTCATTTTCTTCCAGAGGTTTTGACCAAACTTGGAAGTTTCCCTGGCTCGCTTCTCGGCGTTAAGGTCAATATAGACCTTAAGCCATTCAGCTTGGTCATACGATACCACCCGATGAATATGTCTCAATAGCAGCCCCAGATCTAGGCACTGTTGCAAGATTTTATAATGCAAGACATATTTGCTTTTGTTCTCAAGACTTGCAATCAGTTTCTTGTATTGGCTGCCGGGTGGTATCTCGCTCCGGGGACAGAGAGGTAGATCATTGTGTGCATCATGGAGATGGTCAGGATACTCCAAATCCACCTCTAGGACATATCCTGTCTTGGAGTCCTCAGGGATCGCAGCGAAGTCGATGGTGTCTATTTCATCCCTATCAAGCCATCTGAGGTTCCCATACGGTATTGGGGACGCCATGCTCTTGCCGTACAAGTTATTGATGTCTCAGTATGATAAAAAGTTTCGAGGTTCCTCAGATTTGTAGTCTGCAAGGTATTCTTGGTTAGCTTTGGAGTACCGCTTTGATACCGTGCAAAGCCCGCCGCGAATACCTTCCTCGAAAAATTCTAACATGCTGGGATCGCTTATTAGCTGGAGCCTTGCTTTCGTTGTCTTAAGCATGGCGTCGAAGGCTAGTGATGGCAGAGTATAGTACCATGCTGGGTCCAGGTTATACATCCCCAGCGACAAGTCTCTAAACTTCTCGAATACATCTGCTAAAAGCAGAGTATCGGTCTTTAGGTAAAGGTCACTATATTCTCCGAGATTCTTTACGTTGAATGTGCTCCATACCGTAAGTGCATGAGCATATTCCTCCCCTGTGACACCGTCGAAAAGCTCTATCGGCGGGAGCTCCTCTTCTTGGAGCTTCTCGATGGTATCCAGATATGTATAGGGGAATATACCCTTACACTTCATTAGTTCCAGATGTTCTGGATTAGAATACTCGGCATTAGTGACCTTGAAGTCATCAGCGCTCAGTATGTCAGCCAAGCTAGATAACTTGTCATCGAGAAACTTGTATCTGTCGAGAAACCTGAAATAAATGCCATTGTACCATTTAGTAAATGCCAGATAACGTTCAGATGATTGTGCTATACATGAAATAGGAGCCTTATCATATGCCATGTGCCTGATCAAGAAGTGACTGTCATAATTGCTTAAGCAATGAAAGAAAATTGGAATAAAATTCGGCAATTTTCTATTCAAATTGCAAGCATTATGAGACGCTCCAGGATATGCTCCAGTGACATGAGAATGGTCCCTCACCCTAACATCATCTATAGCAAAATCTCTCCTGCATATGTGACAGTGATTAGCATTATTGAAATCCAGGATATCCTGAGGCGACATATGCATGGGCTGTATTCGCCCATATATCTCAATGACTTCATCAGCAATCTTTCTAAGTTCGCTGAAGAAGTCATTGAGTGCATTGTCACCTCTGAAGAACTTGAATCTCGACAAGGACTGATCATGTCTACATATAACCTTCAACGCTATCGATATCGCTTCATGTTCCTGTATGGCTCGGGTCCAGCTCTCTGCGTCAGAGGGTTCACATGAGTGGACCTTCCTCAAAACAGATTCGATATCTGCATAAATCACAAAAGGTACAGGGCCACACTTTGAATATGCATTAAATTCCAGAACCTCATCCTGCTTTGGCATTTTGAGGATCTGACATTTATTGCATTTCAGTTTATGCACTCTCAAGGCATCCTCATTAGAACACCTTGTCATGCATGCCTCACATAGCCACATTTTTCTGCGAGAACTTGTTATCTGACTTCTAATAAGCCTCGATAAGTTGGTGATGAGGCAGTGGTGAGACTTGTCATCCTCTTCAACCATTAAGAGGTTTACTTGTCTAGCCTTCCTCTCAGATGGTTTGCGAATGGACTCCACTGAGTCGTTGACATTCAGGGCAAATACAGCTATAGATACATCTGGATTCTGCTTCTCAAAGTGTTCAATCTGATCGAGGGAAAACGGGAAAGTAATTCCAGCATAATTGAACGCCTTCAATAGCAAATCCTGCGGGTATGAATATGGTCTATTTTTGTTGACTTTTGCAGGGTATCTGGAAGCTAGCATGCACCAAGCGAAACAGAAATGATCGGTATTCTGAATATTAAGAACTGCCTTCTTTCGCTTGATGCATGTTGGCAACTCTATGTATCCTGAAGCACGAAGGGGATTATAGTTTGCTGCGCTATTTATCAGCGAGTGGATTGCGAACAGTGTCTTTGAACTAGATTGGCCTTCAAAACAGGCTATATTTTCTAAAATTTCGTGTTTCATTGCATGAAAGTTGACATCAAGGTTAGATGATTGCTGGATCTCCATTGTCTTGGAATTGAGAAATATCGATTCCACTTTTTCATGATCTGGTGTCTGGATTAAGTATGAGACGTTCAATGAACAACTCATCTTTATCCCAGACATACTCTTCTTTAGAGTGGATTCGATTTCCTTAATAACGAGAGCCCTGCATGCCTCGAGAAACTCGCTGGGGTCAATTATCCCAGCCGTATTTTCAAGTTTACTATTGAAAATACGACCTTTGAATGCAGACTCTATTACCCTACATTCTAGGTCATCGTAATCATTTCGACATACCCTTTTTGCCGGTGGTTGTGAGGATGAATCAGTTTTCTGGACTGGTCTGGACGATGTTGCTGCGGGTCCGTTAACAAGTGGTGCGTACTCCTGATGGTTTAGTTTGCGGGAGGGTTGGCTGCTGCACATTCCTTCTTCAGAACCACGCTCCTCTTCTGCTTCACGAAGTCTCTTGACACCTTTTCTCAAAGCCTCATTCGCCTGAGGCTCTGGCTCAGGGTGTAGAGGTTCAAGATCTGCAACAATAGGAGCATCACACTGTTAGCATCTGTGACAATCAAGCAGGCAGTCTTCTAGTAGAAGACTTGGGAATAAATTGCACCAATATTAATGTTAAAAGAAGTGAAAGACTTACCTTGGCATGACTGAAGCAACTCGATGAGCGCGGTCTTGTACCCGCAGTTAGTGCAGATACAAATTCCCTCCATGGGTGTATCCTCCCTGTCGTTATTTTGGACGACGCTGAAATTCTCAATAGCATCTCCGAAACCTGGCGGATGTGGGATGATAAAGTCCCCCGCATTATCAGCATCAAGCCACGCAACTGCCCCGTCGTCTATCAATGGTGATAGTGGTGGTGGTGACGGTAGAGTGCTGGGCCCTGGAGCGTCCTGTGCCGGGACAGGTGAGCGGCGGACACGTCCTGCCAGACTCAATTTGTTTGTCTTCGAGTTCATGGGCATCTTCACTGGAAAATAATAATTTAGATATGTAAACTTGATGAATGAAGAAAAGGATAATTTCCCTATTTTCTATACTTCATTCTCTGGCATATTACCGCTTTTCAACTTTTATTTCAGTTTTTGACATTCGAGGTTAAGCTTTAAGTATGTTAAGCTTTTTGTATGTCGTAAGAGTATTTTTTATATATTATGCAAGCTATTTTATAGCAGATTACAGAGTTTCAAGGAAAAATTCAGAGTTAAGTTAATTTTTGTTAATTAGTATGTTAATGAAGAATTTTCAAACATTAATTGTTTTATTAATTATAAAATTAGCTAATAGAAGACCTGCCTTAAGGTTGCTAGAGTTAAAATAAGTTGGAGTTGAAAGTAGCTAAAGTCCCCAAATAACTACTACTAATTGCGCTTGCATTCTCATTTTTAGTCTACTTTTGTATTTCTCTTCTGATTTTTTCGTAATCCGTTTACGTGGAAATGGAACTTGATTTTAACGTATATATTCCTTTTCAATCGTGCTTTAGCGTTCTGAAAACTGAATATTTGCGTAAGAGCTTGTTCAGATAGAATGTATTATGTTTTAGCTTGCTTAAGCCCGGTTATTTTTTGTTACAGTATTGTCTTTAAAGTTTTTTGTGTGATGTTATACGTTGGTTAGTGATATATAAGTTTAAATATACATCTAAACACTGATCCTGCTACATTATTGCAAGACAAACTTTACAAAGCTAGGTGATCACACGTTTTTTTTAAATGTGATTTTGACTTTCAGTATCTTCACTCGACTTTTTAAGAATACATCACACGAATTTCCTGTATGAAATCTAGTATATGCACTTACCTTGCGAATTGAAATCTAAGATGAATTAGGTACTTGAAGATCTTTGCACTAACACACGCTATCACAATCACTAAAGTTATTCCTTTAAGAATGAACTTTAACTCTCCTGCTTTCTTCTTATATAGACTTTGAAGTTCATTCTCCCTCTCCCAGAAAGAATGTGCAGGAGAATCCACTCCGTAATCGAGTGTTTTGATTGGTTAAACAATATTAGCTGGCTATATCTATCCTTGTCTAGTGATTCACGTTTCTTTTCCCCCCAGGATCTTTAATCACATCTGATGAACTTATAAATGTATTTGACGCCGTGTCTTAAGTAATATATTCTCGTGTACTGTTAATGAAATAATAAAGGAAGTGTTCAATTACTCTTTATTGTATGAATCATACATCTGTGTGAGAAACGTTAAACTAAATTGCCCTTAGACAGGAAATTGTAAATCTTAATGAACTTAAGCAGCTTAAGGGAGGGAACTTATTGATGGTTGCAGCTGCCTTTTGGTGTGCTGTTAATTAAATAATAAATGCATTGTTCAATTACTCTTTATTGTATGAATCATACACCTCGTGGGAAAAAAGATACAAGACATCTTTCCCGTGGTTATAACTAAGTATTTTAAATTTCTCTACTATGTAGAGTAAGTAAGGGAAGTATTGTATTCCACCCAAAAATTCGATAACGAAATTTCACCGGATATTTATGTTTTGAGGCCCCCTGTTTTATTGAGAACTATTTTCGAGATATTGCTTGTTATTCCCTTAAATTTCCCAATAATTATAATTTTTCTCGAATTCGTTATTCATTTTTTTATGTCCTAGACATGTAAAGAGAATGAAATGCGTCACATGGCAACCCGTTCTTAAACGATTTGACTAATGCTTAAAGCCTACCGTATTCCTCTTGCAGCTAGTAGAAGCAAAGCAGAATAAGCGTTTGTAAAAAAAAAGTTTGTACAAGAGTAGAGAAAATCATGTGAGTGTAACATATGAGAATTTTTTAAATGCGATTCGTTTTTATTTCACTGTACATACAGCTTGTAACACTGTAATTAGCTATCTCTATAAAGAAACTTTTTTCATTATAATTTAATGTGTGTTTGACTCTCATGCAGTTTTAATGAAAAATCAATAGCGGATTGGATACTGTCGGTATCTATAGTGCCAGATATGAATTACAAGTGTTAGTTCTGTAGCCTTCTGGCCTCTTTCGTGGATAAAGCGAACTTTTACAAGGGTGCGATAGAATAGATACCAGTCTTATATATGCGAGGGAAGCCAGCCGAAAAAATCAATAGCGTGAATAGATGCCACCCTTATACGCAAGGTTAACCCTCCAACCTCGCTGATTGAATCTCCAGACATAGGGGCCAGATCATTATTCCCTTATGGTGTGGCCTGTAACGGAGAGCAGACACTAGTGTGTTTTATTTTTTCATTGCTTGTGATTTCTCAACGTAATAAAGTATGTTATTCGACTCGTACAAAGCAACAAGGGACGGATGGTGAAAATTAAAGATTTCCATGCGTTAGACGTGTTAGCCACAAAAATTGAAACTTGTATTTTTATGTGATGTATACGAGCTGCGTAATTAGAATTAACGCTGTGTACTTTATAGTGGGTGAATCATGTCTCATAGCTGACTGGAAATGCAGACATTATTTTGATTACCTCCTCCCACCCAAAGCCGAGGAGGAGACTTTTAAATGTTTCTTCAAGTAAATGTCACCACGTGGACATGTAAGCGACTCTCGCAATTACCAACTCCAGCAATAACCATAAATTTTGATGCTCAAATCTCATGGTGTTTAGGTCGGGTCTTGCTCTAAAGCCCTCCACGTGGCCGGGAATGACAAACTGTCAACTCCACCAGTAACAATAAACTTGATTGTGAACTCTCATGCACTTTAGGTCGGGTCTTGCACGAAAGACCAATTAAAACCAATTGAACTAATTAAATAACCATTAATTGATCCAGAAGGAACATGCTACTTGGGTCGTCTTTACATGAAAGACCAATTAAACCCAATTTAAGACTACAAACTCCCCCAGCAAGCATAAATTTGATCCAGAAGGAGCATGCTACTTGGGTCGTCTTTACACGAAAGACCAATTAAACCCAATTAAAATCAATTAAGCCAATTAAATAACCATTAATTGATCCAGAAGGAACAATCACCAACTACTAACCTACTAGAACATCCCGAAACCAAAGTACCGGAACAGATAAGAAGCACGTAATGCACTATTATGCCACACTGGCTATTGTTCCGCAAGTCCATTGTTCCGGAGGGGAACCGGCCGTTAGACTAACCCGAGGCCGGGTAGATGAGCCGCGAGGCGCCGGCTCGTAGGTAACTCAGCTCTTTCGGTCACAATATAGAATGCTATATGGAAAATCAGAACGATCCAGAAATTTTTCATATTAGCTGATAAATTAAGAGTAAGATTTAAGTTAATAGTTTGAACGTGTAGGATTCATACAAAACTGCAGTAAGTTGAAAGAATGATTGCATTTCTGTTAAAATAAGTAAATATTTCTGTTGTAGACATGTTAAATTCTGTAATTATTAACAACTGAGAGCAGTGTAAATGAACGTGCATACAAAACTTTATAAACATTTATCTAGTTGAGCAAATCATTAACTTTCTTTTATCCCCGGTCACTATATAAAGAATCCACATCGATCTGATGGACTGTCTTTGACAGTGCTTTTCCACATACATCATATGCGGCATAATAACTAAAGCAGTTCATCAACTATAGCTATGCATTACGTTTGGCTGCTTCCAATAGTCCCTTAAACAAGAGATTCTCGACTTCATGGTGCTCGATACTCAATTTTCCACAAAATCTCGAAAAAAGTAACTCTTTAAAAATGCTCGTGCTAAAGCTCCTCAGTAATAGAGAATCGGAAAAAATACGCATTGTTTTTTTTTCTTTCTTTCTGGACATTTAAATGCCCAAAAGCAACGTTTAAATGGAGGTACGCTAAAAAATGTGCAAATTCTGTGAAGCGTTAAAATTTTATTTTCACCATTATGCAATTTTACTTAATTTCTTTTAGATTTTCAGTATGCGTTCTTTGAAGGCGAATGAAGAGATCTAAGCACCTTTTTCTTGATATAAAACATAGCTTTGGATTTAGATTTTTAATATTTTGTTACATGACTGATCTTTAGAAAATTGAAAATGTCACATATCTTTAAATAATTTTTTTCATTGAAGGTCTTTATGATATACAAACGTTAATCTTGGATTGTAAAGGACTGTATTCGAGGAATAGTAAGCAATTTTTCACGCTTTCCTCATGTGGGACATTTCACATGAGACTCGATGGTCATTTTTTTGAAAGTAAGTTTCTTTGAATGTTAGGTGCATAGAGCCATGAGAATTAATTTTTTGTTATAACTATATTGAACACATCTGTGATGAATGTTTTCAGCTAAATTGGTACAAATTTGTAGAAATTAGCAATTTTAGTAACAGTACCCTTAAGGGGACCGATAGTTCAAAATTGGGCAAAAAGTGTCTAAAACTACAATTACGTTTTTTAACTTATTATAAAAGTCCAATGCTCTAGAGACATTTTCGTGAAAATATTTTTGATATCGGAGTGAAAATAAGGGACTTACCTGATGATTTAAATAACCCTGAGCGGAGGGTGTGGTGTTACATTTGAGGTTTCTTTATGTTTCGAACATTTTTCAACATTTCTTGAAGTATTTTGCAAAATTTGGTGCACATATGTTAATCAGTTTCTAAATTATACATTTTCAGGAAACAATGTAGACTATGTTATGAACAATAGTATGACTTTGCCCACTTTTTCAACTGTCACTTCTTTCGGTTCTCACTGTCACTGTTGTTTTTATCTAGTTAAACTTTCACTGGGAGTTCAATCAATTCACACTGTCACGTCACTAATGTGAACTAGTTCACTTTCCCCGTCACCTCACTTTCTTCATGACGTAACCCCTTCTTCGGACGGTTCACTTCACACGGCGAGTCGAACACAAGGCCATCACAATCTCTCGCTCCGCAGCAGCACCGCTGCACACCACAGCAGTCGCCACAAACACTCTCGGAGAATGGCACCTCTCGTCGCACCGAAAACTCACCGTTCAACTCTCTCGCTCACTGACTGACTGAGCCGACTCATCTGACTGACTCTTCTAGCGAGAACGCTCGCTTATATAGCTAATGGAATTTTCACAGGGTTCTCAAACGTTCGAGAAGAGACATCCAGAAGATTCTGGTTATCTAGCGATAGCGCTTCCGGTGTTTACGCTGTCGAGCGCTACTTATCGTTGTTTATCTCAGACTGCCCGCCGCCGACCTCCCGATAACCTTGAGCCGCAGCCACTGTGTCACAATACATAAGCTATTTAATACGATAGAGTTTTTCAGTTGTAGTATTTTAGACATTTTTCAGCATTTAAAGGCTCTTTACGATGCAATTTTTAAGTTATTACCGTGAAAATTCGGAAATAGATTTCTCAACACATGCTAACTAAAACTTGTGTAGTTATTAATGTGAGGCAAATCCGTTACGCCATCAAGTCTACCCAAGTTTGATAAGCAGGCATAGGAATTTCTAAGCATTAAAGCCAGGACGGAAAGAAATAAAGTTGAACTTAACTACTGAGGTTTGGTTCTGTCCTTGTCTTAGAGCGCTCTACCTGCTCTATTTAAGTTCTTGGAAAGCGCACACCTCCCTCCCCTCCGTCCCAGTCTGTTGAATGGCTACTTGCACTTTGCAAAACCCCATCACACAACTTCCGCATCAGTAGCGTTTAGTGCCTTCTAAAGCAAAGAAGTGCAGAACCGAGTAATTGCAATTGGGTTGTTTTGTGCTGTTGTATTCTGCTATGTAGCTAAGTAATACGAGAACTTAGCTTTAATACTGGATTTCGTACTCGGACATGTACTTGTTTTAGTGATAATTCAAAGCAGTGTTGGCAGACAGAGAAAAGCTGTGAAATCGAACGGCAGGGAAGTGATATTTAATGTTTACACGTTTTTTTTGTTTTTTTTTTGTTTTTTTGTTTTTTGTTTGGTGTGTGTGACGAATGCGAAGCGCTAAAATGCGATAGGCCAATTATATTTGTATCCAGTGTGATCGAAAGAACTGCGACAGCTACAGGTGTTTATTCTTGCACTGTTAGCTGAATCTTAAAGGATCAGAAAAAAGCTCAAGAAAGTGGAGCTGTTTTGTGTACTCGTAAGAAACGCCCGAACAGGACTCCCACAAGAACTACTTCCACAGCAAAGAAAGTCCCCGGGGAATGAAGGGCAGAGGGGAAATTTCTGATTAGACACGGTCCGAGCCCTGCCTACTTGCTCACGTTACCCTCATTTATGACACACACAACAGCTCAGTTGAATAGTTTTATTCCTTGCGTAGCATGCGTTCTCTGTCACACATTCACTGTCCTTGTCGCACTTTTTCCAAACAGATAAGGTTAGCACATTCCTGTCACGGACTTTCTTTCCGTTGGCGAACACTACAAACGATTCATTCGCCGCCGCTGCAATACGGCGAACTATTTATTCATTGTATCGCAATAATTTTCTGCCTAGCTTACAAGATATGAATGATGCATTAAGAAATGATGTCTTATTGGATGTCAGCATATGGAGCTTAAGGTATATTCTGAAAAAATAAATTTTAGATTTGCCAAAAATAAAAAAGCAGGAAGCACTTAATGGAAAGGCCTGACGTTATCACTAACAGATTCAAGTTTTTAAGAAGAATGAAAGAACTTAAGCTATAGATCGACCTATTGTTTACCTTGATGAAACATGGATAAACATAGGCCACACGAAAAGCAAAGTGAAAAGGACGACATCAATTTTCCATCAAGGACTCCGACTTGAAGAAGACAAGTTTTTTTCATTTTATATGCAGGATGTTCCACTTGGTTTATACCCAATGCACTTTTGAATTTTAAATTAAAAACCAAAAGACTGTCACGAAGAAATGGAGTTCAAGGATTGGTTCATAAATGAACTGTTACCTAATATTCCTCATAACAGTATTATTGTATTGGACAATGCTTCTGTCCATCCCGTTCAGTTCAATAAAGCTCCTATTGCTTCATCATTGAAGGCGGAAACGAAAAATATACAGAATTTGACCCGCAAGCAACTAAAGCTGTATTATACGAACTCATAAAACTGAAAAAATGCAATCTTAAGCAGTATGAGGTAGGCTGTATTGCTGAAATGTATGGACATTGCATGGTAAGGCTTCCTTCATGCCATTGCAATTTGAATGTCATGAATTGCTCTAGGCACAGATAAATAACGATGTTGCAAAGCATAACATATCTTTAAAACTAGCGATGTAAACGAATTATTTGATAGGGCTATTGGAAACGTTACAGCAGAAAACTGGAAAAATGCTTGTGAGCATGTTAAAAAACTCGATAATTGTATTGTGGAAAAGATGCTTTGGTGGACGATGTTTGTGATTACTTTATAATTAATTTGAAAGACTCGGTCTCAGAGGAATAAAATGAAGGTTCTCAAATAATCGAAGTTTGTGACATCCGTGGAGAAAATGAACCACAGTCCGCGGACGAAGATAAAGATTGTACCGCCACTGAACAACCCGGCTCAATTGAAGGAGTTTCTGTGTTGCCCCCCCCCCCTGCCGTAAAGAGAGCGACAACAAGAGAGTAAGTGCTTTGTCTCTTTCTTTTTTCGGCCTGAATAGTTAAATCTCAGAGACTCTAGCTCAGGCAGGCCCAACCCCTGTTCGAGTTAGTGAACTGTGAACTCTGAACACCTCCACCTCTTTGACGTGAGGGGAAAGGTCCAACGGACATGCTAGCCAGCTAACTGTTCGATGTCGTCGTGTTTATGATACCATTCACAAAGTTCAGTTGCAGTGGCGGTGACCTTGTGAGTCCACGTTTTGCGTTGACATATTCAAAGATGTCCAGGTATTTATTTCACCGATCACGGGAGTTAGAATATCTTTGTGTCCAAGAAAATGACCAAGTAAAATGCTTAATTTGTGCAAAATATTGGAAGTTGAAGTCTTAATACAATATCAAACGACATTTCGAAAGGTGTCATAATTCTAACTACGAACAACGCGTTCTTTCAGTTATGACATTCTACAGTATTTAAATAGCACTGGAAACATTGATTTTGTTTATTTATTTTTGCATTTGTATAATTCTATATTTATTTCATTTGTAGGTGAAGCTAGATTACAAATATTAAAGATTGTGAAAGAACCTGCTGGTCAAGTTCCAAACACCAGGAATATCCTAAGGGTTTCTATCGAATTGCAGAAAAAATAGGGAAAAATATGAAACCAATAAATAAAGGGGAGTTCATAAAAGAATGTATGATTTCGGCGGCTAAAGAAATTTGCCCTAATTTCATACACGCTTCTCAGTCATTAAGCCTTTCTTGAAATACAGTTACAAGGCGGATTGAGGAACTGGGATGTGATATAGAAAATGAACTGCAGGAGAAAATAAATCACTAATTTGCTTTTCAAACGCATTAGATGACACTACAGACAGATACAATGAAGCTCAACTAGCAATACTTTTGAGAGGGATTGATATTGACTTAAATGTTTTTGAAGAGCTTTTAGATATAGCTTCTCTTCAGAATAAAACATGCGGCGAAGATATATTCCCTATTGTTCATAATGTTGGGTGCAAATATGCGCTTCCCTGGACTAAACTTGTCAGTCACAACCGATGGAGCACCATCTATGAAACGACAAGGAAATGGCTTTATTGGTAGGCTGAGTCAATTTTTACAGGTATAGGTGTAACTTCGGAACTGTTATGTATTCATTGTATAATTCATAGGGAAGCTTTATGTGCTAAGTCAATTATCCTGAATAATGTTATGTCCATTGTAGTGAATGTGTGAATGTCATTAACTCTAACCCCCTCCGCCATAGACAATTCAAAGAATTATTAGAAGAACTGGTATCTGAATATTCACAAGTACCACATTATTGCCATATAAGTTGGTTGAGTAGAGGTGTTATGTTAACAAGTTTTTTCCAATTACGTAGCGAGATCGCTAGCTACATGTAAGAACTGGTAAGCATTAATGATTCTTAATATTCATGCAAATCGTCCATATATATAATATACGTATGTATTTCTGGTTATTGTTTTAATGGAGTAATTATTGCGTTTATTTCTTGCAGGGAATGAATTATTGAAACCAACTCATTCACAATGGCTATGTGACCTTGCATTTCTAACAGATTTATTTCAACACTTGAATATTTTGAATACAACTTTGAAGGGTAAAGATAAAACAATAGTGTGTTTAGTTGACGCCATTAACACGTCCATGGCGAAACTCTCTATTTGGCGGTATCAGCTGGAAGTTGGAGATCTGTATCATTTTTCTTGCTTGGATTCGGTCTTCACTATACAAGTTACCCTTCTAAGCAAATATATTGATATTATACAGCAATTAAATGCCAATTTTGAATCACAATTTGTCGACCTGAAAATGCTGATCCGGAAAATTCACCTATTTAACATCCTTCTGAATTTCCCATATAGTGAAGCTCCACATAATCTCCAAATGGAACTACTTGAATTACACAATTCTACCACAATTACATACTCTAATAAAGAAGGGTGGGATCTCTTTAAATTACTGCCCTGTGATAAGTTTCCAGGGTTACGTGTGTTTACAATAAATGTAATGGCAATCTTCGGATCCACATACATTGCTAGCAAACTTTTTCCAGAATATATTACATTAGAAGCCAATGTCGCAATAGGATAAGCGACGGTCACTTGGTAAGTCTTCTGGGACTTGGTACGTCATCATTGGTGGCAAATATCGATAACCTTGTAAAAATTAAGATGTGCCAGAAAAGTCACTAAGAGAAATGTGACTTACAAACGGCAGGATATCCACAGTGTATTGTATTAAATATATTTAAAGAATATCACAGTGGATTGAAGCTACTAGAACTTCGGCAAACATAGCCCATCTTTTGCAACGTAAAGTAGGCTTACATGCTCACAATAGCATGTCAGAGCGTGTGGACGGAGGTACACCCACCCTCCCCTCTTCCGATTGTGGTTTGGCATCCCTGCTCTAGAACATAGGTAGGAATATCGAGGTAACGAACCACCCTCGAAAGTAAATGTCATTACTCATGTTTTATTTGGAGGATGTTGTGAGTCATTTTAGGATCAATTTAATGTTTTAAAATTATAACATGCCTTTTTATGTTGTTTTCTCACTCTTCATAAAAAACTAAACAACATTTGTATAAAGCACTTTGCAATTGTTCTTACACCAACGTAAATAACAACGAAAATTCTTGATGTCTGTGTACGAAGAGCGCAATAAATGGTTGGCCCATCCATGGATGAGCATTTGAAGGTCAAGTTACGTTTCGTAATTGGGAACCAACTTTTTTTATTTTGTTTCCTTATTCCTCATCATAAAATAAACAGATTTTTTATAAACCATTTTCGTATGAGAAAACAGCATACAAAATGTAGGTTCCTATTTAAAATACAATTAAATTGACCCTAAAATGGCCATTATAACGTCCTCCAAACAAAACATGACTAATGACATTTGCTTTCCCCCATAATATCAAGCAACTTTTATTCAAGGCATTTCTTTCTACAACGCTTAGTTTTGGAGATATTGTACAGTCTCAACTTAAATGGTCCACTCTGTATATATCCGACTTTTGTACAAACATGAATTTTAAGTATTTTAACACACTTCTTGAAGCAATGACTAATTGTTAAGTTATTACAGTATAGGTGGAACCAAACGAGGAGGTAACAACACTAGTAGACGCCAACTAATCTCGTAAAGTGTGGTGACTGTACATATATTGACTTTATTTTTGTGCTACACTTAATGAAATCAATTTTTAAAGGAACATTTTGAAATAACAACTCCACTGCAGCACCCCCAATTCATAAATTCACGAGCGCCACTGAGTATACCTATACTTTTTGCAAAAACCGAAACTCACAATTGAACAAAAAGTTTCTTAAAAATCGATTAATTTAAAAGTATATTTCTTAGCAAAGTATTTTCTAGCTCAACAAGGAAACTATATCTGAAATGTTTAAGCATTGTGCAAATTGCATCGTAAGGATTTGTTTTATAAATTAAGTTAAATTTGTGTTTTGGCAGGCATAATCAAGGAATGACTTAATATGTATATACCAAACTTTGCAACCGCACTTCTTTATACCGGCATAAGATATGATGAAAGGTTCAAAAAGCTCAATAGAGTACTTCGGGTGGGTCTCCTGTAGAGCAGATACATAACACTGGCCAATTTTAATCCTTTTATCCTGTGCATCTCAGAACACAGAGATGTCGTCAGAAGGGAAGAAGAAACAAAATCGAATTGCAGATGAGGACTATAAAAAAAACAGCGCTCTAAGTGATATTCCCGCATTAGGAGTGAAAGAGTTAAAGGCAAAGGAATGAATGACAAGTCTTGTTTCCATGTCTTGAAGCAAGTACTGGTTCCTGAATGGAGCTTTTCTCACATCTCCGTGTTCCAAAATTAGCAACTAATATTTCTTTTAGAGCTAAGTAAAATCGTGTTGTAGCTGCTTTCAGATTGACGAATTTACCGTGCTAAACAAGCTGCAACCCGTCCCACATATCCGCCGAATTGTCCGTGTTTACTACTGCACGCTGTTTCCTTCTGTTCTCTAGTATAGTCCCATCTCAGCCGTATCGAAATAGGGTGTTAACAGGTTTGTTTTGACGGGAAAGCGACGCACAGCATGTAGGATATACATATGCATATTGGGTATGAGTAGCAAACTGTAAATCCTATCCTTAGCGCGAAAGTGTGATTGTCCAATACGAGTATTGTTGTTTCTATTTAATGCTCTGTTAGTGTTTCGTTTGGAACACATTATTATAGAGAGAGCATTAAATAATATTTAAATTTTCAATTATTATTATTATCATCATTATTATTATTATTATCATCATCATTACATTCATCACCAACACAGGAGGCCGAGGTCGTTAAGACATGGACTCGTGAACGAGAGGTACGCGGTTTAAATCCTGCCAGCCCGTCCTCCCTGAATCAGAGTTTTTCCAGGTTTTCCTCAGTCTTCATAACTTGCAAATGGGTAATTCCATCCGAAACAGACAGCCGAAAACATCGACATTTCGCAAATTGTTTATTCTTGTGTATGTTAATTATTTGCAGATGACGCACGAATACCATATGCAACGTGAAGCCCCTAACCCCCACCGTTTTCGTATTATAGGAGGTTGAAATTTCAAGGTTACCGCTAACATGCTTGTAATGAATGTTTTTTAATTATCATAATAAATGTTGAATACAAATTCCGAAGGTAATTTTAGATAGAAGAATGTCACTGTTTTCAAATATACCCTATTGTTTTTATCTTCAAATATAATATAACAGAAAAAAATTAATCAATATATAAATATTTGTAATTAAAATTACAACCTGTTGATAATAATTATTTTGCTACCCATGATTATAACTGACATTTGGCTGTAAGCTGCCAAACTTCCACGTTGATGTTTTAATAATTACTTGGTTAAATAAATTTAAATAACTCAACCGCGCGCGACTCACAGTTAAGGCTGGTTCACAACCGCCCGAGAACGGTAACCAGAACGGAAACGAGAACGGGAAGCAATGCATATTGGTTTACAACAGCCCGGTAACGAGAACGGGAATGCATATCGATCACAAAGTGAAAGTCGATTTTGCGCATTGGGATTTCATTTGTTTTTAACTGACCAATGGCATTTTTTCACCTACTTCGAATTTAGCAAAGCCATCGTCAAAATTCGATAGAGTAAACATTATCATTACATTTCCGATCCCTCTACTTATGCCAAGCTTTCACTCCTTTATTTAATGGCATACATTAAAATTGTTTATTGTTCTTTTTTTCATTTCCACCGGTTTTAGACGTTCTTTGTAGTTTTTGGCATTGTTTTTTAGGTAATAGCCAGTTTTGAGTTGCATATAAACAAACTACAAATGATGCCTTCACCAGAGGAACCAACCCTGATTAGATTTGCGGGTGTCGGAATGAGGTTAGGAAGCACATTTACTACTAATTCCTTCCAGTTTCATGTTTCCAGCTTGCGACTATAGAGAGCACTAGTGGCTGTTTCATGTCACGGCCCCCTAGAATAATCTCTAGAGTGAAGAGTCTAATATGCCGTGCCCGGGAACGAGAACGAGAAAGTTAAAAGTTGGGCAACACTTCTTTCCCGTTCCCGGGGCCCGGGAAGGCTTCCCGTCGGTTGTGAACATTCCCATTTGAATATATGTATTTCAACTTTCTCGTTCTCGTTCTGGTTACCGTTCTCGTTGGTTGTGAACCAGCCTTTACTCTCCTACCTGCTGCACGGTGCTTTGCTGCATGCCTACACCTGCCGTATGCGGGGAGCGTTGTACGTCGCGCTTTCACTTCTCTCGGCATTTCCGAAGAGCTTGAGTACATGTTCACGTGTATTTTTCCATTCGCAGGCACAACACAATGAATGTTTCTAGTTGCTGGAACAGTTCGTAGAATTTAAATAATTACTTTCATTTTTGTGTTTTTCGTTTGTCGTAAATGAACACATAATTCCACTTACTGCGATTGAGTCAGGAGTTTAGCTATGACCTTGTGGTTGACGTAAGCGAACTTGAGCCAGCGCTGTATTGTGTTTCCCTTTCGCTCAATTGTTCTACACCCTGTTCCAAAGGTACTTATTCTTTCTTTCCCGGATCAATAAATATTACGCGAAGTAGCATCAGTAATACATTATATTACCGCATCAAACAAAACAATTATGATCATACTTTCAATAAGTAAACCTGTAAAACCTGCATGTCAAACAATATAATTATGACCGTACACTTGTTGACAATACTTCTGAACTGCTGGTGTGCTATTTGCATGGTAGGCAAGAAGCTCTCTAGTTCACAGCATGCTTGTATTTGTCGGTCACAGTACGTTGTACTTAGCCCATTCATAGAGTTCTTGGGAGGGGGTTAATCATTGTTCCTTAAATACTTGCATGCGCAGCTAGTCCTTTTATAGTCTCCCCCACACCACCATACGGACTTTTGCCAGGTTTCTGGCAAAGATGTGCCACTTGGCTTGCACGTCGAAATCTTCGAGATGAAGCAAGTTTTCAAAGTTTTGTTTTTGTTCTGTGCGGCAGCTCCATCACTAAAATAAAATATTCTTTGAGCTATGGGAATTTTTGTTTCAGATGGGCAATTAATTGTTTCTGGTAAAGATGAAATCCTGCAGTGTTGTGAATTAAATATTCTGAAACTATTGAGAAACCGATTACTGTTTAAACTGTTATCGGCTGATCTGTGATAAATGACAAAGCGGTGTATTGTTGCTTGAGAATGACTCCAATGGTATCGTTGTATAGCATCCTGTATGACGAAACTGTAATTTTCTGAGTAATCGCCAATAACTATAAGCTCTTCTTGCTTTATTTGGTTTTTCAGCTGCCTTAAGTAATTAGATTGTGCTTTTGCAACAGAATTGTGATATTCGATTTTTTTAAATGTATTATGAAATTATGGATGAAATTTGGGGGGAAAATTAAGGTCATCTGTGCTCTGTCCGTCGTTTTCCACTTTCTGTAGATAATGTCTTCTATTAGATTGGCGTGAAATAAGTTTGTCAATGTTTCTATCAGAACAATATCTGTAGAGTATTTTTCACATTTGTTTAAATAACAATCTGGCGACGGATCAAAGCACATTAATTTATGCACCAAATTGCTAAGTTCTGTGAAGAAATTGTCACTCTTATGTTTGAGATTCTTGAGGCTTATGAACATTAATTTTGTGCTTTCATAAATCGTGCACACGCACAGATTGTGTGTTCCTGTAGCTCCTACCAAGACGCAGTATTTAAGCCTTAGGGATGCAAATCACGAAAATCCTATTTTTTTGTTCTCGGATTCCTGATTTTAAACTCCCTGTAGAGTTCTTTCAAATTGGCCAAAAGTAACCTCTTCTGTTCCCCCCCCCCTTTCTTTTTTCCTCCTTCGTTTATAGATTTTACATTCTTCATGCCTGGCATCATTCTGCTGATGTCATCTTCTTCATAAAATCTTTTTACTGTTTTAACTTCGTCCGGTAGATTACGTTGATGGTTCCTGTCCTGGTGTACACATAGTGCCTTTTTGAGCCTGCGTTAGTTTTGCAGTATGTGTTGCATATTAGATAATAAACACCGAACACATTTAGTATTCACTCTAACTTTTGGGAAGACAGGTTAGTATCAAGTATTTTTCAGCTGCGGTGTTTACGCTTACAAATGTATCTTTAGAGTGAGAAATAATTTCATCCCCATCATTTTTTTTCAACATGAGTTTGAAAATACTTCATTTCAATGTCCTGGCCACAGAAGCAGATTTCCTTCCCAATTACGATTTAACGCGAGACAATTTTGATTTGGAAATAGGAAATTATCCTAATGGAGTTAAAATTGTATTCAATGTACTCAACGGTATCTTCAGCAGGTACGTATTCCTCTTCACTGGACCTCCTCATGCTAGCACTAGCGCACTCTTCTTCAGTGGAAGATTTAGCAACTTCCGAGTCTGTCTCATATCATTTGATTTTCATCTTGGAAATCCTAACACCGCACCGCAAGTTATACAAATAGCATCGCCTATTAATAAATACGAAACTTTTTTGCACATACCAGCTTACTTTTCTCTTACCCACTTTCTTAGAATGTCTTTCCAATCCGAAGGGATACAACACCATTAGGCATTCAACAGTTTATTTTCTTTAACTTAGGTATTATGAACTGATTTTAACCAGGTGGTAACCACACTGGTGTGGCTGACTCATATCCGCAGTTCGTCACTCACGCTGGATATGTGTTTTGTTCCTTGCACGTACGGTCTTGACGTGCGCGTTTCAGGCGATACTGAGCCTTATTAGAAATTTTCTTTTTACTGTAGCATCTATATTATTACAGACAACGGACGCAACTTAATGCATACGCACTTACATACCATATTCATAATAAGAAATAAAAATGGAAGAAAAATAAAGGTTCGTTTATATTCAAAGATGATTTACATTTTTAAGTTACTTTCAAATCCAAACAAGTAACTATTTACACAAAAATAAAACCTCACACGAGCCGAGAGTCTTTTGTCTTCCCTGTGATATTTTGGTTGCTTCCTGCAAACGAAGGATGTTCTAATGTGATTTTAAATGTCCGTCAATCCGAAGGCTAAGAATTCAGGCGTTTCTGAAAGTCGTAATATCAATACAAAGGGTCTTATATTGTGGCGTGTACATATTAACATAAAGGGCATTCATATACTACAATATAAAAACATCGGAGATCTTTATGTTCAAACTCTAAAATTTTGCATGGAATGAACCAAATACAGGCAGGTACCTAAAATTAGACCTGGAATATTTCCTTCCAAAATTTCCTTCCCCAACTATTATTTCTTTGCACGTATCATCAGTGTCCACCGCCTGTGATGCTTTATGTAGTAAGAATGAGCATTAAACACTACTAAGACCATAATTGTGTTCATAATCATCATCGTTATTGTTATTATTATTGCTATTATTATTATTATCGTATCTGCGTGTTATTCTTTTAACCCAATAAGGAATATGAAATCCGGAAATAGAGCAGACAATCACTTTTGTTCACGCTGGGAAAGATCCTGCATTATAACCTAATATTTCATCTGATCCACATGCACCGACACCGGTAGTCGAGGTCGTTAAGACACGGACTCGTGAACGCGCTCAAATCCCACCAGGACTGTCTTCACTGACTTGAGTTTTCTTCAGGTTTTCCTCAGTCTTCAAAACTGGCAAATGCCGGGAAGGCACTCTAAACTTAGGTCTGGAACGTTTCCTTCTCAAAAAATCTCCCTTTCCAGTTACTTTTTCATTTTGTGAGTCTCGTAATGTTTAGTGCTGTATCAAATTGAATTTAACATGAAAGCCTACGATTTCTTACACGTCCAGTTACAAATAGATTGAATCAAAACGTATCTTAGCACCATTCAACAGGGCTTTGGAAATTAAGAAACACATGCATTGTGCACTTTAAGGTTATAGGTCATACAGCGAATGGGGACACCTCGCGTACTGCGTCCTACGTAGATCTATTGTGGCTACCAACCCCCAGGAGGAAGGGATGAAGTGAAGGAACCACAGGAGGCCACAGACCGCAGACAGATAGCTACAGATATGCCGGAAGACCATAACATTTCCAAACTCGAAGACCCGTCTCACTGCTGGAGCTGCCTGGAAAGGGTGATGAAGGATCGTCGACCAAACAGCCCTCTAGTGTCCACGGGGAGTACTCTTTCCTTTGAGCAAGCATCCGCGCCATCTATCCGGCACACGAAACCTAGAAGCGCACCTGAATAATAATAATAATAATAATAATAATAATAATAATAATAATAACAATAAGGAATTAAAGGGAAATGGCGGAAAGGAGCTCGTGGTAGATGAGAAACCACACCAGCATTTGCCTACTGACCAGGGAAAATCGCGAAAAACCTAAGGTCAGAGCGAGCGATCGACGGGAATCGGACCCGGGACCTCCTGAATGCGAGACTCACACGTTATCGCAGAGCCATCCCGCTCGGTGAGCAGACGGCCTAATGGTCTGTATTAACTTCAAGGCCTTTTATCAGACTGATTTTTCTTATACTTTTGCGCATTAAAAATGTTCCAATACGATATAGGTAGTTTGTAACCAGTTGTTTTCAAATTTTCAGCAAAAAATCAGATAGAATGAACTTAAAAACTGGTATATGATTTTTGCTGCACGTTTAGGTTGCTCAAGATATGACAATGAATTCCACCACTGAGGATGCAAAAAACCGCAAATTTTAGAAATTTCACCTATGGGGTACCCTTATAGAAGGTTTTCTTTAATTGCTTCGTGGTCACATATCGATGGCTGGGTGCATAAACAATGTGAGTCCAGAGTTCACGTTTCCGAGGAACTTAAATTTAAGGGATTTTATAAAACCTGGTTATTTGATTTATATATCCGAGCTACGCCTGAAAATAGCATAATCACTGTTATGCACAAAATATTTTCGCTAGCTGGTGACGATTTCACAACTCGTATTAACTGAAAAGTGACCAGTGTGGCCATTATGGCCACGATACAGCACTTCTGCACTAAGCCATGAATATTGTGACTGTCCAGTTTTCACTGTCACTTCACTGATGTGATTTAGTTCAGCTTTTCCCTGGCACATTAGTAATGTGTTTCAATTCAGTTTTTAGCTCGCTTCAATTTTCCTTGCGACATAGCGGGGCAGTGAAACGCGCGAAGCAGCCTCTTCTTCCGTCCGTTTTACCCACTGAGGCGTCGAACACAAGACCTTTCTAATCTCTCGCAGTAGCAGCACTCACTGTACGTCACAACCGCATTCGTAGGACTCACTGTATTACCAGCACCTTTAATCGCATCACAAACTCAATTACTGACTCACTCGCTATCACGCTCGCTTATACACAAGAGCGGGAGTTTCTAGGATTGTTCACGGCGCGAAAGGGAGAAACTTCCAGAAGAATCTAGTTATCTCTCGATAGCGCTTCTGATGATTACGCTGGACGAGAGCGCAACTCCGTATAATTATCTCTCCTTATCTCTTCAACCAGCCAGTCGGTCTGTCGGCACCTTCTGCGCTATAATTTGGGCCCATAATTGAGCTAATCTAGATGGAAAAAATTAGTAACTTCTTTACTATTTACTAGATTTGAGTGAAACTCTGTATAGTAGTTATAAGTCCCATTCTGGTATTATGTACAGATCCTGACTACATTTGGTTAACAAAACTACCCTTTTATAGTGGTGAATTTAGACAAAATCAGGAACTTTTCCAGTTCTTAACAGATTTTCACAAAACTTTGTGTATGGGTTACAAATAACATTCTGGTATAATATATAAACCCTAGCTACATCTGTAACAGGAAAACTACCCCTTTATAGGGTGAATTTAGTAACTTTTTTCTTAACTGCCAGATTTGAATGAAACTTTGTACAGGAGTTACAAAGTCTGCTATGCACAGATACTGACTACATTTGGTTAAAAGTAACTGTTCCCTTATAGGGGTGAATTCAGATAAAATTAGTAACTTCTCCCACTGTTAATAAATTTTCGCAAAATGTTGTATGGGTTATTTCATTTCAGTTCGGATAGCAGGAAATCTTGTATTTTTGGGAGGGGGTTCAATTTTCTGTCATCTAAAGTAGGTGTTAAGTTAATATCTTTTACAAAATTGCAGCCATGACAAACGAGTGATTCCTGGTTTTTTTCCAGGGTCAAAGTTACGGTACTTTAATAATATTACGCGATTCTGAGACTCGCTCAAAGTAAAATTCTCAAATAAAATTCAAAATGAAGGTAACATTGTGTATTTTGTGGTGGCATTTATTCGATATTTTTATAACTTAAATTTAATGTAATTTTCATATATTTTTCTGAAAATCACAATTTTAAATAGAATACAAGTTATGCCTTATTGTTCAGCAATATTAGTTAAGATTTTTATGGTACCTTCAATGGAAAACTGCAGAAAAAATAAAGAGTAAACAGAAATAGCATGAAACCCGCTAGCCGCGCTGCACCATATCACGCAATACCCATGAGTCATGACGAGGAACTTTGTCGAACGTCTGCTATTATAACATGGTGCATATAACTTCGCGCTCGGTTTGGTGTCGCTGCTATCGTGCTTACGTGCAGTGATTGTTAAGCCATCACTCGCAACACGCATAGCTCCTCCTTTGGCCACGGACAAAGAAACGCAAAGCTCTCTGTTTTGCTGTGGGAGGATGCTAAGTGAGAAGACAAGAAAGTGAATAAACAAACAACCCTCTTTTGTTCCCCTAACCTAAGCAAGTCATTTTATTGCCAGGTGTGGTTGTGGTACATCCATGTGAGCTGTATTTTAGTTATAAAGTTATTTTTGAATGTATAACAGTTTTCAGCTTATTTCATATGAAAATTACTGCATTAAGGTGAGAAAAAGCTACATTTAATTATAAAATAAGCTATTAGTAGAAGAGTTGAAGTGCTATACATAATAAACGACCTCTCTCCCAACACTGCTTTATACAATTCAATACGTACTTCACAGGTTGCGTAAAATGGAAGGAGACAAACGTTATATAAATCACCGCTGCTTCATTCCTTTGGAATTATCCTACAACAAAACAGTAGGTGTTAAATCTCTCCGTAAGTTAACGCCTCAAATGATGGAAAAGTATGATATCCCAGACCGACACAAAAGAACTGAAAGTTTGTTCTACCCGTAGAATTAAATTAAGAAGAACTGAAAGAAGTTTTCTCCACACAAGGCATCCAAGTAAATGTTCAACCTAATTCTAATTTTGTATTGTACCTGCAGAGTGTAGTAAAAGTAGTAGTGAGAACAATCCTTCGGAGAGTGCGAAAATAACGATATATAAGACGGCGTAACCAATCAACCTTGAAGCCTGCTGGTGACCTTGATTCGCTGCAAGACTCTTCCCATGTTGTGGCAGACGGCCGCTGACAGCATGACGTAAGTGTATAGTGTGAGCTTAAATATTTATTCTTTCATCATTTTTTTCCACGTTTCATACAAGGGGCTCCATAAAACTGAAAACTGAAATCAATGTGTAATAAAAAGAGTTTCAAGCCGATATACGTTTAATCCTAGCGAAAAACGCGTTCATACTTAATACATGAAAAAAAGGTTTAAAAATTTTATAATTATTGTTATATTATTGGTATATACCACCATCAACAACGAATATTGTGCTTCAAAATGAATCCTAGTTCATTGAAATCCAATATAGGGTTCTTCAGTTACACGCTACAGAAGTTGTCTCTTTCGGAAAATAACGCAAATTGTACCGAATTTTAACTCGAAAATTACAAACATTTAAGAGATAATCTTATGAAAATCGTTTCTTTTACAGTAATTGACACATGTAGAAATTATTAATGATTTTTAAAAAATACAATACCAATTTTCTCATTTTGTCCGATTTGAAATGGAATAGCCCATATGTGGGATACAAATAACATCTGGTATAATATAGGAACCCTGGCTACATTTGGATAAGAGAAACTACCCATATTTAGTGGTAAATTCAGACAAAATTGGTAACCTCTTTCCTATTTAATAGCTTGTCATAGAACGACGTGCAAAGGTTACAGTGCGCAATTTATATATGTATAAAATGCAGTTTTTATATAGATACAGAATTGTTTTAATTTTTACTAAAATCGGTCAGCAAGAATCTATGTTCTTTTGCTTATACTACAGATGTCACTGTTTCTATCTTTGGAGCTTTACCGACTGTTTATGTATTGCCGTTTAGATAGTTTATTTTCTACCAGAAGAGCCAGTCCCTCTTCTCCGGTATAGGTATTTGGTATCAGTCCTAGACATTTATAAGCATTTTTCAATATTAGTTGTTCTTGCAGGACTGGGCTCATAATAGCAGCAGCATCTCAATTCCCTGAAGACTGCAGTGTGCATTAAGTAACGAACTACAGTGCCTTCGTTTTATGTCAAGGCCACGGATCGCGCGAATGCGTGCTCCACACGCAGTCTACTACACTGCGGGGTTTTCAGTTCCGTAACTCCCGCGTTACTTGCTCACGAGTGTTATTAACATATATAATGAGTACTAACCTTGTTGTAAGTTTTGTTGAAAGTGGTATCCATCTGCGCGAAGACATTCTTGACATCGTCGGATGAAATTACCATTCACGCGCAAAAGTTCTTCTTGCGTATTGTTCATAATTTCTGCTTTTATATTGTCCTTAAGTTCGTCTATGATATGGGGATAAACTATAAGCTTTATTTTTTAGCGTTTAGCTTTCACGTTGTTCTAAATTTGTTGACCAAACATCTCGCAGTGTCTCTACCCGGAGCTGGATAACCAGGAAATTGCTGCTGAAATTGTCTACACACCTGTCTACATGATTCAGTTTTAATTTTCTACATTTCAGTTATGTACCGTACATAAAAATGCGCTGTTCAAGCGTGAAATTTTTTGGCAGGCATTTCTGTGGACTAATAAGAGAATAACATTCCTAAGGAAATCACATGCAACACACGTATTGTCGAAGCGCTTCACAACACCAAGACAAAGCGACGACTGAGACAGCTCACAGCTGATAAACGTACCCTTGACACGTACTGCGCCGCTGCTGCGCAGTGGCATAATACCGAGATCATTGCCATCTCGGCCGATACGCATATAAGGCGGTTGTGGTCTTGGCATGAAACGAAGGCGCTGTATTTCACCTCCAGAACAGGCCTCCATTAACAGCTGCAACTTAGTGCATTTGCACCGCTCCCCACTTTCTGCAAAGAGCTTCCGTGGTCTCCCAGTTTTTTCTTTAAGCTGATGGTCTTGGTTCATCTTTCACCTGCTTTACGAATCTGTATATTTATAAATGAAATCAGGAAAGTTCACAGGTTTGCTTAGCCAGTCTGCATGTTTTAAAAATCTTTCTTTAATTCTGTGACACTGCCTCCAACGTTTACTGTATTCGGACACATATGTTCTTAATACACACTCTGTACACTTCACTATATCTTCAGGATAATTTTAATAGCAGACTTTTTAGTTACATAGTATTTTAGTGAGTGTTTTGTATCAGCAGTACTAATTATCTCTGCAGGTAATGATAAGCTCATGACAAGGTTTTGAAAATACTGAGTATTTTAAAATTGTGCAAACACTCCATTAGTTTCTCTTTAAAAAGTTTTCAGACCTCCACCTTCTGCCACAAAACTTGTAATCCTGAGTGAACTTTAAAGATAGTTAATAATTTCAGTATCTGCACATGCATACAATAAAGAATATATATGGAACTCAACTAAATGACTTCTAATTACGTTTAACTGTAGTACATAACTATACTACAAATATCCAGAATGGTTTTTCACTCTCCTTACACAACACATGTGAACATCATTCTAAAACTAGAATGTAACTGTAGCCCTTTCCAGCTGCCTCATGATTAACTCATCTCCCAACTTTGGCTGTGCACCAGAGATGAGCGTGACTGAAAAAGGGGATAAGATAGGCACTAAACGATGTCCCTAGTAACTATCAAGGAGTAATGAAAATGTTAAAATATAGGATCGAAATTTGACTTATTTCCAGGCAGATTATAGGTTCGTCCCACTATGTAGCTGCGTCACAATTATAGTAAAATATGGTTGTTAATAAACATAAGATAACATAATGTACATATATCACAAACATAAATAACTATTACAATAAACTAATACAAATTTTAACTCTGAAAAATTTGGTCTTTTAGTGAGACGCGCAAATATATTACTAAGAACATTATATACTGTATAACTGCATGGTAGAAGAAATCAATTTCTTTTAGAATACCAGCAAAGACCACGGTATAGAAAGTTTCATGTGTTTCAGACCAAAAAGGAAGGAAGAACTGCTTACAACTTTCAAGTGAATTAAAAATAATAATTTTCCTATAACCTTGAAAGTGACATTTACATTTTTTAAATTTTGATATACTATGTTTGTGACAAAAGCGCCCTTATATATTTACAAGAATATGCTACCAATAATAATCCTATTGAATGATCTTCCAAATGACCAGATCTAACTTCAGCTGAAAATTGTTTCCGGCTGATTGCAGTTCGAAACAGTGAAAACATGCAACAGAAAGAAAGAGGTACTCCCAGAGAGCCACGGGGAGGCATGAGAAATCTTATCTTCTCCATGCTATGCAATGGTGGCCGTGCAAAACTGACACCTAAACAAGGTAACGGAGTCTCACATAAGTTTCTTTGTTTTACAGTACCTTCTTAATAGTTTACAACAATCGCATATTTTATGTTATACTGTTAAGGAAATATAGATCCTTCATATAGGGTTGCCATAATCTGATAATCCAAAACCAGTACAGTTTTTACATTAGTTTAATCGAATTAAGGTAATGGAGTTTTGAGGAATAGGGAGCCCTAATGTAGCAGAAATGTATATTTAATTCATAATCCAGAGTTTTGGAAGGACTGCTTATTAAATATATTCAGCACAACTTAATGTATTCATTATCAGCATTTAAGTCTTTTTATACCAATCGTATTTCTGAGAACCTGGAACAGAAGAAAGGAACTTGGTACTGTTCACAGTTCACAGTAAGTTTATGAAACCCACTACAACTTATATTTTTCATATTGTATTTGCAGCATTGCATTAACTGATTTTACTGCTAACCTATTTCTTTCTTCTGTTCACTGACCACTCGTGAGGGAAAAACTCTCTCTACATTGGTGTTAAGACCAGGAATGGAGAAATAATATCTCAGAATTTTTAGAAACTCTGAATACTACTCACTAGAAATGCAATCATGAATAAAGGCAACCCATTTCTTATGTGACAACAGATTCCCAATAGTATAATTTTGGCCTCCCCCAAAAAACATTAAATTTGTTGAAGTTGAGTTCAAATATAATAAAAATCGCGACTTTTGTGTTTTCGGCCTGGTCTTTTTCATTTACCATAAAATGGCAAATGGTCCGCGAAATTCGTGGTATATGGCAACCCTACCTTTATACTGTGTGCTCTTTCTTTTGTTTCATGCTTCTTGAGAACAAAGCTTGTGTTTTCTTTTATTATAATGTGTAAACCGACACATTTGTACTTATGTATATGTAGTCCATCTTAAAAAGTTTATATTTAAATCTATAATATAAAAATCCAAACTTCATTCAAATTCTGTTTGTGGTAATGCATCTGTGGAATTTGACAAAAAATTGTGAAAAATTAAAAAATTACTGTTATTTCGTTATGAAATAATATGCATTCTAAACTTTAGGAAAACATATAGCTTTTTTAACTTAGCGCATTTAATCCACAAATTAACTGAAGCTATAAATGGACAGGCGTGTGCTTATTAATAGACACGCTCACATTTAAACCTTGTTTCCTCATAAATATTTTTTTCAGCATTTTTTTCATACTTAAAATGCTCCACACGATGCAAGTTTATACTAATTTTATTCAAAATGTTGTACTCCCTCTCAAAAGTAAATTAAAGAAAATGACCATATATGTTTTCAAAATTATGCTCCAATTTTGAGAAATAAATTAATGACTTTTAAATAATCAAGGATTTTGGAGAATACAAAAAAGCGATAATTTTTCTAAAATAATTAGTTGTTAATATAAAATATGTATAATCATAGATCTTTTGGTAAACTTACTACCTGTAGAACCTGAGATTTTTATGTGAATATTTTTAAAAATGGATGGTGTGGTGCATTTTTATTAGAACAATGAATTTACACAATAGAAATTAATAGTTAAATCAGCATTCAAGCTAGAATTCTGAAACATGACAAAAACATTACTGTTATTCTGTGTAATAACTGCAATAAATCTCAACAGGATATCTTATGTACTGTGGGTTTTCTATATTTCACAGATGCATTTACCTTAAAGGAGAAAGTATTGTTTCTTAAATATTAATTATATGCGTTTCATCCTCTATTTTTATTTGCTTTAACAAAATGCATGCTCATATCAGTTTGGAACATAAGCCAAAATGGTTATCACCTATATTTTTACTTCCTCTGTTCTCAATATAAAAGAGAGGAATTACTACATTAGATTGAAGAATTTCATAGCATGATTTCACAAGAAATGTGGGTTTTATAATGCGATAATGTGTTCAAAATAGTGCAAGTGCAGATCATATATATTTAAGGAACAAGAAAAATTATTAAATTATCTTAACAATTGAAGTAAAGAGTTAGGTAAGTTACTCGTTTAAAATTTTTCATGATAGGAATTTTAAATTTCAGGATCTAACAATTAAAGAATAATGATAATGTTTTCCTGAATTTAAATGTTTTCCATACATTATAAGTAAAATGAGCAGAACGATTTCAAGACTTAAAGAAGCATCAATGTTGAGTAAATGAGGGGAAGGACATTGTTCACTATCCTGTGCTCTAGAAGAATGTGATGAATTTGTAATTAAACCCACATTCTTCGTCTAAACTTCGTAGTGCCCATTATATCTTTGTACTACAATTTAATATCCTTCGGTTTCTTTATTTATTTATTTAGCGATAATGGATCATATGTGTAAACATAAAAGTATCTGTCTCTGTCATCGGTTATATGTTTTTAAGAAAACTTAATATGGTCGTGTGATAGCGTGCTGACTTCTCATTCCAGAGGTCCTACGTTTGAGTTTCGGCTTGGCGTAATTAAAATAATTCCATACCCCGCCGCAGATTCTGGAAGTGTGAATATGAGTCTTATAACGAATTAAAAAGAAGTACCTAGTGCAACGAGGATGATGTTCCTTGTACTCACTTCGACACACTATGCCTCATGTATTTCATAATTATGTTAACGCATTCTCGAATTGGTATTTTTTTTACCAGGAAGGTAACCAACGCTATTTGTTTATTTGTATTGGTTTGTACAAATGGGGTGATTATTGTAAGAGTGAAGTGGACGGGGGTAAAACTTTGAACGTACAAATTATAAGTTTAGAAAAGAGCCTTCCAGGAGACCATCGTTGTTTAGTTACGACGTTATCCGCGGTAACGTGCGAGGCTCACATTTGGGAGCTTCTGAGTTGGATTCCCGTCGATCGCCCATTCTGACCTTGGTTTTTTCATGGTTTTTCCTGGTTGGAAGGCGAATGCTGGGATAGTTCCTCATCTACCACTTTTTTCATTCCATTATTTCCCTTTCATTCCGCTTCCTTCTCATGTTTCAGATGTGCCTCTGGGTTTCGTGACGTATGACGGTCCGGACAGATGGCGCAGGTGCTTGCTCAAAGGAAAGGATATTTCCCGTGCACACTAGCTGCTTGGTCGACGGGTCGTTCATAACCCTCCCTAGGTAGTTCCAGCAGTGGGACGGGTCTTTGAGCCTGGAACTGTTAGAGACCTCCGCGCATCTCTGTGGCTTGTCTTCCTGCGGCCTATAGCCTCTTGTGGTTCCTTCACTTCATGTCTTCCTACTGGGGGTGATAGGTCGCAGTGCACGAGGTGTCCCCCTCCGTTGTATAACCTATATGACGTTACCCGCTAGAGTTCAAACAATTCAATGTTTGATAGTTGATGAGTTCGAAGGCGCTCCCTAGGGGCAGACGCTCTCAATTTCGACCGTCTCCACGACGCTCGGTTTCTATACTGTCTCCTTTATTGATTTAGTCATTCCAAGTGTAAGTACACATATTTCTGTGGTAGTTTCTTCAGCTGCCAATAAAATCTTTGATCATTGGCTTTAATTAAAGTTGAGTCTTTACTACCATCCCGAAATCTAAATTAGACATACGACGTGGAATAATCTACAAAAAGACAAGACAACGATTATTACACTATAATACATAAACAAACTAACGGCAACGAGTCGGCACCAGCAATGAATTATTGTAAACGCTAAGCAGCCGATAGGACCGAGTAGTTAAAGGAGATTATATAAACGTTAAAAAAAAGCTTTAACGTTCTTCAGTGTTTCTTTAATAATGCTTGAATACCTTCCTAAACATAGAATGTACACTCCCATTGAGACAGTATTGTTGCCTCAACCGTAAAAATAATTTTATATACTGTAGTGATAATTCATTTAAGTATTGAAATTTAATATGAATATTTATAAATGCCTGTAGGCACAAACAGTAAATTTGGTTCTATATTTTGTAATGCAGTAACACAGTGTTGCCAATTCTGTATAAGAAACGGGCTCAGAAAATGTAGACATTTCAGAAAGGAACAGTTTTATTCCTCTCTGAGGTTGCAGCCCTATTGTTAGTAATCTATCCACATCATTGTGTAGTCCCAGCTCCAAAATCAGAGCGGAGTGGGAAACGAAAATCTACAGAAGCTATTGAATTCCCATACAGATCGCAAATCATATCACATGACGAGATAATGCAACTATCAACATTCATAGATTAACTTATGTAACATAGGTACGCTTAATGTGGCGCGAAATAATATCCAATCACGTTTAATAAGATTCCTGACTTCAGAATTTCTACATTCATTACAAAAATAATTGAATGAGGCAACTCAGGGCAGAATATCTTCAACCGACAGTGCAACCCAAGTATTGAACCGCACAAGATTTCGGCCACGTATGTAGACAAGGTGATCTGCACTAATATTTACGTCTAAGTTTCAATCGTTTGAAGAAGTACTCCCCAGTGGCAAGAGTACTGTCGTGCGACGAGGTTGAACTTTATGCTAAAGTGATATATATAAGATGAAACTAAACACAATATGTACAGAGGTATAACGTGAGGTTACTAAGGTTGCATTATATATATATATATATATATATATATATATATATATATATATATATATAGTCCGCCAGCTAGCCGAGGATCAGACATGAAGTGGAGGATGGTGACTTCAAGCAACCGTCGCAATAAGAACACCCAGACATGGCGCGAAATCGTCAGACGACGACAAAGCTAGGTGGCTGCGAACACATCCAATGATCCAACTGCACACATCGTGTGGGATGTGAGCTCCGGCATATAGTGCATTGCGTGCTTTTCCGTTTCCCTCTTTCTTTGTGTTTATCTACTGAGTATCGAATTTGGATACGATGGCAACAATATACATTTGTCAAATTACTCTAAAGGGTACCTTCAAGAAAGACGATCCACGGCCATCAGCTCTGGATACACATCGTTGGATTGACGAAGTGCTACATGTTAAGGATGAGGAACTACTAGCAATTCAACTGACGGCAAACAGAACGCAGCTTATATTAAATTTAACAATGAGATGGTAAATAATGGGTATTTACAGCGTCACCGAGGTGAAGCTTCCATCGAACTGTTAAATGGGGCAACTACTTTGGTCAACGTCACTCCGGCAGAAGAGGAGGTTACTGTACGCATTCTCAACGTACCACACGAAGTTCCTAATGACTGTGTACGAAATGTGTTGATTAACTACGGCGAGGTCCGATCGGTTGAACGAGAAAATTGGGCATACAGGTATCGATTTAAAGTTGAAACCAGTATTTGGATCGCTTCCATGCAGCTTAGTAAACCGATTCCATCCAACATCTTTGTTGTTGGGCACGAGGCCTACGTCATATATCCTGGACAGGCCAAAGTTTGTTTCTCGTGTGACAGTATATCACATCTGCGACATGCATGTCCCAACAGAGGTTACCGCCATCAGTCAGTGTTCAACCAAGAACCCGGCTCACTTTCAGTGACCTCTTCGAGCCACATAACTCTTCATCTGCTCCGGCTACTGGTGACGCCGCCTTGGCTCCAACTACCTCTTCGTCAACTACTAATGTCCCTACGGTAGCGTCTACTGCGGATGTGGTTGAGATGGAGACTGAGCTGCAGGTGGTTGCCCCTTCGGTGACACATCCCAGCTTGTCCTTGTAACGGGAGCAGCTTCCTAACTCTGAGCAGTCCAATGCAGCCACTGCGGTACCCCACTGCACTGTTTCAGAACGTGATATAGCACGTTCGGAATCCGGAACGAACACTGGCGATGAACACCCGAGGGATTCGCTGGTCCGCCTGTTCCGCCCGGAATGCTTGTGAGCGCTAATGATGATGTCCCTGGGCCTGCTGGGGTTAGTGTTCTGTCGGCTTGTGAGGGCAGCGGCACTACCCCATTTGGAGTTGAGCGCTTGCGAACTGCCGATGTTTCACCGAATGCCATGGTCTTGGAGGAAGATAGTTGGAATTCCGAAATGGAAGCAGAGGACATTCAGGTGGCAATTTCACAGGAGGTGCTAGCGAGGAGTTGACTGTTGTTTCTGCAAGTAAGCGTCGTAAAAAGGCTGCAGGCAGTAAACTGGGATTTTCTCTTCTTCGTCACCAGGAGTAACGACCACAAGCTGACACGCTTGCCTTCTCGGTCTTTCCCCACCTCACCGTCCTATTTTCTCTCTCCTGAATGATCCGCGTCTTCCATATTGCTACCTCTAACTACAATACCAGTTACTGCCAAACCAAATTATGCCTTGTAGCGTTTTCTATATGACTTTCATATTGATACAGGAAGTATCCTTCTCCGATATTTCCTCTCTTCCCAACTACACGGCGCATGTGAACTTAGGGAGGGACCGACCGCAGGCGTACGGCACTTATCACCAAGCCTGGTATTGCTCTCCATTCCATTGAACAACTTCCCTCTGGACGTGGCATAGGTGGTGTTTACCGGGATTGTTGGTTTATTAACATCTATGTCCCATCCGGGAGTAATAAACGACAGGAGAGAGAGGACTTCTTTTGCACGGACTTGCCGTATCTGCTTCGCACTTTACCTGATCATTATATATTGGGTCGCGACTTTAACTGCGTGCTTCGTCCAGATGACTATACCGGTTGCTATCACCTAGTAGGAGTTTGCAGCAATTGACTTCCAATCTGCATGTAGTGGATACATGGCTGGTGCAACGACAGACTGTGTGTATACCCATGTTACCTCAAATTCTGTTTCCCGACTGGATCGCATCTTCCTCAGGACCTTGGAAACAATATCCGCTCCATTGAACATGTCCCACTCTCCTTTTCCGACCATTTAGCTGTACTTCTACACATTGATCTGAACCTCTGCTTTCTACCCATTGGGAGCTCCTATTGGAAACTAAACACCGCCTGTCTTCATCGTGAGCCCATTGCGGCTGAGATATCCGACTCATGGAAGCAGTGGTCGGCTAGAAAACCTCGCTATTCCGACGTCGACGATTGGTGGGACTTGTATATCAAACCTCAGCTGCAACAGTTTTTTAGATGTGCATCCCGAGCACTCCTTCAGGACGAGGAGCATACCCTACAAATTTACTTTGATTGTCTTCGGAATCTTCAGGAGAGTCCCATCGATTTGGTTAACCGTCGCACGAAGACGAATTATTACAAGGCAGAAATGTTATCCATTTATAGGAGGCGTATGGAGGACCTAAAGGTTCGCAGTCGTCTGCGTACTCCGGTTGAGGAGGAAAGAATCAATCTGATTCATCTCATGCAGACTTACAAACGACGTCGAGCAAATCTCATTTTACAGATGAATCTGGAACCATGCATACTACTCAAACCTCCATTTGCCGTTCTTTTCGATCCTATTTTGAACTCCTTTTTCATTGGGACATTCCTCGCCCGCCTTCTCTCAGTCACCTAGACGCATATAGACCGCCATCTCTTTCTAAGCAGAACAGTCAATGCCTTGACCAACCCATTCGTAAATCCGAAGTCTTTGTTGCCCTTCTTCAGGGAAAGACCTCCAAAACCCATGGGGGTGACGGTCTGCCCATGGGGTTCTATCGTTGCTTTTGGAATATGATTGGTGATGACTTAACAGCGGCCATCTTACAACTTGGACAACTCTGTGCTTCACAAGAGCGGGGAATTATTGTCCTCATCAAGAAGAAAGGTCACTCTTCCTCTGTTGCTGATTTCCGTCCAATTACTCCCCAACTTTGATTATAAACTTCTGGCCTGTGTATTGACCAACCGACTCCGGCCTTTTCTCGACCAGCTTATTCGTCCCTCACAACACTGTGGTGTCCTGCAACGAAACATTTTTGGTCTTGTGTGTTCCTAACGTGATTTCATTGCTTATTCCTTCTCCCAGAGCACCCAATTTGCCTTACTTTCTTTGGACTTTAGATGCGCATTTGATAATGTTCGTCATGATTATTTGTTTGAATGTTTGGGTTGGACTGGCTTAAGTTACACCTTTATCTCATATATAAAATGTTTATATAATGGAATTTCGAGCTGTGTACAGGTTAATGGGCTTCTTTTCCATGAGCTTTCTATTGCCAGATCGGTCCGCCAAGGCTGCCCAGCCTCGATGTCCTTGTTCATTCTTGCTTTGAATCCATTGCTTGGTCAGCTTCTAAACACGGTTGTAGGTCTTTCTTTACATTCTCACAAATTGTGTGCACTGGAATATACTGATGACGTTAGTGTTATCCTTAACGATGCTGCTGATCTACGCTCCTTGTGGGATATTTTACTCCAATTTAGCGTAATCCCCGGCCTTGAAATCCATCAGGAGAGATCTAAAGCTCTTCTCGTTGGACGAATCACTGGCACAACTGCAGATAGTTTAGAAACTCAAGATTTTGGGCATTACTTTACCACATCCTTGGGTGAAATGCAACATGTAAACTGCAAACCAATAGTTAGCCGCATTAAGAATACAGTGAAGACCTTCTGCCATCGCAACCTGTGCCTGTATCAACGCAGTTGGGTGGTGCATATGTACCTCTTATCGCAGTGTGTTTTGTGGCCCAAGTTTTGCCATTGCGGAACTATATTCCCGGCAGATTACCTGTACGATCTCCTGGTTCCTTTGGCAGGGCTGTATCTTTAAAGTTCCTATGTCTACCTTGCAGTTACCTCCCCTTAGAGGAGGTGTGGGGCTTTTTAATGTTGGCTTCAAGTGCTTAGCGCTATTTCTTTGCCGCGGGAGGAAGATACAAGCCTTGAATTCCACCTTTTCTGCCTCTGGGATGACTTCTTGGTCCACTCACCTGGATCTCCGAAATCCCGTGGATGTTCGATCCATCCCTGCCTCTCTACTCTATCCACGGGCATATTTCTTGGAATGGTGTTATTTGAGTTTAGACTGTCAACAGCCTCTCAGTCGGATGGTGCGCAAAATTTATGAAGATCTAATTCAAGTATGCGACTTGCTTTCGATGCGCCTCGAACGCATTGCGGCAGCTTACCTTGACTACGAACAACTCTGGGAAAATGTCACTAGCACTATATTTCCTTACACGGTTCGCTCCATTTGGTACCAGGCAGTCCACGACGTGATACCAACACATCGGCGGCTCGCGAGTATTCATTTATATGACTCCTCATTGTGCCTCCGTTGTCAACAGCCGTCTACTCTACTACATCGCGTTTCCAGTTGCTCCATGGCATCTAGTATATATAACCTTGCGGAGGCCTTCTTACGCAAGTTGTATTTCCACAGTTGCTCTCCGGAAGGCTTTCTTCGTCCGGACTTCAGGTTTCCGCCTATGCAGCACAATAGCCTCATTTGGATCATTGGACACAGTGTCCACTATCTACTACGGAATTTCCCCGAAGCTACTGATGCCCAGCAGTATCTAGATTTCTTGCACAGAACACGATGGAAGATTTGCTCTGGTGGCACCTTTCAACGAAGCTTTGGTGACTATAAGTTCTCGATTCTTAGTCTGGCCGAGAAATTACCTTCTGAGCTTACCACTTTCCATGGGGAATAATTCAATAAAATGCTGTATCACCTTGCCATATATTTTCTCTCAGGTATAAACTCCCCATAACAATGTTTTTAAAAAATGACAAAAAAAAAAAAAAAAGAACAAGAAAAAGTTAAAACAAACCAACACAAAAAAGTTGTGTTATTTCGTTTGAAAGTGTTTTTAGATGAGCATTAATGCTTTTTTTAGGGGGGTTAAGTATTGTATACTATAAAAAAGAGTTGGCTATGTATGCTTCTTTAAAAAGACTGCCTCACCGTCCATGAGTCGTAAAGTGAATATTAAAATTTAACATTTCAGGTTATTATTACTTACTGCTGAGTTAGTTTTCTAATTTTGGAACATAAGTTTTTTTCATCTACAATTTGTATTACTTTTGCATCTTAGAACTACAACTTGTGACCTCAGTTTCTGGCTTTTTAATAAAACTGAATTAAATCCCTAGAAACGAACCTAGCGCAACCAGCAGTATTATAGCATTGTCACTAGGATTTCTAAAAATAGTGTCGCTTCATTGTTGCAAGTGTTCGCCGTGTTTTTAACACAAAACTAAAAAAACACATTTTACTTTTGCTGTCCTAATAATGCTGCAGCCGCGTTGCTGTTTGCAGTGTGAAGAAACCGGGGTTCAATCCCCGGTTACGGTACGTAAATATCTCCTATTGAGGAAGGCCTGGTATGGGTGCACTCAGCGTCGTGAAGTCCCTGTGGAATACGGACCCACCGAACGAGATGGCTCCGCGGTAACGTGTGAGGCTTGCATTCGGGAGGTCCCGGGTTCGAAGCTATCGACCGCCCACTTTCACCTTGGGTTCTTCGTGGTTTTCTCTGGTCGGTAGACGAATAATTTTGCGGTTTCTGCTCTACCTCGATTTCCTTTCCCTCATTACCCTTTCATTCTGTTTCCTTCTCGTGCTTCAGGTATTAAAGTTAAATTTAGTTTTATTTATGGACGGGACGATCTCTGTGAAACAATGTTATGATATGTCTAGCCACAAAGGTTATATGAAACTACTGTAAAGAACGCTTAAAGAAGCATGCCATCAGTTAAGAATTCGTGAAAGTTTATCGGATGAGAACGAGAAAATTAAGAGCAAAAAGGAATTCAGAAATGCACTTGGTGTAATAAAATTCAAATTGCATTAAAGATTCACAGTAATCGAAATTAGATTTAGGTGATTGTGGCTTTAATAATGTTAAATAACGACAAGCAGATTTTTAGACGTACATACAACCCAAAGTGAAACGTGCATCGAAACAATCTTGTCTACCAATAGGATTGCAGAAAACCAGGTTGCTAATTATGTGATGTAAATGCATGGAACCTTAAGGTGAAGCCAAGCTAGGAACACATTCTTTTGCTAGCCTACACAGGGCAAAGTCGCGTTTGCCAGCACGCGAAATATTATTACGCTCATACCAGTTTAATCATTTATATTTGTTTAAATAGTGAAGTATTTATATTTATATCTCAATAGCCCCAAAGGCAACATGACTAGGAGAAGGAAACTCGTAAGACAAACCCCTACTTCTAAGGATAAGAAGTTGTGCGAAGGGCTGGTAACCCATCCACGTCAAAAAAAATTTACTCCTATGCTCCAAAATTTTGGAGCCGGAACAGGCTAAACGGCCCAAAACCGTGAAGCAGAAGAAAAGAAGAAAAAGTGAAGTAATACTCTGTATAAAAGAAATACAAAGTGAAAAGCATATCTTGTTTGTGAAATAAAAAGGAAAGTGAAATCTGTTTTACGAATCAAGATCTTTTTATTCTCTTCCGAGACCACGACAAGAGGTACATACGTAGAAATAAGTATATTTTTACAGAGTGACGATGATGATTTTGTTTAAGGGCGCTCAACTGCTAGGTCATTACCGCCCTATTTTTACACGATGCGACGGTCCCTAGCTGAACGGGTGGTTTAGTGGAGAGCGGAGGCAGGGGAGAGGGAGAGAGATGGAGGTGTGGATGGTGATGTCTCTTCTCCTTGGAGCGATGAGAGCTTGATGTCAGGGTGTGTGGATGTTGACGAAAACAGAAAAACTTCTTGATCCCGGCTTCAGAATAAATATCCAATTTATTATAGCTTAATAAAAAATCTCCAGACGCTCGTGATCTCGCCATGAACCGTTCCTGCCTACCGGACGCCTAAATTGATGCAGTAATTTGTATCACAAATTATTTAAATGAAAAGAGTGATTATAGTATGAATATGCATTTTTGTGTAACATTGATTTGAGATGTTTGTTGACTGTAATTATTGTTGAGAAGTAAGTTTATACGACCTTACTGAAACTGTCAATAATAGCGTACAATAATGCAGCGAGGGGGTGAGCTGTTTATCATTATTGGAAACGAGGAAGTTACGTAATGTTGGCGCGTTTTCCTTTAGAATCTTCTGGAACATTTCCCTAGAGCATATGTATTCATAATTTTCATTGGATATAAAAATAGACGCTAATGTTGGCGCGTTTTATTAGCCAATTGCAGCTCAGTTATAATCTTTAGGCATATCGGGGTGTATGAGTATAAAAGGTAGGTTAGAGGTAAAGACCCCGTCAGTTCATCTAAAATATTTGTAAAGTACACGTCGCCTTCGGTCCGTCAGTTCGTCGAAAATATTTGTACGGCACACGTCGGATATCAATTTGCAGGTTACGCGTAACAGAGTTATGAAAAATCTTAAATGTTGTAAAGTTAATTATACAAAAAGTTGAAGTACGCGAATTAAGAGTGATTAGTAATGAAGTTATTATAACAGTTTTTTGTTTGGCGAGTGTCTAGATCAATGTGTAAATGTAATAGTGACTGTGTTTCGACAATAAAAGTGTAAAACAAATTCCTTCATCAGTGTTATCTTTGGATAAAAGATTCCTTTCCGTTTACACAACCTGTATAAAGAGAAGTGCTTGACCAAAAGATCATAGCTAGCCGGAGGACAGAGAACCAAAATTAAATAAAATAACAGTAGCATTCTTTCAAACGAACACTAATACTGCCGCAAATTGCTAACACCAGATGGAGCTAACAAATACAAACATATACAATAATGTTAAATAAATAACATTAATAATACTACTTCAAATTGGCTACCACAACGTGGGGCTAATACACAATAAATAAATAATGCAACAAATAATGTTACCTTCAAAATTTCTCGTTCAGCATGTTGTACTTTATACTCTTATGCGCACTTACTCGTGCTTTCACGTGACACAAGTTATTCCGTAGTAATGCTCCTGTCGCGCGGTTCGCGACACGCTTAGTCACAAATGCGTAACTGTTACACATTACTCGACTTTGAAATGTTTATAAATCCGAGATTTGCAGCGTAATGGCAGCGGTCTGCCCCTTTGGTGTTCCGACCCTCGAGGTTGCTACTTTTTGAGTTAGTTTGCAAGTGAGATGTTCACGCTGTTTCGGAGCTACTTCCATGCAAGATATTTGCCCCATCCTTTCGTGATCAGGTGATATTTTACTCATGTGACATATTTTATTTCCTATACGTTGTTTAAAATATTTTGAAAATTTTGATTGGTAGTTCACGATTCATGGCCCTCCTGCTTCGATCCTGTACCGTTAGATTCTTAAAAGAACGTTCTCGTGCTTTTGCTGAGATTTAAAGATAAGACTCATATACTTCGACGTTCAAGTTTACAGTCATAACCTTCCTGTTTCTTACACACGTACCTTGCAGTTTTGAAAGACTTTGCTTCCCGACAAACTGGCGGCAGCCTTAGCCTAAGGCGAGGGCACGATTTCCAGTGTCCGATGCCTGGAAGACTGCTCTTTTGTTACCCTAGATTAAGAACCTGTTTTAACGGGACGTCTACTCAACCCTTCGTTTCGGCTTTTAAGAATATCCCACATTTTATCCGTCTTCAGCATGCTTTGATAATCGTAATATATTTTACTTATAAATAACATATTAATAACATTTTAACATGCCTGGTACTTTAAGTAATAATTATTACATTCTTGGAGCGTGTTATTAATTAATGAGTGACGTGCAAATAGTCAGCTGCAAGGAGTCAACGACTGCTCACTACCACTGATCTATCCAAGCCGAGGTACATCCAAGTAACGAATCTACAAGACACCTGTATCTACTACGACGCCAGGTATGTCACATACACACAACCCAAAGCACATCACTTACCATCGTTACAACTGCTATAGTTTTTAGCGTCCCATTCTATATTGGGCGTGAAAGACCGGACATTTTGCTCAGAGGCCTCTTTATCAGGCTTGAGGTTTTTTACGTGCTGTAAATCTACGACACGGGACCACCACTTCCCTTCTGAAGGAAGCCATGCTAAGGATTTTTACGCACGAAAAATACATCGTCCTCCGCCGAGATGAACCCGTGGCCTTGGGAACTAGAGGCTAGCATTGTATCGCTAGACCATGGAGGACGACATGTTTCAGGTGTGCTTCTAGGTTTCGCAGACTGAGGCGGTGCCGGATAGAAGGCACGGATGCTTGCACCAGGAAATGAATATTTCCCCGTGGACACTAGAGAACTACTTGGTTGAACGGGGCGTTCATAGTCCTCTCTAGGAAGCTCCAGTAGTGGGACGGGTCTTTGAGCCAGGATGTTAGGAACTTCCGCGAGTTTCTGTGGCCTGTCTGCCTGTGGCCTGTAGCCTCCTGTGGTTCTTTCACTTCATCCCTTCCTCCTGGGGAGTGGTAGCCACAATAGCTCTCCCGTAGGTTGCAGTGCGTGAGGTGTCCCTTCCGTTGTACACTCTATACCCTGCGGACCCACTGATGAGCTGTACTTGTTCTATTGTGTAAAGCAGTTGCTCTCACAAAGAACATTTCACTTGATCGAAACTGCGATTCATTCGAATTGCAAAGTTAGCTGACTGAGGCGATGTCCAGCTCAGAAATTACAAGGCTTTTGCCGTGTTATCTGATTTTGTAGTGTTAAGATTTGAGCGGTAGACTGTTGTTTAGCGCGTGCAAGTAAAAGAGTAGGAGAAACCGGAGAAATAAGCGAAACCGCTCAGGTGAATGAATCGACGTATCTAGTATAAAGCCAACCGTCAAAACTTCCGCACTTGAAAACAGCCTAAATATCACTTTCGATCACAATCGCTTCAATTTCTGAGAAACAGACCTCAGCCAGCTAACATTGGAACCAGAAAATTAGAATGGCCCTTGTCAGTTCAAAGGCAAAGTTAACCTCGGTTTAGCCTAGACTTTTCGTAGTATAAATAGTAATTCAAGATAATTACCGTGCATCCTAGACTAGGCGCAAGAGAAGTGGAAATGGTATCAAAATAGCCTGATACAAATCTTTGGCTTTGTGTTTCTAGTAATAGAGATGTTTCACGCATTCTGTCGCTAGATGACAGAACTGTTCCATGTGGTGGGTGCTACGTTGTCTTCTTCTAGCGACTCTCTTGCTTTGTACGAGGCGCATCCAGAAAATAAGTTTCCCGAGTTTGTTTCCTTTAAAGTAAACGTATTTTCGGGAAAATTGCGCAGGTGTAAGTAACAGATCTATGGCGTATCAATCATATGCCGGCCGGACAGTCCCGCGGGTGCCAGTAGTACGGCAGCAGTGGCTCGAAATGGGGTTCTTATTCGTTTTCTCGCCGCCTGCGAGGTCAGTGATAAAGTTCCTTACTGCACAAAACATAGCGCCGATCGAAATGCATCGTCAGCTCTGTCCGGCCTACGGGCCGAACATCATGGGCAAACAGATGGTGCGTCGCTAGTGTAGGCAGTTTTCCGAAGATCGTCAAAGTGTCCATGATGAAGAGCGCATCAATGATGACCTTGTTGAGCTGGTGCGGCAGCGCATCGTGGAGAACCGCTGCATCAGCAGTCATTTTCCGCAGATATCGCGATCCTTGTTGCATGAAACTGTCATTAAGCACCTGCTGTTCAGAAAATTGTGTGCCATGTGGGTGTCGAAAAACCTGACACCCGAGCACAAAACGAAACGTTTAGGAGCAGCACTGACATTTCTGCAGCGGTATCATGATGACGGCGACGAGTTCCTCGACAGGATCGTTACGGGCGATGAGACATGGATTTCGCACTTTACCCCAGAAACCAAGCAGTAGACAATACTTGGCGGCGTCACAGTGGATCTCCGGTCAAGACGAAATTCAAACAGACTGTGTCAGTGCAGAAAGTGATGTGTACGGTGTTCTGGGACAGGAAGGGCATTCTGCTAATTGATTTGCTGCCCAGAGGTGAAACAGTTACTGTGAAACACTTCGGAAATTGCGACGTGCCATTCTAAACAAGAGACGTAGAATGCTTACTGCAGGTGTTGTGCTGCTCTATGACAATGCTCGTCCACATACGGCTCGGCGCAAAGCAACTGTTCTGCAGGAGTTCGACTGGCAGCTGTTTGATCATCCACCGTACAGTCCTGATCTTGCTCCCAACGATTTCCATCTTTTCTTGCACCTCAAGAAATTCCTGACCTCCGGTTAACGTTTTCACAACGACGAAGAGCTGAAGCCGACAGTCACATGCTGGTTCCATTCACAGATGGCGGAATTCTACGACACAGGAATACCAAAGTTGATCCCATGATATGACAAGTGTCTCAATTCTTGTGGTGACTATGTCGAAAAATAGCCCAAACTTTGCTGTACCTGTTGCCAATAAAGTTTTTCGTGTAACTATGTTTTCTTTGTTTTTAAAATATAGGGAAACTGGCTTTCTGGATGCACCTCATATTTAGGAATACCAAAGATACAGTTTTGTATCTTTAAGTGCATGTAGCTGGACGCTTAGTGCATTCGGTAGAGCATATGACTGTTTTATGGGGCTACGAGGTTCATTCTCCAACGGAATAAAGAATTATTGTTCCTTTAACCAAGAAGGTTTCTCGTGCCCGAGTGTGGCGTGTGAATGCGAGTGTGTCTGGATGTGTGTTACCGTTTATTTATTAATAATATAATAACCCATTCGGCATTATAACCAGATTTCAGGGTTACCAGTAGTCAAATATTTGCGAGCACATGCGGAGTCATACGCCCATAAGATGGCAACCTAGGATCAGTACTGCTGCATGGCACAAATAAGTGCTGCAGAGGGAAATAAATAAATAAAACAATGCCTGTGACTGTTTCTCTGTAGACAATTTCTCTCCATAAACGGACGAGGAATACTGAATTAGGGAGAAAACGGAAAAAAATTGGCCGATTAAGTAAAAATAAACTTGCACTTTGTCAAAATTAAATCACTTTTGTAAAGCTAAATTAAATTGTGCAGCCACTAATTGTGTATTTGTGTTTTAATGGTATTTATCGCATCTAATAGCATATTATTATAATATTGGTAGTTTGTTTGGTGTAATGATTTGATTCATCAAATTCTGAAGCATTCATAAACTAAAATAAAAGAATAATGTGGATTCTTAGCAAAATAATTAATTTAGGTAACTCGCTCTTCAGTATACACATTCTTTATTTGAACTCCTAATAAAATGATTACAAAATTGGAAACATTATTTTTATTACTTTGCTCCCTATTCCTCTGAGTACCCGGTTCTTTTAATACACAATTATTATTATTTAGTATTTGGAATTTTGTGTTTGAAAATTAAAAAATAAGCATTAATGAATCTCACAATACAACCAAGTGCAATTTTTAGTCATTGTACATCTGTGGACTTGCGTGCCAAAATGCATTCCTCTATCACAAATTATTATCATTATTATTACTATTGCTATTATTATTATTATTATTATTATTATTATTATTAGTAGTAGTAGTAGTAGTAGTAGTAGTAGTAGTAGTAGTAGTAGTAGTAGTAGTAGTAGTAGTAGCAGCTGCAGCAGTGTTTGGATTTTTTTTGTTTGAAAATTAAAAAAAATTACTTAAATGAATCTCACAATAATACCTAGGGCAATTCTTATTCATTGTACCTCTGTGAGCTTGTGTGCCAAATTGCATTCCTCTATCACAAAAAGTGTTCTGCAAGGAGCATTTTACAGGAAGAAAAATGCTGAAAATATCATTAATGAGAAAACAGCGATTTAAGTTTTGAATGCATAACTCACATTAAAACCCACCAGGTTGGACCATCAAATTTCTTTTTCCTCTCCTCGGTTGCGATATTTTCTGTCCTCTTCTCCTTTAGTTGATTTTCTTCTGCAGAATTCAGTTTCCAACCCATTTTGCTCAATAATTAATAATAAATCAATAATAATAGTTTTAAAATACACATCTAATTGGGAATAAAGTTGCATCGCTCAATATTTGAAGAAACAGATCATACTGTGGCATTTCTTGTTGATGGGTACTTCAGAGATATTTATTCTTCATTATTTTCAAGAGCATATAAAATTATCACGCATAGAGCTTTAGGAACATTTATGTTTAGAAAATCGACAATTGATGGTACCGAGATTAGGAATTTGTAAATCGGTTTGTGGTACTGGTTTAAAATTCTTTTACCTGAGACTTGCTTTGTGTAACGTTTTGTTGGGATTGGGCTGTCATAATGTGTTAAATTCAGAATGCATTAACAAATTCAGAACTGGCATCTATCAAAAGTTGCGTTTAAGGCACTATTTATGCATGCGATTTCGGGTCGTGCGACAAGTGCGACATGATCTGAAAGAACATGAGTTAAATGAACGCATGTATACTATGCGACGCAACAGTTGCACAATATACTATGTCGTACCTGAAAAACACGTCGCATGGTCGTTTAGTTAGTACGACATATGCGACATCGCATGACCTCAATATACATGGGTGTATATGGACCTATTTATGCACGTCGCGTTGTCGCATTGTGAGCTAGACAGTCGAGTCAGTGCTGCCAATCCATAGCAGTTGTTTTGATTTTTCAGTATGGTTTGTGCTTTCACGTGTTGTGAGAGTGATCTGATTTTCGTCGTTCCAACTTTTATCAAGTGTGGATATGGAACATTTTATAGAAGAAAATCGTATTAGGGATTGGGATGTTGCGTTAGAAAGTTGCAAGAGTCATGACAAGAAGCAATTTCCCAAACAGGTTCCTAAATGTACTGTCCACGAAACTTGTACTGTTTATCTCGGATGTACACTCCAAAGCCGTTTTCGTCTGTTTTTTTCCCCCCGAGTTAAGAGTTTATAACAATAGCACAACACACGGGAATCCACTCTATATCGCATCTTACGCTTAAAAGACAGTACATACAGGTTAATGGAGCGCACTGTTGCTACATGTACTATACGTAGGCTCGCAACTTTGACGCCTGTCTGCGATCCGTCTACCAATCTAATGTTATCTTGTGAACGAAACGTCACCAAATGGCGAAATACCTACACTGCTATTTAAGGCAATTTTAAGACTTAATTTTCACCTGCTCTTTATGTCTCCTCTTTGTATTTTTAGTACTTCAAAATACGATTTTACAGACATAAAACTATATACTATCAAAGAAATATGGAGATATAAAATGTTACACGCTATAATTTGGTAGGGTGTCATCACTGTTTAGCTTTGATAAAATCACATTCGATGTGGGTGGAATGTATTCAAACAGCAAATAATGAACGATGCGCCACACTTTGCTTTGCGCTATTCCATTATATTGTGTTAGCTTAGCGTGTTTTTGTTTCCCCCCATCCTTTTATGCATTCTTTTTATGGGTCCTTCGACGTCCTTTCATTCGTTCCTTTTTTATACTATACACTACTGTTTCTCAACACCCAGGTAGCTTTAGCTGTTTCTTTTACTGCCTCACTAACACTCACTTTACTTGAAAAATAATCTAACACCTTTATTACTAACTTGGGTTTCTTCTTAGTTTACCAACATTTCGTCTCCTCCTAGCTTCTCCCTCCATAACCATAACTATTTATGTAAAATGTTAAACAAATAACTTGTATAGCACTTCACATTGTCCCACTCACTATAAACGTAAACACTTCCTTACAACTGATGTTAACCTATCTGCCTTCTGCCTCATGCCTGGCGCCTGTTAGCTGAAAAGATAGATGACTTTTGTTCGTCATATACAATGAATGCAAGAAGTTACAGGATTCCGGCTTCTTTTAAAAGCTGTCCCCAACCCTCATCAACATTTTCTCTCGAGTGGTCCCCGTTGTAAACCCAATAAAAAAACGTTTCTCGCTAGCTAGCTTTTCTACTGCATAGGTATAGAAACGCTCATCTTATTATAGATGGAGAATTCAAATTGGGCAGGTATCAGCACATTAGTTTACTCTAGCTAGGAAAAAAAATTATTGGGTTTTACCCTTTAGTTTATTAGCTACTGCATGATAAGCATAGAAACAGCAAATCTCAGAGTTTTACAGAAAAACTCGTTCCCTTTAGAGACTGGTGCCCACAAAAATCTATAAAGGCTCTAAAAATGACACAACAGCCGGTTTCGTTGCGACTGTTCCTTCACTGCCGCTATACCTGCAGTGAAGGAAATAATTTCACCAACTTTGTTTTAGGATCTTTCATATATTCAGAATAATTCCAGTAATATTGCAACTACAATAACAAATGTATGTGTAAGTAAGGAGACTAAAAATACCAGAAGCTCTTGAGGCAATAGAACAGGTTTCAGAAACACCTAGTAAGGTATAAAGCTGGAACTTTAAAGAAACGTTGACAAAGAAACTTAAAAGTATTATAGAAAAGAATTCAGGATTCGTCGAAATGTGTAAAACGAGTTAATGAGGCAGGGAGTCTCAAGTAAGTCTGATTGTTTTTAATTTGGTCCTACCACGTCAGGTGATATGGAACATAGTTTTTCAAAATATAACAAGTGTCTACGTGCAAGTTGCATTCGATTAATGTTCCATGTATTTCGAAGATACATTATTGCACACTACCAATAGCTACATATATTACATTGTTTTCTTCCGATATTCAATAATCCAGATCTACCTGCTTTCGAAGCAGGGTCTAGTGCTTTCAACTGTTCACATTTGTTTACAGAGAACACTGCAAGGTCGCAGTCGCATCCACCTTCTCTCGCCAACAACCTTCGGTGCGTTCCTAACTTGATGGTTTACTCATTAAAACCCCTCTGCCTGGTTATTACTTATTACTTAGCAACTTGGCGACAGCGCGAGAGTAGGAAAGGACGAAGCTAAAATATGTACTATGCGTTAGATAGAGACAGACACATCACATTTACCTCCACAGTCCTTTAGGGTTGAGACCAGCTATAGCTGTTGAGCCAAGTGTGCAAACAGGCTGGTGAAACTGATTTCCCAACAATACACAGCGCGACATGTCGCATGCATAAATAGACCACAAAAAATCATGCCGCGTCGCATCATTCCTTGTCGTGCGACATGAAATCGCATGCATAAATGAGGCCTAAAGTACAAAGTACAAGGTGCTAATTTCCGGATTCCCTATCCATTTAGCCTGTATAATAGGCGCAACTTTATCTAGCCTAATGTATATCGATAATCTTATTTCCAAAATGAGAGAAAAAATCTGGTGTTATGGGTAATACTGCTCATAGAGTTAACTTCTAATGACATGGCACCATTTATTTATAAGTACGATACCGAAACTATTAGAAGGCAAATGGCTTTCCTATTTTTTGTGGAGTGGAAGAGAGAAATAATTCCCCACTTTCAAAAGGTTTAACATAAGTATGCTGCGAAGTTTACGAAATGTAACGCCATATTAACATCGAGGTAAGCAGGATGCAGCAAGGAAAACAGACTACGTGCAGTTTCAGAGCGCATCACTCATTCCGTAAGCTACACGTGCACTATCTGTTGGTGCTTGTGCTAGTTCAGGATATCCTTATTGCTGTTGCATGGTATTTGCGCAAGGCTTCATACAGATGCCCACAGTTACTTAGATCAGAGACCGGAAGTTTAGACATTATAAATACTAAAACAGGCAATAAAAAGCAATTAGAAAAACCCATTTATTTAATAGATTGATTGCACTATTCAATAACTCGATCGTCATATTTTAAAGAACTTGAAAGTTTTAAACAAAATGCTACTGTTGTAATTGACACAAAAATAAAATATTTTTTAAAAAGGCCTATGTATTGCAATGCCTTATTCGTTGCACATGACAGACAAATGCTTTTTTAAGTTCTCTGGGGTCATGTTGAGTCTCCTGTCAGATAACATTTTTCATATGAGAAGATGACCTCTCAACAACAACAACAACAGAGGTTATTGGAGCAAATCTAAAACATAGCATTATTGTAGGAACCATTTCAACTGCAACAGAATTGTCACCTTGTAGAATTTTTGAAATGTTTCTAAGTTTATCCAGATCTCAATTTTTCGATAACACTTTTTTACACTTTTCGCTAACTAATGAACCCCGCTTCCCTGGTACACTGTCCAGTATTTGCACTGCATCATCCACAATTTTCACTGACTTCGTTAAAGCTTGTCCGACACCTCGCTCGGTATTAAATAGGGGAGTTCTGTAATATTTCTCCACCAATAGGAAAACTACATTTACTATAAAGACATTACGGCGAGATCTGGTGTACACAAGTAAGATTAGATCACTCACAATCTGAACATGTAATGCAGTCTGTAAGGGCGCAATACTATGTAGTGCCGGTGAAAGTGGAATAATGTTAAGTGACGATAAAGGAAGTTTACCGCGAAAACCTCGCGAGGTAGGCCATTGACACGACGATATAAACGTTTTGTGTGGTCAGGATCAAACTACAGCAGTGGAACTAACGATAGTATCTAATGTGCGTGCGAATAAGGTTGTTTAACCATAAACAGCATCTTTATTGAACATCGGAACACCACGACCTGAGATAAGACACCCTTCATTACACCCACGCACCTCTTGTATCTCTTCCTCTCCTTATCAATATGAAGAACGATCCTGCCCCAAAGCACACAAAACCTGTAAGCCTGAATTAGTGGATATCGTTCATATTTCCGAAACTGAAGTTTTAGATTCTGAAAGTTCTTCACCTCTACTAAAAGATGAGAAAACTAGTGAAAGCTAAAATTCAATCTGGGATGAACTTTGAGCGTTACTACCGTGTGCCCTTAATATGAAAACCGATTTTGTCATATTTGCCTCATTTGACCCTTCCGTATTTTTAATGTCGTTCATGTATTATGCATTTAAAAATAAAATTTAAAAAAAGCACGTGTTACAATGGAAACAGGAGGATGACGCCTTCACCAAGCTGTTCCTAGATCAGTACAACAGGAAATTCACAAGATCAAGTTGAAACACTTATGCTCGAAGATATTATCCGAGTTTACTTATGGCAACAGATTGTAGATGGTTGTGTAGCGATGAAGCACTCTCACCAGGAGTGTAGGTGGCTGACACCCCCAAAGATGCTCATTAGTCATTACCGTAATATTAGCACTGCAGTCTCATTTTTACTTTCTCTGCTACGTACTCCAGTAAGTAGAGGAAGTATTGTATTCCACCCAAAAATTCGATGTCGAGATTTGACCGGAAATACCTACATGTTTAGGGACCCTGAACCCACCAAAAAAGGTATATTAGTAAAAGAGCCGTGTGTGTGTCTGTCTATGTGCCTGTGAACAGCATAACTCAAGAACGAAAATCCGGATAAATACCAAACTTGGTATGTAAGTTGAGTATCTTCCAAAGATGCGACACGAAGGTTTTCAAGCAAATACCCCACCCCAAACTCCCCTTTACATGGATCATTTTTCGAAATTCTTTATTTTCTGAAAAATGCCACTAATGATTTTGATTAAAATACCATACATTAAGGATATTTACATGAAGAATAAAATGTATATCTAGAATTTTCTGAAATAGCCTATGAATTTCTCTTCATTCGAAAGGAATTTTATACAATTTTGAATAACTGGTAAACGTTGAGCACAAACGTACTACATAAAAAAATATATAAATTCCCTTAAAACATAAATTTATTTAAAATAACCTTTTTGCCATTTCCGAGATATCCGTTATCAATGGCTCAATTGCTCAATACTTTTGTAACTCGTTTGAAGTCCTGTTGAAATTCACTTGTTTCTCGCAATTGCATTGAAAGAGAATGGAATTTTAAGGCCAGCATATAGCGTCCAGTTCTTAAACATTTGACTCTCGCTGTTCGCTTTGTATCTGTAACCAAATGCGTAATGTAGCTACTTCTGCAAAGGTTTATCTGGGTTAAAATGAAGCAGATAGAAAAATAAGCTTCTGTAAGAATAGCTTGTATAGCCACTAATAAACGAAAGGTGGTCGAGAAAGGCATGTGAATGTAGCACATTAGACAAGGAAAACAAGTGCAATAGCAATCGCAAACACACAGGTCTGGACGTGTTTGCGGGCAGATGCATACGACGCCAAAAGTATTGTCTGTTTCAGAGTCTTTGAGACAGCGGTGGGCGCAGGTAGAAAATCGGTTAGTCCGGCAAGGTCAGCTTCATGTGGCGGCTGTTTGTTATAGCGTGCGGCCTCGCGAATCCTTTATCTCCCCTTTCCACTGTCTCAAATGACTCTGAACAGACAATACCGCAGTTTATTTCAGTTGCGTGCACATAAAATCAGGAAACAGTTCAATATTTAGAAAATGAGGACTACAACAATAACATTGTCATTCACTGAGGACTTACATTCTGCTGTATGTTTGTCAGACGTGTAGAATGAAGATTACCTATAAGAGTAGGACAAAGAAAGTTGATACAATCGAAAACCTGTCAAAAATATTAAGTTAGCGTAATGGACATGGAGAAGAAAATTCAAGCATTAAATAATCAATTTAGGTGTGAACATAAGAACTTAATGGATCCCAACCCAGTAGTTCTTCTCCAAAAAAAAAAGCACACTGGTTTGGATATGACTAACCGAGCGAGGTGGCGCCGTGGTAACGTGTGCGACTAGCATTCGGGAGGTCCCGGGTTCGATCCCCGGCTACCGCCCACTGACCCATGGGTTTTTCGTGGTTTCCCGGGTCTGCAGACGAATGCTGGGGTCGTTCATTCTCTACCACGATTTCCTTTTCATCATTTCCCTTTCAATCCATTTCTTTCTCATCTTTCTGGTGTGCTTCTAGGTTTCATAGCGTATGGCAGCGCCAGACAACTGGCGCGGACATATGCTCAATAGAAAGAGTATTTCCCGTGGACACTAGAGCGCTGCTTGATTGGTGGGTCGTTTTTCGCCCTCTCGCGGCGTCTCCAGCAGTGGGACGGGTCTGCGAGCTTGGAAATGTTAGAGACTTCTGCGAGTCTCTGTGACCTATGGCCTACGGCCTGTAGCCTCCTGTGGTTTCTTCACATCATCCCTAACTCCTGAGGGGTGGTAGCCGCAATAGATCTGTACAGGTCGCAGCGCACGAGATGTCCCCCTCCGTTGAATCACCTCTACCCCAAGACTATGAGTCTAGACGGAGCACATCGACGGATTAAGTGGATAGAAATATTGAAGTAAACTTTGTGTTTATTTTCAACAATGTATGGTTGATACATCGCTCATCCGCAAGAATAGTGGTACAACTCAAAATTTGTCATTTTTAAGTAAGTACCACTAGGGAAGAAAAGAACGCTAATACATTGATTAACTGACACACCTCTATTCCGAAATATATATTTTGAATGTTTAGAAATTTGAAATATATACATAAGGCTAGTGTATGAATCACCACATGCTAAAAATGAAAGTTACTGTTAAACCATCTCTTTATTTTTTTTTAAATTATTTTATCTAAGGTTATAGATGTTCTTTTAAATGTTGAGTTGGGTAAGAATAAATTCACATTAAAATTCAATGAACGCTAATCTTGTAACTGTAATTCTAAAACCTGCTAAGATTTGTCAGAGTCTCTAGATGCTAGGTAAAATGCGGTTTTACAGATTTGAGGACTTCACATTTTAATCAGTACTTCATTACTTAGAGAAACTCTGACGAAATGTTTAAACCCAGGACTATTATTTAAAATTTCAAGTCTTTAAAATATATTAATACATTATTCTGCACCACGTTGGAAAAATATACCCGTCCACTAAAGTCCTTTGCTTGTCTTTTTCTTGAACAAGAAATATACTGTAAACAGCACTAATGCCTGTAGCTATTTCACAGAAAGGCATGTTTGAGACTAGGTGTGGATACACTTTAAACACTTGTGCAAATGCAGTGCGGTTCCACAAACTGTCCGCAAATATTCAATGCATTTGTTTACCTCTTCACAAGCACTCAGTGCATTTGTTACCCTCTTCACAAACATTTAATGTATTTGTTTACTTCTTCACAGACATTCGATACATTTGTTTGCCTCTTCACAGATATTCAGTGCATTTGTTTACCTCTTCACAAACTTTCAGTCCACTTGTTTACCTCTTCACAGACATTCAGTGCATATGTTTACCTCTTTTCAGACATTCAGTACATTTGCTTACCTCTTCACAAACATTCAGTCCACATGTTTACCTCTTCACAGACATTTAGTGCATTTGTTTACCTCTTCACAGACATTCAGTGCATTTATTTACCTCCTCACAGACATTCAGTGCATTTGTTTACCTCTTCACACACTTTCAGTCCAATTGTTTACCTCTTCACAGACAATTTGTGCATTTTTTTTTACCCCTTCACAAACTTTCAGTCCACTTGCTTACCTCTTCACAGACATTCACTGCATTTATTTACCTCTTCACAAACTTTCAGTACACTTGTTCACCTCTTCACAGACATTCAGTGCATTTGTTTACCTCTTCACAAACTTTCAGTGCACTTATTTACCTCTTCACAGACATTCAGTACATTTGTTTAGCTCTTGGAAAACTTTCAGTCCACTTGTTTACCTCTTCACAGATATTCAGTGCATTTCTTTACCTCTTCACAAACTTCGAGTGCATTTGTTTAGCGCTTCACAAACATCCAGTGCATTTGTTTACCTCTTCACAAACTTTCAGTGCGCTTGTTTACCTCTTCACAAACATTCAATGCATTTGTTTACCTCTTCACAAACATTCAGTGCATTTGCTTACCTTTTCATAACCATACAGTGCATCTTTTTGGCTCTTCACAAACTTTCAGTCTACTTGTTTACCTCTTCACAGACATTCAGTGCATTTGTTTACCTCTTCAAAAACTTTCAGTGCACTTGTTTACCTCTTCACAGACATTTCGTGCATTTGTTTACCTCTTCACAAACTTTCAGTCCACTTGTTAACCTCTTCACAAACACTCAATGCATTTGTATATCTCTTCACAAACTTTCACTGCGCTTGTTTACCTCTTCACAAACATTCAGTGCATTTGTTTACCTCTTCACAAACATTCAGCGCATTTGCTTACCTTTCATAACACATGCAGAGCATTTGTTTAGCTCTTCACAAAATTTCAGTGCACTTGTTTAACTCTTCACAGACATTGAGTGCATTTAATTACCTCCTCACAAACTTTCAGTTCACTTGTTTAACTCTTCACAGACATTCAGTGCATTTGTTTACCTCTTCACAAACTTTCAGTGCACTTGTTTAGCTCTTGGAAAACTTTCAGTACACTTGTTTACCTCTTCACAGATATTCAGTGCATTTCTTTACCTCTTCACAAACTTCGAGTGCATTTGTTTACCTCTTCACAAACATTCAGTGCGCTTGTTTACCTCTTCACAAACATTCAGTGCATTTGTTTACCTCTTCACAAACATTCAGTGCATTTGCTTAACTTTTCATAAAAATACAGTGCATTTGTTTAGCTCTTCACAAAATTTCAGTGCACTTGTTTACCTCTTCACAAACTTTCAGTCCACTTGTTTACCTCTTCACAGACATTCAGTGCATTTCGTTATCTCTTCACAAAATTTCGGTCCACTGGTTTATCTCTTCACAAACTTTCAATGCACTGGTTTACCTCTTCACAAACATTCAATGCATTTGTTTACCTCTTCAAAAACTTTCAGTGCACCTGTTTGCCTCTTCACAAACACTCAGTGCATTTGTTTACCTCTTCACAAACATTCAGCCCATTCTCTTACCTTTCATAAATATACAGTGCATTTGTTAAGCTTCACAAACTTTCAGTACACATGTTTACCTCTTCAAAAACACTTAGTGCATTTGGTTACCTTTTCATAAACATACAGTGCATTTGTTTACCTCTTCACAAACTTTCAGTGGACTTTACCTCTTCACAGACATTCAGTGCATTTGTTTACCTCTTCACAAACTTTCAGTGCATTTCTTTACCTCTCCACAAAATTTCAGTCCACTTGTTTACCTCTTCACAAACTCTCAGTGCTCTTGTTTACCTCTTCACAGACATTCAGTGCATTTGTTTACCTCTTCACAAACTTTCAGTCCACTTGTTTACCTCTTCACAAACATTCAATGTATTTGTTTACCTCTTCACAAACTTTCACTGCACTTGTTTACCTCTTCACAAACATTCAGTGCATTTGTTTACCTCTTCACACACTTTCAGTCCAATTGTTTACCTCTTCACAGACAATTTGTGCATTTTTTTACCCCTTCACAAACTTTCAGTCCACTTGCTTACCTCTTCACAGACATTCAATGCATTTATTTACCTCTTCACAAACTTTCAGTACACTTGTTTACCTCTTCACAGACATTCACTGCATTTGTTTACCTCTTCACAAACTTTCAGTGCACTTGTTTACCTCTTCACAGACATTCAGTACATTTGTTTAGCTCTTGGAAAACTTTCAGTCCACTTGTTTACCTCTTCACAGATATTCAGTGCATTTCTTTACCTCTTCACAAACCTCGAGTGCATTTGTTTAGCGCTTCACAAACATCCAGTGCATTTGTTTACCTCTTCACAAACTTTCAGTGCGCTTGTTTACCTCTTCACAAACATTCAATGCATTTGTTTACCTCTTCACAAACATTCAGTGCATTTGCTTACCTTTTCATAACCATACAGTGCATCTTTTTGGCTCTTCACAAACTTTCAGTCTACTTGTTTACCTCTTCACAGACATTCAGTGCATTTCTTTACCTCTTCACAAAATTTCAGTCCACTTGTTTACCTCTTCAAAAACTTTCAGTGCACTTGTTTACCTCTTCACAGACATTTCGTGCATTTGTTTACCTCTTCACAAACTTTCAGTCCACTTGTTTACCTCTTCACAAACACTCAATGCATTTGTTTATCTCTTCACAAACTTTCACTGCGCTTGTTTACCTCTTCACAAACATTCAGTGCATTTGTTTACCTCTTCACAAAGATTTATCGCATTTGCTTACCTTTCATAAACATACAGAGCATTTGTTTAGCTCTTCACAAAATTTCAGTGCACTTGTTTACCTCTTCACAGACATTGAGTGCATTTATTTACCTCCTCACAAACTTTCAGTGCACTTGTTTAGCTCTTGGAAAACTTTCAGTACACTTGTTTACCTCTTCACAGATATTCAGTGCATTTCTTTACCTCTTCACAAACTTCGAGTGCATTTGTTTACCTCTTCACAAACATTCAGTGCGCTTGTTTACCTCTTCACAAACATTCAGTGCTTTTGTTTACCTCTTCACAAACATTCAGTGCATATGCTTAACTTTTCATAAAAATACAGTGCATTTGTTTAGCTCTTCACCAAATTTCAGTGCACTTGTTTACCTCTTCACAAACTTTCAGTCCACTTGTTTACCTCTTCACAGACATTCAGTGCATTTCTTTATCTCTTCACAAAATTTCGGTCCACTGGTTTATCTCTTCACAAACTTTCAATGCACTGGTTTACCTCTTCACAAACATTCAATGCATTTGTTTACCTCTTCAAAAACTTTCAGTGCACCTGTTTGCCTCTTCACAAATACTCAGTGCATTTGTTTACCTCTTCACAAACATTCAGCCCATTCTCTTACCTTTCATAAATATACAGTGCATTTGTTAAGCTTCACAAACTTTCAGTACACATGTTTACCCCTTCACAAACACTTAGTGCCTTTGGTTACTTTTTCATAAACATACAGTGCATTTGTTTACCTCTTCACAAACTTTCAGTGGACTTTACCTCTTCACAGACATTCAGTGCATTTGTTTACCTCTTCACAAACTTTCAGTGCATTTCTTTACCTCTCCACAAAATTTCAGTCCACTTGTTTACCTCTTCACAAACTCTCAGTGCTCTTGTTTACCTCTTCACAGACATTCAGTGCATTTGTTTACTTCTTCACAAACTTTCAGTCCACTTGTTTACATCTTCACAAACATTCAATGTATTTGTTTACCTCTTCACAAACTTTCACTGCACTTGTTTACTTCTTCACAAACATTCAGTGCATTTGTTTACCTCTTCACAAACATTCAGCGCATTTACTTACCTTTCATAAACATTCGGTGCATTTCTTAGCTCTTCACAAACTTTCAGTGCACTTGTTTACCTCTTCACAGACATTCAGTGCATTTGTTTACCACTTCATAAACATTCAGTACATTTGTTTACCTTTTCATAAGCATACAGTGTATTTGTTTAGCTCTTCACAAACTTTCATTGCACTTGTTTACCTCTTCACAAACATTCAGTGCATTTGCTTACCTTTTCATAAACATACAGTGCATTTGTTAACTCTTCACAAACTTTCAGTGTACTTGTTTACCTCTTCCCAAACTTTTAGTCCACTTGCTTACCTCTTCACAGACATTCAGTGCATTTGTTTACCTGTTCACAAACTTTCAGTCCACTTGTTTACCTCTTCACAGACATTCAGTGCATTTGTTTACCTCTTCACAGACATTCAGTGCATTTGTTTACCTCTTCACAAACTTTCAGTCCACTTGTTTACCTTTTCATAAACATACAGCGCATTTGTTTACCTCTTCACATACATTCAGTGCATTTATTTACTTCTTCATAAACATTCAATGCATTTGTTTACCCCTTCACAAACGTTCGGTGCATTTGTTTTCCTCTTCTTCTTCTTCTTCTTCTTCTTCTTCTTCTTTTTGGGGGATCTTAGGGAGAAGGTAAGGAAGGATCGGAGGAGGGAGGTAGCGGGGTCCCGCGGATGTACCCCCGTTAGTTAAGGTGATGGGTTGCTGCTGCGGGAGACAAGAGCGAAAAAAGGATGGTTCCCAGCCCCCAAGACATTGCGGAAGCCCTGCCTGGGGTCTGGGGGATAGTAGGAAAATATCTTTATTAAAAACATCAAACTGTGCACTGAAGTGCTTTGGCGTGCAACCCTTGCTGGCGTGGCGTGCCTTGGAGATGATAAATGGAGAGGATGAGTTACCGGCGGCCGCGGCGTAGTCCCACCTCTGTGGCTGGAGGACACGGGACGAAGTGTTGTTTGAGGAAGGTCCTGATGAGAATGTGACCTTCCTCAAGTCTCTTGTGGCTGTACTGTAGCTGGCGAAGTTGTGTGAAAATGTCGGCGGTTGCTTGTTGAACTGTACCCAGGGATGTAATGACTGTAGTCTCTAGTGCACTCAGCCTCACCAGTAGGCTATTGTTCGGTTGTTGCAGATGGGGGAACGAGGAGTCCAGAATGTTCATTTCGATTCGGCGAAGTTTTCTATGGATTGAAGCGATGAGCTTCGTCCTCTTCTGTCGCCGTTTCTTGAATGGTATATAAACAAACATTCAGTGGATTTGTTTGAAAATATTTTTTGTTTGTTTGTTTACGGGCAGTTGCATTCAGGTATGGACTAGGCCTTAAGTTACGACAGCACTCGTAATAAAGGAGATCTCGTCTGAGCGTGCGCAGTGTACTGGAACGGAACTTAGTTTGCATATGAAATTGAATTTTATTTATGGACGCTCTTTAACTGCTGTGTTCCTTAGCGTCCCATTCTATATTGGGTGTGAAAGACCGGTAATTTTGCTCAGAGGCCTCTTCATCAGGCTTGAGGTTCTTTTACGTGCCGTAAATCTACAACACGGGAACACCAGCATTAATTCCCTTCGGAAGGAAGCCATGCTAAGGATTTTTACCCTCGAAAAAATTCATCGCCCTCCGCCGGGTTTGAACTCGCTACCTTGGGAACTAGAGGCTAGCAGGGTAACCAGTACACCACGGAGGACGACAAAATTTCAAGTGGTCCTTTACTTTATTCTTAAAGTGTAGTATCCAGCCGCAATAAACATTCACATAGAAGGAGCAGCAGTTTTAATTTATCACTTATCTGAGCTATGACTAAGCCTTTTGGCAACTTCTGCGTACATTTTCAGTGCTTGTTATGATCTGAATGTATAATAATAGAAATTTTGCGCCTTTGCTCTGCAGGAAAGATCTCCCAAAATACTTTTGTACTTGAGTAATTTGACCCTCCCTCCTGCCTCAAGGTCTCAAGGGTCCTATGGACAAATGTTTTCTTTGTCCTTCTGATAGGATGAAAATCTTCCGGAACATACGTTTCCTCTACGTCAAATGCTCGTAAATATATATTTCCACTGCTGTCGTTTGCGGCGGTATTTCGCCTCTTTGCGGTGGTACTGGCTATTTGGCGGCACGGGATTTGCAGGAATGGTCCCGGGTTCGGTACTAGCTGAGGGATTTGCATGGATCTTGGATCTCAGGTTAGTGGTGAATACGACTGTGTTATTTTCCTGCTCGTTTATTTCCCGTCACCGTTTTAAAATCTGATTCCCCCTATTGCGTCGACACACACACACACGCGCATTTCCTTATTGCTACGCTTCATATCATCACACCTATCCGCCGACACATTTTCTAAGAACCATCTCCAAGGAACTACCACGACGAAGTGTGTCTTCTAAACTCTCCTGTTTCTCTATTTCACATTTCCTATCTCCCCATTCCAGTATCACCTGATTTCTAGCTTCTTTCATTGGATGCCTAAAGCTATCGGGGTTTTCCGAACATTGACCCTTTTCTACACGTCTGCTTTTCAAGCAACCTAACGGGACGCTTAACAATCGAGGGAAAAACCACCCGCTTCCGGCCGCTGACGGCACTGTCTACTCAACCCTCATTCCCATTTACAGTAACACTCGCTTCCCAGTCTTATTTAATAATACTATTCCTACTATTATTAGTATTTATTATCCCTATGATTATAATTTTATTTAGCTACTCAAAACGTACTGCTTCACGTTACGCCGGAATGCAGACGCTATTAAGCTGTTTGTTCGACTTAACGTTCCGACAAAAAGTTAGGCTTAACCGGTTTAGTATAACTCACCCATATACCTTACACATGTAGATCTATCGAGAAAACCGTTATATGTATATTTTTAACGGTTTCAATTTTCTTACAAATAAGCTACCAGAAAGTAACGTAAGAAAGATATGGGCGTGCTCGCATCCAAACCAACAGCACAGTGAAAAGAAGTATGTTGAAAAAACCGCGTCAACAGTTCAATAGTTCAGAAGTAGATCACGTCAGAGGACGGCGCCTTGCTGAGGAGAGACGCATTCTATTAGCAGCCAAAAGATGGAGCTAATTTCAAGATACGCCAGGCTAGCCAAAATCAGCGTCAACAATTGAAATAACTTTGTTAACAGATTTCTCATTTTCAAATGCAGAACAGACAGTTATTGGTATCCGTTATTTACACAAATTTTATAGAAGGGCTTAAAATGATTCGTAATTTTTAGTTAGTCAAACCACTAGCCAAGTAACCCCGTTCCATGGCGCTTTTGGTACACATGTATCTTTTTTATCTACTAGAGTATTGATTTATTTAAACGTCGTCCTTTATGACCCTAGTGACATTGCTTTAATAGTGTCCATGCTGATATAATTTTCTATAATATGCGCTTTGACGTCCGTAGGACGTTCTGGTTTTGAAATTGATGCTGGAATGTTAATATGCATAGTACTTTTATAAGTTTGTATATTATTTATCGGTGTTACGAGACATTTGAAGAGCGTTTAAAAGTAAGCTCGTTGAAGTAGTGGGATAAAGACAGAGAAAGCATTGGTAGTTTTGATGGAGAAACTAAATGAAGGAAGGTATGATAACATGAAGTAAATGCATAGCCTGTGCGGTATCGTCACTTGTAAGTGTAGATGTAGAAACCAAGCCGGCTATTGTTAATCATGATGGTGTAAGTGAATGTGGTATAAACCAATCAAGGAATAAATTTGGAACTTCTAACCCCGACAGAGCCTTAGTAGAGCGTGGTTATTCTCATTACATGGCCTGCAGATCTGTTTAAATACATTAAGAAAGCAATGATTGACAATCAGAAATGAGGTACACGGTTGTATTGGTTTTGTTAATACTAGCAAACACTCGTACATTGGATCAAGGCCTGAGGATTAGTTTTAAGCCACTGAAAGATGGGTTAGCATGACCACTTGGATATTAATGGAAAGTGTAAGTAAGCGCAGTAAGTGAACGTTATATTAGAGGGGGATTAGTTAATTTGGAATAAGAAACGCGTGAAAATATTCACAAAAATGCAATGAGAGTTTTACGGGTGCTTTATGAAGTAGCAAAAACAAAGAAATGAAACAAAGATAAATAAACGAATAAATAAAAATAGACAGTCGGTTTCCGCTTTTCTTTCAGACGTTTAAGCTCACAAATTGAATTGTTTGAACATGGTTAGAGTGTTACACGATAAGCTTAACTGGACTTATATCCTGGATCTTATTAGCAAGCAATGCGAAATACAATTTCTCAGCATTTTTAAAATATTATGAAAATAGGCTTGTAAGCCGATGGATCAACAACTGTGAATAGTAGGTACTACACCAGTTGTGCTCTGTTTAATACGTGCAGTGTCAAGATTCTCTTCACCCTACACTTTCTTTTAGATTCTAACAGATTTGCCATATGTCTCAAGGGTTTCGATTAAAGCAGCTCCATTTCCATACCTTGTACACCAGGTGAGAAAAGCCTAAAACAATCTGCCTGAATTTGCTAGAGATATTTTAGTTTTATTTATATACGTTCTTTAACTGTTGTGGTCCTTAGCGTCCCATTCTACATTGGGCGTGAAAGACCGGTAATTTTGCTCAGAGGCCTCTTTGTCAAGTTTGAGGTTCTTTTACGTGCCGTAAATCTACGACACAGGACCACCGGCTTTACTTCCCTTCCGAAGGAAGCCATGGTAAGGATTTTTAAGCCCGAAAAAACCCATCGTCCTCCACCGGGTTTGAACGCGCGATCTCGGAAACTAGAGGCTAGCATGGTTACCACTACACTATGGAGGAGATGCAGCTGCTTCAGTTGTTATGGGCGGAAAAGATGGTAATGCCAAATAAGATGCGTTCCCAATTTAGTGAGGTGGCGCTGTGTTAACACATAGGAATAGGTTATACAACGGAGGGGGACACCTCGCGCACTGCGACCTACATAGATCTATTGTGGCTAACATCCCTCAGAAGGAAGGGACGAAGTGAAGGAACCACAAGAAGCCACAGGCCGCAGGCAGACAGGCCACAGAGACGCGCGGAAGTCCCTAACAGTTCCGGGCTCGAAGACCCGTCCCACTACTGAGCTGCCTAGAGGGAGCGAAGAACGACTCGTCAACCAAGCAGCCCTCTAGTGCCCACGGGGAATATTCTTTCATTTGAGCAAGCTTCCGCGCCATTTGTCCGGCATCGCCATACGCCACGAAGCCTAGAAGCTCACCTGAAAGATGTTGTTATCCGAGGTGTAGTGGTTACCATGCTAGTCTCTAGTTCCCAACGCCGCGGGTTCAAACCCGGTGGAGGGCGGTGGATTTTTTCGGGCGTTAAAATCCTTAGCATGGCTTCCTTCGGAAGGGAAGTAAAGCCGGTGGTCTCGTGTCGTAGATTTACGGCACGTAAAAGAACCTCAAGCCTGATAGAGGCCTCTGAACAAAATTACCGGTCTTTCAAACCCAATATAGAATGGGACGCTAAGGACCACAGCAGTTAAAGAGCGTTCATAAATAAAAAAAATAATAAAACTGAAAGATGAGAAGGATACGGAATGAAAGGGAAATGGTGGTAAGGAAATCGTGCTGGATGAGAAACCGCTCTAGCATTCACCTAACTACCAGGACAAAGCATGAAAATCCCAAGGTCAGAAGTGGCGGTCGACAGGAATCGAACCCGGGACCTCCCGAATGCGAGCCTCACACTCTACCGTGGAGCCATCTCGCTCGGTGCGTTAACACATACTGGAATCAGTGGTTCGTGTTATCAGGGGAAAAGCTCTATTGTTGGTAACTTTAATTTCTTCTTTAACAAATTATGTTCAGTTTAGAGCACGTCTCCTAAGAATGCAATGCAAATCGGTCAGTGCGCAGCATCCTCATAATAGAGATTTTACAAAATGTCTAAGATGTTTACAATTAGACTACCTCAAGTTTGAGAACTGTGACGTCTGTCTTGAAATACTGCAGATAATTTAAAGGCACGAACTAATGGAGGGGGGCCCAAAACCGAGGCAGAGCACCGCACGCAGGCCAGTCGGCCCCTTTTGCTCCTATCAACGACCCCCGGGAGGTAGAGATGAGGGGAGAAACGCGAAGGGCAACCAGATGCGGGAGTCGTCCTCCGTGGTGTAGTGGTTACCATGCTTAGCCTCTAGTTCCCGAAGTCGCGGGTTCAAATCCGGCGGAGGACGATGGATTTTTTCGGGCGTAAAAATCCTTAGTATGGCTTCCTTCGGAAGGGAAGTAAAGCCGGTGGTCCCGTATCGTAGATTTACGGCACGTAAAATAACCTCAAGCCTGATAAAGAGGCCTCTGAGCAAAATTACCGGTCTTTCACGCCCAATATAGAATGGGACGCTATGGACCACAGCAGTTAAAGAGGGTCCATAAATAAAACTCAATTTAATTTTAATTTTGCCTTCAAGATTTTGTAAAATAACATCTGTAGACGTGGAAATACCCTTCTCAGATTACAAGCTTGTGTTGATCGATATGCCTCATAAAATTACAGCTGAGCATTTGAAGAACATGATCACTGTATACTGAAAATCAAGTATACCTAAGGGAGAATGTACATTGTAACAAAAACTATACGGGCTGGTCCCGTAGCTCAGTCGGTAGAGCACATGTCTGCTGTGCGAGTTGACATCATAACTTTGTGATATATTTACATATATGTGAGAAATATGAAATAGAATAACTTGGGTTCAAAGTCATCCCGTCTTACGGCATTTATACCTATTTATTGATTAAGATCATAATGTTTCATAGTGTAAATGCCGCTGCTAAGCTGTATACACTAGAATAAACATTTTACAGTTTTACAAAACCGAGGAAACAAACTATCTGTGCAAAGAACTTTTCAAATTCCCAAAGAGCTTAAATTTCCGTAACCGAATGTCATATGTTAATATAATCAGGCTCTCAACTTTGTGAACTACAAAACCCTACTTTTGTACTACAATCAGAAAAATAGCGATTTATTTGGTAAGATGGCAGAGATGTAGATGCTGTTATTTTGTCCCCGCTGCGTCGTCTCTTCCACAAATAAGCCACTCAGAATTGTTCTCAGAGCTTTCTTTTCATAGTTGTCTATGTATAGGATCATTATATTATATAGTAACCCACTCGTGGACCCTCTCCACTACGTGAGTGAGCCGGGAGTTGCCGGTGAAATGGTGCCTAAAAATCCTTACCTTGAAATATATACTGGAAATGTTGACATCATGCCCTCAGACAAGCATCATATCTAGTAAAAATATTGTTACTCACTCACCTAAGCTCATTAGCAGGAATTCTTGTGATTTCTTGGACAATGTTATCTCTAAGTTCCTGTAGTGTGCGAGGATTTGAACGATCCACTATTCTTCAAAGAGCCCCATAAATAAAAGTCACAACTCGTTAGGTCGAGAGGGCGAGGGGGCCACAAACAACTCTAATAATTCTGTCATCAAACACTTCTCTGGTTGCATTTAATGATTCCGCAGTCGTATGTACTGTTATAGAATCTTGCTGGAACAAACCGTACGAATTTTCTTCTTCTGCCGAGTGCTCGAAAAATTGTCTCAGAATTAGTCTCCAATATCGTTCTCCATTAACTGTTTCATTGTAGAAAATAGACCCTATTATTCTTCTAGCATTTCTCACACACCACACTCCAGTTTCGAGGTGGTCACAGTGAGGCGTTTCATGCAAAGCACGGGTTTTTCTGAAGCCCAAAATCGTCTGTTGTGACTGTTCACATGTCCATTTAGGTCAGACACGTCTCCATAGCTGCACTCGCGAATGCAGCCCCTGAATGGGGGGGGGGAGGACGATGTGCGCTATGATGTAACGTTGCACGTCATTCACCCCTTCACTGAGACGTGCAGTGTGGACTGTATGTTGTAGTGAAATGCCTGCTCCGAATCATACTAAGAATCCACGGAAACGTGTATACACATTTAAGGACGAATGGGAAGAACAATTTTTCTGTACTGCTTCTGACGAAAATGTAAGGTGCCTTATTTGTTTCAAGAGTTTACGGGGGATATACAAGGCTAATATAAGACGTCATTATATTGCGTGTCACAAAGAGCACGTAAACATTAAAGGCAAGTGCTTTTAACAAAAATAATCATCAAGTGTAAGTTGAATTATTAGAATACCAAATCATATATTAGTACTATTATTCTATTACTATCATTGTTATTATCATTATCATCATTAGGTAAATGCTAAGCATAATTTAATGAATGCATCGTATTTTAAAACCTTCTTTAGAACGTATAGTAAATGGAAGCTGTGTCTTAGACATGTGGAAATGTGATAATGGATAAAAGTCTATAATTCATAAAGGTATTATAGGGATGGAACGTGCCATACAACTCCAGGACCTGAAGAATGGGCATATGGAAGAAAAGCTCGTAAACTCCAATAGCGAGATCACAAATAGAAAAGAACTTCTTCTAGCTAGTTATACCGTTGCTTGGGGAGTCGCAAAATCTATGAAACCATACACTGAGGGGAATTTCATTAAGAAATGTATTATTGGAATTGCAAAAGTTCTTTGACCCGATTTAGTTGACACGTTTAACAAAATTAAATTATCTTCTCAAAGTATTCAAAGAAGAATCAACGACATATCTGGGCTAATTAATACTACCATAGACTGAGAAATCAACCACTTTATGGCTTACTCAGTCGCTCTAGATGAGAGCACCGATAGTACAACACAGCACAATTGGCAATATTTATACGCGGGTAAACTACGATCTTGCAGCAAGTGAGTATTTACTTGAAGTTATTCCGCCTTGCTGGGTGTGATGCAAAATAGAAATTTAGACTTGCAGATACTTGTATCTATTAGAACTGATGGCGCAACAAAGGTATATTGTCCAGATTAAACTCTTATACGAATGAGATGGGTATACAAAAACGATCTAAAATCGTTCCGCTGCATTCTCCATCAGGAAGCGTTTTGGAGTAAAGTTATAAGCATAAACATGTTATAAATGTCGTTATTCACTGTGCCAATGGTATTAGATCAAAGTCTCTCAAGCATCGCCAGTTTCTTAAATTGTTGAACGATTTAGGTGAAGAATATAAGGATCTGCCATACTACACTGACGTCAGTTGGCTCAGTAGGGGCAAAAAGCTGAAAAGATTTTTCGACGCACGCAATATAAAATGGATTTTCTTAAAAAAAGAGGTAAGCTTATTTTTACTTCGTAACTGTAGGGTATTTTATTTAATTGTTTGTGATATCTAAAATATTTGTTTTCTTACAGGGTACACCACTTCCTCATCTGGAAGGTGACCATTGGCTTAATGATTTTCCCATATCTTACGGGTGTATCAGAGCAATTAAATAAGTTAAACTCGCGTTTACAAGGGCGCAATCGAAATATTGTTGTACGATAACATCATATCATTCATACTGACATTAGACATATGGATGTTAAACCTAAAGGAGAGGCAATTTCATAATGTTGTATGTCTGCAAACTCGACCTAGTATTTCTGACGAGCAGCTGAATATATATGTTAGTATGTTAGAAAGTCTGAAAAACGAATTTCAAGAAAAAAGGTTCACTGATTGTAAAGCAATGGAAAATGACTTTTCTTTGTATGTAAACGTCTTCACAGTGGATATAATGATCTGCAAGCAGAAGTTGTAGATTACAAACGGGCACTTGTCTCAAAAGTAAATGCAAAGATCTGCTTCGCTTAGATGTTTCTAAAAATTTACCAACACCAAATATGAATGCCTGAGATCTTTCGCTGCCAATATTGAAGCCATTTTGGTTCAACGTACATTTGCGAGCAATTTTTTCAAAATTGAAAACCGTAAAATCACATTCACGATCACGAATAGCAGATGCAAATCCATATGCGCAGTTAAAAGCAGCCGATTGCGGCATTGAATTAGATTTGAATAGTCTTGTATCATAATTCCTGATTAGCAATACGTCTGTCCCTCTACCAAATTCACTCTTCACTATGACCTGTGGCAGATATTTACAGTGCAGCACTGCGACTCTGCCCTCTACCGCCGACTGCCTGCGATACTTTTGTAGTGCGGTACAGTATTTCTTATGACGTCGACTTTGGAGACGTCTGATTTAGGTGAAATCAAGTTTCGCCGGAGAAAAACAAAAGTTGTGTGTCAATGAAACCTTGTTCTACAGACCGGAAAAACCAATTGCAGTAATTCACTCGCTTACCGGGATCATTTGGTTTCAACGTTTGCACTCGTGTGTAGCGATAGGGCCATTTGGTTTCAACGCTTGTATGTACTCGTGTACTACGGTAGGGTTTCAGTTTTAACAGCGTGTAGCATTTCTTGCAGAAGATGGAGATTGTTGAGCTAATTTGTTTAGCGATTTTCGAGGTGATCGTTCTCATCTGGCACCAATTTCATCTAGTTTACTTTCACTTAAAACTGATCTCCTAGAACATTTCTTGCCTAACACCGAACCCGAAGCTTCAGATTTGTTCACGATTGCATGTATAGTTGTTTTTTGCAGGTGGCACAGAGTTTGGAAACTTTTCAATAAATTCCCTGCGCATATGACGAGTAGATTCATGTTTAAAATAAACTTTGCAAATAAACTTCGTCATACCTGTTTTACGGCATCGACCGGTACATTTACATACAAAGAAAAGTCTGCGACTGAATCACTTCACCCTGAAGATGCCAAGCGCTGTACTTGGCGAAACGTCATTACAACTATCCGGGCTTGTAGGCCGTGGTCTAGAAGGCATCGTGGATACTACCGACTACCGCAGACACTGAATCGCTTCACCCTGAAGATGCCAACCAGAGTTCATTTATTAGTTGTGACAATTCTTGTGTTCTGTTCTTGCTTGACACACCATATGCAAACACGATGTGCTGCATAGTAACAAATGCGCAATGTTTATTCGTTTTTTCATGCCAAAGCGCTCGGAGTGCAAGATATGCTCCTCGTACATACAAAATAAGACCATAACTCAGAAGATATTAGTTTTACGATCAATGTTTACAGGAGCTGTTTTTCTTCTTTTGTTGCATATTACCTCCTCTGTAAATATAGGAACTATTTTTTTTCCTGACACCTGGTATATGTAAATGATTTACCAGCATCCCTGCATCCTCTTTCCATTACTCTGTTTGCTGATGGCATTTAGGTAGATTTAAAGAACAGTGCCAAAGAAGTTGATAATAGCATTTCAGTACTAACACAAAAATTCTGACGTATTACATTCACATGACTTCCTCTACCCATTATCGCTTATTAGTGGATATACAAATTATTCTTACAAAAGTTTATTTTCCTATTTACTTCATTTTAATCGAAATAACCCTTTCCAGAAATAGCTGGTTTATACAGTTCATTATAGGTACAAAGGGAATAGCGACAGTCACATGTTTTAGAACTGGACGCTCTACACTGGTCTTAAAATTCTACACTCTTTCCATGCAGTCGCGAGAAACAGCTGACTATCGACGGAACTTAAAAGAATGACCTAAGTATTGATAAATTAGAACAACTAATAACGGATATCTCGGAAATGACTAATTACATGAAAAGTTATTTGAAATGAATTGTGTATTTTAAAAGATCTAAATTTTTTGTGTGCACGTTTTCATCTATCATTCGTTTACCAATTATGCAAGATTATATAAATTTCCTTCCGAATGAAGGAGACTTCACAAGATATTCCCAGAAAATTCAAGATATACATTTTATTTTTCATGTAAGTATCTTTAATATATGGTATTTTAATTAAAATTGTTAGAACCATTCTTCAGAAGAATTCAACAAATATTCAATGCAAAGGGTAGTTTGGGGTGGAAAATCTTGAAAATCTTGTCGCTTCTTTGGAAGGTACTGAACTAAATACCTATTTGGTACTTATCCGACAGTTATGTTGTTCAGGCACACACGCGCGCGCGGAAATTTTTCTAAAAATGATTTTTTTTGTGGATTCAGGGGCCTCAAAACATGTATTTCCGGTGAAATCTGGATTTCGAACTTATGGGTGAATTGCAATACTATCTCTACCTGCTATGTACGTGGTAGAGAAAGTAAAAATACACAACCGGTTCAAACAAAATAAATTGCTCATCAACACTGAAAAATCTGTAGCTATCTCATTCTTTAACAGGCAACAGCCAAACCCATATAAACCAAAAATAAAGCTAGATAATGAAGTCATTCAGAACAAACCCTCTACAAAATTATTTTGGTATGTGGATTGATGAGCACTTGAAATGGGACATACATATAGAAAAACTGTCTGCTAAATTAAGTCAGATTAATTTCAGTTTCAGGATCATCAATAAAGTAGTAAGTTTTAATATAATGAGGAACCATACTTTATTTATTTTAATAGTTTAAGAAAATATGGAATTATATACCTACTGGGGGAATTTTGATGCAGGAAACACAATTTTTAAACTGAGAAAAATAGTAATCATAAAATAATAGATGTGAAACAAATAGATACATGTAAACCTGGTTTCAAACTCCTAGGCAAATTACCACCTTCATGCTTATTTATCTTAGAAATATTAATATATGCTAGGAAACACACAAATTATTTTAAATTAATGATAAAGGACCACCACAGTACAAGAATATATGACTCAATTGATCCTCATTTCCAGGCAGAGGGGTTTGGGTAAGTAAACCATCAAGTTAGGAACGCACCAAGGGTTGGCAAGGGAAGGAGAAGCGACTGCGACCTTGCAGTGTTCTCTGTAAATAAATATGATGAACAGTTGAACGCATTACACCCTGCTTCAAAAGCAGGTAAATCAGGGTTAAGGATTATTAGAATAAAGAAAGCAATGTATGTTTAGCTAGTGATAATGTGCAATTATTTTATTAAAGCCACGAAACAAGCATTTCAAAAGCTGCACGTTTTAAAGCAATATCCAATCTTATTAGTGTATAACACAGATCTTCGAAAAATTTTGATCTGTAGTATGAGGCTGAGGATGTTAAAGGTCCACTTTCCTCATTGCTCCTTTCTAATTATGTCACATGTTCCTTGTGTTTCATTGAATTAGTGTTGTTTAACATAATGTTTTAAACATCTTGTGAGCTCTATGTTACATCTGATGGTTTCGCCATTTGTGCTGAAGTGTTCCCTGCCACATTCCTCAACAAATGTTTCTCATTTTGATGTATAAACTCTTCTTTGCTTTAGGTATATTACCACAGTTCTCCACTGGTGTATATGCAGCGAATAAATGGAACAGTCGCAACGAAACTGTGTTGTGGGGAGAGGAGAAGAGTGTCCGTCACACTACCTGACGTCACCTTTATTCCGTGCGGTAACAGGATTATTCTGTTTACATACTAAAACCCCTTTGCCTGCTCATTACTCATAGAACTGCAGTATTTGATAGGAACTTGATTTTGGTAGGAACTACATAACAGAATACCCAACATGTATAAAACCACACCTCAGAAGCAATAAATCAGCAAATCAAAACTGCGTTACTGGATCACTATTTTTACTCAGTAGATAAATAACTCATGGAGCATTGGAGTATATTTATAGATTATTAGAATTTATTACTTTTTTATTTTAACTGTTTTCTAATGTTATATTTTATATTAATGTCATTATTTGAATGTCCTTTTTTTGGTAAGAGTATGTCGTGTCCCATGCTCAATGTAAGTAAAACGGGATGAAATAAACTTATACTTTGATTTACAAGCATTTAATTATTAATCTATGCTTGCGGAAATACCTAAGATTGATTTTGTGGGATAGAATTCGTTCAAAATTATTAGAAAAATAAACCTCAATAAGGTGGATTTATAGGAAGAAGCATTAGCCATGCTAGTTGATCTTCTACCCCATCTTACCGTAATAGAGGGAGAAGACAGTAAAGGGTGTAAACATCTACATGCAACTGACAGGGCATATTTAATATTCCTAATCAGGTTCATTATCTTTCAAAATCCCGTTAACTGACAGAAAGAGCGAGATGGCTCCGCGGTAACGTGTGAGGAGCGCATCCGGGAGGTTCCGGGTTCGATTCCCGTCGACCGCTCACTCTGATCTTGGTTTTTTGTGGTTTTCCCTGGTCTGTAAGCGAATGCTGAGGTTGGTATCTCATTTACCACTATTTCTTTCCATAATTTCCATTTCATTCCGTTCCCTTCTCATATTTCAGGTGTAATTCTAGGTTTCGTGGCGTATGGCGGTGCCAGACAAATGATGCGGATGCTTGCTCAAAAGAAAGCATATTCTCCGTGGACACGAGAGGGTTGCTTGGACGAAGGGTCGTTCTTCGTCCTCTATAGGCAGCTCAAAAGTGGGACGGATCTTCGAGGCCTGGAACTTTAGGGACTTTCGCGCGTATCTGTGGCCTGTCTGCTTGCGGCCTGTAGCCTCTTGTGATTTCTTCACTACATCCCTTCCTCCTGGAGGTGGTAGCCACAATAGATATATGTAGGTCGCAGTGCGCGAGGTGTCGCCCTCCGTTGTATAACCTATACCAATACCTATACTTAACCTACAGACAGTTACAAATTTTGCCATAATTCTAGCAGGAAGGTCGGGTTCAACGACGGAGATGCGTTAAAAAGCGGTGTGCTGCGCGTGTTCTAATTGCAAGTGAAGACAGCTTTTCTTCGAGAAAGGAGCATAAACATGAAATCTGTACCATCGTAAACAGAGAATTGTTGAAAATTATTAAATAATTACATACCCCATGCTTACGTTTCCTGTAGAAGGAATGAAACAAAATATGCATACGCTATATCATATTACTGATTGTTTCTTTACCAGGGTCTACTCTTGTTAATGAAATCATATCCTATAATATTCTGAAGTAACTAAACTTTCGTGATTCAGACTGGATGCGGCTGGACGGTAGCTGTGCGCTCTGTAGAGGTTTCTTCCTTGGCTTCGCTGCGGGGACTGCTCAGTTAAGTCTGTCTTCCGAACGGGTCCCGCCCTGCCGGAATTTCGGTGCCTTGTGAGTGAGCCCGGGCGCCGTCGGATACGTTCTATATGGAAACATTAGGGACCCCGTCGGTGCTTTCGCCCGTCGTCATCCGGATCTGGCGGCTCTTCGGGTCTCTGCCCTCATCCCTCCCCCCGGGGGTCACGGTAGAAGCACAAGGGGCCGGCTGGCCTTTGTGCACTGCTGTGCCCCGGTTTCGGGGGTCCATTCCGTTCGCCCATACCTTTACCTTTATAGGCGGTGAACACTGATGACACATTAAATGAAATGATAATTTGGAAGGAAATATTCCAGGCCTAAGTTTAACGTACCTCCTTGGCATTTATCAGTTATGAGGACCAAGGAAAACATGGAAAAAACCCTCAGTCAGGGAGAATGGCCCTGATGGGATTTGGAGTGTAGGCCCCCGTTCACGAGTCCGTGCCTTAACGACTACAGCTATCTACATCGGTATCGGTTATTGCTAAAATAATAATGTAGTTATCTACAGTATAGGGTATAGGGTATTCAACGAGGGGAACACCTCGCTCACTGCGGCATACTGAGATCTATTGCGACCACCACCTGCAGGAGGAAGGGATGAAGTGAATAAAATACAGGAGGCTATACGCCGCAGGAAGAAGGGCCGCAGAGACAGGCGGAAATCCCTAACGCTTCCTGACTCGAAGATCCGTCCCACCACTGGAGCGGCCCAGAGAGGGTGATGAACCACCCGTCAATCAAGCAGCCCTCTAGTGTCCACGGGAATATTCTTTCTGTTGAGCAAGCATCCGCGCCATCTCTCGGGCACCGCCATACGCCACGAAATCTAGAAGCACACTTGAAACATGAGAAGGAAACGGAATGAAAGATAAATAAAGGTAAGGAAATCGTGGTAGATGAAAAGCCTACCGGCCTGGAAAAACCAAGAAAAGCCCAAGGCCAGAGTCGCGGTGGACGGGAAGCGAAACCGGGACCTCCCGAATGTGATACCCATACGCCACCGCGGATCCATTTCGCTCGATAGTCATCTTCAGTAAATTAACATAGTGTAAATTCAAGAGCAGCTGTTGATAACTGACTTGCATCACGCCTTTCTTTGTTTCTCGGAGAAGGTTCCTTTTAGTGTATTTTCGCATACATATTTATTCATCTTAAGGTACAGAGCGATCGTTTTATGGCCCAGGTGCGGACCACGTGTATGCGTGCTCCCCGCGCTGCAGTGTAAGCGAACCGCACATACACGCGGTCCGTGGTCGGGCCAGAAAACGATCGCTCTGTACAAGACACCATAAAGTATAAACACAGCGCAAGAATTTACATTAAAAGCATGAGCTTCCAGAACATGCTATCCGATTTTCTGTAAACGAAAGGCTTATTCACGATTCTTCCTTTTCGCGCGAAAGAGGCAAAATGTCAGCTAAAGAGTTATTGCATATTATAACGAAAACATGGCCCAAAATGGGAAGGAAACACACACTAGATTGTTAGTGTGACTAACTCTTGTCCTTGTTTTGAGGAGAAATGACAGTTTATACTAATGTGTAGGTAACTATGGAAATCGGTATACATTTATGTCAAAACGGCGGATGATTATAATCCGTCCTGTTTTCCCACTGCCAACTGTCAGTAACGGAACCCTTAGCACAGCACAGTGAGGGACGATAGGGACAAACATTGGGGGTATTGTTAGGTAAGAATTTTTCCCTAACCGATCCGAAAATGAACCCTATTAATGACTGGATAATGACACTCTGCTAGTGATTTTGGAGGAGGTCGACCGTACCCGATTTTATAACTCAGAAAAACCATATTGTAATTCCGAATGTGTCAAGTTACTCGATTGAACTATTTACAAGGGGGATTCCTTTATTTATTAGGACGATTATCTCATAGAATTAGCGCTTTAGGTTTCAGAACTCCTATTTTCGGCCATTTCATTAATTCATGCATCGTCGTATATGACCTATCTAATCTGAAGTTAATCAACAAAGCAAAGTTGAGAAAGACAGAAAGAAAGAATAACCCGTAATAGTCCGAGTTTAGAGTTTTACATATGAATTCAGGCTGTTTCCAGCAGTGGGTTTATATATCACTGTTGTCAGCAAGGCGGTTCCAGTGACGAAATATGAATGAAAAGATGCTTACACTAATTTTACCTATTTTAGAAATTGTGGAAATTATTTGCATAGGTTATCCAGTTCAGTTTTACATTATATATGTACGTTAGGATTTTTTTAAAACATATTTATGGGCCAACTAGAATAATTCGTAGCTTCGCTTGCGTTATACTGTTGTATATTAAGATCTCGTTCATTCTTCTTTTTTCTCTTCCTGCTTCCTTCCTTCATTTCCATCGCATCTGTTAAAATCCCGTTTAAGAAATTAATAACACTTTACTCTTTCTGACATACTATGAAGACTGAAAACATAAAACTAGATTAAGTATTATATATTTTGTTGCTCAGAAATTTAACGAAAAAGACAAATAGAATATTTCCAAAAACTTTAATCTTCCGTTTTATTCAACATAAATTTGTTGCATATATGCCTATTGTTTACGCTCCTTCCCTCCCTCCCACTCTCTCTATCTCTCTCTCTCTCTCTCTCTCTATGTTGTAAGTTTAGCAAGCTTTAATCAAACGGATCATGCAGACAATGAAATAAATAAGTGCATAAGTAGGTTTGGGGATTTATTGCACTAAATCTACCTGATATTTATCTAAGGACTGAGAAAATACACACAAATAAAAACTTCAACCAGGCAGCTTGATCTAACCGGGATATAAGCCCGGAGCGACAGTATGAGGGTAATAACCTTGTACCATTTAGGCTTATGGAAGTGCAATTTTACCATGATAAACGAATTTATTGAGCAACTGGTTCGTGTACCCCAATAATATCGAAAACTCGACATAGTCTCTTAAATATGCGGGATGGCTCAGGCGGTAACGTCCGCGGCTCGCATTCGGGAGATCGTGGGTTCTATCCCCGCGGTCGAGCTTCCTCACCCATGGGCTTTTCGAGGGTTTCCCCGGGTTGCTAGGCTAATGCTGGGAAGGTTCATTACATCCCCTGAACTTCCTGTCCCCCCATTTCACCTCCATTCTCATTTCACTTCACCTTTCATCTGATTGGTCTGTTTCAGGATTGAACGTGTCGGCGGCAGTCTCGGTGTTGCATGGCAGAGGAAAACCTTCGTCCCGGAATTAGGGCGGTCTCCGAGTCCCGTGCCCCCAGTGGGATGTGCAAGCCTACAGGGGAGAGGGGAGCCGGTTGCATCAGCTGCCATCCGGGGAGCTTCATTCTGTAAAAGCTAGGGACCATGTGTTCTGCCCTGTCGTGCCTCCTGGTTCGGCCGCCCTCTGTATCTTCTCACCTCACCCCTCCCTCCCGGGGGCACCCCGTCAGGGGCTTAGGCACAAAAAATCTTGTAGGTCGAAGTGCTTAAGTCCCCCTAGTCTTACTCCTACACCTAAATATTTATCGTATTCAAATTTTGTAGGTAACAAAATTGTCCGTTTAGACTGGCTATGGGGTATGCCGGCTTAGCTAAGCTTCTCCATGCATTGATGACCTACAAAATCCCTAATTGCGTGCCCTACAACGAGGACATGATTATGGACTACAACCACCTCAACCTTGGCCCCTCTGTCGAGTACCATCTTGGCAGATAAATATTGAGAGGTAGAGGAAAGAAGATGGCCCTTTCACAAAATTCTGCGTAAAACCTGTTTGTACTGATTTTGTGCTTGATTTGTACTATCTTTGTCCGAACCATGACGAATGATCGACACCAAAGCTCTCCATTAAACAAACACATACTAATGCTATAAAAAGAGAGAAAAGCGAGCGCTCGTGCGCGTTTGAGTATGTAAGGTAATCTCGGATACCACTCAGTAAATTTTAATATAATTCTTACACCACTGAATAGCATTGTTCTTCCGGACGGACATACTATAAAATATTTCTAAACATTTTAAAACTGGAATGGTGCCATATTCATGCCACCCAATTTCTTTGAATTTGAATATCAGAGGACTTTTTGGGGGACTTCACTACCAAATTAAGAGATTTATAATAACGTCAACCCTTAAGAGGTATACAAGGATGATTAAAAGCTTCTAAAATTCAGTTATTGGATAGGATAGGCCCCAACGGAAATTATACCCTATCTTAAAACTCGCATAAAATACCCCTATCAAATTTTTCACCCCTTAGATAGAAATCTCGACTGTTTACCTCATTTAGTGAAAATATTGTGCAATTATACTATAGGACGTTACAAAAGTAGTTAATAGGTTACCTTACAACTTCCAAAAACTACCAATCCTTATTTTCAATCATATAGTACCTTGAAACTTTTAAAAACTATCCTTACCTTTATTTTCAATCTCTATAGACGAAACTATACTTATTGGCCAATAAGGGCATAATTTTGTGCCCTTGAGCTACATATCACTCATATGTACAAACTTGTACATTTTGACCACACCTTCGCTTTGGATACAAATGTAAATTGTATGCCACTTAAGACTTTCCAAAATCACCCCATCTTTATTTGCAACCCTTAACTTGCAGAATGCATCCGTGCATTCTCTACTAAGACAGCTAGTAAAATAATATATAAAAGTGACTAGAAACGTATGCCTATTGTTATTTAATACTTTTCATAAAAACCAATAGTAAGGGAGATATTTGGAGTCTGTTATAACAAGGACTCGGATTTTGAAGACCTAAAAGTGTTAGAAAAATGGTCTATAAAAGACTCTAACATTTTTAAAAAGTGACATAATAGTTACAAAAATAAATGTAGATTAATTTAATTTATTAAAATTAGCGCACAGAAAGCTGTAAATTAATTTATACATGGGCATAACTGCTATATAAGCAGAAAAGTATGTATACGGACATTGATGAGATAATTTAGAAATTAATTAATATAAATTAATTTATATAGTTGTTCCATGTTTTTGTTTGAAGAATCAGAAAAGAAAATTAAGGAAATGTTTTTGAATCAGGTGCAAAAAGGAAAACTGATCTATCTCATCCCTAATTTAGGACATGAATTATCAACTGTAATGAAACCTGTTCCCCTGACAATAACCATCCCTCCACCCACAAGCAACCCTTTCCAGACTAACCATTAAATATGAACGTGATTTTTCCCAAGAATGCGAGTAAGAAAGTTACTCTTATTTTTCAGTTGAATAGTGAAATTTCTGATGTTTGAAAATTTATCCTTATGTAAAATGTCAATAATATAAAACTCCTTATATACTCAATGTAAATGCAAGATAATGCCCAAATAACGACGCAAAGGGCAAGGAGATGAAAAATAATGACGTAAAGTCGAAAAGACTGCCCTAAAAACTAGAAAATGGCATAAAATTACCAAAAATGATCTAATGAATATACACTTTCATAATCTGGGACCTATGATAAAGATTTATGTCCGGATTAGCAAAGCCTACGATGCAACAATTAAAAGGTGACATTAGCCATACAATGGAGGTTAAAATGATGAATATTATATAAAATCCGAGTGCATGTTCAAATGTATCGCGCGGCAACGTTGTATCGGAAGCATCAGAGAGGACTTCGGAAGTGTTGTCATTTGGCAACCTCTGTGTGATGCAGGTTTTGACTCTGTTCCAGAAATCCAAAGAGAGGAAGTTCGGAGTAAAAGTCAAAACCTGCTTTTATTGCGTACGTATGTGTGGAAAAACGAGAATACCATAAATGAAGGGTGATGGTGTTCAGAGGAAAGGTTAATACGGAAACGAGGAAGGCCTCTGCAATGGCTGCGATGCCGAAATGACGTGGGCGTGACAGCCTGGTCTAAAGTTAGATACCTACAACATCTGGGGGAAGAAGCGACGTGAGATAGTTCAGAGTAAGTGCTGCACATCGGTGTGACGCGATGGACCTTCCCTAGTAAGTTGCTTCACACACATGTTTTGCACTAACCTTTATTACTGATGCTTTCGTAACAAAATGCGGTGTGTCACCGGCAACAACCCAATTTGGAGAAATTTCATCGTAAACAAAATGCCTCCTACTTGTACAAGGCTGTAGAGTATGGCATACATTTCCAAACAGCTGCTGGTTGTAACCAAGGTTAATTATTTTTATCCCTATGGATTCTGTTTTGGTAATATTCAGGAATATAGAGTCCCACCTTGATGACGTAACCCATGAAGATGTATATTGCTATTAGTGTTAGATATAGTTATAGACAATGCCAACTTAGCTCAAGAAGGTATATTTTATCCTCCCTGATATGCTGTCACACGTGGTATGTTCCTGGCTGAAAGTGTGCCATACTGACGTAGTGTACCTTCAGTGTCTGTGAACCTGACGTGTGGATTAATACTTCAGTCCTACTCCATAAAATAATTCTCTTTTCTCGAATTCAAAGCCATGTAATTTAGTTGTACTAATACTAAATGCGTTATTTGATATCAATTGGAGCACCTTACCACGACTCTTGTTTACCTGGAATTGGATCCTATATATTCATTACATGGTGTACTTTGAAACGAATATGGATTGTGCAACCAATTTTCCAATTCACATGGGCGTAATGTGGAACCCAATTTGGGGATGGGGGTGCGAGGTAAGTGAAACCCACGTAATGAAACGCAGTACAAAATGCGTTTAAAAGTAATTTGCAGTCAATTTTTAGGGAAATGAAACATTGTTTTATAATAACAATAATCAGAACCAAGATTCTGATGACATTTAATGATGATCATAATAAATTACTTACATTTTTAAAAAAATTACATCATTACAAAAAGTCACTTAAAACTTAATTTTTTTTTTATTTTTTAAATTAGTATACGGAAAGTTATAAATTAATTTATGCGTGGATATATAATAATTGCGTACAGTCAGTTTGTTATTCTCCTTGTCCTTGTGTCGAGTCATAGGCTGTGAAGTCCTTTCCATTCGCAATGAAGTTTGTATAATCTGAGATCTCAAAAGAGTTAATGCTATAGTTTTGTAACACTCGCTTCAAAAACTATGTTCTCAATTTTCTTTTCAGATTCATCAAACAAGAAATGGAACAAATATATTTTTTAATTATCTCATTATTCTTACACCTACATTTTCTACTTGTACAGCAATTATATCTAGGTATAAATTAATTCATAACTTTCCGCATACTAATATAAATAAATTAAACAAAACTAAGTTATTTTTGTAATCATATCACTTTTTAAAACTTTTAGTCATTTTATAGGTCATTTTTCAAACATTTTAGGCCATAACAATCCGGGCCCTGATAATAATGATACTACTACTACTACTACTACTACTACTACTACTACTACTACTACTACTACTACTACTACTACTACTACTACTACTACTACTACTACTACTAATAATAATAATAATAATAATAATAATAATAATAATAACTCAATAACACGTTTAACATGTTGACTTGGATTATCAAACTTATTTACCCATTTCTGTCAATTAGCACTCTGAATAAAAAAATAGCTTTATAACAGTCGCACGACTTTCTATAATTTATTTTCATAACAATTTTATAATAAGTGTATTCACATGTAACTTTAGATTTATTTTTATACTTAATTTCTGTTATTTGTCATAAATATTCGTGAGAGATGGTTTCAAATTGTAAATACCACGGTCTGTTCGCTGAGACAGTTAAAGAAATAAGTAAATGTAGTTATGTTAATCATGCTTTTATAAATCCTTTGCTGGAGTTAATGAAAAACAAAGGAAGTAAGATTTGGTCTGCAACGCTGTTTACCTCTACTACGACAGTAGCACTCCAGAGCAAGTTAAAATGCACTACTACACCGATGATGTTTACGTCACTACCAGCTAACTAATAGGTAAATATGAAATACACTGAACTCCCGAAGTCAGTACACCTGAGGACATCTGGGGTAACTGTAATAAAAAGGTTCATAATCTACAGATATTTTAACTGAAAGATACTCTATTAATTTAAATGTAAATTATAGTGGTTTTTTTTACTTAAAGTAACTCAAAATAAAATGTGGTTGAGCTGGAAATATTCCCCCCTAAGTTACGCCTATGAAGGGTGGGGCACTAAAAGCCAGCATCATTGTCGAACCGTTTTCACTACATCAGTGGTCACTTAAGGGCTCAAAATCTAGCCTATAAGGCATTAACATTATTTAGCAAACATAGTACAATGTTTTATTCTCTAAATAGAACAATGACATAAATGTAGCACAAATTATACTAAACAAAGTCAGAGGAGTAATAATGTTTTCCACAATGTTTCTAGTGCAGATAATTAAGCAATCAAGTCGCTGTTGAGCAATTGTTCATTAAAAAAGCAAGTCAGGAGCAGTAGCGGCTTGTGAGCATACAGGGTGGACCATTTAAGTTGAGACTGTACAATATCTCCAAAACTAAGCGTTGTAGGAAGAAATGTCTTTGATAAAATTTTATTGATATTATGGGGGAAAGTAAATGCCATTAGTCGTGTTTTGTTTGGAAGACATTATGATGGTCATTTTAGGGTCAATTTAATTTTTTTAATGGGAACCTACATTTTGTATGTTGTTTTCTTGTTAGAAAATTGTTTATGAAAAGCTGTTTATTTTGTGATGAGGAATAATGAAACAAAATAAAAAATATTGGTTCTCAATTACGAAACGTAACTTGACCATCAAATGACCATCCATGGGTGGTCCAACCATTCGCTACGCTCTTCGTACACAGACATTCAGAATTTTCGTTGTTATTTACGCTGGTGTAAGAACAATTGCAAGGTTATTTATACAAATGTTGTTTAGTTTTTTATGAGGAGTGAGATAACATAAAAACTGTAGGTTCAAATTTAAAAAGATTAAATTGACCCTAAAATGACCATCACAACGTCCTCCAAATAAAACACGACTAATGGCATTTACTTTCCCCCATAATATCAAGCAACTTTTATTCAAGATACTTCTTTCTACAACGCTTAGTTTTGGAGATATTGTACAATCTCAACTTAAATAGTCCACTCTATATATTTTGGGTGTGCACAATATTTTAGTCAGACAGTCCTGAAAATGTGAAATAGCATCTGCTGCACATTAGTTATGATTATGAACAAATTTATGCAACTGCACCCGCTCCTAACAACAATAATAGTAATGCATATCTTGTCTACACAAGAAAGGTTTTTTCTTTGGATCTTTGTTGTTGCGTACATAATTAAGTACACCGTGTTAGGGCAAGAACGGAGTAATCTGTAAATGAAATTGTAGTTGAGATTATGAACGGTTTGGAGAAACCGGGAGAAGTTTCCGCGCTTGTACATGTTACCTTCTTCTGCTATGGTGACTCTGCCGTAGTGTGCTACTACCTAGAGACATTGACCTAAAATTGTACTGATAATGGAAATTGAGTGCGGGAAAAACTTGGCGCGCTAGTGCACTTGTTCAGGTGTACACGACCCGTATGTATTTGGTCGCATAAAGTAATCACGTCATACCAGTTCCGCATGCGCAGAAGTTTCTTAAAATGTGCACAAGTCCAGATGTGCTAGTGACGCTGTTGCCATGTCTCATCAAATTTAGAGGGCCAGCGCGGTAGATTTAAACGCGTGAATTTTAAATTATCGCATAATATACCTACGTTATGTTTAATAGCATTCAAAGAAAAAAATAACCAATAAATTCGCAGGGATCAAAAGTTAGGGTGTTCACGTGTTCTTATGCAGCAGCCGCCACTGGTCAGCAGTTAATATAGGTACACACGTCTGTCCGAACCATGCCCAAGCCATGCCCAAAGGTGACTACAAAGAGAATCTGCAACTTGATTGGAATTAGAAGTAACTACCTTATCACTTTTGCAGGAGATGATAAAGAAATTTGGATGATTTCTCGTGACTATAATTGCTTGGTATCTAACACGTTTCAGTACATTACTGGTTCTTAGTGTATGATGTACCTATCACTGGGATAGTCTATAACAGCAGTATTTAAGTTTTAAGAAATATTTGCGGCAGTAAGATAGGTGACTATTTCTGTATAATTTACTTCATCCTACAGAGTTCAGCGTCTGATATATATATATATATATATATATATATATATATATATACAGGGTGAACCATTTAAGTAGAGACTGTACAAAATCTCCAAAACTAAGCCTTATAGACAGAAATGTCTTAATAAAAGTTGCTTGATTTTATGGGGGAAAGTAAATGCCATTTGTCGTGTTTTATTTATTTTTTTTAGTTCCATTTATACTCAGCGTTTAACTACATTGGTTTTACCGGTGGCCTTTCCTTTGGAACTTATTGCCTATTGGAAATGGTGCTAACTCGTATTTTCTTGTCGTTAGGTTCTTACACTTTCGGGGTTTTAATCATTAGATCACACACACACACACACACACACACACACATTCATACTTCCAGACTCTAGGGAGGATAGGGAAGAATCTTGGCTAGAGAAAAATTCCCACCCCCAGCCGGTAATCAAACCCAGGACCCCTCGCACAGCAGGCAGGTGCTCTATCGACTGAGCTACCGGGCCAGCTGTGTTTTATTTGGAGCTCGTTGTGATGGTCATTTTAGGGTCAATTTAAATTGACCCTAATTGTAAGTTCCCACTTAAAAATATTAAATTGACCCTAAAATTACTATGATAACGTCCTCCAAACAAAACACGACAATAATATCAAGTAACTTTTATTAAAGGCATTTCTTTCTACGACGCTTAGTTTTGGAGATATTGTAAAGTCTCAACTTAAATGGTCCACCCTATATAATACCAATGAGGGCATGGCGTATTGTGATTTTTAAAGGTGAAAAGATTTACTTTTATTTGAAATGGTGTGCTACAAATTATCGTAGCAAAATAGACACGTTTTATTAATTTGACACACAAATTATTATGTACTGCGCCCTGATGAAGAGAGTTTGAGCACGCCCAAAAAGCACCGATTTTTCCGATCATATATAGGACCAATGCTCAATTAGTCTTGTGAAGAATATAAAGAGCAACTATTGGTAGCGACCTCTCAGTCACAAAAACCAACATTCCGGCTGCGGGACGCGTGGTGTTGACCGCATCACCTTCCTATATCGATTGGATAATCGCCCACCTCTGCCTAGATGCACGTGGACGTGAGACCGACTGGTAGGCCTTGAATGTTGATGGACTGTCGTGCCATTTACTACCACCACCATCACTACTACTACTACTACTACTACTACTACTACTACTACTACTACTACCACTACTACTACTACTACTACTACTACTACTACTACTACTCATGCTGCTGCTACTACTACTACTACTACTAATACTGCTGCTGCTACTACTACTACTACTACTACTACTACTACTACTACTACTACTACTACTACTACTACTAATGCTGCTGCTACTACTACTACTACTACTAATACTGCTGCTGCTGCTACTACTACTACTACTACTACTACTACTACTACTACTACTAATGCTGCTGCTGCTACTACTACTACTACTACCACTAATACTACTACTAATGCTGCTGCTGCTGCTGCTACTACTACTACTACTACTACTACTACTACTACTACTACTACTACTACTACTACTACTACCACTACTACTACTACTACTATTGGACTTTGTGGGAAAATTTGTTATATAAAACAAAGCAAAACATTACGTTATTACTGACACAAAACACCTGATCAAGTGTTTTTACTTCTATAGTTCAATAATTTGTATTCTGCAATTTAATTAACTATTTTAATCGCTGTTGTTCAGAAGAAGAATAATTATCTGTTGTATATACAAAGAATCGGACATGCTAAAACACAAGAATGTTTATTTGGCTTCCTGTTAAGTATAAGATATATCACTAATATTTTCAGAATTTATAACGCGTCTTATGTATGGCCCAAACATTTGTTATTCATCTATTTGCTCATTTACGTTACACAAAAAATAATTTTCGTCTTCGCAACCACTTAAGAAAGAAACAACTATTAACAAAAGATAATACCATTCCTGTAATCCAGTAGCACATTCACGGCGGCTTCGGAAACCCAGCGTGCATTCTATTCTGGAGCAACCATGATTTTCCTGAAGCGCGATTTCTCTTGCAAGAGAAGATGTGCAGTTGCCAAATGTTTGTTTTTCAATGTGTTTTTCTACAAATCTGTGGAAGATAGAAGCAAAGCGCTCCTAAACTATTTTCAATGTATACATCCCTCTCTCTCTCTCTCTCTCTCTCTCTCTCTCTCTGCCTGTCTCTCTCGTACAAACAATGGTATCTATACAACTTCAACGCCATAAATATGGAAAGCCTGCAATAGGTGTCGAAGTTAGGGGTTGACTTAACTGCCAATCAGGAGCGTCATTTCAATTCCATCTTAGGGGGGGGCAAGATTGCCTGATGCAGTTTCCCGAATTTTCATGTGAATTTTAGTGACACATTTAGCCCAAAAGAAAATCATATTTTACTTCTCAAATGTGAAATATTTGTGTTAAAAGTACAGTTGCCGTAATTTTTGTTTTCGCAGAGCAATAATAACCCGTAGCCTAAACATTTCTTGCAACCTACGGGGGACAATTGATCTTCCCCTGCGTCCCTAAATGACGCCTCTGCTGTCAATCTGTTTTTTGAACTATTTAAGTAATGGAAACCATTTTACTGCTAAATACCTTGACATATAGTAGTGTAAATTTTCACAGTGCTTCTAAGCATACAGCAAGATGGAGTTGTACACTGGCATATTTCAATTAAGAAAACAAGCTCAAAAACATTTTTGGATTTCATGTCGTCATCAGGGTTTTGGTCAGCGTCATAATGGGAGGGGAGGTAAGCTGAAGAAATTGAGAGCAACAACACTCGCTTGATTATTCCATGGTTATTGTTCGCATAGAAAAGTTACAAAACCAGCATGCCTACATTCAAGAGAGAGAGAGAGAGAGAGAGAGAGAGAGAGAGAGAGAGATGACGCTAAACCCAGCCAAGACTCTCCACACTTCAACTGGTGAAACACAAAGAGCAATAACAGTGAGATCGAAGATATCTTTACAGATTTTTATACCCGCAAACTTAATTGCTCACAATGATCTAAACAGGCAACCCTTTCGTTTACTCATGACGTCATAGTGCTGTACTGACCGTAAGGTCAAAGACACTACCTTCTAGTAAAAAGCGATCCGCACGTGTGTAACATGGGATGAGCCCACTTTTGCGTGTATTATTAGAGTTATATAGATAAAAAGGAAATGAAATTAATACTAAAATGCCATTTTCTGAGAGTTTCACATTTTTATTCATAATTCTAAACACCGATTTCAATATTCTTTCTCGTTACTTTTTAAATTAGTTTATATTGGTGTGCCACAATATCAGGAAACAATTAAAACTTCAAATTAACCAGTAAAGCTTTAGTAAAACCTATCAACTGTACTGGATGTTCCTTTATTTCTTAACTTTCCGATAAGTTTTGATATCATGAGGTTACAGCTAATTGGCGAACACTGCTTGACAGGACATAGTGGGGGAGAGGAGCCGAAGCCGCTTTTAACCATCGCGCTTATCATCCACGAGAAGAGGGAGCCGAAGTAGTGTTTAGTATTTACATAACCTTGTTATTGGAGGCGCCTTTCAAAGATGTTCGGTTCTCTTCACCGATGCGTCACAAGAACTACGCAATATTGTTTTATAAACATGATAATCCACAGAGGTAATTCCAGTTTTCTGTTTCCTTTCGTATAAAACCTTTTATTTATTAATTTTCATAGTTAATATTTAATTACCTTGGTTACCGAACGAGGTGGCGCCGCGGTAACCTGTGTGACTCGCATTCGGGAGTTCCCGGGTTCGATCCCCAGCGATTGCCCACTCTGACCCATGGGTTTTTCGTGATTTCTCCGGATCTACAGGCGAATTCTGGGGTGGTTCATCTTCTACCACGACTCTTCTGCCCTCATTTCCTGTATCCATCATCTTCCTTGTCATCTTCTTCAGTTTGTAGGACCGGGTGACGGTGTTCGGTGGGTTACAGCTGGGCGTGGCTGTGCTCTCTGTTGAGGTTTCATTCCTGGCGTCGTTGCAGGACTGCTCTGTTAGGTCTCGCCTTCAAGTGTGCTCCGCCCCGGGGGAACCGTCGGTAGCTTGTGGGTGGTCCCGGGCGGCGTCGAATGCGTTCGATCTGGAAATGTAAAGGACCCTGTCCATGTTTCGGTCGTCATAATCTGGATCTGGTCGCCCTTCGTGTCTCTTCCCTTATCGCTCCCTCCCAGGAGTCACGGTAGAAGCAAAATGACCGTTTTGGCCAACTTGCGGTGCTCTGCGCAGGTTGCGGGGCCCCTACTTTTGTCCGAACGTTTACGTGTATTACTTTGGTTATTAAGAATACCAGATCAGAAAATATGTTCACATTAAAATAATTAGTTGAACCAAGACACCTTCACGCACTTTTCATCCGTAAACCCCTCAGGGTTGAAATGCTCAACCCGGTGGTGCAATTAGGACTTTGCGAATGGGGTAACTCGATATTTCTAAATTCGGAAAAAATATGCTGGAATCCCATAAGCATAGGTATATAAATACACTGAACACATGCTTTTAAAATCTTATCGCCATCTATCGCAGAAAATCCTACTCGTAATATGGCTCAACAGCGAATTCTAAGGGCTGAGCTGTGTTCGCAGGAACGCAATTTTAAAACACAGCAGACCCAAATTGAAACTCCAGCTGAATTTTTTATTAGAGGTTTTGCTTCAATCCTATAGCATGATTATCACATAACTAATAAATGAATTACAACTATCCGGGCTTGTAGGCCGTGGTCTAGAAGGCATCGTGGATACCGACGTTTCGCCAAGTACAGCGTTTTGCATCTTCATGGTGAAGTGATTCAGTGTCTGCGGTGGTCGGAGTCTGAATGAATTACAACTATTCGGCCTTGTAGGCCGTGGTCTAGAAGGCATCGTGGATACCGACGTTTCGCCAAGTACAGCGCTTGGCATCTACATGGTGAAGTGATTCAGTGTCTGCGGTGGTCGGAGTTTGAATGAATTACAACTATCCGGCCTTGTAGGCCGTGGTCTAGAAGCCCGGATAGTTGTAATTCATTTATTAGTTATGACGCCGGCCGTGAAAGCCTCAGTATGTACATTATCACATAACCTCGGCGCTTAGGTTTGTAAGATAATGTCGTAATTTATTTCATTAATCATTAATTGTGTGAGATTACTGTCCGTCTAAAATATCCAAGGTTAAAAGGAATAAAAGCAAAGAAAGGAAAAGAAAAAGAAGTATACAGAAAGCAAATAAAGCCAGAAAAGAAACACATTAGCCTGATATCAGAATTTTCCACCGATTAAACTCAGACTATTTGCTGGTAAATTAAACATGCGGACGAATGAAACAGCATTTTCTTTGAATGCATCACGCGCCTGCTTGTGTGTGTCCATGTGTCTTGGTTGTGGAACTTCTTTGTTTAATGTAGCTTCAATTTGTAGAACAAAACACATAATTACATAAAATATCCTAATTAGATTTGAGTTATGTGATTTAAATTATTCTGGTCAGCCAGCGGTTGCAAATTAAACATGAATGAATCGACAGTTACGATTTTTTCTTTCCCCCCCCTTTCTTTCTCTCATGTATATATCGGAAGCCCATGAATTCGTGCACTAACTCTCCGGGATTCTGTTCCAAGGACAGACTGGAAACAAAAGGTTTATGGCACGCATGTTCTCAAGTTATAGCCGTAAAATGCTAACCAATCAAAAGTAGCGATATAGCATCACAGTTTAGGGCTACAGAATTGCCATCCGGTCATTTCTGTCAGTCAGTGAATTCTCTGAGTACCTTACAAAGCCTATAAAGCCGCCTCCTAAGTGATACACCGGCTTTTACAGTCTGTACTAGTCGGCCACGATATGAATGCGTTCGGTGAAAAGCGGAACTAAACAGTAACGGAACAAGTGGGCAGGGCATAGGAAGAACAGTCAGGTAAAGAAAATATCCTCAGTTCCGAGTTGCACTTATTAGCGAGACTGAGGCGTGCAAATGTACCTGCTAGTCGGCCACGATATGAGTGCGCTTAGAGGAGGGCGTCACTGTTTTTGACATGCTTAATGTCATCAGGTTTAGGGATCAGAGGAGAGTGAGAGGCAAGACGATAGGGGAATGCACAGTTTCACAATGAAAGCAGTACTTACATTTGCAGGCGTCACCCTCACTAGTAAATGCAACTCGGAACTGCGGATGTTTTCTTTAGCTGACTGTCCTTCTGGTGCCCCGCCCACTTGTTCCGTAACTGTTTAGTAGATCCTCTTCCCACCGAACGCACTCATATCGTGGCCGACTAGTAGTACTGTTTTCATTGTGTAACTACATTTCCCTATCGCCTTGTCCCTCTCTCCCCTCTGATATTCAGCCCGTATGACGTTACGCATTGTCAACAAAAACAGTGGCGCTCTCCTACAAGCGCTCTCATATCGTGGCCGACCAGCACATTGTCAGAGCTAAAATAAGAAAGAGATTGCATAGTCCTCACTGGATAATACTTATCTGAATGGAAACGGAGGAAAAGAATCACAGCGTTCTCATGCATTTCTTACTCTATGTAATTTAAAACATCACAAAATACAATGAAAGAGAAATGAGGATCACAGCGTCTTCCTACCTGGTCTGGGAAGTCTGCTGCAGCAACAGTGCAGAGAGGCTTAACACTCAAGGCAATGCGTCCGTGAAATTTGGAAAACTCACAATATGTAAGACACGTTGTTGAAATTTAAGCCAGCTATTATACATAGTAACAGTAATGCTTTCAAAATTCTATCTTACTTAGTTATATAAATATTAATTTTGATTGCGTAAATTCATTGTTCTAATTAAAAAGCTCCATATGGTGCATTTTTAAAAATATTTGCATAAAAAATTCAGGTTTTACAGTAAAAAAGTTGACAAAAATATCTGGCATATCAGAGTTTTTGTATTAACCCTTAATTGTTGTAGAAAAAGTTTGCTTTGTTTAAGAGCGCTCAACTGCTAGGTCATTAGCGCCCTATAGAAAAAGTATTACCTTTTACTCTACAAAACTACATTTTTCAGAAGTTAATAATTTATTATCAAAATTGGAACACTATTTTAAAAAAAGTATATGGCCATTGTCTTTAATGTACCTACTTTTAAGAGGTAGTACAAATATTTTGAAACAAATTAGTAAAAAATTGCATAATGTGGAGCATTTTGAATAAAGAAAAACGCTGAAAAAAGGTTTAAAGTTGGGCGTGCCTTAATAAGTATGCACCTGTCTGTGCATGTGTAGCTTCATTTAATTAGTACTTTAAATGCGCCAACTGTAAAGAATGATATGGTTTTTTTTAAAAAAAAAGTAGAGAATGTATATTATTTTTTTCTAAAAAAACTTATTTTTCACAGTTTTTGGTCAAATTTTACAGACGCGTTACCGTAATGGGAGAAGGAAGAGCTTCTGCAAATTATCCTTCAACGGAATTTTATATTGACAGTGAATCTAGCTCAACAATAACCTTTACAGTAATCATCCACTTTTGAGCATAATACTCATACTTATCAGTAGTAAGTATTCTTTACGTCAAGTACAACTACGTCAAATTAGTCGCAACGGGCGCATGAACTACAGAGCGGTCCCTCAGCCATCTGGCCGGTAGTCGCGATGCGTGTTCCGCGCGCTATATTCAGTGTATCTGTTTATTCTCATTATTGATACTGATGCTATATTATTACTGATTTTGTGATGATTATTACGATATATTGATTACCTATTAAACAAACATTGAATAAACATAATTACTTTTTATTTTATCAGTACTAACCTTTTTCACGGTCGGTGTTGAAAGTGGTGTCCTTCGGCTGATAAACATTCTTGGCACCTTCTGATGAAATTACCATTCACACGCATAAGTTATTGTTGCGTAACTTCCCTAATTTCTGTTCTTATATTGTTTTTAAGATCGTCTATGGTGCGAGGATTATTCCTATAGACTCTATTTTTTAAAGTTCCCCACAGATAAGTCACACACAGTAAGATCCGGCGATCGAACCGGCCATAACCCTTTAGTTTTTCTTCCGTTAGAACCCTTCGTTTCTTTTTACAACTTACAACATTAAATGATCCCGTTCTCTTCACTTTATTTACTAGATATATAACTGTTTCTCTACTCGGAGCCGGAACACCAGGAAATTGATTGAAATTGCCTACATACGTGTCTAAATGAGTTGGTTTTCACATGCGTGTCATACATAAAAAGTCTTTGTTCAAGCAAAAATTTGAGTACCATTTCTGGGTTGTAATAATCCGATAATTTAATCGCACGCAAATACACACGCGTCTCGCGTCTATACACAAGAAGCAATAACAGCTGACTGAAGCCCGCTGCCACATGTCCGATAAGTGGAAGAGCCCGTAGCCTTGAGTTCATTCAGACGTGTCGCACAAGACTGCTGTGCAATTCCCGGCCAGAGCGCTGAGGGACCGCTCTGTATTAGCATATTCGTGAAGGATTCTCTTAGACAGCTTTTCCTAAGGATGCTGATGACGCAACCCCAAACAATCCATAGCACTGTGAATAACTAGCCAAAGAGCCGGCTTACAGAGCGTAGACCAGAATCCGGTGAGGACATTTTATTATATACATTGCAGAGACCGACACGGACAGCCGAGGTCGTTAAGGCATATACTTGTGAACGGAAGTCTGGACTGTCCACCCTGACTGAGGGTTTTTTCAGGTTTTCCTCAGCCTTCATAGCTAGAAAATGTCGGGGAAGTACCCTGAACTTAGGCAGGGAACGTTTCCTCCCCAAATTTCCTTTCCAAATTATCATTTAAGGGAATGCTACATAAACTGAAAATGTGATTTTCTAATGTTTTCAGCCAATTTAGCTTAAAATTTATTTCAATGTTGTCTTATACAACCATTCAACGGTTTTAAATCTCAGTTTAATATTTGTTTTAGTTTCCGAGTTATTGCATTTGAAAGCTGAATTTGATTACCCTTTGCCAAATGCTCCACATGATGACATTAAGTTTTGTATTGCTTTAAAAAGGAATGACTCAAAAACAGTTCGCAAGACACAAACTTTATATGTATTTTTTAATTGCTTGTTTTTTGGGAAACCACATGAAAAATTTCAGAGGAACTGGATGAAGACTACATCATGTGGAACATTTTGAAAAAGTGATTGTGCTGAAAACAGTTTTCAAAAACCTCAGATTATAAATTGAAAAGCAATTTTATTCCAGATTTTGAATCTAGTTGATATACGAGGGGTGTTTTTAAAGTAAGATCCGTTTTGCAATAAAGTACGAACTACTGAATATTTTACGATAGTTTATTTTTTACCCAAGTCTTCAAACCTTACAGTACTTTTCGTTATCAATGTTTTCAGACATTTGTCTTATCGTGGCATAAGCTTTTAGAACCCCGTCTAAGACTTCTGCCCGCCAGTACATCTACGTAGGTAACGTGTAGCTGTTTCTGGAATTAAAATTTTACTGTATTTAAAATGAGCTGCGATAATCTCTTATGGAACATTTGTGGTACATGAACGAAACCTTCTTGATGGACCAAAATAATGAGTTTGCTGTTTTTGGCTAACATCATCTTAACTTGCAGATTCACAATTATTATGTTTCAGCTACTCTGTGATAAAGATCTGACTTCCGGACCAGTAACTTGAGTCCCCCTCCTGAAACCAACAATACAAATAACGCAAATTTCTTCTGTAATGGAATCTTAGACACATAAAAATGCATTTCAAAACTGTACGATTGTTTTATGGATTGGCGGTGAATTTCTATTAGGAGGAGTGACTAAAATTTAGCCTACACCAGAATGAGAATTTAACTGCTTGCAAAAACTGTGTGGAAAGAAATTTTAACCATATACAATGGAATAAAAAAGTTGTTAACCAAAGTATTCAATATTTTTTATTTTATTGCATACTTTAATGTATGATATATATATATATATATATATATATATATATATATATAAAACACGACTAATGACATTTACTTTCCCTCATAATATCAAGCAAATTTTATTAAAGACATTTCTTTCTACAACGCTTAGTTTTGGAGATATTGTACAGTCTCACACATGTGTGTATACACACATACAGCGTGGATCATTTAAGTTGAGACTGTACAATATCTCCAAAACTAAGCGTTGTAGAAAGAAATGTCTTTAATAAAATTTGCTTGATATTATGAGGGAAAGTAAATGTCATTAGTCGTGTTTTATTTGGAGGACCTTATGATGGTCATTTTTCGGTCAACTTAATTTTTTCAAATGGATGATCATTACAACGTCCTCCAAATAAAACACCACTAATGGCATTTACTTTCCCCCATAATATCGAGCAACTTTTATTCACTTTCTTTCTACAACGCTTAGTTTTGGAGATATTGTACAGTCTCAACTTAAATGGTCAACCCTGTATATGTATATATCCATAATATCAAAAGTCAAAATACATTTTGAAATTATAGGGTTCAAGTATTTTCTTTGTCATAGAATACAAATGTCAGTTTCCGCGAGATTTATGCTAAATTTCAATGTAGCACCCCTTAATTTTGTGTATTATCAGTGTCACCACCTATGGCGCCGAATGAAGCAACAGCGGGCGTTAAACAGTATTTAAAAATCCACAGTGCTTGAGAAAATCTGATTCGTCACACCCGTCCTATTCGTACGACGAATATTGCGCATAATTTTATGCGGTTTCATGCAAAAGGAACATCTTATGTGCCATTACTAGGGCTAGGACAAATATCTATTGAGCGAGGAATCAACGTAACTACCTAGTACACGTGACGTCGTACTGAACACACGGATCCAGGACTGCACAGTCGACAATCACTAGTTCGCTTGCGTTACTGGTGCGATAGAGTTGCTCTCTATGAGCTCTGTGTTTATGTTCTGTTCTACCCCTGACGCTACGGCTTACAGTTCCAGATTACCTGTGGCACCCCTTCCTTCCCCACGCTGCACTTTCAATTCAAACTCGGAGCGTGCACACATTGTAAGCCAAAGGATATTTGTTCTAGCTCTGGTCATTATCTACAGATTAATCAGCTGATTGTCTGCCGCAGCTTTGCATAAAACATAACCATGAGCTTGCTTGCTTACTTACTTAGCGTTGCACAAGATGGCTTTTTAAATCAAATTGTGATTTAGTTAGAAAGGTAGAATTAGACTGAAAAATCCAATGCCATAGCCGAGATTTGAAATGCAGATCTTCGACTTTCCGTACTGTTGCTCTAACCAACTGAGCTACCATGGCAACATGCCGGTACGACACTAAATTCCCCAACTGACTCACACTTTTTCTCGGTAAACCACAGGACGTTCTGAAATTCATTTTGAGATAACATAATACAATGGCGACTTGTATTATCATTATGTGCTTTAAGCCCCGGACTTCATAGTTAACCACTATTAGGTCAATCAATCAGTTGCGGCTCGTGAGTATATTTTGGGTGTTCACAAAAGTTTACATCCAGATAGCCCTGAAAATGTGAAATAGCATCTGCTGCATAATACTTATAATTATGAACAAATTGGTACAACTGCAGCCGCTCCCAAACAACAACAACAACAACAATAATGATGATGATGATAATAATAATAATTCATAAATTGTCTGACGAAAGAAAGCGTTGTTTTTGTGAATGTTTGTTGTTGTGGGCATAATTAAGCACAGTGTTTTAGGACAAGAACGAAGTAATGTGTAAATGAAATTGTAGTTGAGAGTATGGATGGTATGGAGAAACCGGGAGAAGTTTCCACGCTTGTGCATGTTATCTGCTTCTGCCGTAGTGTGCTATCATCTAGTGGCAGTGACGTAAAATTGTAGTGGTGGTATGGAAACAGCGCCGGAAAAGTTTTGACTACTAGTGCACGTCTTCAAGTGCGAGCCGCGGGTATGTATTTAACCCATAAAGTAATTACGTCATAGCAGTTGCGCATGCACAGAAGCTTCCTAAAACGTGCACAAGTCAAGATGTGCTATCGACCCTGTTGTCACGTTTCATCGAGTTTAGAGTAGCGCGGTAGATTTAAAGCCGTAAATTCTAAATTACGGATACGTTTAATAGCATTCAAAGGAAAATAACCAATAAATCCGCAAGGGTCAAAAGTTAGGGTGTTCACGTTCTCTTGTGCTCTTATACAGCAGCCACCATTGCAACCAATGATTAAACAATCACTGTTAGGTCAATCTTCCTTTCCAAATTTATCCTACACACGGTATGGGTGCAAGAACAATTAATTATTGATATTTAATTAATACTGTACAGTTATACAAAAGATTTTAATTTTGAATTACCCTTTACTCCTTATAACTATGATTTCATAAAGTATCTGTGATTTTTCTAATAATTTTTAAAACATCCTGTGATATTCAAGGAAGTGGATATGAAATATCAATTGTGTTGTATTCTTTATTTGTTTAACCTTCACCAACAGTCTCCAAGCTCTGACATGGTTATATAGATTTTAAGTATCCTTTAGTGGTAGTGGTAAAAGAAATTGGAATAGTCGAGTATTCTTTTTTTTTTTTTTTTTTTTTTTTTAGATAATCACAGTAGAAAAAATTTTAAACCGTTGTACCCACAAAGTTAATACAGAAAGTCCTAACAACGAAATAGGGCGAAACTGGTGAATATGATGTTTACCCACTCTCAGGGCACTAAGTTAAATAATTTTGGAAATAATGCACAGTCTGTAAAATAATATTCTCAGTTGCTAATTATAAATATCGGTTGAATAATTTCTGAAGTTACACTGTACACAATTTTCTCTCTTTATATAATTATTTAGCGATGAGGTTAATTACAACATACAGAGGACATGCTGCAAAAAAATTGAAATTAAAGTGAGTTTTATTTATGGACGGCCTTTAACTGCTGTGGTCCTTAGCGTCCCATTCTATATTGGGCGTGAAAGACAGGTAATTTTGCTCAGAGACCTCCTTATCAGGCTTGAGTTTCTTTTGCGTGCCGTAAATCTACGACACGGGACCACCGGCTTTACTTCCCTTCCGAAGGAAGCCATGCTAAGGATTTTTTTTCGCCCGAAAAAAATCTATCGCCCTCTGCGACCTCGGGAAATAGAGGCTAGCATGATAACCACTACATCACGGAGGACGACGGAAATGTAGCAAAGCTTTCTTACATAAGGATTATTAAACGGTTTTGACATAAGTGTCGCATATATATCGTACCGTTATAATCAGATCCGATGGCACTTTTTGTTGTGTCTTCTGTTTTCTCAGTTGCTAAATCGTGTATATTGCTTGGAATGAAATGTGCGTGGCTTTTGTCTTACCCGGCCTAATCTAGTATCCAGGCCTTGTAAATCCTTTTGAGTCTTTTAGACATTTATTAGTTGAAACTATAGGGCATCTTACACTTATGTCCGTCGATAGGAACAGTGCTTTACAATGATGAAAGAATTTAGTCGAATGGTTTCCAACATTATCTTAAATACACTTCTTTTCTTCTTTAACTGATTACCCTCCTCTTTGTAGAACTTACACCCCAAGGACTTACAAGCCAATGCCTTGGCTCAGTAGCGTATCGAGGAGCAAATAAACTCTGGATCATCGCATATCCAGGATGGGTGATCAGCTCAATGCCTGGTATGCAATGAAATGTAGTGATGAAAGGGTGATATGAAAATTCGCGGATCAAATTATCCAACCCAGCATTCACATAGCCACCGAGGAAAATCTTGAAAAAATCTTCGGTCAGATTGGTCGGCCCGGGGGTTTGAACCCAGGACCTACCGAATGCGTACCACAGACATTACCGCCTGAGCCATCCTACTCGGTCCTTACATACACACATACATAAACTTTCTCTCTTTATAATATTAGTATTGTCACGACTATATACTAATTTAGCAAATTCCCTAACCTTTCCATATTTAAAGCCGTGACAAACGGAGGCGGGACTTAAGCTCGCTAGGCATGCGAAACTAAGGATTGCAACTTAGAAGTTAACCGGAATCTGTAGGGAAACTCTAAAAGAAGACATTATTTAAATTTTAACAAATGGAAACTTTATTAACTAAAATATGTTCCTTAACCTTACATGTTGTTCACAAAAACATCCTTGGCCAAAAAAAACGCATCCTCGCCGCGAGGCAGATCTAGCGAACACACATACCGCTCCTTACATTGCCAAGACTTGATAACTAAAGAGATCGAAACAAATAATCCCAGTTATTTTATAATTAATCGTCCCCACCACTACTTCCTGTCAAAGCGTCACCCAAGCTACATGAATATTCCCGATGTTTCTAGACCAGTTGTAATGCTGAGTTGGTCCTTCCGGAACAGGAACAAGACTACCAATTCATTCCGGAGGGCGGACTCAGGTCAGGCCTACCAAACTAAATCTACAATGGCTCGCCACAGTATGAATTGCTAATGCTCAAGAACAGAGGATGTTTTTATAATACTTAAGAACGGGGGGAAAAGGGGAAAAAGCCGATCTTTATAGTTTTTCATCTTCAAGACACTACATCCCTGCGGATTTAGAATTTAAGGCGTTTTCAAAAGTCTTAATAGTGCCTTCAATATTCGGTTTCATTATCTCACTTCAGCTAATTGAATATTAATATTAAGATAATATATTTTGGCCTCTATTGCGAACGTCATTGCAGATATAAAACAGGTCTTAAAAACTTGCAATTTTGGCACGGATATACGTCGAATACTGACATCAGGAAATGTTTATAGGTGATCCGTAAAAAAGTTGTGTATTTGTGTTAAGGGCCCGACGAAAATGAGGGCTACTTCTTTCCAAAACTTCCTCTACGTTTATTTTAAAACCTGAACTATTTGGATACAAAATAGTATAATCAATTTTGGGATAACTACCTGGCAACTTTGAAAGGCTGATGCTTTCTTTATTTTAAGCCCCGTACATGCAACCTTATATCATTTGAGTGGTCTAGATAAAGCTTCGGTCACTTATACTTTGGACCAACGAAAGTTATCTATAAATTTAAAAGGCTATAATCCGCGCGCACGTTAAGAAAGTGATTAACATTTACGGATCACGTGGGTCAGAGCTGTAAAATAATAATAGGAGGAGATTGAAACGCCATAGCGACAGCCATAGCAAAGTGTAGATAAGCCAATTAGAGCTTGGACGTTTCCATAACAACCGAGTACGCCAATGCTACGTCACCATACGCAACGCGTGATTACAGGGGACGCAGCCTAACTCAGCTTACCAGAAAACAAAGATAGCTGATGCCGCATGTCAGGGCGGTCAACGTCTAACTTGAGTCACTAGATATATAACCAGAGAAGTCACCAGACAACCTATTTACAAAAGACGCACTATTCAGGTCTTCTGCTAATATTATGAGTCATTACCATATCATATATACTCCTCTGTAATGTTCTTTTCTTTGGTGCAAAGGTTTGATCACCACCTTCCTTCTCTGCTATAACCTATAACCTCGATGCGCCTCAATAGTTAACTTAAGCACTGAACCGTGCATTGGACTTAATTTTTTATAACATGCGTATGTTATTAAACGTTACAAGTTACTGTGAGTACTGTAATAGTATGAAGAAAAACTTTAGTTACGTTTTAATATGATTTCGGCATGCTTAACTAAACCAAACAAATTTCTTGGGTTTCTTCTTCGCAGATTTTCTTTCTCTAAAAATAAAACATTGCACAAAGAGACAACGCTTACACCATAAATTGCAAAAACAATTCAAATTTCTAGTTAACTGCAAAGGTAAGACCTAATAATTAATAAAAGCCTATTAGCCTAATAACCTAACCTAATGATTAATAATTAAATGCTCGCATAATTAGCCTAATTAATATAATTATAACGTCTAATATAAATAGTAATATAATATATCAATATAACAGTGCGCCAGTTGGTGACTAAAGCTGGTTCACAACCAAAGAGAACGGTAACGAGAACGAGAAAGTTGATATACATGTATTCAAATGGGAGCATTCACAATCGACGGGAAGCCTTCCCGGGTCCCGGAAATGGGAAAGAAGACGCCCAAGTTTTAACTTTCTCGTTCTCGTTCCCGGGCACGGCATATTAGATTCATATTGTGCATATTATACTCTTCATTGTAAAGGTTATTCTAGGCGGCCGTAACACGAAATTGCCGCTAGTGCTTTCGGTAGTCGCAAGCTGGAAACATGAAGCTGGAAGAAATTAGTAGTAATTGTGCTTCCTAATCTCAGATTCTGACACCCGCAGATACATTAAGCGTTGGTTCTTCTAGTGAAACGGTCATCTATAGTTTGTTTATGTGAAACTCAACACTGGATATTGCCTCAAAAACAATGGCAAAAGCTACAAAGAACAGCAAAAACCGGTACAAATTAACAAAGAATAATAAAGAACTTTAATGTATGACATTAAATAAGGGAATGAAAGCTTGGCACAATTAGAGGGATCGGAAATGTAATGGATATGCATTTAGATAATGTTTACTCTTATCGAATTTTGATGTTGGCTAATCCGCATTATGTTGGCTAAATTGGAAGTAGATGAAAAAATATATTGGTCAGTTAAAAACAAATGAAATCCCAATTCGCTTTCACTTTGTAATCAATATGATCAATGATATGCATTCTCGTTATCGGGTGCTGTGAACCAATATCTTGTATGCTGCATTGCTTCCCATTTTCGTTTTCGTTTTGGTTGCCGTTTTCGGACGGTTGTGAACCAGACTTTAATGATCGGCGTGCAAAGCTTGAACATTTGCGAATACACAAACAGGGCGCACATATAACAAATACAATATAACTAATTTTCCCAATACATGTAACAGGTGCATATTTGCGGAGTTGCCGGTTACGAATAGAACCTAACAACCCGAATGTCACCAGATTCTAGTGACATAGGTATTTCTAATGGTGGAAAAATGTCAAAGTTGCACTTAAGTAACCTCTCGTATATTGTAACCTCTGTAACATGTACCTGGCCTGCGTAGGTTTCATTAACGCGGAGTTCTACTTTTCTTTACCTCCTGCTGCATTCTTGCATCAGTTTAAGTTTATTGTGCAGTGAGAAGTGCCTTTGCATCTCCCATTTGTATGCGGCTATTACCTTGTAAGCCTCGTGTGTTGGGGTTGTTTCCCTGCGTATGTGTTATGAGCATTTACAGTTTTACATACACTTTTAATGGATTTTTAATCATGTTCAAGAATATCTATAAAGATTAAACAGCCAAAAGAAAAACTGAGCATTCTCGGGAACCGAATAAAAGTGTATTTGGTAAAGGACAGGCGCCGAAAATAATTATGCTGTTAGGGAATATTTTGAAAAGGAGAAAAAAAATCGAGAGGACGGGCTTTCGATCTCCAGGCTACTTCATAGAACCTCGCGTGTTGTAGGAATCAGTAGGAATACCGTGGTTAAGATAGGGAAAGAAAAGTACTATAAGATATAGGTATAGGTTACTCAAAGGAATGCGACCTGAATAGATCTATTGCAGCCTACACCTCCAAAAGGAAGGGCTAAAGTGAAGGAATCATAGGAGGCTACAGTGCGCAGGCAAACGGGCCACAGAGACGCGCGGAGATCCCTAACATTTCCAGGCTCGAAGGTCTGTCCCACTGCTGGAGGTGCCTAGAGAAGGTGACGAAAGACCCAACGACCAAGCAGTCCCCTGGGGTCCACGGGGAGTACTCTTTCCTTTGAGCATGCATTCGCGTCATTTGTCCTGCAATGCCATACGCCACGAAACCTAGAAGCACACCAGAAAGATGAGAAGGAAACAGAATGAAAGGAAATGATGGAAAAGAAATCGTGGTAGAGAAGAAACCACCCTAGCATTCACCTGCCGACCCGGGGAAACGATGGGTCAGAGTAGGCGGTCGCCGGGGATCGAGCTCGGGACCTCCTGAACGGGAGTCAACATTACCGAGGCGCCACCTCGTTCGGTAAGGGCTATAAGAAAGAAAATCAGTCATCGTTGTCAAGATTAGAAACTCCTGGAAAGAAGAGAAAAGGATGTAGACGTGCCACGAACTTAGATCCCTTCCAGCAGGATGCTATACGCAGACATGCTTATTCTTATTATAGGAGAAAGGAACATCCTATTTTAAAATGAAGCTGAGCTATTCCAACGTAGCAAGGCTCCTTGCGTAAAATAATGAAGAATTTAGGTTTTCGCAACAAAAAGGCGAATGGCGGAAAATTGCTGGCGTTGATTACCACACTAGCAGTAGCAACATCGACAGTAATGAAAATGGTTCGGGTGTAAGACGCATTCTCCCATTGGAATATGCATCGATATATCCGAGGTAGATCTCCTTTGTTAACATACTGCTTTAGGCTGATAATTGTAAGCCCATTTCCATTATTAGCAAGTAGGTACTCTATTTTGCTATCGTCTTCGTGTGCACCCACTACTTGTATCTAATAATAATAATAATAATAATAATAATAATAATAATAATAATAACAATGTACAACGCAGCTATTTCGTTAATAGGCCTTTGTAGGCATTAATCCTAGCGCGCTTTCCAAGTGCTCGGGAAATGTGGCAACATCGTCTGTCCCTCTCCGTGAAACGTCAATTACCTTCTGATTTGCGCAGATTATAGAACTATTCGTATGTTTAGTATCCCACATTCAAAACTACACCATTCGGCTCATGTAACTAAACTTTATATACTTAAGCTATAGAATTCTAAATCAGATTAGAGGCTTACCTTAATAGGATTAGGATTATGCTACGGAGAGGACACCTGCACCTCGACCCACACAGGGATCTCTTGTGCATACACCTCCGGGAGGAACAGATGAACGGATGGAACCGCAGGTGACGTATGGGCTGCAGGATCGGCCGATGCAGGCGACAGAGACACGCAGAGATCCCTAACAGTTTCAAGCTTGACCACCCAGCCGGAGAGCGCTCAAGGCAGTCCTACCAAACCACCGGAGGGTGACTCACAGGCTCCCTCCCGCGGAGATCGAGGAAAGCTCGATTCAGCAGGAAGACTCGAGTGACTTCCATCTGACGGGGCCGAGAAGAACGGGCCTGCAGTCGTCCGACACACTGCCCCGAAGCCAACCTGTAACGTGAAAGACGAAGATGAAATTGTAGAGAATGAAGGAAGAGAAATTCGGGGGAGCCAGTGAGTCTTTCCAGCATTCGCCTAGTGACTCAGGGAAACCCCCGAAAAAACCCATGGCTCAAGAAGGTCGCCCGCGAATCTAACCCACGACCTCCCGAATGCGGACCACAGACGCAACCGCTTGAGCCATTCCGCTCGGTATAGGCTACCGTACAAATTTAAAACACTACGCACACCCATATCTCAACCACTTAAGTACAAATCTGCACCGTTTATGTTCCCAAAACGTATTTGATAATGCTGGACAATTCTTTGTCGTTGACGGACACTAGAATATGCATCTTCATAATGTGTAAAGTTATCCGGAGAGCTAAATGAAAGCAGAATTACAATTAAACTAAGTTTTTTAAAACTAATTATCTACTTCTAACAATTGAATAGTATTACTAAAAGGGCCATTTTTAAATACGTTAGCTAGAAAACAGATTCGGAGGATACGTTATTGAAGAATCTTAAAGGACATATCACCGGAAAAGGAGAAGTTGCATTAATTACTAGACATGCTCAACTCAGGACACGTTTGTAAAAATCTGATATGTTACATTCACATTAATATCTCTACTCGCTCTTCTACAAACTATTCTTACATCAGCTTATTATTTTAGCTACTTCTTGCTAATCCAGATAAATTCTCAATTCACATTTACACATTTCGTTGTAAGATACAGCTGTAGGTAAAGCGATATTCAGATTTTTAAAACAGCCTGTCGCATGTGATGGCCTGATGGCTTTGAAATTCCATGCTCTTTTCATGACCACGAGAAAAAAAAAACGACTTCCTATTTCAGAAAAGTGTAATTCTTTTGAAAATTCAAACCAACAACAAGAAATATTTCGGAAATAGTTAACGCTACGAAACAAAGATTATTTGACGCATGTTGTGTGATTTAACGAGAACTACATTTGTTGTGTAGTAAGATTTTATCTAGTGATGAGACGATACCACTATTTCTCGATACTCGATACCGACTTTTGTGTACCGATATTCGATACTCACTTTATAGAAAACTGTAAAGGCGATTGCTTGTTCTCTGAATTATGTTCTTATTCGAATTTTCTATGTATAAACGCACGTAACAAATTTTATATTGTATACTAATTCCAAAATTGTTCGTATTTGACATTCTCCAATCAGCAGCAATTTTTTATCTTGATAATGCCTCAGTTACTTATATATCCCCCATTGTTATACAAGGATGACAACAATAATCATAATAAAATTTTCTTTACTTCCCTTTTTATGTAACTATATTTTGTGACGAAATTTCCCTTTAAAAGATTTTCTATCTATAGAAATAGAAATACCAGAAATTCCTCTTTAGTCTGCATTCTTGAAAATATAAACTAATATATGTTTTACGTGAAACCCAAACAACTGAAAATGATGTGTGTGTTTCAGCATTCTACCGATATTCACAACTACCGCATAACATATGTGTTTTTTTTTGATCCGGCAATAAGTAAATTAGCAATATACACTCGGAAACATAGCAAGTTTGTGGATTATGCCTCTCTACTACCCACCCTCATACATTAGCACATACATATTTAATGCAAAGGTTTGACTAGCGTAAACACAAACAGATGGAAGGAAAGAACAAATATTTTCATGCGCTGTATTTACTCACGTCTTAAATTCTGATTTGTTTTTGCTGGATTCACAGATTTTGGTCACCGGAGTAGGTAAATGTAATAGCTGAGAAAGAGTCACCAAGCCAGACTATTGCAGAAACGTGACGTATTGCGTCAGCTAAATCAGCTTCATTCACAACTCAGTTAACGCTGCATGTTACATGAGCACCTCTACTCCTTCCCCCGCTGTTTTACAAGTATTCATTTAGACACAAGAGTATATGGGATGTTGCATTCACTCACCCGCAGGAATCGCAGTCAAGGTCTATCAAGAACTATAGTGCAGCACCTCTTTGGGAACACTTGCGAGGTAATAACGCGAACTCTCGACTCCTTTCATTGCTTATCTAGCATAAAGTTAAACGCAGCAACTTTCAATAATGCAAAACTTAAAAATTTAAAAGCATCGAAAAAGTATCGATGGTTTATCTCAAAGTATTAGGCATACTTCGATACCACCGAGTATCGATAGTATGGAGTCCCATCCCTAATTTTATATATTTCTTACAGTTTACCAGTTATGTCAAAGTAATTCAGAATGAAGAGGTCTTCAGAGACTACTCACAGAAAATTCAAGATATGCATTTCATTTGTCGTGAAAATGATGTTACGTAAGGGTGGCGGCGACTCCATCAGCGCCTTCACCAGACGTCACGTAAGGGATGGGGACGTAGCACAGGATGACATCAAGGGTGTTACAGGTTGCGATATCTGAAAGGGTGGAGAAAGGGTGACACTGTCAGGCATGTAATTATGTTCCCAATAGAAACTTTAATATTTCTAATAACAAACTAAACTACATCCCATGAGGGAGAGAAGACAGCTTCTGAGTAGGGGCATATTCTGGGTATTCGTAAAGGACACGTTACGTAACTCCATTTTTATTTTCTCTACCACGTACATAGTAAGTAGAGAAGGTATTGCATTCCACCCAAAATTCGAACCGAGATTTCACCACCGGAAATGTATGTTTTGAGGTCCCCTGAAGTAAAAAAGCAGTAAATCCAAACTTCGCATTTAGCTTCAGTATTTTCCAAAGATGCGACACGAAGAAGCTCAAGAATATTCCCTCACCCCGAACTATCCTTTACAAGTTTACATGGAACATTTTTTAAAATTTTTTTATTTTCTGAAAAATGACTAACGATTTTGATTAAAATGCCATATATTAAATATATTTACTTGAAAAATAAAATGTATACCTTGAATATGAAGTCCTATTCATTCGGATGGAATGTTGTATAATCTTGCGCAACACGTATTCGTTAAGCGATAGACGAAAACGCACTACACAAAAAGTGTAGATCTCCTTAAAACACATAATTTATTTAAGTGCAGATACCTGATAATTAGGGATAGCTCTATACCCGTGTCATTGAACTCAGAATAATACAATAATGAGCTTAAAAATTAAAATCATGAATTATTCATTGCAGATAATAAAACTCGCCAATATTGATGCCATTTATGACATTACCATGAAGGATGAAGAAATAGTTTATACATATTTACAGGCCACTGTAGAATAATTGGAGTTGAAGTGTTTAATTTTATGTTTAGTTTATGTAATAAAATAATAAAATCCAAAAGAATTTGTATGAACTTCACCATGTCACAGTTTATTTAAATGTGAATTTTGCTCTTCTATTTTGAGTAATAAATGCAGTGATTTCAGTTTCAAAAGCAGTTCTCTTTCCATGGATAGTATTCCAAGGGATTTCAATATTTCCTGTGACTGGGTTGCTCTGACATAATTATGTATTCCCATTAATGATGGAGATGATCTCTCTGCTGATTCAGTTGTGTCTGGTATAGACAGAATTAAATAAGCTAAGTTGTAAAGTTTCACTCAACATTTTATTAATATTATTGGTATTCATATATGGTACCAGTTCATAGACAGGCCTATTTTCAAAATCGGGAGAAGAAGAAAGAGCAATCAGCTCATTTCTTAACTTAACAAAGTAAAATAACTTACTATATGGACTGATATTGAGTTTATTTAATAGGTATCAGGAAAACTAAACTTGTAAGAGGAAAATTTGTCTTCATTCAGAAGAGCCATAAATTCCAGTTTAGTAATAGAACAAAATCTCTCAGCTATTTGATTTGAGATATTATCCACGATTGCATAGTATAACCGCATATTTTCATTTTTGTCACCACGCAGTCTTTCTGCAGGAGGTTCATTTGTTACCTATAGGTTGAACTTTTTCCATACTTCTTCAAAATCATTTCTTTGCGACGAAAGCTGTTCATGAAGTCTTGAAATTTCTTTATTACAATGTTCAACATTGAGGGTTTTCTTTTGAAGTACATTGAAAAATATGTCTGAATGGCAAATATTCTCAAGGAAACCTCAACAAGAAACCAGTTCTTGACATTTGACAAAAAATTAATAAATCCATGCGCTTGTGTTATGCATAAAGAATCCCAATCTTCGCAGTTCTCTACAATGTATTCAAAAAACATTATTAACTCATTCCTCATTTCACGAACTGTGTTCACGAGTCTTGAACAGATATTCCATCGGGTAGGAGCTACCCTGCGTATTCTCTCTCTCTCTCTCTCTCTCTCTCTCTCTCTCTCTCTCTGAACTGTTTAAGGGCACGAGTTCTTTAGGATGATATTGAAAAAAATCCAGCTAAACCAGATAGTGTTTTAAAACACAGTCCTTAACTGCACAATAAGACTGCTGTAATACTAAATTTAAAACATGGCTGTAACAATGAGTATATGTAGCCGAAGGATATATCTTCTGTACCCGAGTTTGTAGACCAGTTATTTGTCCTGCCATGACTGCAGCTCTATCATAGGTCTGTCCAACAAATTTTGATTCAAAATCAAAGTCCTTGGCAATTTTGACAACATATTTACATAACTCTTCAGCAGATCGCTCTGCACTTACACATCAGAAAAAACACTAAGTCTCTCTTGGGGTTCCCCTTTATTGTTCGCGTATCTCAGGCATGTAGACAAATGGGACTTATTAATAGAATCTGTCGTCTCATCTAGAGAAATTGAAATTAATTCAGATTCAGCTATTTCCTGTTTGATAGCATCCAGTCACTTTCGAAATGCAATTTATTAGATCATTTTGAACTTTAGGTGATGTCCCACGAAAAACTGTACTTTTCCTTTAGGTGGTTTTCGAGCATAACATCCTATTCACTAAGAAGGTTTAGCAATTCTATGTAATTTCTCCTATTTAAGGACTCAGCACTCATCTGGCCCCTAAATGGGAGTTCTTGTTTAGCCAAAAAGCACACACAGTCTATCAATCTTTTTAAATTTTGTCTGCTTTTTGCCACAGCCTGATAATGAAGCTGAACATATATTTTCGTTTGTTGGTTTAATTCGTCCAAACGTTGAAAGTTGTAGACTGGCTCTAATATGAACAAGAGATTTATCATGTATTGTAATAGAAACTGATAATACATTCAAATTACTAAAACCATGTTTTGTGCATATATTTGTTCTATCGACACCGAATAACAGACAGGGCCAACAAAACAGCTTCTGTTCAACTTCGCAACCCGCTAAACAGCTGGTTTTATCATATTGTGAAGCCTGAAAATGCCTTACATACTCCTGCTTCTTATCTTTATGTTTACTGGCTAAACTAGTCAAAGAAGCGCAAGCCCCATCATTTCCAACTATTTCTCGTTTTTCTGAGAATGATCGATTGCTGAATGGTTTCTTAATCAGATCTCCGTTAATGCTTTCCTTGTCATTTTTGCCACATTCTTATGTAGGCTTAATATTTCACAAAATACGATGATACTTGCGTTCAATGGCAAATAAAAATTAATAAGACAAAAACATAAACCAGTAACTGTTTGCCCGTGTCAATGCAAGCGTGGATACTCGCAGTATGCAGAGGAGGAAATGGTCAAGCAGCAATGAATGCGTTGAGATCACAGTTACAAGTAGGACACAATAATTGTGTCACTAGGATCATTTGTTCTATACTGTTACTGTTATAATTAAAAAGAACAAATATATAAATATTCCATAACACTTTCTAAAACTGGAAGAAAAATCTAAGTATGCAAGAAGAATACGCCTCTGCTTGTGTGTTTATCTGGTGAACAGAAGCCCGGCGTTCCACCTTCGTCGTGCCTGGGGCCTTCGTCGATGTGTAAGGTAGCACAAAATAAATGTAAGGAACTGATCAGTACAGGATTCTGCTAGGAAAGTAATAAACCGAGAGACAGCCGTCAAAAAATTTTAAATTTAAATACCCGACAGAATGCTGACTAGTGCCTATCTAGTAACTGACTGTCGAACATGAGGTGATCTTTCCCCTAAAAATCAGGCCACCAAATCCCTACTTACACCAGCATCCGGGAAATGACTCGCAAGAATTCTAAAGCCAATCTCATGGATTTACTTAAACAAAGTTTGTCTGAATATCCCGAACTTTGTAAAATCGTATTTATCACATTACTTTAAAAGTAAAAGTATAACCGTTGCAACATTTTTAAACTGTGATATTTTAATCAAAATCGTCAGAGGCATTTTTGAGAAATCAAATTTTTCGAAAATATTTCATGTAAAAGGTAGCTTGGGGTGGGGTGAGATGTTGTTGAAAGTCTTCTTGTCGCATCCTTGGACGATGTTGAACTTTTAACATCAAGTTTCATATTTAAAAGACTTTTCGTTTTGGAGTTATGCTATTCACAGAGACACACACACACACAGACACACACACACAAAGAGAGAGAGGGAGAGAGAGATCTTTTTCTAAACAAAATATTTTTTTATTATTCAGGGATATAAAAATGTATATTTCAGGTGAAATCTCGGTATCAAATTTTTGGTTAGAATAAAATACTTCCTCTACTTACTAAGGGCAAGTAGTAGAAAAAGTACAAGTGTACTCATCTGACGAATGTGCAAGCGGAGAGACTGTTCATTCTTAGAAAAAAGATACCTGCTCTTTCGATAACAAGGGTCGACTTGGAAAGGATACTGACTTTGGAGCCAAAATGCTGCTACTTGTTCAAGAACACATTGTGGGAGACAATGTTAACGTCCCTTCCAATAAACCGAGAGAGGTAGCGCCGCGGTTACGTGTGCGACTCGCATTCGGGAAGTTCTGGGTTCGATCCCCGGCGACCGCCCACTCTGGACCATGCGTTTTTCGTGGTTTCCCCGGGTCGGCAGTCAGGTTCATCTTCTGCCACGACTCTTCTACCCCCATTTCCTGTACCCATCATCTTCCTTGCCATCTGTTTCAGGGTTGCAGGACCAGGCGACGGTGTTCGGCGCGTTGTGGCTGGACGGTAGCTGTGTGCTCTGTGGAAGTTTCAACCTGACGTCGTCCTGAGACTCTTGGCTGAAACCCGCCTTTGGGTGCTTTCGGGGGGAGCTCCTTCGGGGGATCCCCGGAAACTGGGGGCCATATAGAATGGGCTCGGGCGGCGTTGGAGGCGTTCAATCTGGAAACATTATGGACCTCGCCTGTGCTTGCGCCCATCGTCATCCGGACCTGGCCATCCTTCGAGTCTCTCCCCTCATCCCTCCCTCCCGATGGTCACGGTAGAAGCATAAAGGGCCAGCTGATCTGCATGCGGTGCTCTGCCCCGGTTTTGGGAGCCCCCTCCCTTCTCCTGTACCTTTACCTGCAATACGTTGGCACAATAAGCCTTTTGGGCAGACGTGCAGGAGGTCATTAAAGCTCCTTATAACCTCCCGTTACCTAACCTAATCTAATCTATAGCATAAATCGGTTTAGTTATCTTAAATGTTGCTTACTAAGGCTAGAGTTGCCTAGAGTTGTAAAAATACGGTATACTACCAAAACGCATTGTATAGGGTCTTTTAACAAGAGTTTCCTATCTTTGAGCTTAAATAAAACACGTTCTATAAATGATAGAGGTTTATTTATTTTTTTATTTTGGAACATAATTAATGCCATTACGTTTGGAAGAGAACATCAGTTAAGTGACCGCCGCGACTTGTTTGGGTTGCGTGTATACGGTTGACCCAATTTTCAATGATAGAAGAACGTAAATTAGGTTCAACTTCACGAATAACACGCGTGATGTTATTCATAAGATCATTTACTGTTTCTGACTTGTTGACATAAACTCGAGATTTAACATAACCCCACAAGAAGTAATCCAACGGCGTTAAATCACATGACCGGCCAGTTAACATCACCACCACGGGAAATGATGAAACCTCTGAACTTCTCCTTCAAACGATCGATTGTTTCGAGAGCAGTATGACATATGGCACCATTTTGCTGAAACCAGATGTTTCTGAGATCCATACCATCCATTTGAGGCCAAAAATATTCCCTTATAAGAGCTCGGTATCTTTCTCCATTGACAGTTAGAGCTTCTCCATCTTCATCTTGGAAAAAATATGGACCAATGATTCCAGCATACCAAGATCCACACCACACAGTAACCTTTTGGGGATGAAGTGGTCGTTCTTGAATCTGCATTGGATTGTGATTGCTCCGATAGCGGCAATTTTGTTTGTTAACACAACCATCCATTCAAAAGTGGGCTTCGACGCTGAAGATGATTTTTCGGCAAAAATCTGGGTCAGCTTCCAATTGCTCCATAGCCCAGTCAGCGAATACACGGCGCAACCTATGGTCGTTGGGCTTTAGTTCTTGAGTTAACACCATTTTTTAAGCTTGAAACTTCAAGTCCAGATGCAGAATTTGCCAAGTTGTGGTCGGCGAAAGCCCCAATTCTTGCGTTCGACGAGCAATTGATTTGTTTCCGTTCTCGCGTACACTCTCACGAACGGCGCCTATGTTTTCGTTGGAGCGCCTACGTCGATTACGTACAGGCGTTCTTTGATCGCTGACAACCACTTCTCTCAAATTTATCAATCAAACGCTGAATCGTTCCCTCGCAGGGACGATTATGCACACCGTAAACTTCACGCAATACACGGAAGGTTTGGCGAACAGATGATCCATTTTGATAATAAATTTTCACAATTTTTACGCGTTGCTGAATACTGTAATGTTCCATGGCTATTTGTCAATAACAACTGTAAGCACATGAAAAAAATGACTGCTGTAACTCAATAACAGCGGCAGCTATCACATGTTAAAGATAGGACACTCTTGTTGAAAGACCCTATATAATACAGCATTAATCCTAATATAATACACGCGACCTTCATTACCGCAACGATCGCAGTTGTGTATAACCACCAGGCGACTTGTAAACTTTAAGAAACGTGCTAGGACATGACAGTGGAATAATCGTGGCTAACTTAGTCGAATTTAAATCTAGTGCTGGCAATTTTTCTCGAGACACTTTGTGGGCTTCTGCTCAACATAGCTCACATTCTACCTGGTGGATCTGGTCGCCCGTCGCGTCTCCCCCTCATCTCTCCCTCCCAGGGGTCTCTTTAGATGCACAAAGGGCCACACTGGCCTACGTGCGGTGCGGTGCTCTGCCCCGGTTTCGGGGATCCCTCCGTGATATGTACTTACTCCTACTTCTCCTCTACCTGCTGGAGAGGATTGTGTGTCAAGCAACCGATAAGGTCGCTGGTATCTAAACTTCTGAATGTACTACCATCATGCCGCAATTGGTCTAACCGTGGGTGAACCCACACAAAAACCAGGAACGGACTTTCTCCGGTAACAGCCTAAAAGTTTGTTTCGGTAAAATGGAATCCCCGACACAAGGATGACCAGGCAGATGCACCAGAATCGGTCGAGAATGAAAACTGCCATTGTTGTCTGCTGAAGAGGTCGATTGATCTTGGGAATTGTTGCAGTTCTTAATAAAAGCATCACAATTCAAGCATAAAGTATTCTAGTTTTACTTTCTGTGTTTTCCTGAAATCTATTATCAAAGATTATTTAATGCTGTTTTGGCCCTTTTGCAATAATGAACGCAGTTATTTTTCTTTAAAGTACAAACCAAGTAATGTCATGCAAAATATTGCAATAGTCATTTTAGTTTGAATTTGATTTATTAATATTTTACTTAGTAAGAAAGAAATTAATTTATGTTTCCTTGGAGTGTATGCATGATAAAGCTATAATACTATTGACATAGCAAATTAATATCACTTTAAGAAAACTATGTGTTACATTCATATGACTTTATCTACCCTCTGTGTTTATTAGTGGCTATACAAAGCATTCTTACGAAAGCCTATTTTTCTACTTAATTTTAATCGAGATAAACCTTTGCAGAAACAGCTACATTACACATTTCGTTGCCGACACAAAGGCAACAGCGATAGTCAAGTGTTTAAGAACTGAACGCTATATGCTAGGCCTTAAAATTCCATACTCTTTCCATGCAATCGCAAGAAATACCTGAATGTCGACAGGGCTTAAAAAATGACAAAAGTAATGACTAATTGAACCATTAATAACGGATATTTGGGAAATGGCTTATGCCACAAGAAAGGTTATTTGGAATAAATTGTGTGTTTTAAAGAGATCTACATTTTTTGTGTAGTGCGTTTTTCGTCTGTCGCTTAACGTATACCTTTATACAAGATTACACAAAGTTCCTTCCGAATAAAGAGGACTTCACAGGCTATTCTCAGAAAATTCAAGATATACATTTTATTTTTATGTGAATATGTTTAATAATTGGCATTTTAATAAAAATCGTTAGAACCATTTTTTGCAAAAATAAACGTTTCGAAAAATGTTCAATATAAAGGGTAGTTGGGATGGGGGACTTTCTTGAAAATCTTCGTGTCGCATCTTTGGAATATATTCAACTTAAATACCAAGTGTGGTATTTATCTGACTTTATGTTTTTGAGTTATACTGTTCACACACGGAGCTTTTTTAAAAATACTTTTTTGATTCAGGGGTCCTCAAAACATGTATTTCCGGTGAAAATTCGGTATCTGCAATTTCTTCTCCACCTAGAACGTACATGGTGGAGAAAGTAAAACTGTTCATATTCCGTACAAACATTCATGATACCAATCCAACCAATTTTGCAATTATACCGCATATCATATTAAAAAAATATAGTTTTGGTTTTATACAAGCCACAATCTCCCCATGTCATTCTTGGCTGTAGAGATCCTTTAGGCTACCCGTACAAGAGTCGTACTGGAGAAGTTGCCGAAGAGTCACGGCGAGGAAAATCAATACTTTGTTTCGGCTTCCTATTAAATTAAAAATTTGATGTGCTACACTCACACGAATTTCTCTGTCGCTTACCAATTCACATATATACACTATATAATGCAGTATCCATATAAAATGTTATTCTTCTCATCACGTTACCAGAGGAGGAAGACTGCGGGTACTTTTTTTTTATGAAAGCTCTTTAACTGCTGTGGTCCTTAGTGTCCCATTCTATATTGGGCGTGAAGACCGGTAATTTTGCTCAGAGGCCTCTTTATCAGGCTTGAGGTTCTTTTACGTGCCGTAAATCTACGACACGGGACCACCGGTTTTACTTCCCTTCCGAAGGAAGCCATGCTAAGGATTCTTACGCCAGAAAAAAATCCATCGCCCTCCACCGGGTTTGAACCCGCGACCTCGGGAACTATAGGAGGAAGGGATTCTAAAGAATACTCTGACCTAGATAAACAATAAAAGTGGGAATTACTGAATAAGGACCTAGACTATGGTTATTGGAAGAAAAGCAAGGAAAAGAGACTTGCGAATTCGAGCATAATGACTAATTAATGTGGCCAAAGTAGCAACACGAGCTATTGCCAAGATAGCAAATAGAAAACAGCAATGAAAAAGAAAGCTTTTGAGAAAAAAAAGAAACATTTGAGGACTTCCTCGCGTGGAGTGTAGCATAGTTTGGGCTAGAAACTGCGAGGAAGCAAGCAAAAATGATTAGAACAATCTGAAATGTGAATATGGAGAAGAACAGAGCGTATTACATTGACAGATAAAATAGCTAATAAGAAAGTTTTAGACGTTTGCAAAAAAAAACATTGCTGAAAATGATCAGAAAGAAGTAAAGAAAGCTCGGAAACTGGATAAGAAGAAACTGCTTGCTAACAGATAGACTGGAAGGAATTGTGGATGGAAAAACGTTCGAAGTAGAACATACCAGATGATAAACAGGAAATTGGATAGAGAGGAAAAGTTTTTAAAGAAGTGCTTGCCCTTGGTCAGAAAACTTGATTTGTTTATTTATTCATACAGTGATATTAAACCGTTTAAGTGCATATTTCATTTGATAGCTTAATAATTAATTATTTAAATGTTTTCCCATTTTAACTGCAAACTTCTTTGAAATTATGGCTAAAAATTTTAAAAATATTAAGTATTTGTTTTATGATTTGTTTGATTGAAACCTGGGTTTTCATATTGGGTCTTTGATTTTAGTGTCTGGACGTTTAATTTCGTCATGTGATAATTTAAACCAACTTGGATGTGTATTTCAGGAAATGATACACTTTAAACCTAGTTTTCTCGCATTTAAGAATTTTTACATTTCATCATATAAATTGCTCTGCGTGATAAAGTTGTCCATCAAAGGACTTGAAAATGTTATTGCATATAAACGAAGGATATTCCAATAATGTATCTGATCAGTTTATCTGAAAATCTAATAGTTTTATTACAGAAATTGAGGACTGAAATTCTCAAAGGTGTTAACTGACAAAACATTACTCTTTAGTTATAAATAATAAACGTTTTAATTATTTTCATTGGTTCTTACACAACGAACTATGTCAAACTATAGTATTCTTACCGGACTATTTACCATATTAAGCATACGCAAATAACATTCAGCTAACACGCACATAAATTAATAGTTAAATCTGAAATTAGGAAAAGTGGTAACCTCGGATTTGAATTTCCTCTGAAAGGTGTTGTGTCACTGAACTTACAAAAACATATTTTTCAAATAATAATATAACTAAAATTTCCTTATTAAATTTATATAATTTGGCACTAATAATCCTTGAACCATCCTGAAATCAGAACGCCAACATTAACCAACATTAACAATGTTAATTTCCATTTCATCAGGGATGTTATCAATGAGGCGGTTAATATTTTTCAAGAGGCCAGGACTGCTGGAGTTAACACCAATGTCATCTCTCGCCATCAGTTTCAACTCGAAGATGACACATGAACATAGCGCCTTTGAGGGGAAAATGGCCTTGCCTTAAAGCACCTTTCTGAAGAAATGTCTCAATTTTGTAAATTTTTGCGGTTATTACCTTTAAGAATTCCAGTCCTCAATTATGAAAATGTAATATACATTTAAAATAGAGTATTACATAGGAAGAGGAAAAGAAAGCATTTGTTTTTGTGACCTTTGTGTCTTAGAGAATAATACAGTTGAGCCAAAAAACTACGAACCGCCTGCGCGGTTTTTTTTTCCTGTCCGCGTCCTCGGAGCTTGTTGCCGTCTCCGCTATCATAGAAAGGCGTGGATGAAACCATACATTTTTAAAACTACTTTTAAAGACTTTACTTACCAACTTTATGAAAGGAAATGCTGGAACTGGCCACCGTCGTTGTCCATACATTTTTGGTACCGCTTTAGGAAACTATCCATCACTATCCATGACGCGGACAGGAAAAACACCGCACAGGCTGTTCGTAGTTTTTTGGCTCACCCGGTACTTACCATTATCTCTGCAAGAAAATGTTTTGAGTTCTGTATTAAAGTTTCAGAAATGTCATTAAATCATCCACTGCGTGGGCATTTTAAAACAGCGGACAATTACATTAAAGAAATCAAACAAATATATATTTTTCCCAAAATACTTGTACATAGTATCCTTAAATTGTGTGTGAATTGAATGCATGATGTAAACATCTTGATAAAAATTTAAGAAAATACCTACAAGGTTTCTAAGTTAGGATTTTGACACATAATTACTCTTAAAATATACAAACAGTGAACCAATTTGTTTTTGGCATTACAACACGGATTTTGCATTTTCCAACGTATAATGTCATTAATAATGCACTGAATTGCAGTCATTTGGGTATAATATGGTATTTATCTCCCTTGGGCTTTACATTAACGTAAAATAATTATTTCCATGCCATATTTTAACCACTTTCTATTGGTTGAAATACTGTTACCTTAGGATTACATTTATCGCATTATCGTCGATCTTTAAAATAACCCGGGAAAGAAAGAGCGCTTAATTTCTTATCAGAATAAATTATAAGCATTTAAATGTTATTTTCAGTTATAGGTTAAGGTCCAGGAAATTCCGAACCGAAAAGTAAAGCATAATGTAACGATGAATCTTTAAACATTGCAACCAGCTGTATTCTAGAAGACAATAATAATATGTGGCCTTATCTGGTATAAAAATACTTAAGTTGGTAGTTTAAAGCGCATTCATTAATAAACCATTAGTAACCACAGCGTAAATAAAAAGCTTTGTCAACAGAAACATAGGTGTGTTTCACAATCAAATTCACAAAGGTAAGGAAAAGAAGAAAAACATTGTCTTTTTACTTGTCTGCCGAGAATTGTAAATGTAGAATGGTAAGACTTATTATTTTTATTTTAAAATATACAAAGTGGTTAAATTTACGAATTTACGGGGGGAAAGAAGACCGCCAAAGCCTACCGACCTCCGTAGGTGGAATCTCACAGCGCCAGCGCCATTGACGACCCCCATTCTACACCACCGCAAGCCAGCTGAAGCAACCATTGCCGGAGTTTGCCATTATCCTACAGCCCGAACAACCACTCAATGCATCAACGATTTATATATATATATATATATATATATATATATGGATAGCTGGCCGTGTATTCCGAACGCGAGCTGTTTGCGGCTGTCCGACGTATTGATGGACCACATTCCCTACATGTAATACAAAATGTTACGCAACACACACATACACTATGTGATCAAAAGTATCCGGACACCCCACAAACATACGTTTTTCATCTTAGGTGCGTTGTGCTGCCACCTACTGCGTGGTACTCATTATCCGCGACCTCAGTAGTTATGAGACATCGTGAAACAGCAGAATGGGACGCTCCGTGGAACTCACACACTTCGAACGTGGTCAAGTGATTGGATGTCACTTGTGTCAGAAGTCTGTACGCGAGATTTCCACACTCCTAAACATCCCTAGGTCCACTGTTTCTGATGTGATAGTGAAGTGGAAACGTGAAGGGACATGTAATGCACAAAAGCGTACAGGCCGACCTCGTCTGTTGACTGACAGAGACCGCCGACATTTGAAGAGGGTCATAAAGAGTAATAGGCAGACATCTATCCAGACCATCACACAGGAAGTCCAAACTGCATCAGGATCCACTCCAAGCACTATGACAGTTAGGCGTGAGGTGAGAAACCTTGGATTCCATGGTCAAGCGGCTGCTCATAAGCCACTCATCACGCAGGAAAATGCCAAACGACGCCTCGCTTGGTGTAAGGAGCGTCAACATTACACGATTGAACAGTGGCAAAACGTTGTGTGGAGTGACGAATCACGGTACACAATGTGACGATCCGATGGCAGGGTGTGAGTATGGCGAATGTCCGGTGAACGTCATCTGCCAGCGTGTGTAGTGCCAACAGTGAAATTCGGTGGTGGTGGTGTTATGGTGTGGTCGTGTTTTTCCTGGAGCGGGCTTGCACCCCTTGTTGTTTTGCGTGGCACGATCACAGCGCAGACCTACATTGATATTTTAAACACCTTCTTGCTTCCCACTGTTGAAGAGCAATTCGAGGATGGTGATTGCATCTTTCAACACGATCAAGTACCTGTTCATACTGCACGGGCTGTGGCGGAGTGGTTACACGACAATAACATTCCTGTAATGGACTGGCCTGCACAGAGTCCTGACTTGAATCCTATAGAATACCTTTGGGATGTTTTGGAACGCCGACTTCGTGCCAGGCCTCACCGACGTACATCGATACCTCTCCTCAGTTCCGCACTCCGTGAAGAAAGGGCTGTCATTCCCCAAGAAACCTTCCAGCACCTGATTGAAAGTATGCCTGCGAGAGTGAACGCTGTCATCAAGGCTAAGAGTGGGCCAACACTGTATTGACTTCCAGCATTTCCGATGGAGGGCGCCACAAACTTGTATGTCATTTTCAGCCAGGTGTCCGGATACTTTTGATCACGTAGTATATATGCTTATAATTATTTATTATATATATATATTCACCTTAAGCATCATTTAGTGAAACCAGATTTTGCATATCTCGGTCTATGTCATGTATAGATAGTAAGAACTAGCAGGTTTTTTTTCAAAACACGATAAGTGCACCCGCTCGCTTAACGCAAAAATGGAGAGATGCAATTGTTTTGTAAGCAGCTTGCAATCGATTGATATGTAGTGAAAGTAGCATGAGCTTAGTGCCCTATTGGAATTCCTGCTCATTTTAAGGGGGCTGCGAAAATCCTATCCTCCCTAATTGTGGTACCTGGAAGTGATTTCAATACATTATCATGTCCAAATGGCACATAAACAGTAGCGGCTCGTGAGTGTGCACTTTGGGTGTTCACAGCATTTAAGTCAGACAGCCCTGGAAATGTGAAATACCATCTGGTGCATAATAATTATGATTATGAATAAACTGATACAACTGCAGCCGCTAATAATAATAATAATAATAATAATAATAATAATAATAATAATAATGCATAACCTATCTGACAAAAGAAAGGTTTTGTTTGTTTGTTTGTTGTGTGCATAATTAAGTATGCCGTATTAAGGAAAGAACGAAGTAATGTGTAAATTAAATTGTAGTTGAGATTATGGATGGTATAGAGAAACCGGGCGAATTTCCCGGCATGTTATTTACTTCTGCTACAGTGACTCTAAAAATTATAGTGTTGTGTGGAAACAAGAGTGCAGGAAAAGCTTCGCGTGTTAGTGCACTTCTTCATGTGTGCACGAGCCGTATGCATTTGGCCCCATAAGGTAATTACATCGTACCAGTTGCGTATGCGCAGAAGCTCCTCAAGATGTGTTAGCGACTGTGTTGCCATGTCTCATCGAATTTAGAGGAGTATATTCTAAATTACCGTACGTACGTTACGTTTAGTATCATTTATAGAAAAAAATAGCCAATAAATCCGCAAGGTGGCAAAGGCTAGGATGTTCATGTGCTCTATGTAGCAGCCGCCACTGCATAAAAACCAGCAGTAAAACATTCAGCTCATAATTACCTCACTCACTCATTAGCTACATTACAAAATTACGGAAATTCAGGTGTCAATAGAAACTGTAATGACTTCAGTGTTATTTCAAATAAACGCTTGATTTTGGTCTTAATGAGAAGTTATTGAATTAGTACACCCATATGCGACGCAATGAACACTCACATTTCAATTTCTTTTAGAATACACTATCTCATTCCATACCGAGCGTGATTGCTCAGCCAGTTGCGTCTGTGGCCCACATTCGGGAGGTCCCGGGATCGATCTCCGGCGACCGCCCACAGTAGTATAAGTCCCGGATGAGCCAATTGGATTAACGATAATCCTGCCGCTAGGGGCGCTAGTGTCGCTGCGTGCGACAGCGGCGGGAAGTTTGAAAAGCGCCCTGAGCGGAAGGATTATCGTTATTGCAATTGGTTCATCCGGGACGAGTTAAAAGAATTGAGGATTAGGGAAAGGTGAAGGAAAAACAGGAAGTGACGTGGAGTGTTTTGATTGGTTCGTTAATTCGGGTGGAAGATGAAGGAAGGAAGATGAAAGAGTATGGAGGTCACGTGATGGAGAGGAGCGGGGTGGCGAGGTGTTGTCTGTGCGGAGGTCGGGACTGAAAGAGGGAAAAGATGGGGAGCGAGGGATAAAAAGTATAACAGAAAGTGACGTGTGAAGTTGTGATTGGTGGGAATAAGAAGTGATGTTATTGGTGGAAAGGAACAAATGAAAGTTGTTGATTGGTAAGAATAAGAGAGATTATGATTGGTGGAAAGAAAAAGGTGTGGGAGTGGGGTATGTTGGAGGTGATGGGAAAGGTAAGTTTTGCTAGCAACAAGATTTGCAAAAGCCTGTCGAGAACTGATCAGCAATTTTTTGAACGTTGGATGGTAGTTTTCTTGAGTGGATAGAGAGATGGGGCGATATGAGATGCGGTGGCGAAAATGGGAATTAAACAAGATGGTTGAGACAAGAGGTTTAAGGACGAGGAAATTTGGAGGTTAGTGGTGAACATGGCGGTCGCAAGAGGTGGGGGCAAGGAGACACGGTGGTGAGAATGGGAACTAAAAGAAGATGGCGGTAGCAAGAGCTTAGAAGAGCAGATTTTGAGGTTAAAATAGTGGGAACTAAAAATGGCGGAGGGTCTGCGACAAGGAGATGCGGTGAGAACTAAACAAGATGGCGGACGCAAGAGGAGGGTAAGGAGATTTGAGGTTACAGTACCAAAACACGAAAGGATATATTCCTACGCCAAGCAGGCCCGAAAAATAATTATGCGTGTGGTACTTACCTGTTACTGGTGTGGATGCGTCACCAAAAGCGCAGCAGCTTGACGCGACGCGAAAAAATAAAAGCAAACTGTTTTTGAAAATGCTTAACCAGCTTTAAGATCAACCAACATCACTACGCACTGATATACCTAGGTTTTTTTAAAGCGGTACAGACGCCCTTTGCAGAGACGTAATTTAACTATACCAAAAACCTGGTACTGGACCATCGTGATGGTCGCTAAGGTACGTAGGAGCAGGGTTCTCATAGCCGGTCGAAAGCGGTCAAAAAAGTGTACGACGTAGGTGTTCACAGTAGCTGCTGTCGAGTCAAGCGTCGAGGTGTGAATGAACGAGATCTGTTCTTGCCGGCAATCTGGTTGGGAGATGAGAGGTGCGGTGGTAAAAATGAGAACTAAATAAGATGGCGGAGGCATGAAGTTGAGGTTAAGGAGCGGTGAGGTGTTGTCTGTGCGGAGGTTGGGACTGAAAGAGGGGAAAGATGGCGAACGAGGGATAAAAAGTATAACAGAAAGTGACGTGTGAAGTTGTGATTGGTGGGAATAAGAAGTGATGTTATTGGTGGAAAGGAACAAATGAAAGTTGTTGATTGGTAAGAATAAGAGAGATTATGGTTGGTGGAAGGAAAAAAGGTGTGGGAGTGGGGTATGTTGGAGGTGATGGAAAAGGCAAGTTTTGCTACCAACAACATTTGCAAAAGCCTATCCAGAACTCATCAGCAATTTTAAATAACTAGTGTTTCGGGGTTTTCTCTGGTTGGTAGACGAATGCAAGCTGTTTCTGCTTTTTCATAGGTTTTCCCAAAACTGAAAATGCATATATATTGTAACACAAATGTGTGCAGTGCAAAAGAAAATAAAAATTAAATAGGCACACACACACACACACACACGTTGCAGTTGCCATACTTATATTATTCGTCTTTTCCTTTTTTCTTTTTTTCTTTTTGTTTTTTCGTTTTTTTAAAAAATAACTAGTTTTTGAGGGTTTTCTGCGGTTGGTAAACGAATGCAAGCTCTTTCTGCTTTTTCATAGGTTTTCCCTGGTTGGTAGGCGTTTGCTGTAGTGGTTGACGAAGCCGTTTCTAATTTTCGAGGTTTTTCAGGTTTTTAGTGGTTGTCCCTGCCCGGTAGGCAAATGATGAAGTTTTACCTTGTCGGCGCACGGATACTAGGCACATACTCGCACACACACACATTTAATAGTAGCGTGTAGCAAACTGTTTTTGAAAAATGCTTAACCAGCTTTAAGATCAACCAACATCACTACGCACTGATATACCTAGGTTTTTTAAAGCGGTACAGACGCCCTTTGCACAGACGTAATTTAACTATACCAAAAACCTGGTACTGGGCCATCGTAATGGTCGCTAGCGTACGTAGGAGCAGGGTTCTCACTGCCGGTCGAAAGCGGTCAAAAAAGTGTACTATCTTGTTTTCATGGGTTTTCCAGATCGGTAGGCGTTAGAATACTCTTAGAGCTTTTTTCAGGTTTTTCGCGGTTGTCCCTGTCCGGTAGGCAAATGATGAAGTTTTTCTATAATGTCGTCGTTTTGGCTTGTGGCGCACGGATACTAGGCACATACTCGCGCGCACACACACACACACTATAATAGTAGCGTATAAAAAAATTAACAAACAAAATCTACACAATGACAAAATTGAAAATGTATATATATTTTAACACAAAAGTGTGCAGTGCAAACGATTTTCTAGCCCCTAGTGAGTGTAAAATTGCGTTTACTTCACTTCTTTCAAACTGCTTAAAAATCATATAAATGGTTGTTTCACGTCATAATAAGCCTATATATACCAAGAATACTGAGTTTTTTTAAAAAGTCAAGAAATTGGATTTTCTAGCTCCTAGTGAGTGTAAAATCGCGTTTACTTCACTTCTTTCAAACTGCTTAAAATTCATATAAATGGATGTATCACCTCATAATAAGCCTCTATATACCAAGAATATTGAATTTTTAACAAGTAAAGAAAATCGATTTTCTAGCCCCTAGTGAGTGTTAAATCGCGTTTACTTCACTTCTTTCAAACTTCGAAAAAATCATACAAATGGTTGTTTCAAGTCATAATAAGCCTATATATACCAAAAATACTGAGTTTTTAAAAAGTCAAGAAAATGGATTTTCTAGCACCTAGTGAGTGTAAAATCGCGTTTACTTCACTTCTTTCAAACTGCTTAAAAATCATATAAATGGTTGTTTCACGTCATAATAAGCCTATATATACCAAGAATACTCAGTTTTTAAAAAGTCAAGAAATTGGATTTTCTAGCTCCTAGTGAGTGTAAAATCGCGTTTACTTCACTTCTTTCAAACTGCTTAAAATTCATATAAATGGATGTATCACCTCATAATAAGCCTCTATATACCAAGAAAATCGATTTTCTAGCCCCTAGCGAGTGTAAAATCGGGTTTACTTCACTTCTTTCAAACTGCTTAAAAATCATATAAATGAATGTATCACCTCATAATAAGTCTCTATATACCAAAAATACTGAGTATTCAAAAAGTCAAGAAAATCGATTTTCTAGCCCCTAGTGAGTGTAAAATCGCGTTTACTTCACTTCTTTCAAACTTCGAAAAAATCATATAAATGGTTGTTTCACGTTATATTAAGCCTATATATACCAAGAATACTGAGTTTTTAAAAAGTCAAGAAATTCGATTTTCTAGCTGCTAGTGAGTGTAAAATCGCGTTTACTTCACTTCTTTCAAACTGCTTAAAAATCATATAAATGAATGTATCACCTCATAATAAGCCTCTATATACCAAAAATACTGAGTATTCAAAAAGTCAAGAAAATCGATTTTCTAGCCCCTAGCGAGTGTAAAATCGTGTTTACTTCACTTCTTTCAAACTGCTTAAAAATCATATAAATGGTTGTTTCACGTTATAATAAGCCTATATATACCAAGAATACTGAGTTCTTAAAAAGTCAAGAAATTCGATTTTCTAGCTGCTAGTGAGTGTAAAATCGCGTTTACTTCACTTCTTTCAAACTGCTTAAAATTCATATAAATGGATGTATCACCTCATAATAAGCCTCTATATACCAAGAATACTGAGTTTTTAAAAAGTCAAGAAAGTCGATTTTCTAGCCCCTAGCGAGTGTAAAATCGCGTTTACTTCACTTCTTTCAAACTGCTTAAAAATAATATAAATGAATGTATCACCTCATAATAAGCCTCTATATACCAAAAATACTGAGTATTCAAAAAGTCAAGAAAATCGATTTTCTAGCCCCTAGTGAGTGTAAAATCGCGTTTACTTCACTTCTTTCAAACTTCGAAAAAATAATATAAATGGTTGTTTCACGTTATAATAAGCCTATATATACCAAGAATACTGAGTTTTTAAAAAGTCAAGAAATTCGATTTTCTAGCTGCTAGTGAGTGTAAAATCGCGTTTACTTCACTTCTTTCAAACTTCGAAAAAATCATATAAATGGTTGTTTCACGTCATAATAAGCCTTCATATACCAAAAATACTGAGTTTTTTTTCGTACTCACCTATAAGAGATAGAGGGTAGAGGTCATACGAACGTAACACTTGAGAATTTTTAATCTGCAGTTGGTGTTACTCCTTAGAAAGGAAGTATCTGCTGATTCTATTTAATTCTTACATTTTACATAACACGTATGCACGGCACAACACAAAAACACTACACACGACACTCATAGTTTTAAATATTGCACTAGTGGGGGTGCAAGCTGAACCACTATTAACAACAGGTAGCAAGCGTTACAGTTCTGCTCACTTTAGTATCGGAGAAAACAGTAAAAAAGAATCATTCTCATGTGCAGCACTACGCGCAAAGACCGTGTGCTGATGTGTGTGTAAAATGAGCGTGAGAAACGGATGTTCGTCAGCGATAAAATCTTTTAAATGCAGTTTTATTGTCGATGGTAGGGATCGTGCAGTGGTGGATCGTGACAGGAAATGCACTGCAAGACCTTAGTGCTAGGCAACTGTACCTCTGTTTCTATACGTGAACGGCTGATTGCAGCTTCGATAGTGTCCACGGAGACCTTAGTGCTAGGCAACTGCACCTCTGTTTCTATACGTGAACGGCAGATTGCAGCTTCGATACGTATCCACGGAGACCTTAGTGCTAGGCAACTGCACCTCTGTTTCTATACGTGAACGGCAGATTGCAGCTTCAATACGTGTCCACGGAGACCTTAGTGCTAGGCAACTGTACCTCTGTTTCTATACGTGAACGGCAGATTGCAGCTTCGATACGTGTCCACGGAGACCTTAGTGCTAGGCAACTGTACCTGTGTTTCTATACGTGAACGTCAGATGGCAGCTTCGATACGTGTCCACGGAAACCTTAGTGCTAGGCAACTGTACCTCTGTTTCTATACGTGAACGGCAGATTGCAGCTTCGATACGTGTTCACGGAGACCTTAGTGGTAGGCAACTGCACCTCTGTTTCTATACGTGAACGGCAGATTGCAGCTTCGATACGTGTCCACGGAGACCTTAGTGCTAGGCAACTGTACCTCTGTTTGTATACGTGAACGGCAGATTACAGCTTCGATACGTGTGCACGGAGACCTTAGTGCTAGGCAACTATACCTCTGTTTCTATACGTGAACGGCAGATTGCAGGTTCGATACGTGTCCACGGAGATCTTAGTGCTAGGCAACTATACCTGTTTCTATACGTGAACGGCAGATTGCAGCTTCGATACGTGTCCACGGAGACCTTAGTGCTAGGCAACTGTACCTCTGTTTCTATACGTGAACGGCAGATTGCAGCTTCGATACGTGTCCACGGAGGCCTTTTGCTTCAGGTGACAAAATAACACTATGCACTTGTGTGCCGTGGTGTAAGCCGCAATCACGGCATTGGTAGCGTGGATCTCCTTGGGGCTCTCCTCGGAGTTACCTCAACACCACGTACATGACCTGGTTCGTCACGGGTACGCAGGTCTGCACTACCACTTCCTCGGCGTTGAGCAGGCCCAGGAGGCGATCGTACCGGTACACCAGCTAGCACGTGGACATGTTATCGCGCTGTGGTGTTGCGTGTGCGAGGTATGGAAACTCAAGGACGCAAAACATGCACGACCGAGGGTTAAAAAGCAGAACAAGTAGTGACGTGGAACGTTGTGATTGGTGAAAATAAGACGATCTCTGATAGGTGGACAAATTGAAATAACGTGATGTGATAGGCGAAAATAAAATCAAAGGTGATTGGATGAAAAATGACGAGAAGGAATTAGCGGTGAATTTGTGAACTAAGATGGCGAAGATTTTTTTTAAAAAAAAAGGATAATATAAGTATGGCAACTGTAACGGTTTACGGCAAACGCGCGCCGCGCAATGCGTCACGCCAGGCAATAAAACAAAAACCATATTGAGCAAGATGTTAAATTTTTTATACGCTACTATTATAGTGTGTGTGTGTGTGCGAGTATGTGCCTAGTATCCGTGCGCCACAAGCCAAAACGACGACATTATAGAAAAACTTCATCATTTGCCTACCGGACAGGGACAACCGCGAAAAACCTGAAAAAAGCTCTAAGAGTATTCTAACGCCTACCGATCTGGAAAACCCATGAAAACAAGATAGTACACTTTTTTGACCGCTTTCGACCGGCAATGAGAACCCTGCTCCTACGTACGCTAGCGACCATTACGATGGCCCAGTACCAGGTTTTTGGTATAGTTAAATTACGTCTGTGCAAAGGGCGTCTGTACCGCTTTAAAAAACCTAGGTATATCAGTGCGTAGTGATGTTGTTTGATCTTAAAGCTGGTTAAGCATTTTTCAAAAACAGTTTGCTACACGCTACTATTAAATGTGTGTGTGTGTGCGAGTATGTGCCTAGTATCCGTGCGCCGACAAGGTAAAGCTTCATCATTTGCCTACCGGGCAGGGACAACCACTAAAAACCTGAAAAACCTCGAAAATTAGAAACGGCTTCGTCAACCACTACAGCAAACGCCTACCAACCAGGGAAAACCTATGAAAAAGCAGAAAGAGCTTGCATTCGTTTACCAACCGCAGAAAACCCCCAAAAACAAGTTATTTTTTAAAAAAACGAAAAAACAAAAAGAAAAAAAGAAAAAAAGGAAAAGACGAATAATATAAGTATGGCAACTGCAACGGGTGTGTGTGTGTGTGTGTGTGTGTGTGTGTGTGTGTGTGTGTGCCTATTTAATTTTTATTTTCTTTTGCACTGCACACATTTGTGTTACAATATATATGCATTTTCAATTTTGGGAAAACCTATGAAAAAGCAGAAACAGCTTGCATTCGTCTACCAACCAGAGAAAACCCCGAAACACTAGTTATTTAAAATTGCTGATGAGTTCTGGATAGGCTTTTGCAAATGTTGTTGGTAGCAAAACTTGCCTTTTCCATCACCTCCAACATACCCCACTCCCACACCTTTTTTCTTTCCACCAACCATAATCTCTCTTATTCTTACCAATCAACAACTTTCATTTGTTCCTTTCCACCAATAACATCACTTCTTATTCCCACCAATCACAACTTCACACGTCACTTTCTGTTATACTTTTTATCCCTCGTTCGCCATCTTTCCCCTCTTTCAGTCCCAACCTCCGCACAGACAACACCTCACCGCTCCTTAACCTCAACTTCATGCCTCCGCCATCTTATTTAGTTCTCATTTTTACCACCGCACCTCTCATCTCCCAACCAGATTGCCGGCAAGAACAGATCTCGTTCATTCACACCTCGACGCTTGACTCGACAGCAGCTACTGTGAACACCTACGTCGTACACTTTTTTGACCGCTTTCGACCGGCTATGAGAACCCTGCTCCTACGTACCTTAGCGACCATCACGATGGTCCAGTACCAGGTTTTTGGTATAGTTAAATTACGTCTCTGCAAAGGGCGTCTGTACCGCTTTAAAAAAACCTAGGTATATCAGTGCGTAGTGATGTTGGTTGATCTTAAAGCTGGTTAAGCATTTTCAAAAACAGTTTGCTTTTATTTTTTCGCGTCGCGTCAAGCTGCTGCGCTTTTGGTGACGCATCCACACCAGTAACAGGTAAGTACCACACGCATAATTATTTTTCGGGCCTGCTTGGCGTAGGAATATATCCTTTCGTGTTTTGGTACTGTAACCTCAAATCTCCTTACCCTCCTCTTGCGTCCGCCATCTTGTTTAGTTCTCACCGCATCTCCTTGTCGCAGACCCTCCGCCATTTTTAGTTCCCACTATTTTAACCTCAAAATCTGCTCTTCTAAGCTCTTGCTACCGCCATCTTCTTTTAGTTCCCATTCTCACCACCGTGTCTCCTTGCCCCCACCTCTTGCGACCGCCATGTTCACCACTAACCTCCAAATTTCCTCGTCCTTAAACCTCTTGTCTCAACCATCTTGTTTAATTCCCATTTTCGCCACCGCATCTCATATCGCCCCATCTCTCTATCCACTCAAGAAAACTACCATCCAACGTTCAAAAAATTGCTGATCAGTTCTCGACAGGCTTTTGCAAATCTTGTTGCTAGCAAAACTTACCTTTCCCATCACCTCCAACATACCCCACTCCCACACCTTTTTCTTTCCACCAATCATAATCTCTCTTATTCTTACCAATCAACAACTTTCATTTGTTCCTTTCCACCAATAACATCACTTCTTATTCCCACCAATCACAACTTCACACGTCACTTTCTGTTATACTTTTTATCCCTCGCTCCCCATCTTTTCCCTCTTTCAGTCCCGACCTCCGCACAGACAACACCTCGCCACCCCGCTCCTCTCCATCACGTGACCTCCATACTCTTTCATCTTCCTTCCTTCATCTTCCACCCGAATTAACGAACCAATCAAAACACTCCACGTCACTTCCTGTTTTTCCTTCACCTTTCCCTAATCCTCAATTCTTTTAACTCGTCCCGGATGAACCAATTGCAATAACGATAATCCTTCCGCTCAGGGCGCTTTTCAAACTTCCCGCCGCCGTCGCACGCAGCGACACTAGCGCCCCTAGCGGCAGGATTATCGTTAATCCAATTGGCTCATCCGGGACTTATACTACTGCCCACTCTGGTCCATGGGATTTCCGTGGTTTCCCCGGGTGCCAGGCGAATGCTGGGGTGGTTCGCTTCTACCATGACTCTCTTTCCCCTCATTTCCTGTACCCATCATTTTCCTCGTCATCCGTTTCAGGGTTGTAGGACCAGGCGACGGTGGCTTGCGCTCTGTAAAGGTTTCTTCCCTGGCGTCGCTGCGGTACCACTCAGGTCTCTCCTTAGCACGGGGCTCCGCTCCGGAGGACCGTGGAGATTGGTGGCTTGTGGGCAGGGACCGTGGGGCGTTAGATGCGTTGTATCTGGAAACGTTAGGGACCCCGCCCGTGCTTGCGCCCGTCACTATCCGGATCTGTCGCCCTTCCGTCTCTCCCCTAATCCTTTCCTCTCAGGGGTCACGTTGGACGCAAAAAGGACCGACTGGCATACTTACGGTGCTCTGCCCCGGTTCCGGGGGCTCCTCCGTGATATGTACATTTATTTCATTCCATGGTATGCACTAACCACATCACTGTTTACCATCCATCAATAAGGTGACCGCTAAATACAACCGCTCGCTTTTTGCAACAAAGATCCATTGCAGCGTGCTCTCCATCTAATGTAATGCACAGCAGCAGCTCCGGCAGTAGTGCCTCCGTGCCATGGCGCTACCTTAATAAAATGAAGAAATACTTATTTGAAATTATTTGTGTACTCCAGGATTACATCAAAAATACGGTCATGCTTATTATTCTTAACGGCACAGTGAAATGGCTTGTCTGACAATAGGAAACCATAGATGCTGAAGGAAGTGACTGTAAATTGCAAGTATGCAAACTTATTATATTATTATTCTATGAATTCATGCAACTTCTGTCCTGGCACGGATTCATAGCACTCTGGGCTTTCAGTCTGGATAGTGGTCTCTAGCGGGTTTGGAGGGGCAAGAAGATAGCCCATATACGAGCCAGCTAGTACCTGGCATGGCTTATCTTGGCATCACATGCGAATCATAAGTACCAACTTTATCGTACACCTACGAAAAGTGTGCTATAGTGAGAAGTGAGAAATACGGTACCAATCACCTGCAGTGTAAAAGTTATCACAAAATGATGCTTTTCTATACCATATTCGTCATTAATTTTCCATTATTTATACTTAAAATTAAATTAATCATTTTTATAATGTTGCCTACACTGCCAGCAGACGATTTAAAGAGAAGCAACTACAGACAGCACCTGCACCCGGCCGGCTGTAAGTTAGTACGCGTGATTTGAATGGGGACCGTGGTGTTTGGCTTAGTTTCATTAGTGTGCGTACTTGTGCTGTATAATAGTGCCTCGACCACTAAATCACACTGTATATTGCAAATCCTTTAGAAGGCGTTTCACCTCAAAATGGCATTTCTCTATTTCCACAAGGGACTTGGGAGAAAATCCCCATGGCAGTACTGGGAACTGAATCCGGGTCTCCTGATTGGAAAACAGCTGTGCTACCACCACGCTAAGGAGAGAAATATAACAATGGTTCCACTAAATTATTGACAGTTAAGTAATATCTGATTTGGAATTCTTTTGGTTTGTTTAAAATCCTTATAACATCATCAATAGTAACTTGCTTCCATTTAAATTCCATGCTTTCTAGATTATTAACCTCTTTATATGATAATAACTCATTTAGCTTATCTGTATCCACAGGAATATGATTATGTACTCTTAGAAGCATTCATAAAAAGGTTATTAAAATCTTCAGCAGACAAAGAAGAGTTTTCATTTACATTTCCAGTTAAAATCTGCTTCATTTCTTAATCAATTAACTTCAATGCTGCTTTACATTTTTAGGCAAGTGTAGTATAAAAATGCAACTTGACTTCCTTTATGTCAATTGCATTTGGACCTATATATTTTTTCCTAACTTAGTGTATGTGTTTTTATAATGCAGGTTATTTTTGGACAAGTAATGAAATAAAATAAGCAGATTTTCTTTTAACCATTCTAAATACGGGATATACCAGTTACTTATTTTTTCTTTGAGCTACTTTTAATAACTAGGATTAATAGAAACTAAACAAAAGGTGTTTATTTAATGTACAAATACATCCATAAAACATTGAAATGAAGCATCTACTAATAGTTTATTCTATGTGTATAATGTTCCAGTCTAAACTAGCTAAATTAGATCTTAGTGCATCTATATTTCCAACATTTAATAATCTCACAGACACACTTTCTCTAATAATATTTCTGAGTATTTTACACTCTAAGAATAAGTTAAAACATCAGCTTTGATGATCCAACAGCTGAAGTGGTACTACCTCTTAATTCTAACATTTTTCATTAAAATTTGTGACCACATTGTCATGACACTCTAGTTGGTATCTCTAGTTGAGACAGCAATTATAGAATAATAAAAAGTTTGAGGAAGATCATTGTTTTAGAATCTTAACTCGGGTCAATACTAAAACCAATGAATTTAAAAACAGTAGTGTTTTGTTTTAAGATAAATGAATAAAGCTTTCCATGGTATCAATAAAAGTTTCAAAATCAGAATTTGGGGTTCTATAAATGCAGACTACAATTAAATATACTGCAGAAAATTTCATTTGCCACTTCAGCATGCTTTTTATGGCAATATTCCTTAATGTCTATGATTTTATATTCTAAACCAATACTTTTCTCAATACAGACTGCCATTCCATCATAACACTATATCTTCAATAATGACCCATTTATAAAATGTAATGATAGTAAAGTCAGAAAGAAAAAAATTCTTTCCATTTTGGTAACTATTACAATGAACTATGAAAACAGGATTGATTTTACCTTTTCTCATGCACGTTTTGATTTAATGGTCATGTTTAGTTATCACATTAATTGGCAGGGAATTTCATAATATTTTGTAAAAATAACACCTCACATTTTAATTTTATAGTGATTCCATAGTTTGTGAAAAATCAGCTGATCAATCAGACATGAGTTATTGGCACTTGGACCATTCCATGTTAAGAGGGGAATACCATCAAATGCTATTTTTAACCAACAGAGCATGCCAATTTCAGCCATGCGCTCACATCAATATGTGGACCTCCAATTAATGCCTCATCGCAGAAGATAGCTGATGGCACAAACAAATACATGAGGCATATAATTAGCACACAAATTACAACATTAATCACTCAAAGGTTAGTTTCCAGTATGTAATTACCATCATTCCTATATTTAATTTATTTGACTGATTTTAATTAACTAAAATTATGCTATTTCCTTCATTAGTGAAGTTCTCTCATTTTATAATAAACACACGCAATGAAAATACATTTAACTGCCTGGTATGTTCTCATGCAGCATTCAGTTGACTGAAACATCAGTAAGTCCCTAATGCAAATTATGGTTTTCTGTTTTAGGTATTCTTCCAAAGGTTTACCCACAGTGTAATCATTTAACCACAGAGTTGAACTGTTAAATATCTAGGATATTTTGGGCTTTCATGAAGTGTAAGAAAATCCACTGTGCCAGGGGGAAAACAAAAAGCCCTCAGTTTATCATCAGAGCTCACTATAAGAAAACTGTATGAAAACTAAATAGTGAAAAGGATGCTGAAGGATGTCTGGATTTAAAAGTAAAGAAGACTATTTTTGTTGTAAACTTAATACAAAACTCAATATTTTATTTTCTACACCTGCAGTCAATAAATGTAGCACTTTTTACAACTTTATATCACAAGTAAGAATTGAGTATTTATTTCTGGACACTCTTTCAGCTGCTTTGTTCTTAGCATCCCATTCTATATTGGGCATGAAAGACTGGAAATTTTGCTCAGAGATCTCTTTATCAGGCTTGAGGTTCTTTTACACGCCGTAAATCTATGACACAGGACCACCGGCTTTACATCCCTTCTGAAGGAAACCATGCTAAGGATTTTTACACCTGGAAAAAATCTGTCGCCCTCTGCAGAGGCTAGTATGGTACCCCTAGACCATGGGGACAATATCATAACAAGTAAGGCTATAAGACATAACTCAGGTGTGGTTAGGGAGCTAGAAATGCAAAAATGTATTCACATGAAGCATGCCAACCAGTTTTTTATATCCCTAAATGGAACATGAAATGGGTGATTTTTAATATCATGCCTTGACAAAAGAATCTGGTGCTGCCAAAATTAACTAATCAGTTTGCACATTACTCAAAGCAGCTATACTACTGTAATCTATTTATAGTTAAAGGGGAATGAAACAAAAAAATAATGATTTTGCTAAATGAAGGATATGCCATGCAAAGTGCAGTGGTAAGATTATTTCTGCACACTGCAGCACCATTATCACCTTCATAAACTAAACAAAATCTGCATCACACATCATCATTGAAAGCTCTTCATTGGAGGTAGCTTTGGGATTACAAGGCTATCACTGCCACACATGCAGTAATATGTTTTAATAATTGTTCTTGGTGGTAGCATTTCAAGTTCAAGAGTAGTGCGTCTTGTGGTGGTGTTACTGAGTCACTTAAGTATTATAAAACAACGTAATATTAAGAAAAGAAACTGCCTTGTGTAGTGCATATGGCTGTATTGTGAAAAGTAAGGCACAAAGGGGAACTCATGTTCATAATTTTCTGAATGAAGACAAATCTCCCAACATGTATGAGTAGAATTTTGCAAAGAAATACTTTTTCACCTGATCCTGGAGCTCCTTTATGTTCCTTCTATTTTAAGGACATAGATTGTGAACAGTCATTGATTTTAAAAAAGCAGCTTATGCTGGATTTCATCCCAACAGCAAACAATAAAGAAAAGAATGACAATATGAGGCTAGAATTCATAAAAGTATAGTTTCTGAGCTGTGTGATAACAGTGATAATTGTGATAAGACTGATAATGAAGGTGGTGATGGTAACAGTCATTGTCTCTAATACTCCCCATATATGGCCTATGATCTTTGGGGGTTATCTCATTTCAACAAGTGATGACCAGACCCATTTCAGTGGTGGAGGCACCCAGAGGCAGAGTCCATTACATCCGATGGTAGGGTGATGTTGAGGATGCAGGTGGAATGAGAGGACCTACAGGTTTTACCATGGACTCCAAACCACATTGGAGCCTGAGGATATTCCACCTGAGCAAGTCAGAGATAAAGGCGTTGATAGGGCCAACTTAAAATTGACACCCAAGAGCCAGGAATTGAACCCTGGACCCTCAATACAAGAGCCAGACACAAAACCACTGTGCTGCCTCGGTGCCCATGATGGTAACAGTTGTAGAAAAGAATTCAGAATTGAAGGCAATGAAAAAAGCTAATAATTCAGAAATATAGGACTGAGATTATTAGGAACATGATTGTTGTTACCTGAAAATATTTACAAATAATCAAGGATGACGCGGATCAGGACAAACTGAGTGAAAGTTTCTACAAACCTGACATTTCAGATGTTTATACAAGTGACTGTGAGGAGGAAAAAGAGCCTTTCACTACACATGGAAATGAAGCTACTGTGGAATATTTCATTGTTGTTTGGTCATCTTTACTATTATTTTTCAAGGCATGTGTTTCATTAGAAATGAAGTCAAACTATTTCTCAATACATTAAAAGGACAATGTTGTGTGTTAAATCCACCCGTTACTGTGGTAATACATTCACACGGAACTCACAAAATTTATTATGAAATAAATCAGAAGTAAATACTTTAGTAGCAAGTTCCTTATTATTATCTGTTATACTGTTTCGACTATTTAAGTCCCGCAAATCACTGAATTTGGCAATCTTTTCAAGGTCTACATTCAACAAACCTATGTGAAACATGGCAGCACCAGTAATTGTTAAAACATTTTGGGGTCAAGAAAAGAAAAACAACTTTGATTCATTAAAAGGTAGTGGTGAACCAATATGGTTGGCAGGGAGTGATCTGTATGACTCCCCAGGACTTTTAGCCAAATAAGTATATGCTGTCATGGATTTAAATTTCTGTATTGATATTGAACTTCCTCAAAGTGGTATGATGAAAGGCAATTTGTAAAAGACTGCTTGTGACAGCATAATGACCAGACTTACAAAACAGAAAATTGTTAGAATTAAAGCTTTTTCTCTCTCACAGAACCTAAAAGTGTAAGATTAGTGTTTAAAACTCAGTATCCAGAAATTAAACATGAATTCAACATATGACATTTGTTTAAAAGTCTAATGGGGAAAAAAAACCAGAAAAAAGATATCCAGAGCTGATGGCATAGAAAGCTGGTATAAATAACCATTTATGGTGGGCTGCAAAAAACTGTAATGGGAATGACACCATTCTAATTGAAAATTCATGTCTATTCTTCATCATTAAAATTTAACATAAATGGCCAGAAAGTGATGAATGGAAATCTTGTGAAGATGATGAATTATTTGAAGAAGACAAAATAAATAAGTTATGACTTAAAGGAAAATCAAATGTCTATAGTGCTCTGGAGAAAATTATTTTGGGTAGCACCTCTTTAGAAGATTTGGCTCATATTTGACATTATATACATAGTGGCAGTTTAGAAAGCTATGTCTTCATTTTGGATATGTCCAAAAAGAACACATTTTTCCTATAACGTTCTTGAACTTAGATCCATGATTACAGTGTTAGATCATAATTTCAATGTAAATAAAAGAAGAAAAAAAATACTGGTGTCAAAAGTCAGTACTACTCCAAAGCATCAATAATGAAAAACAAATATGAAGAATCTAACAAAGACTGAAAACTGCTGATAATGAATTAAATAAAAATATCTTTGTACTCACAATGTGTGGATCCATTACCAGACCCATGTGAGCTGTCACTACCAAAGTATATTAGTGAAGTCTGAAGCTACATATACTCCAATGGGTCCTGAAAATGTATTTCTAATATTAAGCACTACACATGATGATATGATGACTGCTCCTCTGTGTCCAATAGCAGTCCATGGATTAATTCATACTGTGAACATTTTGTAGCAGGAGTTTCGCCAGGTCTTATTAGGATTTTTGGGGGTGAGTAATTTTTTTTAGCTCTACTTTTTGTTTTTAATGCTAAACTATGCCTTCACAATGTACAAAACATTACAATCTATGATTAATTTGTGAAAATTAGGGTGATTTGTTATACAAATAAAGTCATCCTTCACCAATTTTGTGTTTTCATAGTCCAAGCAACACACACTTTCCTTATAATTATTCATAGGTATACATTTATTGTACTTATGTCAATAGATAGAGCCAGCAAGTTTATCACTGCTTACAATGCCTCAAAATTCTATCATAATGGTGTACAAGGGGCATTTGAATATGTTTTAGAATTGCATTGTTTTAAAAACACCACTCAATCTGCTTGCATGTCCTCTCATGGGACGATGAACTGATACTAGTACACCACACAGATGCTATATGGCAGTTGTGAATAGAGTGTATAGTGAAAGGATAGTGCTTATTTATTGTTAAGTGAAGGAAGTCATGGACAAGGATGGACTGCATGGTTTTTGTGGAAGGAAGAAGTCAAAGCAGCAGATATTCATAAACATTTAAGTGCAGTATGTGGTCAAGAAGCTCCTGCAAAAAAGACTGTTTACAACTGGATCGTTGGTTTTGTCAATGGAAGAGAATCTGCATGCAAGAATGTGAGTACTGGTCATCCAACAACATTGTGGTCTATGAGGAACACTGAGGTTGTGTCTGAACTGATCATGGCTGATAGGTACATAACCTGTGATGAACTGGAATGGCAGACAGGCCTTGGCTGCATAACCCTGCGCACCATTATTCATGATACTTGGGTATGAAAAAGGTATGTGCATATTTGGTTCCACAAGACTTGACACAAGCCCAAAATGAGAACAGAGTTGAAGTCTATCATCGACTTTTGGAAATGAAGAATGAAAATCTAAATTTTTTTGAGAAACTAGTGACTGGTGACAATCATGGTTTCTCTGCTACAAACATAAGAATCACCAATCCATGCAATGAAAACATCTTAGAGTCCCCAGCCCAAGAAATTTTATCCTGCTCCATCTATGGGTAAGCAGATGATCCCCGTCTTTTGGAACACTTGTGGCGTACTGCTAATGGACTGGCTTCCACAAGGAACAACTGTCAAGAGCAGGTCATACTGTGATACCCTTGCATAAATTAGATGCAGGATTCAGCAATGGCAACAGGGAAAGTGGTCAAAAGGAGTACTCCTCCATGCATGACAATGCATGGCCCCACACCAGCAATGCCACAACTGCAAAATTGACATCACTGGGGTTCATTGCTGTGCCACACCCACTATATTCACCAGATCTTGCTCCATTTGATTATGCTTTATTCGACAACATGAAGTGTGCACTGCAAGATAAAAGATTGGGCAACAATGAGGAATTGTAGGCAGTTGTCCATGAGTGGATGCATAGTACTCCCAAATAATGGTTCTGTTATGCAATAATGAAGTTGCCAGGACGTACAGATGTACTGGCATTGGTGGGGAGTATACTGAGAGATCCCATGTACATTGAATCATGTTAATTAATAAATAAGGTACAAAAGACTACTGTTGTAAATCATTTCCATAATTCCCTCATAAGTCTTTAAAGCCACACCTTTTTGGCTCAAACTGATAAGGTTGGATGTCATGTTCACTCATTTTAAAAGCAGATGCTGGACTGATGATCATCCTAGTATCAACTGGGCTATAAGAAGTGACTAGTTAGTTTTTAGCTCTGCTCTTTGCTCATTTAGAGATAAATCATGCCTTCCCCTAGTTAAAATCACATGGGAACGTTTTTTGTCATTTAAATTACCTTGTATTGTCACATATCTGGTTTATCTTCCCAGCAGCAGGGTGATCTGATAATGTATTGATCAAGATGCTGTAACCTAATAGCCATTGAACTTAGGATGGTGGGACTGCCAATGTTGTTAATTATTTTTGATGGCAGATAAACTAATGTGATGAATTAAATATTCATTTTTGTGCTTCATTCTCCTTTACAGGCATTTCTAAAGAATCTCTAAACCCAGAAAATGTAAATGGTGTTAATGCTTAGATATTTGCACTCTAATACTTTTGCATTAGGGTATTTCCTTCTCACAGTTACACTGGTTTAAAGATGTATCATATGCAACTTTTCATTGGTATCACAAAGAGCACTGCAACCCCCTACTTGGTATAGATGACTTGATAGGATAAACAACAGACTTTATTGAGGTTGTAATTTCTTAAGGATTTTAAAGCAACATTTCGCAAGGTTTGCCTCAAGTTTCATCCATAAACAGTTTTTTTCTTGATTAAATTATTATTATGGAAAATCAGTTTAATAGATTTAAAGGGAAATGGCAAACTTCATTTTTATGTTTTGGTATGAATCCAGTAGAGTTAAACCTTTTGAAATGTATTTAGTAATGTCGTTTGTCTCTGCTGAATCTCAATTGGATGGAGTTTCACTGGGGGGAATTATGGCAACAATATATTTTGAAACATTGCTTCTGTAATCATAAATCAGTTTTGACTAATGATGTATCCACTATTCGGAAAGATAAAACAAAATGACATTTTAATCCACTAAATCACCCAGGCTATTAATTTATCTTGATTTAGGAAAGAAAATATTACTGAGCAACCCCAAAAGCTAAATTATTTTAACTGATCATTTTGTACATTAGCTCTTGGACTAGAAATATGTCAATTAGTATTATGACATAGGTATCTGCTCAGGCATGTTTCTTGGCTTGAGTTAATCCTCTGGTATTGCAGTGTAATATCTTTTGTCTTTGTTCATTTCTGCTTATAGTTTTTCCTACCTGAAGATCCAAATGGATGATAATTTTACCTCTGGATTGATTCATTATGGATGTAGAGATTTTTAATTAAATCCATTATAAGCAGACTTGCAATAATTTTTATGTGAAATCCATGTTTTTATTTTTATCAGCTGCCATTGAACTGAGAGTCCAATGGAGATGACTGTAAGCTTTCACATATTCTTTCAATCATTTCCCACTTCTTCTATTATGGGATATGATATGCTGTGGCACCCAGCATATTGTGACCGTTTAGTTTTTCACTTCACTTCAATAAAGTGATTTAGTTAAGTTTTTCGCTGTCACTTCACTTTTTCTTTGCAACATAGCGGCTCAATTAAACATGCACAAAGCAGCCTCTTCTTCCTTACATTTTACTTGCTGGGGTATCTAGTGAAGACCTCTTGCAGTAGCAGTATATATCACAACTATCATCACAATTTCACTCATAGAATGCACTATATGTCACATTGTTTGTCAGTTTATGTCACATTAGAAACACAATCACTAACTCACTGATTATGTGTGTATTGAGACCATAGATTAGCATAGGCAAGCAACCAAAAAGTGAATTTGTAGCATAAATAGCCTAATATTTTCAAATATTATAGTCTAAAATGTATGTAATTTGATTATGTAATTTTGAGTATTGAGAAATGAATATAATTCATAATTCAACTCACTGATTGATTTATTAACTGGCTCACTCATGAGCATACTCACTTATACAGGTGTCCAGAAAAAAAGGTTCCATATTTACAGAGGAGGTAGTATGCAACAAAAGAAGAAAAACAGTTCCTATAAACATTGGTCATAAACTTAATACCTGCTGAATTATGGTCTACTACTCTACCATCAATAATTACCATGTTATTGATCTACTCTTCACAATAGGTGCTCGATGTGGCTGCCTTGCAATGCACCTTCCATGATGCATCTCATGGAATCGCTCATTCTTTGGAACACCTCTGGTTGTTGCTGGATTGTGTCACAGACACTGAGCATGCGTTCTCGTAGTGTATGCACATCATTTATGGGGACCGCAAACACCATGGTCTTTAAATGCCCCCAAGGCCAAAAATCTAAAGGATTAAGATCAGGAGAACAGGAAGGGCAAGGCTTGGCCCTCCATGACCAATCCATCACTTATGAAAGACTCGTCGTCTAACCCTATGATGAAAATGGGCCAATGCCCCGGTCCAGAGAAGGACATGAAAACAAATTACAATACTGCAGTGTCACAACAAAACATGTGCCATTTGAGCACTATCATACACCAGATGTAATAATACGAGACTGACAGAACAATATGTATGTAGCACGCAGTGGAATACTGTAGGCTGACTACTCTTGTGTTCTGTTCTCCCATATACAAACAAGATGTGCTGCATAGTAACAAGCCTCTATGAACATGTGTTCTCATTGGTTTCATGCCAAAGAGCTTGGATTGCAAGATATGCTCCTTGTACAAAATAGGACCATAACTCAGAAGGTATTAGATTTACGATTAATGTTTATAGGAACTGTTTTTCTTCTTTTGTTGCATACTACCTCCTCTGTAAATATTGGAACCCTTTTTTCTGGACACCTGGTAGGTAGCCGCTGGAGTTTTCAAGAATGTTCTAGAATGGTTGCAGGAGGTGAGGAGAAAAAGCTTCCAGAAAAATCCCATTATCTCCCAATAGCACTGGGTGAGAGTGCTATATATTCCCATATCTCTCCGCTGTATTTTCAACCAGTCAGTTGGTCAGTTGGCACCTTCTACATAATAATTAAGGCCCATAACTGCATTACAATAATGTAAATTATAGGTTGTCTTTTCTGCTGACATCTTCTTCTTTAACTGATTAACCTCCTCTTTGTAGGACTTACACCCCAAGGTCTTATAAGCCAATGCCTTGCATCAGTAGCCTGTCAAGGAGCAAGCAAACTCTAGATACAGCATATCCAGGATAGGTGATCAGCCCAATGCCTGGTATGGCAGTGAAGAAGAAATAAATGAAATGTAGTGATGAAAGTATAATAGGAAAATTCATGAATCAAATTATCCAATCTAGCATTCTCCTAGTGACTGAGGAAAATTGCAAAAAAACTTGGTCAAATTGGTCTGTACTGAGGGTTTGAACCCTTAACACCCAAATGCAAGCCACAGACATTACTGCCTGGGCCATGCCAATCAGTTCTGCTGACATCACTGTATCAAATTCCTTCTTCTCTATTGGTATCTCCGTTGGAGACTTCACTTTAAACCTGGTTTGAGGTACTCACTGGTTACTTTCAGTTACGTTTTCTAAGGAGGCATTATTCCATTTTCCATAATGTGGACAGAGGATGATGATAAAAAGTACTTAATGAAATTGTTTCTGCTATCTTAAATGAATTTCAAAGTATGGACCATAGTGCATTCCAAGGCATCAGAGTAGCTGCAGATGGATGCAATAGACAAAATAAAACTGAATGTTTTACTACATGTGAAAAGCAGTTATTAGACTGTGCCCATAAAATATTACCAATAAAGAACTTTGGTTTTTAGTTAATAATGATTAATTTCTGCCCTCAGACCATATATTTTCTCAGAAAACAATGATAGATTTACTGTAATATCACCCAGTATATGCTGAACATGGAACTGTAAAAGATATGGGGTAAGACTGAAAACAGCTTGACTGGAAATCTGCTGCTCAAAAGATGTCAAGACAGATGTGCAGCTACACCTTTAAAAGCTTTCACTGCAAGAGAATCATCATTCACAAATCCAGAAAAGGGAGCATTTGTTTCCAAAGGTGAGAGGGCATACAACTTGGACACCAATTTTCAAAAGACAATAAGAAAATTGAAAACATCAATGATGCAAAACCAAAGGAGGCTGAGCTCAGCATACCAGTAAAACTGACAGATTATTTTCTGATTCAGAAAAACTCCATGTTCAAGAATTTTGGAATTAAGTGCAGCACTTACAGAAGTGCCGCTGATACAAATAAGTTCTGAGTAAAAATGGGGAATGACCAAAGACAATTATGAGAAGCAGTGCAAATGTTTGCAGGAACCTAAAGCACTTGAACCTACAGACATTTTATGCGTGGAAATTAATGTTTAATATAATTGCTTAATTTTGATATTTCTGAGTCATGTTCAGTTTTTAAAGTACACATTGGGATCTTAATTCTCATGTCCTAAAAATAAATTTTTCTTTTATATGAAACTGAAAGTTATGTTCTCCATAAAAGCTATAATAAATATCAATTTTTAAGAGAATATGAAAACTTGTGTGTCACATTAACCCTCCGTCAGGCACGCGCTTTGGTAGAACACCGTTAGTCGCGCAGGGCCTAGTAGACCCGCGCTATATTTTTGTTGTTATTGTTTGTATTTTTGTTTTATTTCGTTTATTTTCTTATTTTTCCTGTTTTTACCTTTATTTAGATTAAGCGTACAAGGCTTTCATTGATAGGTATTGTCTTACAACATAAAAATACAAGCTAAAATATGAGTACATATACGTTATAAATTGTATTACAGTAAGTATAAAGAAATACATTGTCATTTCCAGGTATACATACAACTTGTAATTTCAAATGTTCAGTTACTCAGAATCATCTACTATCTCACCCGTGTTTTCCCCGACTAAGCAACTTTCGCAAATAATTTTAGCATTTAAAATAGAGAGTTGAGGGTTGTTACACTACATCACTATGATATATCATAGTGATGTAGTGTAACAACCCTCAACTCTCTATTTTAAATTATGACACATCACTGTTACAAGCTTCTAAATCTTCAAAAATTGAGCTTAATTTTAGCATGTTTACTCAAACACAGGGGGATGTTGCATTTCCCACATGCATATTTAGTTTTGCAGTTCATTTTGTCTTTGTTGCAAGGTTCACATCGTTTCCTTTTCAATGTGCATAGTGGTGTATTTGACAATTCATCTGCGCCGGATTCTTCAGGTTTATATTTTGTCAAAAGGCCTTTCAAATCACCGGGTAGATTTGATGCTGTTGCTCTCCTTTGTAGCTGTTGCAACAGTAAAGCTAAAGATAGTGCTTTCAAATACTCTTGCCTTGTGGAATATTTATTTTGGTTTCCAAGGAAGATAACCCTAGAATTGATACCTGCAATGTTCAAGATATGGTAAAAAATTACCATGGGCCACCTTCTTGTTGTTCTGGCTACATTGTATGTAGCACACAATTTATCTACTACATCAACTCCAGATTTAGTGTCGTCGTAATGCAGGATTATTTCAGGCTTTTTCTCAGCACCTTCTGATAACTATGTGGATGAAACATGTAGACTTGAGAGCAAAACTACTGTTTTACCCTTTTTTGGAACATTTGAAACAAGCGTTTCATTTTTTGTGAAGCCAAATATGCTTTCGTACTGTCTGCGATCTTTTGGAGAAGTAAAATTAGTGGGTAACTCTTTTTTGTTCTTTCGCACTGTACCGACGAAAGAAAGTTGTCTTTTGCGCAATTCATTCACCAGCGATACACTGGTAAACCAATTATCTGCAGTAACGTTTCGTCCAGTGCCAGAGATTGGTTCAGTTAGTCTCAGCACTACAGCCTCTGCCGAGTTAGTTTGCAAATATGGTCCATCCGGCTGCTGTCCACAATAAATCTCCATGTTAGTTGTATAAAACAGTTTTGCATCACTCAAACAGAATATCTTTATGCCATACTTGTTTGGCTTGGATGGTATATATTGTCGAAAACCACATCGACCACGAAATGCCGGCAACTGTTCGTCGACAGTTACATTTTGTCCAAGAGAATAATGGTTCTGACAGTTGTTCAGAAACAATGTAAACATTTCTCTAACAGCAGCCAATTTATCCAATCTTCGTCGTTCCAGTCTTGAGCTTTTGTCATCAAAGCGAATACAGCGTATTAGAAAACTGAATCGTTTTTCAGACATAGCCATTCGGAATAGAGGAATTCCAAGGTCATCGGTTCTCCAAAAATCGTGAATATTCTGGCGTCCACCACGAAAAATTCCTGCCAGGTACAATAAGCCTAGGAAAGCTCTTATTTCTATTACATCTGTAGGCCTGCTGTCTCTTTCACGATCAAATTTGTGCTGCACACTACTAATGTAAGTATTTGAGCTTTCAACAATCAAATCAACTATATCTTCGGTAACAAAAAGGTTCCAACAATCAATTTCCGTTTTCGCATTTTTGGCAGCTCCTACCACACCAGGAAGTTTGGTCAATATATTGTGAGCCCTTGTCTGTGTCATTTTCAAAGGTGTTTTTTTCCATTTTGTTCCATCTCTTCCTGTAAATAACAACAGAATGTATTGTCAGTAATAATAATAATAAGAAGAAGAAGAAAAGAAGAAGAATTACTATGATACGCATATGATGTTACCTATAAAATACATGCTATCACACAAGCTGCTTTCATCGTCTTCCTCTTCATCTTCATGGTCAGTTTCTGAATCTAAAGATCTCGTTTCGAGTTTATCTTCTGAATCAGAGTCATCTGATTCATATAAGTTGTCATCCACGGGCAAGGCATCATCATTGCAAAGTAGACGATGTACTTCTTCCAAATCCTTGGGATTTTGTAGATCGTACCTTTTACTCGTATTCATGACGAAGCAGTAACAGTTCCTTGCATAGCAAAGCAATATTGCACAAAAGCTAATAAGAAACAAATCTGTCAACAATATGTAACGAGAGCAGGCGCGCGGGGCCTGGTTGACCTGTGCTACACGTAACTGCTGATTATTCATTCCTCCAGCCAAACAAATAAACAGATAAGGTTATCGCTGCAGCAAATAATCGCCAAAGGTGTAATGTTAGATGTCCTAGTCAGGCAATTGCATAGGTGCGTTCGTTCGAAAATTATAACATTTATATAATGCCAGGGGTCTCTCTGGCCCCTAGCGACTGACGGAGGGTTAAGTGGACATTCAATGTAGTTTGTCTGTTAAGAAACAGACAGAGCTTAAAGTTTCAAACCAAAGCTGATTGCATTTTTAAGCTATAGATTACCTCTTAATATTAGAGTTGTCATGAAACCTTTATAAAATGTTGAAATATTTTACATGTAGACTGTAAAGTTAACTTAGAAAATACAGTTTCTCTTAATTATTGACTGTATGAATGTAAGACAAAACAACTTACTGCTTACAAGGTATATCTGTGGCAGATGCTTCTACTGTTCATTATATTTGATCTGTTTGAATGGAAGGATAGTATATTATTTATAATCCTAAATTTAAAGTGATGGAAGCCTTGTAAATCATTATTTTATTATGAAGAAATAAATTTTCTCTTAAAATTCTAGGTCTAATTATTGTGATAAGCTGTAGTTTTAGCTGTTTGGATGGACTGCATAAGACTGCAAATTGTAAATATTCATACAGACTGTACACCATTTGTTTAGATGTGAGAATGGCTGCTAGTTCAATGGCCAGTGTAAGTTCTGAGGGCAGCATGGAGAATTCCTCAGTTGAACAAGAAGAAATTGCAGCTCTCACACATGATGTAAGAAATATTAAAGATGCACTGGGAAAGTTAAGGAAGATTTTTCATACAGAAACAGGTAATTCCTCAAGCAGTATATATGTGTGCGTGTGTGCACACGCGCACTAGCATTAGCATGTGCATGTGTGTGTGTGTGTGGTGTGCATGTGTGATGAACAACAGTGAATAAGCAAAGACATATTTCTCTTGCAGAAGCCTCTGTCTAACAGATGTGAAGCACTATAACACATATACACACAGAGGAGTGGAACTGAGTATAAGAAACAAATACAACCAACATTGCTTTGACTCAAAAATAGTTTGCTGCAAAGATTCCTCCTATAGGAAAAACAAATGCACAGGCCAGCAATGCAGTGTGTCAAATGAAAGGGAATTTTCAAACATCAATATGCGCTTTTTACAGATTTTTCTTTGTGGTATGTTCTGAACCATACTTTTGAATACTTCATATACTGTAACCTTTTAAGCCAACTTTACTTTAACCCAGTTGTTTTGTAAAATAATTCTCAACCAAAATCAACATGAAGAAAACTTCACTGTTTATAGTGCTTCTGTTTTTTATGTTTAAGTTAATAGATGTACTGGGATAATTTGCAGAATGTATGAGTATATCAGTTTTTTTCCCCATGTTTAATGAATTTGTATTTGTCATTAATGAGTTTACTTTTGAATAGGTAAATATAGGAAAAATAAAGCTTCAACATTTACAACAGGCAGCTTCTTTATTTCAGGAGTTGGCACATTCCCCACCATATAATTAAGTCAATAGCATTTTAAACTAAATAAAACATCTTTCACTGTGATGATGATACCATTATACATATTATGAGGACATATTAGTTTAGGTGAGGTTATCTGAGTTGGTTGTGTAACTTACAATGCTGTTGATAATCATATATAAGCATTTTGCAATTTCTTTTTTTATAATTAATCATAACAGATTATTTAATTAGAATTGCTGAAACTTACATTTTCATTACTTCCTCTTCATACCACGACATAGACAATGAGGAAGCGATGTGAAATTTATTTCAGTATATACAAATTCTCTAACAGTCAATCATTATTTATGAAATGTCATATCTGCAAGTTATACATGCTTATATTTTTGGTCATATAAATTTGAACTTACTATTCTCTTACTTGAAATAGGAAAAACTTTCGAATTATTTAATCATCTAGCAATTCTTTTATTATTGCTTAAAATATATTAATATTTTGAGATGAACATGTAAATCTATGTGTAATAAAACTCCTTTGGCTCATTAATTTAATTTTTATGTTTAGATTAGCAACTCAAAGTCTTAAAAAAGGTAAGCATATACTAGGTACAGAAAAACACTATGCAGAAAATTGTAGAGTAAAAACCCAGTACCAAAGTAAACATTTTGAGGATACGCACTACACATGTCAACATTAAATACATCATGTTAGAGTCTCCGAGTATGAAATTAGTTTGTGGCATGTCAAATTTAAACAAAGCACACTCTTGTACATTGCTAGTCACTGTCACTAAGTGTGTCTGATATTGAATGCCATGGTTCTGTTGTGAAGCCTACTGGATGCTGTGGTAATGCAGAATACTCATCTTGTTCAGTACAAAGAGTACAGTGCTTACATTTAATGGTTAGTTTCTCATTATCAACCAGTACTCATTAATTGAGACAATACATACACACTGGTCATATTAGTTACATTTCATTTTGATGATAAATCAAGATGTTTTATAAAGCCACATTTCAACTATGTTCATGCAATGCTCTGTTAATGTACTGTATCTGAGACCCCTTGTTCCTAACCTGAAAATGCTTATTTTGGTATTGCCTTTCTACATTATAATTGTCTGCACATTGTTTTTCCACACCCTATGTATGTAAAAGTTCTATTAAAAGCACTATAAGTTTCAGTTTAGTACAGTTGGTCATTTCTTAGAAAAATGTATACATACATGTTCAGGAAAAACTTTAGAGAAAATCTCATTTAAGCAGCCGAAAAAGAGTGCCCACTTTTACAATATGACATTTAAACTTGTTTTAGCACCTTTAGAGGTGAGATATAGACAAAATATTTTCAAAATATATTAACAAACATCACAAAAATGACAATTTTGGCCAAATCTGATGACCCTCTCCTCTTAAACTTTGAGTACTCCCCATAATAGCAAAACTAAACTAATTTCCTAGGATTATGTGCCTTTATGCCTGTGTGAATAGTTAATTTAAAAGCTTATGACACAAGGTAATAGATGGTGTGGCTGTCTCATTTTCAATTTTGATCGATATTCACCTTCTTGTTTCTCTGTATCCTTCCAAGTGCTTCAAATTGTCAGATGGTTTATTCTTGATGGGCTAAACCTGTTAAATTGTAATGATTTTCCTTCAATGCAGCACTTCATCTGCTAAAGTTCCATTGATGTTAGATTAGATTAGATTAGATTGTATTCTGTGAGTTCACTAGCAGCCATAAAGGCTTGTGAACATAGAACATGTCAAGGAAATGTACAAAAATTATATATAAACATAAATATTACATAGAATATGGAACATTTGAAATAAAATACAAATACTATATGCATGTTAAGGAAATGTACAATAAAGTTACATATATACATAAATATTACATAGTATACAGAACATTTAATATAAAATAAGGACATATTATATACAAAATGAAACAAATCAAGTGTAATTTTGTAGAGTTGAATACCTCCTTACTGTTATAAGGTTAACATACGTATAGGCAAGAACAGTTATTTTAACATTCACTACGATTTTACCTTTGTTAGTCTGATCATTTTGTTCTATTTGATTTGTAGTGCATAGCATTTACTGTCAGTTCTTAATATACATACATTTAAATAGCTTCATTAATTCTAGAGCAGATATCAAATATAACTGGCAATTGTCATTAATATTTACTAATACTACTTACAGAGCTATATAAGTATTATCATTAGGATAATTTGTCATTCAGATAATCTTGTACAGAATAATATGCTTTTGAGCATAGGTACTCTTTAACAGCAGTTTTAAAGACATTGAAATTGTCAACTTTTCTCGTAAGATCATTAGGGAGAGTATTAAATATTTTTATGGTCTCGTAATATACACCTTTCTGGAAGCAAGAAAGCTTTGTACTGGGACGATGGATGTTACCCTTTTGTCTAGTGTTTATCTCATGAATTTCCATGTTTGTAATAAATGTTATTAACAACAGCATGCTTTGTTAGGTTATCTTCAACTGTATTCAACTTGTCTGAACTTTAATTAAGTGCTTCAACAAACTGAAGCAAAAAAACACTAATTAAAATTAAAAAACACTATGCAAATTGGTTGCTAAATCATATGAATGATATTGTGTGCATTTATGTTTACTATAAGGCATTCATAAATGTGCCAAATCATATTCCAATTCATATTTAAATGCAGAAAATATTTAACACTAAAAATTATACACAAGAACCTTGTAATTATATATTTACATGCATGTGGTTTCTTTGGTTTTCTCCTATCCTGCTTGTAACTGCACAAGGAAGTTTAATTCCTCATGCACATGGGCACTAGCACTAGCCAGGTTCAGTGAGTCGTTATTAAATAGTTTTTGCCTACAACACTTATCATTCCTGCATATATTTACTTATACATTGGACATACCCTTTTATCTCTAACTCAATGCAGGATGTTTCAAAACAATATTGAACAAAGGTAATAGTAGTATAGCTTATATCTTCACTGGTTTGAAGTTGTACACATATTGTAAATTTGAAACAGTTTCAAATAAACATTTATTTGGTATAGAAAATTTCATAAGGTCCATTATTTGGCAGTAAAGGAGCTTGTAATTGTCACAGAAATAGTTTGCTGAGTATCAAATAAACAAACTACAGAGGACACTGTGAAAGTAAGTTGTTCCTTGATTTGTTATTTTTGTATTCCTATCAGTGATTTTATTATAATTGGCTGGTGAGGGTTGCACCTTTGCATAGAAGTAGTTATATAGTGACCCAGATAGTTCTGATTTGATGTCTCTTGAAAATAACACACATTATACCCAAAAAAGGAATGTTCACATATATTCTATCTAAAACTGTGTTTAAAAACAATAAATTAAAAACAGTATTTCCATTGTTTAGCTTCTGTCTCAAGCAATATGGAGTAGTGACTACTGCTAAAATGGACATAGTTTTGGCTTATGGTAGCTTTACCAGATTCTCAATTGCATAAACTGAAACAGTTGCCATATTCCAAACTATCTGAAGAAACCTGACACTTACTATAATTCTTATTCCTGCAATAAATGTTAAAAGTAAGTTATATTTTCAAGAACCTAGTATATTTATTCAACTAATAAGTAGTAAATGAACAAAAACATTAATTTACTATATGATGCACTTTAATAATTGTTTCATGGTAGGTAGTCTCCTTTTGTTGTACCAGTCTCATTTTTAAGATTGTAGTCTACAAATTACACTTTGTGAAAAGATGAATCAGACTTGAAGTACATGAATAGGAACAGTTTATATGTGCTGCAGTTGCATCTTCAGCCTTTTAATTGTACCAATTATATTTTTGAAATAGCTATAAACAATAGGTATAGAAAACTAATGTTGTCATTTATCATTTTCTGGAACTCTGGGCAGTTTACATTCCTTGGGTTATACTGAATTTACAGTAGTATTTGCTTATGTAACAGAAGTCTCTTTCTTTTCTTTTCCCACTGGATGTTCATTAGAGAAAGCATACTCTTCACATTTGCATTATGTCCAGGGAAGGAAAATGTCCTGGACTGTTCTTCTGAAACACAATGTAAGAACTCTGCTGATTTCTTATCTACTGTCAAATTTAAGCAATACTCATTTCTTTGTTTCTCTTTCACATGGGATTAGGGATTTAGGTAATGTATTTTGCTGAAACAAATAAAGTTATTTTTGTAAATATTTTAAGGAAACCTTTACATTTTTACAGAATGGTTCAAGCTCTAGGATCAGCGTTCAGAAAGAGATTCTCTCCATTTCTTTGATTAGCCAACTGCTGTCTGCTGTCTAATAAAATGAAGTGCATTTTCTTCAAAATTTCCTTTCTTGGTCTTCTGTGCATTACTCTAACAGCACCTTAACTTTTTGGCAAACAAAGAAATCAAAAGTTTCTGGCTTGTCATATGAGGACATTACAGTCCAAATAAGTAGCTTACCTGAAATGTTCTTTGCTGTTATAGGAAGCTTATCTGAAATGTTCTTTGGGTCATATTTGTTATTCCTTGATATATTATTTTAATATGTTTATAATTCACTTATGTTACATTATTAATGTGGATACTATGTTTCTTTATTTGTTTATGATTGTATATATTTTGTTAATATGCATATGTTTAGTATTATGGGTATAAATATTAAAATAGAAATAATTCACAACCGACTTGGCCAACTCTATTGCCATAAATAAGGAAAATTAACATAATTTGTTATAAAGTCATCGATCATCTAGAAAGAGAAACTTCTGGACATTTGTCATATTAAGTTGGCAAGTTAGATAAATCAAATACAATATTTAAAGAAATGTAATAGCTGTGGAGAATATCAGAAATTATTAAATAAATAGCCAAAACTTTAAAAGTGGAGTAAATTATTCATGAAAGAGCCTTACCTGTTATCACACCCTGTAGAACATTAAAAAATATCTCATAGCTTAAAAAATTAAATACAACACATTTTTCGACCATCAGAAGGATAAGGGAAAATCTCAGAAAAAAATGTTATGCAGGCAACTCTCCCTAACTGAGAGTTGCGCTTACACTCTCTGGACTAGAAGGTAGACATGCTACCTTTTAATCACAGAGGGAGCTGATTGGACATTGTTTCCCAAATGTCCTCTATTGAGAACTCCTTTGTTAGTCATAACAGTTTTCTTTTGTAATTTTCTGCCACCTTTCATTTTGATTTGATTTTGATTTTATTCTAGTCCATCTGAAACAAATGCATATTTATGAGACATGTCAAAAATTATATCTACTAGTTTACAGACAAGATAATCAGTGCCTACGCAAATTAATGCCTAGGATGATTCTTGCAAATATCACAATATTCTTCTTTGCTATAACAAAAATGACTGTACATGACACTTTTTAATTTACTTTTAAATCTATTAAGGTTGGTCGAGTTTTTAGTATAGGTTGGTAAGTGATACAATAGGTTGATACTATTGTATATGAAGCTTCCCTCATAATTGCAGTGTTGTGTGCAATTGCCAATAGCTGTATGCTATTTCATGTATGATGGTTATGTATTTGTGAGTTGAGCTGAAATACATCTAAATTGTTTTTAACATAGAGAATGACTTCATAGATATATAAGGATAGTAATGGTAAAATTCGTAGTCATTTGAATAGTTCCCTAACTATGTTTTGCTGGTACTTTTGTCATGATACTAATAACTCTTTTTTTAAATTATAAATATTGATTTTCTCATTGTTGAGTTACCCAAGAACATAACCCCATAAGATAATGTTGAACTGAAATATGAGTAATAAAGAATATGTAGAAAATCTATGCTTAGTACCGGTGAAATTAATCTGATTGCAAAGCAAGTTTTACTTAAATTTCTGCAGTAATTCCTCTGTATGTTTATACCATTTTAAGTTTTCATCAACAAAAAGTCCAAGGAATTTTGTTGTTTTGCACATTTTACATCATTTTTTCCAAATACCTGAACATTGAAATTCTGAATAAGTTACTATGGAGTTGACTTACTACAGAAAATTTCATTACAGATGCCAGTGAAAACCTACGAGTTGCCATGCATGAGCGTCTTGGAGATGTCCTTAGAATTCTACGAAGTGTTTTGGATAAGTATCCAACTCTGCAGTCAACAGAACTACTTCTGTCAGCTGGCAGCCTCATACAACAAGTTAAAGGTAGGAGACAATTACTTATGTCTAAAATTAGGATTCCTATAAAGAAAATTTGAAATTTAAGAATGGCAGATGTGAAAAACATCACATTTATTTATATAACAAAAATTTAAAACCTCTCAATTTAATGTGTGGCAGTATAGAAACTACACTAAGCTATTATGTAATTTCACGTGATAGTCTATCATCTTCTATGGCAAGCATAGAACTTCTAGCAGGTGGTGGGTGGAGCTGGTCAGTGCAAAACCCAATAAGAAGTATGCTCTGCCATGTGGCATTGTACAGCTAAGACCATGTGCATAGCCTGTGCAAGTTTTGATATTATGATCAAGGTATGATTTTCCTTGTTGATTTAGGAATGCATACCAATTTTGTATTTGCTTGAGTCCTGCACTAATTTATGCCTATAAATTGTTCATTTCATTGCTTTGTGATTTCCACTTTTAACTTGGCTCTACCCTTTAACATTTGGCAACATTGCACAGCTTCAATAGTGGCCGGAGCTCAGGTGGCATCAAATTCTGTGTCTGGTATGGTTAAGATTTTTCTGCATGATGAAATCACAAATGTATACTACAGTCTGTATCTGAGTGTATCAGTGGTAGTGCCCTCATGTCATGGTAATATTTAAGTAAAACATAATAGAAATTCATCTTTTAAAATAAAGATCCTCTCTCTCTCCCTCACCCCCTCCCCTCTCCCTCTCTCACACACGCACACACACACACATATCATGTATGACATGAATACGACAATATTTCCCAATGAGGAATGCAATTACACATGTGATATTGGCTATTCAGAGAAGCTAACATGGAAGTTGCTATGCAATATTACTATTCTATGGATTTGTGCCTGGGTAGAAGTGGTAGGTATCAGACATGCAGAGAAGAATCCAGAACTTCCACTTCTGGACTTAGGCGAATGTCTTGGGATAAGAGGATAGGGCATATTTATGTCAATTAGTACCTGACGTGATACCATGTGGTAGCTTGTGCAAGTAGGGGAGACAACATTATGCTTCAAAAAATGTGTTGGTACAATGTAAATTAAGGTATTCATTGATATTTTCCATTGTAAATTTTAGAATAAGGTATCGTTTGTGTTTCACATTTTGATAAGTGCACTTCTGTCTTTAATCATATTTAAAATTAAACAGTTAAGCAATTTCCAATAATGTTGCCTGCAGAGCTCTCCAAAGATAGAAGTGGCCATAAACCAAGAAGATTTAAGTACTCAATCCTCACAATTTCTGCAAGTCTTCATAAAAAGCATAGTGAGGAAGTAGACAAAGGCAACTATATGCTAAATTTAATAATAAACTGTAGCATTTATCTGGAAAGCTAGAGCTTGCATTATGGAACTGGAATGAATGAGAATCATGTCTTTTAAGTTGGTAAAGTATTATTGGTAACCAGTTGGCACTGCCAGTGTGTTCACAATTCAGCCACCATTGTCTAACTGTTTGTTGGAAAGCTAGAGTATTTACCTTCAAGCTCCATCACCTCTTTCACTAGCATAGATACAGTGTTTTATTTTCCAGGACCAAACACGTTTTTCTCATTGATTATATAATATTTTAATTCAGAACACCAATCTTGAGTTCCACTCTAGGTATTTTTTTTTCTCTGCCTTTGATAAGGGCATATTTTGGGAATTGCACTTTCTTCAATGAATATCACATGTTTAATTTCCTTACTGATTTTTTATTGTGTCCAGAAACTAATTTAACAAATGAGTTGGTTTGTAATTACATTATTGATTAGAAACTACTAAACACCTGGATACTAGCTTATCTGTTTAAGCATATTCAGGTTATATTTTTACTTTCTCTACTACATATAGTAAATAGGGGAAGTATTGCATTCCACCCAAAAATTTAATATTGAGATTTCACCAGAAATACAAGCTTTGAGGCCCCCTGAATCCAAGAAAAGCATTTTTAGATAAAGGTTCTAGTGTGTGTCTGTGGACAGCATAACTCAAAACTGAAAAGTTGGATAAATACCAAACTTGCTATCTAGGTTGAATATTTTTCAAGGATGCGACAAAAAGATTTTTAAGAAAATCTCCCCACTCCAGACTATTCATTACATGAACATTTCTCAAAAATAGCTCTAGCGATTTTGATTAAACTATCATATGTTTAAGATGCTTTTATGGCAAATGAAATGTATATCTTGAATTTTCTGGGAATGTTCCCAAAAGTCCTCTTCATTCTGAATGAATTTTGCATAACTGGTAAACCGTAAGAGATATATAAAATTTTACTACACAAAAAATGTAGATCTCATTAAAACAAGCAATTATATGATATACATTTTTTTTGTCGATTGAACTATTTCTGAGATATTCCTTGTTATTTGTTTGAATTTTTCAATACTTACGCCTTTTCTCAAATGGGATTTCGTTATTCATTTTTTTTGTTTTGTTTATGTCCTGGACATGCAAAGAGAATGTAATGCTCCACATAGCAACCAGCTCTTAAAGATTTGACTATCGCTTAAAGTCTACCATATTCCCCTTGCACCTATAAGAAAATTAGCAATATGTTTCTGTAAATTCTTATATCAATTAACATGAAGTAGATGGAGAATAAGCATTTGTAAAAATAGTATGTACAAGATTAGAGAAAGTCATGTGAGTGTAACACATAAGATTTTTTAAAATAGTATTTAACATCAGTTGTTATAGCATATAGTATCACAGATAGTGGATGCTGAGAAACATTAAATGAAATGATAATTAGAAAGAAAATTTGGGAAGGAAATGTTTCAGACCTAAGTTTGGGATATCTCTACAGCATTTAGTTCTGAGGACTGAGAAAAACCTTGAAAAAACAGTAAGAAGGACAATCCTGGCGGAATTCAATCTGCAGACCTCTCATTCATGAATCCATGCTTTAATGACCTCTGCCATACATGTCAGTTCAGGTGCTAAGTTGCTGTAAGAGGAGTGATGATTAGAGTAAGGAATATAATAAAATGATGACACTATGGTTTTAAGCTCCTGTAATTATTATCAACTGAGTGGGATGGCTCAGGCAGTAATGTCTGTGGCCCACATTCGGGAGGTCTGGGCTTCAAACCCCCAGGGCCAACCAATCTGACCAAGGTTTTTTGCAGTTTTCCTGTGTTGGATAATTTGGTCTGCAAATGTTCATATCATCACTACATTTCATGTCCTCCTTCACCCCTGTACATGGCATTGGGCTGGTCACCCATCCTGGATATGCTATGATCTAGAGTTTGCTTGCCCTTCAACAGGCTACTAACAGGCATTGAATTGTAAGTCCTTAGGGGTGTGAGTCCTACAAAGAGGAGTGTAATCAGTTAAAGAAGAAGAAGAAAAAGAGGTAATGATTAATATCCTGTAAAAGTGCTTGTGAAATAACTTCAGGACAAGTTAATGGCTGGTCTGAATGCTTAGCCACATTCTTTTGTATTAATGCTTAGTACAAATAAATAAATATAACTTCAGGAAACAATTTATTAATAAATTATTCATAACATTCCACATAAGTAATACTTAAGTGTGCATACATCATAAACAGAGATATCTCTTCTTTATCAAGCATGGAATTTTGTTTGCAAAAATTCAGTTTAAAAATTTGAAATTATTCATGCCAAGCAAACCACATATAATCTGAGAGCTACAAAAGAGTGTGTGCTGTAGATAGTATTGTATATCTGACTTCAAGGATAAGATTATTCACATAGATTTATCGAAGTTTAAATTAAATAAGGAAGTAAACTATATCAGACTCTCAGGTCTCTATACAATTGCCTGATATGCACTGCATGCTTCCTCCCATAGCACAATATCGGAATAAGACTCTGACCTCTGAGTTGCATCAAAAAAGATGTTGAAGATTCATTGCTGTCAAGCAGAATTTCAGATATTGGTTATGATTGTTAATATTCATGTTCTTTGTTGTTAAGTTATATCTTGAATTTTTTCAGGATGGTTTTTAAAGAAACGCACATTTTTAAAGAAAACAATGTTTCCTTTTCTGGCTTTTATTATGGCATCCTTAACAAAGTGTACAGCCACTTTATCTACCTTTTGTTATTTGACATAATACCAATACACTTGTTCTTTATACATGGTGAGTTTTAAGTACACCAACAAACTTAAGGGGGTAACTCCTGATTGAAAATGGAGCACAAAGGTTCATATCACCTTGTGTCTGGAAATGCATAGTTTCTATGGTAGATGACACTGATGACATTCCCTCATAACTTGCAGTGTTTGTATTGCAGATAGTCTCTCATAGCTTGCAGTGTGCATTTTGTGTGTTGCAGATAGTATGATTTAAGCAACGTAGAAGCACAATGGTCCAGTATTCATTCCAGGAACAAGCCAAGATGGTATTCGTTTATGGCCAAGCAGGTGGAAACGGTTGAGAGGCAGTTCGGATGTACCGAGCCACATACCCTGACAGACTGCACCACCCACATCGCACAACATTTGGAGCCATTTTTTGGCATTTGTTTGAACATGGGTCCTTTTAGACAGATGAACATTCAGGGCGGCTGCAGACCGGGTGTACATCAGATATGGAGGAACATGTTCTCCATGATATTGAGAACAACCCTGGTCAAAGCTCCAGGCAATTGGCCCGCAAACATGGAGTAAGCCATAGGATGGTTATCTGTATCCTAGATGAAAAATGCTGTTAACCATATCACCTCCAATGTGTGCAGGTATTAACACTGACAGATTTTTCTCCACACAAAAGATTCTGTCATGGTTTGTGCAACAGGCCATCACCATTATGGGGTTTCTGTCTTCAGTCCTCTTCACTGATGAAGTGACCTTTGGTACAGATGGCATCATTAACCTACATAATTGTCATCTGTGGGCTACAGAAAATCCTCACAGAATGGTTGAAGTATCTCATTCAACAGCAGTTCAGCATCAATATTTGGGCAGGGATTATTGGCAACTATCTACTTGGACTAGTTCTTCCACAATGTCTGAATGGAGAAATGCATCTGGACTTCCTGCAAAACACTCTGCCTCCATTGCTGAAGAATGTGCCTTTGGTGATACAACAGGCAATGTGACTGCAGCACGATGGAGCACCAGCCCACTTCCACATTAATGTTTGCTGACATCTCAACATTATCTTCCCCAGATGCTGGATAGGACGTGGAGGCCCTGTTGCATAGCCTGCTTGATCACCGGACTTAAACCCTCTGGATTTTTACTTTGAGGACATATGAAAAGCATTGTGTACAGTGAGCCCGTTTCTGATGTTCAGACCCTTCAACAGCATGTCCACATAGCCGGTGACAATATTTGGACACAGCCTGGAACATTTGAATGAGTGAGGCAATCCATGATGTGATGTGTGAATGTGTGTATTGCATCCCACGATGGCCACTTTGAACATCTGTTGTGATATGGATGGGATTCAGCCCATGTACTGTGTCGGCCGCTTTGTTTGATGTCATTCTTCAGTGCCATCTACCATGGAAATGCATTTCTAGATACAAGGTGCTATGAGCTTTTATGCTCCATTTCTAGTCTGGAATCACCCCCTGAAGTTTGTCGGTGGACTTCAAACTCACTCTGTATAGTACCAATATGATGTACTATTTTTATATTTTGGAGCTGATATACTCACATAATTCTGCATTGTTCTACATTATTTGTGTTATAATCAACATTTTACACTACTGACAACAACATCATCATTCCATGCAGAGGGTTTGATTAATCCTAATCACCATCAAAACAAGCAATAATACTAACCACTGCACTATCAAGTACTGTTTATGAAGCAAACTATATTACTAATTTGGATTAATTATTGAATTGATGTAGTGTCATAAAGCAACTCAATAATTAATCTAAGTTATTAGGCACATCGCTGTCACAAAGTCCACCATACTTAATATTAAGTGTAAGTTAAACTACATTCTACCTATATTACCTACATACCTACAAGGAACCATAATGTTCAAAAAATAGGCTGCTTACCCCAATTGCAAGATAAACAATGATGACATATCACCCTTGGCTAAAATGTAACCTGAGCCCTCACCATGACCAGGAAGTGATCCCCATGCAATACAGGGTAAGTGAAAGAAAATCAAAGTAAGAGTCATTGTATATGAACACAAATCAGAAAACAAGCTTCAATACACATATTCATTGCTTTTCTGCAGGCCTCTACCATTCAATGCTTGTTAAATTAGATTCCAATGCATTCATGTCCCTGCCAGAGTTTGACAAAAACAGCTTAAAAATTATAAGTATTTGAATTTTCCTTTATTTTCATTCCATCCCTTCCTCCTAAGCTTTGCCTCTCCCTTCACCACAACCCCTCTTGCTATATTACTTGTGCATTGCTAGACCATGCAATAGGAAGCATTGTCTTGACAAGCTGTTACGAACCTATGGAGTTACCAATATGGAAGCTGCAAATTTAAAATGGGCTAAGCATGAAAACTTTGGAAATTCACTGAAAATGTGCAACTTCAAAGATAACTTCCTTGAATGCTTGGTGGGGAATCTTTCCTTCTACTTCAAACCAACAAATTCATGAAGCATACATTTAGTTGCCTATTTACACGGACAATAAATAAGAATAATGATTATTATTATTGTTATTATTATTATTAAGATAATGATTATGATGACGACGATGATGAAGATGACGATGAGGCAAAAACGTGTTAAACATATTAAGTTCAATTATCAAATGATTTATTTATGTCAATTGGCACTTTTAATAAACAAATCTGGTGTGTAACAGTCACACAACTTTCTTCTTCCTCTTCTTCACCTCCCCCTGATGCCTTTCAGCATTGGCCCACACAACTTTCTTTAGATTTATTTTCATAGCTAGTCTTTTTATTTTCTGATTACTTTTTGTTACTCATCATAAAGATTTACAAGAAATGGTTTCAAATAGTAGGTACCACACTTTGTCTACAGAGCTTGCAAAAAGCAAGTCATTGTGGTTATGTTAGGTAAGTTATAAACACTTTGGCTGAGCTAATAAGAAACAAAGAAGTAAATGCTAACAGTTAGTCTGCAACCCTGCAGATCCAGCACCCACGAGGCGTATATATTTTATTTGATCTTTTTAATTATTTATGCTGGATTCAGCTACTTGTTGGGCATTAAATTATATTTATTTAATAGTCATTTTCTCTGAGGGTTACAAGATAGCGAATTAATTCCTTTCTAAGCTTTAAAATAGTCAGGCATCACTGGTTTTTAAATAATTGTATTATACTGCATTAAATATTTATTTCTTTATTTTATAATGTTTGTGTAGCAAAGTTTACTATGTATATTCTAAGTTATGTTGCCCATAATTGTAACAGAATATCATTACTGCATGCCTTCTAAGCAAATGAAGATTTGCCTCACTGTATTTATCTAGGTAGATACATGTTTCTAAAACTACGCTTAGTTGTCCATCATCATTACAAATAAAAATTTAACCTTCAGTTATTAGTAATAGATCTAAAGGGAACTTTGTTTTTCAGGTTACAGATATGGAAGTGGACAAGCGGATTCAAAAGAATTCCTTGATGCAATCGACCAGCTTGCATTGGCTTTCAGCAGTAGGTATGTGCATAAAAGCAAAATAAACAATTAAATAAATCCCAGATTATAGAGAATAAAAAGCATGTAAGCTGGCACCATAGCTCAGTTGGTAGAGCACCTGCCTGCTTTGTGAAGGGTCCTGGGTTTGATTCCCAGCTGGGGATTGGGAATTTTTCTCTAGCCAAGATTATTCCCTATCCTCTCCAGAGCCTGGAAGTATGAATGAGAGTGTAAATGTGTGAGTAACCTAATGTATAAAATACAGAGAAAAACCAGAAATCAATGACAATGGTATACAAACTAATATAATTACTGATAGGAAATATGTTCCAAAGGTAAAAGACCGCTGATATGACCATTGCAGCTAAAGGTAGAGTGTAAATGAGAAAGAAAAAAGCATGTAGCATCAAGATTGGTACATAAGTAACTTAGATTAACTTACAGTTTTTATTTTGTCTCCATTTTTATACAGTATTTGTTATTCTTCTTAACTAGTCATAAAAAAGTACATAGAATACAAAGCTAAGTTGCTTACTTTAATTTATTTGAGACAATAAGTTCCTAGTTATATCATAGTCCAATAGGGGGAAAGAAGCCTCCATCATTCCCCTTCTGCTTTCGGTAACTATTTTATAAGTGAAGGTAATAAATATCCAACTCACGCTCACAATTATCAGTAAATAGTAGCACCTGGGAGTATCTCCTTAAACCTATGCTTTCTGAAATGTCTTAAAGTATTATATAACATGTATGAAATGGAAGAAAATAAGCTTTTCAATGAGGAATTATGCAAATTAATTGAGATATTCGAATAGAGTCAGATAAAGTGCTGTTGTTTCTTACTAATTTAGTTTTCCATTACCAGCAGCTGATAGTTAAGCACCCTAGAAAGTGGTAATATATGAAGTTTCAATATGGATTAAACAGGACAGTGCATCAAATAAATATAATTAATGCATTGAGGTGCAAAGCAGAAATAAAACTTAAATAACTTAAGACAGTCTCTATGTAAAGTATAGTTTAACTAGTTCTTCAGCTCACTTAATCACAACCATGCCAATGATGAAGTAATATAAGTTTAGAGTAACTAACCATGCATAATATGTATATCCTAACATAGCATAAATATAATGTATAAATGAGTAAGTAAATTAATATTTCATACATGGGGATCAGAAAAATGTGACGTATTAGTGAAAAAGCCCATGACTGAAAAACATATAACTAAGCTAAATTAATGGACTAAGTTCAGTCCCTAAAAACTTTAGGGTATATCTGCAAAAAGCAGCAGTGAATAACATATAAGTGAGGTTTAAATTGCAGTTACAGACTTTAATTTTGCACCCTGCTTTTAAACCTTAAGACTCAGATGTTTTGAAGGCTCTCTTACTCATAATAAGTGATAAAAAAAAACCTTGACATAAGTATTCAGCACAGTAGGAATACAACTGGAGAACAAAAGCAGTAACAATAACAACAGACATGACCATAATTATAAATTACAAACATTATAATTAGCTTTTCAATGGAAAAAAAAATTATTAAAGCTGGTTGAATGGCTTCTGAGAAAAAGCAGAAATCTTCTATAAATGTTAATGCCATATTATACAATTTACATTGTTAGCCACCAATGGAAACCAGCTAAGCTTTGCCTCCACATACTTTACTATATTAAAGGTATGAAAAAATGTAAATGTCTGAACTTTCTTTATAGAATAATAAATTATGCAATGAAACTTTGATCAGTTTTATTCACATTTGAAATATTAATCTTATCTTCTCTATAAAAACCAAAGTCTTCTTGTAAAGGAAACATGCTTTTGCAGTGTTAGTAGAGCATACCAACTTTGTGGGTGACAAATTAAGCTGCATAAGTCATGCAATACAGATGTTGGCTAAAGTTTACACTATGGATGTTCTTAGAACTGTTTATTTTGGTCATGTATATTCAGTACTGGCTTACAGTACACCCTTCTGGAGATGCTCTTGAAATTCTATAAAGATATTTAAAATACAAAACAATTTTAAGAATAATTAAACAATCATCCCTTTTACTCCAAGTAAATCAATATTCTTAGAACCAAGTATTGGTCCACTACTTTTGCTTATATCCTAGAGACAGTATAATTTATACATGAAAACATACATATTTTTAAGCTTAAAAAAGATTACCATTTATATAACGCTACAACATTCCAGTGGTGGCTCATGCAAACTTTTACCAATGTGCTATAATATTGTAAAAATAAACAGAAAACAAATTCACAAAAGATGTATTAAAATAAAAAGTAGTAGGTACTCACTAAGTGATGAAAAATGAAGTCCATACATAGCTGTTTTCTACTGCAGGATTTATCTATAACTTTGGAGTTGAAGCCCTCAACGTTGGTTACCACACTCTTCTCAATGGAGAGTATTGCAAGGGCATTAAGTTGTTGCTCTGACATGGTATTTCGAAGAAACGTCTTGATCCTCTTCAGAGATGAAAAACATCTTTCAGGTTCAGCAGTTGTCATCACTGCTATTTTCAGAAGTTTTGTTATCTGAGAGAAGGTGTCCTGCAGATTGCTGTTCGAAATAAATTGGAGTAGTGGTACAGCTCCAGCAATATTCCTGAGGTCTGGTAGTTGGTACAGTACTGAGAGATCCATGTTTAACCTTTGTTTCTCCAACATAGTGTAAGCCTGGTCAGCAACATTAAGTTCCCTCTCTGGTAAACCTCTTGAGTACTCTTCAAACTTTGAGGAATCCAACAGCTTTGCTGCATCTAGATGATCCAGGGCTTGGAAATGACATGGGCTTCTCCATTAATCCTATCGCAGACTTCCTTTGCATTAAAGCATTGGGAAAGACTTATCTTCTGGTGCTTGCTCTGAGAGGTGACTGTTGCTGTAACTCTGGTATTATTGTTGATTGAAGCTCTTATATTATTAATAACCTGTATGAAGTGGGATACTGAACTTTTTACTTTTAGCATCAACCAATCTTGCCTGCAACTGACTGTAATGGTATCCATGTGAGGTATTACTTTTTGGAAGAATGCTAGCCAAAAGAGGAATTCTTCATCTTGTAGATTGTGGTGGAGTCCAACTGCTTGACAACAAGTTTAGTCGGATGGTGATTTTTCCAGCACCAATAAACATTCCAGCAGCAAGGATTTATTTTCATACACCACATTTATGGTTCATGATTTAAAATTCCATCTAGTAGCTGGCCCACTAGGAATCCTTCATGCCGCCACTGCCTCTAATGCAGAAAGTCATTCTGCAACTTTGAAAAGAAGGCTGAAAAGGCTGACAAATTTAAAAAGAACACCTTAGCCGACTGATTTTGTGAAGCTGCATATTCCATTGTTAAATTTAATTGGTGCACATAACAATGCACATAATGAGCATTAAGATACACTGTTTTAATTTTTGCTTGCATATCTCCTTTACAACCACTCATCACGGCTGCACAATCATATGTTTGTGGGATAATTTTGTGTGGTGTATTTTTGAACAAAGAATTTATAACATTCAAAATAAATGTTTTTAGAGCATGTGCATTGTTCCTCTTGGGATTGAAAAGTCCCTAGAACCTTTCATATGGCACACCATTCTTTTCATAGCGCAATACTAATACTAACTGTGTCTTTTTGGAAACATCTGTTTCATCTGCCATTATAGCAGCAAATTCAGTCTGCTTTATTTCTTCCAAAATAACTTCATGGCAAGCTTCCAACATACAGTCCAGCAGCTCATTTTGGATGGATTTTGAAATCCTCTTAAAAAACCTTATCACCTTTTACATGTTCTTTAACTGCACTGTCTATAGCAGAAATTAAGTCTATCAATCCCAAAAAGACACCTGGATTTTTCAATGTTTCTGTCTCATTGTGCCCTCTGAAAGCTAGTTCAAAAGTACCACAGAATTTTATAAAATCTAGAGAACACATATTTGTTTTTTTCTACCTGCTGATTCTGTTTCACTATCTCATCATGATAGGTGTGACTTAATGTTGTTGTGATATTAGCTTGTTCTAATTCCTGAGGTCATGGGTTCAAACCCGGTGGAGGGTGATGGATTGTTTTAGCATAAAAATCTGTAGCATGGCTTCCTTCAGAAAGGAAATACAACTGGTGATCCCATGTCGTAGACATACAGCACGTAAAAGAACCTCAAGCCTGATAAAGAGGCCTCTGAGCAAAATTTCTGGTCTTTCATGCCCAATATAGAATGGGACACTAAGAACCATAATAGTTAATGAGTGTCCATAAATAAAATTCAATTTAATTTTTAGGATATTAGTTTTACCTAATGCACTGCAATCAAGTGTGTTGTTTATATGTTTTTGATTTCCGCTATGTTTCTTTATTAATGCATTAATGTGTCCTAGATCTTTCACCACCCCTGTACACCATACATCACTTCCTGAATAACAAACATGGAAAGCAAAAAAGTGCATCATGAACATCATACCCGCAGACCCAACTGTTCTTATACTTTTTCATACTAAATTTCCTCATATACTCACTTTTTTACTGGCACCTATAGCCTTTTGACTTAGATATAAATTTGAAGTAGGTCTACCTAACTCTGTAACTCTCACTTTCTCCTCCAAAGATCTACTGGAAAAGGGCCTCTTTAGCAGATCATCTACAGAATTCTCCATGTTGCTTGCACAATACTTTATGCACACCTTCAAAGAAAAAATGCACTGTAATACACTATATTGGCATACCAACAATGTCCTACTGAAGAGTGGCTGTGGTAATTGCAGCACCCTTAGGCCTCATTTATGCATGCAACTTCATGTCAAGGCAAGGAATGATGCGACAGGCATAACTTTAAAATGGTCAGTTTATGATGTGACGTGTTGCATTGTGTATTGTTAGGAAATCAGTGCTACCAACCCGTTTCCACATTTGGTTCAACAGCTAGAATGTGTCCCTATATGTTGTACTACTGCTATGAACTCTTAACTCAAAAAAAAAAAAATTGATGTGCTACATTCACATGGATGGAATTCAACTTTTAACATAGCTGTAATTAGAACAAGCGAGCTAGCAAATGAGAGATGAAAGTCCAATAACATGCGTGCTAATATGCACAGGGTTCAGACTAAAACATGACTTTCTGTATCCTCTATAGTTTATTAGTCAGTAAGCAAATTATTCTTATGAAAGTTTATTTTTCTACCTACTTCATTTTAATTGAGATAAACTTTTGCAGAAGTAGCTATATTACAGATTTTGTTAGGATACAAAAGGAACAGTGATAGTCAAATGTTTAAGAACTGGAAACTAAATGCTGGCTCTAAAATTATATGCTCTTTCCATGCAGTCCTGAGAAACAACTGAAAATCGACAGAACTTAAAAGAACCATTAATAACAAATATCTCGATAATGACTAATGCCACAAAAAAGATATTAAAAATAAATTCTGTATTTTAAAAAGATTTACATTTTTTGTGCAGTACGTTTTAGTCCATCACTTAATGTTTACTAGTTATACAAAATAATATAAAATTTCTTTCAAATGAAGAGGACCTCCCAGGCTATTCCCAGAAAACTCAAGATATGCATTTTATTTGACATGTAAATATCTTTAATATATGGTATTTTGATCAAAATCATTAGGAACATTTTTGAGAAAATTAAAATTTTTTAAAACTGATGTATGTAAAAGGTAGTATGGGGTGGGGATTTTCTTGAAAATCTTTGTCAAATCCTTTGCTGAACTTAAGTACCAAGTTTGATTTTTAACTGATTTTTCGCTTTTGAGTTGCGCACACACGCACGCACGGGACATTTTCTAAAAATGCTTTGCTTGGACTCAAGGGGCCTCAAATCATTTATTTATGGTGAAATCTTGGTGTCAAATTTTTGGGTAGAATACAATAAATATTTTCTCTACTCTCTATGTATGGCAGAGGAAGTAAAACGAGAGAGAGAGGGAGGGAGGGGGAGGGAGAGGGAGAGAGATATCCATAAACAGTACAAGGTTTATGTGTTTAAGAACCTCTTTGGGAAATTGCTTCTTGTCATGATCCTTGTAATTTTTGACTAACATCCCAAATTGAATTCATAATAAGAATTCATTCCATATAATATTCCATAATCATACTTGATAAAAGTCTGAACAATGACAATCAGATCATTCTTGCAACACATGAAATCACCCAACAATCACAGCTCTATATTTCCCAAAGTGGCAGAACTGACTCACTTATCTCGCTCACAATGCGGCAATGCAATGTGTATAAACAAGCCCCTATACACCCATGTATATTGAGGTCATGCAACTGTCATGCGAGCTGAAAGACCATGCAACATGTTTTTCAGGTTGTGCAACATGTCACATTGCATAAATGCTTCCATTTAACTCAATGTACTTTCAGATAGCGTTGCACCTGTCACACATCATGAAATCGTATGCATAAATAGGTTTAAGAGCTGGCAGGGATGATGTCACATCAGAGCATGCGCAGTCAAACATAAACTGTTGCGTATCTTCTCTGAGCAGATTGTAGTGTGGCTGAATTCATCTCAGCACTCAACACTGTAGTATGTAGTTTCTAATTATCCTAGAGAGAGTGCTATAAAACATGTTTTCATCCATTTTGTTTGCATACCGGCTCGCATTCAAAGGGAAGTGGCATAATTTTAGAGCAATTTTTACAGTGTGCTATAGCACATTAGCACATGATTACTAGCCGCCCCTGAACATTCCAATCTTTACATCTACAACAACACAGGCTCAGTAAAAGCATAAATTCTGTTTCCCATAAACATTTCAACTTACATATTAAACTTCCTGAGGCTGCAAAAGTCTTAAAAGGTAATATGTTTAAGAAAAAGGTTCAGAATCTAGTTTTAAAACATGCATTTTATACACCTAATGCGTACACGAATACCATGTACTTTTAATAAACACACTTACATGGATGTGCACACACACAATTTCTTGTTATTTCATTTGGAGTTACCAAACTTAATTACATATTTACAGTTATTAATTTGTAGTTTTACATAATTAGAACATCATCCTCCTTGTTCCTCCTCATATTATTATCATTATTAATAATTAGCTATAGTGTGTACATAAAATTAGAATTAGGGAATATTACAATGCAATGTTTGCTTATATGGTACTTCTGGTGAATAGAACATCAGTCTATCTACTGCATATAATTTTCTTCCTAAACCATTGACCATTGTGTAATGTTTTATTTCAGCAATATATGTTTATGTTTACTTATTGTTACAGGGTGTCAGAGTATCTTATGGGAGATCTTGACAGCACCACACCCTTATCTAGTTCCATTTCTAGCAAGGCAAGGGTATGTTTATCTTTGTCTTATCTTAAGCATTGTCTCTTATTTGCAATTACATGTGCTTTGGAACAGAATCCTAAATAGAGCTGTCACATTATTTTCCTGATAAGTGAATTACTTTTAGCAAAAATAAGGTTTAATTAGACAGTTAAATTTTTAGAATACATTGAAAGTAATATAACCCAGTAACACATGTGACTCACATTTGGGAGGTCCTGGGATTGATTCCAGTGATCGCCCACTCTGACATATGGGTTTTTTCAGGAGTTTTCTGGGGTCGGCAAAGGCTGAAGTGGTAACTTACAGCCCTCGAATTTCCTGTCCTTCCAGGTTATTCCATTCATCCTTCACCCCGTTTGACCAGTTTCAGAGTTGGAAGTGTTGGTGATGGTGTTTCGGTGCAGTGTGTCAGGGAAAAAAGATGCTCTCTGTGGCTTTCTCCATCCCTCAGCTTTTGGCTGATTGCCAAGGATCGGGGGTAAATGGACCATCCCTTCAGAGTGGGGTGTTGGATCCTCTGTGTGGGGCAGTGATCCCTGGTCTGCCTGTCCAACTGTCAGGGAGTCTCAATTTGGAAAGTGTAGGGATCCTGTCATTGCTGTGTCACCATTCCTGGTTCCGGCCATCCAGTATCTCCTCTCATCTCCTTCTCCCTCCTGGGGGCTCCCCCTTGTTGGGCATAGGTACAATATCCTTACTGGAGCAGTGCTGCATTCCCTCTGATAATCAGGGGAAAAAGAAAACTTACCCAGCATGATAAGTGCATTCCTGGAGATACAGTCAGCCCTACCAACTGCTCTCATCAGCAGCATAGCTATTTGTCTTCCTACTGACTAAACAATAAACACTGACCTTTTTCATAATGAAATATGAATGTGTCTTAGAGCAAAATGCATAAGGGTATAATATTTTGGTAAGAGGTATCCTTTGTCACATGTGAAATTTCTGGCTTATATATTTCTGCATCCTGCAGTTTTTGCATTTGTAAATTAAGTACTAATCAGTGGCATCTATTGAGGTGGGGTTGTGGGGTGATGTCCTCCTGAATTAACATTTAAAAATATACTTTATTTTTTGTAGTTTTGCAATAATAAATTTATATTATCTAATATATAAAATGCAATTAATGTTTTCTGTAGTTCTCATCTTTCAAATGCCATTGCTCAGAAAGATTGTCTACTGCTCCAGATTCTTGAGCTCATGGCAGATTTCAGTTTCATATTTATAGGATACTAATAAGAGTAAGGAGCTGTTAGGTACTGCTACTCTCTCACTAAAGCTAAGGGCCAAATGAGCCATTAAGTATTAGAACTGAAAATTCTTGCAAGCTTTTTTTCTGTAAAGCCAACAGAATATATCACTATCACTGAAAATTTTAAACTATGTCACCTTTTCACATTTTGTAGATGATTATGGTGATGGTGATGATGATGCCAATGACAATGATGATGACAACATTAAACTTGTAAAGGAAAATGTTAATCCTAATTAAATAGAGTTAGCCAGTGACTATCTGAGCTACCAAAGAAGATGGCAGCATAATTAGGCTCCATTATATACCTAGAGAAAGGAATATTTGCGGTGGATTTTCCTTTTGACTGTTTCCAGGTTTACAATTGTGACTAGTCAGAGATTAATTTTTTTTGTTACCATGTTTTTTTGTTCATACAGAGTAAACTAAAAAGTGCATCAACAGAAACGAAAAATGATTGTATTCTGTTTTATAAGAATGGAAACTAGGAAATAATAGAAAGTAAAGTTTATTTCACTGTGGAAGGATTATACAGGAGCATTAGGTGGACTAACAATTAAATCATCTTTGTATCCAAAATCCCATATTCCTATATTTTGGTAGGTGAAAAATTCTGCAAGGTCATCATATGCAATTTGAGCAGAAGTAAAATTTATTACTTTACTATTATTAATTGACATAATTTCACAGTCTTAGACTAAATTTCTGTATTTATATAGACATATTGCACACACACCTCCTCATTTACATATCCAACTCTATGAGCTGTCACTGGTACTAATAATACGTTTGCCGTATTGAACATTAATATATGTGGGGCAGACTGTATTGAGTTACATTTTTTCTGACATATTAAGACTGGGTAACACATCAGTTGATAGGTCCACCTTCTCAACATGATCTCCCTTTAACTGTGTACATTTTTTCCATTGATGTGTCAGTTTCTCCAGACCCTTCTGGAACCATTCTTTTGGAGAGCCTGTACAACTGTTTCCAGTTGTGCCATTTATTCATGTCTGTAGAGCTGTTTCAAGTTTTTCAAAGTCTGTAAAGTGGTCAACATGCAGAGGTTTCTTCATGGCCCTAAACAATGATAGTCACTAGGAGCCGAGGCTGGAGAGTATGGTTGTGGCAGCACTGTGAATTCCATCTGATCAATAGTTGTGGTGGTTTCCTGGCTGGTATGTGGGTGTGAATTGTCATGCACATCTTTTACTCATTTTCCTGGCTGCTTCCTTAGAATTATACAATGTAAGTGTCTATGGATTGCCACGTATGCTGCACTGCTAATTGTGGCCCTTAATTCCAGCCAGTTAATGAAGATGGTAACCCTCATGTCTCAGAACATTATAGGCATATGCTTGCCAGCTGAGGGCACTGTTCAACATTTCTTTCACAGTGGACTGCCCTTATGCTTCCATTGCTTAAATTGCTGTTTCATCTTGGGCTCATGGGAATTGAGCCATGTCTCATCACCAATCACCGGCCTAGACATAAAGTCTGTTGAATTTTGATCATAGCATTACACATTAGCACACATCCATGCACCTTTGCTTTTGCTCTGCAGACAAGAGTTTTGGAACCAATCTGGCAGACACCTTCCGTATCTGAAGGTGGTCATGCACAATGTGCTACAGGGTGTTTCTGGGAAGTGCCATGACTGCCTACAATTCTGAGAATGTGATCCATCTCTTCTCTTGGATGGCTATCTCTATCCAGGTGATGGCTGTTATTGATGTTGTCACTTTCTTTCTGGAAATGATCCCCTTTTCTATCAATATGTGCCCTGATTTTCAGCCTTGCACCAGCTGTAAGCTGTTTTTGATGAAGGTGCATATTATCCACATATTGCCACCAATTGCCTATGAATTTCTGTAGTGGTCACACCCTCTTTCCAGAAAAAATCAAGTCATCCAGCGTTGTCTTTTATGGTCGCTCTGCATAGTATCCTCTCATACCCTGACAGCGGTTGATGAAATGGGCTGTAGTGCATGCAGCTGGTGTTACCTTGGCCAGTGCTGCTACCAAGTAGCTGATCACTGTACTAGCTGCTTGTGGCTGCCTTCACAAATTGAATGGTGAGCAACGTTTAGAGGAAAAAAATTAATCATAAATGAAATAGTAAGCCCCTTATAATTAACAGAACAAAATGCATGCATATACTAAACTATAAAAAGAAGATGGGAATGCTTCATATCTACATTTTGCAATGAGAAGGCTAGAATTCAAGGAAATAATGAAAGTACAAATAATTTTTAAACTTTAGTACATTAACGTTTTAGATGTGTACATCTTGCTGTAATTATTAAATTACTATATATGTATATTTTATAGTATTTAACACTAGAAAGGCTGAGAGGTCATTTTGATACATTTATGATATTTTTGTCAATATCCCCTTTAGTTGCAGCTCAGTAAGTAAATCTTATGACCTTTTATTATTTGATGTAAATTTACTTCCTTTAAAATTGGAAATTGTAACTTTAAAATAATTGGATATGTAGCTGTTACTACCTAGAATGTGTGAGGGATCAAAATGACCCCTGCAGCATTTTGCACTGAAATACCATGTTTTTATTGTAGATGTGAAAGTATTGTCATGAGGGACTTAAATTACCAAGTTTAATGCAATGGATTAACACCCCTCTTCGGCCTTTCTAAGTGTGCCAAAAATAACAACTGACATTTAAAATTTTCCTCTATTACAATGCTAATGGAAGTTATAACAGTCTCCGAGCAGTTCATTTTGCAAATGTATAGAGGAAAGATGCATGGAAGATGAACAAATCTGAAAGAATTGCAATGAATAGATGAGAATAATTTGGGTGGCAATCTAAACAGCATTGATTGTGAAAGTGAAGGGGAAGACTATATATTGCTGAATGTTGATCAAGTTAGGGACACAAGTTCTGAAGAGAGTTATGATTATATCAGCACTAGGCCTTTTACATTGTACTTTCATGTTACACAAAGACATACAAAGAGTGGCATTAGCTGTGGTTCCTGTTATTGAGCCACTAAAAGTTCTTAGAGGTTGGAGACCTCATAAAATGTCTGCTAGTAAAGGAGGATCTTTTGATTTTCCATTGCTTACAGTAGAGTATTTTGAGGGAGAACCTGCATTTATGCTGAATGAACTACATGAACCTATCACCACTGCCACTAGACGTCACCCACTTCCATTACCAGTGGGTTATGAGGGGTGTTCAAAAGATGGCACTGTGTGGCAAGAAATTGAACCTGGAATGGTGGCAGGAAGATATGGGGTACAGAACCTTTGTGTGAAACATCAGGACCTAACTCATATGCAAAAAGAACTATCAATGACAGGAGCATTCTTAGCTTTTGGCATTTGATATTCAGAAACAAAATGATGTGCCACATCAAACTATGCATAGAAACTGAAACAACCATCAACTCATTGAAAACACCTGATCTGTTTCTCTAAATGAACTAATGCATTTATCTCCATACTCTACATAAGAGGTGTGAATGGAGTAAAGAATCTTGCAGTCAACGATTTGTTGTTATCAGTTGGGGGTTATGCCCCATCTCAGATTAAAATTATTATGAGATTCATGCAGTTTTATGTGTGGTCAACAAGGTGATCTGAGTGTCTAAAAGCAGACAAGTTTGCTTTTGCTTCAGCTCTCTGGAATCCCCTCACTGATAGTAAACTGCTTGTTATACACCTGTATACACTTGGAGAATACCTCACAGAGGATCGGCAGCTCTTGCCACCAAAGACAAAATATCCTTTTCTTATGTATACTGTTAGCAAGCTGGACAAAGTTAGTATCAAATTTTTGGAAGCTAGTTAATGTGAATATATAATAGTGTGAATTTACTGGGAATATATTTCTCTACACTGGGGCAGACAATCATCTTCCAGCCAATAAAGCTCTTGTGGAAAATGTTGTAATGTGACTCATGCATGCACAATTGGATAAAGGAAGAAATGTAACCTGTGACAGATTTTTCATTTCTCTAAAGATCTGTGATAATTTGAAGTCTAAATCTACCAGTCTTATAGTATTAGTATTTATTTATTGTGATAAGAGATTTACAATTTGATTGTCTACTGAACTTTGTCCCCGGCCACTCATTCTGTAGACGATCACTAGTTTATCTACATTTTACAATTTTCTGTCAATAAATTATCTTGCTTCAGTTTTTCATATCCCATTTCCACTTGTTTTTCACTTGTCACTTATTGATTACTTTACCATCACACATTCACCATAGTTTTCCATTCAAAGTAAGATACACTACCTCTTACTTTTCTCTATCTACTGTCCAAAACCATTTATTTTTGACTTTACACAAACCTATCCAACGCTCCTAGCGTCCTTGCACATCATTTCGATTATAAGCATATTTCTACCCCCCTTCAACCACTTCTGTTTAAAAAATTCTCTTCTCCAATTTTCTGTTCCTTGGCACTTAAATACTGTGTGTTCAATGTCTTCATTACCACCACATATTGGACATTGGTCTTGAGGAATACCCTGTCTTAACCCTCTTAGCCTCCATGCTCTGGTTCTTACCCATGCAATAGATTCTCTCTCTTCTTTATTTACTATGTCTATATATTTTTCCATACCCCATGTATTTTTCATTGGCCTATAACAAACCAATGAGCTCTTTTTGGCAATCTCACTGAACATGTTTTGTATTTCTATATCTTCCAGTCTTTTCCTTGCCTTTTTCCAAAAATTTTTCACGTTATTTTCTCTCCTTCTCCACATGTCTCCTAACCCATTTTTCTCCAAAATGTTCTATAAATTACTTACCCATCCATCATTCATTAAGCTATTCTCTTGGTATTTTATACATTGTCTTAACACATTACTTTTTCCTAGATTTAATTTTCTGAACCAAAATTTCAAAGCGCTCTCCATTATCTTCCCCTTAGTTGCCACCCTTCCCATCTCTAATTGCACTACCTGTCTTACAATTGCCTTCGGTAACCCTAGTATTTCTCTACAAAACATCCTGTGCACCTCATCTATACTTTCCCATCCTCTATCTAATCCCCATATTTCTGTGCCATACATCATTTTTGCCTCCACAACCATCTCATAAACTTTTTCCAGCTATTTAACATTTATATTAGGTACTCTATATTTGCAGCTTCTAATTGCTGTCATCGCCCCTTTACCTTTTGCCAATGCAAACTTCATTTGTTTCTCCCATTTATTACCTCCATCTATTTTTACTCCTAAATAAATACAGTCATGCACCACCCTGTAATTTTTATTCTCTCCCTTCCACTTTTCATATTTGCTTAATTTTCCCCTCTTTTTGAATACTACAATCTGTGTTTTTTCTTGATTCACTTTTAACCTCCATTCTTTACAATATACATCAATTGCTTGTAATGATTGTTTTAAACCACTTACTGTAATAGAACCTACCACTAGATCATCTGCAAAAAGAAGTCCTGGAATTTGGATGTTGTTAATTACTGGTGCACAGTTATTATTCCTTCCGATTTCTAGTATGACATCAGCTATGTATGAATTAAATAAAACTGGGCTTAACTTACATCCTTGCCTGAGGCCTTTCTTTTGTTGAATTTCTCTTGTTACACAGCCTGTCTCCACCCTTACACAGAAGGTGTTCTCAAAATACAATGCTTTAAGAATATTCACTAATTGCTGACCTACTCCCTTACACACTAATTTATGCCACAGAAGTTGTAACTCAATTCGGTCATAAGCTTTCTTTAAATCTACAAAAGCCATATACAATTTACCCCTTTTTTGTTTTAAATATTTGTCTGCTAATGTCTTTATAATAAATAAATTATCAGTTGTTCGCCTTCCCTTGCAAAAGCCCATCTGGAATTCCGAAAGGATATTATATTCAACTCAAATTTGTAGTCTAGCCGCCAAAATGCCCGCAAAAAGTTTTCCTATATTAGATAGTAATGCAATACCTCTGTAGTTATTAGGTTTATCGACATTACCCTTGCCTTTATATATAGGATGGATGATAGCTTCCCTCCATTGTTTAGGTACATAACTCTTTCTAATAATTACATTAAATAAATCTAATAAAATTTTCAGTCTTCCTGTTTCAGTACACCACTCCTTAAGAAACTCTGTTGGGATGCCATCAATTCCAGTATCTTTATTTTTCTTCAGTAACTTGTTTTATTATTTCCTCACTCCTAATTTCACCATCCAATATCTCTACAAAAATGTTCCCTATTTCCAGAAATCCCATAATTCTTATACTCTTGTCTTCCCCATATACTGTTTTAAAATACTCCATCCATTGTCCTGGTTCAATATTGGGTTTAGTTGCACATTTATTATAGGTCGACTTAAGAGCCTGCCATACCTTATTAACATTATTTTCATTTAGACACTTTATCAAATTTATTTCATTACTTTCTCTCCAGTCCCTTTTCTTACTTAGATAAACTAAAAGAGAGGTGCCTCCTGCAGCAAAGATAGAAAATTGACAGCTCTATTCCACTTCTCTCTTCAGAGAAGTTAGAGATAATACAACCCTAACTATACCAGGGAAAAATAAAAAACAGCAATAATTAGTTTAGCACATTACACCCAACAGTACAGATCAGGGATAACTTGAAGATAACTCCAAAGACAGCCCACTGCTATAATCAGATCAAGTATGGCATCAATGTGTTGACTTGCATGTTGCGCCTTATACCACCAAGTCCAGATCTTATCATTGGCCAAAGCAGTTATTCTTCAACATCCTTGATAATCAGCTGTAAATGCTTGGGTCCTGTGCAAAGATACAAGAGGGGCAGAAAAATTTGAGTTGAAGAAAATTCATATTTGAACTATATAACAAACTTTTGTATCCTCTCATGGGTTCCTGAAGAGGACATGACAGCCAAACAGTGATGGCACCTTAGATCAATGATAACCAGAGCACAAGCAATAAGCAGAAAAGAATGCAGGATCAGAAACTCTGCCACAGGAAATTCAACTGCAAACATATGTGCACAATACAACAAGCCTATGTGTAGAAAGTATGAAGGAAAGAAGCAATAAGGTGTATAACTTGTTACCAAGCGGTTTGGAAGAAATTACTTTACATTGCGGTAGCTTATATTCTAAACTATTATCATAAATGAAACTGATTATTTTCATTATTTCATACATATGCGAATCTCTATTCATGTGAGCAATAATTACACCAAAAATTATGTAAATTGGTGGTGTTTGTAATGGCATTTCAGATTTATTCTGCCTTTACTGCCAGTCAGTTTAAATGAGTGATGTCATTATTAGTACAGCAAGCCCCTTATCTCAAAGGGGAAGTGCAGAATTGAACCTCAGGCTGCACACATTTCCAACTTTGTAAACAGGTTGATGTACTGCTGCAGTGCAGAACGGTTTTTCACTAGGACATTTTGTGCATTCTTTGCACACGAGATGGAAATGACCATCAATCACAGAATTTGCATGGTTGAGTGCTACTTCCAAACTGGAAGGATATGAGGGGGAGTCTATTGATATGATATTGACCACTGTGTGAATAATTTTCTCCATTCCTGCCCAGAATATCACCAAGTCCCAAGACAGAATGTGTAAAAAACAAAAAAACAGTTATTTTTTATTAACAAAAAAAGGAGAAAGAACTAATCTATTAAAAATATTTAAAGTAAATATAAGGGTTACTCCATTTGTTTTTTATTAAAAAAAGTTAAAAGTTATGCCATTAAAGCCAAGACACTCTATGCTACAAAAACCATCCAATTATTTGAGTCATCAGCATACATGCTGAGATTGCGAGCTTATGAAATGCATGAAGTTCCAAATAGGATATAGAAGGCCATGACTCTCATTAAGATCAAGGATATATATAAGATCTTCAGTTTTTAGTAATTATTACAAAATAAACTTATCATCAGCTTCCATAATATGAGTACCCACAGATATTATAACCCCCATACTTATGAGGGGTTGTCAAAAATTAATCAGAATTATCTTTTTGCATTGTAATGCACCCAAGCTGGAGTTTGGTGTTGGCAGCACTGGAAAGGTCTGACCTTGAGTGACAAAATGCCGTGTGTGTCATTTGCCTAGCTGCCCTTAGTTGGGGGAAGCAGGTGAAGTAGAAGAACCTGTTAACTATACCCAACATAGATCTTAAGTTGCAGCAGCATGCATCAATTAGATTTTGTGTTTCTCTTGATAAAACTCCATCACAAACACTGCAAATGTTGCAGCAAGCCTACAGAGAATGAGCCATGGGAAAAATGCAGGTTTACGGATGGCATAATTTTCGGGAGGGTAAAAATGACCTTGAGGATGCTCCATGCACTGGAAAACCCTCAACTTTGAAGATGACATCAATATCAATACAACTGATGTCATACTGTGCGAAGACCATCGTTTATCGTTACCAAAGATTGCAGAGATTATGAATATATCCTATGGATCAGCTGAAGAATTGAACAAAATGTTCTAGGCTATAGGAAAATTGCAGCAAAGTGGGTGCCTTGTGTGATCAATGATGAACAGTAGGCTCACCACTTGATGGCATGTCAACAATGAAAAGGAAGGCTTCAGCGAGAACCAGATATTTTGGACTGATTTATCTCATGCGTCAAAGCCTGGTTTCACCATTATGATCCAGAGACAAAACAGAAGAGTGTCCAATGGAAATATCCTTCAAGTCCAAGACTCAAACAGGCCAAAGTTCAACCAAGTGCAGGAAAAATCATGCACCTTGTCTATTTTGATAAGCAAGGCATTGTGTATGATCACGTGGTGGATAAACAATGTACTGTTACTGCTCATTACTATTGTGAAGTATTGACAGGACCAGTAAGAAGGAAAATTGCCAAGAAAAGGCCAAACCTTGCTCAAATGGGATGGATCCTTCAGCTAATGTGCCAGCTCATCGCACCATGAAGACTCAAGAAACAATCACAGAATTAGGCGTTGAGGTGATACCACATCCACCTTATTCACAGGAGCTAGCGCTGTGTGATTTCCACCTATTTCTACCGTGATAAAAGCTTCAGGGTTGTCATTTTCATAGTGATCATGAATTAAACCATACAATTTCGGATATATTCAACAGACTATCCAAAAGGGGCTGTAGGAAGTGTTTTGAACAGTGGACAGAATGCTAGAACCATTGTATTGTGTCCAAGGGGGAACGGTTTGAAGGTTTTTAAAAGAATTTGAATAAAGGTGAGCAGTATTTTCCAGCAAAAAAAATTATTCCAGTTATTTTTGACACTCCCTAGTACTTCTTTCAGCAATTATTCATCTGCTATTTTATGCTACACAGTTTAAATAGCTTCAAATTTCATCAGCATTGTGAGTAGAGTTATAAGGCTACATTGTTGGTCAAACAGCCAACATAGGAAACAAAAATGAAAAACTATAGAAGAGTAAACACCATTAAAATCCAGTTTTCACAATCTGTAACCAGACCATTGGCACAGGAAATACATTCGATGGATTTTAAAGGAAATGCAAACCAATGCAGATCAAGTGCACATCTGCAACTGCATACCAGGGAACAAGCTATATATTTGAAGGTAATCATACCAATTGTCCTCCGTGATCTAGGGGTACCATGCTAGCCTCTAATTCCTGAGGTCATGGCTTCAAACCTGGCAGAGGGTGATGGATATTTTTGGGCATAAAAACCCTTAGCATGGCTTCCTTTGGAAGGGAAATAAAGCTGGTGGTCCTGTGTCATGGATTTACCGCACATAAAAGAACCTCAATCCTGATAAAGAGACCTCTGAGCAAAATTTCCAGACTTTCACGTCCAATGTAGAATGGGATGCTAAGGACCACAGCAGTTAAAGAGCATCCATAAATAAAACTCAATTTAATTTACCAGCATTACATAATAAATTACTTGATAAGCATCAGGGGCAAGCTGAATTTCAATACGATTCAGGAGAAATAACAAAAGTTAGCAGAGAACCAGCAAATGCACATATAGTAACAGTGCATGTATTTGAACTTCCCCCTGAAATCCCTAACTCATTTGTAAGAGCAGCTCTTAGCAAATATGGTACTATACACGAGGTAAGAAATGAAACTTGGAGCATACAGCAGATGCTATCAGGAGTAAACAATGGCATTAAATCAGTATGCATGGATCTGAAAAATGATATCCCAGCAGCAATACAAGTAGCTTAGAGCACAGCAGCTGTAGCATACCCAGGTCAGCCACAGACATGTTTCATTTGCGGAGATACAAATCACGTGAAACAAAATGGCCTGTGACATACTTCAACACTACAACTGCAGCCCCACTATACCCCTAGACTGTTAAGTGATATAGTAAAATGTAATGAAAATAACCAACTAAACGACCCCATAGGAAATGACATACAGGAAAACAAATGTGAACAAAATGAACATCAACTTGAAATCAATGCAGAAGTCACCATGGAAATAAACACACAAACTCTATCCTCAAACACACCTACAGGGAATAAAAGACCAATTCCAAGTGAAACCTCAAACAGTACTTTTACAGCTTATGAGGATAATCACTCTGAAGCCTCAGCTTGCAATACTGAGGTTGAAACAGCTGTAAATTCTATTGATTACACAAAGAAAATCCTAAAAATAAATTGAGAAAGGAGCCATCCCCAACTTCAGACAAACAAATGGAGCCGGTTAAGCATCTGCTAGAAGCATCACCATCTGACTTTCCTCTGAACTACATACAGCTTAAAAGCTTATATGAAAATTTAGTAGTTACATCAGACATTCTGAAAGTAGTTTGTTCACAAACAGATGACATCCAGGCCTCACTGAAATGCTTAGAAAGCTTCACCCACAGTATAAGGATAAATAAATTAAGAACAGAACCGCCAGAATTGCAAAAGCTTTACTTCCTAAACTTAAGATAGAGGACAGCACTTATAAATCATGATTAACTGATTAGTTTCCAAAGCCTTACATTCTACTAGATAACTTTAATGCCTATAAGAGTTTATGGGGAAGCCAAAGTACCAACTTAAGGGGGAAAATTTTTGGAATACTCTTAGAAACCAAAGATGTAGTACTACCAAATTTGAAGAAGCCTACACATTATAACATTGTCCATGGCTCTTTCAGCAGTATTGATCTGTGTGTTCCCAGGTATAGCTTCAATAATTAATTGGTCAGTTAGTGAGACTCTTTTTGGCAGCGATCATTTTGCAATTCTACTTGAAATTGCAAGAGGCAGACTATACAATTCACATAAAAATAAATGGAATTTGAAACAAGCTAACTAGACAGCTTTTAGAGAAATTATCAATGATTTTATAACTACTCTTATACCTGCAAATCAATTTCATACCACTTCCATTAACAACATAATTGATGACTTTACTTCATTAATATTCAAATCGGCAGAAAAGAATGCCACAAGGACTTTAATGCAGTCTGACAAGAAATCCGTTCCTTGGTGGAATGACACTTGCGGACAACCAATTAAAAAAACAAATAAGGTTTTCTAAAAATATAAAAGGTGACCTACATTAGAAAAGAAACTTGCATTTCAACAACTAGGAGCAATAGCTAGAGCAATTAAAGAGAGCAAAAATGTTCATGGTTAACATATCTGTCATAAATGTCTCACCAAACTCCCCAACAGATCATATGGGATTGCTTAAGAAAGATCAGAGGCATATATAAAAATAACAAAATATCAGCTTTCTGTTAAGGTACCACCATTATAAGTGAACCTCGAGCCATTGCAGATACACTAGCCGACACTTTTTAACAAATATCAAGTGACAGCAACTACAAACAAGAATTCATAATATTCAAAAACAACATTCCTAACTTAGATCTCAACAAAACAGATTGTCATATAGAAGAGAGCTATACTGACAAAATTACTTTAAAAATAAGTACAAGATACATTAAAATACTGCAAGAACAACAGCCCTGGACAAGGTAATATTCCATATGAACTCTTAAAACAGCTTTCATCTGAAAGAATATTATAAATAAGCAAACTATTTAATTACATCTGGTGTGAACCAGTACCAGTGGTGAAATTCTATAGTATTACCAGTTTAGAAATCTGATACTGATGGAAGTAAACCAGAAAACTATCCACTCATTGCTTTAATCTGTATAATGTATAAGCTACTTGAAAAAATAATAAACAAGTGCTCAAAATGGATCCCTAAGCAGTAAAACTTCTTCAGTGCTGAACAAAATGGTTTCAGACAGTTACACTCCACAAATGACACCTTGATCACACTAGAAATGGAAATATTGGATGTATTTCTTAATAGGCAACACCTATTTGCTCTTAGCTTGGACATTCATAAAGCATATGATATGATTTGACAAAAGGGTATAATAAAAACTCTAGCGAAACATGGCATCACAAGGAACATGATTAATTTTATTCACAACCTTCTACAAAGTCAAACAATACAAGTACAGGTAAATAGTAGAAGATAAAAAAAAAAAGTAAAAACACAGAATGGAGTCCTCCAAGGTTCTGCTATCAGCATTACTCTCTTCCTGATGGCTATTAACAGCATCACCTGCCATGTAAAAACGCCAGTTAAATGTTCTCTCTTTGCATATGATCTTGCTGTTTCTTGTAAAGGTAAACATTTATTAACAATACAAGCTATTATTCAGCCCTGTTTACAAGAACTACAAAACTGGACTAAGGAAACTGGATTTAAGTTCTCAGCCTATAAAAGTAAATCCATATTATTTTCAAAGCAAAAGAAACTCGATTTTCAGCCAAAAATTTATTTAAGTGGTAACATCCTACCAATAATGAAAACAATGAAACTATTAGTTGTTATGTTTGACCAGAAGTTAACATGTGCTCCTCAAATAACAGTTCTCAAAGAGGATTGCATAAGATAAACAGCTATCCTAAAAATACTTGCAGCAAAGAATTGGGGAGTAAACTTTAAAACACTACTAAAGCTTATAGAACCATTATTTGATACAAATTGGATTCTACCAGCATAATATATAACTCTGCAAAACCATCAATATTAAATAAGCTCAACACAATTCAGACAACAGCACTCTGAATTATTTTAGGAGCGTTTCAATCCAGCCTGAATGCTAGTTTACAAGTAGAAGCAAATGAGCCTCCCCATTTAATGTGAAGAAAATAATTAAGTATTTCTTATGCATTTAAAATAGCAGCCTCACCCAATTATAATGTTAAATCCTATGTATTTTTGAAAGAGCATTCACAAAAGAAATATCCAATGGCTTTTGCACTAAGATGAAACAGTACTTTCAAGAAATAAATTTACCATTTCTCTACCTTTTCACACTTAACCCAAACACAGAGATTCCTCCTTGGAGAATTATGCTTCCTGAAATCAACATGAAAATGTTCTAGCTGGTTAAAACCCAAACTAATAAACTCACATACAAACAGTTACTAAAGAAACAATGGCATTATTACCCAAAATATGTTCACATATACATCAATGTGTCTCAGACTGAAAACAGCTGTGGATGTGCTGTGGTTTACCCTGAACACACAATGCTGTACATGTTACCATTGTTTTGCTCTGTATACAGTTGTGAGTTATATGCCATCGAAGAAGCATTACTGCAAATATTCAAGACATATAAAACTGAATCTTACTTGATACATACCGATTCTAAATCCAGTATACAAGCTCTACAAGACATCTTCTCTGCAATTGAGTTAATCCAAGAAATTCACAAATTGTCTACACTTCTGATGAAACAAGGGAGGAAAATAGTTCTAATGTGGATACCCTCACATCAGAGTGTTTCAGGAAATGAACATACAGACTGCATAGCAAAGGAAGCCACAAGACTCCCAGTATAGGAACAGATACCCTTACTTCACAAAGATGTTGCAAAATATGTATCCAAAAGATTATACAACCTCTGGCAAACAACATGGGAACAATCACCTCCTAGCAAATTACACAAAATTAAACAGAATTCCAGAAAATCATATCCACTGCAGAAATTGAGATGGAAAGACCAGATTATCATTACCAGACTATGGACTGGACACACAAAAATAACGCATTCCCACCTACTGAATAAAATAGCCCATCCTGAATGCAACATCTGCCACATGCCATTTCTGTATACCACATACTCTCAGAGTGCCCACAGTATGAACACCAGTGAGCAGAATACGATCTACCAAAACTACCAGAACTTCCAGAACCCCTCAACAATCCATTATGCAGTAAAATACTACTTAAATTCTTAAAAATAACAAACTCGTATAATGAAACGTAATGCAACATATCCTCTTATTGAAATTCATGAAATTGTATTACACTAATGTTAAATTGTTTTTATACATAAATACTGTTTCTAATATATTATCATGATATGACTACCACATTGTAAGTTAAAGCGACATAAAATAAATTTTAAAAAAATAAAGTTCAAAATGCAAATACTAGAAAGGTACAATACAACTCCCATTTCACTAAGGTGACTTGAAACTGTTGATATCCATCCCTTCCATTCATTTTTTGCTAGTCCTGTGCCCAGAGGCACTAGTGATAAACTCATTTCAAAGTATTGACGTCATGTGTAGACGACCAACTGGCAATAACAGCTGAATAAGTATATTTTTTGGTCAGACTGCACTGTAGTATAGCCTAACGTTTTCACAGTTTCATTAACAGCATATTTGTTCTTCTTATGCAACTTATTTACAATAGCTAAACCATACCCAAATTATCTATTAACCGTTTGCATTATATGATGAGCTGTACCCACATATGTTATTAATGCACTTAAAATGCATGATGAGCACAGCTTGTGTGTGCTGGTCAAGAAAACTACATATATTTACATGTTAACTAACAGATGGCATTCAAGGGATCTCCATGTTTCTTTAGAAGACTAATGAACAGAAAACTAATGTTGTTTGTACCATAAGAGCAAATAAGAAGGATATTGTCACCTGATATATTTCACAATAAAGTGAAACATGGAAACTATGAAACATGGTCTGCAATGAATGTGCTGTGTGTGAAATAGAAAGATAACAAAGATGTTTATTTGCTAACATGAAGCATAAAGCTGCTGACATTACAGCAACAGGCAAGCTGAGAATAAAAAAAAAGGTTAGACACCGAGAGAGGAGCTAAAGAAACCAAAGTGTGGCCTGGAGTATCAAAAGTGAATAGGTGGTGTCAATTTGCAAGATCAGGTTACAGTTTTCTTTCCTATAATGCAAAACACAGCTAGCATGTGTATATTCTGTTGCTTCATTGTGCTTTACAAATAAGTGCTAAGAAAAAGACCACTACATGGACTTTTAGAACTAAGGTCGCTCAGCTGCTGCTTTAAAATGTAATGCACCAGAGAGTTCAGTGAAGTTGGCCTTCAGCTGGGGATACCCCATTGAGACTGCAAGCCAAAACAAGCACATTCCACCCACAAACAATAAAGAAAGAAAAAAAAAAATGGAACCAAAACATGTGTTTATATGCTACAGTGGAGGGGAAAAATTGCATGGCAATGCAAAAAGTGCTGTGTTCTCCCTTCATTTGAAGAATTGTTTTGAGATCTATCATACACAATAATCACATTAGGTCATCAAAATTGGCAAGTATTCCAGCATCATGCATGCAAAATTTCAGGAAAGAAATTATATTGGTTGATTTTATAAGAGTTTTTATACTTCACAATCACTTGTGCAACTGTATAGGGATTTAAATCAGATTTCTGAGGTAGACATGAAGATATTTAAATAAGAGACCAATGGACTAATTATGTTTTAATACAGATGTAAAACTGATTCCTGTCAAGTCATAATAGGTAGAATGATCCCTCAGGCTTTCTAGTGTTAATGCTCATTCTTATTACATATGGCTCCACAGGTTGTGGACACTGATTGTATATGAAATGAAATGATAACTGGGAAAGGAAATTTGGAAAGAAAACATACCCATGTCAGTGTGTATACATATTATACCTACATAATTAGTGCACGCTTATTTAGAAGCTTTGTAACAACATCAATTTTGTGGAAAAAAGAGTTCTATGCATATAACATATTCCATGGAAGATAAAAAGTAAATAAAAAATCTTTATGACTTATTGTTTTTCTTTTTCCCCTCACCAGTCTTGTGATAATCTGGCAACTAATGAAAAATTGTCAATGACACAAATAGATACTGCTCTGCTACAAATAGAGCAAGGGGTAGAGCTGGCATTACAACATACAAAGCTTTGGTCCAAGTATGCAAAGGATATTCTCATGTATGTTGAGAAGAAAGTACAGCTGCAAATGGATTTTTCCCAAAACCTCCAGAAGCTTGCACTTACTGTGCGCCCACTCATCAAAGAACAGGTATGTCAGTCCATCTCCATACTAATAAAACTATTTTCTTATTGTTCTCATATAATTTTTTTTTAATCAGGAAAGAGCATTATGCTGAGTCATTCATGAAGTAAGCAGATTAAGAATCTGAAAACTGAATAAATTGCATTGATATGGAGAAACAGGAAAGAGAGATCAAAATGAAAGAATTGAAAATAAATTTATAAAATATTCTCTAAAGTGAGACAGTAGAAGGAGGAAATGAATTTGAAATTGTAAATTTGAAATCAATGACACATGTGTACCAGTAGAAAGTGATTCAGTATAATGGTATTTAATTAGATATGATAGAAATGCAAATAAAGAATTGAACAAGTCAGAACACTTAATAAGTAAAAACCAGTAATTCAAAATTGTGTTAAAGTGTATGGAATAAAACATTACCTATAAGACGATCCTAAGTTATTTATTGCTCTCTTAGATATGGTACTAGTCTTTTTGAAATTCATGAGTAACAAACGAAAGATTAAGTTTGTGGAAGTTTTCTTTGCCTGTGTTGGCATGCCCATCAGCTACCTGTTAGTGAAAATCAGATATAATGATTTGATAGTGAATTCAGTGATATTCATCCCTGGCTTATTATTTTATCCCTTTATTTGAGTTTTTCAGGAATTTTAGGGTGAGGTTAGTGATGACATGCAGCTATATTGTGACTTCACTATATATAACTTTACAAGTAATTCTGATCATTGTCTGTACAACTATATTACCACTTAGTAAAACTACCTTTTTAATCCTTGAAAACAAACTTATACTGTAAAAATGTGTGCCTTGACCTTAAGAACCAGAGAGCAAACTTAGAGAGCATAAAGAACTAAGTGTTCAGATTTGCAACTCACTCACTTGCAATAAATAGTGCATTTTGTATTTATAGCAGGCAAAAAACACTCATGCTATTCACAGGTTCCACATAGTCAGTGTACGGTGCATTACTTCAGATATAATCATATTTGTCATTATCGTTATCATTAACATATGTTGCAATACATAATGCAAAGTCAGAAACACAGAAAGCAACTGTTTGATGGTACTGGTGATAGTGATGTGGTTCCTGTCAGGGTTCCGACCATGGCAAAAACTCTCCTCACTCTGCTTCTGCTCTCTGAGCAGCATATGATGCCTTATGCAGCTCAAATAACAGGGTTGCTCAAAGCAGAGCCCCACCCATACCACCAAATTTGCTTCTAATACCACTTAATCCTTTAAAAAAAGATTTAAAAAAAATGGTGGCTTGTGCAGTGCCAGATATGACAGTCCCAAAAATTATCAATAAATATTATCACACGGAAATAATCCTTCTGAATCCATTATCCTTATGATCAGCTACTGCAGAGTTACCAAGAAGGTCATGTCCAGCTAACCACTGATAAAGTCTGCTGCAATCACAGATGGAATGTATGGGAAGATGAAGGGAAGATCAGTATGTTAAATGCAGTTTTAGGAACCTTTTTATGGCTGTAAATAATTCCTCAAGTTATACTGCCTAACCAGCCGACTCTTGCTCAAAATTTACTAATATGATGTAATAAAAGATTATTAAATTGGTATCTCAATGTAGTTTAAGCTGCTAATGTTTATGAAGTTGATATTTTAGTCTCAATAATCTATGATATTAGCTGATTACCTCTCCACTTCAATAGCAGCAGGATCAATATAATAATAAACACCCAATTTATTCATGAACATTTTTACCTAGATACCTCATATCAGAAAATGTTCTTTTACAATGGTACTTGATGCAGTAACAGAATGTAGCTGCAAAAATTGCCAATATTCATTTAATTGCCAACAATCATGTGGCCTGCAAGAATGCTCTTATTAAGCAAAGTGAATTCTCTGATAAGCATTCCTAAATGGCACATGAAAAAAACTGAAAAAAAACAAGATAATTTATTGACAAGAAATTTTAAAATGTAAATAAACTGTAGTGATTGTCTACTGAATGAGTGACCAGGGTCAAAGTGCAGTAGACAATCAAATTTGTAAAACTCTTAGCACAATAAACATCGTTAAGCATTCCTACTTTTAATTTTTATATTTCTGTAAGTATTTAGCATCCCCTTTGATTACTTGGGTCTGCAAAGGCAGTGAATGAAGGGATAGAATGATGCTCAAATGAGCCTGGAATTTGTCTTATGAGGATAAGGGAAAAGAGCCTAATTCAGTCCAAAATTGGAACTTCCACTCATCAGCTTAGAGGCTAAACATATTATCCCCACATGGAAGCGAGCCTTTTCACTCTAGAGAAATTAAAGTCCAGACTTTAGCTCCCAGGTCATCTGCTGAGGTAGATCAACCCTAAATTTTCCCTCAGAAATGTGCCTCTGTGATCATGCCCCTACTTGGAAAAGCTATTTGCCATATTTTCATGATGGAAATAAAAATCCAGATCCTTAGAACAATTCATTAAAAATAGGAGTTTGAAATAGAAAAGGCATAGTGAAAGAAGAAGAAAACACATGTAACAACAATATGAAAACTCTGTATACTTAGGTAATCCCTTTACATCTATGGGGGAATCATTTTGAATTTAGCATAGATGTTTTAAGTGGAAGCTTTTCTATTTTGTGTGAGGAACACTTTAGAGTGAATTGGATCCAACATAAAATTGCAAGAATTGGGGGCATATGTTCTTTAAAAGTGTCTTAATAGAAGTTTCCTCATTTCATTACTAGAAATGCAAACCAGTAGAAAATGTAAAACTATCATATCCTAAATGGTTTTCTCTAATATCAAGATATTAATATGTAACAAAAATAAATTTTAATTTTAACCATATTTTTGCTACATTTTAGCTTCTGTGCTAGATATTTCTGTTTGCTTGCTTGATATAATTATAATAACTGATATTAGTTACTGACTGATGAACTATTGTTGCCCTCTTATGAGTACTAATCTGAAATAAATTTAAGAAAATCAAACATAATGAAAATATAATTTGTTACTTTAAAATGATGGTAACTATGACTTGTCACAATGAATAACACACACCAAAAGTGTGGCAACAGAACAGAGCAGGTTCAAAGTACTCTGTGTTTGTTACTGAGGGGAGGATTATATTAGCCAGATTTTAGTATTTAGTGGCTTTCCTAATTGTTCTTTCACATAATGGGTGAAAATGTCTTATTATGAATTATTTATATGGGTTATGTGCTTATTTACGTAATTATTTATATATAGGTACTTATTACTTTTTTAATTTATTTATTTACCCTGGCAAGCAATAAGGCTATAAGTGTGTCTGTTCCACTCTACTAGGTGAAAATACTTGACAAGATCCACAGTACAATTAGGCTAAATTTAAATTACAAAATTGCAAGACTAAAGATAACGGGAAGTAAGAGAAAAATTATGTTGATGAAGATTATGATGATGGAGTAGTAATAGTTGTTGCAGTTATAAAATAGGGTTTTAGGGCACACATCTAGGTTAGTAGCTCCCTGTGTAACCATACACTAAGGATAAAGGTGTAAGAATCTCCCAGATAAATAACTTGTCCCACAAATAAAAATTAAAAACTGTGTGAACAACTGCAGAACATGTAGTTAAAAGATAGGCAATGTATCAGACACTTAGAGATATTAAAGAGAATTATCATGCTAATAAAATCTATAAATGCAAAATGGCACAGATTATATGTGGCAACCCATACCACTGCAAAAATGAGTACATGCTCTACAGCATATAGGTGTCAGCCACCATCTGAGATATAGTTGTAGGCAAATACAGAGAGATGTGTAATGGAGCTAAAAACTGACACTGCATTAAAAGATGTTGCACTATTAATGACTCATTACAATGAGCACAAACAGGTGCAGGATCAGAACAAAGCAAGTTACTGTGGCTAAAATGGCACTGCCCGAGATGCAATCTGGTTAATATCACCTCTTCTCGAAGGAAGGTGCACAAATAAGTACACCACATGGTAAGAAAGGGCTTAAGCTCTCGAAGTTTGTTCCCTTAAATACCAGCCATTCATTGCGCTAGCAAAATAGGACAAAACAATGTAAAGGTGCCCAAATCATCACCAGGAACATAAGAGCTAAAACATCTGGGAGATAAAATTGTGGCCTTGGCAGCAGTATCTGCAGCTACATTTACTGACAGGATGATGTGTCCAGAAACCCACACAAATTACATGCTAATGCCAGGATGAATGAGCAAGTGGAGGCTATTCTGGGTTCGCTGTACAAGAGCAAACTGTACAGTGACCGAAGGTTGTAGAGTGCACTCAAGGAATCGGTGCAAATAACATATTACTGGAAGTCTTGCCACTGAATATATAAAAAAGCTTGGTGAGTACTAAAAAGCTTAGAGGTAGGGGAACGGAGGGCATTCCCGCTCAGCGGGCAATGGTGCTCATGTAAGTATTTCGGTTTGGGTGAGAGTTTGACTTGCCTAAGAGGTGCTGAACTTGTGTGGCAGTCTTTATAACTTCGTAGTAGTTTAATGGTGGATCCAGAGGGAGAGGTTTTGTTGTGATCATGCAAAATATTTTCAGCCGGAATTTCTTATAAAAATCAATGTGAAGAAGACTAAAGGTATATGATAATCTATTAATTTCTGCACTTGACAGTTATCATGTTGATTTAGAGGATGCATACAGCTTCCCATTAATATATCCAACAGCATCTAAAACTGTATAACTTCTTCACTATAAGTAAAGAACTCCAACATGGCCATGAGGGCAATGACCACTTCATCAAATGGTAGGGTAAAGAAAACCAAAAGAGCAAAAAGGCAGTTGTTTAAAAGTTCTTCAGAAGAAGCTGTGGATGAAGAAGAGTTATGCAATAATGATGAACTAGATGACAACATGCCAAATCCATTTGTTGATTTTGAAGAGAATGAAGATGATATCATGCAGTGTGTGGAGAGTTTGGTGGAAACAGTGAAATCTGGTTCTGGTGTACCTTTGGGCAAATTGGACCCATAAAGATTGTAGTGGGGATGATAAACCACAAAATTATAAATTTGATTTGTGCATCCATTGATCTGACCACACTGAGCGGAATTACCCCCAAGTATCGGGCAATCCTGCTCATTGCATAGTTTTATTATTTATTATTTAGTTTCTGCACTGTAATGTTTTTTTGAATAAAACTTGTTCATTTATATAAAAAGAGTGTTCAATGAATGTGTTTTGCTAGCAACCTGTATGTTTAAGTATATTTTGAGATATTCTTAGTAATTTTTCCTTAAGTGAGCATCATTACCCCTCCCTCCCCTAAACATCAAGCACTGCTATAAGAGGCAAAATCTAAAACCTTGTCGGTCATGAGCAGGGTTAGGATTTTTAGGTGTGCACCTTTTTTCATCGGGTAAGTTAAAGCTGTGCGGAAAGATATCACAGTGTGAAATTTTGTTTCTAGTTGCAAAAAGAGGCATTTTTTCTTGCACCTTTTTCCCTTTTTTGGGACCTTTATCCAATTTTCCCCCCAACCATGCCCATAATCCCCTTTTTCCTCCTTTTTTCTTTTAAGTTTCATTCCAATTTATTCTTTAACTTTCAATTAAAGTTTCCTCAGCTTGCTGTGTACATGTGAATAGTAAGCCTACCTCTTTCAGTAAACGCCATGTGGGAATTGAAAGCACACCTGCAACAATGGAAAATAATTGTGTGTTCAACGAAAACCTCTTTCTCTCGCTTTACCGCTATAAAGTAGCCCACAATAATGCAATTGACAATGAGTGATGATATCCCACCAGAATCAGTAGCCTGCTGTTCATGAATGTGAGTTTGTTACTGTGAGAGACGTCATATGTTTGCGTGGAGGTAATGCTGGGCATGCAGAGACAGCAGTAACCTCACCCACGCAGTTCCGAGAATTATTAAGACTGGATTCTGCTTGAAGCTACTAGAAATCGCTGAGATTGAAGTTCCAGCATGAATGAGAACATTCTGGTAATTGTTGCGGTGTTATAAGAGAATGTGGACAGCGAATGGGCGCAAGAGTGAGTTGTGTGACAGTTGCATTGTGTTAGCAAGTGAACTAGTGTTAGCTCTCCAAACGAGTGTACTAGTACTAGATTTTACCATGTCAAAGGTGTCCAGTGCTCGATTTATTGTTTTGACTGAGGAATTCAAACAAGATTTCATAGTCGCTGATGGAACTGTTACACGATGTACTATTTGTGATTCAGGAATTTTGTTAGATGAAAAACACCAGCAAGATCGCATCAAACAACACATTTCCAGCTCTAAGCATCAAATGAACAAGACTCTTCAAGCAAATAAATCATGGCAACCTCTATTAAGAAATGCGTTTCAACAGAGTTCTTCAAAAAGCCAAAATTGAAGGAATTAAACATTGATTTGTGTGCAGCTCTTACACAAGCAGGAATTCCACTCAATAAGGTGAACCATCCAGCCTTCAAGGGATTTCTTCAAAAATACACAAAGATGTCAATGCCCGATGAGAGTACTTTAAGAAAAAACTACATGGAGCCTGTTTACCAAGAAACCATAGAAAGAATCAAGGAGAAAGTGTCTGATTGCGTTGTGGGAATCATTGTGGATGAAACCATAGGCTCAATGGAATGATATGTTTTGAACATTTTAGTTTTTCCCTTAGCAGGGGAGAAAGTTAAGCCTATGTTGTTAAAAATGTAAGAGCTGCAGAAAGCCAATGCCAGTACAGTAATGCAATCCATTATGGACTTCTGCCAAAAACTCTGGCCTACTAGTATCGAGTTTGAAAAACTTCTTCTTGTGGTTACGGACCAGGCTCCATACATGGTTTCAGCTGTTAACCAATTGAAACCTTTATTTCCTAACTTGAAGCATGTGACATGCTTGGCTCATACCCTTCACAGGGTTTGTGAATCCATAAGGAATGAATACAACATCACAAATCAATTCATCTCTGCCCTGAAGAAGATTCTACTGAAAGCTCTGAGCCATGTTGTTTACTACAGAGAAATCACTGGCCTGTCCCTTCCAAATTTCCTGGTCATTACTCACTGGGGATCTTGGATTGAGTGTGCTGCTATGTTGTGTGAGAATTTTGACAAAATGAAAGAGTTTGTACTTTTTTTTTATCCATCCGACGCAGGTGCTATTTCCAAGGCACAGTGCAACTTCCAAAGAAAATACATAATTTGCAGACAGAACTATATTGTGCCCATAGTTACAAGTACCTGCCTACAGTTATTAAACAATTGGAAGAACAAGGTCTGGAAAAGGAAAAACAATGGGATATTTTTACTTCCATGAGGGACCAGTTAGATGGCTTTGCCAAAGACAAACTTGAATCTAGTCTTCAGAAGAATCCAGACATTGAGGAATTCACCACATCTGTAGACTTGCCATTCCGAGTGAATACAAGGTTTGCCCCACTGGTTTCTGTGGATGTTGAAAGAAGCTTTAGCATCTACAAAGACATTCTATCTCCTAATAGAAACAGATTTACTTTTAAAAATGTGGAGATGCTTAATGTCTTGAAGTACAACTTCATGTTTTTCCTTCTTTTGATGAGTGATAATTTGGTGTACTTGTTTGTAGAGTTCAATAAATTAGAATAGAGGAAAGAGAAATTGTTGAATTAGTTAAGGGAATGCACAACTGAAATTAACCCAAAATCTAAAAAAATCTAAAAAAAAAAAAAAAGAATTATGTCCCCAAAACATTCTCCATAAGATGTTTTTTTTTAATGCATCATGTGTTGCATTTTGCATATACCCATAATTTTATATTTTGAAAATTAATAACTTGAAAATTAATTAAGATTTTGGATTGAAATTCACAAAACAATTATATCTAAAGAAGACAGGCATGTGGTTAAAATTTTGGCCCAATTGAATGTATAGTTTAGAAAATAGCAATTTCAGTTGTGCATCTCCTTAAATAAACCAGCACCTTATTGTCCCTTTTTTCACCTTATTTGAGCACCTTTGCCCTTTTTTCATCTGAAATTTGCACCTAAAAATCCTAACCCTGGTCATGAGTAAAAGCAAACATACTCCCCGAGTGTTCTTTAAGCCTTCAATATAAAGAAAATAGCAGTTTCCAATTCTCTTTAAATTCAAGGCTGAACGAATAACCGAACTGGGGGTCATTGACTTCGGCGTGGACGTTAGCCCTAGTTCTAAGCGGGTCTCGACGTAGAACTACGGAGGAAAACGAGTTGCCTCTGGTAAATATTGCCAGTAAAGTGACGTCCAAGAGCCCAATGAGGAAACAGAAAGAACATCAAGCGGAAGTAAAGCCAGGGAGCTTCTTGCATCCTGAAGATCCAATGAATCGTTAAGAAACGAATTAACAGATGGTTGACTGGGCAGAATAAGCTACGAAGAACATCGCGCCGATAAGGTAATGGAGGTTCAGCAGCTTCTACACACAGGATAATCTGGATCCATGGGAAAGGCACCGATACTTCGACTTATACCACGATAATGAATGAAATTTAGGCGACTTAAAATGTAAGTTCGCGCCGAAGAATCACAATACAGCCGCAATCAAGTTTCGATTAGACCAGTGAGCGACACGGTTTGAACATACGGTTCGATCAGCTCCCTAATATGTGCTATTTAAAACGCGTAAAAGATTGGAGAAAGCCACACTTCGCTTTTAAGTAGAATATAGTACCTACCTACACGAGAACACCAGATGAGATAATATATATCCTAATAATTTCGTATCGTCTGTGAAAAGAAAAGGATCTGTCCCGAAATATACAGAAGGCGAAGGAAACATATTCCGGTGCCAGAAGTTCACGCTAGGGGTTTCTCGACGGAGAAGTTAAAGCCGTTTTCAATACTCATAGTGTAGAGACAGCCGAGACAACGTTGGAGTCGACTTTGTAACAGAGGAGTCCGCCAGGAACTACAGTAAGTGGCGAAATAATCACGAACAATGAAGACGAAACTCAGGTGGAACATACTCCACAATAGAATTGATGTCAGCAACGAAAAGTGTGACACCGAGTACCGAGCCCTGCAGTACCCCGTTCTTCTGAGTAAAAACACGGGATAAAATTGAGTCCACTCGTACCGAAATACCCGATACCTGATTACTCCCGAATAAAGACGGGATGACGACCACAAATTCCCCATTTATGCAGAGTACGAAGAATACTTGCCCTCCAGCAAGTTTCATAATCTTTCTCCAGGTCAAAAACACGTTAAGCGTCTGACTCCTCAGAAATGTGTCCATGATGTATGTGGATGACGAAACTAAGTGATCGACCGTAGAACGGTAGCGACGAAACCCACATTGGACGTTCCACAGAAGTTTCTGAGACTCAAGCCACCATGTCAACCTCCTGTCAATCACACGCTCCATCACCTTGCAAATCTACTAGTGGGGGAAATCGGCCGGTAGCTAGAAGTTAGATTAATATACTTCCCAGGTTTTAGTATTGGGGTGATGGTCCCGCACCAAGCTGCACGAAACTTAGCGATTCGCCATATGCTGTAATGGATTTGCAAGAGAAAGAGTTTACCCTCGAAATTAAGGTTCTGCAGCATTAAGACATGAATACCATCCGGCGCAGAAGCTGAATGCCTAGAGGAGGATAGGGCCTGCTCTAGCTCCTGCATGGTGAAAAGCCCGTTGTAACACACGCGATTATAACATTTAAAAGAGAGCTCACGCGAGTTGACCCGTTTCTTAATGGAGCGAAATGCCGGGTGGTAATTAGATGAGCTGGAAACAGCGGCGAAGGCTTTTTCCAGAGTGTCAGCAACGTGAATCAGATCAACGATGGTGGCATTTATCTTAATGCCGTGCACTGTAGACTGTGTCACTTTGTTAGTCACACAATGAAGTTTATCCCATACCACAGATGAGTGCGTGAAGCAATTAAAAGGCTATAAATTGGAACAAAAGTGCCCAATTGCTAGTATGAATAATACGTTGAGCCCTGGAGCGATTTTTTTATAAGAGACCAAATTTTCAGGTGTTGGTTGGTGCCAAAAAAACCCAAAGGGCGGCTCTGTGTGCACGACTGGCATTCGTCGGTCCACCAAGGGTCCAGAAAACCTGAGTGGGCAGACACGTTCGGCAGCGGAAAGGTGAACCTCCAACCTGTCAAAATCTTCGAAAACGGCTAGTCCGAAATAAAGTTCCCAGTTCGCCCTGTTTTTTTGCCAGGTAGATATTCGTGACAGTAGGAGGGGTGAAAAATTAAGCTGCTGATACAAGGAGTAGGAGTCGGAGACAACGTTCCGCTGGAAGCATGTGCAGAGCAATTATATAAATCCAAGTGTGAGAGAGTGCTGTAAGAATCAGAAACAAACGTGGGCTCACTGCTGCTTTAAACAGAAAGTTATTTCTGCTTGAAGGAATAGGTAAGATGCGTCTCCCTCGCGCTAGTCCTAGGCAAACCCCCACAGGGGATGATGGGTATTAAAATATCCCAACAGAAGGATGACACTGGGAGCTGGGACACCAGGGGTGCAATGTTCATGGTGACGAAGGTAGAGAAGACGATATGCATACTGTACAAAGGGAAAAAGAAAACTGGGTATTTTTAATATAACAGCAACAGCTTGCAGGGCATTGGTAGCGCGAGAGACTGGTAATAAGCGTCGTCTCGAATCAGGAGCATGACACCTCTATGTGCAGTAATGCCCTTCTCCGGCGAAAGATCACAGTGCATGGGGATGTAGTGCCAGATATCAAAGGTAGCCTGAGATAACAGTTTGGTTTCCTGGAAGAAAAACCAAGTGGGATAATAAGGTCTCAAAAAGAGTTGAAGTTCTGCCCTATGCGTACATACACCACTTAATTCCACGTCAGCATGGTCATTAGTGAAGGAGTGTGTTTTATTTATTCAGACGGTTCAAAATGGCGTCTTTCTTCCGTGTGGGGCTCGGAGATATGGTTTGGATCTGGTCCTAATCCAAATCATATGGAGGTACGGCTTTAGCCTTCGAGTGCTTGAATCGATATTAGCGGTGAGAATATGCGGTGGTATATGTCGAGGAAACGCCCGGCGAGCGCGGTTAGTCTCAGGAGCATCCTGGAATAGAGATCTACGAGGGGAGAGGGCGATGACCTATTGCCTTTCCCATGACGCTGGAACCTCCAGAAATCCTTCCGGGAGTATTGTGCCTTAAACGTCCTAGGTAAGCTTCAAAAGGCAACCACGTTTGGTTTAGATGCAGTCGCTGATTGTCATGGCTTTAGACTGCTTAGCGCAGGAGCTCGATGTTGACGGTTTGATACTAACTTTGGAAACGGCAGTGTCATAATCCATGTTTGCGTTGCGGCATCCCTTCATGTTACTGGCGCAGTGGCAACAGTATTAAAAGTGTCGGATCGCAGAAATGACTGTTGAAGGACGAGATGTTCTTTCCAGGCTTCCGTAAAGGAGAGTCTCTCCTTAACCCGGAGCTCCTGGGTGGCCTTTTCATCTAAGTACCGCAGGCAGTTCAGGGAGGAGGCTGGATGTTTTCCCTTTATAGTTGGCGCAAACAAATGCAGAGGTACAATCACCCTCATGACAGGCCAAATCACATGAGGCACAGATGGAAACATTACCCTTACAAAAGACTCGCATGTGTCCAAAACATTGGCACTTAAAATAGCATAACAGACATGGTATATAAGGCCACATATCAATACATTCGTACGTCGCCTTATTCCTCATGGGCAGGTTTACTCCCTCAAATATGAGAAACAGCATATGTATAGGTACCACCATGCCTCACGTTTCGCCTGGACACGTTGCATGGGGTGTAATCCCTTGGTCTGCAATATAACCTAGAAGCTCTTCATCAATTTGTGGCAAAAAGATATGTAGTGATTATGCCCCTCAAAGGTTCAGAGTGCAGCATTTCCCAACACAAGCAAAGTAGACTTGGGGAACGAGAACTGCAGCAAGGTCTTTGCTTATTCACTGGTGCTCTCCACCAAGAAAGAGATATACCTTAAAGAGTGCATGATTTAATGCTTCCATTGATTCCAAACAACCAGATGATGGTGGTCTTTACTCTATGCCACTTGTGTGAGATGATGGAGAAATATTTCTCCATGTCAGCAAAATCCCCCAAAATTGCAACCATCTCCTACCTAGGACTTGGGTGAGTGACTAATCGATATCAATGTCATCCCAGGGTCACAACTGCTGGTATACTTACAGAGGAACCTAATTGCCATCAGGAGTTAGCAGCTCATGCAATGGCCCCTCCATGGGACTGCAGTTGAACAGCGGATATGGACACAGCCCTACATGATCATTCTGGTGCTGGAGATAATGCCATTACCCAGTCACCAGTTGCACACTAAGGTGTGCAGGTGCTTCTCAGACTGCACACAACAGGGGTTGAAATAAAAAAGAAAAAGAGAAACAAAACAGAAAAAGGATCAAAAACATGTTGTGGACCAATGTGTAGGCATTTTGCATGCAAGAAAGGCCAGAAAAAGGATGAAGATGTCAGCAAGAGGATATACATGAAGGATATGGGCATGAAAAATGAGAAGGAAAAGTGATGAATGGCAATATGTAGAATATGAAACAAAATGGTACAGAATGCACAGGAGCCTTCCTTACATCCCCAAGTCACTATGGGGAAGAACCCACCTTAATTCGATGATGGTGAGAAGGAGGAGAAAGAGAATGAGGAGGATGTATATATCTATCTATATATCCAATATAAAACTTAATAACCATGACATTTTTACACAAATTGGATGCAGACATTACAATTTTTTAGTCTCAAGGCTTAGTAAAAAAGTAAAGTGTTACATTAGTCAAAATATGGCATCACAAGCTGTTTTTACAGTAATAGGAAAGCACTTTGGAGAGTATAGAAATAGTTATTTATGATATAGGTACGAGTTAAAAGTGAGATTTTATTCTTCGAGTAGGAATGAATACAAAACAAGCATAGTGAGTTGAGCAATCCTGTGAGCAGAATAAAATTGCTTTGAACTTGCATGTCATACACTATTGTTTAGACAGTCATCAATATTTATAGACAAATTATAAATATTTTCTGTCTGCAATGCTCAGCACATCTGTGATGGTTGCTTGTTTCTTTTAGCATCAATACTGACAACATGATGAGTTAGAGAAAAACTTTATTCGTAAATAAGGCTATGAGAATAATTTGGCTGGTAAACTTAGACATCTATTTCAAGAATGCTATTAGTTTGTAGTAATTACTAATGTCTTTGTTGATCTTGACATTGAGGCACAGTTTGATCATAGAGTAATTTGTCCACAATGTTGAAGATATCCATGTTTTGGCTTTATCTTCAAAAATACCTTCTAACACCATATTTTTATTATAATTAGTTTGTATGTTTCCTACTTTGTAACATTGAAGGAACCTGTTATATGCTATTTCATATTGTTTACTTGACCTTTTGGCAGCAATTCTAATGTTACATTCTCCATTGCTTGTAAAATTTCAACTGGTTCTTCAGATTGCATAATTAATGCATTCAAATTATCTGCATTTATATCAACAATGCAAGCCTTTGGATAATAATCTTTACATTTGCCAGGAAATCAAAGTTGGTAACCCTGGAATGTTATAATTTTATACAACTCAGTGTCATAATTTTCTCCTTTTAATTAATATCATCAGCACTAAAAGTGCTTCTTTTACCTTCAAATGTCTAAAAATATTCTTTATATCACTGCTTCCTTATCATTTTGAACTTGAATTTGGACCTTTCCTATTTCTTCAATCACCAAGTATTCTGTTATATTATCCAGAAGACATGGTAGTGTAGTTTTTCACTTTATGAATGAAACCTCTTTTTCAATCTAGGGTAAAGCATACTAAATATGAGGACATAAAATAACAGTTGGTCTTTTACAGGTAGATGTATTTGTATTTGTATTTATTGTGCTAAGAGTTTTACAATTTGATTGTCTACTGCAGGTATCTGAGTTATTTGTAATTATGACTGTATCAGCATAGTTTAGGACAGCAAAATAAATCAAGCCTAACTTAAGAAAAAATTGGCTGAAACATTGTTGGTTGCTTTATATTTATAAACCCTTACTGAATATCACTAATGAATTTCCTATAGTAAGCATACTAAGGAAACACTTTGTCTAATTTCATTAATTGCCTTTCAGATTCATTTGCCATTTCAATCCATTTATTGCACTGCTTTAGACAATGATATGGACAACAGCCACTCTAATCAACTTACCTGCAGTTTACTTCTTGGAAAGAAATTTCTTGAGGTAAGGTAACTAACCCATTTTATAGTCTTATTCATATATTCTGGGTCCCATAAATATAGAGCATTTGCTTTGAGCTATTTTCATAAATAATAGTTTCATATTCTTACTAAAGTAAATTGTAGAAATAAATGATGTTAGTGTTATTAGCTCCAAGTCCCCTTATGTAAATTTAAAAATGCATCACTGTTTCTAGCTTCTTTTCATATATATTTCATCCATATTCATAAAAATCTGTGCTTGTTCTTTAAAAGTACCAAAACAACTGCTTTTATCTGCAATTTTCTATAACTGTTTTAAAATACTTATAAAGAATTAATGCTTTTCCAGAGTATAAAACAAAGTGTGTATATCATAGCCACCAACTTAGGGGACAAAGGCACTTTCTGGCCCCCTAAGTTGTAAAGCCAGGGGCATCACCCCCATCAATTTTACAGAAGGGGGCTTGGCCCCCAAAATTCCAAGATAGATCTCTCATTGAACAACCTCCAATAAAAAAAGTTATTAAATAGACTGAACAAAGTTGCAAAGGATTACCTTTATTTCAAATGCAGAGTTCAACTGTTAAACAAAAGTTATGATAATGCAACTTAGGTTTCAGTTAACATCAGATCAGAATTGGAGCAGATAAATAATGAATTGTTCTTATGTTGACACATCCAAAGCTTCATCCTCTATTGTATAAAAACATTTTGCTGCTTTAATATCTGCGATCAGTTTTCAAAGTAAGGTGTGATGCAAAATGCAATTCATTTTGTATGTTGTGAAAAATCCACTTTCCACTTATAGAAAACATGTTGCATCTATTCTACAAGTTCATGATCATCCCCACACCTAAGTAGTAGCAAACTTTTAAAATTAGTTTTGTTATTTGTGTGGCCACGGACTGAAATTCCTTGTATCTGCCTAATTGCTAATGCTGTCATCCATTGTCATAAAGGAGAAGCCATGAACTTAGATCTTCATTCAGTGGCAGATGAATTTATAAGCAGGAATTAACTTTTTTTAGTAGTCTTTAATGCCTGGCGGGATTTGAACCACAGACCTCATATTCGCTAGTTCATGACTTAACAACCTCAGCCACCTGTGTCAGTAGGAGTTATCTGAGATGCAACACTTTTACCAGGAAGCAAAATGTTTGGACTCAACAGACCTAGTATTATTTTTTTCAAACTTTAAATTAATGAACTATTTGATTAATTTTCAAAGCAATTGAAAGCATCTATACTATATTATGATTAAATACCTTCTACTTCAGTAATTGCACTTTCATAATTACCCCACTTTATTGCACAATCCTGCCCCCTCAAAATGTATAACAAGCCTATGTTGTATATATCTGTGACATTCCCCACTCCTTTACTGAGCAGGATGACTCAGGCAGTAACGTCTATGGCCCGCATTTGGGAGGTCATGGGTTTGACTCCCATGGCCGACCTTCCTGACCCATGGGGTTTTCGGGGGTTTCTCTGGGTTGCTAGCAAAAGCTGGGAAGGATCATTACATCCCCTGAATTTTCTGTCCCTCCATTTCATCTCCATTCTCATTTCACTTCACCTTTCATCTGCTTGATTTCTTTCGGGGTTGCAAATGTCAGCGGGAGGTCTTGGCATGTGCATGGCAGGGGAAAAGGATGCTCTGAGGAAACCTTTGTCCCCCCCGGACTGCAAGCAGTCTCCGGGTCTCAGGCCTCCCAGGGGATGTGTAAGCCCACAGGGGGGAGGGGGGCCGGCTGCACCAGCCAGCACCCAGGAGTTTACATCTGTAAATGGTAGGGACCGTGCCCTTTGCCTGTCATGCCTCCTAGTCCGGCCACCCTTTGTCTCCTCTCACCTCATCCCTCCCTCCTGGGGGTGCCCCGTCAGGGGCCTAGGCACAAAAGATCTACATAGGTCAAGGTGCTAAGTCCCCCTCTGCTTCTTTCTATCCTATTCTCCACTCCTTTTAAAACTATATCAGATATTTACAGGAATGCTCATGTATCTAATAAACAATGTCAGACTTCATAAATGCTGATCTTAAAAATCACTAAATGAACTTGATTATGGTTTTATTGTTTTAATAAAGCAGTCTTCTATAAATTTAGGTTTCTAAATAATATATTAACTTCTCTCTGTGGATTTGGTCATCTCAGTGTCTTTTTGGTGGTTTTCACAGTTCTATACAGTACTTCTACAGTAACTCTAACAAAAAATAAATTTCTTCTGCATATAAATTGCAACCTTAATTGTCAGTGGACAGGAACTTTTTTCCTTCACATTCATCTAGTATCTCTCCAGGATAATTGTGTATGTTGTCCTTGAAAGCACTGAGCAGATTTTTGTACAATTTTACAATTCTGTGTAACATTTCTCCAGGAATGTTAAAGCATCTATATTTCATGAAACTTCAATTTATCTTTGTGGGATTGCATTTGCCTCCATCCCTGAGTGGCATTTTTTATTTTATTTTATTTTCCTCCTTCCACAGTTCTGTAGAACTTTCTCGACAAAAGTTTTGATTGGAAAGTATTTATTTGCTACCAAAATATGTAAAGAAATGAAATAAATTAATTATTGGAATTTGGATAAATATGTCTCTGTACATTGGTATACAGAGATATTTATCTACAAAGAGATAAATATCTTAGGAAATAACCAAAATTATGAAATGGCACATGCCCTCTAAAAAGAGAGGAAGGGGGAAGGGAGGAAGAGAGGGGTGGAGGAAGGAAGGAGGAAAGGAGGGAGGGAAGGAAGCAAAACAAAATACTTATTTTACTGAAATGTTACTAAATATGGGTATCAAAAACACTAGGTATCTAATTTTTGAAACTTGCATAAGGAGTCAATTTATATGTGATATAATATATTTTATTTTCATGTGGCACAATAACAGGCACTGACAAACTCAAATATCAATAGTTAAAGATATGTTATCCTAAAAACATTTTACTTAAAAAGACACATACAAAGTTAATTGTTTCACTGGTCTTTACATTTAAAAACTCATTCAAACTACAGAAAGACCTTTTAACTAACCATTAAAAAGATGTCTTTGAAAAAATACATTTTGTTTAACTTTTAATAAAAATGAGGCAACATATTGTAGCATTTTGGACCCAGATACAGATGTGAATTTAATGATTTGCTTAGTATAAACTGTGGCAAATCAATTGTTATTTATTCCTGGTGTCATAATCATGTGCATATTTTCTCAAAGAATAATCACGTAAATTATCAGGAACATCTGTTTCTAAATCAATTAAATACAAATTCACAAATGTTGAAATTTCAAACTCATTTGGCTTGCAGTGAGACCTGAAATTACATTTCTTTATAATTCCCATAAATTTATTTTGTAACAAGAGAATATAATTTATTTTATTTTATATAGTCATTCTTGCACTGCTTGCCAATTTATAAGTTGACTCCTCATATATGTTTCAGTGGTTTACATATGTTTCACTGTGTTTAATTCCACATTGGAAAAGTTACCTAATTTGTATTTAAACATCCAATCAAAGGAAATAGAAATTAATCTACAATGTTGATAACATTGTTCATAGCGCATGATACCAAGTGGTCCTACTTCTGTCTAGCAAGTCTGAGGTCAGCCCTTTAGGCCACTGTTCCATTATCTTAACTCCAGTATAATAGTAGTTCATATAAAATAATAATAAAAAAGTGGTGTGCAAAACCTTTTTTCTGCTGCAATAAGTGTTCAGAGAATCAAGTGCTATTATAATGTTTCATCTCTGTGCAATCACCAAACTGGATTACATGTAATCCCTTACACCCACTGTGTGTATTATCCATCTACCTCAGAATATGGCAATAACATTGTTTTAAACACCTATGCATATAAATTTTAGTACTTGCATGTAACTTTGTGAGTTGTTTAATAAACCCTTGTGGATAAACAAGGAATTGTCAATATCTCTATGGTTTAAATCTATTATAAATAATCATCAAAGGTCTGTATTGGAAGACGACTTTATTCTTCTTGTTCTTGAATTGTATGCATTCAGTTGAAGAAATTAACATTAAAAGACTGATCTAATTGAGTTAATTATGATCGCTCCTTTAGACCTTTATAAAGTTTGCCCCTAATATCCACATGCCCCAAAAGCCCAATCACTTAAATTCATATTACCTAATGTTTGTCTTATTTGTATTTTACACATGCCAATCTAAGTGCCTGCATGCAAAGCTTTGTGAATTGTATCCAAAAATAATATTGATGGACAATATAATTCAAAGTGCTCCACATCTCTGAACATGAGAGAAAATAAATCAGAGCAGTAAAATAGGGGAACAAAGCCTTTCATTGTTGTTAATTTATTAGTTATATGCATTCACTTCAAGAAATAAAGAGTTTAAAAAATGTACTTTTAATGAGTTTGTCCCTAATATCCATAGTACCCCATTAATTCATCCATTATACTTCATATTAGTTATATGGAATATCATCTTGTGTTATTATTGTTAATATATTGTGATATTTTTACTTTTACATTAAGAGATATGTAAAACACAGGTGATTTACCTTTGGCAGCCTCTAAGTACACGACGTATGGAACATGAGAAGATAAGAAAACAAATGAAACTGAAGTGGCAGAAAGAAGTTTCTCATATGCATATGGTAGTAGCACGTATGCATTCAGCACACAGGGCATATATACAGACCCAGCAGGAGTGCGAAGAGTGCATAGAACTTAACAAGAAGAAAGTGGTTGATGATGAGGAAATGCTTCAGAAGGTACAATGACATTTCTTAGGTACTTAACATTTATGCTACTGGTTGTTTAAAATATAATTTATTTATCTAAAGAGCGTTTAAAGGTCCCTGGACTCAATGCTAGAAATATTGCCACTGGGGTGTTTGAATATATGTGCTCTCATGCATCACAACTGATTTCAGTACAACATTCAACAACAGGTCTGTGGCATTTTTGAACAGCACACTGTTGTGAGACACCATTATTTAGTTGGTTAACAATAACTTTTGCTTGCATGCTACCAATACCTTTATTTGGGAACTGTTGAATCTCAATTTTGAGGTTGTCAGGAAATGGATTAATTAAAATGTTACCATTACTACTGTTGCTTCATGTGAACAGTGTAGCCATCAAGCACAAACCTTCATAAACAGCTTATGATCTCTTAGGTGGTTAGGCTAACTTCCAGAATATCTTAATTTATGAACTTAAAATGCTAATTTTGCTTTGAAATAGAGCTGCATTTATAAAAGTATTATCATCTAATGCAGCATTTAACAAAGCAGGATTGTAGGGACTATTTTTTACTCATCACTGATGATATCATCTGCAGAAATACTTTGTTGTAGAAAGTGAAAGTGCATGCGGTTCCATTTTGATATCAAACATATGGTGCCACTTATGCTGTAAAACAATGCCATAGTGATGTTGAATGTGTTTTTTGGCAACCATATTACCTCTAAATCTTTGTGACCTCTAGATTTCTCTCATCTAAATTTTCTAAATTTCTTTCTGAGGAGTTATTTAAATGAAAAGTAGTATAAAACAATCACCAGTCATTACTGGTCCTCAAAACAGTAAATTTTCCCTTTAATTCAGAAATAACATTAACAACATTGGAAAAGACGGCCTCTGTGGTCTGGTGGTTACTACGCTAGCCTCCAAATCTGGAGGTCCCAATTTCTATTCCTGGCTGGAGGATGGGAAATTTTCTTTAGCCAGGATTATTCCCTATCCTCCCTAGAGTCTGGAAGTATGAAAGACAGTGTGTGCAAATTTAAAGAGAACCCAAAGATTAACACAAACAGTAAATGAGTGAACACCATTGCCATGAGTCATTTTATTGTTCCAAAAGCAAAGCTGCCAATATGGCCTAGATGTTAGAGGCAACATATAAATAGCAGGGGGAGGGTTTAAGCATCTGAAACAGTATCCAGTAGTGGGAAATGTCTATACTGTAAAATCAAGCTCTGCAAAGGTGATGTTTAACTGTATTTAATGTTAAAGTTTTGCTCTAATGCATATATAATATTTCAAATAAAACTAAGCAGCTAGATATTATTATTCCTTAAAAATATATGTAAAAAAGTGCGTGCACTCAACACATTACAACATGAAATAAAAATGAATATTAAATGATTCAAAATTTAAAAGAAGATTGTTACAAAATAATTTAAAATTAAAAAATTGAGTCCAGAGACTTTTTTAGCACCTATGCTGTACTTATCTACCTATTATTTTCTAATTGCTCCTTAAATAAAGCTTTCTTACAGTAAGAGGGTTATTAAGGTTGAAATCTTCCTCATTCATAAGCCTTTTACCAAATATTGAGAGTTTCTCTATAACTAAATGTATAATTAATAACATTGCACTAAATTATTGTTGAAGCACTCCTCATGTTCCAAAACAAAGCCATGACTGTATCTGCCTTCTGTTAAGTGCAGCCCGGAACTCTAGTAGTTCTGAGTGACTTTCCTTTTATTTTCATTACCAATGTTTCACTGCCCTTACCATTTTGTTATACAATATGTGCAGTTCTATATATATGAAATGATTATCCTCTTCATTAGGTATAATATTGTAGTTTTCTTTTTTCTAAACTGAGCTCTATAGTCATAAGCTAAATTCCAAAGTTTTTTCCTTAAGGTACTCAAATCTATAATATGAATTTCTGACTAAAGGACTAAATTTAATATAAGGAAAGAAATATTTCATTGTTTTAACACCAGAAGGGCCGTACCATGATTTTGACAGGTACCCTATGTTAAAAGAGTGATTTACCATAAATAGTTCAGCATACAATTCCCATGTTCTATGACTTTTAATAAATCTTTATCAAGTCTTTATCTGCAAAGAATAAGGCTTCTAGAAATCTTCTGTTTCTATGCTTATTTAACATTACTATTTAAACGGTTTGCAATTATTGTTTTTGCTGCCTTTCTGATTATTTCCAGTGTTCTGCCAATCCTTTTGTCAGTAATAGAAGTTGTAAATAAAGCTTTGTTATTTAAATATGCCATTGTTGATAGGCATGTTTGGGTTGTGTTACAATGGCAGTTTTTAAGATGTGGTTTATCAGACGAAGAAGTTATAAAATTTTGTGTCAGTGTTAGATGAAGATGAATCCAAAGGTGGCAACCCTTAAAATGTTTCCAGAATCAATTTATTATAAGAGATGAAGCAACACAAGCTATTGATATGATGATTATGATTATGAATATCCCTCCTATAGATGAAAACAATGACTCAGATGGTGAGAAAGTACCTGCCAAAGGATGCAAATAAGCAGATGTATGACTAGCTGCTATTTCAGTTGCTGTTCCACAGTGACAGCTGCTGTGTAAGAGCACAAGGGCACGTGAACACCCTTAATTTTTGACAGCTTGCAGATTTATTGGTTATTTTTTCTTTGAATACTATTACATGTAACATAGATGCAATAATTTAAAATTTAAGGCGTTTAAATTTACCGGCTTCTCCTCAAAACTCGATGAAACATGGCAATGCAGTCATGAGCACATCTTGGCTTGTGCATGTTTTTAGGAGCTTATGCACATGCGCAACTGGTATGACATAGTTACCTTATGGGTGAAATACCTACAGGTCGTGCTCACTTCAAGATATGCACTGGCCCTTACCATCTATCTCTCAGCCATAAGTTTGTGTCAATGTCACTAGGTGGTAGCATACTACCTACTGTAGAAGTTTAACTCATGTGAGAGTGCAAGGGCAGAAAATTGGAAACCACTGTTCACTTTTCAATTTGGCATAAATCCCTCTAGATGGTAGCGTACTGAACAATTATACCAATTCACTCACTGTACAGCGAAATTTAGATATGATGCGAGTATATGCTATAGTTATATGGATAGAAAAGCCTATTGTGGATTTCTGGATGAGTTATGGTATATTATGTTATGATACTAAAGACTTCAATCATGAGTGATAGAGACATTTGATCAATTGAAAAGCGACATGGATTTTCCTTATAAATAGACAGTGTCAGCCATGCTGCAGTATAGTTTTCCCTATTTAATGTGTACCTACAGTGCAGTGTAACATGTATTTATATTGATTAACTTTTGTGTGGACTATGTGGAGGGACAGGACATTTTATAAGGAATCATGTTGTTTTCCTATTTCAGAAAATGAGACTTGGTGAGTGCTAATAAATTAGTAATATTATATTTGGCTGACAAAAGAATGCTAATAAATTAGTAATATTATATTTGGCTGACAAAAGAATGCTAATAAATTAGTAATATTATATTTGGCTGACAAAAGAATGCAAATAAGAGTAGCAAAAGCTTCACATTACTTAGTGGTTGCCCTAAACTGTGTTTAATCATGTGCAAAACAATAAAAATCTATAAAACAACCCTTTCTTTTGTCAAAAAATTATGCATTATTATTGTTATTGTTGGGAGTGGCTGCAGTTGTATCAATTCTTCATAATCATAACAATTATGCAGTGTATGCTATTTCAAATTTTCGGGGCTATCTGAATCTAACATTTTGTGAACACCCAAAATGAGCCACCACTGCTTCTACTCATAGTATACTGACCCAAAGATTAACATTTTATAAACGAGTTAATGGAATTACAGCTCCATATTGATTAAGTAAGAAGGAATTACATTCCAGCATCATTTTAACCACAACATCATTCAAAAGGTCTTTGGAGTTCAGAAGTAGAGTTGTGGAAATGCAATAGTACCAATAAGGCAGGAATTTAATCTACTACTCCAATTTCAATGGTCTCTGCTGAAGTTAGGAGATAATACAGTTGGTTCTTTAGAAAACATTTCATTAAATGTTAATGTATATGCAAAGCATATATATAAAAATGCAAAAGTATTTGTGCTTGTTATATTTTTAACAACATAATTTGATAAATCCTCCAAGTATTTCTTCATCTAAGCTGATTACTATGGCTTCTGTTTCAAATTCTCACAAATCAAGTACACCTAAGACAAATTTAAAACTACTGTTTGCCTAGCAACATTTGTCTAAACAAAACTCATTTATTCTTTGATGTAATATGTTACTGTACTCCATCATATTAACAGATATTAAAAATGTTTATAATAATAAACTAGAAAAGGGAATGAACATTGCTTGTAGCCAGCTAGTTGGCAACAGTACTAAATTAGAAAACATAATTCTGTAACCTGCAACGGCGAGTATGATTACCTTTTTTGGATGAACATTAACGGCTGTAAAATAATAAAATGGTTCAAATGCAAGTCCTCTGACATTTAGGAGACATTTGTTAACAAATTTAAAACTCAACTATAGATTGTGTGCTAAATTCTATTGAGATAGAAATCAGTTAAGGATGCAAATATTCGGTAGTAATCAGTTGGTGAGCTTTCCTCCAAACCTACATTGACTAATTAGTTGACGGTTTGGTTAGTAGTATGCAGTTTGTATTTATGCAGTTTCACAGCTATCTAGCGACAGACTAAATGTATAATGCTTAGAAGTTGGTTTTCTACAATTTAGAACATATGCATATATTGCATTATTTACTTGCCACCAATGAAGCAAATATTCCTGTTATGTTTAGCGAGTACAGGCTCTTGAATGTACACATGATAACAGCGCCACCAAACCAGCACAATTTGATAAATACCTTGAGTAATAACAAAAATACATCTAAATAAATTGTATTGCTATGCAATAGAGGGCATTATGGCATTACTTGCTTCTATAAGAATCTCACCAGAATCAAATTGACATAATCTGTAGTTCAAAACTACGGTGTATAATTAAAAGAAAGAAAACTTGTAGGTAATCTGGATATTCTACTAATTTTTATTTTGGATGAATAAATCATATTAGAATAATAGGCATATTGGAGCTTTAAAATTGCATTTTAATTGAGGTTCTATTGGGGTGCAAAATAAAATAAATCTAATGTGTCACACTCATACGTGTTTCTCTACCCCTTACAAATATGCATTATTATACATTTTAGTATTCACTTAAGCATGATTCTTCCATCCATGGTATGTTATTCATGATGCCTAGAAATGAATGTAAACTAACCAATAAGTTCAAAATATTGTGTAAACTTCATTCATGCATCGCGGAATAAATTTCTTGCAAAAGAAAATAAAAATGCACATTGCCATATGCTGGATGGCTTTGAAATTAGATTAAATGTCTTTGCATATCACCAGAAGCAAAAGGCAAGTAGTAACTAAGCAATTGCAAAAATGTATAAGTATTGAAAAATTCCAACTAAAAGCAGCATAATTATATTTCTGAAACTGTTTATTCCACAAAAAACTGGCATAAATACACTTTCATAAAAACTTTTATAAATACAGATCTGCATTTTAGCTTTATTAAGTTTTTTGTCTATAACTTATGGTTTTTCATGTGCAGTTCCCAGAAAATTCAAAATATGCATTTTATTCTACATGCCAATTTCTCAAATATAAGATATTTTTGCGAATCTGCTCTTAGAGCTCTTTGTGGAAAATGGTTATAAAAGCAATAGGAAAGTGAATAAATTACCTTAAGAGTGAGTTTAGAAGTGGATGTGATCTCTCCAATGTCTGGTGCCCACCTGCCGGCCCCTATTAGGTGTTTTACTTTTATAGGAAAATCGCGTTATGAACACAACAAATGTAGCCATTTTTGCACTAAAGCACATGCAAAATGGGAACTGCCATCCTAAATAAAAAAGTGAAATCTGCTAAATATGCGATGTGCTGCTGTTTCTGTGAACGTGAATCATTGGAGTTTTAGCCGCGCAGATCCCTTGGCTATGCCCTGTCGTTGCTTCGCAGTTACGGCCTATCAGCCGCAACTTACTACACTCCTCTCCTTCTAAAGAACATCCCTCAACTATGCTTTGAGGCTGAGGGCCCTCAATCTCTCGGCTACACCTTGAGGCTGTGTATCTTACCGGCTTTGGCAGCATTAGTTATTCATATGTTGCCAGCATTGCGTTAGAGCTAGCGTATGACTTAGAGTGACATGTATTGAGCTAGCGTATGACATAGAGTGACATCTGTTGGACATATAACACATCATTTTCATCACTAAGGAAGAGGACTAAGAGCAGATTGTCAGATATTTTAATCAAACTCATTAGAGGCATTTTTAAGAAAATTAAAACAGCAAAGACTTTCCTATGTAAAGGGCAGTATGCAGTGGGACAAAATTCACGAAATCGTTATGTTGCATCCTTGGAGGATTTATCCGACCTTTTGTTTTTGAGCTATGCCTTTCACACATACACAGACATGTGTACCTTTTTTCTAAAAATCTTTTGTGGGTTCAGGGGTCCTGAAAACATGTGTTTACGGTGAAATCCTGATATCAAATTTTTTGGTGTAGTACAATTTCCACCTTCCATAGGTACCTATTTGTAAAGTAAGTAAAATCTACTTTTAATTAAATTTAAATTTTAATTAATTAAAATTCTAATTTTAAATGATATCTATTATTTTTTGGGAAAATGCTACAGAAGCAAAGTAGGCATATTTCTGAAAGTCTGGTTACATATAATATTTCGATAACTGAAAATTAAGAAGTTGTGCAAATTCTCCTTATTTTCATATGTAGCCAAATTAGTATTCACAGAACATTGTAGTTCTGATTGCATATTAGCTACAAGGAAGAGGAGCAAGTTTATGCATTATCAAACCTTTTACTTATGTTTTAAAAAGTTTCATTAACATACAAAAAATTCAATTTAATTGCCAGCTCATAGAACATCACATGAGGGTACATTGCATAACAAAAAATAAAAATACGGTGTTACATTCCCATGATTTTCTCTACCCTCTATCGCTTATTAGTGGTTATACATATTATTCTTACGAAAGCTTATTTTCTTATCTACTTCATCTTAATTGAGATAAACATTTCTGGAAATAGCTGCATTATACATTTCATTACAAATACAAAGGGAATAGCGATAGTCAAATGTTTTAGAACTGGACACTATTTGCTGGCCTTGAAATTCCATACTCTTTCCATGCCATTGTGAGAAACAGCTGAAAATCGAAAGGACTTAAAACGAATGGCTAAGTGTTGTACAATTCAAACCATTAATAACGGATATCTTGGAAATGGCTGATGCCACAAAAAAGTTCTTTTAAATAAATTGTGTGTTTTTAAGGATATTATATTTTTTGTGAAGTACATAGTTGTATATCACTTAATGTTTACCAGTTATACAAGATTATACAAAATTCCATCAAATGAAGAGGACTTCACAGGCTTTTCCCAGAAAATTCAAGATATGCATTTCATTTTTCATGTAAATAACATTGATATGTGGTATTTTAATCAAAATTGTTAAAGCCATTGTTTAGAAAATAAAAAAATTTGAAAAATGTTTCATATAAAGGGTAACTGGCGGTGGGGGGATTGTCTTGAAAATCTTTGTATCACAACTTTGGAAGACACTGAACTTAAATACCAAGTTCGGCATTTGTCTGACTTTTCAGTTTTGAGTTATGCTGTTCTCTCTCTCTCTCCCTCTCTCTCCCTCCCCCTCTCCCCCTCCCCTCTCTCTCCCTCGCCCCCTCCCCTCTCTCCCTCCCTTCCCCCCTCTCTCTCTCTCGCTCTCTCATGCACACGCAGGGACCTTTTTCTAAATTTTTTTGGGGGGTTTAGGGTGCCTCAGAACATATATTTCTGGTGAAATCTCGACATTGAATTTTTGGGTGGAATCCAATACTTCCCCTACTTAATATACATAATGGAGAAAGTAAAAATGGCAAAGGAAGCAAAATGAGAGAAAAGGAAAGAGGGAGGAAGAGTTATAATTGAAAAGAAATTGGCAAGAATTAGAGATAGAGTGGAAGAGGAAGGGAGGGCAAGGGTAAGGTAGGAGGAGGGAAGGGCAAATTGAGAGCAGCAGAGAGAGGCAGAGAGAGAGAAAACAACCTCCACTGTTACTGCAAAAATACGAGTGGGGTTGTGGTTTCTGCTAGTATAATAATAAACTGTAATTGAAATTTTTCTAGTAATTTCAGATGAATAATTGACACTAAGGTTATCATGAAGCCAAAAATGTCTAGTTAATATGTTTGCTTGTGTGTGCATGTAATCTTTTCTTGGAAGTTTGGTAAGAATAGTCATTATGAAAATTGATATACAAGGTACCACTTAGAAAAAGGAGTGTTTTGCATATTAATTATTTCCCCCAATGGAGGGTTTCTAATTGGGTGCAAAATAAAAGTTCTAAATGATTTAAATTTAATAAACATTGGAGTCGAATATACACATAAATAATTAACAAAAACTATAACTTACACGGAGCTAGTATCATAGGACACTTCCTACATCACCAGATCCTCATGACTAATTTGTTTATTCCATTTTCTGAAAAAGTGTTACATAATGAAAGTACCTACATAAGCAAAATGCTTCTGCTAATTTCAACTGGACAAATATTTAAGAAGTTATAGCAATATTTTGTTACTATTATTGGTAGACGTAAATGATTACCAAGAGAAACAGTATAGTTATGATCACATTGCAAGCACAAGTAAAGGTATAAGCTGTGTACTGTTAAGCCTTTTACTTATATTTTAATTTATTATTAATATTCAGAAATAATTTTTATTATCAGTTTTCAAAGTATCCTGACATGTTAGTTGCACAGAGAGAGAGAGAGGGAGAGGGAGGGTGGGAGGGGGAGAGAGAGAGATGAAGGGAGTGGAAAGGGTTAGCTTATTTTCACACATACATTCACTCTCACATCCATACTTCCAGACTCTATGGAGGGGTAGGGAATAATTCTTATTAAAGAAAAATGCCTTTCTCCCTGGCCAGGAATCGAATACCGGACCTCTGGGTGAGAAGTCAGCTCGCTCACCACTTGGCCCCAGCCAATGGTAGTGGTGGTGGTTGTATCAATTTGTTCATCTTCAGAACTATTATACAACAGATGCTACTTTACATTTTCAGGATTGTCTGACTAACATATTGTGAACACCAAAATGTATACTAACAAGCCACCACTGCTGTTCCACATATAGCAGGTAGGTTTGCATGATGTTTACTATAGTGTTTTTGAAGCTCACTCAAAGATTCTGAAAGGTATACAAAGAATTTCTCCTGAAATGTTCAAGTATAATTGTTTAAAATATATGATGAACGAATATAGCTTTTCTATTTGTATTTTCTTTTATAGTTGAATTATCGCACATGTATTTCAGGTACACCAAGCGAAACTGTGATCTTATCTTTAACTCAGAACATACCATTATCCAAAGATGATCATGGCAGGAGGAAAGGAAGAAGTTTCAATGGGATTGGAGGATATTGTGCCATGGGAGGTACTGGTGCTAATGATGAGACAGTGTGGACAATTATGCCTGCATAAATTGTTCCTATAAGATGGGCATGGCAGGATATCTTGAAGGTAGTACCAGCACCTACAGGCTATACAAAAATATTTGTCAGTAAAGATAACTATTCTTGAGTATGGAGACTACTAATTCATGATAGCATGCTTCCAAATGGCTGCTGTGCTCACAAACATAGGATTTTTTCACATTTCAATGAGCAGAAACAAAATCATTGAAGTTATGTGATTAATGTGGTTTATAAAAAGGGCACATGTGCCCAAAGATTGAGAAAGATTGCTTTGTGGCTGCTACCCCTGTATGGAATCCTTTCATTGAAAATTATTTACTGTGTTACAATCCAAGTGAAAATATCACTGTTGATGAACAACTGCTTCCATGCAGGCTAGATGCCTTTTCATACAGTACATGAGAAATAAGTCAGACAAGTGTGGGATAAAGTTTTGGCTGACAATAATTTAATTGAATTTTGAGTCAGTGGATACACTGAAACTTCACTTACTTGAAATTAATCGAACATGTTTCAAAAGAACAACTTGCTTTCATCTTCAGCTTTTTTCTGACTGAGCATGATGGGAATTGAAATCCCATCCTCAACAATCTAAGCAACTTCATCATGGACATACCAGATGACACCACTTCCACACCACCTGCACCTATGAGCCTGAATTCCCATCATGCTCAGTCAGAAAAAAGCTGAAGATGAAAGCAAGCAGTGCTTTCAAAATATGTTCGATTAATTTCAAGTAAGTGAAGTTTTAGTGTATCCACTGACTCAAGATTCAATTAAATTATTGTTTCGTTTCACTGTCTCTAACTTCTGAATAACACTTCAATTTTTGGCTGACAGTTGATACAAATAATAAATAGCTGGTGAATGGATTTCTTTATCTTGGCAAAGAGGAGTAGTGTCTCACTAGCATGTCCTATGCAGAACATCGTGTAATGCTTCTAACATAGCCTTACTTTTTTGCTGTGAGAAATATCATGTGCAATAAGTTTTTACAACAAAATTCCTTGCAGAAAATTTAAAACACAAGAGTACAAGCACTGTATGCACTCTGAAGAAATCTAGAAGAGAAGCCCCTCAGTCAGCAAAATCTGCTACAACATCTTTGCATACTACCATGGTTTACGTCAAATGACATTACTCCAACATCCTATCAGGGAAAAAGGAATAAAGATGTGCTTCTGCTCAGTTCCATACATAACACAGTTGCAATTAATGAAGAACATCCTAAAAAAGCTACCAGAGTCAGCGTTGTACTACAATAATACTAAGTATGGGGTTGGTGTCATTAACCAAATGACTTTACATGGTGAGGTATTGATGTTATAGGTGGCCTCTGCATATCGTTTTCAATATTTTGGATTTTGCAGCTATTAATGCATGAGTACTCTATAAGGAAATAACAAGGGAAAAAGTAAGCAGGAACAATTTCATATACAAATTGAAAGAAGAATTTGTTGCAGCACATGTGGCCACAAGGGGTCAAGCTTCTACACCGCCCAAAAGAGTACCACAATATCACAACATTGGCAAGACCTGTTAAATTGGAGTATGCAGAGGGAAAACTAGGAGCAAAAGTGTACATGTAGTGCTACAAGTATGTTTGTAGACCAAGTTTAGGCAATACTGAGTACAAATGTGTAAAGTATTATTATGCTTCATTGGCTTTGAATGAGCATAAAGAAATTTGTAAATGTCTTGTGTACTATATTTTGTTATAAATCTTAGTTTTATGTCAAATATGTTTTGTGGTCTTTAGAGAAGTAATAAAGTTGGGCTTTACTCACATGCTATTCAAAGATGATTATAAGCCATAAAGAAGCTTCTGATAATTTATTTATTGTAATAAACACTAAGAATATGTATAAATAATATGAAATAAATGTTTCTTTATGCATACTTGATCAGTATTTGAAAGTAAAGCAAAAGCACACCCACCAAACTGACAGGTGGGTCCTCCTAGTGTTAAGATCTAACATATCATGCATTATCATAATACAAAATGATAAAGGGATACTATAACAGTGGCAGTGAAATGTTTGACAACATTTAATTTTTATTTGGAAACAATGATTTCAGAGGGAAACTTCATTTGACCTTTAGGCTTGACTTAACATACAGAAGCCACAGTTACGTTTTTGAATTCCCATACCTTTAATCCTTAGAGTCCCAACCTGAATAGCGAAGTACTATGTGAAAATTCTTAGGTAGCTTTGAAGTAATATGCTGAAATTTAAAAAATCTGATGTGATGTATTCACATGACTTTCTCTATCTTCTATTATTTATTAGTGAGTATAAAAACTATTTTTACTAAAGCTTATTTTTCTATCTACTACATTTTAATCCAAATAAACCTTTGCAGAAATAGCTATATTACACATTTCATTAGACATTCAAAAGGGAACAGCAATAGTCAAATGTTTAAGAACTGGGTGCTATATGCTGACCTAAAAATTCCATACTGTTTCCATGCAATCTCAAGAAACAACTGAATGCTGAAAGGACTTTAAAGAATCACCCAGCAATAAACAATTCAAACCTTTGGTAACAGATATCTCAGAAATGGCTTATGCCACAACAAATTTATTTGAAGTAAATTGTGTGTTTTAAAGAGATCTACATTTTTTTTGAGTAGTATGCTTTCATCTATTGCTTTACATTCAGCAGTTGTACAAAATTATACACAATTTCTTCCAACTGAAGTAGACTTCACAGGCTATTCCCAGGAAATTCAAGATATATATTTTATTTGTCGTGTAAATATCTTTAATAATGGTATTTTGATCAAAATTGTTAAGAGCCATTTTTTATAAAATCAAAAATGTTGAAAAATGTTCCATGTAAAGGGTAGTTTGGGATGGGGGATTTTCTTGAAAAGGCTTCGTGTTGCATCCCTGGGAGGTAATGAATCTAAATACCAAGTTTGGTATTTACCTGTAGGACAAATAGAAATAAATAAACAATTAAATAACATTAAACAACATTTCAAAAGACAGCAGAGACTTGAAGAAGATAAATTAAAGAATAAAGATTATAAGAATATTAAAGATTGAGTTGATATACAAAAAATGCCAAAGAAGACTGCAGTGGCTTTATTTAGGATGGCAACTGGCCACAATTGCCTTGCACAACACCTCTACAAGATAGGATGCCTACCTACACCCAAGTGCACTCTCTGTGAAGAAGATGTCATCCTGAACAAACAACATCTTGCCAAATGCAAAGGCCTTAAAAGTGATAACTTACAGACTTTATATTGGGAAGCCAGAGGGAAAATGATGCAGATCAATTAATCCCCAGTGCCATTGGTATTTATCTGACTTTTATTTTTGAGTTATGCTGTTCACACACACACACACAGACAGACGGACAGACACACAGTATACACGTGCTGTGAACAAATCGTAATCATAAAAATTATGAAACAAATCTAAACTAAACCAAAAGGCACATAAATTTAAATACAGTTAACATCGTAATTTAACATTTGTATTGCTGCCAACATACATTATTGTGTTGCTCTTTTTCTTTTCTAGAGCAAATCTCAATGTATCACTGGGCAAATATATGCATTCCAGATATTAAACAACCAGGGACATGCTGAACTGGATCTGTAATAGCACTTATAATCCTGAAAATTTAAATTACTTTCATTTTGCTCTATAACATCTATAACAGCAATAATAATTAGTTCCTCTCCTGTTTGTAACTCCATCCTTGACACCACCATACTGTCAGCTCACATAAACTAGGCTTGAAAAATGAATTTTGGAGTTGAGATTGTTGCTTTGGCAGGAAACCTACAGGCCACAAAATGCTTTAGTATAGCATTCTCTATGGCTGTGATATAACAAATCTACAGACTTTGTTCCCTTACAACATTTGCATCATAATTGGATTGTGACTGTGAGTTTTAGTAAAATTTTTAATTATACTCACAGAGTAAACATTGTGTATGTTAAAAATCTATAATGTGCTTGAGCAAGCCTTTTTAAAAGAGAGGGACTTTACATTATAAATCTTTATATATTTATGTAACATTCAAAAGCTGATTTAATTTATAACCAACATTTATGAGGCTTCTGTGAGGAAAGGTCGATTTTGCAGGTATTACCAGCATCATAGGTGTATTAGCTTTAAGCAAATGGAAGAAAATTGAAATTATTTATAAAATTGTAATTGAAAAATATGCATGAATATAATGTATCTGTATCAGGAAGAAGAAGAAGAAGAAGAAGAGGAGGAAGAGGAGGAAGAGGAAGAAGAGGAAGAAGAAGAAGAAGAAGAAGAAGAAGAAGAATGTACATTCAGCTGATTTGTGAAATTGTGCTAAAATGTGCATAAAGTCTTATGTATTCCCTTTTTAAATAATCAGTAACTTAAGCTTGTAGAACATCCTTGGTCATGCTAATTAATTGTTCTTTCACACAAGCCATGTGTAAGATGAGGTTGGGAAGGTAGACTCAGACTGAAAATTTCAATACCATAACCAGGATTTGAACCACAAATCTTCTGGTTTCCACTCAGTTGCTCTAACCAAATGAGCTACCACAGCAACATTCTACCTTCCCAACCTTGTCCTACACGCGACTTGTGTGAAAGAACAATTAATTACCATTGATTGACCTAATAGCTGGTTAAACTATGAAGCCCAGGACTTAAAGTATTTATGACATTGTAAGTTGCTATTGGGATATGTCATCTCAAAATGAATTTGAGATCATCTTGTGATTTACCAGCAAAAATGTGAGTCAGATGGGGAATTTTATGTCATGACAGTATATTCCCATGGTAGCGCAGTTGGTTAAAGCAACCAGACAGAAACTGACAGATCTATGGTTCAAATCCCAAGCTATTGCATTAAATTGTTCAGTCTGATTCTACCTTGCCATCCTTAGGTTTCCTAAACTTCTGGCAAATTTTATCCATAAATTAATCCAACTCCTAAAATGTTTATATACCATGAACGTTCATGTTCTATAATTACGTATTACCCTAGTTAAGTGATGTGTTCTTTTACACTTGTTATTCCACCCTTAATTTTGTTTCAATTTCGACCAAATTCATAACACATTGACAAATACTTTTCCAACTCATATACACTATGTGATCAAAAGTATCCGGACACCCCACAAACATACATTTTTCAACTTAGGTGCATTGTGCTGCTACCTACTGCCTGGTACTCATTATCCGTGACCTCAGTAGTCATTAAACATCGTGAAACAGCAGAATGGGACGCTCCGTGGAACTCACGGACTTCGAACGTGGTCAGGTGATTGGGTGTCACTTGTGTCAGAAGTCTGTATGCGAGATTTCCACACTCCTAAACATACCTAGTTCCACTGTTTCTGATGTGATAGTGAAGTGGAAACGTGAAGGGACATGTACAGCACAAAAGCATACAGGTTGACCTTGTCTGTTGACTGACAGAGACCGCCAACATTTTAAGAGGATCGTAAAGAGTAATAGGCAGACATCTATCCAGACCATCATGCAGGAATTCCAAACTGCATCAGGATCCACTCCAAGTACTATGACAGTTAAGTGTGAGGTGAGAAACCTTGGATTCTATGGTCAAGCGGCTGCTCATAAGCCACACATCATGCAGGAAAATGCCAAATAACGCCTCGCTTGGTGTAAGGAACATCAACAGTACACGATTGAACAGTGGCAAAACGTGTGGAGTGACGAATCATGGTACACAATGTGGCAATCCGATGGCAGGGTGTGGGTATGGCGAATGCCCGGTGAACCTCATCTGCCAGCTTGTGTAGTGCCAACAGCAAAATTCAGAGGTGGTGGTGTTATGGTATGGTCGTGTTTTTTCTGGAGGGGGCTTGCACCCCTTGTTGTTTTGCATGGCACGATCACAGCACAGACCTACATTGATATTTTAAGCACCTTCTGGCTTCCCACTGTTGAAGAGCAATTTGGGGATGGCAATTGCATCTTTCAACACGATCGAGCACCTGTTCGTACTGCACGGGCTGTGGCGGAGTGGTTACATGACAACTACATCCCTGTGATGGACTGGCCTGCACAGAGTCCTGACTTGAATCCTATAGAACACCTTTGGTATGTTTTGGAACGCCGACTTCATGCCAGGCCTCACCGACCTACATCGATACCTCTCCTCAGTTCCGCACTCCATGAAGAATGGGCTGCCATTCCCCAAGAAACCTTCCAGCACCTGATTGAAAGTATGCCTGCAAGAGTGAACGCTGTCATCAAGGCTAAGGGTGGGCCAACACCATATTGACTTTCAGCATTACCGATGGAGGGCGCCATAGACTTGTACGTCATTTTCAGGCAGGTGTCCGCATACTTTTGATCACATAGTGTACATTTAAAAGATTTCACATACCTTTAGATGTAACAGTTTACTTTATATAAAGTAATTTTTTGGTGAATTTTTTGGAGGCTCCTTATATGAGTTCCCTTAACACTGTACTATACAAATTCTATGAAATTTTGGATGTATCAAAATGATCCTAAAACTCTTTAATAGTACATTTCAACCTTAAACATGCAGCAGCTCACCTATAAATATAGTTTATCAGAAAGCTATTTATGTAAACTAAGTTTAAGTTTTTTACCAATTTTAACAAGATATTAAAATTATTTTAAAGTTTTACTCACACTCCTATAAATAACATTTTGATTTAGTACATGCAACAGTTCATGTATTATTTCATGCACACAAACAGGCAGACAGTGCAATGCATGTGTAAGTGAAAACTTTTGAAGTATTATTTTTGACCCATTATTTGTGTTAAAATCCATTATTTTTCCAAAATAAAAATTTATTTTTGTAGCAGTTTTAATATGTTTTTGTTGTTGACAAAACAACACTAAATATGGTAAGAACTGATAAAATAATGAGCAGTGATGGAATATTAATAGTGTAACATTAATTTCTCAAAATTGGAATATCTAAAGCTCATATTATTTTTGCTATTTAAAATGCATGTAATATTAAGTAGACACAACAAAGAGTTTCATAAAAAACTATTTCTTTGATATGATCTCTAGTTAGTATAAACAGCACTGGAAACTTGCTATTTTAATTCCATTTAAAATTAATTGTACAATCATAGGTTTGACATAAGTTATCCTCTAAACAAAGAAAACAGTCGATGTCAGTGCTAATTTTTTAAACTAGAAGGCTCACACTTTCAAATAATACATAAATTATACACAGTTGAATCAAAAGTTATGTTGCCAATGGATATTTTTCATGGAATGAGTCAGCTAAACATTGAGAACTGTTGTACTTATAAGATAATTTTCGTAACATTCTTGACTTTGATTTATCCACAAAATACAATGCTGGAGAGTTATAGATTTCCTGTACCTATAACATTTATATACAATTATTTCAATTAGTTATTCAAATGCCAGTGATCCTATTAAATTCCTGTAGGGCAAATATTTGGAATGTGTTTTAATGTTTCCAAAATGTATGCTAGAAAAATGTCAATTTGTTATCACTCAGCCAATATGTAATATTCTGCTTAAAATGGAAGTATGAAACACTGACATGATACTTTTTTTAGCAATTAATGAAAGTGAGTAATTTGATGTATAGTATAATTTATTTATGTACTAAATAAGTATAAATGTGGTGTTAACAGCCACTGATTGGCTTACTTATCTTAATTAGTTCATGTAACATTTTACAAATAGTATAATGACTAAGACATAAAAGCTATAGTTTTATAGGAATATACATTGATGCTTATTCTTCAGGCCCTAGAAGCTGAATCAACATACAAAGCACACATTGCTGAAGCCAATGAATGCCATGCAAAATTACAAGCTATAAAATCTGACATCATTCAGCAGGTACGAGAGCTAATTATGAAGAGTGATACTGTCATGAAGACTGTTACTGTAGCCTATTTTCAGTTGCAACATACGCTTAATGCTGCTGTGCCAACACAGGTAATATGTGCATATACATTTCCCCTTAAAATTTAGGTAGCAGTAGTAGTACGTTTCCAGTTATGGTTTCATGAAAGAGCAGCCATGGCAAGACTTGGGCTTTTGTAAAGCCACATAATTATTATTGAAAACTTGAACATAAAATTTTTTGACATAGCTTATCTCCCATGAAGCCATAATAATTAGCTGTAATACAGTGAAACTTCCAGGTCTTAGGTATAATCTTACATTTACTAAATAAGTTTCATAAAAATTAAAATTAATAGTTTATTAATGAAAAATGTTAAACCCAATAAACTAAATTGAAAGTTTTTGTGACCAAAGTATGGTAAATGTGATAAATATTTATCTAGGAGTAAAGTTTGTGGTTATGGGTTATTTCAATACTGCATTAATACAGGTATGGAAAGATTTTCCCCCCTTTATTTAAGGAGATAATATAAATGAAGTAGAAGCTATGATGATAATGGGAGTAGTTATTTTTCTTTGTTTCAATAATTGTAAATATGGTTAATGAGGAGAGGAAACACAATGATGTATCAACATTAATAAAGTTATAACAGTGAAGGTATGGAGAGAGAGAAGCTTTTCAAAATAAAAATGGGTTGTACTGAATAAAGGCAGAAATTAAAAATTGTGTAAATCAATGGAAATTGAGTATGGAATGAACAGGAATATTCTGAACATAATAAAGGGTTATTATGAAAGCAAGCTGTTGTTTCACAATGGTTTAGTAGTGAAGGAAAGGGTAAAAGGAGAGTTATAGAGGTTGAAGCAAACTAGAGAAGAAGATAAAGGAAGGAAGAATGAATAATGAAGCAAAGGAATACAATTTAAAAAAAAGAGTGGAATAGAAAAATAAGTAAAGAATCTTAAATGTAACAATCACAGTATTCTCTGTAACAATCAAAGTATTCTCTGTACCAATTACTAATTCACAAGTATACCTCATATGAAACTCATGAGGCAATGATAAAGAAATAACTTTCTTTATTTAAACATCGTTTTTCCAGCGTCATATATGAACATCAACCACTGCACTTCTTGATCATGATTTAAATTGAAATTTGATAATATCTTGAAAAAGAAGGGCAATTGCAATTTAAACTCAATTTTTACATTCAACTGCCTTTACTCCCAAAATACTGTTTTTATTTTAGAAATTCCTATCAAACTCTTTGTGCAGATACTAAGAACCTGGTGGACATCTTGTGAATTATTTGTTTCAACAAGATGAGCTTTTGGTTTTCATCATTTTAAGAGCTTCAGGATGATGAACTTAATGGAATATTATGTTTGAGTGTCACATAATTGTTGCTATAGAATCTGGATGTACAATGTTAGTTGCAGTGATTTGACATTTGATCATTGTTAGTCCTGATAAATGAGGAGTACACAATCATCTGACATATATTTCCCTTCCTCTATATAAATACAAAAATATAAAAAATGGGAGTTAGTTTTATCATTTTCTTCCATCTCATTACATTTCAAATTCATAATTCACAGACACATGCATAATCTTCTGATTTTCCTCCCCATCATATATAGCCACACTTCTGAAATTGAAGTATTTCCCTCTGCCTGCGTAGATCAGGTAGAACAATTGGTTTGAATCTGCATTATTTATGTTCATGCTCTACAGTATTGCAAAGTTGTAGATGTCAGTCAGTACCTGGCATCCCTGGCTTGGAATACATACTCATATACATCATGGAGATTAATGTACTTGTAGAAATACTTGTTTGATTGATGTCTTTGACAGTAAGATTTTCCCCATCTTGACCTCCCCTAAGACCACACTAGAGATACTTGCCTGGGTGCACAGGGGGCAAAAGGCAGATCCTGTTACAGTAACAATACACTGTTAGTGTGACACAAAGAATGCTCCTCTTTAAAATATGTCAGATGGTATTTAGAAATAATTGATATAATAAGCAGAAGAGGTAGTTTCATCCACTTAGGAGATGATTGTGTATATGTAGATGAAAGAAAAGTTGTAAAACCATTTTATTCTTTCAGCAATTATTTCAGCAGAAGAAAATAAGCTTTTCACAGATTCTGTAGTACTATAATTGAAATACAGAATGATTAAGGCCAGTCTTACTTCAGTGACAATACGATACCTATCTATGTTTTCTGTTATCTGTACTTTCTTCCTTAAGTGCTTTATGTTACCACAACTTAGCACTTTTGCTTTGAAGAAATTGTAATTTATGCTGTAGTTTAGATGTTACAACTAAGTCCCATGTTACATTCTCCTAGCACATAATATTGCCGATACCACATACTTCCTTCCTTCCCTCCCTACTTTTGTTTTATTGGCTGGATTAGAATGTTTAAATAAACTTATGTAGGTTTGTTCTTAGCATTGGCAGCTGCCGCATAAGAGAACAAGAGCATGTGAACACCCTAACTTTTGACTCCTGGCAGATTTATTGATTATCCTTTTCTTCCAATACTATTAAATGTAACATATACGTGGCAATTTAAAGTCTACTGTGCTACTCTTCTAAACTCTGTGAGACTTGGCACAGGATCGCTAGCACAACTTGACTTTTGCATATTTTAAGGAGCTTCTGTGCATGTGCAACTGGTATGACGTAATTGCCTTATGGGGCCAAATACATACAGGTTGTGCACACTTGAAGTGTATGGGCTGGCAAACCTTTTCTCGCATTCTATTTCCATACTATCTCTACAATTTTATGTCAGTGCCACTAGGTGGTAGCACACTACGTCAGAAGAATGTAGCATAAGTACATACTTATGCATTCTTTAGCATTGTTTACTTGCAGCCAATGCAGCAACTATCCCTGTGTTGTGTATAGCATGTAAAGGCTACTTGAATGTAAACTAGAGTCACTGTATGTTAACTTGAGTGTAAACACAATAATAGCGCCACCAAATCAGCAGTATTCCTAAATGCCTTGAGTAGTAGGCAACATGCATAAGTGTGGAAACTTCTGCCGGTTTTTCCATAGCATGCATAATCTCAACTGTAATTTAATTTACACATTACTTCATCCTTGCCCTAACACATGTACATAATTATGTACACAACAAACATCCACAAAAAAACCCTTTCTTTCATCAGAACAAGTTATGCATTATATTATCATTATTATTAATGTTTTTGTTGTTGGGATCAGCTGCAGTTGTGTCAATTTGTTCATAATCATTACTACAGTGCCTTCGTTTTATGCCAAGGCTGTGGATTGCGTGAATGCATGCTCCATGCAAAGTCTACTACACTGCAGGATTTTCTGTTCCATAACTCCCGCATTACTTAATCATGAGTGTTAGTAACATATGTGTAATGAGTACTAACCTTGTTATAAGTGTTGTTGAAAGTGGTGTCCATCTGCATGAAGACATTTTTGACATTGTTGGATGAAATTACCATTCACACGCCTAAGTTCTTATTGCATAATGTTCAAAATTTCTGCTTTCGTATTGTCCTTAGGTTCATCTATGGGTGGGGATTGTCCCTATAAACTCTATTTTTTAGCATTTGTGATCCCGTTGTTCTAAACTTATTGACCAAACATCTCACAGTGTCTCTACCTGGAACTGGATAAGCAGGAAATTGCTGCTGAAATTGTCTACACACCTGTCTACATGATTCAGTTTTCACGTATGTATCATACATAAAAATATGCTGTTCAAGCATGAATTTATTGGCAGTCATTTCCGTGGACCAATAAGAGAATAACATTCCTAAGGAAATCACACACAACACACTTATTGTCAAAACACTTCACAACATGAAGAGAAAGCAATGACTGGGACAGCTCAAGGCTGATAAACGTACCCTTGACATGTCCTGTGCCTGCTCTGCACAGTAGCATAACACCAAGATCACCTCCATCTTGGCCGATATGCATATAAGGTGGTTATGGCCTTGGCATAAAACAAAGCCACATATTATGCAACAGATATGATTTCACATTTTCAGGGCTTCTATTAAAATTTGTGAACACCCAAAATGTATACTCATGAGCCACTACTGGTTCTTAATCATTTTTATGAAATGTTTAAATAAAATAATTTATTGTACTGCATTTAGTGTATTTCATTAACTTTTAATTAAAAATATCATTTTGCTTATATAATTATTTTTATTGAATACTTAGCAACACTTGAAAATGTTATTTTTTGTATGTCGTAATTAAAGGTTACTGTACCTATCTGCATGTTATTTGTGTGTATGCATATACACTAAGGTAAAATATTTATTTCCTTTCATTCTTTCATTTAAAATAAAAAAAAAGGTTTCAGTTTTAAACAGCTGCTTTCATTAAACATTCCAATGTACAAACATGAAAGAACTATACTAGAAATTAAATGCTACTAGCAAAAGCAATAATGTGGCTTTGGCCATCTTTGCAAATTCAGCATACATTCTACTCTGGTGCAGCCATAACCTTATCTCTGAAATACAGCTTTTCTTACCTACATATAAGGCAAAGTGTCTGTTAGCCAAATTACTCTGTTTTCCAAACAATGTTTCTGCACATCTATGAAAGATAGAAGAGAAGTGTTCATAAACTTTTCAATTTACCCATTGAGATCTCTCTGGCTTAAAACATTACATATTTATACATCTTTCATCTGGTAGGTATTTGTTTTATCTAGAGTTCATCAGGCAGTAGAGTATACAATGACATTTCAAATTTATCAATAATACATGACTGGAAAAATGCAAGGAGTTTCACAGCTTGGTTGTTAATTCATGTAAGTATACGCCTAAATTTTTGCACATATATGCAAAAGCCTTTAGTTTATGCATTATAAAATATGAAAATATCTGAAACAGATATACATATGCATTTCTTCTTTATGTCTCTGTTTCACTTCACCACATGCTGAACTTAATCACAATTTCAGTATCACATGTACCTATATGTATTCTTGTAGCGATGGCCTAACTTACACAACATCATCCCTATTTCTCTCCCTTACAGATTTATCAGCAATGTGGCCCTCATTTTGGCCATGATTGCAATATTTAGTTCCTTGAGCACTAAAGAAACAGGTGATCTAAACTTTCTTGTGGAGTGCCCAGTATTACTTTGACTGACACGGAGAATCAAGGACATAACTAAACAGAATTTTTTCTCTACTCTTTAGCTGAAAGCAATGAAATCTGTTTCATCTGTAGGTACTATTTAATGTTGGAATTGTTCATTGTAACTTCCAGAAAATAAACTCCAGTTCCAAATAGAACTCTTCACTTCAGTGCACCTTTGATTACTGATTTTAATGCTGTTGGTTAAAGTTGAAACTGAGAAACACTAGTATGCAGTAATTGGATGGTTTCAAATGATATTCTTAGTGTTTATGCTTTTTTTTATCATAACCAGCTCCTTCGTTAATGATAAATTTCACTTATAAAGCATTCATCCTTTGTGAGTAACTGATGTTTACCATCCAACTGTTTTAATTTTCTGGTAATACCTTCAATCCAGAATTTGAAATATTTCTTAGTAATAACAAGTTGTTATTGTATTAGTTTCAGACACTGTGGGAAAGCAGTCAGTCATATGAACCTGGTTCACAATATCTGGAGTTTGTTAAAAGTTTACCTCAACCACAACAAGAATCAGTAGAAGTTCAATTTAATTTTGAGCCATATTCACGAGGCACCTCACTAAGAGAACTGCAGGAAGAAAGGAAGTCAGTTGACTCTTTTGAAAATGAGAGTCTTTCTCAAGGTAGGTTTAGTAAACCAAGTACTTTCATTTCAGTGGTTTATAAGTACTTCTTTATAAGGTACATAAAAATAGCAAAGAACGTATGTACAAGAATTATATATCAAATGAATGTAACAATGAAGATAACAAATCCAATCAAACCTGTAGTTGCTTATATTTTCAAAGTGATGTGTTTCTGGATATGACATTTTGCAGAAATTTAAACTTCAGAGGTAGGTATAAAACTTCAGTGAACTATTCATGGGAGTAACTTTCCTTTACTTACATGTACACATTTTGTGCCCAAGCTTAAATTGCTGGAAGCAGAATATACATTTTATTCATTTCAAGAAGTAATAACATAAATGACTCCCCAAGTTTGTATTTTTACCAATTTCATTTGTATACTGCTGTAATTATATTTTCTAAACCAAATCTAACTCCAATGACTATTTTTCTAGTGTAACTCTGCAATTCAGTCAGAAGAATGATGTACAGAGGATGTAGTATGATTGTATCCCAGTAATTTAAAGCAATAATGCATCTTAATACATAAGATACAATTTCTGTGTTTTCTAATGCCACTTGCATTACACTCTGATCAGCATAAATATATATATTTAGAACTCCTTTTCTATGCATTTATTGCTGCTGTGTGAGAAGGATCATAACTTAGGGAAATATACAAAATGAGTAGTAATCAATTGTGACTAAATGTTTGCTTGAATGACTAGGATTAGAAAGAGGATATTGTAGTGATGAAATTCAAATAGGAATTGCCATGGTATTATGATTAGTTATGGAGAAAGAGGTCATTATATCCATGAGTCATAGTTACCTTGATCCTTAGTGCTAGGTAAATGAAAATTAAAATGTCAAGAAAATACAAACAATCTGATGTGTGTGATAAGTTACTTGTCCCAGAAAAGGTGAGAATTCTTGGCTTTTGTAATTTGGAAATGTGTGGACCAGGTGGCAATGCTGTGGATAACATTCTATGCATAACCTAGTGGTGACAAACATTATGATTTCCATCCTCTTCCAATATCCTATGTCACAGTATACAGCTGTAATGAAAGCCATAGCTGATTTACTCATACCTTCAAATACTGTTCTGTAAGTTCTCTGTACAGCGTCACAGTTCTAATTGATGTTTGAATACATATATGTTTCAAAGTGTGAACTAATGTAAGCACATGATGTTTAAATTGTATACATCAACCAGACACCAGTCTTTAAAGCATGCTGCATGGTCACCAGTTGTCCACATTGAATTGCATGTGTGGTGCTTGGAGTGATGAAAGTGTTGTATACTTATATAGAGGACTGTGACTGACATCACATGCTGTTGTGTGGCTACATTCCCTTCCCTTCCTGTAACTTGTGTTATACAAGCTAATAGAATAAACATGTGCTCACCTAAATCTTGAGTAATCATTTGGTTTAATTAAATATAACCAATCCTTTAAATATGGTGCAGTTCCAATAAGGGCGAACATATGCAGTAAACATAAAATTTTGGCCAAGGCAACTGTAATTTCAAGTTTTTGCAAGCTTAAGCATAAGTAATCTTGAAATGGCCACCAGTGCTTCTGCTACAATTGGTGTTAAATTGCCTCCAGATTTCGACCTGCAAAACTCAGTGCATAGTTGGAATGGAAATTCTGGAAAACAACATTTGAAGACTACCTGATTGCAACCAGTAACCATGAAGCTCACAACAAACTTAATTTATCGCTGTTTCATAACCTTATTGGCACCAAGCCAGGTCAACTCATGGTTACATTTAAGATTGCTGAAATAGATGTCAGGAAGTATGCCCCCCTGATTAAGAAAATTGAGAAATTCATTAAGCCCTTGGATAATGAAATGTATATCCAGCAAACTTTTCTGCACTGGATCAAGGAGGAAGGCAAGACATCTGAAAAATTTCTTACTGAATGCAGTCATCTGATCACATCTTGCACTACAATGTCATCGATGAAGAACTGAGAGAACTGTGAAGTTTCAAGTAGCAACTTCACAAGATCCGACTCTTGAATTAATCATCAGATATTATCGAGAAGGATGGTCAGAAGAGAAATATTTGGATACCTCTTGTAAGTTGTGGTATCCCCTCAAAGAAGATTTGTATGTTGAGAATGATCTAGTGTTCATGAATGATCAATTGGCAGTACCAGAATCACTCAAACAATATGCACTCATGTGTGTTCATAAAGGCATCCAGGCATTAACAAATCCAGCTGTATTTTATTGGCCTCACATGTCCTCTGATATTACCCAATTTGTAAATAGATGTTGAACTTGTGAAATGTATATGCCAAACAGTCGCCAAGAACCCTTAATGTAACACCCCATACCAAAATTGCGATTTAACAAAATCAGCATGGATATTTTGGATTTTGGAAGCAAATCATTTCTGATAATGATTACCTCTTGCATTGGTTAGAAATATGTCCAATGTCAAACAAGATTCTGAAGCAGTCATTGATAGCATACATACAGAAGCATTATCATAAGTAATACTACAAACTGAGTTACATTTTTTTTTGTTCATTTATATGCCACTTTAAATATCTAAACTCATATTGGCAGCTTTGCCTTTGGAACAGTTGCTCATCAGCAACAATGTCCTCTTGTTTCACTGTGGTGTTAATCCTTAGGTTTGTTTACTTTGGGTTTTCTTTTTATTAATATTAAATTCATGCACACATTTACATTCTCACTCATACTTCCAGACACTAAGGAGGATGGGGGATTATCCTGGCTAAAGAAAAATTCCCATTCCCCAGCTGGGAATCAAACCCAGGACTTCTGGATTTGGAAGCTAGCATGCTAATCACTAGATCACAGAGGCAGTCAGTTTGATACTATCCATAGTTGCCCTGGGCAATTAGTCTACTGCAATTGATTCAAACTGACAGAGGCTGTGAATTGTATTGGTCAGTACTGAATGCCCAGCACATGAAATACAAAATAATCACTGAAATAATGCTTCCCCCATTTGACATTTGGGGAAAACTGTAAAATAGGTTATTGGTTCCTATCTTATTTATGTATGTTTTGATGTGGTCTACTAGTGTCTAGTCTTTTGAAGGTATTTAGCATTTGTCCTGAAATAGTAGACAGTATATAAATTCATATTCATACCTAGTGGTCAAATGGGATAAGAGTAAAACTGTCAGGTGTCTTGTATATAGCAGCTTCTTACTGAAATTGTTCTTTCCCACAAGCAATGTGCAGGGCAGATAATGGAAAGGAGCACTAGACTTGAAACATTTAAATCACAGTCAATATGCACCATGGATCTTCAGCCTTCTGTGCCATGTTCTTACCTACCTAATCCTCAACATGAATCTTCATGCACCAACTCTGTTTCAAAAAATGAAAGAAATTACGTCTTAAGCAAAAGCATGCAGATATAATGTGAACATACCGCACCCAATAGCTGGCATAAAAATTGATATTTACAGCAAATTATTATCCTTATTCTTTAGCTAATAAACATATGGTACTTCAGCCTTTGTATGCATAACTAACTCCATGTTGCAACAGCCCAAGACCAGCATAGTTCTATCACATCTATTATATAAACCTAGGATATAAATAGAGAACAATAATCCTTTCAAATGGTATTTCAAACCTCTTAAGTCACAGAAGAGTAGTTTTCTAGAAAGTCTAACCCTGCTATTGGTATTGGCATTTGTAGATCATACTTCTTAGCTAAGTGAAACATGTTTGCAAACTATATGTGAAATTTGCAATAGACAGGTTAATAGCTGAATTCTGTTCTAGATGCAAAACTGTCTTTCTGGATAAGAATAAAGTTGAAACATGTGATGAAAGATATATCCATTCTGTGAAACTATGTAACTATTTATTCATGTATTCTGGAGCATATTATCTCATCTGGAAACCAGCAATATACATTTAAAAATGACAAGTATTCCAGAAATGTTTTCAGAAGTAGTGCCACAAATAACATAAATATGTTTCTCATGTTTGATAAAATTAATCATAAACTAAATAAATGTAGTAATCAGTAAATCATAAGATCAACAACCAATTACACTGCCTGTATTATATTTTTCCATTCCTTTCAGCCAGGAAGGATTTTATAGACTGTAGTTTTAAATGTGCTTATTTACCCATATTCCTGGAAGGCTACATTAGCATAAGACATTAAAACGTTCTTAAAGCATACTGGTGATATATACATGTTATTATATTTTCTGTTAAGTATGAAGTATTTGTAGAACCATGAGTTCAAAACCAACAGTCTGAATTTAATAGTGTCACCTCTGTTTTTCTCCTATCCACACTTGTGGTTATCAACAAAAATTACAACAGTTCATTTACACATTCTGCTTTTCCTTTCTTTTCTTCTGTACCTATTGCACTGAACTCAGCAACTTTGCTATTGGCTTTTCCCTTTTATGCTGGCCAAGCTCTTTCTGGAACATCCATCTCTTGACTTTTCATTTGGTGGTGATTAACAAAGTTATTCTAGAATATTCCAATCTAGGAAGTTGCAATACATGCAGTCCTATTGTTGAGCAGAAAACTGCAGCATAACAAAAGGCACTTCTGCACATGGCATGTCAATAGTCATAGCCTATGAATATAGAACTATTAAAATGGAATCTGATTGATTCTTTGGAAGATTTGAATGAAGTATTTTGAAATACTGTGTATCAATACAAAGTGTAGAATTACTGTGAAACATTTCAGAGTAAGTTTTGAACATATAGCAGCACTTGAAAATAAATAGATAAATAGGTAAATAAGTATATAAATAGCACTTTAAGAAGTGAGTTAGTATTAATGACATTTTACATGATGTATTTGAACTTATTTGGGATATGCCTTGAAAGCAGAATTGCTTTCATCTTCAATCAATTGCTTCTGAAGTTGGAATGCATTGATCTGTTGTTGGTCATTGTGCTGTTGTCATTTGGTGGCTCCTCTAGAAATGTTTTGCTCAAGTTGTCTCTTGGTAGTGCTCCAAAGTTAAATATATGGTCCACTTTCTTTGACTCAAGAAAAGTGAAACAAATAATACTCTGAAAGGATTGATTAACTAAAGAATGTCAATTTCTCAAAACTAACAAAAACATAAATAATATGAGGGTAATCTAAAGTAATGCCCATTTGCGCATTCCCATTGCACAGATTGCTGTTGTGCTTATATCCAAGGTTTGAATGGTTTCCTCAACATCTTTTCTGTGCTGTGTGAGTGCCAGTCGAAAAAGTTATTGTGCATTTTGTGATTGTTCAAAATTAACTGTGTGATACAAAGTCCCACTAGCTGTGAGGTGAGAGGTATTGGATTTTTGAATGCTCAGAAGTTGAAACCTCCAGAAATTTACCATCAACTAAAGGAAGTGTATGGTCATACAGTAAGAAATGTAAGAAATTTGAGAAAGTGGTGTGAAATGCTCAACAATGGACAAACAAATGTGCATGACAAAACTCAATCCAGATTTCTGACACTCATCACAGATGATTTGAAAATCAAATGAACAATAAAATTGTGCACGACAGACATGTAACCCTAGATGAGTTATAGATTTCTTTCCCAAACATATCTCATTCTTTGCTTGGTGAAATTGTGCCCAAACATCTAGGGTTAATAGAATGGCAACAATTAATTAAAATACATGAATTCCAAAGCTTGTGGACAGATATAACGAATGCTTAAATAATGGAGGTGATTATATGAATTTTGTAAGCATGTATTTTTTAAACTTTTCCTAAAATAAAATATATCTTCTGAATACATTAAAGCCAAGCAGTCATTACTTCCTGGATACCCTTGTATGTTTTAAAACTATATACTTCATTACTCTGGTAACCAGATATACTTAAATTACGTCCCTGAAATACAATCTGAAAGTTTAGCAATCAGTATTAATATACTTATAAAATAGACCCTTCATGTTTTATATCCAAAATTTTCAATACAAAATTAACCTTAAATTTAATAAAATATAGATAAATTCTAAAAAGCAAAAAAAAGAAAAAGTTAAGTGTTATTCGATATGCTAATTAAATGCAAGTGCTTTTCATCCTCTCATGATGTGTTTCACTCACAAGAGAACCATTTCCTAAGCTTATCACTAATTCACATTTTACATACCTTGTTATCTATGTCTGTAAAGGAAAGAGCAAACTGAGTGGGAAAGGAAGTGACACTGAGAGCAATGCAAGTCATGAAACCACTTCAACCAGCAGCAGAAAACTGATGAACATGTCATCATGTGATGAAATGAGTATTAGTGAGAATGGTAGGTAGCTAGTCAGACAGCTGAGCATTTTAAGCAGTGATTCAAAAACAGTAATAAATAACTGTCAACCAATGTCTCAAGAATGGTAACACAATGGTATAGCTGTTTGTGAAGCATTGTAAAAGCTATCTGAGGCCTTTGAAAAATAGCTTACCAGTGCATGATTAGTTTGCATTAACATTTTCTTGTGTGCTACTTATTCTGTGCTGTAGAACTTAATAGGGATCTCCATGTTTCAAACCGTTTGAACATCAATGTAAACTAAAAATCTTCATCTGGATCCTGATATTTACTCAGTAGATTTTATAGGACCAAAAGCCCCTTACTTCCAGAATTTGTTATTTAGGATCCAATATGGTACAATGTTACTCATATGCTGCTAATTTTAAGAATATAATCTTAAAGTTAATGATTAGGATAAAAAATTTATGACTCATACAAACTTTAATTTTTATTTTAAAAACAACATGTTTTCATTTTTAAATTAAACATTAGCTTAGGATTTAGCTCTCTTTCTATTCCATTAAAAATATTACAAATCAAAATGTGACTATCTAAAAATAATATTACACATTATTTGACATTGATCAGAAATGACTGTCCCTATGCAACAGTCTGCAGAGCAGGGGACCTAATTTTGATCCTGAATACTAACATGGGATATTTTCTCTTGCTGGTATGCACAGAATGGTTGCACACAGCCTCATGAGGTCCTTGGGGAACTAATTGTAAAGGTACTTGATGGAGAAGTAGCAGCTCCTGAATGCAGAAATTGTCATAAGCAGCTAATCACATACCACCTCTTGCTATCGACTTCTGCCCATTATAGCCTGTATAAGTGTAGGTTAAGGATGCAGCAGTTGTGTGATTTGGCTCATCTTGGACTGTTGCAATATGGAGACAATCAGGGACAGAAATTTGGAATATGCATATAAAATTAACATTATGGATTATGTAGTGTCATAGATGAAACATTATAAAGGTACTATGTTGAATTGGGAGGTATTTTGTTTAATCATGATTCAAAGGTAAATCTTTGTGGTTGCACATGTTACATTTTATTGGCTTCTCTAGATATTGGAATTGGTATTGCCTGTTATTTAAGAGAAAAAAAGCTTAATTATGACTGGCTCCATCTGCAATAGGATGAATGACTCAGTGCCTCAATGAAGGAGCTTTAAACTGCATGGAATTACATTTAAGACGTACAACATAGAACTAAACATTAAAATATGTAAAGAGCCTATGATGTAGAAGGAATATACCTATAGCTACAATGCAGGGTAATTTTGAGTAACAAATAAAATATTTAATTTTTTTCACAGTTAAGATTGCATGTTATTGTGCAAAACAATTATAGGTATTTTCTTTCATAATAGTGCAGTTGCTTTGTAAACAATGTAATAGTCCTGATGTATGTACTATATAATCATATTTCCATTTATTCTCTAAAATCTGCTCTAATGAAAGCTCAGACAGACACAAGATTGCTCTTCTAAAAGCATAAGCAGCTTCATGAAACAGATTCTATTCTCTGTTATAATCTAATATTCTTATATAGTGCTAGGTTTTTAACATGGTGTGTAAGTACTTTGCATGGTAAGCACTTGGAAGTTAACTATTTCTGCAGAGAGTGAAGATTATGGGTTAATTATGCTATGCGTGCAGCAATCACCACACAGCTCTCCAAGGTTAAGCAGCTCAGGCATCATCTCTACCACTTTTCCATGACATGACTTTTGTAATGCTCTTCACTATGAAATCATTTACTAACTGCCATTGAGATGCAAATAAATTTAAAGGAGAGCTATAAAAATGAAACTGAAGGGTGCCAAAATATAAACAATCAATATATTAAAGATTTTGCTGAACTGGTAAAATATTATGGTTTTCAAAATTTGGGTTCACAGTTAAGTCGACTGCACCAAAGTATATGTCTCTGCCTGTGCTTGCAGAATCTTAATGATGATAACTCTTTGAGTGATCTCTATGCTGTATTAATGGTTCCTTAAAAAATAGAACTTACAGAATGTTGAACCAGTCTCTTATGTTTCTGCTGTATTTTACTTTCATTTATCATTTAACAAGTACAAGCAAACCACTCTTCAGTCTTTTCTGAAATTATTAGGAAAATATTATTTTCATTACAGCAAACAGCTTTTCCAGATTTTTAGTGTAGATCAGAGAGCAATTCATTTTATTTACTTTTTTTTTTTAAACTTTGTGTAGCTAATAGCAACAGTGACTATTGTACTGTTCTGTGTTTCAGATTCGAGTTACCTTACTTATGGAACAGCACAAAAACACTGCATATCTAAAGCTGCAGAAACACACACTTTCCGGAAGCTGAAAACCCCTTCACGGTGCAGAGAATGTGACTCTTATGTGTATTTCCAGGGAAGCGAGTGTGCTGAGGTAGACAGAATTTGATATTACCCCCCAAATATGTACTTTAAATCAATAAGAATTATAATAACAATTAGACCCCGGTCTGAGCCAGGGGACTGCTCATTCATATTTTTTCATATAGGGTAGTTTAGTTTAGAAGCCTTCTATAAGTTTCTACAATAACCACAAAGACCTATGGATATAGAATTTGTCTGTTGTAGTGGTATTACAATTTTATGCACACATTTGGAACATTATATACATATTAGCATGTTTACATTCATATTAATATCAATTATACACAATAGTTATACATCCACATGGTGTTTTTCATTCATATACTCATCTACAGAGTAATAATCCTTTTTGCAGCAGTATTTTTAAGAGTAGTTTTGAATTATTTAACTTTGCCAATTAAGGCCTTTAGGCCCTGGGAAAGAGCATTATCATGTCAAAATCATTCATAATAAACATCTCTTCTATAACATTATAATGTTGAAACTCGTCTCTGAAGATTTCCTTTTTGTATGGTATTTTGGTCAGGAATATCTTGGTTTAGTACAACTGTTATAATATAAAATAATTTCTATGCTCATAAAATGATTCTGCAATGTACTAGAACTTATTTTTATCACTTTTATCTGTAATAGAAATCATGCTAACTTTCAACCGAGTCACCCCTAAAAATGAGATTGGTGATTTTATGCTAAATGCTAAATTGTATTTAAAGCATAGTCATCCTTCCTAATAAGAGGTTAAATTTTTTCCCAAATGTGGATGCAAGAAAACACCTTCATGATGGTGTAAAAAGAAAAACAAAAGACAAGGCAATGCCAACATGTCGATTGACAGACAAGGTATGAATCTGTTCAGTCTTGGTAGTTACTGAAACAGGCCAAGTTATATAAACTAAAAGTGAAATTGATTATTAAATTATAGATATAGTGATAGCAGAGTTAGATTTGTGAGACCGAGTGATAAGGAATCACAATAATGACCAATGGAGATGATAACAGTGTAGGATAAACCTGAAAATTATTTAGATATAAATTGATTTTGTTGGAAATTTTAAATTATGCATTCTTTTAAAACCCAATACATGGGGCGAAGCAAGGTTTGTAAAACACTCAATCTCATGTTTAAAGCATTCTCATCTGAATAAACCACATAATTCATACATATTACTATGGCTCAAAGAAACCTGCAAAGAAGTGAGTTTCTAGGTAGCAATGAGAAACCCAAGTAATGGAGCTGAAGTATGACAAATGAGCAATTGCAGAAGTAGTGGAAGACAATGTAAACATAGTTATCTTCAATTTTAAGTTCTTTAATGCTTTGTGGGAAAAACAACCTTCCAATAAGAACATATTCAAGGGGAAAAAAATTGCATTTAATAGCTTTTGAAATTTAGGATGAGTGTCTGGAGATTTACAATTCACAAATTTTCCTCTTTATGATAATTCTTCTATCTTATTATTATTGAAATTGAATACTGCAGAAACTCTCACTAATCGTATAGTATAGTATTTATTGTGCTAAGAGTTTTACAAATTTGATTGTCTACTGCACTTTGACCCTGGTCATTCATTCAGTAGACAATCACTACAGTTTATTTACATTTTACAATTTCTTGTCAATAAATTATCTTGCTCTTTTTTTTTCAGTTTTTTTCAGTTTTTTTCATGTCCCATTTCCACTTGTTTTTCACTTTTCATCTATTGATTACTTAACCATCACACATTCACTATAGTTTTCCATTCAAAGTAAGATGCACTACCTCTTACTTTTCTCTTTCCACTGTCCAAAGCCATTTATTTTTTACTTTACACAAAAACTGTCCAATGCTTCTAGCGTCCTTACATATCATTTTGATCATAAGTGTATTTCTATCCCCCTTGAACCACTTCTTATTAAAAGATTCTTTTCTCCAATTTCCTGTTCCTTGGCACTTAAATTCTATGTGTTCAATGTCTTCATTACCACCACATATCGGACAATGGTTCTGAGGAATACCCTGTCTTAGCCCTTTTAGCCTCCATGCTCCGGTTCTTAACCATGCAATAGATTCTCTCTCTTCTTTATTTACTATGTCTATATATTTTTCCCTACCCCATGTATTTTTCATTGGCTTATAATAAACTAATGAGCTCTTTTCGGCAATCTCACTGAACATGATTTGTATTTCTATATCTTCCCGTCTTTTCCTCGCCTTTTTCCAAAAATTTTTCATGTTATTTTCTCTCCTTCTCCATATATCTATCTCCTAACCCATTTTTCTCCAAAATGTTCCGTAATTTACTTACCCATCCATCATTCATTAAGCTATTCCCTTGGTATTCAATACATTGTCTTAACACATTACTTTTTCCTAGATTTAAAGTTCTGAACCAAAATTTCAAAGCTCTTTCCATTATCTTCCCCTTAGTTGCCACCCTGCCCATCTCTAATTGTGCTACTAATCAGTAATATCACTGTAACATGGTTTATATGTGTTTTGCTTAATTAAATGATGAATCTACACTAGCTACTTTAAAAACAGGAGAACTGAACCAACAGCCTGAAAAAGCATCAGCTGAATACTACAGAGTACCTTAATGCATAGATAAAACAGAGGCTTAAAGATGCTAGTTTGAATAATTCAGAAAGAAAACGTAGGAAAATGCAGAATTATTGTTATAAGACATGCTTACTTTTCTAATATCAAACACTATAATACAACATTTTGATGTAACAGGTAGTGGATGCTAAAAGACAGCAAGTGGTTAAAGTGTATTATGAACCAGATGACTCAGGTTTTGACCACAGAAAGGGAAAAAAAGTATACCTTACGATTCATGTGTGTTTATGGTTTATAGGAAGAGCCAGTTTTGTTTTTTCTTTTTTGTTATTAATGATAAATGCAAAATGTATCAGAGATGCAGCAAGAAGTACATGCACAATTTATGACAAATGTGACCAATTTATGGCTATAATTTTGTTGTAAATTTTCTGAAAAGTGATCTGTCTGCAAAAATCTTTATTTTCACAATAAAAACTAAACAAAATGGCATTTTTAAAAAAGTTTTCATTTTGAAGGTGTTGGCTGTAAAGGAATGAGCATTCATTTGAAAAGCTACATTAAACTGAAAATTTAGACTATATTATTATTCTATTTTATGACCTGCAGGACCATCCATGACAATGCCTGGATTTTCCTGAGGTTTTGGAACATAGGTACCATTAGAAATACTTTTTGTTTTTAAGTTCTTGAAGTAATTGCTGCAGCGGAAAAATAATTGACCACACTGAAACAACAGAAATAAACTGATGGAAATGTGCCCATAAGCAGTGCATATGATCAAATGATAACAGCGACTGAAAGCATGTCTCGAGCCAAATTTCAAAAACATCATGCCTCAGCTGCAGCAATGAGAGCATTTTTATGACATTAAAAATTACCATGAAATTTTTACCATATTTTAAACTATAAATATGACATTTTATATATATTTTTCACAAAATTTTTAAAAAATTGTGAAATTTTTACCTGACCCTGTTTATAAAAATAAAAATTAAATTGAGTTTTATTTATGGACACTCTTTGACTGCTGTGGTCCTTAGTGTACCATTCTATATTGGGCATGAAAGACGTAATTTTTCTCAGAGGCCTCTTTAAAAGGTTTCTGAGGTTCTTTTACGTGCTGTAAATCTACAACACGGTATCACCAGCTTTACTTCCCTTCTGAAGGAAGCCATGCTAAGGATTTTTATGCCCGAAAAAACCCATTTCCCTCCGCTGGGTTTGAACCCGTGACCTCGGGAACTAGAGGCTAGCATGGTAACCACTACACCACAGAGGACGATGCCCTGTTTATAGGAAATCCTTCACAATGTAGGTATACAATTAACATGAACTTCTCTCAAGCCATTTGATTCTCATATTTTAGTACTTTCTTCAAACAGGATCTTACACTAGTAATAACCAAACGAAGTTGGCTCTGCAGTGATGTGTGGTGCTTGCATTCAGGAGATTCTGGATTCGATTTCTGTTGATTACCAATTCTGTCCTAGGGTTCTTTTGTGCTTCTCCCAGGTTGGTAGGTGAATGCTAAGGCCGTTTCTCATCTACCAAAATTTCCTTTCCATCATTTCCCTTTCAGTCCATTTCCTTCTCATGTTTCAGGTGTACTTCTAGGTTTCATGGTATATGGTGGTGCTGGACAGATGGCACGGATGCTTACTCAAAGTAGAGTATTCCCCATGAACACACTGAAGGGCTGCTATGTTGGCAGGTTGTTCATTGCCCTTTCTGGGCAGCTCCAGTTGTGGGACAGGTTTTCAAGCCAGGAACTATTAGGGACTTCTATGTGTCTCTGTGGCCTATCTGCCGGCAGCCTGTAGCCTTCTATGGTTCCTTCACTTCATCCCTTCCTCCTGGGATGTAGCTAGGCTAGTGTAACTGGTGCACCACACTGGGTCCCACAAATTTAGGGCCCCTAATGAGGATCCCACCGACCTCCAATATAGGTGGGGTTCCTGTTCCAAAAGATTTTGAAGGTATCTCATGGTAAAAAATGCTGTAAAAATTACACATCAAGTTAATATTTAATTCAGGTTACATATTCCTTATAATTGCTGCAGTTGTATGTGAGAGAATTGTTTAAAAATAATCAAATGATATACTGGAATTAATTGTTCTTTCACACAAGCCGTGTGTTGGACAGGGCTGGAAAGGTAGAATCAGATGACTGAAAAATTCAATGCCATAGCCGTGGTTCAAATCCCGGCTATGGCATTGAATTTTTCAGTCATCTGATTCTACCTTTCCAAATAATATACTGGCAGGACAGTAGATGAGTGAGGGGGGGATTCACAGCATGTTCTACATGTTGTTAATATGTTTACGCACTTGTCAGTCTGCTGAGTGACTTGTCTGACCACAATGTGCATGAGCTGCCACCAGCTCTAGTTTCATATAGTATCAATTATGATTGACACTATATGCTCACAACCTTACAATTGGTTTAAGGGTATTAAATTAACAGAAGACACATATAGAGTAATTCCAAACTTCTTTTTGCCTTTCTCTACTGATGATCAACTGGAAGAGAAGCTGAAAATTTTGCAGAAACATTTTCTGATGACATATCACCTTTGTTTAGGTCACAAATATTATCAGTTAGAAGTTCCTTCAGGTCTAAGATTGAAAACATGACTGATGTGAAACAGCTTGCTAATCTACTGTTGACTGAACATAGTTCTTTGACTTCTGCCTGTCCTGAAGTATGTACTGCTTGCTGTATGTACTTAACTATCTCTATTACAGTGGCCAAAACTGAAAGATCATTTTATAAATTAAAACTGATCAAATACTACATTAGAAGTTCCATGAACAAGAATGCCTATCTGGTTCGGGTATATTGTGAATAGAAAATGAAAGAATGCGACAGAGTAATGTTGATAAAGTCATTGATTTATTTGCCAAGATGCAATCAAGAAAGAAAATCTTAATATCTCAAGTTTAATTATTTTGTTATTGTTGAATAAATAAATTATTTTGCTGATATCAAGAAAATTTGGACTTTAAGCTTTGTTGAGTTTTAGTCTTTGCTTTATTGCTTTAAATTGCCCTTTTATTGTTTCATGTTTACTACAATAGTGCCTACTGGTGACGTAGTTGAATAATGTTATTTATTTAATTTGATATAAAGCTCAATTAATTATTTATTCAGGCAAGACCAAGTTATTTTATTTGGAAAAGCATATGGTTATTTTAGTTAGATCTGCCTATATAAATAAGATTTAAAACTGAACTCATGTTTGGAAATTGCAGTATACCCTATACACTGGAAACACCTACTTTCCCCTTACCTAGTGCATTTTTTTTTCTGTTTTTTCCAACTTTCATTATAATTTAGCCTTACATTCAAATAATAAAACTTCTTTAGTTACTATTTTTATAGTTCATAATTTTGGATTTAGTTGGATTTATTCTATACCCTATTCTTTGCAGGGTCTAACTGTTGCTTCAAAGAATTTAGTTAGTCCTCTGCTTGATATTACTGCTGTTATATCATGAGCAAACCGCAGACCAGCAATATCTTAATATGGATTACTGGACAGAAATTTTTGTAAGCATAATAAGAAAAAAAACTAGAATATTAATGATGCTTCATAAGTTTAATTTTGTACAACCTCATGTTGCATATAGCTGCGCACTGTTTATGATATTCTATTGGCAAGCATTCTGACAAGTGGGCAGAGAAACAGAATATTTTATGTACCATTAAACCACCAATGACCTATAATAACCTGGAAATATTATCCTTTTTAGTGAACTTTGGTCTTGCAGCTTAAGAGGGAAGAAAGTTTCCCAGCAAGAGCTGGAAAAGAATAGTTGACAAAAATGGGGAAATATCTCTTCTCCCCTCTTAATCTGAACTCTGTCTGTTGGTCACATAAATCAAATTTGAGAGCTGAAACTTACTAATCTTTTTTCTTTTATGTGTGCATGATCTTTTTATTCATTTTTCTTTTAATTTTTTCATTATATAAGACCATCTATGACTCATTTCTTAAAGCTAGAATCTATACAAATAATTTATGCAATTTTTGTGCAACCATAAATATATTATGAAACCTGTTGGCTGCTGGAAACTTCAATGTGCTTAATACATTCTGTTTTGTACATTTAAGCATATATAAGAATGTATTTTTTATGTTTAATGTCCTTAAACTAGATAGGTCATATTAAGAGAGTTGGTCAATATATTTACACTTATATTATGTTGGAAATTCTGGACATGTTTCAGGAAAGATGAAGTTCCTAGAACATTTCCAGGACTAAAGATTTATGTTAATAGTACCTCTATTTTAAGGTATATAGATAAGTTTTATTTGATGGTGAATTAATGTGCGAAGTTGGTCAATGAGCCAGGAGTCATGAGGTTTGGGTCCAATATTTCTCAATTCAGAATAAGGTATAACCCCAGAAACAAGCCTTATCCACTTAACTCACCCTAACTAGATTCAAACTTGAGACATACATGCTAACCCTGCTCCAAGGAGGTGGGTTTAGTATAGGCGTTAAATGTATATTCAATTGTTAAAAATATATTGGTAAAATACAACTGGTTTAATTGTCATGAGTATGAATAAATTGCTATGTTTTACTCACCTTTATAAATGAACAAAAATTTAGGCAGATAGAACAAAACTACTTGGCAATCCTAAGACTGCGATACATTTTGCTAGTTCCAAGGAAGATAGAATATAAAGAATTAATGCTATGGAGGCCAAAAGTGTGGGAGAAAAAGTGGGACAATGCATGATAAAATTCTAGCCATAAAATGTTAACAGGGAAAGAGGAAAAGAGGATCCAAAACATGGGGGAGTTTTTAATGAAAGTAAAATAAAAATGGGCCAGGAAAGTAAGGGATGCAAGGGCTGTAAAAAAGTAGTGGAAACATGTATAGAAAATATTTTTTAATGAACTTACAAGTAACATTTCATTATATTCCTTCAGTATAATCACCAGCAAAGTTTAGTACCTTTTGCCAAATGCTGGGAAGCCATAGGATGCCATTGGCAAGGTGTTGGTTGTTGATGACAGGACAGAGCGTCCTACTGCTCAAAACACAGATGCCCTGTCAGGAAATCGGATGCCCCAGGGGGGTTCCTTCATCTTAAGAAACAGTCGTCAGTCACAAGGAATCATGTCCGGTGAGTATAGAGGATGTTCCAAGACCTCCCAATACCACCATTGCAATATGAGATTGGTTACACTGTGTGCAACATAACGAGAGAGGTCATTGGGAGATTGTCTTGCAATAAACGTGGACATTTATGCCATACAGCTGGATGCAAATGGTGCTGTAAAAATTGACAATAGTAGTCTGCATTGACAATTTCACCTTGAGGCACATCATGTGTAAGAATGACACCCTCACAGACGTATGCCACAATCAGCATAATCCTCACCTGACTGGATTCCTGTCAAACTTTCTGTAGATGTGTTGAACCTTGGTGATGCCATTCATTTGACTGATGCTTTAATTCAGGCTCTTAGGCTCATACCCGTATCTCATTGATGGTGGCAATATGCTGCAGAAATGTGTCACCATCATTGTTATCTGTCAAAGTGGATACCAGCAAGTGCATACCGGAGCCATTTCACTGGTGCGTTGATGTGGAACCCAGCGGGATGCAGTCTTCTTCAGATTAAGACATTTCTTCAGTATGTGCCACTCTGTTTGATGACAGACCAATTTCTATGAATAATTACCAGACAGTCCATTGATGGTCTATGGAAAGGAGACCACTCACAATGTCAATTTGATGTTGAGGTGTGGATGACCAGCCTGTGCAGTACAAATTTGCAGTCTCACTCCAACCCGCATGAAATGCTTTGACCCATTGTGCAACCTTCTTATACGATAATGCATTCTCACCACAGGCTTCACGTAATCCTTGATAACATTCAGATGCATTTTTGCCACAGGCAACCTCGATTTTAATTCACAACTGCTGCTCACCTTTTGTAAACATGATTTAGCACGGTAGAAATGATACTGTCCACTTCAACACCACACAGCAACTACCCTTCTAACTGGATCAACTGTTTTATGTAATCTATTCATCAACAACAGCACCACCTCATTGCTCCCATATCCTGTTTGTGCATGCCTTATCTTCTGCGACCTTCTGGACTAAGTTTCCACTACTTTGTTTACAACCAAAAGAAAAATGGTCCAGGAAAGTAAGGGATATAAGTGATACAGAGGAAGGAAACAAAATAAAAGGTTAAGACTGGACAAAGCACTATGCAGCAGAGCTAAAAGACCTGGGTGCTATGCAAGCTGAGGTAGCATATAAAGAATAACCAAACAATTTATGCATAATTTAAGCTAGGCATATAGGAAGAAATTCTTATAAAAAGTTATGTAAATTGAGATATGGAAATAAATTAAACTCATTCATTCATTCAGGTTCAAAGCTGTTTCTTATTCTGTTCACCAAACAGGATGGTTTAACTACAAGACTTTTTATGATCAATTACCATCCATGGGTTATTTAAACTCACAAACTGCTTATATGGCATGAGTCTCCACATTTCAGGATATTGTGCTTTGGTTCAAATAGCTAGATTTTATCACTCAGTTATGTTGGGCTAAATTAAGCACTTTTACATGAATAATTGGTTCATCAAATAAGTGCACAACAGTTACACAATTTAGACACACCTTAATTTGTGTATATTTTATAATTTGTAATAATATATGCTTTCAATATCAATTGGCATAGGAATGTGGTTTCCAGATTTACATAACAAGATACTTTTACTACTGTCTAATACAACAATTCCTTTATAGAATGGCAATTCATCACTATCTAACTGTGTATTTTGAATCAACATGGTTTTAGTTCACTTGTGTTCATGTTAACGTTTTATATGTCTTCAGAGATGATATTATTATTATTATTATTATTATTATTATTATTATTATTATTATTATTATAATAATAATAATAATAATAATAATAATAATAATAATAATAATAATACTTTGGTTCTGCATGCACCAATTTCTCTGTTATATCATGAAGAACTTCAAACTGAGCTGTTATGAGCTGGCAGCATAAACACTTACCTAGGGAAAATATAGTTTGATGAGCAAATGGTTCTATATAGTGATTGTTCCACTTTGTTCACCAGATGCAGGAGGATGCAAAATTTCCCCATCCATCTAATGTTAAATCCATTTTTGTTTTGCATACATTCAGTAGTAATTTTGTACTATTCAGAAAAGATTAAAGATTATTTTTATTCAAACTAGCTGTTACCCTGATAAAAATATTTTTTTCAGATCAGTAGTGGTACTATGTTTAGATCTAGGTAAGTTTGAAGATCTGTTCTTTTCACCAAAGCATCAGGTTTACTCGTTCATTACACTTTACTTTATTGAAATGCCAAAATCATCTGGTATGAAATGCTTTGAACACACTACACTTTTTTCAAGCATTTTAAATTCCCAGAATTTGAATCTCTAGGTGGCTTCATAAACAGAAAACTGATGAAAGGAGAGATTTTTGTTTTTCCCAGGAATCAAACACGCTATATTCTGCAACAATTATCACAGCAAGCCATGCAAATATTAGAAGTGACCTTAGAATGTTTTATGTACTGTATGTCTTCAGAAAATGTATTTGGATGTTTACCTGGAGAATGCTCTTATATTTCATTGGCCTTTTTTACACCAGGCTGATCCTTTAAATTTAAAAAAAAATGTACTGCTTATGTACCATTAACTAAAATGGATTAAGTCAGTGAACTAACTTGGGGCAAGATATTTTGACAGGCATATGAATCATTCCACATCAAGTTGCACAAATTTTCAGAAAATCTGACCATCATGTCTCCAATTCACTTCAAATTTTATCCATGGATTACAAAAACAAAGTGAATTATGCTTTATGTTATAAAGTGCAATGGAAAGATTAATATTTAATCTTTTACTTAATATTTATTATAATTGATATAATTAACTATTTACATTAATTTTTAAAACCCAAACATTTAAAAGCTATATATCCCTATTAACCCGCAAGTTTAAATTTCTATAAAAATTATAAATAAATTCTTTTAGTTTTTTGTATATATTTACATAAAACAAAAATGGGATCCTATATAGTTAATTTTAAATAAAATAACTTACAAAGCAGTGCCTAGCAGGATTCCTCCAGCAGCAGCAGCGGCAGTCTATCATTGGATGCCTTGTTAACTGTTCACAGCACTTTAGCTGCACTAGTTTGTTCACATGTAACTTAAATTTGGCATACAGTTGAGAAGCATTCAAACTTTCAATCTTGTCCTATGAGAGACAACTTAACTACAATTTAAATATGCACTTTTTCCCCTTCAGGCTCAAGTGAATACCATCTGGTTATTATTACACCATACCAGGGATCCCTTTTGCATTGCTGTATCTTGCTTTAAAATGGTCACTATGTTCAAAACTACTTCTGGATTATTCATGGCAATGGTACCTTGTAACACACATTTCGTTGTTGTTTTTTCCTACACACATCACATAGTTTTAGGTCTAGTGACAAAGTTAAGTTCTCCATTTTTAAATTTGTAAGCATATTGCAGATAACCTGGCTTAAAGATTTCTGCCTTTTGTTGTGCTTGGAAACATTAAATGGACTGAAGCAATAGCCATAGTTCCGTTTCTTCAATTCACTCATTATGCACATTCAGAAACCACAGGGCTAAGAATGAATTTGTAACAAAAAAAGCTGAACACAAAATAATGTTTAATGTGAAACAGAGTAGAGAGGCTTTATAGAATATCAGATTCCAGTTGCTAAGTTACACCAAACACTGGAAGTGATAGCCTATCATATTTGTGCTGCATAACGCATCGGCCAGCGTGGCATGCTACTGCAGTGTAAAGCTCTCAGTCAGCAGTCTATGTTCTAAAAACCTACACACTAACACAAATAAACTGTTTAAAAGCCTACTTCTAAGGAAGATCTCAACCTCATATTAAAATATTTAAAACAAAATATATCATAAGATTCCTCCTGTATTTTTTCCAGACTTTAATATTAGGGGTTAAATATGATATTGCAGTTTAAAGTATTCATACTTAAAAAAGTGGTTGTTTTTCTATTCTGAAAAATTAGTACTTTATATAAGGAAAACCAAAATGTTTTTATCTACAAAACAACGTATTGTTCTTATCCCTGAGCACTCTGTATTCCAAGAATAAATTACTTTTATGTAACGTTGTGAGCATATAATAAAAACGTTAAGTACACTGTAAACCCTAAAATAATTTAATTTTCCACAAAATATAAAATACATGTTGATTTATTTTATGTGTGGAACATGTAAACTAAAATTCAGAAATTTCAGAGAAAGTGATGTTTTGTGTGTGTTCGGTTTGATGTGGAATGACTCATATATGCCTACAGTTTACACATTTATAGGCCTCATGTAAACAGTCCTGATCTGCTACATATGTGTATTATTAACAGTATAGATACATAGTACCTGTAAAGAAAGCTTGTGATTTTGCCCCAAGTTTTCCCCCACTCCAAAGTTACACAAGTTGATGGTATCTATTATTCCAAGGAAAGCCAAGAAATTTAATTTCTGCCTCAGTCAATGCTTGTTAATATTCAGACAAGTATGGCACTTTTATTCCAAGAGATTGAAGTTTTAGAGTAAGCCCTTAATGACTTTTTGAAGTACTCTTGTCCATCTGTGACCATCTTTAATATTCCAGAACAGTATATCAAAGTAGGTAGTTGTATCTCTGAAGAACTCCTACAAATTCATATTTCCAATTTAGCACTACAAATTCTTTAAGAAAAAAGAAAACAACATCTTCGTAGTTAATACATTTTTATATGTAATTTGAAATCACCATGTTTACTTATGTTTTAATCTTTTTGCAGTGTGGACTTGCCTGTCACAAGAAATGTCTAGAGCAGCTTGCAATTCAGTGTGGTCATAAGCGATTACCCCGCAAGATGACCACTTTTGGAGTTGACTTGGGCCAGCATCTGGTTGAGACTAGAACTTCAATCCCGCACATAGTTTCTAAGTGTATCAGTGAAATTGATAAGAGGGGACTTCTTATTAAGGTAAAAGCAGTACACATGTAACCTTTTGCACACTCTTATAAAATGTAGTCTCTGATACTGGGCTATAAAAACGTCTTTTGCTTTCAGTCTTCAAAGGTAAAAACAGGGGTAGATTAATTGATTGATTGATTGATTATTGTACAAGGGGTAAATGATGGGTCTAATCCCCACCTCTTCACTGAAGACTCTGTAGCTCATTGTACAGCTTTAATCCTCTAGTTGATCCTAATTGAGGTTTATATTCTTAAAGAGGTTTACTGGGCCTCTTATTAGGTTTTTATGTGATACTATATCTTCTCTTTGGTTTATAGCTCCAAAGGTTATGTATCTATTTTTAACCAATACCTTGCATTCGAAAATCAAATGAGAGGCCGTTTCATCATCTTCATTGCAAATTCTACACTTAGATTCCTTTTTATAATACCCTAGTTTGTGTAGATGCTTTCTAAAGTTCCCATGCCCAGTTTTTAGTTTCATCGCGAGCCTTGCCTGATTCCTGCTTAAATTTAGGAATTCAGTTGCTATAGCTTTACTTGGTTCCTTTATCATAAGTCTGCCATGTGTTTTTGCCTGAGTATTCCTCCAGTATTTGGCATGCTGGTCTCTAGTCCATTTTTGAAATGCCATTTTAACCGTTGATTTGGTTATACCTAGTACAGGTTCAGGATCTATAAAAGGTGTTTCTGATCCTTTTTTGGCAAGTCTGTCAGCATTTTCATTGCTGTCAATCCCAGGATGACCTGGGACCCATGCCAGGATGACCAGATTGTTTTTTCCCAGTCGGCTTAAAGCCTCCCAGCATTCTATAACAAGCTTAGATTTTGTTTTATAAGCTTGTAAAGCTTTTATAGCTGCCTGGCTATCACAGCAGATGTAGATAGTTTTATTAATATATCCTCCTTGCAGGTTCTCTTCCAATACAGCTCCACCTGAAAAACTGTGGCATAGGCTCCTAGAGGAATAAAATCTCTCCAGGCTTGACTTTCACTCCAGATTCTGGCCTCTGTATCAAAAGTAGGGGTAGCTATGGTGTAAATTTAGAAATTATTGTATCCATTTTACTTATTAGCTGACATCAAATGGAACTTATTTAGTTGTTTGAGGCTGGAATAAAGCATGCATGAAGTGAGATTTGCAATTTATATAGCATTAAATGAATCAGTGTCATGCAGTGAGTGAAAACTTAGATTAAACATTAAGAAAAGGCACCACCACCACTGCCACTGCCACCACCACTACCACCACTAGGTATTTACATTAAATAATACATAATTATCACATTTGTATACTGTAATGCAATTTTTCTGCTCTTAGTTGCAATAAACTTAACTCACCAGTATTGCTAAAGCCTTTCAGGAAAGGAAGGTATGAGCTGAAGACTGAATTTGATAGGAATTAAATTTTTTTTTTTCCAATGCAAATATTTTATTAATTGCTTAAGGGGGGATGGAGAATGCCTTACTTCTTCCTATAAACGGGATCCAATTACAAAGTCTCTTCTTCTTCTTCTTCTTCTTCTTCTTCTTCTTCTTCTTCTTCTTCTTCTTCTTCTTCTTCTTCTTCTTCTTCTTCTTCTTCTTCTTCTTCTTCTTGTTATAGTTGTGAGTGTAAATTTTATTCTCTTTGAATAAAATGTGTTTTCAGTAGCCATAGTAGCAGGAATGGAGATATCAAAGAAAGGATGTTGAAAGTCATGAGAAGCAAGACTTTACCTTTGAATTTGAACTGAGCAAATCTAAGAATGTCCTTGGACTCTTGTTTGGAATTCTACACTGATGTAGCAAACTATAAGTTCATTTTTCAAATGAATCCAATAATTTCCTATGTTTTCAAAAGATGGATAATAGATTTTCTGGGAAATAATCACAGCTATGAAAATTTTCATTTTTGAATGCACACAAAAACTGTAGCTTATCATACACAGCAGAAATTTTGAGTATAACTTACTTTATTTTCTGCTGAAAGTGCATATTGCACTTGCTTTGCTTGTAAAATGTTAAACGAAAAAATCATTTAATGATATGGTTTTTTATGTCCTTTAACCAGGTGGGTCATATGTTACCCAAAATTCATCTTTTGAGGATAAGGATACCTCAGAAAAAATCTTATCCAGATAACCCACCCCAACCAAGGTTCGAACCTGGAACCTCTAGAATTTGAAGCAAACATGCTTCACCTACACCATGGGGTGGGCTTTATCAGGAGTGTCCAACACTGCTGGAAAAGCTTCACACACCTGATCCTTATTTCTGCAAACTGAGTTTACTAATCTGGAAGAATAATTCTATCTTGGAAGGTGAAACATTTGGAAACCTTTGTTGCAGAAATTCTTCTAAAAGCTTGGTGCATTTAAAAGATCTGGAGAAGAATGCAACAATGCCACTATGCTGAAAAATGCTTTACTTGTGGATCAGTTGGGCTCACACTCTTTGTAATAAAATAGGATTTACTACATGTGTATACCAGTAAACAAAATACACTTGAGGAAGTGTATTGTAATTACTGTGCACCATTGAATTTTTCTGTCATTGTCGCTGCACTGCCAAATGTTGAGCAGGCAGTTTCTCATTACTTGCATAGTCTGTGAGACACTGACATTATAGGTTCAGTGATTGCCACAGCATGACAGTCAAAACTTAAGTCACTGAAATTCAGAGAGGTAGTTCTATAACTACACTATGAATGTAATACAGGATAATAGAGAACTCTCTTTAGTTGACAAGGCTGTTGTTTCATCCATTAGTATGAAATGAAACCAGTTCATTTACTTTGTATTTTATTTGTACTGATATAATCAATGGTGGCTCATGATTTGCAAGTTTGGGAGGGTGGCAGGTGATGTTTTTGTATTAAGCAGGCTTTACATGGCAGTTTTTATTTTACAATTTACCAAAAAATATACAAGGGCGATTCAAATATAAATGGTAATGTTTTTTATACATTTATTGATTAATCGTATACACAAGTGACACCTTCAGTTTTTTCTCTACATAGCCTCCTTCACGATCTACACACTTTTGCTAATGATTTGGAAGCTTGAACATTCCTTGTTCAAAAAAAATTTAAGGACATGTCATCAACCAGTTGCACACATTGTCCTCAACATCTTCATTGTTTTCAAATCACTGTCCTCCAAGCGATTCTTTCATGGGTGCAAACAAAAAATAGTCAGGGAGGGACAAATCTAGACTGTAGGGAAGGTGGTTGAGGGTTTCCCAGTACATATCCTTCAATGTGTCCCTTGTCAAATTCACAGTGTAGGCTTAGCACTGTCATGCAGAAGGATGACATCTCTGATGGGCATATGGCATCTTTTGTTTCGGTAGGCGGATTTTGCTGATTTTAACAACTGACAATAGTAAGCCACATTCAATGAGTAAAATCCTCTATAGTCAAAAAATACTGTTGCAAGAACTTTTTTGGCTGAGAGACAGGTTTTGGCCTTCACTGGGCAAGTTTCATCCTTTCTTTGCCACTCCTTACTCGCCATTTTGGATTCCAGAGTAAAATGATGGACTCATGTCTCATCATATATGACAATGCACCTCAAAAAATCCTTACTTTTTGCCAGAATCAATTCAGAAGATTCTCACAGATCTGCAACCTAACCTGTTTTTGCTGTTCAGTTAACAACTTCAGAACCCATTGAACATTAATTTTTCTAAAGTCAAGATGTTCGCTGATAGTGGTATGAGCCCTCCCAAAGTTGATACTAACTTCTGATGTGATTTCTTCAACAGTGCACCAGCGATCACCTTCAATAAGCTCTTGAACAGCACAGGTGTTGTCATCTGTGAGACTTGACCTTAAGCGTCGAGCGTGACCTTAATTTTCTAAAATTCCTCAGCCGGCTTAAATTTTCTGGCCCAAGGTTCTGGGAAGTGTAGTATCCCCAAACTGTGCCTTCAAATGAGTTAAAATCTCAGAGTGTTTAACTTCTTCTTTGGTTAAAAATGTTATAATACGAGTAATGCATTGCACAACAGATGAAGGAACCTCATGTTCACTCATGGCTGTACTGACACCAGAACAGAGCAAAGCAGCTAACTAAGCTGGTTCTCCCTCCCTAACACACTGATGTTCAACTCCCCACTCCACCATCCCGCTCGGAACTGCTTGTTCAGTATACTGGCTCAATTACCATTTATATTTGAATCACCCTCATACCTAAACAAAAAGAACCATATAAACCAAAATACTCTGCATATAATTTTTTGTTTGTCCAGTTCAGTTTACTGCATGTATTTTTCAGCATGTACAAAACCCTATGCATTAGTGCAATTCAGAAGTAAAACATGCAATAAAATGCTTCTATCAAAGCAATTGTAAATTAAACTTTATTAATAACTATTGTATTATTCCTTTCAGTAGCAGGAGGCCTCTTGCTATTTATTGTATATGGTGTCCACATGTGTCAATAAATATCAGTTAAAATTTTAGTGAAGAAGGCTCTATAACAAATGGATATTCTGTGCATTGTTTTCACAAAATAAATAAACTTACAAACCTTAATCGCACATGCTTGCACATCAATAAGTCTGTGTTTCGTGAACATATTTCACCTAAGTTCCTACCTTCTATAATAATATTTATTCAGATGTCAGAGTAAGAACATCATTTCTTAAGCAGAAATACTAGGGTTTGTTTTTGCTTGTCCTCTAACCCTATCTCTTGTCTAAAGGTGTATGTGATGATACCAAGCAATCAACAACACGTTCTATTGGAAAGATGTTCAAGAGTATAAAATGAATTGCAGGAAATTATTAGGCATCTAATGCTTCTCAAAAAAAGAAACAATCCTTGACTTAACTAACCTACTTAATATTCTTGTAGATGAAATACATTCTACTCTCCTTTTGTTCAGCAAAATGGGTTAAATCAGGGTCTTCTCTTAGCCATATAACATATGGTTAAAGCATGTTCCTAGCAAACGCTTTTATCCTCTTGAGAGTTGAAAAACACCTTTCATTTTCTGATGTGGTTATGGGAATTGTGCAAATGATGCATTGCTATCTACACTGTTCAATATGATTCCTTAACTAATTAATTTAACTTCAATGCACACTTAAAGTCTCCACCAAGAACATATCACCTGCACTGACTTCGTTGGTTAAATTAAGTATTTTATACAACACATGCTTGTAAACACTGTACATAAATAACATGTACATGTGTGGCCTGTGCACTGTGATTATGCGAGACACAAATAAAAGCAACCAACATAGATTGTAGTATAAGGAGAATTATTTATTTTCTGCTCTGAATCATTTTAACTCTACAATGCTGTACATTAAATCACATTATAAATTAAGAATTTAATTAAATTTTAAATGAATTCAAATAAGAATTAAATTTTAGACAGGGCTGAGTACATCTTTTTTCCGTATGGTGGCAGTAGTAACATTGAATGATTCCACATGGAAAAGTCTGCATGAAGAAAGAACCAATAGTGAAGTACCTCAGACTCCACCAAGTTGCTATTACCTCTCTGCACCCCTCATCCATAATTGAAGCATTCCCCTCTGCTCGTCTCACCTCTAGCAGTATCCAAAAATGCAAAAATTCCCAGATGGACTTGATGTCCGAAATACACTCTGTAATGAAAACATTTGTGCTACTCGCTGTATAGGCATTTCAAAAAATTTCAAACAAAATATATAAACTAAATTGGGGAGTGAAGAAATTAATACTACAATGACATCCGATGTTATCCTTCCTTTCCTGTTTTTATTTTTTATTTATAGGGAGGGTGCTGCTCTAGAGTCTTCCATCGCCCACTGCCACTGAATATAATAAAGTAGGTGTATCAAACCAGGCTCACCTAAACTTTTAAACGTCTATATGGTTAATGGTTAGAGATGGTAGAACAATATTTTTGGTTATCTATTAAAAACAGAAGCACTACAAACAGTGAAGTTTTCTTCACATTGAATTAGGAATGAGTCACACTATTTTTACACAAAATCTTCACTTACTAAGTTAATAAAACTGAGTCACCAAACTGCTGATGATGAGGATGAATGCCCTCGAAAATCTTCCAGTTTTATTAATTTAGTAAGTGAAGATTTGGTGTAAAAATAGTGTGACTCATTCCTAATTCCATATTTTTGGTATTTGCAGTAAATTTATTAACACATATATTAGCAAAAGTCCTAATATGTATTTTGAAAACTGCATTTGTAGCACCTATTTCAAACTTAATTGTAATGTGGGCCATATTAAAACCATAGGTTTGAAATAAGGTGCCAGTGTGGTACTTAATATGGCCCATATTTCAACTTTTGAATAACAAGCTGATAATAAGACAGATGTACTCACATTTCATTTTAAACTTTTCATTAAGTCAAAGCAGGATAAGGATAAACAACATATTTGGCACTTAGATAATCCCTTCCTTTGTTGCTTTGAGCCTCCATTCTTTGAACATGTATTCTGGTCATTGTTTGGTTTGAACAAAGCTTTTGAAATAAGTTTTGCTTTTGCATCTATAGCCTAACGTCTTGAAGCAGTGTGTTTACTTATTAATTTGGGTGTAGACAACAGGTCATGAAAATCTTTTGTGCTGCCAGTAGACACACAAGGATTATCTGTATCATTGTTCTATATTGGAGAAATTGGAGGCACCCAATGCATCTCTTAAAGCCTATGATGACCATTGCCCCTGTTTCTTTGTATATGAGCCATTCATTTTTTATCAGTTCAATATAATTTCCATGATTGTTAGCTTACCCTGATTCATCATGGCCAAAAAAGGCTAACTCTTGTTTACTTAAAAATACTCACATCATCAAATCACCTTAGATGGTTTCTATTTCATTGGATTTTTTGCTTATGAGCAGAAATTTCAGCTTGAGTTGATTATGCAGTTTCTATCCTAATCTCACTGAAAACAGCTAGGCATATTGAGGATTTAATGTGCCTTACGCTAATTTCATGACCAGTCATGGATTTAAACAAATTTCCCAAATGTGCGAAACTTTATTTTGTCTCACTTGTCTCTCCTTCCAAATAAACCGTTAAAGAAAGAGAGAAAGAAAGAAACAACAAACAAACAAACAAACAAACAAACAGTTTTTAATTCAGTACTTTTTGTGAAGGGGTCACATCAATCATTTGAACTGGGCTGAAAATGTTCACTAAATATCTTTCATTTCTCTATCACATTAAGTGGATTAAGAGTTTAGAGTTGGTCTGCCTGTCTTAATTATTTCATCTTTTGCATGAAATGAACATGTGGAAAATGGTCTTTGCTTTATAATAGAAGACACTGGCCATTTTGTTTTATGCTTGCACCTAGGGAGTACCAAATCCAAATAAATATGTTCATTGAATTAATTAAACTACAGAGACACTAATACAATAGACTTGTGATTAACCGAGTCCCAGTTAACCAAGGCTCCAGGTTAACTGAGAGAGTTGTAGGAAAATAAACATACATATTTTATGTATCAGTGTAGTGCTAGCATCCAAGAGAGGCAAGATGTTAGCCCAAAAACTTATGAAAGGCTTTTTCAAATAGTAATCTCACTTAGTTTCATAATCTGTTTATGCTTTAATTAAACTGTATAAAATACTCAATGTAGTAATTGGCCACAATATAAGTGTGCTTGGAGGAGGGTGCCACTGTTTTTGTTGACATGCCTAATGTCATCAAGGTCTAGGGATCAGAGGGGCTTGAGAGGCAAGGCGATAGGGGAATGTCCAGTTGCACAATGAAAGCTGTACTACATTTGCAGGCCTCAACCTTGCTAGTAAATGAAACTCAGAACTTCAGATGTTTTTCTTTATCCGACTGTCCTTCCAATGGCCCACTTGTTCCGTAATGGTTTAGTTCCTCTTCCCACCGAATGCACTTGTATCATGGTTGACTAGTAAATCTTAAGGAATTATGTTCTAATAAACAATTATGATATAATTTTAAGCATTTTTTGTCATCTATGACCTGTTAGCACATTATGTCATATTATCCAAGTTTTTTCCATACCCTAGATAATCTGAGTCCCAATTAGCTTGGATAATCACAAGTCTTCTGTATCATCACATTAAACTTACTGTAGCAAAACAATTGATAACAAGGCATGCTAGATGACCATTAAGCATGCTATTAGACTGGCATATTTGATGTTTCCCCCAAATCTGAACACGAATGCAATGATATCTTGGTGTTCCTATCTTCATTACCTTGGCAGCCCCTGCTCTTAAAGCATCATATTTTAAGCAGAAAAATTTAAATGATCCTATACTGGTGTCACATTTTGAATACCCAGGCTGACTTGCATCCGGTTTATTACAACCATCTGAAATACCTAATTTCTCTTCACTTGTATTTTGATCCATAATGAAATGAAAGACTTCAATCAGCATCAGTGAAAAAAAAACAACTTTTAAACAATAATTGAGATCAGATATTTTTATCATGTTTTTATGCTTCATTCCTTTTGGATGTGAAATTGGTGGCCAATTCTAATGAGTCTGAAAGCCTTTTTACATGGTATTAAATTGTCTGGAATATATCTGGTTCTTTACAAAGCCAACCAACAAATTCAGGACTCATTGTTGAATTAAGTCATTGTTAGTTGAAGACTGTTTACTTTGAAGTCATCTTATACCATAGGTGTTGTATTTCTTATACATTAAAATCTGCAACAAAGTAAACAATAAACATTACATTATACAAACATTACAAAATAAACAAACATTGGAAAATAATAAAACATAGGTACATATGTATGTACATGCCAGTAAACATACATATTGGTAACGTGAAATAACACCTTAAATAATTTCTAGCCCCTCCATTGATCATCATTGTGGTGCTGAACCAATATAGTAGAGCCCCGATAATTCGAGCCCCGGTATTTTGAGGTTCTGTGTAATTCGAGCTGGTCTTAAGAAAATTAAAGTTTTACATAAAACTAGAGTAAAATCCCATTTCTATACATTGTCCACATGTACGTTTTATGCACTTTTGAATATGTTAAATTTTGAAATTGCTTTCAATTTTCCATGTACAATACAGGTAAAATGTCCCATTTAATGCACAGAAATAACCTGGTCCTCAGACTGCTAATGCATTTCTATTACAGATGGGCAGGTACCATTAGGTTTCGAGGAGTGCGCTTGCTCTTTCTTTGTTGATCCTTCATTAATTGGGACCTCCTGGCAATCAGTTGTACAGTGCATACCAACCTTATTGTTACCCCTATTGTTGTCCCTACTCAGCGAAAGTGGTTATTAGAATACTCTTAAGTAGAAATACACATTTTACAACATAGGCTGACCGTTGTATGTAGATGGTTGTGTAGTAACATCTGTACTGTAGAGAGCCCACCTGTGTCACGTTAATTTTAAAGTGTTGTACGTATGTACATATGTAACTGCATGATTCTTAATGTTTTACTTCATACATTACAATGAGTGGTAGAAGTAAGAGAAAATTTATGTCGTTGAATGTGAAAAACTGGAGGCTTTGAAAAGACTAGACAAAGGAGAAACATTAAAAAAACTTGCTGCTGAGTATGGAGTCGGTGAAGTGACAGTTTGAGATTGGCATAGAAACAGAGACAAAATTGAGATGTTTTCAGCTAACTGTGTTCTATTTTGTTTGAATGGAAGTCAATGAAGAAATCTGAGTATGAACAAGTGAGTGAAGCTTTGTTCATTTGGTTTTCTCAACAAAGACAAAAAGGAAATACAATTTCAGAGCCTATTCTGCAAGGAAATGCTGTATTTTTTAGAAATGAGTTAAAGAAAGGTGAGGACGATTTTACTGCAAGTTCAGGATGTTTGGATAGGTGGAAGAAGCAATATGGCATAAGGCAGTTTGAAATTTGCGGCAGCTTTAAATTTCTACCATTGGCAGAACTGATGTAAAAGCTTGCTGGATGTGAAAATGTGAATGCGAGTGAGGTTTCAGAATGGATGAACAGTGATGAACAGTTTTAAGTGACCAATTTTGCAATTGTTGAAATGGTTAGTGAGTCCGCTGAAGACAGTGGCGACAAGGAATTATCTGAAGAAACTGTACCAGTGATCACTCACACTGAGGTTTTGGCACGCTAAATCTGGTATTGTGTTATATCGAGCAGCAAGTGGAAGCTACTTCAACTGACACCATGCTTCTTAGAAGATGGCATGACATTGCTGCTAAAAAATGAGGTTCTATTTTAAAACAAAGGACTTTGGACAATTTCTTTAAAATGTAACATATTTTGGCAACTTGGAAATATGTGCCCATATACACTATGTGATCAAAAGCATTCGGACACCCCTACAAACATACGTTTTTCAACTTAGGTGCATTGTGCTGCCACCTACTGCCTGGTACTCATTATCCGCGACCTCAGTAGTCATTAGACATCGTGAAACAGCAGAATGGGACACACAGTGGAACTCACGGACTTCAAACGTGGTCAGGTGGTTGGGTGTCACTTGTGTCAGAAGTCTGTATGCAAGATTTCCACACTCCTAAACATCCCTAGGTCCACTGTTTCTGATGTGATAGTGAAGTGGAAACGTGAAGGGACATGTACAGCACAAAAACGTACAGGCCGACCTCGTCTGTTGACTGACAGAGACCGCCGACATTTGAAGAGGGCCATAAAGAGTAATAGGAAGACATCTATCCAGACCATCACACAGGAATTCCAAACTGCATCAGGTTCCACTCCAAGTACTATGACAGGCGTGAGGTGAGAAACCTTGGATTCCATGGTCGAGCGGCTGCTCATAAGCCACACATCATGCAGGAAAATCCCAAATGACGCCTCGATTGGTGTAAGAAGCGTCAACATTACACGACTGAACAGTGGCAAAACGTCGTGTGGAGTGACAAATCACGGTACACAATGTGGCGATCCGATGGCAGGGTGTGGGTACGGCGAATGCCCAGTGAACGTCATCTGCCAGCGTGTGTAGTGCCAACAGTGAAATTCAGAGGTGGTGGTGTTATGGCGTGGTGTGTTTTTCCTGGAGGGGGCTTGCACCCCTTGTTGTTTTGCGTGGCACAATCACAGCGCAGACCTACATTGATATTTTAAGCACCTTCTTGCTTCCCATTGTTGAAGAGCAATTCAGGGATGGCGATTGCATCTTTCAACACGATCGAGCACCTGTTCATACTGCATGGGCTGTGGCAGAGTGGTTACATGACAATAACATCCCTGTAATGGACTGGCCTGCACAGAGTCCTGACTTGAATCCTATAGAACAACTTTGGGATGTTTTGGAACGCCAACTTCGTGCCAGGCCTCACCGACCTACATCGATACCTCTCCTCAGTTCTGCACTCCGTGAAGAATGGGCTGCCATTCCCCAAGAAACCTTCCAGCAATGATTGAAAGTATTCCTGTGAGAGTGAACGCTGTCATCAAGGCTAAGGGTGGGCCAACACCATATTGACTTCCAGCATTACCGATGGAGGGTGCCACAAACTTGTACATCATTTTCAGCCAGATGTCTGGATACTATTGATCACGTAGTGTATGTACATATAACACAGGTATGTACTAAAATGTTTTTTTATTTATTTTTTAACCATTATTGCATTCATTAAACATTTATTCATGATTTACCCATTGATTTAGTTATATTTCCATATAATCCGAGTTTTTTTGTAATTTGAGTAGCCTCAGCCCCAATTAGCTCGAATTACCAGGGCTCTACTGTATTCATATATGAAAACATTTACATTACATAAAACACAGAAAATGTCCCATTCAGTTTTTATGAGGACTGATTTTTCGTTGACTTATAGCTAAATTTATAAAATTTCAATAACCTATGACATTGTAAAAGGTGATTCCCTGACTAGATCTGTGGGAACCTGTTAAATAAGTATTCTTTTATTGTTTGACTGTTGAAAATGTTGGTCTAGGTGACACAGTTGGTTGAGAGCTGATGTTCTGTGCCCAATGAGTATAATCCTGGTTCAAGATGATGGTATTTAAATGTACATACTTAATGTGACAGACAATACATTATTTGGGAGCAGAAAGTTCCAGTATCCTAGCAGTTGCAAAAAGTTTGTAAAAAAATCAATTAGTAATTACTTATTAGTATCAAAATGAAAATGATCCTTTAACTAGCAATAAAAAGCATTTTAATAAAACTGAATAGTCAGCTATAAAACCAGTGAAATTTATAGTAATTTTACCATCACAGTTTCAATTTTCACTTTTGGACATGACTGCACTTTAACGCACTTAATACTTCTGTGAAGCCTTGGAGACAGTAATTAGTCAGTACTCCAGTTGTCAGTAACATAAGAGCTAAAACCTGGATAGTTCTGCAATTCTTACAAATTTATGGTCAGGCATACAATGATTTATTTATTTATTTTATTGCTGTACAATACAGTGGCAGAGCATAAAAGTACAATGTCAAGATTCATACACACTCACACATAAGAAATACACATTCACCCATAAGTGCACACAATCACACCCACATATATACATTCATTCATTTATGCTATAATATGCTTTTTCTATTAAAAACCTTTTTAACAACACATTAAATTTATCATTTGTACACAGTGTTATGTTCTCAGATAGCTCATTGTAGAATTTTATTCCCATATAACTAGGCAACCTTTCAAAAAGCCGTAGTCGATGACTGGGAATTGCTAAGTCATCTTTATGTCTTGTGTTGTAGTTGTGCCTATCAGAATTAGTTTCAGGAAGAGAATTGAATTTTCTTAAGTGTAGCATAGTCTGATAGATATATAGACTGGGTAGGGTTAGAATATTCAACTGTTTAAATGTTTCACAACAGGACTCATTGTATTTGGGGTTACCAAGAAGTCTGATCGCTTTTTTTGTAGTATAAATATTTTATTAAAATTTGTAGTTGTGGTATTTCCCCATAGCTCTATCCTGTATGACAGTTGTGAATGGATTAAAGAGTAATATATCATTTTGACCGTGGTTTTCGGTACATATCTAATTAAGTGTTTAAGGGCAAATAAATTTTTGCTAATGTGTTATTTGTAAATTTGTGCTTTTGGCTCCAAATGGCATTAGTTCACTTTTGCTAGGGTTCACAAACAGATTCAAATCATTAAAATATTTCAATAATTTATGTGTAGCATCATTTAGGGTTTTTTCTAACTATTCACAAGCTTTCATTGGAATTGACTGGCATGAGGAAAAATACCTGTCTGGGGCTAAAACTGATTAAAATGCAAGCTTATTTTTACAGGGCATATATCGGGTGTCAGGTGTAAAATCTAAAGTAGAAAAATTGTGTCAAGCATTTGAAAATGGTGCAGAGTTGGTTGATTTGACTGATGTTCATCCAAATGTTATTGCCAATGTACTGAAGCTTTATCTTCGGCAATTACCAGAACCACTGCTTACATTCCAGCTATATGGGGAATTTGTAAGGTAAACTACATATATTTATTTGAGTAGTGTGTTGTAAGAGCATGTTTTTTTAAGTATCATTACCTCAAAATCAGTAGTTATGTAGCAGAAGCATTAGTTTAGTTAAAATATACAACTGCAAAAAGTAAAGGCAGTTTATTTCTGATCTCAGTCATTCAATTATTAAGAAAATACTGTTTAAAGTATATCCTTTTCTATCCCTCAGGATTGCCAAGGAATGTGCATCAAATGCAGTCGAAGAAGTAGATTCTGCAATTATAAACATTAAGGAACTTATTCATAAGCTGCCACTTCACCACTATCGCACATTAGCTACTCTTATGCACCATTTGGAGCGTGTGGCAAATGGAGCTCACACTAACAACATGCCCCCAAGCAATCTTGGCATTGTATTTGGCCCAACTCTGCTTCGTACGGCTGAAGGTAGTGCATCTCTTAATTCTCTGGTGGACACTATTCATCAGACACGAGCCATTGAGCTAATAATTGCTAATGCTGATGTGATCTTTGAACAAAAAGATATGAAGGATACAAATAGAAATTCTGCAGGTATGTAACTATAAATCCTACTTGCCAATTTGCTGCTCAAATTACGATATGCTAAAGTACAGCATACGGACTATAATTGAAACAAGGTTCTTCCTTTTCACTGGTGATAAGAGTAGGTATTTCTAATAAAATTATCTTGGTAAATTTCCTTCTATTCTCATTAGTTTTAAAGAGTATGAACAATGAATGTTTCTTTGATGTTTTTGAGTGGCTTAGAGCAGTGAGCAAGTCAGGTGCAAGAATCTTAGAATGCTCCCTGCTCATCCTGGGTTGGTGAGGCACATGACCATATGTTGTCCTCTGTGGTCTAGGGGTACAATGCCTTACTTGCTTTTCAGTCATCTATTAATTCAGGTAAATTTGAAATTCAATTGAGGAAATCATTAGTTAAGGTGCTTTTGACTACAATAGGTATGAATCTGTGGTTTGCTCCACAATTTCTGTACATTGTCCATAAAACACTGCCTCTCCTGAGGTCACAGGACAAACCCGGTAGAGGGCGATGGGTTTTTTCAGTCGTAAAAATCCTTAGCATGGTTTCCTTTGAAAAGGGAAGTGAAGCCAGTGAAACCATGTCATGGATTTACAGCAAGTAAAGGAACCTCAAGCCTGATAAAGAAGCCTTTGAGCAAAATTTCTGGTCTTTCACACACAATATAAAATGGGATGCTAAGAACCATAGAGGTTAAAGAGCATCCATAAATAAAACTCAGTTTCATTTTTTCTACATGATTGGATAAGTATGTTCAAGAGGAGATAAACAGATAGCAAAGGCAATAATCTTTCTAATTCTGGGACAGCTGACGCCACATTACTATCCAACTTGAATTCATGCAATTTTATTAATGTAATATTACATTTGAAGATAACTTGTTAAGAAGAAGCCCAAAATGGTGTCTAGTTCCATCAGCTTATAAGGGAAAACCTTATCTGAATTAGCATCTATGTATTCAAATTGTTTCACTTATTATATATTGAAGTCTGCAAGGATGTTTTGTTCCAAATTGTGCCTAACGTAACTACATATATGTAGATAAGTACTATCTAAGTGCTGTCACTCAATAGTGAGTAAAATGACAATGAAGAAATATCTTATTTTTGAGAACAGTAGCACAACAAAAATTTGTTTTAGGGGAGAGCAGGTCTGCTCCATTGCAGTCAGTCAAACATGTCACTTGACTATGCACTCAAATAGCACTACTGAAAAATAATTTTAAAGTTAAAACTAAAATTGTAAACAACTGGATGAGTAAAATTGGCAAAATACATCAAATGTTAATGCAGTAAGGAATTTGTTACATCCATTCTACAGTAAAATTTAGGGCAAATGTCATATGTTGCATGTTGTGATATATAAAACATAAGCATATGGATTATTACATTTTAGTTCTGACCATACAGATTTTCATGCAGAAATATGAGTACTTCACTTACATAATAGTACACTTTCTTTGACCATTTTGGCGTATTGTATAGTAAGATTTTTCGACCCGATCCTACAGAAACACAACTGAGAAGAAGGTTGGAGAGAGGCTGGGAGAAAAGACCAGTATTCACCTAGTGTGGTGCAACAGGAATGCCTCACGTATCAGTAATTCTACAGCTAATCTAGAATTCCTCCTGGGAGATAATGAGCTCGTCAAGCTGTTGTGCATCCAGTTGAGTAGGGTCAGAAGGAAAAAATCATACTATAACTCAAAAGTGTACTATTACACCTTTTGCTCTGTATAGATATAATGCAGAAGCCTTGTCATTTTATATTGTCAGATTGTTCAGTAGAAGGTATAAATAATCAAAACGATTAAATGAGTTGACGATAGTTTCTTGGGCTAGCAGCCAGGTAAAATATGGGTAACTGCTCAAGCTTTCAGTGACTAACTCTGCCGCCATCCTCAAGGGGAACTAAAGCTAGATTCAGATTCAGATTTATTTATTAAAGAAATGTGGCCTGGTGCCGGTACAAGGGGCCCGGCTTACAGGCAAAAATTTACATTGATTTACATTTGTCTTGTTTCTATGAGATTATTGAAAAGAAAAATGTAAAAACCCATACGACAACCATCTTTAGGTTGCCGAGGACAGTTTTGTTGTGTATGTTGCGGTTTGTGTTTCAGTTTGAAAACAATTTTTTTTCACCCACACCCACACCCACACCCACACCCCACCCCCCCACCCCCCACCACACACACACACACACACACACACTCTCTCTCTCTCTCCTGGTCATGCGCTGCACGTCCCAGTTCCGACACACGGAAACACTAGCACACGAAATAAATAAAAAACTACTGATGTCACAATATTTATACCTAACCAGCGATGGATACAATCCACCTACTTTCTCCCTATTAGTTGAGCTCTGGCCAATCAGAAGACTGCTGTAGCTTCCTTGTGCTGTGGTGGAGCGGCATGCTGAATGACTGGTGTCCATGCTTTGCTGATTTGAAGGCCTTCTTCCCTTTTAAAGTTGTTTTTATTGGCTTTAATGTAGAGGGCTTCCTTAATCAACCTGCCGTTGTACTTAGAGGACTTTTCTAGCATTTTTGTGGATGCAAAGTTGATTTTGTGATTTGTATTATATGTGTGCTCAGCTACTGCCGATTTTTCTGGGTAACCTAATCTAATACAACGTTGATGTTCTTTGATGCGATCTTCTACAGTTCTGCCCATCTGTCCTATATGAACTTTGCCGCAACTGCATGGGATTTCATAAATGCCTGGTGCACGTAAACCCAAATCGTCTTTAGCAAAGCCTAAAAACCATTTTATTTTTTGTAGGAGGCCTAAACACTGTTTTTATTTCATGCTTTGTGAGTAATCTTCCAATTTTCCCTGAGAGGGCGCCACAATAAGGAAAGACTACTAAGCCTGCATGTTCTTTCTTTGTATTGGATTCACAGTTGCATTGTTGAACGTTCTATTGACTTCTTGGTTAGTATATTGATTCTGCCTGAAGACTGTGCGCAGGTGTTGTATTTCTTGTGGTAGATTTTCATGGTCAGAAATGGTAATAGCTCGATGTATGAGTGTCGAGAGGACTGTCTGCATCTGCGCTGGGTGATGACAACTGGTACTATTAAGGTATAGATCAGTGTGAACTGGCTTCCTATATACCTTGTGGCCCAGGTGGCCATCATTTTTTCTATAAATAAATCCAGAAAATGTAAGCCATCCTGATGTTCAGTCTCCTTGGTAAACTTAATGTTGGGATGAATGTTATTGAGAAATTCATGGAAAGCTGTCAAGGCATCTTTTCCATGTGACCATACCACAAACGTGTCATCCACATAACAGTAAAATTGAGTAGGAGCTAGAGGTGCAGTTTCAAGTGCCCATGTTCAAATTCCTGCATATAGAAAAAAGATATTTGACCTGGCTGCTAGCCCAAGAAACTATCGTCAATAACCAATGCCGGGAAAGCTTCAAATCTTTAATTAAATGAGTGTCGGTTTGTTTACACTATATCTCACTTAGGTACTTTCTACTTATTGAGACATGTTCAGGAATTAGTAAATTATAGCATCCTTTCTGGGCTTAAGGCTGTGGTCAAACAATAAAATTATTAAAACTTGACACAATATTATGTTTGATAAAACAGAAGTACTTGCAAACACCAAACATTACTACCCTAAAATGTTCAGAGAAGTCATAGAAATATGAAAACATCCCAATAATTTCAATAGAGAAGAAGGATTTAAGATAAATCAGGCTTGGCTTTCTGCCTTACAGTGCCTTTGCTCGGTCAGTACAACAGCCGATCACAGCAGAGTAGTCCATACACAAACCTCCCACTACTCCAACAGTATAAATTACCATCCACTGCCATATGAACCTGTAGTCATCAGCCATTCTTGCCACTCTTCTCTTCTGAGGATGTCCTCCATAGTTGAGGACGAAGTGTCAAGCTAATAATTTTATTGTTCAATCATGGTCTACAAGCTCGGAAATGATGTTACATTTTACTAATAACATTGGCCATAAAAGCCTATGATCATATATGTTTCAGAAATCTTCAACCATTAATTGAATAATTGCTGCAGTTGTGCCTTCACATGTTCTCTTTATAGTAGAAGTTTTTGGTGATAGGATATGAACTTGCTGAGCTGTGAAATCAAAGTTCATAGCCCAGTCTTTGTTTTTTTTAAAATATGGGTGTTTTCCCATACTGAAGACTCAGTTGGGTGGATATGTTGATTCTCTAAGGAGATTGGCCTCTGGAATGATTTCTTTCCAATAAATGAACTATTATCATGACTGAAAAACTGAACCATCAGATTTAAAGGATACATTAAGCTAACAATAATTGTATAGAGCAAAACTTTTCAACTCAACAATAAATTCTTCCAACAAACCAAAGGACTAGCAATGGGTAACCCACTTTCACCCTTCTGGCTGAATTGTACATGAGTTATTTAGAAAAACATGTCATGAGAGCCTTCCATTAATCTCCAAAACTTGGCACAGTTATATGGATGACATTTTCACAATACTACCCAAGATATTACTAGATGATACATTGAAGCGGCTCAGTATTCAAGATAGATCAATGCATTTCACAACAGAAATTCAAAAAGATGGCTACCTATATTTTTTGGATCTCAAGATCATCAGGCAGAACCAGGAATTCACCTTTGGAATTTATAGGAAACCCTCACACACAGACAATTACATAAAGAACAACAGCTTTAACCCAAAATCCCACCAACTCCCAATCTCCAATAGCTAATATACAGATTACTTAATACACCCCTCAGCAAAGAGGAATATAACAAGGAATACCTACATGTACTCCATACAGCTTCAGTTAATGGTTTCAATCCTAACACTATACAACACAAGATCAACTAATATAAAAAAAACTCAAAACCATCAGGGAGACTACCATACTGAAACCCCAAAAAGGAATTCTCCAATACAGAAAATTCATATATCATCCCTGGGCAGATCATAAATTAAATAAAATACTTTTAAAAAAACACAACATAGTTCTAGCAACTCAAAACAAATACAGCATGTAAAAACAATTTGTACATCTTTAAAACACAGAATCCCCTGCAATGAAAGATCAGGAATATACCAAATCAACTGTGCAGACTATGATCAGATATATGCGGCATGACAATGAGAAACTTGAAAACCAGACTAAAAGGGCACCTAAATTTGTATAAAATATAAACAAATTGAAAAATTAGCCATAGGAACATACTCTTGGAACACCAACCATGAAATCATTCTGGAAGCCAACCTCCTTAGAGCAGCAAAATATCCTATTTCAGTATGGAAAAACATTCATATATAAAAAAACAAGGACTGGGTTATGAACTTCAATCCCCTGCCATTGGACCAGCTCAACAAGTTCATATCACTACCACCAGAGACTTCCACTATCAAGAGAACATGTGATAATACAACTGCACCAACTATTCAGTTGATGGCTGAAGATGGGAATGAAGATTCCTGAAATAAGTCTCAATAATTAACAAGCAAGTGAGGTATAGTGTAAACAAACCAATGCTCATTTAATTTGTCATCTGACTGCTCAAAAATACTTCCAGTTATTAGTGAATCAAAATAGTGTTAGCAGAATACTTTGGGCCTAAGAGCTTTCCTCTGGGTAGAGACAGAATGAATTGAGAAGTATGAGAGTCATTTGAAAAGTTCTCAAAATGAAACACAATTTGATGCCAAAGATTTTTCAAATTTTTCTTATTTTTCAACATATTCTGCATCAGTACACTTTGTCCAGCAATGCTACAAGGCTTTTATCCCAACAGTGATGTCAGATTCCTCCAGACTTGCAAAGTATGCCTCAACTGATGATTTAAGTTTGTCAGATAACAATTTATTGCTACCATGAAACTTTCTTAGTTTACAGAACCATCTGGAAGTCAGATGGAGCTAAGTGAGAGGATGTGGCAGCCAATCATATTCCAATTTATTGATTTTTGCCATTGCAACAACACATGTGTGAAGGTGAGCAGTGCCTTGATAGTAGATGACCAGGCTTTTTGTCATGTATTTTGGTCTTCAATTGGTCCAGAAGGTTAGTGTAACTTACTCCAGTGATGGATTTTCCAGGCAAAGGATAATCAATTAGCAGCAACCCTTGTCATCCCAGAAAACTGACAACATGATCTTCCTGGCTGATTTCACATACTTTGTCTTCTTTGGTGGTGGAGAATATTGATGCTTCCATTGTTCAGATTGCTGGGTTGGGTCAGATGCATAGTAGTGTACCCACATTTCATAATTTGTTATCAATTGACACATAAAGTTGATGGGATATATTTTAAAATGAGTCAAACTTTGCTCAGAGATTTGTACTCTGATTTGCTTTTGATCCAGTCAGCAGTTGCAACACCCATCTTGCAAATAATTTTTCATTTCCAACTCTTCTCTCAAAATGTGAAACACACATTCCCCTGAAGTACCCACAGCTTCAGCAATTTCAGACATATTCATTAGAGTTGCTGCAGAACTGTATCAAGTAGCTTAATGGTGATTTCAATTCTTGTGGCAGATTTCGGTCTTCCGCTGCATGTATCATCTTTCAGGCATTCACTGCCACATTTAAACTCTATGGTCAATTTGGAAATGATTGAAAATTATAGTGCTGACTGACTTCTGTAGAGGTTTGTCATATTGGTATGAATTTCTGTTACATTCATATCCTTCTTCATCAAGTTCTTCATAACACATAGTGTTCAATATTTGCATTATTTCTCATATACACATCCGTGTTGCAGCAAACAGTTATACCAACTATGACTCTTGAATAATCTCTGTATTATTGCACAAATGTCTCCATGAAAGATGGCTAGTTTTTTAAACAAAACTGTTTCAAAAATACTGCTGTAATTGTGCATCATTCTGAGAACATTTCTAATGAATCTCATAGAAAAGTGTCAGAAATGCGTGGTTTGTCTGGTGGCTTACTTACTACACACAGGTTATATTTTATACCACATGGTGACTTCTAACTACAAAAAAGGTATATACAATCTCCAAGTGATTCTTATTTTGGTTTACAATGCATTGTTTTTGTCCCTTTGGCATTCATTTGGTTAACTTATTACTATTGTACTGATAATGGAAAGTTTAAAAAACATCTATCTATATCAGGTGAAGGTGCTGCAGCTACAATACCTTTAGATGATGAACTGCATTTCTTACTTGGAGATGAAGGTTCACTGTCATCAGAAACTGCCATTACAAAAGTATTTAAAGGTTCACTAAGGGATTACCAGGGCCTGGAAGGGGTGAGTATAGCTTATGTATCAAGGTTCTAGTTGACTGTAACATAGTAGCTTCTATTGCATTCTGTTTACGACACTATAGTTTAAGATTTGAACTGTAGATATTTTGCATGTTGTAGCTTTACTGGAGAGATTAAGTTTCATTTAAACAATGTCCCTATAAAGAAATGTATTCATCTTAGACCACTTTTAAATGTCTTATGAATATTCACGTCATTATTTTATAGGTGTCAGGATATTTCATATGCCAATTTTATGGTTAATTTATGGTATCATTTTAAGCTTTTTTATCATTAAAAGCAGGTAGTGAAGTTTTTTTCATGTTGAATTTGAAATGAGTCATACTATGTTTATACAAAACTTAGTACATGAAGGTTTGTGTAAACATAGTATGACTCAATCTAAATTCAACTTGTTTGTCATATTAAATTTAGTATAAAGGCCAGGATGTAGCACTATTTTTAATGAAGCATGTCACAAAAAACAGAGATAAAAGAAAACACTGTTTATAGTTCTGTATTTTTCATAACAATTTTCTACAAATCTATTAAAGATAAAAGAAAAGTGCTCTTTAATATTTTCAGTGTATGCACTGAGATCTCTCTCTGGTTTAAACAAAGGTATCTATACCATTTTCACCCAGTATAATTAATTAAAATAAAGCAGCTTATATACCGACATGGGTGGGCAAGGTGTTAAGACAAATTTGTGAATGGTAGGTGTGCAGTTCAAATCCTTCCAGGGCCATCCTTCCTGATGGTTTTACCAGGTTTCCCTCAGTCTTCGTAACTGGCAAATGCCAGGGATGTACCCTAAACATAGGCCTGGAATGTTTCCTTCACAAATCCCCTTTCCAAATTATTTAATTTCATGTAATATCAGTGTCCACCTTTTGTGGTGCTGTATGTAGTAAGAATGGGTGTTAAACACTACTAAAAAAATAAAAGCAAAGAAAAAAAATGAAGCAAAGAAAAAAAATGAAGCCTGAAGAATCATGTTCTTATTCTGTTATTGGCATCTGCATCTTGTATTTTTTCCTTGCTATGTTCAGTGTCTCAACCATACCTTATGAAAGAAGGAAGTTATTTAGATTTTGTAACACATAATATCAACTTGGGATGTAACAGGAATGTGAAGTAACAGTTCACCAAAGAATGATTTTGAAAATTAATTCATTATAATTATCCAAAGAGCATTCAAAAGATGAGTTGTATGCATTCTACTTTGGGATGTTTGTGCAATAATAGAAATTTAAAGCTGCAATTCTGCAAAATATGCTTAGCTAGACTGTTAATGGCCTAAATGCCAGAAAAGCGCATTAAGGAATGACCACATATAAAGTTTAAAATTGTTAATACTTGTCCTGAGCAAATATTTAAGCAATATTTATTTGCATTTAATTTTCTTAGAAAGTATGTAGAGTATTCTACTGTCAGAAAACTTTTAAATTAAAAATAATTATTGTATGTCCTAAACTAAATTGCCACTTTAAGCTAGCTTATAGGATGAAAGAAGGACCTAAATGCATTATTTTTGCATTTAGATGTGGTACAGGGGTGGCCGAGTGGTTAGACCACTCACCTCTCAACAAGGCATCCCAGGTTTGATCCCAAGGATCTGCATGTGGGATTTGTGATGGACAAAGCAGCATCTGGGCAGGTTTTCTCTGGGTTCTCCTGTTTCCCACCATTTCATTCCACCGGTGCTCCATCTTCACCTTTCCTGTTATTCATCTCGCTCACATTCATCTATCATCTACTTCCTTGCTTTCATCCCCAGGCATCAGGCTGATCACCCACCCTGGTTGTTCCCTCTCTCAGATCCAGAGAGTCCCTCTGCTGCTCGACAGCCATCTGACTCCAGGCATTGGCTTGTAAGTCCTGGGGGGGGGGGGTTGTAGGTCAAGAAACAGAAGAAAAGTATTCAGACAGTATTGATTACTAGGGACAGCATCCTAATACAAATGCATATTTCTTCTCTGCTGTCAGAAAGTATGCCCTGAGCTAATTACTAAATTTCCAACGATTTAAACAATATTTTATGTTGCATATAATGCATTTTTTCCTGTTTTGTTAATATTCATAATATTTCAGCAGTTTGCAAACTAACCTGCACATTTGCTTGGTTTACATTCAGATTCAGATTTATTCACCGATTGTAAAAATTTACAAGGTTTCGTCAAGTAAAATTTAAAGAAGTATACATCATTAACCATTAATAATGGAGAGGTATTAATCTATATGTACAATTTTAGCATTAAAATTTTGAATTTTAAAGATAACAATTTGTTTTTCCAGTTTTATACTCTTCCACTGTATAGAATGCGTTCTTAATTAGATATAACTTAATTTGTTCGATTTTTGTTCGTTCTTCATCAGTTACTTTAATCCAGTGAGGTAAATGATTGTACAGATCTTTTGCCTTACTTTCAATACTTTTATTTTCAAGAGAGCCTCTTAATCTATTTCTAAAGTAGTTTTTCTTTGTTCTGGTATTATGTTCATGAGTATTTGTATTTTTGTCTTCTTTATAGGATTTTATAACATATTTTAGACATTCATATATATATAGACAGGGCAGTGTTAGTATACCGAGTTTTTTAAAAGCGGATTTGCATGTGTTTCTCTTTTGGATATTTTTAAGGATTCTAATTGCTCTTTTCTGCAGCCTAAATATTTTTAATATGTGTTTCTTCCCTGTTGATCCCCATAATATGATGCCATAGCTCAAGTGTGAGTGCATAAATGCATAATATACTTGTGTTGTGCTATCTTCATCCATGATTTGTTGACCTGTTTTAGAATATATATACCCTTATTGAGTTTCTTAGAGAGTTTTTCTATATGTCTGTTCCATTTCAGATTGTTATCTATGACAAGCCCTAAAAAGTTTGTTTCTCTAACTTGCCTAATTGGCTCACTTTTTATTTCTAAAGATATGCTAGCTTGTGTTTTGTTGTTTATACTGATTTGCATTCATTCCATTTTTTTTTGTATTCAATGCCATTCCTAATTCTTCCAGGTATGTAACGACTGTCTCCAACAATGTATTTGCATTTTCTTGTAATTCTGCCCCTGTTTTGCCTGTAACAATAATTGTTGTGTCATCTGCGTATCCAATGGCTTGTCCACCTGCTTCCTGAATTTTTTTGAATAGGTTATTTATATATACAATAAATAAATATGGCCCCAATTTTGAACCTTGTGGTACGCCATAAGCTATATGTTAAACAATGATTGGACTTTGATTAACTGTCCATCTCTGTTATGCATTACTTCTACACATTCTTCTCTATTTATTAAATACGATCTTAGCCAGTCTAATGGAGTGCCTCTAATGCCATTGTTTTCAAGTATTACCATTAATTTTCCAATATCCACACAGTCGAAAGCTTTAGACAGGTCAAGAAAAATTGCTGCCACTAATTCTTTTCTATTTAATGCTTTAATAATTACGTCATTTCCCTTACTTATTGCATGTATAGTCGATTTCATTTTTTGGAAGCCAAATTGGAACTCTGATACAATGTGAAATTTGTTACAGTACTTCTGGAGTTGTTCTAGAAAAATTCCTTCCATCACTTTGGAAATAGCAGAGCATAGAGATATTGGCCGATAATTTTCCATCATTTGTTTACACCCTTTTTGTTTGAATATAGGCCTAACTATCACTTTTTTAACCTATTTGGGAAAATTCCTGCATTAAAGCTTTCATTTATTATATGTGAGAGAGTTTCAGCTAGTTCCTGTTTGCAATATTTTACCATCTCATTTGAGTATTCATCTAGGCCACTGGATTTATTACATTTTAATGTATTAATTTGTTTAAGTACATCTTCTTTTGTGATTTCCCTGATTACCATAGAGTTACAAATGCTTCTATCATTTGTAGCTTGAAGCCTTACTTTCTTAATCCCCAGATTTGTTATTATATTTACATAATAGTCATTAAATGCATTACTTACTTCTTCTGGATCTGATAATATCAAATCTTTTATCACAATTTTAATATTTTCCCCCCATTTTGCATTATTTTCTTTCTGTACAGTTTTTATAATATTCCACATTTTTTTAATTTTATTTTCAGCTTTTTGAAGAAGCCTTCTGTTATGTAACACCTTTGCTTCATTTATTACTTTATTTAATATCTTTTTATAATTTTCAATGTATACATGTGATTTTTGGCTTAGCTTGGGAGATTTTAAGCTATTTAGAAACTCCATTCTTTTTTTTGATTTATGTATGCTTCTCGTAGACCAATTGCTAGTTTTATGTTTATTGCAAACTACTTTGCATAATGGAAGTGATTTCTCTAAGCATGATGTTAATATGTTCATAAATTGCTCAAATTTATTGTGTACATTTGTTGTTTTGATTACTTCCCTCCATTCCATCAGACCAAGATTGGATCTTAAAGAGTTTAGTGTTTCTTTATTTACAATTCTTTTTACTTCCGTTAGTCTTTTTGCTTTTACCTTTAATGTTTTTATTGCTTCACTTTCTATTAATTGACCAAAATGGTCGCTAAGCCCCCCCTTAATTATGGATACTTTTAGATCATCCCTTCCCAAATTTGTATATACGTGATCAATGCAAGTAGATGATAGATTTGTCACTCTTGTTGGCCCTGTTTTTATTAACTTTAAATTACTCCTCATCACTTCTATCAATAAATTTTTCTTCATACTTTTTACCAGGATATCTATATTGAAATCACCTATTACAATAACTTTGTTATTTTTTATCAAATTATTTAGACATGACTCTAATTTACTTAAAAATTGCTTTTTATCTGCTTTAGGTGGACTGTAAACCCCCAATACAATGAGCTTTCCTTTCTTAAATATAATTTCAATTGCCGATAGTTCACAACACATCTCCTCACAATAAATAATATAGTCAATTTGCTTATACTTAATATCCCTCTGCACATATATTGCAACCCCACCACTTTTATGCATTTCTCTGCAGTAACTTGAAGCCAAAACATAATTTCCATAACAATTTGCCTCCATTTCATAATTTTTTAACCCATGTTCTGTAAAGATTAGTACATTTGGCTGTAGTTCTATGATTAAGTGTTCAATTGCTGCTCTTTTGTTAACTATATACTGTATGTTTTGATGGAAAGCCGTAAAGTATTCCTGTTTTGACAAATTTTCATCTGTTTTGGCAAAATTTATGCAATCATTTACCTCACCTTCCTGTGTTTCCATTTGAGTTGCATCCTTCTTTCCTCCTGAGTGGTTTATTGCACATCCCCAAGGCTTTAGTTTCCCTGTCCCATACAGAGATTTATTACATTTTTCATTACACTTGCTAGCTTGAAGGATCCCTTCCTATTTAGGTGTAGTCCATCTCTACCTAAGCAGTCCATTTCTATCTGTTTGTTAATATCTACATATATACACTTTAATGTCTCACAACTCCATCGTATGTTTTCATATACCCTGTCTACATAAGTGTGGTTCATGTCCTTCTTCTCACAATACTGTTCACTAACACTCGCGATTTGGGATAATTCTCCTTTACACATCTTACTAAACTGTAAATTTCTCCCATAATGTCTTCTGGCGAGTTTGCATGTATATATTATAAATATATTTTTATTTTATTCATATGATCTTCATATTTGATTTAAAAATATGATATTTCCAAATAATATGTGACATTGAGTAGTCTTTAAACTTGAAAATACTGATAGTAGCTCATGTCACATTGATAAATATTATCTGATCTTAGCCATTCCCTCATGATATGAAGATGTCTGTTAAGGAGTTCTTGGAACTGAGTTCAAGTGTGGTGGTTATATTTATACATAATATTAAATTAAATTTAAATTTTATTGTTTAGTATCTCTTAGCATTTATAAAAGAAGTAAAAACAAAGGACAGCATTTCAAAATATTTGAATGTTAATAATTTTAGAAGTTCAATTCTGAAAATATTCCTGCACATTCATAACAATTCTCCAGTTGTAGCTTCAGGTCATTCATTTTAGTAGATTTGTGCTTGTAAATGGTGAAGGCCATGTTTTCATGTAATCATGCCAAAAGTAAAAGCGAGACAAAGTTAGGTTAGATTACAGGGGTATATCCTAACTCCTCAATATTAAAGATAAATTATGACGAGTTAAATAATTGATACGGTTTCCAAAATAGTTTTATTCACTAAGAGATTATATAAAATTGATTTAAATCTTTATTTTGTCAATATGTCTTAATACGTTTTGCATGGACATTGCATATTACAGAAGTTTTCAATGCATACATATTAAAGGGATTATTAAAGCAACAAATTCCTATCTCTATTGATTATATTTATTTTGCTTGCAGCTGAACCTGGGAGCAAGTTATAGTAAACAGGATAGCCCAACAAGGAAGAATAAGCAGGAAGTGGAAGCTGAGGAAATGTCAAAAACATCTAAGCAAGATCCCATTGTTGGAAGAACTGAGAGCTCAGCTGACTCTGATTACAGTTTTGAGTCTCATGCCAGTAGTTCTGTTGAGAGCCGCAGTCCACGAGAGCTAGAGGAAACCTGTGATGTGTTCCTGGAAATGCCACTTCCTTGGCAAAATAAGGGAGATCTTGGTAAGAAAATTGAGAATCCCTTTCTTTTCCCACTATAGTCTTATGAACCAGCTCAGTAGGCTTAATACTTACGGATTTATGTGACTTATTTAGCCTAAAAACAGAGGTAGGTTTAAAGAATAAACTAAATCCAAAATCTTGATATTTTACTTGAATAAATTAACCTGAATTAACATATAGGAAAATAAATGCATAAATTTGTCTACAAAAAGGTAAGAAACTTCTACAATGATACAAGAAAAGAATGAGTTCCACACAGTGGCATAGCAACCACCCCTGGAACCCCAGCAATCCGGGGGGCCCCAAAGGCTCAAGATACAATATTTTTGCATGTTTAGGCTGCACATGCAGCACCCTGTTTTAAGACTGTAAATTCAGGGAAAAAATAGGGTTTTTTTGGAATTTTGGGAGTATTGAAAAATTTGAAAGAATTGTGAATTCTGTAATCCTACTATGCGAGGCAATAGGATGGAAGGGGTGATTAGGTTTATTTTCTTCATTGTTACTTGAATTTACTGGTCAACAGACAATACCAAATTTAAACAGTTTTCCTTTGTTCCACAAGTCATTTTGATCTATTAGGATAGGGAGTGTAGGACTGCTACATCAATAATATTGTGAAAAGTGCGGAAAAGGCCTTATTTTGACTGTGAAAATTAATTATATGTGCCGGTAAAAGATTTTAATTTCAGAAGTACTCTTTCTTATTGGTACCATGTTGACTGAGCATGTGTACAAGTCAGTCACAATATCAGTGCGTGTGGTGGGAAGAGGAACTAAACAGTTATGGAACAAGTGAACAGGACATTGGAAGGACAGTCATGTAAAGAAAACATTTGCAGTTCTGAGCTGCACTTGCTAGTGAAGCTGAGATCTATAAATGTAGTACCGCTTTCATTGTGATACTATATATTCCTCTATTGCCTTGGCCCTCGCTCCCCTCTGATCCTTAGTCTTGTTGACACATTGTCAACAAAAACAATTGTGCCTTCCTCCAAATGCACTCATATTGTGGCTGACTAGTACCGTAGCGGAGCGGCAAAAGATAAACATAAAACAAACTAAAGAAAGTGATGCCTTTGTAATGAAACTCTGACAAAACTTTCACATTTTTCACTGATGAAAAGGAGATAGAAAAAATGTTCCAATAGAAACTGCAGAAAATGAAAAATGTGCAAATGGTGGCATTTCAGAAATAGATAATTCTGCTAATTTCATGCGCAAGTCCATAAAATGTGAACACAACACTTGTTTTCCCACGGCTCTAATAATTAGATTAGATTAGATTAGATTGTATTCTGTGAGTTCACTAGCAGCCATAAAGGCTTGTGAACATAGAACATGTCAAGGAAATGTACAAAAATTATATATAAACATAAATATTACATAGAATATGGAACATTTGAAATAAAATACAAATACTATATGCGTGTTAAGGAAATGTACAATAAAGTTACATATATACATAAATATTACATAGTATACAGAACATTTAAAATAAAATAAGGACATATTATATACAAAATGAAACAAATCAAGTGTAATTTTGTACAGAGTTGAATACCTCCTTACTGTTATAAGGTTAACATACGTATAGGCAAGAACAGTTATTTTAACATTCACTACGATTTTACCTTTGTTAGTCTGATCATTTTGTTCTATTTGATTTGTAATGCATAGCATTTACTGTCAGTTCTTAATATACATACATTTAAATAGCTTCATTAATTCTAGAGCAGATATCAAATATGACTGGCAATTGTCATTAATATTTACTAATACTACTAACAGAGCTATATAAGTATTATCATTAGGATAATTTGTCATTCAGATAATCTTGTACAGAATAATATGCTTTTGAGCATAGGTACTCTTTAACAGCAGTTTTAAAGACATTGAAATTGTCAACTTTTCTCTTAAGATCATTAGGGAGAGTATTAAATATTTTTATGGTCTCGTAATATACACCTTTCTGGAAGCAAGAAAGCTTTGTACTGGGACAATGGATGTTACCCTTTTGTCTAGTGTTTATCTCATGAATTTCCATGTTTGTAATAAATGTGGTTCGATTGCATACATAGAATTTTAAGATTGAAAATATATACATGCAAGGTAGGGTTAATAACTTTAGTCTTCTAAAAAGATGTTTGCAAGAGTGTCTGCTATGAGTGCTGGAAATGATTCTTATAACCTTCTTTTGCATGAGGAATATTCGTTGACTTTCTACCGAATTTCCCCAAAATAATATTCCATATTCAATGATAGAGTTAAAATATGCATAGTATACTAATTTAAGTGTATCTATAGAACTGACATTTACCAATGCTCGGATAGCATAACATGCAGAACTGAGTTTGGGTATGATATGCCTAATGTGAACTTTCCAATTTAAATATCTGTCTACTTGGAGGCCCAGAAATTTAATGTTGTCTATTTGTTCTAGTGACATGTCATTAATCCCAATTTCTATTGGAGTGTGTAGTGATCGATGGGTTATAAATTTAACAACTTTTGTTTTGTCTAAATTTACAGATAATTTGTTAGCTTTAAACCAGTGTGACATACAGTTCAAAACATAATTCAATTTAATTACACACTCATTCAAGTTTTTACTAGTCACCAGAACACTCGTGTCATCAGCAAACAGAATTATACTTGCAATATCCTTTATATAAAGTGATAGGTCATTTATATAGATCAAAAATAATAAAGGTCCTAGGACTGAACCTTGGGGCACTCCATGTGTTACTGTTTTCCATTTTGATGTCTGTTTTCCAAATTCATAATAATGAAGAGGATTTAATAAATTGTGAAGGTAGCACTAATTTTCCCTCAACTTCCATTTCTCAAATGAATGTTGGAAAATTATATAAATTTATCTCACAAGAACTTCACTGGTCGAAGTCATTTTAATAAAGAAATCACAGGTAATTTAAAGAAGCATGTAGTAGGAAATAGTGAAAAGGGTAATTGATGTGTTGCTGACCTTAGCAATGTGTAATTCTTATGGACTGCAAAAGATAAAAAAAAATTATGGTTATATACAATTCAGCTCTTGATCATCATCACATAAGTATATAAAATGATAAATAAAATCAAAACCTTTAGGAATTCTTCCTTTTAATGCTCTTCAAGTTCCTCTTCTTAATATAACTGTTTTATTAGCTTCAGGAATTATTATTACGTGAAGTTATCAAGGATTTCTTTTGAGGGCATAGAATGAATCACATAGTGGTCATTTTCTTGCTCTTATTGAAGTTCTTAACAAATATGATCCCATTTTATATCATTTAATGAGTGAAAAGACAGAAAGCAAAAACACCTATTAAGTCCCCAAATAGAAAAAGAGGTAATTGCAGAAATACATGACGATGGTTCCATTCCCTAATATTGGGTACTACCCATGACATAACAAAACATAATCATTAAGTTTAATTTTGCGATACATCTTAGTAAAGGAGAATGTAAAACACATCTATAGAGCTTACAATACAGGAAATTTTTCTAGCATTTGTTAGAGTTGGGGATGGAAGTGCACAAGAATTAGTTACTACAGCTTTAGAATTCATTGAAAACAATGGAATTTCCATACAACAATGCAGAAATTAAAATTATGATAGAGGGAAAGTAATGAGCAGAGTATGCTTGGAAGTGCAAGAGCAGATCAAAAGACTGGAGCTGACTGCCAATTATGTACAGCCTAAGACAAAATAAATGAGCAACAGCCAGAGAGGGAGTTCAATTTGGAAAATATCGGAAGCATTCGCTGATGCTGTGTTCGCAATACAGAATTTAATACCACCCTGCATTCATTTCAAAGCTATGCGATAGGTAAGATGATGCCTTTCAGTGTGGTTGTATATACAATAGCTGAGCAGTGAAATATATGTGTCTCATAATTGGAATAATCTTTGGTGTATGTGTTTTCGTTTATTATTTAAGTTTTAATTTGTTAAATATATGGCAATGCCCTATGTTTTTCATGCATAAGATATTTATTTTAAGACATTCATGCATAAAACACAAATTACTCTTCTCATTTTCAAAATAAATGCTATATTAGTAAGAATTCTAAAGTTAAAAACTTAACTATATATTTAATTGACTTAATACTGGATGTGCAAACTCTGCCTCATTCTTTAGTCATGAATGGCGCTGGCATGATCATGATGTTAGCATCATACTGACTTTTGCTAAGGCTGAGCACACACATAAAGACGAAGCTACAAGGAGATCTCTCCTTAGCCAATGTTGCTGGATACTCTTTCTCAGGCTACAAGAGCACTTAAAGTTCCTGTATCTATGACGAGTTGGGTGTGGTTATCCAGGGAAGGGATGGTTCATCATCGACCTGGTTCGGATCGAAAACGTTTGTCCACTCCTCTGTAGGACGTTGCACTTATAGAAGAGGCAGACAGGAATGTCTTCCAGCATGTGTCTACAATTAGAAATAATTCTAACTTCCCAGGTCAAACTGCACAGCCTTGCGTCGTTTGACTACATCCGACTCTTTGCTCAATCGGCAGCTAAGAATCAGCATCTTACAGATGATCACGGATTTTTCTGCCTCGCATTTGCAGAAGAATGTCAACCATAACTGGAAAAGGGTTATATTCACAGATGAGGTGACATTTTCATCTACAAATGGAGGGAAATAAATTGTCTACCGCCCCAGAGGAAATACGTGGCACAAATGGATCGCCAAGGTCGCATATCTGTGTCGTGTTGGGGTTGGATATCACAAGAAGGTCTAGGTGTGTTGTGGCAACTTCATGGCACATTAAATAGCCAGCAGTATAAAGACATCCTGGAAAATACTATAATTCCTTCTATAAGGATTACATATCCCAATGGAATGATTAAATTCCAGTAGGATAACCACCCTGTCCACACAAGCCAGCAGGTTTCAAACTGGTTCTCGTAAAGGCAAAATATCACAGTGATGATTGGTCTCCTTGCTTACCAAATTTGATATCTATTGAAAATGTTTGGGCAGAGGTGAAGAAAGTTTTGGAGTTAAATTGGCCTGCAAACAACTCAAGACAATTAAAGAGGTTTTGAGGGATCAAATACAGGATGCTCGGGAGGAAGTACTGTCTTGTGAAAATTTGACTAGGTATCTGATATTATCCATAGCTCTGGAATGAGGGCAGTAACAGAAGCAGAGGGTTTACGCACCCGATATTAAGTTAAATTCCATTTTTATTTGCTTTTTCATTTAGGAATATAATATTTACTTATTTCATATTTAGTTTGAAAATGAAAAGGAGTGTGTTTCAATTTTTATGTGTGAGCATAAATGCCTTGAAATCAAAATAAGCCTTACTAATTGGAAAATATATTATAGTATACATAATAAACACTGCATTTTTCTGAAGAAAAAATTATGCTCAGGATACGAGCCTCGGTAGGCCTTATTGCTAGGCACATGCTTATAACCGCTCAGCTATCAGTGCATATTCCATTGCTGGTACTCAGTATGAAAGGTGACAACAAAACAAAGCTAAAGGCACGTGTTCTGAGACACCATTGTGAACTGGCCACAGAAACAATTTGAACTTTGACAAATATACACTTCGAGAGTCTGCTCATGTGTTTGTCTTAGAGTGCACATTGTGCTACCTACAACTTGAATTTAGTCCTAAGAGATGCAGCTAAGATACCACCACCACCTTTTATAGCTGGCTTGAAAGAATATATAGATTTTTCAGTTCCAGTATTAAAATATAATGACTAGAAAAAATGACAATCGGAAAGAAAACCCAACTCTTAACAGACTGTCCAACAAGATAGTCTTCAGCTTATGATGCTTAGTTATCCGTCCATTTCCATTATTGAGATATCATGAGGGCTTTAAGCGATATAATAGTAGCCTCTAAAAAGCTGAGGCAACAAGCATAACGAAGCAACTTCCTTAAGAAAACAAATGGAAACTTGAGTCTGTGGTTCAGATGGTAGTATGAAGCAAATTTTTAGAAACTACCAATATTGCATCAAAAAATATGCAGTCCCTAATGAAGATAAATAGCATTACAAAAATTACTGGGTGAAGCATATATTTCACTTCAGCAATTTAGAAATCGCTTTAGCAAAGTAAAGCAAGATGCTGAAGAAATGGCAAATACATGGGGAATTGAATGTTGCTTTGCAAGAAATCACACAATTAAAATAAAGAATTTTTCTGATTAATTGTGTGAGGATAAAAGGCTGACTGATCCTGAACAGATTTGAAATTTAATGTGTTGGATGTTTTTTTGGGTATCGTGTTAGGTCAATTATGACTCAGACTTAAAAACATAATGGATATCACTGAAAAATTCAAGTGTTTTCAGCCCAATATACTCATGGATAGTAGTGACAGTGAACTTCATCCAATCACAGAAGAACTTATAGCGAGCTATCCGAATGATATTTCACCACAATTTCCTCACCAACTACTGATCATCCGTAATGTACTTCAGAGCAAATCAAAGGTATTAAAATTGGATCAGTGAAACAGTTAACAGATCTAATACTTAAAAAAGAAATCAAATAATTAATTCTAGGTTTCCTGATGTCTCAGTGGTCTCTTATACCACCACCTCCACCGCTACCACCACCACCACAGCTGTCGAAATAGATGCATGCATTTTTTCTAGAAAAAGAAAATAAAACTCTACAATGATACTAGACAGTCATAACTATGTTGCCATACTATTAGGATTGCTTTGTTGTAATGATATATGGAACATTCTATAAGTAATTCAACATAATTGTTTTCTTGGTGAATAACAATAATAATGTATAGGAACTGTAATCCTTCCTGTTTTGCATTTTTTTAATTTTCTCGGGGATGACAGTTGTGGATTTGTTCAAAATGAAGGCTCTATACATTAACTGTTTGTCAACCGAGCGGGATGGCTCAGGCGGTAATGTCTGTGGCCCACATTTGGGAGGTTGTGGGTTCAATTCCCATGGCCAACCCTCCTGACTCATGGATTTTTTGGGGGGTTTCCCCAGGTCACCAGGCAAATGCTGGGAAGGATCATTAAGTCCCCCAAATTTTCTGTCCCTCCATTTCAGCTTGGTCTCTTTCAGAGTTGTATGTGTCAGCAGGAGGTCTCGGCATGTGCATGGCTTGGGAAAGGGATGCTCTATAGAAACCTTCAACCCATGCAATGGGGGCGGTCTCCAGGTTCCAGGTACCCCAGGGGATGTGTAAGCCCACGGCCCCTCCCTGTGGAGACAGCTGCACCAGTGCCCATCTGGGGAGTTTAAATCTGTAAATGGTAGGGACCCTGCCCTCTGCCTATCATGCCCCATAGTCCGGCCACCCTCTGTCTCCTCTCACCTCTTCCTTCCCTCTCGGGGGCACCCTGCCTGGGGCATAGGTACAAAGGTCTATGTAAGTCTGTGTGCTAAGTCCCCCTCTGCAATGAATCCTAATCTTAAAGCCAAATGAAAGCATCAAAACAGCAAGGTTCTCAAACATCATATGCTTGGAATGGGCATACACAGTTGGGATACTGGTGAAAAATACAGAAAAATATGTATATGAAGACTACAAGTGAAAAACAATCTAAATCCAATTTTTGTAAAAAATTGAGTTATGGTTATATTATCATTCTTGACATAATGTTCTACTACTTTATATGTCAATTTATGGAAATATCGTTCATAATTCACATAAAATTGGCTTCAAAATAAAGTGAAAATTGGAAGGTCAATCAATTGGAAGAAGTCCCATGGTTGTATATTAAATCAGAGACCACCCAGTTGTAAACAAGAAATCTTAGAATATAACCGGTTTCTATTTTCAATGTTTGTAAACCTGAATTTTAATAAAAAAATGTACAACAGTGCATTAATTTGCAAGGCAATCCAGTATTGTGTTGTAGTGTGAAGTTTGATGTTATAAAACTGAATAATGAAAATAGTGACGAAAATACTATTGTGGTGAACAATGAAAGACCAAAAAAGTGGTGCAAACATGGAAGAATGAAGAATTTAAGTAAGAACATTCATGCAATGAGTCATGTCACAGGAGAAGACTCTAAGTGTAGACTAGGCTGCTTCAATAATGTGCCTAAAGAAGATAGAGATTTGATAATTAAGAATTTTTATTTGCTTGAAGATAAGAACAAACAGTCATCAGATCTTATATCACTTGTTTCACTTCTGCCAGTGAAAAGGTGTTGGTCAAGGAAAAGCAAAAAGAAGCTAATTTGTGGAAACATTCTTATACTCACAACGTAGGTACGTGTCCCCAGAAATGAGTCAATTGTTGAAATTTCTGTCTGACACAAGGCATTTTTAAGCATGCATGGAATTACAAATCAGATAATGGCAACTATTAAGAAGTCATTTGGTACTACAGGTGTGTCGACTCTCCTTTCTCTCATTTCCTGTACACATCATCTTCCTTGTTATCAGGGTTGTAGGACCAGGTGATGGTTTTGACGGGTTGCAGCTGGATGGTGGCTTGTGCTCTGTAAAGCCTCCTTCCCTGCTATTGCTGTGGTACCTCTCAGTTAGGTCTCTCCTCAGCATGAGGCTCCACTCTGGGGGACCCTTGAGGTTGGCGGCTTGTGGACATGGACCGTGTGGCATTGGATGCATTCTATCTGGAAACATCAAGGACCCTGTTCATGCTTGCACCCATCAGCATCCAGATCTGGTCTCCTTTCGAGTGTCTCCCCTCATCCTGCCCTCCCAGCAGTCACATTGGAAGCAAAAAGGGCCGACTGTCCTACTTGTGGTGCTCTGCCCCTGTTCTCGGGGCCCCTCCATGATACATGTCTTTACCTTTAGCCTTTACAGAGCTGTCACCAATTGATAAGAGAGGTTCTCATAGCAACAGGATAAACAAATGTGCAGATAGTGTTTCCATCGGTAACCACTATTCACTGGATGACACAAATAACAATGCTATTACAATATAACTTATTATACAAACAGTGTTTGTTATATTTCATATTCATAATACTTTTTTTACAAGACTGTTCTTCATTTTTGTTTTAAATTCACTCAGAATGAGAAATATGTGACTTTGATTGTTTTTTCCTTAAAGTCTTTATACTAATAAGCTTATCATTTGACATATCATCATGAACCGTTAAGAATTCAGACATGGGATAGAATGGCAATGGAAGCATTTAACAGGGCAAAAAAGAGAAAGAAAAGATAGAAAGAAAAACAAAGCATTTTCTGTGGACACTTGAAGGAAGATATTAGTTAATTAGTTTGTGCACAGTGCAACAGGGTGTAGTGTAAAAACCTGCATTAAAGTGAGGAATAAATAAAAATGTTTTGCAAGAACTATATTTAAGTTTGTCCTAACCTCATATAGTGACCAGCTAAAAGTAACTGCAAAAGAGATTCTCCAGTCTTAGTAGAATTAAAGAAAGGAGGATGACACTTCATAAAATTATTGCTTCTTAATAAGTTGTAGATAGATATTTATTTACTTTAAATACATAGTGCATACATATTTCATTTTACAGACTTCAATGAGTTGCTGGTTTCCTAGGGTTCCTATCCTCCAACACTGTGGTTACCGAGTCAATGGGCCCTATTTGACTGAATAAATAAATATTTATTAATCTTTGTAGATTCATTACAATTCAATAGTTGCTTGAATACGTAACCTACGTCTACTCCTATCATAGCCTTTTCTGTTCTTCCCTAAATTGTCATGCTTCCAAGGGCTCATAGCTCAAACACCGTGGCTATCGAGCTATTGAGACCTTTTTACTAATCTACTTTCAATAACTACTTTTCTTCTTACTCCTTATTCCTATATTTCTTCAGCCATCTCTTTCTAATTAAACCTAAATATTTTCCTACTTCTAATATGTTCCTCTTGCATTTAACACCCATCATCTTTCTACCTATAATCTCAATTGGTAAATTGTCCCATTTCTTTTTCTGCCATCTTTCCCTCGATTCCTTAGTTCCTTCACAGTCTAGAATTAAATGCCAATAGTTATTATACTTTCTATTACATAGCGGACACTTTCCTTGGTTCTCTCTTTCCCCTAAGCCTTTTAACATCATCACTCCTGTCCTCGCCCATGCAAAACCTTCTCGTGCAGATCTGTCACATATATCGACATATTTTTCTCTTTCCCACACCATTTTTAAATATGCATATATACATAAAGAAGATTTAAAACTAAAACTACCTAAAGTTTCTTGTCTTTCAACATCTTCAATTCTCAATTTTACCCTTCTCCAGAACCCTTTCTCCAGTACCTGCCCCTCTCTCCAAATATCTCCATAACCTATTTCATTCAGGGTTCCTTCTATATACTTACACCAAGTATCCTCTTTGTTGAGTTTTAACTGCACTTCTAGGCACTGCTTTAACATATTATTATTTTCCAGTTCCTTAATTCTATACCAATATTTTAATACCCTTTCCACAATTTTTGCTTTGCTACCAAACCTCCCTAGCTCTATTTGGGCAACACCATTGGGTGAAGCCCTTGGTAGACCTAAAATTATTTTACAGAAATTTCTGTGCACCTTGTTTACATTTTCCCACCCTCTCTCTAAACCCCAAATCTCAGTTCCATAAAGCATTTTAGCCTCTACTACTGCTTCGTATATTCTCTCCAACCATTTTATTTGTATCTCTGGTATTTTATCTAGGCAAGCTCTAATAGCTTTCATTGCCAGTTTTCCTTTTGTTAGTATCATTTTCTTTTGCTCATTCCAACTCCCATTACTATTTAGTCGTACTCCTAGATAGTCAAATTTCCTAACCACCTCGATTTCATTTCCTTGTCACCACCATATTTCATTTTTCCTTAACTTATTCCCCTTTTTAAACACCATTATTTTTGTTTTCCTTGTGTTTATTCTGAGACTCCACTTATTACAAAACTTTTCTATTGCTCCAATTGCTTTAGTTAACCCGATATTGGTTATTGCTCCTACAACTAAATCATCCACAAATAACAAACCCAGTATTTCTTTATTTCCAATTACTGGCCGATGCCCATTTTCTATCTTAATTGCCTCTAAAATATCGTCAATGAATAAGTTAAATAAAATAGGACTTAACTTACATCCTTGCCTTAACCCTGTATTATTTGAAATAACATTTGTCATTATATTATTTGAGACCCTTATACAAAAGTCATTCTCTGCATATATTCTTTGTAATGTTTCTATGAACCTGATACTCATTCCTATCTTGCTCAATTTAGTCCATAAGGCTTCCCTATTAATTGTATCAAACGCTTTCTCAAAGTCCACAAATAACATGTACAACCTTCCCTAATAAGTTGTAACTAAAATGCAATAATTTTTCAGTGAATCATGACTATAATTGGTTGATACATGCATAATATCTTCATACCTTAGATAGCTCTAAACTGGATGACATAGTTATGTATACAATAGCCTGCCTAATTTCCTTCTGGCAAAACTTCAGTTATATTAAAACATAGACACACAATGCCTTTTTATTTTGCCTAAGCCTTTCTATACTCCCTAACTTTAGCATATTACAATTCTCTGGGAATCATGCCAAACAAACGTCAATTGTAGTGTAGTGATGATGAGAAAATTAAACATTAAAAGATAAATTAGACGAAGTAAAATTTAGACTGATAAACCATTTGTAGCCATAAAGCCCGAATTCATTTATTTATCATAAAGATCAGAGCTTTTAACAAGCTACTGAAGTTATCAAAATAACAGCCAAGTTATACACTGCTTAAACATTTCTGATAAGATACTGTTGTGCAAATGGTAATAAGTTATTGCATTATTGATTTCAGAAGACTACATTCCACATGAATTAGTAGAAATGGAGAATGAGCCAGCAGCAATGCATGTAGCTGACCACTTATCGAGATTACATGAGCAAAACAAGAATCAAAGAAGTGAATACACTGAATCAGATGAAGAGCTCTCCAATTTTTAAAATAAACAGCTACAAAGGGACAATCTAATTTAAGGTTGGTGAAAAAGAAGATAAAGTGGATAAGGTTCCTAGGAAAATATTTTCCTTGTATATATATCAATTGAACAATAATGTATAAACGTTAGAATTATAGTTGTAGATTTAGTATCACATTTATGTTAAAAGCAGATGTATAAATATAATCTTGAGATCCATGTTTCATATTATTTTAGTAATACATGTTTAATACATTGTGTGATAAAATAAGGTTAAGATTATAATACCGTAATGATATAAATGTAAAGGTATCAGTTTCAGTAAACTGTGTAGAATATATTTGCAGATTTATTTGGAATTTAAAATGTGTGCAAGAAGTGAAATTATTTCTGTACAGATTGTGCATTTTAAAAATAAATCTCTTTTATATCCAATCAAGATGTATTAAGAAGAGCAATTGAACCAACTTTTGAAGGAGGGACATATTACACATAAAATGTTATAATATTTCAAGAAAAATTTTACAGCAGATAGGAAACTTAAAACTGAAACTTGATATTCTTCTTCCATGAAATTAGCTACACATGTGACTGATAAGTATTATAATGGCCTAAAACACAAAATATATTGTGACATATGTTGCAGATAATTTTCCTGCAAAATAGTGAAACAATGTTTTATTACAATGAATACCCCTTAGAACAATACTGATTCTATTTATCATAGTTAATCATGTATTGCCTTCTGAGCTACTTTTAGTATATTATAAGATATTTTATAAATTTTATGGGTTTATTGTCATTTAAATTTGATAAAATTGAACATTTGGTAGTATACACAAAGCATAACTTATTCACCACAGTCAGATATACATTCATCCACACCTGTTTAAGTTGTGTGAAAATCTCATTCTAAAATACATAACCAGGGATGTAATTTTTCATTTTTGCAATATCTTCAAGCTTCTTTTAGTTGATTGGAATTTTTTTATAAGATACATACATTTGGTAGCAGTGGTGGTGGACCGAGTGATAGTGAATGTATGTTTCACCAATCTATTAACAAATTTCTTTGCAAGAACATGACCTGGATTTTCATCTTGATTTTCCAAGTACCTGAATTTGTAAACTTGGAATGCTACTGTCTGCCCATGGATAAGAATAAGAATAATTTTATTGTCATTGAACTATTACAGTAATAGACAACATCAGATAAAGGGTATTTACACAATTATATTTACATTATTATTGGTACTAAGATGTACCTACTCATCAAAAAATTCTTGTAGTGAATAAAAAGGATTAGTAACAAGCCAGTCATACAATTTATTCTTAAAACTAGGTATGGGACTTTGTTTTAACTTTACTGGTAGCTTATTATACAATTTAGAGCCAAGTATTTCGAAACTCTTCTGTGTTGTAGGTAGCCGATTCCTTTGAAACATTTGTTTTCTTGTAATTTGTAAGTTACCATGTCTTGAATGACAATATATGAGATGAAATAACCAATTTAACAGACAATTTCTTCTTAGCACTTGAGCGAATGACCATTTCTGTGTACTGTTCTGGTGTATAAATTCTGTCTGCCCTCCTTAGAAGCCTCTTAACAGTCTCAAAATCCAAATTGCTGGGCAGAAAGGAAAGCTTTTTGATAAGATGTGGCTAATCTTTTTCAGTCAACCAGTATCAACCACATTCAATAGAAACTGCGGGAGTAAGTTCCTGTGGTTTTGATCCACACATGCATCACTGAAGAAGATAAGATTTTCTTTATTTCATGAGGTAACTCATTGTTTACATACTCTTTGTGGAATGAAACAACAAACTTCATTTGAGGCCTTCTGTCCTTGCCCCTCATGGTAGAGATAGTTTTGCTGTGCTGGTTTTTAAGTTGCAGAATATAAATACCAATAACTGGCATAAGTAGAAAATCTCCAGTACTGGAATGAACAATAGAGCTGCATGTAGTCAAAGGACAGAACAGCAGTATTGCAACTTTGTTCAGGTTTCACTGTTACTTCATTAATGTGATCTAGTTTAATTTTCACTGTCACTTCACTTTTCTTTGCAATGTAGCAGCATAGTAAATTATTCGTGAAGAAGTTGGGGAGTTGAACACAAGACCTCTCTAATCTCTTGTAGTAGCAGCACTCATTTTACATCACAACTATTGTCACAACCTCACTCAGAGAATGCACTGAATATTGAGCACCTTATGTCAAATCAGAAATACACCCATTATCTCACTTATTGACTAACTCACTTGCAAGCATGTTCACTTATATAGCCACTGAACTTTTTGAGTATGTTTCTAGAACTCTCTCAAAATGAGGCAGGAAGAAAGAAGGTTCCAGAACAATCTGGTTATCTCTGAGTTACGCTTCTGGATTTTATGCTGGGTGAGAGCACTATCCTATCGGTTACCTCTTTAACTGGCCAATCAGTCAGTCAGTTATCCAGTACCTTCCTCCCGATTAGCTTGGGAAATTGAAATTCAGTTTTATTTATGGATGCTTTTTAACTGTTGTGGTCCTTAGCGTCCCATTCTACATTGGGCATGAAAGACTGGTAATTTTGCTCAGAGACCTCTTTATCAGGCTTGAGGTTCTTTTATGTGCCATAAATCTATGACACAGGATCACCGGCTTTACTTCTCTTCTGAAGGAAGCCATGCTAAGGGATAAGTTTGGGCCATAGCCGCTGCATCACTGTATCATCATCTTTATTCTTTTGCATGACTGTGTAGAACTTTTCTTCTCAGTGTTTATGAATAATGAGATCTACTACTGCTCATTTTTTAGTTTTAACTTCTGCCAACACTAAATGTGTGATTCTGAATCTATGATAATGAATGGATTGAAAAAATATGATTATGCAAGTGAGCATGGAGCCAACTGATGCAAGTTTAATTATAAAACATGTATATCAAGGTATAGCTATATACCTAGCACCCATATGCTCAAATAGCACCCATGTGCACAAAAAATCAACTGATAAGAGGGGAAGTTAATTGGAGTGTTAAAATGTAAATTGAGCTTTATTTATGGAAGCTCTTTAACTACTATGGTTCTTAACATCCCATTCTATATTGGCCGTGAAAGATTGGAAATTTTACTCAGAGGCCCTTTTATCAGGCTTGAGGTTCTTTAAAGTGCCATAAATCTATGACATGGGACCACTGGCTTTACTTCCCTTTTGAAGGAAGCCATGCTAAGGATTTTTTCACCCAAAAAAATTCACCGCCTTCCGCCATATTTGAACCCATGACCTCAGGAACTAGTGGCTATCATGGTAACCACTATACTACAGAGGACGACATGTGGAGTGTAGCTGACCACTTGCATGTCAGCAAGTGATCAATTAATAACATGCGTCAAGTGACCAAATGTTAATAATCACTATCCTAAGGTACAAGGCATTTTATTAATATGATATTTATATGCAGAACATATTGTGAATATAAAAGCAAGTTGAAGACATGCATAAATGGAAAATGTATAAGGAAAATGTCCACAGCATATTCTTAGCAGCAGAAATGAAGGGAGGTGAGCCCAGTTCCCATTAGGTCAGTTTCTTGACCTGTGTGGACAAAAGAGCAGTATATTAGATTTCTGAACATCTGAACAGTGACAATAGAGACCTGACCTCAGGATAAAATTGTCACCAGCTTTTCAGAACCACAAAGTACGTAGTAAAGAACAGTTATAAGGATTATAGCAATAAAATCAGATGCCGAAGTGTATGTCTGTTATCATGAAATCTCCGCAAAGGCAAGGGAAAGTTCTTCTGAGAAACTAACTGTCCAAAATCGAAATGGGAGGAGCGTAAATATTGAACCACCAATAATAATTTTTCAGGGTACTTGAAATGATGTATTGGAAGTTAAATCGAAATCACCTGATTATGAAAGAGTGGAGCAAATATCCATCATAGAAGAAGGTCCAAATTAATGTGAAGATCACTCACAAAATAACTTTGAGGGTCAGAATGCCATCCCTGCAACTGGCAACCCAACAACTCAAAGGGCAGACTGCTGCTGCTGTGCTGCAAGTCTTGAACTTATAAAATTTCATCGTTGAGTAATTTGTAACCACTACATGTTGAAACTAAGTGCATCGCAAACTGCACTGCTGCAGAATAATACAACAGAATAAATATAGTGTCACATGGAAGCACAAATAAGTGTGTTTGAGTATTCAAAGTACAACATGCTGAAAGATATAAATTTAGGTGTCTGCGAGGAATGAATGGTTTGTGGCAAGATCAAGTTCAAGAGAGACTGGAGATATCTAAGTGGCAATAACAAATTGAATATTTACTCTGAAGCCAGAACCAAGGAGTTTTATTTTCATCAACACCCACATCCTAACATCAAGACCTCATTGCTCCAAAAAGAAGATATATCACAACCTACACCTCCATCTCTCTCCATCTCCCTCTACCTCTGCCCTCCACTGCTTATATTATGTACATCCTACTGAACCACCAAAGGAGGAAGGTGGTGCCTTGGAGATAAAAAGAAAGAAAGAAAGAAAGAAGGAAGGAGGAAGGAAGGAAGGAAAGAAAAAACAGTGTTTTTCTAAGGTCTCTAAAGCTAGGGCAATACATATCAGGGTTGACTCCTATCCTTAAAGTGATAATTTCCCCATAACACAAATACAGGACACAGCTCTATGTATTAAAGTAGTTTACTTGAAGAATTTTGTAGTGTTTAACATTTGTTCTTACTGTATATGGGCACCACAAGCAGTGGACACTGATGATACACGAAATGAAATGATAATTAGGAAAGGAAATTAAAGGAAGTTGAAGATGAAGACCAAAGCAGCAACAAAACAGGATGAAGGATACAGTGTAACTTCTGTTGTGCTGCGCTGGTAGTTTGATGCACAGAATGCATTTTCTTGAGTATGTCATCTCTATGTCTTAGAAGAGGAATTAGTGAATACAAAGGGTTGATTATATACCAAGAACACCTAGAGAAAGGGTTAAGGCAAGGATGTAAATTAAGCCCAATTTTATTTAACCTATTAATAGATGATATACTACAAAACATTAATATTCCTAATAATATTTTACCAGTAATAAATAATATACAGATTCCTGGTTTCCTCTTTGCAGATGACTTAGTAGTGGCATCCATTACAGTAAATGGACTAAAATTGTCCTTACAAGAAATAGATAAATACTGTATAGAATGGGGACTAAATGTAAATGAAAAGAAAACACAAATTGTAGTGTTTAAAAAAGGAGGGAAATTGGGTAAACAAGAGAGATGGAGTAAAGGGAGAAATGAATATAAAGTTGTGCGAGACTGTACCTACTTAGGGATAAATATAGATGCAGGAGGTAAATGGGAGAAACAAAAGAGATCAGCTCTGGCAAAGGGGAAAGCAGCAATGACAGCTGTTAGACAATGTTTACTTAAAATGCCAGAGTTGGAGATGAAATGGTTGGAAAGATTATATAATTCAGTGGTTGAGGCACGAATGTTATATGGGATTGAAATATGGGGGCTTGAAAATGGGTGGGAAGTGGTGGACATGGTCCACAGAATATTTTGTAAGGAAGTACTAGGGTTGCCAACAGCTACAGCAAATGAAGTGGCTCAAATTGAAATGGGACGAGTAACAAGAAAAGGAATGGTTATGGAGAGAGCCTTGAAATATTGGCACAGGATCTTGAATTCTGATGATGATAATTTATTACAACAATGTCTAAAATACCAAGAAACTAGCTTAAAAAATACGGGCTGGGTAAATGAACTAAGAAATAACCTTGAGAATAATGGCATGGGAGATGTTTGGAGGGAAAGAGATGCAAATCACAAAGGTTTTTGGAAGAGTATTAGAAGAAGATTTGAGGGCATCGAGAAACAACAATTATTTAGTCATAACTGAGAAGAGATCTTTGATTTTTTATGTTAATGCAAAAAAACACTGGGAAAGAGAGAAATATGTTGACAACTCAAATAAAGAAGAAAGAGGAGGTATAGCATGGTTAAGGGCAAGAATATGGAAGCTAAAAGGGAAGCGAAATGGTTAAGCACAAGGTGAATGTTCATTATGCGGGGGAAGGGAAGATATACAACATACTATATTTGAATGCAAAGAAACAGAGATTTGGAGAAAAGAAAGTTTATGGTATGGAATGAATAGGAATAAAGATATGCATACAATTCTAGATAAAAACTGTAAAACTATGGGTAAATACTTAACGAAAGTAAAAAAATAAGTGGATATGGACGGTTAAAAGAGGAAAAATAATGTAAATAAAAATAAATATAAGAACTACTAAATGTATCAACATGTAACTGTAATTCACAATGACTGCTCATCTTAGTGGCCAGGGCCAAATGGAGAAGGCAGTCTAAATATGTAATAACTTAGTGCTCAAATAAATTATTCATTCATATACCAAGATATAAGAAAGCACCTTCTATAGCTGCTAAATTATGTTGACTGTTATTCAGTGGCTGTTTTTGAAGATAATAAAACCCAAAAATATGATCAAAGCTACATATCCAGATATTTGGAGGACATTTAATACATACCAGAGCAGATATTGCCACAAGCGAAGAAACAAAACAGAACCTCAGGATACAATCATGAAAGAAGGCAGAGCTCTGATCAATATATCCAGTGTTATCAGTTTAAGGGTTAAGTAGGGGATATATCTGAAGGTACCATTTTTTAACTATTAAAGCTAGAAATAAGTATACCACATATACCAGGTGTTAAAAAAAATGTATTCCATATTTTGAGAGGTGGTAGTATGGACCAAAACAAGAAAAAAGTGTCCATTAAACATGGGCTCTAAAATGCATACTTTAAGAGCTATGAGCACTTGTTCATCTTTGCTATTGTGAAACATCTCTTCTACAGCAAGCTCTTTACTATTGCCTAATATGAACTACAGCAGGCAATAAACAAATGAGGACACATTACTCTGTTATTGTCCATGGATACAGCATGCAGTAAACATCCGTTGGTGTTGTTACTGTAAACCATATTCACAGTTCTGGTTAAGTGCAATGCCTATTCTTATTAGTTCTAATGGAATCAGTTTGTGAAATCCTTTTACATTGCAGTTTTGTCTTTAAATCTTTGGTGTGTGCAAGCCCCATTAATGATATACAAATACTACAGGAAAGCATCATCAATGCCTGCCAGAGCATCTGTGACCAACTGGAGTGGTGAGAGTGTGTGATTCCCTAAGGCATCAGACAGAAGCATATCTTAATATGAATGGGCACCATACTGAGTATCTCCTTTAGCGATGGTTCACAAGTATAGGTTATACGTAATTGCAAGCAGATTACATTAGAAACTGTGCTCTTTTGCAGTAACACAGTAATGTGTGCTCATTTGTTTACTGCATTCTGTAGATTATAAGTAATAGCGGAGAGCTTGCAGTAGAAGAGATGTTTCACAGTAGTGAAAATGAACAAGTGCTCATAGCTCTTAAGGTATGCAATTTCAGTTTGCATGTTTAAATTTTCTCAGGTTAAGTCTACTGTGGTTACCATCTATGAACATTTGAAACTGAGTGATTCATCTCTTTTTTTCCTTATTTTTTGACAAAAACTAAGTCTTGAAATAAACAATTGAGCAGCAGTGTATCCACTTCTTGATATAACTAAGTCTACACCATCCAATTTAAAATTTTCTAGGCAAAACTTTTATCATGATTAAGGTAAAGTGATTAGAAGAATCACTTTTTATATGAAAAGTATTAAATATTCTAAGACACACCTGTGAATGGTAATGTTTACAGCGAGTAATAGATCTTTTTTTTTCTTTCTTTTTATAAGAAAGCATGAATTACTTAATATTACATATGAGGCACACTGTTTCAAGTCATATTATGTCGAAAACCCAAAATTTAAAAAAAAATGGATTACTCCTTATGTGGGTAATATGTCACAAAGTGAAAAATGTAAAGTTATTATGCTCAAGGTATACTTCCAGGAACTGGAAAAAAATGAAATCACTTATCAGTTATGCTCTTCAAATGGAAGGAAAATGTGTTGGGCATAATATGTTTTGACCGGACAATTGTACATAAGTGCATAATCAAATACCCTTAATGAGGCAAATCCATGAAATAGTCAAACATTATTGTTATTATTAAAGAAAACTATTATATTGTTCATACAAAATCACAATTTCCAAGTTAAACATTTTGATATATAGGATGTTCATAACTTCTTCGTGCTGCCATGTATTTCATGAGTTAAATGAATGCATAAAAACCATTATTATTGTTAAAACATTAAATTGTTAATATGAAAAAGAATTCTACACATTAAACACATTTTGAAATATGCCTACAGTGTGTTCATAATATCCATCCAAGTAGATTCATGGTGATTGAATCACACTTTTTTGTATTCTCCTTCCTCTTCTAAGCAGCCACTATATGCCATACTACTATCATCCTTATCACCAGTTCACACAGCAACTGCATCAATGATGTATGCACATGTTTTGCATTATTTTGCCTCTTTTGGCTTCCTCTTGAATTCTGTCTACAATAATGTTTTGTTCCATATTGGAAGCAACTTCAGTAACACACAGCTCACAAAGAAAAGACTGTATAGTCTGTATTGAATAATGTAGAATTGCCATATTGTCAGTATAGCCAACAAAAAGTAATTGATTAATTTTATTTATACCAATCTATAATATGAATACTAGATGTAATACAATATGAAACAGACATTATAAAAGACAGAGTATAATTTGCTACTTTTAAGCAGTCATTTACACTGGTAGCAAATATATTTTGAAACAATCAGATATCACAACATGAAAGATTGCATCCAAAACTGCATGAAAATGTATCAAACTCAGTTTTTTCCACCAGTGGACATAATATGATTTGAAACGAAGCTCCTCATATATGTATAATATATACATGTACATGTCCCATAGTGGACACATTGATGATCTGACATTGGAATTTCTAAGCATTAAAGCCAGCACGTAAGCAAATAAAGTTGAAGTGTCATGGACTATAGGCAGGAATGTTACAGGTAACAATAACAAACCAAACCCCCATCCCTTGTATAGTCTTTTGGCATTTGCAGACAGCACTTGGATTTATTTTTACCTATCATGACTCTTGGTCTCTGTTATTTTGAATTCTTTGAAGTGATAATGGTTTGAGTGTAGATAACTCAGGCCAACTGCTTAAGAATTTGTATGCCTGTTGATGACCCTTTTAATATCTATTTTAAGTACAAGTAAAACTATAAAATATTCAGTAGCAGAGAGTAAAGTTAAAATTGCAAAGAGGTAGATTTCAGGGCAGAATAAAAACTGTTATTGTAAAACAGTTCCCAAATTTGTTATATTACATGTCTTTGCCATTATGTACCTAACTGCAGTGGCTAGCAATTTCTGACATGGCATTTGTAATTACAGTTGAAACGGTGTGCTCAATTCTTGGGTTGGCTATCACTTAGTAGCAATCATATTAAAAAATGCATATTAGAGGAAGCAATACATATAGCGAAGCCACATTATTCAACCTGGAAATCTAAATTCAAATAAAACGCTTTAGTTGCATATATGTCAGTTTTTATAAACACTTTATGTCATGGAATGATACTGAACTAAACATCTTTGGTGTCCATATGCTTAGTATATTGATATTAGTCCCTTAGTATTTTGTTTATATTCTTTGAGGTTTAAGATACTTAGAGTTGTTAATAAATAGAATGGTGTGCTTTTGATGTGATTCTCATTCACATATGTAAAACACAATATTTGGTGCCAAAATGACCACTGTTCAAACCACACCAGGCGAAGAACATTTGCAGAAGTATATTTGGGGTGAGAAGTGAAGTGCAGATTGTAAATATAACAGAACTTAATGATGACAAATGCTAACAGTATCAACAATAGTTATTACAAACCTGGGTATGAATATCCAAATACCTATTTTATCAGATATATAAGAAGTTATTTATCTAAATAAACTAGTAGAAAGCAAACATACACAGTTTGAGCACAGTATTCCATTCATTGCTCACAGTGCCTAACAGTGAAGAACTAAGAAAATTAAAACATAAACATACCACCCAACAAACTAATACAACACGATTTTCTAACCAGACAAATGAATGTTTATCATTTCACTTCATCCATGCCTTGGATGAAATAAGGGTACATTTTTTATCACCTGCAGGGCAGTTTTAACACTTTAATTGCTCCAGATACCATCCAAGATATGATGAATGAAACTGAGTACGAAACAGACGTGAAGACGACAGAGGAATATATGGAAGCAACTATGCACACAATTTGCAAAGCTAAGAAATTCAAATTGCCAAAAAATATTGTCCTATGGGTCTACAATCAGCACCGATGGCCTCGCCCCAGATCGCAGATGCATTAAAACTTCCCACTATCAGGTTAGAAACCTTTAAGGGAGATATGGAATGATTGCCACATTTCTGGGGCCAGTTTCAGTCATTGGTGGACAACAATTCACCACTAAAATTCACCACCGCCACCACCACCGCCACCGCCACCATGCTAGAATCTAGCCATTTGTATTTGTTCTTATCTGAAGTAAGTGTATTAACAAAATTACTACTATCACATTAAATACATACTTATTGCATGGAGAGGTTCTTCCAGTTCCATGTACCACATCTATTAGCAGATGAAATTTTATTGCTACAGGTAATGTGCCATTAGGAGATGTTCCCGGTTTCATAACATATAGAACTTCATGCATGGACATCCTCTCATTACTGCTGCTCATGCTAGAATCTAGCCATTTGTATTTGTTCTTATCTGAAGTAACTGTATTAACAAAATTACCACTATCACATTAAATACATACTTACTGCATGGAGAGGTTCTTCCAGTTCCATGTACCACATCTATTAGCAGATGAAATTTTATCGCTACAGGTAATGTGCCATTAGGAGATGTGATAATGATGTTGCTTCCCTCTTACTCTTGACGTTTGTTCTGAAGATTCAATTTTGCCCTGTCCTTCTCTATAGCACTATTCTCAATTTAAGCCATTTTAAAGCAACTTCTCAAGTCCATTGCAAAACAATATTAGGCATTATAAACTAGGATAACAAATACAAAACAAAGAATTACTCACACAATTGGTATACATATAAGTCAAGTACTGAAACTGAGTCCTACCAATTACCTTTGTCATCCTGGCCCAACAATAACATTCAAGCAATCAACATTTAAAAACATTTTTCAACCAGCATAAAAAAGAACATATTAAGGATCAGAGGACAATGGTAATTAGTATTCACCTTGTGTCTCACTGCATACTGTTATCTACCTCAACAGTTAAAACAGTAACAGTGGAGCAATATTTTTTTCAAGCCGTTTCCATCCCATTATTGATTTACATATAAAGTATTGTTAGTTGGTTATGGTATTCACTCAAAATGCAGAAACATTGAGTGCAAGATATATTTTTAATTTACAAGTGAAAATAATGCACAAAATATAAATGGTGTTATTCTTACTAAACAGGAAATACTTGGCAAGCACGCTTCAGCTATTTATTGGGACTTGTATCCACCAAGTGAAAAATTCTATGGAATTTGCTTATAAACTGAGCTCAAGCTCAATGCAACTCAAGTCATGTGATCTGTTAGTACAACTTCAATGTTGAGTCAATTCACCAGTGTGTCCCTTCATGAAGCCCTCCAGCTTTTGGAAGAAAACCTTCCTGCAGAAATTATAAACATGTTTAAGCATGCTCTGACTTCGAGATACCTTACATACAAAGGGAATTTTTATAAACAGACTGATGGAGTAGCAATGGGTTCTCTGCTGTGACCTGCAGTGGCAAATTTTCTGTATGGAGGCATTTGAATATAAAGCCCTTGATACTGCAATTAAGAAATCCAGATATTTCTTAAGATATGTGGATGATACCTACATGATGTCACCCTACACCATGGAGGAACTTCAAAATTTCCAACAATATACATTCCAACATACGTTTCATCATACATTTCCCTTTTTCATAGTGTGTTAAATATCTCAGACCAGACATCTTAAAGACTGAAATCAATCATCTGTTTGAAACATTGCAGTATGACAACTACAACCACAGGGAAATAAGGGCATTAAGAAAAGTTAGGCATGAGCAAATTGAGAAAATAGATAACTCCACTCCATAAGACAAGAAAAATGCATTCATACTCTGCTGCGGCAGCCTTTCCAACAAAACTGCCAGGATATTGAGGCGTTATGACATAGAGACAGTATATATGCTCCCCAAGAAAATTAAACAGATGCTTCTGTAGGTTATGGACAACATTGACCTAAAAGCTATGGTAGTACGTGAAATCCCATGCAAATGTGGACTGTTGTACATCAAATAGATGAGTGGGACTATAGAGGATTGATGCAAGGAAAACCAGCATCATATCAAGTTGTTGCAATAAAAAAGTCTGCAGTAGACAAACACTGCATACAAAAGGTACATTAAGTGCTATTTGTCAAAACCAGGGCCATTAACAAAACATCCAGCTATTGGGATTGTCTCATCCAAAAAGCCATTGAAATATGGATTCGTGGCAACACTTTTAACTGAGACCATGGTCTTTAAATTAGTGAAGCATGTAGACCAGCTATTGCAATTTTAAAACAGAAGAGGAATTGGGATCATAAAGTGATTCAGGCATTGGAGACCTACTGCCCAGTACCTGCTGCCCACATTCAAGTGACGATGGTCTGTCTCCACTAACACAGAGACCAGCATGGACCCCCAAGTAAACAGCACCACCCATAACTTATGCTGAACCAATGACAAGATCCCATGTTGAAAAAGGAAAACAATATGCATAACTGTCCAAACTCCTAAGGCAATCACTAGCCACATTTCTGTTATAAATAACAAAGAGGCTGCCATATTTGACATTTCCCTGAAGTGGGCCATAGAGTAAAGATGGCTAAAAGCTTGGTTGACAACCCAGAAATTACTTGGCTGCAATCCCGAGAAGTGATCATCAGGAAATCCTTTTTTTTTCTTTCTTTCTTTAATGCTTTAAGTAACCCATTTTGAAAGTCTTTGTTACTGAGTAAATGAAAAATACAACTTCAAGCAGAGGAACCATTCATAGCATTCGAAACAAAAGCCAGTGTGGGTCAAGTGACCTTCTGAAATCCCTGTAGTTAGGTATATACAAGTATCTTTGAAACAATTTATACAGAGCAGCTATATTTTATTTCCTTCCTTCATTCCTTATTCTTATGTATTCCCCAATTATTTCTGTTCAAACCTTTAAAAGTAATATTCTTGCTATTTCATTTCTGGGTCATTAAGTATAAGGAAATGCTTGGCATAAACCAATAAAAGAATCAAAACTGGTTGCAAGTACGCAACAAAATGATGACCTTTTAAACAATATTTGAGTTAGTTTTACACTTAACTTGCATTGCTGAACCTATTACTAACAAAAGAACAAGTTTTGCAAATACGCTGTTTTGCTTCTCAGCTATGGTGGAAGTGCTGCTGGTGTCTCGCATGGATTCTTGAAGCACCTCTGCATGGTTTGTCTTTAGTCAGAATTTCAAAGCGTACTAAAGCTGTTTTGTATTTCTTTTTAAAAATCTTATCCCATGTGCTGAGCTCCTTCATGTCTCACAAGGTGGATGCTGTTTTCAATGTGCGGCATAAACTTCCTTCTGATCATAGATAGATGCTTTCATGAATTTCCCCCTGAGAAACTAAAATCTCTCAATGCAAATTCAAGCATTTAATATCACAGATCTCTTGACTGATGCTTCATCATACAGATTATTTAAAGAAACTTCAGATATTCTTATTAATAATATATCCACTGATTTTGAGGGCTTACAAATAAATAAATGAGTAAATAAATAAATCAATATATAATACTGGCTGCAGTATTCTCATCAGCATATAGTCATATACATACTAACTAGCTGTGTTTTATTCTATCAGTAATTTTTAGCTCTACATAATAAAAACAAATACTTTTTCAGATTTTTTTCTCCACTTCATTTCCATTATGTAATCTACTACAATTCACTAAGTATTCTGACCCTTAAAAATAGCATAACCAATCTAAAACTGCTTCAAGAAGTTCATATCCTATGTAACCAAATAAACCATCCCATCAAATAGATTGGGAAATGAAAGCCTCAACAAGGCTGTCGAAGATGCCACCTTGCTACCCAAACAAAATGACGTTGCAGTTTCTCATCATAAAATGGGAATTGAAATGGACAAATCTGGCACTCGGCTAGCTGTACATTATAAGAAAAGAATCTACAGCCATTTCATAATTTAAATCTCTAAGTCCAAAAAACCAAGCCATCATAACTGTAAATTGGTCATGAACAATACACTTATTCCCTACAGACCTGGCGTGTCCTATACGACACATACCTTAAAGCTTATTTATTGTTGTGTGACCACAGCTGCAATATTCGACCTTAAATAGTAACCGAACTCAGGCTGTTAAAGTCTACATATGTTGTGTGACCACACACGCAATATTCGACTTTAACAGCAAACAAACTCAGCTCCTTAAGGTCTCTTTATGTTGCATGACACACCTGCAAAAGTTGACTTTAACAGCAAATGAGCTCGGGTCTGGGGAGGATATATTAACATATTATCTATCCATCACATCCCATCACCTTTGCTAAATATTCTACTGCAAACTCAAAAATTCCCCTTCATTAATGACATTGGTCACTTCAAATTAATTTAATATAATGTGAATTCATTATGCCTACATCATTTTAATTATTTCAGAGTAACAATGAAACTTCACTGAATTTTTATTACTGTAATCCTTAAATGAGTTGGTCAACGTCAAAAGGGCACATGGGTGAAAATTCCTTTTGAAGAAAAAAGGAAATGAAATATTTGTCTTTGTTTTTCTTTGGTGTTAATTTTTTTTTTTTTTTTGCTTACTATTGCGTTGTTATTATTTAGAATATTTAATTCAGATATGAATAATTCATGTAAAATATGACTTAAATAGTTCACAAATTAAATAAATAAGAACTTTTAAATGAATACTATGAGCCCTTTTTATGCAGACAACATTTTCAGTGGTAAAATGCAATAAACAAGATTTAAATACAGTGTTAAATGTAATCCAATTTTAATACAAAAGACAGTTTGTGGAAAAAGTAAGTGGCTACAATAGATCAGCATTGTCAGAGAATAATGTTTTCTGTTCAGTCTTGGTTTATTAACATTATCAGAGAATATCAAAAGGCCCTACTTCATTTACTGTTCAGTCTTGGTTTATTAACAATGTCAGAGAATAACATTTTCTTTTCAGTCTTAGTTTATCAGCATTGGCAGAGAACAATACCAAAAGGCCCTACTTCATTTACTGTTCAGTCTTGGTTTATCAACCTCTTACTGAATGCAACATCGTCTTCAGACAAAAATTTGTACAGACTTCTTGCATCCTTCACTTTCTTTTGGTTGATGTCTTGGGGAGTGGTCTATTCAATGGTGAAGTTTTCTTATTCATAAGGACATTTCCAAATGTGAAAAGGGTTGACATTTTCGATGAAGGTGCAAGAACACAAAACAGGACCACCTCTAGTTTTTAAGATCACATACTTCATTATTGTGAATGGAACTTTATTTCTAGATATTGCCTTGCCCAAAAAGAATGGAGATGAAAACTTATCCCAGTCTCACAGTAGATCCACATCCATTGTAACTTCAAATGGAGAAGGGTTTCTGCAGCACAATACCATTGCAATAAGATGAGGCTTGGCATTCCCAATCCCTTCTTTCTGGTCAATGTACTGTCTGATAAGTCCAAAGTTCCAATCACACTGTGAGAAGCTGTGACCATGAACTAGGAAAAGCTTCACAATATCCACATTATATGATATGATATCTTTATTGAGTGTTGAGCTAATACAATACATTTGGGCATGATCAGCATCGAGCCCTGGCTCCCTTTGCCGATCATACCCAAGCTTCCGTATTTACAAAACATGTGTGTTGAGTCAGCTTCATATCGCTAACGTTTCTCATTTAAAGTCACTATACTGCTTAGTGTTCTTCTCCCCTTCCCATCTCCTTCCCTACTTCCTCCGATCGTCTTTGGAACTCCACTATCAGCGGGAAATGGGAACTATTAGATGTAATTTAGAGAATACTTATTGTGAACCCCGTACTGATCGTCCATAACAACACTTGCTCATTCATATTAAGAAATGTACCTCTCCCTCTTAGCCCTCTCCGTGTGTACCGTCCTTTATATCTAAATCATTCACTTCACGATTTCATATGGATCTATAACTTACTTATCAATACATTTGTCTTTACTTTGTCTAATTTGTTCACTTCTATTCATTCTATAGTCACTCTCCCTTCCTATTCTATTATCACCCCCATTATTACTGCTTCTGTATTCCCATACTTCTCACAGAGCCTGCTCCATTTCTATATGTATGGCACACTTTCCTACTCCATAAATCCATTTCTGTTGGCTCCCTTGACGGTCCTGCTTTGTTTCTGTCCTAAATCCATAAACTACCATTGGGTGTCAACACAATGCTTTCTTCTTCCACCAATTTGCCACTCTGAAACCATGCCTCTGCTGTGCCCGCAACTCCCTCCCTCCTCGATGTCACTTTCCTAACTTTGCCCATGCATCAGTCTGATCTGACGTCACTGCCTCGTCTCTTCTCTCTGACACAACCATCTTCTTCCTGCCAGCCCCACGTAGCAGTGACGTAACTTCCATATATCCATCCTTCTCCGATTTCCAATCGCTCTTTGGACGTCCTTCCGATCTGCATTCCTTCTCTCTGGTCACGGTGTATTTGGCTGAAACATTTCCTGCTGCTCCTTGTGTCTCTTTCGCATCCAGCCACCATGCGCCCATCGACCCACAACCGTAAGTTCTTTATGACGGCCCGTTTCCCTTCCATTCTTGCCAGCTTCATTTGTTGTTTTAAATCTTTCTTCAAGGCCCGTTGTTCCACCGATAAATCTCTGTTTATAAAAATATTTGTTCCTTTTAGTTGCTTTGTTTTCTTTAACACTTCATAAACAAACTGCTCTGATGTAAATCTTGCAACTATCATTCTGGCTCCTCTTGATCTCCCCACTCTGAATGCTTCCTTAATCTCCCAGCCCTGCATCACCATTCCAAGCTTTCCTTCTATAATCTCTCTGACCTCTTCAACAGGCCATACTCCTTTCCTTTCTTTCACTCCTGTTATAACTAGATTGAATCTGCGGTGTCTCTCTTCCAACAGCCCTACTCTTCTTTTGAGTTTCTGTACCGCATTTCTTATATCTTGCATTTCATTTTTGATCTCACTCTTGATATCTATTAGTTCCTTTTCTACTCCATTAAGTTTGCTTCCTAATTTCTCATCCATATCTTTCATACTAGCCAAAATTTTGTCCATGATGTTTCAATTCCCATTTGGCCCAGGATTAATTTCAACTCCACCAATTATCAGTAGCATACCTATTACACATGTGAGAAGAATCATATTTACCATCTCTTCTGTACCTTTATTTATTTTAAAATCATTCCATTTTAACTTATTAAAGGTTCCAATTCTTCCTCTGTACTCTTCAATACTGATTCCCATAGTTACTTAAGCCCTTCTTGTCTTCCACTCCAGGAGCTTCCTCAACACACATCCACTCTCTTCCACTGCTTGCTTAGCACTCTCCACCACATTATATACTGTTGCAAGCCAAGCAGTAAACCTAGTTAATCTATAGTTTCAGCTCTGTCCTCCAGCTGCATCAGACAACAATACTATTTTAGACATGCTAGGAAACTTCTTTAGCTGTTTCTGCAAGCAATTGTACAAAAATGAAACTACTGAATTGGGATACTTTTTTCCATCACACTCAGTAAAACAGTAACAATAGCTGGAGTCATCATTGAAAACATGAATGTTAAAACAGTTGAGCCAAAACATTCTTTCCCAGTGTTTACATTTATTTTCGGAATAGGAAAGTTTTGAGAGAAATCAAATTCTATCACTAAATATGAAGGATCCTCTTTGCATCTTTTTATGTGGTTATCACATAACTCCTTTCTTTTTTCTCTTGTGGCAATCATACATTGGACGACTTGAATCACTGGGGTTCTATCTTAGTTTGTTTTTACTTTCCTCACAAAAGTCGCACTTATTTTTAGACTTGTGCACAGAGTATTGAAACTTTGTTTTATAGTATTAAAAGAAGTTTTGTACTTCATTTCCAAATGCTTACCAGTTTTTTTGTTGAAAAATGCCTGAAACATCTCACACAATTTTTTTAATATTTAGCATGGGGTTGTTGAAGTACATCAGGTTACTTTTATCTCTGCAGTAGTGACTTTCTTTATGTGGTATTGTATTCAGATGTTCACCCATTAAGGTGATAACATCCTTGGACACATTTCTTGGGCAGTTTAAGCGAGTGCCTCTTTTCTCTGCAAAAGACTCATTTAGTAAAAGCTTATTTTGAATTACATGGAGGCATTTTACAAATACTTGGCATAAGCTCAAAATACATTACTGGCATACCTGTCTTTTATTTGCTCCCACAGCTAGACTGTATGACAAACTGTGTTCTCTTGGGGTACAGTGTTTGCTTATCAAGCTGAGGGACAAATTTTATACACCTTGCTAAATAGGAATCCTGTAGGCCTTTTGATTGACCACTATAAAATGAATGAAACAATTCCAACTGTTCCTCTTGCGATACTTTCTCATAACATTTAGTTGTGCAATACTGAGAAATCCATTTGTAAGTTTTTCTAGCCACTTCTTTCCCTGAGGATGACACATAACCTTCACTGTGAGCATGTTTTACTTTTACTTCCTCATGAAATTTGTTCTTTTTCTTATGAAAATTTTTTTTTTAGTTTTTCCTTCTTTCTCCACAACAACAGCATCAGTAACACTTTCATCACTTTTATTACCATAATTCTCACTCATTTTACTGACAACTCACTCTTCAAGAATTAACCAATTTACAGCTTGCCAGCTTCATAAGAACAGGAAGAAGGAAACAGCTATTTGCACAGCTAACTTTAAACAGGTGTACCATCAGTTTTCAACATTTCCTACTGAATCTTTCAACATTATTAACTAGACAAAACGGCAGACAAACCTATGCAGTCTGCATAAAAACGGCCCATGGGTACCTCAAACGTTAGTGACATTAAATAAATTTTAAAAAATCATAAATGTTTATTTAATATGCATTTTTGCTATTAAAACATGTTGATTTCTAAAGGCTCAATCATTTGGGTGCATTCAATCAAATTGGTATCTTGCCTCACAGTATAATGCAATATAATTTTTTATGCTTTGTAGGCCGCTTTTTAATTTGTCTAAAAATTGTTTGTTCACCCCTGAACAAAGTTTTTGCAAGTGTTTTGTTCTGAGTATATTTCAAAGCAGGCATTTTTATAATGTAGTTGAACCAGGTACCATGTTTCTTTCTGTGATTTTGTAGAGTATCTCTTTTTCTTGATTAAGTTAAGGGTAGATTGCATGGGCTATGTCTACAATGTTAAACTTCTAAACTTTGGGTTAACTTTCTAAAAAAATACTATTCTTGGTAGTTCCATGAAAAATTTTAACCATTTAATATAAGCATTCATTGTAAACAATTTTTAGCTATATGCAAAATATTTGTAAAGAAATCCTTTGAGTGACAAACAAACTTTTACTCAAATTTTGGAAAGTTCAGTTGTCAGTTGAATAGTTTTAAGGAAAACCATACCCAAACATAAGAAAAACACAAATTAAATTAAATAAAAAAAGAAGCAAATTGGACAAAATTGAAGTCGGTTTAACTTCATAAAATGAAAAACTCAAAACTGTAAATATTGCTGTGCAATCCCCCTTTAAAAGTCTAGATCCTGGAACCATTATGTTTTATATGTACTTTGGTACCCTTTTTATCAACAAGTCTGCACCTTCATTTTCTGAAATATCAGTGTGTGATGGGATTTACTGTATGCTTAATTCTTTTGTTTTAAGTATTATATGATATTTATAAGGTTGTCTTGTTTTTAAATGTTTTTTTCATCTGTAATATCATTTGAGGTGATATTGCTGCTTGTGAATCAACAAAGACTACATTATTAAAGTGAATACAGAAGACCATACTATAAACATTTTTGGTCTATTTATTATTAGCCCTTGAACAAGCATTATGGTCTCCACTACTGTATCAAAAGTTGATTTATATTGTCCAACCAGTATATAGAATGAGAAATGAGATGAATAAATTCCTGCTCCAGCACTAGGTTTTCAGCAACAAGTCATCTGGTTGGATGTGCTGCTCTGTTGCTGGGAATCTTTCATCTGGCAAGTGATGCTTGTTTTTGACATTTTCTTCCAGGTTCAAAGGTATGACATAATTAAGAAAATCCAATGAAAAATCTCTCCCTCTCCCTCTCTCCCCTCCCTCTCTCTCACCCCTCCCTCTCTCTCACCCCTCCCTCTCTCTCAGTTTAGTTGTATTCATGATTTAGACCTTAAATCTCTTGGGTTTTTGAGATCTCTTTCTTTTCGTTTTCTTCAGTTCAAAGCTTGTATCTTAATTCCTTATACTATTGTGTCATTGTGAATAGGCATGGCATAAACAAAATGGTGCAGATTTCACCAGTACATCTCCCAAGTTAAAGGCAATAAAATAAGTAATGTAATATTATGCTAACACTATATGCACACTTTTGCTTTAAAATTTTGTTTTGGCAAAACTGAGTGCTCATCAACTTGATAAATATGCATATTATCCTGGTTTTCAATTAGCTCTCATTACAGTGTTAGTAAGCAAGAATCTGTGGTGTCTCTCTTCCAACAGCCCTACTCTTCTTTTGAGTTTCTGTACCGCATTTCTTATATCTTGAAGTTTTCTCATATGGGAGACCATTTTCATAGAAATTAACTGAAACTATTTGAACATTTAGCATATAATTTCAGTAGCATGACATCACTGTCTTCACTGTTTTCAGAGAGGATCTTGTCTTGGCCTAGGTCAGGCATATAACCTTGTCATCCAGAGAGATGGTCATAATGGTAAACTTATCCCTAACAAGTAGTACATTTAAAGCAAAAATGTCCAAATTTTCGAATTCATAATAGCAGTATTATTTATGGCAAAAGGCGTAATTTGCTGCATTATGAAATGCAGTGAATTCAGGATATGGGAACTGTAGATACTAGGGTTAAACAATAAATCTTTGTCTTGTTCTTGTTATAAGCTTTAATTTGTCTGAATGAAATTCAAAATAACTTACAAAAAATTATATTGAAATATAAGATATTTTCAGAAAACTTTGCTTTATCAACATAAGATACACAGATCAAACATAAACTGCAATTTGTATCACACATACACATTTTTTATTTTTTTATTTTTTAGATTTGTGTAGTAAGTTTATAACTTCTGTGAAGCTAGATTTTCTTTAGAAATGATTATACTTCTGTCCATATATAATATGTTTTGTTCCTTTGCTCTAATTCATTGACACAACCTTCTGATAAACTGTAAGGCCATCTTCTCCTTCCAGTTAAACCCCACATGCAGAAAAAGCCAAAATACTGCTGCAGGTATATTACTGCTCAGCATAAAATGCTCGTACTTCAAAATTTTTCTCAAATCATAATGTAACAACTGTAATGAATTCTGCAGCAACTGTTTTGCTTCATGCATCAAAATATTTTCTGTTTAGATGCACACTAATATAAAATGTAGCTTTACTGCAAGTAAACAATTTCCCTCATAATTAGCACAAAAAGATTATCACCATTATCTATAAAATTATGCACCAACAGCTTTGGTATCTCCTACTGTGCTCATTTTAGGTTTTGCTAACAACAATGAAGTATATATTATGCAAATGTATATCAGCTACTTCTCAGGGTAACACTACAATTCTGCTCTTTTTGGCAGTTACAATAATATGGTGCAGATGGGGAATCACATGGTTAAATTAAAGATTTAAGAGCATAGATTGTAAGCGTCATCTTCATCAACTTTTAATATTCATTACAGACCTCCAGTGTAAAAGGATTTCACTTAAAGAAAGAAATAAAGTTTTATCCAAATTCTTGATAGCATTGAATTTTGTAATAGCATGAATTAAAAGTAAATCATGACATACAATCTATGTCACTGTTTCAATCAACAAAGATTTACAATCCAATAGGCAAAATATATGCATGGTCCTATATCATTTTACTGCTTATAACTAGAGACGAGAATTCCATGCTAATGCATGTTTTTATAGGAACATAGAATATAGCTCAAACTTTGTACTTGTCCATTTCAATACTTTCTGGTTCCAAATAAGTGTGCTTTTACGATGCATATTTGCATATTTTGGCCTTTTTGGGAGTAAAAACATACATGATGCATATTTAAGGAATTTTTAGCTTAATCATACACATGCAATATATTATATTCTGTTTAAATTGATGTTTTAATGATTTTGAGTGCACACCTAAGTTTCTCTACTTTGACATCTCTTATTTTACCTTCAGGAATCAGACTGAAAAGGGAAAATAAAATAAATGAAAAAAAACAACAACAACAACTTTCCCTGGATGGAAGTTCACGTTTATAACAAATTACTCATGGCCTTCTACAGAATTGCATGTCATAGATTGATTGATTTATTACTTTGGATATTTTGAGAATAGTAGGGAGAAAATAGGAGGGTTCAAGCAAACTGCAGACAATAGTTTAGGTCAGAAACATGCTATTTGGAAGGTGGGCTCTTGTCGAATACAAAACAGTTTACTTACTATTCAGAATAGGAAAACTAACACATACTGTGATCCACCTTTGGACCCATCCTTTGAGTCCAATTTTCGGGGAGACTGTAAATACTATCCCCATTTTCCGGTATTAGTAAATAGCAATTTAGGTACTTCTAAAATTTCAATCATTTACTAAACTGTCTTTGTAGTATGAACCTCATAGGTGGTTAATGTGTTTGTTTGTTTATTCTATTTGCATGTGTTAATGTGGTTCTAATATGTCTCCAATTAAAGTTTCCAAAAGTTTACTCTTTGCAATGAATTAAAGGAAAGGATTTTATTACATCAGATGGGGATGTAATATTCTGCCTTTGTTTCAGTAAAGAGGTAAGCACTGCTATTCTATTTCCAAATATTTTCTTTGATGCTTGATCTTTGTAAAATATTACAAAACTTCATTAAAATAATTAATTAAATTATGTCTGTTTTAATCATATCTAGGTAACCGCAAGGTCTAGTGTAATTTCAGATATAATGTACTAAACAATTTAAAAGTTGACCAGCATGTTCACATATGCTTCACATATTGCTACAATAATGAACAAAGATGAAAGTGCATATTTTAATTTTTTTTATCTTTGCTTGATTGTGCACGTTTTATAATTTGATAGTGCATGTAATTCTCATCTCTACTTATAACCATTTTTCATGTAAATTCCTTTTTTGTGATAAACTAACATTATGTTGATATAATAAATAAAATTGTATATATCCTATGGCAATGTATGGTGAAATTTTGTAAAAAATGTGAAAATGTTCAATTATTTGTTTCTTGGATTGTTGTTATAGTTGTACTTTCATACTACACAGTTGATTTTTTAATATCTACAATTTTAAGTCCAAAATGACTATTTAATCAGCCCTTTACCATTTAGGTAAAGCAGCACATTGAACTTTAAACTCCATTTTTCTCAGTTCCTACTAATTATCATTTTTCACTATTGAAAATGCTCCGTGGACCATAGTTATAATTTATTAGCTTCAAATTTCAGGACAGCTTCAGGAATTTCAGATTTAAAAATTGTTGTGCACAAGTTAAAAAATATTAAATAGCTGGCTCAGTTGAAATTAATTATTTTCCATAGCTCTCATTGAAATAGTCGAAAAATTGAATAACATGTATACAAATTTTGTTTCTCTTAAATTAATTAAACTTACAAAATGTCTGCATATACAGTTTAAGTTTGTATACTAAGCTCAAATTAAAAATATGGGATACAATAAACTGGAGGGCTCAAGGAGCATTTTATATTACCAGGGCTAGGATTTTCATCATATATTTTTTGGCAAGATTGATAAGTTCCTTAAATATATATAAATGCTTCTTATGAATAAACTAATCAAATTATAGTGATGTTAATTTTAAATCGGAAGACATAGTGAAAAGATTAAATATAATATATAGAAATGGTTGCAAATATACAATTTCACTAAAATAGGTTCAATACCTCAGAACTAGTTTCGAGGTATCACTTCCTCATTATCAGCTGATTGCAACTGGTTGGCTTTCCTCTGATGGTTATAGATGTCTCGTTGTCCCTCTAGTGATGATTCTACAAGTTTAGTAATCAAATGTTTGTCCATAGGGATGTCAAAATTCATTAACCTTGGATGAAATTTCCAAAGAAATATTTTCTCCCAAATGTTTAATTCCGTAGGTTTTTGTGCCTGCTTGATAAGTGATACTGTGTCCTCAATTTCATGTCCCTGTATCCAAAAATGTGCTGCAACTGCTGATTTTTCTTCTTCCCTGGATTTGATGTTTCAAAAATGTTCCTTAAGCCTTGTTTCTATGTTACGCTTAGTTTGGCCAATATAGATTTGTTCACAATCCTTGTAATCTATTCTATAAATCCTGGATTTTTTACGAGCTGGCATTTTTTCTTTTTGGTTTGCATTTATGAGGAATTTTATGCTGAATTTATTTTCGGCGATGAGTGCCACATTGCTATCATTGCAAATTTTCTTGAATGTGTTATGTGCCCATGGGTGAAATGTGACTTTTTTGTATGTCGGATTTTGTTTGCGTGGTTTGAGGGTTGTATTTTCTTTTATCATTTTTTGTTGCTTGAATTTCTTGATTAACCTATCCACCATATCTGTTTTGTAGCCATTTTTTCTAGCTGTTTTTAAGATTTCTTGGTATTCTAAGTTATATTCCTTTTCATTGAGGGGGGATGTTCACTAATCTATGGGTCAAACTGTTAAAAACTGCAACTTTGTGTGATGGGGGGTTGTAACTATTGTTTTTTATATAGTATCCGTATACGTGTTTTTTCTGTATATTCCAAAAGTTAATCTATTGTTCTTCTTCATGATTTTTAGGTCCAGGTAGGGGAGCTGGTTATTCAATTCAGTTTCCATGTAAATTTAATATTACTGTCTTGCAAATTCAATTATTTGGGAGCATCTTGTACATGTTTCTTGTTAACTATTGTGAATACATCGTCGACATATCTGGCCCAAGTTTTAAATAACCAAGGAAAGGCTTTTACTACTCTTGTCTCAAGAGCACTCGTGAATAAATCAGCAGAAAGGGTGATATTGGATTTCCCATGGCTAGGTCTGTGTGTTGCTCAAAATATTTTCCTTCAAAGCTGAAGGAGGTTTGCTCTATGCACAGTTTCGTCAGATTAATGAGTTCTTCAATTTCAGTTGGGTTTCTATTGATGGCAGTTAACCAATTTTTAATACCTCTAGCACCCTATCTTTAGGTAGGCTTGGAAACAGTTAAACCACATCGAAAGACACTAAAGTATCCCCATCTCCAAGTTGAAAATCCTTTATCTTAGTGATTAACTCAAATGAATTCCTGATGCTTAAAGACTCAAAGTTTGTGAATTTTTGAAATTTGTGGATTAGCCATTTTGCAAGATTATAAGTTGGGGTTCCAATGCACGAGATAATTGGTCTGATGTATTAAGTATATTTATGTATATATGCAATTTATTTCTGATAGAGCATATTTTAGTAAGTAAAGGTCATATTTATCATACTTTCACTCTTTCAAAAAGTAAAGAGCTTTTCTCATGCAATTTCTTTCTTCAGTTTTCATTTGAGTAGTTAAGTTTCTCAGAATTATACAACACATTTTGTTTCCATGAAAATGGTAAAAATCTACCTTCCTCTGCTATTTCGTGTGAATTCACAATATGGACTTCACCCTCACATACCAGTGAGCTTATGTAGCCTATTGTTACACTAACAGCAGGTAGCTATTTAAGCCTGTCCTTTGTAATTTGGGCACCACAATGCAGACATGTATCTCATTGTGTTACTGAATCTTGTTGGTTGGAAATTTGTATAGTATAGTTCAGATAAAATGTCTAAAGTGAAGTAAAGTATTCGAGCAAAATTACAGCAGTTCATGTCTCAATATGGTTGGAAAATGTTTTTGACCAATGGTAAAATACTGTATTATAAACTGTATGACTTAAGTGTTAGAAAAAAACATTGTGTTCCATTCAATGACTTTGTTGGGTGAAATGTTTTCTCTTAACCATTTAGAATTACATTCAAATTCCATTTTAAAATGTGCTCCTCTTGTAAAAGCTGAAGTAGAAAGAAATTTTTCAACGTACAAGGCTTTGTTGGCTGACAATAGGAAATCTTTTTTATTTGAACACTTTTACAAGGTATTCATTGTATACTGCAACCCAGGGTTCATAAAATGAAGTAAACAGATGTGAAAAAAAAAATCACTGCATACGTTAATTATGTACTGATAATTTTAATAAAATAAAAAGCATACTACATTATCAAATATCATAGTTTAGCTTCCTTCTCAAGTGCATTTTATTCCTAAATACATAAATAGTTCACTGCCATAAACTCACTAATTTATTTTACAACTGAAATTTTACCTCATTATACTATTGTTAGGTCATATCTTTTATGCTATTGTGCATATTTTTGTAAATTTAGGTTATAACAGAATATTTTACTTTGCATATTATGGTAATTTTAGGTCATAAAATCCTAGCCCTCATTTTATCATATCAAAAAGTGATTAATTATGAATAAAAAGTTAATATCCACAGTTTGACATAACTCATTAAAGTTTTGTGTGTAGTATGTGTTATATGTCCCAAGTATAAGGTTAAAAAGTCAAAATAATCAGAAGAAAACTGTAGCTTTTTGGATTTTCACAGATGCATTGCCTTAACAACAATGGAAACTGTTTAAAATCACCAGAATCAACTTACCTACACTGTTTGCCCCCACATACCTTAATTTAAGTTGGACATATTTTGCACTCTCAGCTCCTTGTAGACTGTCAGAATTTCCAGTGCAATTCCTGGTGATAGTTCAAATGGACTCGGGCAGGATTGCACTGGAATTTACAGCAGTCGACAAGGAGCTGAGGATGTGAGCAAGTGCCCATGAAACATGACCAACATAAACTAAGGTTTGTGGAACAAGTAGTCTGTGTAATTTTGCTCAACTGATTAAGTGATAATCATCAATTTGCCCTACAATGTTAGTTCCAGTTATTGCCTTTGTGTCAAAGAAAATTTATTGCACATAAAAATATCTGTCAAATATTAAGCACCTAAGAAAACTCGAGGAAGAATTTTAAATTTAAAGGCATTTTAAAACTGCATTAAAAATACATGAATACATCTCAATTTCTTCTCAAATGTTGTTTGTGTTATAATGTTTAATATTTTCCAACTTTGTTGCAGGCTTTATTAGGAATCATTACCATCTATAACCAATTTTATACTATTTTCTTAACACTACCTTCACGACGCTTATTGCCTTTTATTCTTAAACCTAATACATGCAAGAACAACTGCAAATTATAATGTAGCATTTTATAAGGTTTTACTGAAGGGCTTTATTTCTGCTAATTTCTGGAAAACTGCAAAAGTTGGCCTATATAATTCATTACAAATGATATTGTGAATTTACATATAACTTTTTTGTTCCTTCTTTTAAGTCTAAGAGTTATTTTGCAAAGGAGTTTGGTGCCAGGACTGATCTGCTCTGGTTACAAGACAGATGAAACGCAAGGGTGAATTTTGCCATTGCTACTTCAACATTACATTTTGTGCATGGCAGAGGGGGGAGAGGGAAGCAATGGGGTATCTCTCCCCAACCTCTGCTGGCATGCTACAGTACTTTGACTTATAATTTTCATAAAAAATGTGGTACCTACATATTATCTCTCCAAGTAGATGACAATCATGTGGTGGTGGAGAATTGGTTATTGGTGTGGAAAGAAGAAAATTGCAATGTTTCTACAAATGATTACATATATTCATGTCACTGACCTTTTACGTATAGACACCCAAATGCAAGCTGAATGAAGCAACAACCTATTATGAACTATGGTTAAAACCTGGTACCAATTCTCTGAGAATACAAACAGAATGAGGTGAATATGTAGTGCACAATCAATTGAGAATAAGAATGGGAAGCAGCAATCCTAACCTCAATTTGATAATTACAATCTATCAGTTTCTATGGTTATTCCATAATAAGTTGGAAATGTGAATCCAGACCAATATGAAAAAGCAGAAAATTTGAGTATTTAGGGCTTTAATTCACAATGAACTGAAGATGAAAAAAAATAGCACATAAATTAGTATATTAACAACACAAAAAATCTATTCTGCTCTTTGGATATCATTTAGTTAGAACCTCACAATGAATTTTTTTTAAGCTCAATGCTGGTTTGCCAACTTTGAAATTCAATATAGTAAACATTTTTAAAAAGTGATATTGTTGCTATTTGTGATTGTTACACTGAATGAAACTATTCACAGGTAAATGAAACAGAGAAGCATATGCAGCTGCTGGGGTCATCCCTGTGCTTTTTTTCTTTTTTCCATCTTTTTTTCTTTCTTTTTCTTTCTTCCATCTCAGCCTGATACTAGAAAGGGCTCTTGTAACTGTCACACTCTCCTTGACTAGAGTCTACAATGAAAATATGTACAGTAAACATAGAGTATGCTATGACTGCGAATGAGATCAGAAATATGAAACTTGACCAACCTTGCCAGTGTCATACCCTGGCAACAGTTTCCCATTGATTGCACATGCTAGCATTTGAAAATGCATGTTTTAAATTTTTTCCTGTTTTAGTTTCCCTTCATGTCCGAGGGGAATTGTGTACTGGCTTAACCTGTGCAAAATAAGCAACAAAAATGATGATACATTCCATCAATCACATATATAAATGAAATTTATGGGGAAATTAACTGATGATCTTGGTCAAAATGTTGCACGTTTTGTTTTTGCTGTCATATTAATATTTGAAGTGGTCTGCTTATTTTGATGTACTATTTGTTTGCTTGTCAATTTGAAGTATTTTTAATATTTTTTCAAAGATATCAGAGCACTAGGCATTTAAAAATAAGTATGAGCGAGTTCTGTGCATGACTGCAGAAAATAATTCATAACTTTGGAATTGTTGGCACTAGAAAGCTGGTATCTAGCTTACGTTTCAGCATAATTTAAGCTTCATCCATTGGTAGACTCATGATGCTGCTATTATATTTAATATGGGAAACATAGACAGAGTGGGTGTACTGGAAGATTTAGGTGCAAAAATTGGAAAGAACACAGTGACTATATTAAATGACTTGGATTGCATAAGAATTGTTAAGGCAGAAACTGCAACGCAAAATATGTCCAAAGCAACCAGATCCAACAGCAGAAGGACTAGAGCAGGAAGACATGGAGGGAGATGCTGATTATTATGCAGGTGGATTTTAACTCATATGTAATATGTATTAAAAACATTTTTACATTTTCCCCTTTAAATGGTGTTTTCTCCAACCTGCTAAAGCAACCAGATCCAACAGGAGGAGGACTAGACTGGAGCAGGAAGAGGATACTGATTATTGTGTACGTGGACTTTAATTTGTACGTAATGTGCAGTAAAAAGTTTTTTATATTTTACCCTTTAAATGGTGTTTTCTCAAAACTACATTTTTTGTAATAAATGCCCCATTTTCTTTGGAACTATACCTGATAGAAGGATAAAGTTTTAAACACATGGCAACTTGGCAATTATGAAATACTCACTCACTATGAACCATAAATGCATACTAAGTTCACAAGAACTTATGCCACTTAAAAAATGATTTTAAAAATAAAAATTCCTTTGAAAAATCATATCTTTTTTTCTGACACGCCTTTCTTCATAAATATGGGTCACTTTACTTAAAAATATTGTATATTTATCCTGTAAAAATTTCAAAATGATATCTTCAGTATCTCCTGAGATAATGGGTCTTTAAATAAGCTAATTTAACATTGGCAGTATAAGGCAGTTTACCTTCCCTTAAAAGATTAGCCAAAACTGTAAAGAGGCTGTCTTCTGATTAAGAGTTTAGGATACAACTTTCTTGCTGTTCATCTTTGCAAGATCAGATATTACAAATTACAGAATCCGCACTTGCATCTGACAAGAAAAATCAATGTGTACCATGAGCACTCACATCAGCCCTGCAAACCAAATAGAAAGTTACAAGATATAAAAAATGTAGGTGCTCTATTCTAGAAGGTTTACAAGAACATAATTCTACCATTGAAAACTGGCCAAACTACCACCATTATGTTTTTTAAATACATCTGTCAATCTTTCTGTATATGTCATTACAACATTAAAGTAAATAAAAATTGTTCCTTAACTGTATTAAACATGTGGTTTAAAACAGACATTACAATTTAAACCTTTGTATAAAAAAATATTTTCTTTACTAGAAAAGTTGCCAAAATTAAAAGGATTAAACATGTACCGACATTGCTTAAAATGATACCTAAAATATGCTCTTGATTTCAAGCCACACCACATGTGATATACTGTATTCAAATGTGTAATATGATCAATTTAAAGGACAGATATTGAATCACGATCAATACAAATGAGTATGTTTTCTGAAATGTTTAAATATATGTCTACATTTTGTTCTGGAGAATATTATTTTTGAGCCAAAAAGAGAGAAACAAGCTATGACTGTTGATTTGAATGAATGCATATAACAACAAGTTCAGTTATGTAAGAAATAAGTTTTAAATAAAGTTAAGCGCTATTGACCCACTTCTAGACTGAAATTAAATGGAAAGGAAATCAAGTTGTGCACATTTTACAACACATAGTGGACTTAACCCCTTCACCATTACAGATGGAACTATTCGCCAGCTCAAGCTGCCTTCCACACATTATGGATGGAATGATTTGCCAATCTCCGTGCATGGTTGGAAGCTGTAAAGGCTTGTTCTTATCTTACTGTACTTTCAATATCATTAATTGTACAGCTAGTGGAATAAGTGCAGTATGTCAACTGAAATTTAAAGCCCTCACAGTTTTAATATTTTATATATTTTTATAGTTTACTTATACATCAAACATTTCCCAGTGTACATATAATATTGGTCCACTTATAGTGATATACTGCAAATATACACTATTCCTGTTTGCTTACTTTGCTTCTAAATGAGTTAAGTATAGATATTATAGGACATATGAAGGCCTATCTTCATAGCATCAACCATGTTATATGTATAAGGCTTGCTCAGATCTTGGCCTTCCAAGTTCATGGCAGCACTAAGAGAAATATATTTCTTATTTCCTTCATATACTGCAGTCAGAATGCATTTCTGCACGACCTGATCAGATTTATAAAAGGATCAACAAGGTAACCTGTAAGCATTCACTCTTGATATCACTATCATGTCACCAGATATAAAAGGCAGAATTGTCATTTCCATTCTGTCTCTACAGTATAAGCCCACAAAAAAGTAGAGTAGCTAACTTAGGTAATTTTTTTATTATTATTCTCATACAATATGTTAAATGCTGATATTCCAAGAAAAATTAAATAAGAATAAGTACAGAATTAAAAACACACACATTATAGTTCTGAGTTATACAACTTTTGTTTCACTTACATAATTTGAAAACTAATGGCTGAAATTGGGTATTCATGAACACTTGCAATTTAAGTCTCTGCCTGTGGTTTAAACAATTATTTACTGATGTGCTACTGTGGTTTAGGCTTTTAAATCATTGATGGTGAAGGGGTTGATAAATTTATATTCTTCTGTTTCTTGGTGGTTGTCTGCACTGTTCATATATATTGAGGTTCATTTCAAAGTGTGTCATGGTTTTTGAAATGAATGTTTGCTCTAATGAGGAGCAAACTACATGTGTGGCAGAGAAGTTGCCTAGCAAGCATAGAGGAATGGGGAAGGATTAAGATGATTAGTTGTTTACACCTCTACAACAGAGATGAACACTGGGCACTTGAATTTATGGTAATGCTACTTTCCAAATGGAGTCATGGTGAAAAGCCAGTATCAATACAATGTCAGAGGCTGTGAATAATTTTCTTATGAAGTATCCAGAGTTACAGGAAGTCCCTAGAAAACACGATATGCAAAAGTTTTATAGGTAATCATCTTAAATGAAATATGGCATCTTTTTTCTTTCTTTACTTTTCATTGTTGTGTTAGTTTATGTACAGAATTTGCTTGCAGAAATGTTGAGTTACTCTTTGATAGGTGCATTACATGATTCCAAGAAACCGGTTCAGTTTGCCGAAATACATGGATGACATGTTAAAGATAATCAACCGCAGAAACCCTCCAAGTAATTCAAGATGCAATGATACATCATCCATGACAATCATTGTGTCAGCTGAGGAGGTTAACTAATTTATCCCTCAGCTCTTGTCACAAGCTGTAAGATGATGCTTGAAACAGCTCCCATACAAGATTATAGCACATCATGAACTATAATAACTGGACCTGCCTATGTTCGTAAATTTTTGTTAATTGTTTTTGCAAAATTTTGAGGCTGAAGAGGAGCTAGACATGCTGTTTACATCCAAAAAATGCGCTTCCACCTCGATGGCTATGTCAACACCCAAAATTGTGATATATATGGAGTTCAGAGCCTCCTAACAAATTCATAAAGTCAGTCACTTCCCAAAATTGATGTATGGATTGCTCTATCCTAATAAAGGGTGCTTTTCAATGGAAAGTTGAATGCTCAGTCAGAATGAAATTTTCTCTGATTTCATTGATCAATTAGATGACATCATAAAACAGAACACATAGTTCCAATAAGATGGTGCTCCTGGTCACACTGTCCATAGTACAATAATATTTCTTGACACACATTTTCCAGACAGGTAAGAAAAAACCAACAAAAATGATAATAATAATAATAATAATAAGTAATAATAATAATAATAATAATAATAATAATAATTGTCTCTTATATAGTCATAAGTTTTTCTCAGTTGCATCCAAAGTTGCCAGACTTAACGCCACTAGATGGGTTTCTTTTTTTTCAATTTTTTTTTTCCCCTCTATGGAAATCTCAAAGATTGTGTCTTTACTAGATACATCAGGGACATGAATGAACTGAGGCAAATTATACTTGAGGCAGTGGCAACTGTGGCACTTGCAATGCTGGATGTGTCGCACTACAGCAAGATTGAAGGGTGAGCAACAGTTTGGAGGTGAATGATACACATGTGGGACCAATATGAAACTTTCATTTTCCTAAGAGGCTTCTAATCATACTGTAAATTTTCATGAATTTTTTTTTCTCTCCTTGTAGAAATAAGTACTCATTTTAGGTTCCAGAACTCAACCTGACAGATGTATCTGTATTTCAATAATTGATTTCCGACTTTAGTTATGCTTTAGGTACGCAACATACATATTACGTATCATCATCCCTTTTCCCTTATTAGGCAGAGTGCTTCATATTAATCATAAAATATAGACCAAATATCATGCCTCACAATGCCACAAGCAAAAGTGTAAAATAAAGTAAAATAAATAATCAAACATGTTAATCCTTCTTGAATAACCCAAACAACATTCATTCATTCATTCTGCACACAATGTTTTTGTTTACAACTTTGGAAGGTAGCCACAACACACGCTGTTGGCAAATTCATGCTGCCCTATGCTAAGCACCACACTTACAGCTTTCATGGACCTTCCATATAGATCAAACCAAACAGTGAGAAAGTGGTTTTGGTAGGACACATATTGAACAGACTTGCCATGTCCTGTTATGACGTGAAAGGTTCTCATGTTCAGACTGAATGCCTGCTTGCTAGGCAACTTCTCTGACTCACACATCAGCCTATCATGGCACACTTTGAAATGAACACCAAGTAGCAACCCTTTGCTTTCGTTGGCTTCACAGTGTTCTGTCAATTATATTGCACTGCTTTCATGAAGTATGGATGGAAGAAAAGCCAAAATAATGCTAATCTTAGAAATTCATTCCAAAGTTTCAAGCTTTTCTTGATACACAGTGATATACAATTACTAATGAAACTTAAACATTACATGGATTTTATATATTTAAAAGCTGATAATTACAGAAAGGCAAAATATGAAGAAAAATTTGCAAAATACGAAAAAAAAAATCCCAAAATATTATGAAATACATATTTTAAAGACAAAATTTCATTAGTTTACAAAAATAGGCTATGTAGATTTTTCTCCATATTTAATAATAAAATATCAAACAGAATACAACAAATTAGATGGAGTTCATAGATTTAAAACATTGTGAAAACCTTAAACTTAGAAAAAAGAAACAGAGATTACTAGTTGCTTTTTCCTTGCTTAACACTAATTACAATATGCCACTAAAAGCATTGATTTGCGAAAATAAAAGCTCTTCAAAAATAGAGGGCATTTAATTTCGCATGTGACATCATATAGAGGAAATGCTACATTTTCACAACTGTACCTGACTTGTTGAAAAGAGTGGCTTGGATTTTTAAATGTGTTTCACAGATAACTACCCAAACAGATATCTGGAAACCCCAGTTCAATGATAATGGAAATTATTTTAAAATCGAAAAATCATAAATCTTATAAAATATGAAGATTTTACCAAAATATTATGAAATGTGAATCTTTTGTCACGAGTATTGAACTCTACATACTGAAAAACATAAAAATACTTGTTCCCATAATGACAGCAAGCATGGTTTATAATATGAAATTTCATATTTTGCCTAACTCTACTGATAATATAAACCCATTTATAAAGAGTATAGCTTATAATTAAACATAAAACATTTTAATATGCATTGAATGAAAAGCCAACCCCTATTTTTTCAGTATGCATAATTTCTTTCATGGGAACAATATTAAAAGCTAAAAAATTTTATTTTTGGGTTTCTGTAGTATTCTAGCCATATTAAAATTAAATACAAAGTAATAAATTAATAATAAACTTTACTCTTTCAATTTGTAACACTGGGCCTTTAGTAAAGTTCTTATGCCAACTTTCAAGTTCAGTTTTACTTGCATACACCAATTCAACTTGTGTTCCCAGAAATGTGTGTCAAACAATTTACACAAAGACACATACTATAGACACATGTATTCTACATCAATAAATTTCATGTGTATTTTAGTTCTTGTAGCATAATACTGACCGACAGTTTGCTGGTGCATACAACAGTAAATAACTCTGCAAGTCTTCAACTACTGCACATGAATTGTGTACCCTGTCTGTATGGTTCACTCATCAATGCTACCAATATATGCACCATGGTGCTCTTTCCAGTTTAGGTCCCTATGATGTATTAAACTTTCTACAAAAATATTACAACTTTAGCACATTCTGAGAAATTGTAGTCCAAACATGGGAGTTCACATCAACTGCTGATTTCATTCAGATTTTTCAGATGGCAGTCATGAGTTAAGCCACGGATGCTGTAAGCACTCTGCTGCTGTTGCTCGTTCATTTGGATCGAAAGCCAGCATTGGGGTCAGGAAATTGGCAAATGCCTCTGCTTCATCATGCCTCCAATCATACTTCTCTGTTAGCACTTCCAGTAAACCCCAAGGCTTCAATTTGGTTATATGGCGCAGTTCTCCTGTGAATGGAAGAGGTTCCTGCGAGTTATTTTCTAAAATGTGGCCTAATTTAAGGGATGCCAAGTTTTATTTTAAATAATCTATCAACCAAGCAAAAAATGCTGATAACAACAATGTTGCCTTCTTATTCCTTTTTAAAAAAAATGATATGTATTGCCATATATACCGCAAAAATTAAGGAGGTAAAAGATAATTCAACACACAGCAAACAGTCAGATGATGATCATCATCATCAGATCAAGTTCGTCAAGTGTCCTGAATACTTACAGTGGCTACTAACTGGCATCTGAGCCCACTGTAGCCCAATTGCTTATCAAGAGTGACTGGCTTTGGGCAGGTAGATCGATATGAAAGAAAGTATACTATAAAATGTACAGTACTCACCTCATACAGAAGATGCTGGAAGTGTTTGTCCCTTAGCCTGTATGCACTGCTAACATTTGCAGATAAAATTTTCTTTCACTTGGCACAGTTCATCTTTAGAAATTAACCAACCTTCATGGCAAATGTTTTGTTTCAGTTCTTCCTCAGTGTGCAGGTATGATCTGCGCACTCTATAAACTTTCCCCACAGATAAAAGTCCTAAGGAAGTGAGGGAAGCAGGCTGGCCATATAGCATCTGTAACTACTCTGTCCTCAAAAATTTCAAATTAAGCTGCCTTACTTTTAAGGCTGGTTCATAATAACCCGAGAAGGGAAACAAAACAAAATGAGAATTGGAAGCAAAACAGCAAACAACATTTTGGTCCACAGTAACAAGAACAAGAATGCATATCCATGTCCATGTCGACAGCAAAGTGGAAAGTTTATTTTGCACATTGAGATGTCATTTGTTTGTAACAGACCAATGAAATTTTTCACCTGCTTCCAATTCAGTCAGCAAAATGCAGATTAGCCAATGTGAAAATTCAATAAATCCCCCCCTCCCTGATATGTAAATTTTATTGTATTCAAAGGCACTACACAGTTTTGCTAAGCACGATTGTATACAAAATCACATGAAATATGTATATGGGGTGCTATCCAGCATAGCATATGCTGCCAAAGTTCTACAGTGTTAATTCAAGAGGAGGGTAAATATTTTCTAAATGTAGATCCATTACTATTTCAGATTGCTCTAATTCTACCAAGCTTCATTCCTTTATTGATAGCATACATTAAAATTGTTTGTGATTCTTTATTAATTTCTAAAATCTTTTGCTGCTCTTTGTAGTTTTTGCTATGGCAATAGCTAGTTTTGAATTGCATATCAACAAACTAAAATGATGCTTTTTCTAGAGGAACCAATACTAAATGGATCTGAAGGAAACAGTATCTGTGGACAAGATGCACATTTGCTACAGCATTTCTTTCAGTTTCATTTTCCCTGCTTGCAACTAGATAGAGCTCTAGCAGCTGTTTCAGGTCACGGCTGCTTTGAATAATTTCTACAGTGAAGAGTGTCATCATTGTTTCCCCATATGCCTATGATCTTTGGGGAATACCTCATTCCACCAAGCAATGACTGGACCCATTTCTGAGGTGGAGGCACCCAGTGGGTGGAATCCATTGCCTCCAATGGTAGGGTGATGAGGATGGCGGTAGAATAAGAGAATGTACGACGTTTACTGTGGACTCTGAACCACATTGGGCCTTGGGAATACTTCACATGAGCAAATCAGAGGTGAAGGCATGGATAGGGCCAACTTAAAATCATCATCCAAGCTAGGAATTGAACACCAGACTCTCAGTACCAGAGCCAGAAATGAAGTCATTATGCTACCCTAGCGCCCACAGTGAATAGTGTAATATGCGCAATATAGATATAATATCCCATGCCCAGGAATGAGAATGTTCAAACTTGATTAAGTCTTTTTTCTTGTTCATGGACCTGGGAAAGCTTCCCACTAATTGCGAAAACTCATATTATAATATATGTATTTTAACTTAGTTATTCTCATTCTGGTTACCATTCTTAGTTATTGTAAACCAGCCTTTAGGTACTATATGAGCTGATGGGCCAAGAAATTTCATTACTTCCCGAAGAAGAACTGCAAAAAGTCAATGGAAATTTTATCTGCAGATTATCAGCAGTGCACACAAGCCCAGGGACAACACTTTCAGCGCCTTCTATAAGAGGTGAGTATGGTATATTTCACAATATACTTCCTTTCATGTCTGCCCACCACTCACAGCTGGCCATTCTTGGCAAGCAGCTGGACTATAGCAGGCTCAGCTGCCAGTTAGCAGCACCTGAAATTTATTTTTATTATATTCATCAGTGATATGTAGGAATGGGTGATACTGAATGGGTGTTGGGATGAAGACAGGGATGGGGAATTCACATTTCTAAGTGTTGGCAGTCAAAGTGTTATAGACTTTGCTGTCTGTAGTTGGGAGTCACTAAATGCAGTGACAAATTTTAAAGTGATGAGCTACGTTAGTAATAGTGCTCATTTTTCCATAGTTGTAGAGTGGAGGTGCACATTTGGTGATAAGATGACTCCACAACTAAATAAAAGAGAAGTGGTTAGAAAGTAAATAGGTATGGATGGAATCAGGATTATGCTGGGAATTTTTCTCAATATTGAAGTCTTCAATGGCAAGGGTATGCATTCATGGGATTGTTTGGTTTATTAAATAATAGATAAGTGTGAAGGGGCATTATTTCTATTAGAATTTATGCTGAGATGGCTGGAAGTGGTATATTTGTATCTAGTAGGAATAATGCTAAAAGATATAATGGATGGCTTGACAAAGAATGCAGAGTTATGAGGAGTTTAGTAAAACGTGCCATAATTCGGTGGAGAGAGTACGCTTAACTGGAGGATAGAGAATGAGTGGTGGAGTACAGATTATGGTACAAAAAGCTTTTAGACAACAAGAAAGGTGAATGGGGAAGAAAGAAGGCCTTGGAAATAGAGGAGAAAATTGAATCTGGAAGGGCACAACAGGTGTGGGAAGTTATAAGAAATTGTACAAAAGGCAGAGCTGAGAAACCTGAAATTATATCACACCAATGGGCAAGTTACTTCAAGTGTTTATTTGAAATTGGAGATTTGCAGAAGAAGGGCTGGAATTTGGAATTACAGCTGAGGTATAATGAAGCTTTGGATAGAGAGTTTTCATGTGAAGAGATATTAAAGCAGTTTCAAAAGGACAAAAGGGATAAGGCAGTAGGTAAAGACGGATTGCTGACAGAATTTTTTCAGGCCTGGTGCCAGGAACAAGGACAGTTAGAATATTTGACTAGATTATTGAACTTAATTAACAGTAGTAAGAGAATACCCAAGAGTTGGCAAACAGCTATTATTCATCCCATTTTTAAGGGAAAAGGATCTACTGAAATCCAGGTAATTATAGGGGTATTGCTCTCTTATCGAATTTTGGTAAAACTTTTATGGGAATTTTAACTGAGAGAATTAATGTCTGGATAGAAGAAAACTCATTAATTTCCCAATTTCAATCAGGATTTAGAATAGGCCAAAGGACAGTTGATAATGCATTTGTTATCAAATCAATGATAGATAATTATTTAGCAAACAAGCCGGGTAGTTTATATGCAGTATTTGTTGACTTGAAGAATGCATATGACAGAATTAATAGAGAAGCTTTATGGTATAAACTATGGCAAAAGGGAATGTGTAGAGAGATGATTATTTTGTTGCAAGAATTGTACAAGAATAATATTTTCTGTGTGAAATGTGGAGAAGGTTGTGTGATCGAGAAAGTGACTCAAGTATGAGGGCTTAGGCAAGGATGCAAGTTGAGTCCCACCCTTTTTAATTTGTTTATAAATGATGTAATGGAGGGATTACAGTGAGTTAATATACATATATCAATAATAAATATTTTTGAAATTCCAGGCTTGCTTTATGCTGATGATTTAGTGGTAAATTCCTTTTCAGTAATAGAATTGAAACATGCGGTATTAGAAATTATGAGGTATTGCAAAGAATTAAATCTCAAAGTGTATCAGGATAAAACAAAGATAATGGTATTTAAAAAGGGAAACAGGTTGAGGAGGGAGGAGCAGTGGTCTATAATGGGAAGAGAGATACAGATTATGTTTCATATTTAAGAATGGTATCGACTTCCTCTAGACAGTGGGAGAAACAAAAACAAGTAGCATTAACCAAAGGGTTACTGGCCATGAAGCTAGTCAATAGATATATGTCTGGTGCACCAGGTAAACTGGTTTAAAAGAATATGTATATAGGGCATTGTTTGAAGCGAGACCAGCATATGATATTGAAGTATGGGGAATAGAGGAAAGCTGGAAAAGTATGGATAGGATACTTAGCAGGTTTTGTAAGAATATGCTGGGAATCCCACAAAGTGCAGCAAATGCAGGGACATTGTGGGAAATGGGGAGGGTAAGTGTAAGAAGGTGGATAACAGAGTTTTTAAATACTGGTTCAGAATTCAATAGATGCCGGAGGACTCTGTGTTGAAAGAATGTTTAAAACTCCTGGAGTTTGTGTTAGGGGATCTTTATTGGGTTCACAAAGCTGGGAAAGAGTTAACTAAGAATGGAATGGGTCATGTGTGGCTGAGAAGAGGGAAATTGGGCAGTGATTTCTGGAAATTGGTCAGAACTAGGTTTGTGGATATAGAGAGACAGTTATTACATTCTATAATGAGGGAAAAGAAGTCACTAATGTTTCATCAGGATATAGGAAAGGATACTAGAAGAGAAATGTACATAATTATGTATAATAAGCAAGAGAGGAAAGGATTGGCATTGTTCAGATTGGGAATATGGAACTTAAGGGGATGTTAGGGGAAATAGGGAATATGGAATTTGTTCTATTTGTGTAAATGCAGAAAATGCAGAGCATATTTTATTTGAATGTCCAGGAACAAGTGAATGGTGTCAACAGGCAATATGTGGTAAATGGTTAAAATTAAACAAATAGCAGTCAGAAAAAAATTTAGTGACAAAATGCAAACCAGGAAGCTTAGGAAATGTTTTTATAGGGTGTAGAAAACATGGTTATGGTCAGCAAGGAGGGGAAACTTGTGAGTTGGATCAGGTTTGCTTTATGAAAGTGGTTAGTGGTGTTACTTTGGTTGAATGTGTGGTATATCAAATTGGAATGAAAATATGTAAACCTAGTGGGGTATTGAATTTGATGAATACCACAGTATAAAATTGTTTCTTTCTTGTTTTATTGTAACTCTGTGTGGTGGGGCCCGGAAAAGAGCCAGGCCTGGAACCAGGTCTCAACCCAGTGTTAAACTTAGTACAAATAAATAAATCAGTGGTATGTTTGTTTTATTAAAATATTTATCTTGAAAAACTACACTTGCAACATGCTAGAAAAGCTAATTTTATCTAACTTAACTGAGGTATGAAATTGTGAAGCATCAAAAACTGGACACAAATCAGAACATACTGTCTTTGAAAAGAATGCATGTACAAAAATGTAAAACATAGTCTACAAAATGCTTGAGAAAACAATAATCAACAAATCACAATCTCCATTTAATTTCTGAAACAGCTACTTCTAAGAGTTCTCTATTGAGAAATAGCACTGCTTCAGTTTCAAAACTATTAAGCAAGCAGTTTGCTAGTTTAAAATCATCTGCATGAAAATTTTAATTTACCTTTAAGTAAAAACTAAATAATACAAAATATAAATTGGTATAGTGCTTGTGAAAAAGTTTGATGGAACAGGTATTACACACAGACAAGCTAACAAATCATAGAAGATGCTGATCTTATCCTATAAAAGCTGGCACTTGGCAGCCCTTCAAAGGGATTTCTCCAAGGTTTTAAAAAACCAAATATGAACATAAGTAAATATGAGTATTTCTTAAGTATTCACTAGTTTATGAATGGCAATGGTGGTACAGTACTACACTTTTCTTGATTTAAAGCTCAACATAACCCAGGAATTTCTATACTAGCAAATTAAGCGGTTAGCATTTCATATACAGACAGTAATGTTCAAAAGCTACAGAACAACATTTTACACCAATCAGTATGGTAAAACATAAAGCAATAAAAAGAAGAGCACATCACATCACATCACATCACATCATATCATATATATCACATTCTAATGGCATGGTAAGAATGTTTCAATTTAAAAACATTCAGGATGACAAATTGAGTACCTAGCATCAAGCAATATAAAATTTTTCAAGTACTGCCAAAAGGATTGCTTTAACCAGTCAAGGGCAACCTTGGTGAAAAAAGTCAGGAAATTATCTAATCCTATACTGCTGCGAAGAGCATAATCATGCCACCAGTGTTTCTTGTAATCCAGAGAGACCAAGTTCAAACATTGGATGTGTGAGTTGCCTGCTTAAGTTTCCCCCCCCCCTGCAATTTTCTCTTATCATAAAGAGTCAGAGGACACAGTCAGCTTTTTATGACCTGGACTCATTTGGGGACTGAATCACCTTCACTTCATGCATCATATCTAGTCCTGAGATAACATATGGAATATTAAACTTTCAAAAAGCATATACAGTGGAATCTAGTTAGCACGTTCCTCATTAACACGTTTTCCCGTGTATTATGTTGAATTATAAAAATCCCGGCACCAAATGCACTACACGCAATAAATAACACTCGTTTAGTACGTTTTCTCACTCCCACTTACTAAGTTTGAAGTCTGACACCCTCATTCGCTATTTTGGTCAATGCTTGGTCGGTCCAGTGGGAGTAGATTTACTGCATTCGAAGTTTGACGTCCTCATTTGCTACTTTGGTCAAACCAGGCGGGATGGAACCAGCAGCCAATAGCATGCATGTAAGCATGCACATATTTGTGTGACATGATTTGTGTGGGGGGGATAGAGAATGCTTTAGTTTAACGGTGGCTTGGCATGGTTAGTTTCTGATGTTGAGTGTTGACAAAACTTAATTGTATTTTAACTTTTTTTTTGCAATGGAGAAAAAAAAGTGTTGCAAATAACCAACAGTGAAAAACTGAAAATCCTTGAAGAAGTAGATCGCAATACAAATATTAAACGTGTGAATATAGTGCAGAAGTTAAACATTCCTCCATCAACCTTAAACACAATTGTTAGCAAACGTAAACTAATTGAAACCGCTTTTGAAGAAGGGAAAAACCTAAATAAAAACTTAATCGCCCTGGTCAGTTTCCAGAATTAGAAGATGTTCTGCTAAAGTCGTTTACACAAGCTAGAGCTCCAAATGTACCAATAGATGGTACTGTGGTTCGAGCTCAGGCAACACATTTAGCACAGAAGATGGGACTGATGATTTCAAAGCATCCAATGGCTGGATTGAAAGGTTCAAGAATCGACATGGATTAGTCTACAGATGTGTGTGAGGTGAAGCTGCTGCCCTAGATAATGATGCTACATTGTGTGAAAATATGGAAATGTGGAAAAATACAACGCTCCCATCAATTTTGAAAGACTATAGCCCCGACGATGTTTATAATGCAAATGAAACAGGACTATTTTTCCATCTTTTGCCAGACAAAACCCTGCATTTTAAGGGCACTAAGTGCCACGGCGGGAAGCTTAATAAGGAGAGGATTACATTTTTGTTGTGCTGTAACAAAAGTGGAATGGAGAAATTGGTACCGCTGGTTATTGGAAAAGCATGCAGTATGAGATGCTTCAAGAATGTGCGATCTTTTCCATGTAAGTACACTTCCAACATAAATGCCTGGTTAACTTCTGCTGTCTTTGAAAATTTCTTACGAGCATGGGACGCAAGACTGGGCATAAGAAGCAGGAAAATTGCACTCCTTATTGAACAGTGTGCCACTCATCCACCAACTGTTTCAAATTTAAGAAACATAAAGATCATTTTTTCCCAGCAAACTGCACGAGTAAGCTACAACCTTTAGATCAAGGCATAATTCGGTGCATGAAGCATACGTATCGTAAGAGGCTGGTACAGAGAAGGTTGGCTGCACTGAAATCGACAACAAGAAAAATCACTGTCTTAGATGCCATGCATTTTATTAGATATGCTTGGGATTGTGTGACACAAGATACCATTAGGAACTGTTTTAATAAAGCTGGTTTTTGCCAGGTTCTTGGTGATGCAATCACGCAGGAAGATGAGTTTTCTGAGAGTGAAGAATGGCGCCAAATAACAGACGATGCCGGCGTGTCTTTCGAATCATACATTGACAATGAAATTCTAGTGTGTGAAACAGCAACGATAGATGAAATACTTGAAGAACAAGTGAAAGAAGGAGCGTCAGTGGGAGATGAAAGTGATGATGAGCCAGATCTGAGCCAGTACCTACAGTGTCGGAAGCAATGTAGGCAATGGAGATAGTGAAGCGATATGTGTGCAGTTTCGAAGTTGATGATGTAATGACTATACTAAACAAGATGGACAGTAAAATTTTGGCATTAAAACCAACAAAGCAATCAACTATAGATATGTATTTCAAACCAGTGTAAATAGTGTCTATATTTCACATCTGTTTTTGAGGTAAGATGTATTATTAGATTTTATTACATAAATATGTTCTTAAATTGCAGATTATGTATTTTCGTTAATACGTTTTCTCGTCTATGATGTCCAAATCTTTGGGTCCCCACAAAAACGTACTAATGAGATTCTACTGTATTGGCCACATAAAACCACCTGAACAATAGTGTAAAGAACATGACATACTTTCAAGCTTAAATACCCTAAGAAGTTTGAATTTGAACAGTGTTGCATTAGGCAGGAACTTGGAACAAGCAATACTGTTACCTTCAAGTTTTCATGGTATTTTGACTGTATCATTAGAGGCTTTTACTACGAATTCAGGCAGTAACAAGCTTAATAAAGATGGCAGAACAGAGATTAATACTCTCCACACTGCTCTTTGGTACCTGCTTTCTCCCAGCATACTGGATATTTTATAATTCTTGTGATATCCTTACAGAAATATGCAATAACTCAATAATAACAAATCAGTGAGCTAAACTAATTACCATAATTACTCGTGTGCTATGCACACCTTTTTTGAAAATTGGGGTGTGCATCTTATTTTATTTTGTCATTTTGGAAGCATTGCTTTCCACTCGCGCAGTCCTACACATGTATTTCTGGTGTACAAGTGCACAAAATGTAACAGGGTTAGCAATAGCGACACCATCTGTCTTTGTTCTTCTCCAGGTGATCTCCAGCATACTCACTGGTTCTGAGTTAAGTATCATTCATCTTTGTGACCAGTTTACACCTCAGTGAACTTACGAAAATGAGCATTATAAGATTGCATTCATTCACTACTGTGAAAAAATTGAAAATTATCAAAGAAGCAGAAGAAATAGGAAATTGTGCTGCAGGAAGAAAATTCAATCTTCCTGAATCTTGTGTAAGGGATTGGAGGAAAAAGGACAGGTTGCAAGCAACCAACCGCAATAGACGGTATTTCCAAGGATTGCAGGCAAAGTATCTAGAAGAGGAGGATAGACTTGGAGCCTTCATAAGTTCTAGATGCCAGTTTCGTTGTGCTGTAACCACAGAAATGTGCCAGCTTCAAGCAATTAATATTGTGCAAGGGATTGGCAATGCACAGAATTTCAAAGCAAGCATGGGCTGGATTTTATGCTTTTCTGTACAATGCAGGTTTTAAATTTGCAGGCATACCATAATAGCACAACATATGCCACAAGCATGTGAAGACGAACTTTTGGCCTTTCAAAGGCATGTTATATGTCTTCATAAGCAGCACGAATATCTGCTTTCACAAATGCCAACCAAACACCTGCTTATTTCGAGATGCCGTGTGATACCACTGTTGGAAAAAAAAAAACCTTGAACACTGTGGCAATATGTAGAGCTGGTTGTGAAAAGCTATGCTGTATCATTATGTTGGTATGCTTGCTAATGACAGGAAATTTACACCATTCATAATATTAAGTGGAAAACCATTCCCAAGGAAGAGAATTTTCTTCCTGGAGTCCTGGTAAGAGTCCAGTAAAAGGAGTGGACAGACAATGCGCTAGTCATTAACTGGATTAATACTGTATGGGAGCGATATCCTGGAGCACTTCTACTGTGCCAGAGAAACATACTAGTATTGGACAACTTTTGTGGGCATCAAATGGAAGATGTGAAAAGAAGATTGGCTGCAGGACATACAGACTTGATTGATTCCTGATGGAATACTTCACTGATATAGCAAGTGGATGTTTGCATAAACTGCCCATTTAAGGCTCATTTGAAAAGACTGTATACAGAATGGGTGGCATGCAACAACCACAAGTTAATGCACACTGGGAAAATTCAAAGACCTACACTGTCTTTGGTGTGCAACTGGGTAAAAGTTGAATGGGACTGAATTGCAGACAGTCTTGTCGAAAGTTCATTCAAGAAGTGTTACATAATCAATAAAATATATGGGATGGAGGATGATGCATTCTGGAGCATTGATGATGATAATGATGAGCCAAGTTCCACAGGGAGTCCAGTAGTGATAGTGAGGATTAGCTACCTACATAGATACATTACAACATATAAATGTGAGTAAATAACTTAGATATTAGTTACATTAACCACAATGCATCATTTTAATAGGTGTACATTTTATTCGTTTTTGGTTGTCAGCTTGCATGGAACATTCCTTTTATCGTTTAGATTACTATGAACACAATCGAGAATGATTCCTATATTGTACATTTGTAGTTTCTAAATAATAAATATTAATCTTAGGGTTATGAGTTTGTGTTCATAATGAATGTACTTCATCATTTTCTTTCTTTTTTTTGGGGGGGGGGGCTTTGAAAAATTGGGTGTGCATTTTACTTGCTTGGCACACCTGTAAATATGATAAATCTTGTATTATATGCTGGGAGTTATTTTTCACTTATGGAATATCTGTCCTTATTACAAAATGCTGAGGAACAAAATTTCAGCTTATTCCCTTTTGCCAAACATTTAAAATTGTTTGAATTTCAGCAATTTTATTTAGCTAAGTGCTATTGTAATAAATTTCAACAGCAACTATTTCAAAGCATGTGTTGAGTACTCATGTAATATTATTTGTGTACAGAAATTAGAAAAACTATGATGCATTTTGAATTAGATAATAATTTCTGAGTTGGAATTTGTAACACTAAAACATCACTAAAAGGTTATCTTTACCTGGACATGTTTTGAGGCTTGTTTACCTCATCGTCAGCATTCTCCAATTGGCGCAGTATTTTTCCAAGTGGTTTTGGAAGGGGTTGACTTTGATGTGATTGGTGCTTATGTCATGAATTTCCAGAGGTACTGTGTGGCGGCAAATCAAAATTTAGGATTTTGTTTGGTTTTCTAAGATGTGGATTTTCTCCAAGAAATCTAACTCTGATGTGTATCTTGTATGTTTTACAAGCATTATATTTTGTGCTATTCATGGTTGCTTGACCAAAAGCGGTGAGCAATGGCAGAATTGTCTATTTGTTTGCATTTAATTGCTCTTAGATGTTCTTTCAGTCTTGTTTACAGATTTCTCTTGTTTTTCCTATGTAGAGTTTGTACAGCCTGCACAGTCTATTTTGTAAATGCCAGATTTTGGTGTTCTGGAATGGGATCCTTTAGGTTGGTGCACAGTAGTTTTTGTAGGCTAAAGTTGTTTTGGGGAGTTAATGTTATTTTATATTTTTTGAAGCTTTTTGGAATTTGGGAAGTAATTCTGGATGGTATGTAAATTTCTTGAAATTGGATTTGTCTTTTGCTTGATTTAGTTTTATGCTGTCTGTGATTTGCTTCTGTTTGAAATTATTTATTATCTTGTCTATTAGTTGTGGGCTGAAGCCATTGTTTAGTGCTGCGGATATTATGTGCTCATATTCAATTTTATACTCTTCTTCATTTAATGATGTGAAAAACCATCTGTGGGTCAAGCTGTTCAATGCTACATGCTTGTGCATTATGGTTGTAACCGTTGTTTTTGATGTAGTTGTCAACTTGGGCTGGGTTATGGTAAATTCCAAATTTAGGCAATTGTGTTCTCTGAATATCTTCAAATCAAGGAAAGGTAAAACGTTATTTTCTTCTATTTCTATGGTGAATTGGATTGATTTCTGTGGATGTTTACTAGTTTCAAAGTATCTGGTATGCAATGTTTGGGTACTATGGCTAAGATGTCATCTATGTCAGGTTTTGAACAGACCTACGCATGAATTATTTTGAAACATGCATAACAGCAGCATTCCCACACATGTTCAAAATCAAAACAATGACTTCAACCCACAACTAATGGATAAGAAAATCAAACAAAACACAAACCCAATTTCAAGAAATTTACATACCAGGACTACTTCACAAGTTCCAAATAAGCCTTCAAAAAATATAAAATCACATTAGCTCCCCAAAACAACTTCAGCCTACAAAAAATACTGTGCACCAACCTAAAGGATCCCATCAAAAAACACCAAAAACATGGCATTTACAAAATAGACTTTGCAGACTACAACAACCTCTACATAGGAAAAACAAAGAGAAATCTGGAAACTAAGACTGAAAGAACATCTAAGAGCAATTAAATACATACAAACAAACAAACAAACAAACAGACAGATCCATCATTGCTGACCACTTCTGGTCTAGCAACCATGAAATAGTACAAAATATAACGCTCGTAAAACCAGCAAGATAAGCAGTAGATTTAGAGTTTTGGGAAAAAATCCACATCTTAAAAACCAAAGCAACATCCTAAATTTTGATTTGCTGCCACACAGTACCCTCTGGATATTCATAACACAAGCACCAATCACATCAAAGCAACCCCTTCCAAAACCACCAGAAAATACCATGCCAATTGGAGAATACTGACAATGAGGTAAATAAGCCTTGAAACTTGTCCAGGTAAAATTATCTTTTAGTGATGTTTTGCCCGGTTGCAGAAAACCTAATCAAACTTGATTGGCAATTAAGGCGGCTTTGATTGGCGATCAGTACAACTGCTGTTGCAGAAAGGCTAATCAGTGTTTGATAGGAGATTATTCTCTTGTCAGATTTGATCAGCAGATTTTTGCTGGTTAGTGGCTTGATTGTCAATCAAGAGTGTATTCGGGGATCAAAATGCCCAAAAACTTACCTATAATTGTGTTAACTTTTGCTAAAGTGTGGCATGTGGAATTATTGCCAAAGTAATATTTATCATAATTCTATTACCAGGTTCTTGCTTTCCTCAATGCTACACATATAAATGTTGTGATTGCAATATATACTTTTCTTCCTAAAAGATGTGGTGAAAAGGTGCAAAATATTATATTATAAAATTATTTTCGATAAAAAAAATGTATAAAAGGGCCTATTTTTATTTTAGGTAATTTAAAACCCTTTCATAAGTGGGTTTTTATAAGTAGAGAATACATACCAATAAACTAACCTAAAATAGAGTGAATAACAGAGAAGAAATTTCTTTATTCGCATTAAAAATGAGAGAGAGAGAGAGAGAGAGAGAGAGAGAGAGAGAGAGAGAGAGAGAAGAATTCTTCTTTACAAATAATAATTGGGAATTTGAACAGAAATTTAGGTTAAGTAAGGACTCGTGTACTTTTACTTTCAAGAATCGAAGAATGCTTGCTTGACTACAGAAACTAATTGGAACTTCCCACTTCCTGTAATGAATCAGCTGCTTAATCACATTGAAATTTTGTGCAGTTGGAAACTTTCAGGCTCTTAGTTGATCTTATTGGAGTCTGCAAATCAATGGTTTTTCATGTGATTAGAAGTAATCCTTGAAATTGCTGCTCTGTTACTGGGGGACCTTATAAAGCCCCCAGCTTCGGACAGAGGCCCCTAATGCTTCTTAAGTGATTCATTTTCACCTATTTTAAACTTGCAATCAACAGGTCTTCCGCTCATGAAGCTTTAAACAAAGAAAGGAGCATCGTCTGCTGGCTGTGGTTTCTAAAATACACTGCTGCCAAATCCATTTTGGCAATCAGTTGACAAACACTCTGTGATTGCTGATTAGCATTTGTGCAACTCAATGAAAAATCAAACTGATTAATGCTCAATGAAAAATCAAACTGATTAATGCTCAATGAAAAATCAAACTGATTAGATATTAACTGATTGACAATCAGTGGGTGATTTGACTTGCTTTCCTGCAATTGGGCATTTAGTGTTACAAATTCCAACTTTGAAATGATTATTTATTCATGTAATATTTATGTATATAAGGTATTGTGTGAAGCAGCCAACTAGGCAGCATTTTGGGAGGGGGGGAGAATGGCATGCCAGGCATAAGAATTAAGGAAACCTGATATCTCTTGCTGGGTAACTAAGTTTTACCTCAGGTTACTTGCATAAAAGAGTTTCAAGCACAAGATGGCAACTTCATGTTGTTGCTGGTATTTAAACAGGATAGGTTTGTGTTTTACAGCATAATAAATGGTATATATCCCAATATGAGATGCTATGGAATAAACATGCTAAAAGGAAAGGAAGATGAAGTGCTTCATGTCCTAGAGCCCTCTTCTGACCTCCTCTCTTGACGAGTGTATTTAGTTAACTTTGCCAGCCTCTAATGAGGACAAATAGCAAACCTCAAAGTTTGCCAAGTTTCTCTCTCTTCAGCTGGTTGGTTGCCCAAAAGTGATTTTTGATATAGTTAGGAAGTAAAATATTTTATGGCTCTGAATTTTACAAATTCTAATAAAATCACTTTCTTCATGTTTAACACCTCATTTTAATTTAACCTAAAAATAAAGTCCTAAAAATCCCAAATTTAAAAATAAGTAATAAAATTTTATTGTTACCAGTAATTAATTGTTAATCCTTAGGTAAACTGCACGATGAATGCTCAAAGTTTTAATTTGTTTAGAATTTTCACTGACACAGCTGTTTAAACATTTTAACATAAACTGAAAATTCACTTACTAAGTTGGCAATGTTTTGAGCTATGAAAAAGGGTTCCATAACACATCCTGCATGACTGCTAGCACACATTCCAAGTTGCATCAGCTTTTAGTTCTATTGACGATGCTTCAGTATTAACTTTACCACTCACCAATGTTGGTACCATGTTTCATGCCACATTGTAATATTAACCCATTTATGTCATATGATGAGCTGTATTTGCATTAAGTTAGTATTGGTGTTTAAATCCCATGACGAGCACAGCTTGTGTCCTGTCCAATAAAATTACATATACTTCCATTTTTAACAAACAGGTGGCATTCAAAAGGTTCTCCATTTCTCTTTAAAAGACTAATAAACAGAAAAACTAGTGCTGTTGGTACTATGAAAGGAATAAGAAGGATATGTCGCCTGATAATCTCATAATAAAGTGAAACATGGCGAGTATGAATCATGGTCAGCAATGAATGTACTGTACGTAAAATGGAAGGATAAAGATGTCTATTTACTATTGGGTAAACATTAAGCTGCTGAAATTATAGCACTAGGCAAGCTAAGAAGGAAAGGTCAGACACCCAGAAAGGAGGCAAGGAAACCAAAGTGTGCCCATAAGTACCAGAAGCAAATGGTAGATGTCAATTTGTAAGATCAAGTGACAGCTTTGTTTCCTATAATGCTACACACAGTTAAAGGCTACAAGGAAATATTTTTTCTATCTGCTAGACTTATGCACATTCAATAGTTTCTTGTGTTTCACAAGATGACTGTTAAGAAAATGACCAACTCACAACTACACAGACTTTAGAACCAATGTCACTCCATCAGCTGCTTCAAAGTGTAACACCACCTGAGTTCATTGTTAGAGGTCGACCTTCAGCTGAGTATAGCCCAATTGAGACTGCAAGCTAAACCATGCATCCCTTTTCCAATGTACACTCCACCCACAGACAAGAAAGAAAACAAACTGAACAAAATTATGTGTTGTATGCTACAGTAGAAGTAAAAATAGTGAAAGCACTTGGCAACGCAAGAAATGCTCTGGTGCCTTTCATTTGGAGAACTTTTTTGAGATCTACCACATCCAACAATCATATTAGGCCATCAAAATACCTGAGTTAGTGCTTCCAGCATCATAAAAGGAAAATTTAAGGAAATAAATTATATTGTTTGATTTTATATGGAGTTTTAAGCTTCATGATGCACTTGCTGTACAGGAATTAAATCAGATTTCTGATGTAGTCATGCAGATATTTAAATAAGATGACAATGGGTTAAGATGTGTACAAACAACACGCATGCCATGACTGCAAACCTGATTAAAGATGTAAGCTAAACAAATTATGAGCATTTTATATTATCCAAGCATGACCTTGGTATATGGACAGACACAGTGAAGTTTACCCATCAGTCATGCTGCATCAAAGGAATGCTCAACTCAAATGGCAATATTTTTGGACATGTATAGAGTGTGGATGCATTTGAATATGATAATTGCATCACTTCTAGAACAGGTGCATAGATGAGAAAGCCCAAGCTTCATTAGATATGTTGCCCCATTTTTACCTTAATATCAGATAGTTAGATGTGAGGCTCAAATCCCATACCTATACACAGCTTAAGAGATATAATCACAATCATTATTGTGTATGTGACTTTGGACTTTTGCTTTGGCAACAATGTCCCAAAGTAAGCCATTTACTGTCAGTTTTGAAGCCAGTATAAAGGGATACCCTGCCAAGAGTGTGGATAGGCTCAGTTGTCATTCCTTATTTGAAGCGTGCATGCATACATCAAACTTTAATCCCCAGATGGGGATGAATGTCTTTAGAGTCCCCAGGTGTCTGACATGTCACTAATAATCATTACATATACCCGTGTCCTGGAATCCAGAAGTTCTCTTTTTGGCTATTTCTCTGGATTAATTAATTATTATAAACAAGCATGGGAAATGTGCATTTACAAATGTCTTCTTTTTCCAACGAATGTTCCCTAAACTTATATGAATGGTGAACAAAAGCTGCTCATATAATGTTTTCCTGGCTTTATTGGTATCTTTTTCGGATTTAATGACATACACCTTCCATCAGTACAACTGACTAAACTAAATGAAATGCACTAGAACTAGGAACAAATGGCACCTTTCATACTATTTATAATTTACAAAACAAACTTTCTCTAGAGTTGTGAGATAGATATTTTGTGTGAAACATTATTAATAGCCAATACACACTACAGTTCTATATGAACCCAACAGAGAAGAGAAATATTTATCACATTTATATAGGTTATTACATTATGTAAACTATAAATTGACACTCTTAAAGAAGTACATAGCTGTACACCATATTCACCTCGTTTGTTGAAGAACTCTCTAGAATACTTTCCAGAGAAAATAATGTGCCTTGGAATCTTCCCGAGAAGCTCAATAATATGAGCTAGATGATCCTCATCACGAGTATAGTCTTCTCCTGAATGTGGTTCAAACAAATAGTCCCCAGTTGCTAATTCAAATGCCTGAAACAGAACATTGTCACTTTGTCACTAAACAATTTTGTTTCTGTCTAAGCCTTCACTTATCCATTGCATTACAAATATTAGCATTCACTGTTTTATTAAACACATTTAAAAAAACATCTGCATTACATAATTCACTTCATGTATTTGAAAACCTAAACACCTAAATATTGAATTCTAATGATTTTAAACGAATATGGAATCCAACAAAGTAAAGCATATGTAATTCAATAAAATCCTTAGCTAAGGGATTAGTTAAACAAAATAATTTACTTCACTTAACAAATTTCACTCTGAACATGTTTCACATACACACATAATACTCAACTACACACTGAATATTGTGGACTTCCTTTTATTGGAGGAACAGGTCTGTAGCTGTAAATAAACTGTCTTGAAATTCTCCAATGGTTATGTGAAGCTGAGGATGCAGGAAGTGATGATAAAACATGTTCTAAATATTTGCTAAACAAAGCAAGAAGTTGTTTACATAGTTGTTTTATTAAACTTAATTCTAACCTCACTTTGGGGTTTCCACACTGTAAAGAAACATATTATACCTGATATAGAAGACACAGATTTCATGGATTATACCTTTCAAAGCTTATTTACTCATCCTCGAATTAACTTCACTGGTAATTTTTCAATTCAATTAAATTTATTAATCCTTTTAAATTAAATACTATATGCAGTACACTGATACAGAATACGGCAGAAAGTAATTATATTACATATGATTGTATATTTTAAAGCTTATTTACAATAAATCATAATTGTATAAATCTAATTATTCTTAATAGATCAAATAAATTAATAAATATATACAAGATAACAAAGACAGAAATATAATACAAGATAAATAAATCATACATAAGCATACTTACTAAATTTCAAGTATTCATCTACTGTATAAAAACAGAGTTCCTGCAAAAAATGCTTTATGCAGTAGCAGTACGGATGAATACGAGACAATTACTATTGGTAATATTATAAAACTTAACCAAGCTTTTCCTGCTATATGAATAATTCTAGTTGCCTGAAAAAACAAAATTGATCAAAATTGCCGACCAAACTATGAAAGAAATAAAAAGGCACCTACTAGTAAATGCATTCTATTGTCTGGAGGAATTTAAGTGTGGGGCTGGTAATTAAGAATTGTAAATAAATTGTATTTGTAAATATTGTAATTGTAAATAATAATTGTACTTGAATTGTACTTGATGAAATTAATTGAACTTGAAAACTATTACACAGTTCATTTGGTATTTTGATGGCTTTTAGCTTGCTGGACTTGCTAAGTCTTTTAATGAAAACTGTTGTACTACTGCTGGTCTTTATTTTGATTTTTCAAACATCAGTAATCTCATCTCCAAATTCATCTCGCCAACAAAGAAACATTTGCATGCTGTGGCACACATGGTTCACTCTGTTATGCTGAAATTATCAAATTTATAAACAAGAAGAGGGAGGGAGGGTAGCAAACTACTACATGTTGACCCCAGTGAATAACCTGATAAGTCTGGAAATGTAAATTTTACAGGATAGCACAAAACAAGACAAATCATCCCATTTTAAATTATGAAATATCTTATAATAAGAATTAAAACTTAAAGTAGCACACATGAAGCTAAATTATATTTTATCAAACACTATTTGAGTCAAATTTACACTTAACTAGCGTCAGTAACCTTGGTTGCTATAGAACATTTTCACAGATATGTTATCTGCATCCTTAACTATGATCAACTACTCCCAAAAATGTTGTTGGCTCTTGAGCTTGGATTTTCTCTGCTGAGCTACTGATGAACTTTTATAGTAGATTATTGTCAGTGGGAATTTCAAAATTCATTAAATCTGCCTCATCTTTCTTTACGAATATTTTATTCTATGTGTCCAGTGTTTTTTTGTGTTGAACATGTTTTAAAAGATAGACATTATTTTCTATGTTGTGGTTTGCTTCCAAAAGTGTGCTGATACTGCTGATTTTTATATTTGCTTATATTTAGTATGCCTAAGGTGTTCTGTAAGATGGGTGCCAATGTTTTTTTGTCTCCCCTATATAGATTTTGTTGTAGTCTTCACATTTTATGGAGTACCACAAGGCTCTATACTTGGACCATTTTTATTTATCTTGTATATAAACGACTTAACAAATAACATACAAGCTCATAACATTGTTCTATTTGCAGATGATACTAATTTACTAATAACAGAAAAGAGTAATGAAATGTTAAATAATTCACTAAACCAGGCCAGTAAAGATCTGGTATATTGGTTAGATAATAACAACCTGGTTTTAAATACGGTCAAAACTGTTTGTCTTAAATTTCATATTACTGATAGTGCAAACAATAATTATAACATCCCTGAAGTAAAATTAAATAATAAATTAATCTCATATAAAAACGAGACAAACTTTTTGGGCTTGTGGATACAGAATAACTTGAAATGGAAAACTCATATAAAACATTTAATAACCAAATTAAGCAGGAATGTATATGCCTTAAGAATTTTAAGTCAAAATGTCAGTCTCCATGTGCTGTTAACAACTTATTATGCACATATACATTCAATAATTAAATATGGTATCATATTTTGGGGAAACTCACCAGAAACTAAGGATGTATTTATCAAACAAAAACAAGCCATACGAATTATATGTGGTAAAAAAAGGTTATGCTCATGTAAACCACTATTCAGAAAACTTGGCATACTTACTTTGGCATGTTCTTATATATTGGAAACAGTCTTACTTGTAAAAAGAAATAAATTTAATATTCAAAATAATGACAATGTCCATAGTCATTACACTAGACATAATAAGGATATACACTTAACCTCTGTCAGAACTACAATATGTAAGAATGCAGTACTGCACTCCAGTATAAGGAATTATAATTCCCTACCTAATGCCATTAAAGATATAAATAATTATAATGTGTTTAAAACTAGAACAAAGGCTTTCTTGCAGGAACACTGCTTCTACACCGTAAAGGAATATTTACAGTTTAATAAATCCTTGTTTGCATAAGACATTGTACTAATCCGTTAAGTTATCTAGTAGTATGTCATTTAATTTATAAATATATCTATTGTATATCATAGTTGAACTCAAATTATATATAACTTTATTGTAATGTAAATATATAAATTTAACTATTGACATATCCTGTATCAATGTACTATGTACTGAATTGATGTTAAAGGATTAATAAATAAATAATGTATATTCCAAGTTTTTGGATTGTAGTGAAGACTGCAATGCATCTATGTAGGAAAGATAAAAAGAAGCATTAGCACTCATCTTAAAAAACTACCTCAGGCATACTAAATACAAACCAGTATAAAAAATCAGCAGTATTGGCACACTTTTGGTACCAAACCACAACATAGAAAATAGTGTTTATCTTTTAAAAAATGTTCAACACCAAAAAGAACTGGATACGTGGGAGAAGATATTCATAAAGAAACACATAGCACTCTTAATGAGTTTTGAAATTCCCACTGAGAACAACATTCTCGGCAAGTTCATCAATAATTCAACAGAAAAAATCCAAGGTCAACATCCAACAACATTTCCAGCAGTCGATCATAGCTGTCTGTGAAACATATACTACAGCAACAAAGATTAGTGAAGATTAATGTAAACTTGATTCAAATAGTTTTATGGAAAATCTGCTTGTACGTTTGGCTCTTACTCAGCAAGCAAAACAATTTGACTTATCCAGTTATACATGAAGAGCAGAATCCAATCGTATACTTGTCATTTTTTGCCAAAACTGAATTTTGAGCTTATTTACTGGGGTCAAAGAATTATATCAACCTGAGGTGATCAGATCTTCCTTAATTTATGTTAAGAAAGGTAGTTCTTAGCCACCCTAGAAGATGAGGACAAGGAAGATAAGCAGCAGCAACACGCTAATACATAAAAAATGCGTCCTCATCTAACAACACATATTCTGAAAAATCATTTTTGATTACAATGTTGAATCTGATTTGAAAAATTCAATGCCATAGTCAGAACTCAAACCATGGTTCTTCATCTTTCCATGCCAATGCACTACAGCTCTGCTCCTTGCCAAGGTGCCCAAAGTTGTATTACATCTCTTAAAAATGATTCATATTGTAAATTATCCCTAAGGTGTGGTATCTCTCAGTATTTGAGATTGATTTACAGTTTTCTGGGATATATGAGTGCAATTTTAACCTAGCATTCCAAAAAAAAAGGAACATTAAAAAAAAACATCTCAAAAAACATTATCAAGATGTAATACTAACAAATAAGAAGCCAGGAAAATGCCAAATCCCATATAAAATAGGAGTTTTATATAGTAAATTACCATCGGCAATTAAGAATATCATAGACTCAAAATTTAAACCTGTTCTAGAATCATTCCTAATAGAGAAATGTCTGTATAATTATTACTAAATTATAATGGATATGTGTATGTATGTAAATATTATTATAAAATGATTATTTTGTAAATATCTTATATTGTATTCTGATTGTATAAATATAATGGCAGTGCCAGATGCTCTTGTAAGTATCTATTGGCTGCAATAAAATTGTTATCAGCAGCAGCATCATCATCATCACTATTCTTATTATTATTACTGTGCAGATTGTGACCAGATCTATAGTGGAAAGACTAAGAGAAATTTGAAAACAAGTACTAAAGAACATTTTAGAAATATAAAATATAAGAGAACTAGTCAATAGCTGCAGCACACTTTTGGGACAATGGGAGAAAATCTAGGTTTTCAAAAATCATGTTGGTATTCCCCACCAAGGCCATCTTTACCAATTCGTCTGGAAGATACCACCTGCCACCATAAGAAACCACCACATTGAAGTCATTCTGGAAAACAGCCGGTCTCCAACCAAGGATAGGAAAAACTAGATTGAATGAATAATAATACAAGTGAAATGTGTAAACATTTCTCATCCTATAGCTATCAGAAAGGACTGACCTTTTCTGTCCAATTACCTACTGCATACCAGCTTTCCAATATGAAACAAGAAAAGGGGCAACATGTTCTGTTATTATTACAAGAATTTTTAAGTATGCTTTTTGTAAAAAGAGCAGTATTAATTTTAGGACTCATGCTTATTGGAATATTTTTTTCTTGTTTTGATGATTACTACTATCCCTCAAAATATTAGACCCATTTTTTTTAACTTGTTGAATAGAGCTTACATTTGCTATTATCATATTGTGGAATTCATTAACAATAAGGTTCTGCAAACAGATGAAATTACTATTCCTACCATGCAAGCTGTACTCCAGATATCTGCAGGGGTTCCATATCCAGCTCCAAGCAACACTTCCAGACAGCGATATTGGCGTGTTTGAATATCTTCTGTGAAATGGTGATACTGGAAAGTTTATAAGGTGTAATAAGTATAACAATGAAGTCACTGCAACAAAAGCTTTTAACATGGTAATTTTCTACTTGCAGCTGCAAGTAACAAAATAAAAATATATTATTTAAGACTATATAGTACAGTATAGTATAGTATTTATTGTGCTAAGAGTTTTACAAATGTGATTGTCTACTGCACTTTGACCCTGGTCACTCATTCAGTAGACAATCACTACAGTTTATTTACATTTTACAATTTCTTGTCAATAAATTATCTTGCTCTTTTTTTTTCAGTTTCTTTCATGTCCCATTTCCACTTGTTTTTCACTTTTCATTTATTGATTACTTAGCCATCACACATTCACTATAGTTTTTCATTCAAAGTAAGATGCACTACCTCTTACTTTTCTCTTTCCACTGTCCAAAGCCATTTATTTTTTACTTTACACAAAAACTGTCCTAAATTAAGCTTTTCTTTATGAACTGTTTAAGTTATGAAAATCCATTTTACTTCAGTATACGCTAACATAACCTTACTACAAAGATAAAATGGACAATACCATATTTTTTCTTTCCTTCTGACTTACGCATTTGGTATTTTTATGTACATGAAGCAGCAAGTAATTAGTGTGTGCTGAAATGAAGCTGTGTTAACTACTATTTAGTATCCCCCTCTTCTTCCTTCTGTTCCTTATTCCTTCTCTGCATTCTAATAAAATTTCTGTTGTTACATTTGACTGATTTAGTTTATTACTTTCTCTTACCATGTACCTAGTAGATAGAGAACATATTGTAATCACCCAAAAATTTAATATCAAGATTTCACTGTAAATACATGCTTTGAGGCCCCCAGAATTAAAAAAAAAAGGCCTTTTTAGAAAAATGTGTGCACATGCGGGTATGTGTGTGTATTCACATGCACATGTGTGCACATGCTTGAGAGAGAGAGAGAGAGAGAGAGAGAGAGAGAGAGAGAGAGAGAGAGAGAGATCAGCATAACTAAAAATTGAAATGTTGTATAAATACCAAACTAGGAATTGAAGTTCAGTATCTTCCACAGATACAAAAAAATATTTCCATGAAAATTCCACCAACCCCAAACTACCCTTTACTGTCATGATTTTGATTAATATACAAATTTTTCAGATATTTACATGACAATAAAATGTATATCTGAAATTTTCTGGGAAGAACCTGTGAAGTCCTCTTCATTTAGATGGAATTTGATATAATTTTCTTTAACCAGTAAACCTTAAGAGATAGGCAAAAACGTTCTACACGATAACTGTAATACTCTTTAAAACACAATTTATTTTAAATCACTTTTTTTGTGTCTTCAGCTATTACAAAGATATCCATTAGTATTGGTTTGAACTTTTCAGTACTTGAAGTCATCTTTTTTAAAGTGCTGTTATTATTCAATTGTTTCTTGCAATGTCATGGAAAGTGTGTGGAATTTCAAGGCCAGCATATAGTGACCCACTTTTAAAAATCTGACTATCCATTTGGTTATCTCTATCTCCCTTATTTCTACAACAAAATGTGTAATGTAACTATTTCGGCAAAGGTTTATTTGGATTACATAAAGTAGATAGAAAAATAAAATTTCATAAAAATAGTGTGTAGAAGCTATATAAACATAAACTACAGTGGGTGGAGAAAGTCATGTGAATATAACACATCAGATATATTTTTAGACTTGTCTACTTGCATCTTGACAGAATAATAATATAATAGATACTGTATATGTGAATATTATCTTTTTCTTACTGATCAACAAGGACAAACTTGCAATTATAAAATTGTTTTAAGACCCTATTTTACCGAGCAATTAATTACCTGCACTTCTGATTATCCACACTCTTTCAACATTCTTTTATTGAAATAATCACAATCTGGAAATATAAACCAAAGGGATTCCTAAACAACAAGATTGGACTAGATGATGGGGGTTTTTTGTTCCAGTTTTATCCACCTCCTGCACGTCAGCCTAAAAGGTTTATTGTACAACCCCACCGGAAAGGATGCTTTCATTGTTTTTTAAAATCTGGTTCCTGAACAAGTTGTAGTATTTTGATTCCAATGTCAGCATCCTTTCCTAAATCTTCTGTGTTTATGGAAAGAGCAAGTCTCTTTCTTGCCAGGAATGGACAGTCAAAGAGGATGTGCAAGGCAGTTTCCTCATCCTTGTTGCACATTCTACAAATGTGTCCATTCACGTAGATGTTTCCTGAAGTGACCATGTTCAGAAATTAATGCAACTACTTTCCTTATTCCTGTTCTATTCAATCTCAGGAGAGATGAGGAAAGAGTTGCAATGGACCAAAGACCAGTTTCCTGGCTTGTCTTTGTCCAGGATATGTTTACCACCTGAGTTGGTGTTTTTCCCTAATCCATGCTTTTACCATGGTTTTTGCAGTACGTGTACTGATTCCAACCACAGGTTCAGGGTCAATTGACCCTAATTGTAGGTTCCCATTTAAAAAAATTAAGTTGACCCTAAAATTACCATCATAATGTACTCCAAATAAAACACAACTAATGGCATTTACTTTCCCACATGATATCAATCAACTTTTATTAAAGACATTTCTTTCTACAATGCTTAGTTTTGGAGATATTGTACACTCCTAATTTAAATGGTCCACCCTGTATAACTTCTTGTGTACGAAGCATTTGTATGTCTATCACTGTCTTCTCACAACACATTACCATTAAGCTGAATGAGGAAATAGCGTAATTTTATACTATTGTATGAGGTGTGACCAAAAAGTTTCTGAAATGACGCCATAAACATAACACAACACTTTGATTTGTTTATTCCACACTGCCAACCTCAAAGTAGTATCCTTGGGAGTTGATACACTTGTCCCAGCATTGTGGTGCCACTGCTGGAAGCAACTCTGAAAATCATCACCTTTAAAGGTGTTCAGAGCATTCTGTGATTCAAGTGGAACTTGAAAAGAATTCATAAATGATTTTAAAATAAAATTAAATTATACTGGTACCAGTGCTGAATTGAGTAAAAATGATTAAGAAACTGATGGTGCTGAGTTTAGGAAAGTATGCTGCTAATAGTGTGAATGCTGAAGACAAACTACTAAAACAATACCAAAACTGGGCTTATATTTCACTTCCACTTCTATCTCTGGATTAAAAGTTCACACAAAAAAAAAACCTCCAGGAACAGATCGACTCATACCTAGGTAAACATGAAGAGCCTGCTAACCTACAAACCAACAAGTGTGAAGAGACCGGCTTATATCCAGGTAAACAAGTGCCACCTTCTAATCTACTAACCAATAAGGTAGGTCGACTTCCAAATATTTTTTCAATAAAAGCTCCTACAACTTGGGATGTGAATGGAGTTGACAATAGGACTCTTCTAGACTCCTCCAAAACAAAACTTGTATTCAAATTTTTCATGCTCTGAATGTATTTATAATGATACCAAATGTAGTTTATCTTAAAAACTGTTTATAGGTACAGACGGCTCCAAACGTTTTCCGTTCCACCGGTAGCGGGGTAAGCGGGTGTCTTATTGACAGGTTATGCCAGGTGCCTTAGCTCATACCTGCTCTACAAGGAAGGTTAAGGGATGTAATAGGCTAAAGAAAATATCATTCCAACACATTTCCCATAAACTTAGCTGTAAGAATATAATAACTGTGAAAAGAAAACAGCAATAACAATGCAACACAGCGACATAAGCAGTATACAACTTATTTTTAGGAATTAGAGGCATCATATCATTGTATAACAAGCAAGTGTTAAAACAAAATGGTTTGGTTTTTAATATTTACTGCTTTCTCTACCCATTATAAACTAACATATGTTCTTTGTTTTCATAATGTCCTTATGAAGTATGGTTTTTCTGTGCATCGTGACAACAATTTAGGCCAGAAATTATTTAAAGTTACAGTCTAAGTTACACTTTTCCTATTTGGTTGCATGCAACATGCCGTAACGACAAACAGCTGCTTATCTATTCCACAACTCATCTTGTTACTGTCTCTACTACGTACCTATAATAAGTAGGAAAAGTGTTGTATTCCACTCAAAAATTAAAAAAATGAGATTTATCGGAAATACACTTTTTGAGACCCACTGAATCCATAGAAAGCATTTTTACTTTCCCTACTATGCACTTACAGTAAGTAGAGGAATTATTGTATTCCACCCAAAAATTGAATAACAAGATTTACCGGAAATATACGTTTTGAGACTCCCTGAATCCAAATAAAGCATTTTCACTTTCTCTACTATGTAGTTCAGTAAGTAGAGCAAGTATTGTATTTCATCCAAAAATTCAATAAAGAGATTCACCGGAAATACATGCTTTGAGATCCCCTGAATCCAAGGAAAGCATTATTACCTTCTCTACTACATAGCTACAGGAGATAGAGAAAGTGTTGTATTCCACCCAAAAATCCAATAAAGAGATTCACTGGAAATACACGTTTTGAGACCACCCTGAATCCAAAGAAAGCATTTTTACTTTCTCTTCTACGTAGTTACACGAGGTAGAGAAAGTATTGTATTCCACCCAAAAATTTTATGATATTCACCGGAAATACTCGTTTTGAGACTTCCTGAATCCAAAGAAAGCATTTTTACTTTCTCTACTATGTAGTTACAGTAAGTAGAGCAAGTATTGTATTCCACCCAAAAGTTGAATAACGAGATAAATACTCGTTTTCAGACTCCCTGAAACCAAACAAAGCATTTTTACTTTCTCTACAATGTAGTTACAGTAAGTAGATCAAGTATTGCATTCCACCCAAAAATTGAGTAATGAGATTCACCAGATATACACGTTTTGAGATTCCCTGGATCCAAAGAAAACATTTTTACTTTCCCTACTACGTAGTTACAGTAAGTAGAGCAAGTATTGTGTTCCACCCAAAAATTGAATAACGAGATTCACCGGATATACATGTTTTGAGACCTCCTGAAACCAAACAAAGCATTTTTACTTTCTCTACTATGTAGCTACAGGAGGTAGAGAAAGTGTTGTATTCCACCCAAAAACTCAATAACGAGATTCACTGTATATACACGTTTTGAGACTCCCTGGATCCAAAGAAAACATTTTTACTTTCTCTACTACTAGTTACAGCAAGTAGAGCAAGTATTGTATTACACCCAAAAATTGAATAATGAGATTAAACAGAAATGCACGTTTTGAGGCTCCCTGAATCCAAAGAAAGCATTTTTACTTTCTCTACTACGTAGTTACAGTAAGTAGAGAAAGTATTGTGTTCCACCAAACACTTGAATAACAAGATTCAACGGAAATACACATTTTGGGACCCCTGAATCCAAAGTAAGCATTTTTACTTTCTCTACTACAAAGCTACAGTAAGTAGAGAAAATATTGTGTTCCACCTAAAAATTCAATGTCGTAATTTCACCAGAAATCACATTTGTGACCCCCTGAATCCAATGAATTTATTTTTAGAAAATGGTCCAAGTATGTGTATGTATCCACGAACAGCATAACTCAAAAGCAAAAGGTTGGTTAAACACCAAACTTAATGTTTAAGTTCAACTTCTTCCAAAAATGTGACACTGAGATTTTAAAGAAAATCCCCCACTCCGAACTACCATTACATTGGACATTTTTCAAAATCTTTTATTGTTTCAAAAATGGCTCTTAACATTTTGATTAATATACATATGTTTAAGCTATTTTCATGATAAATAGAATGTATATCTTTTATTTTCTAGGTATAGTCTGTAAATTAATCTTTATTGTGAATGACTTTTGATAATCAGTAAATCGTAAGAGAGAGACAAAATCTTACCGCACAACAACTGTAGATCTTGTTAAAGCACAACATTTATATCAAACAACATTTTTATTGTATGTCAAATAACTTATATATTTTACCTATTCTGACATTTTCTTTGTTATTAGTTTGAATTTTCAAATACTTTATACTTCTCTCAATCGCAAATAGCTATTGTCCTTCCTCCCTCCCTCCCTCCCTCCCTCCCTCCCTCCCTTTCTTTCTTTCTTTTCTTTCTCTTGTTCATACAAACAGAACAGAATTTCAAAGCATTCATGTCTGTGGCTCGCATTCAGGAGGTCGTGGGTTCGATTCCCCTGGCCGACCTTCCTGATCCATGACTTTTTCAGGAGGTTTTCCCGGGTCCCCAGGCGAATGCTGGGAAGGATTCTCAGATCCCCAAATTTCTTGAACCTCCATTTCATCTCCATTCTCATTTTCCTTCATCTTTCATCCGTTGGTGTCTTTCAGGGTTGGAAGTGTCAGTGATGGTGTTTCAGTGCAGTGTGGCAGGGAAAAAGGATGCTTTTTGTTACTTTCTCTGTCCCTCGGCTTTCGGCTGGCTGTCGGGAGTATCCTAACTTCCTTGAGGGGCGTTGGACCCCCTTTGTGCTGGGTGGGATCCCCAGTCTGCCTGTCCATCTGATGGGGAGTCTCTAACTGAAAACTTAGGGACCCTGCCATTCCTGTGCCGTCATTCCTGGTTCCGGACTCCTGGTGTCTTGTCTTGCCTCATCCTTCCTCCCGGAGACACCCCCTTGTGGGGCATAGGCACAATATCCACTATGTGGATCAGTGCCAAGTCCCCTCTGTAGCCAACCAATCCAAAGCTATCACATAGTGATCAGCTTTGAAGGATTTAGCTTAATATGTTCTGGTTATACCTACAACGAATTGTGAAAATAAGTGATGAAGGTTTATCGGTATTAACATGACAGATGCAAAATAAACTTTGTAAGAATAGTTTGTAGAAGAGTGAGTAGAGAAAGTCATGCAAATGCAACACATATTTTATAGCAAAAGGTCCATAAGCCTGCGTGTCCGTGAACAACATAAATCCAAAGTGAAAAGTCGGTTAAATACCAAACTTGATATTTAAGTTCAGCATCTTTCAAAGATGTGACAAGGATTTTCAAGAAAATCTCCCCCATCCTGAACAACCCTTTACATGGAAAAATTTTCAAAATTAATTTTCTTAAAAATGGTTCTAATGATTTTAATTAAAATACTCTTTGTTTAAAATATTTTCATGACAAACGAAATATATATTTTGAACTTACTGAGAAGAGCCTCTCAATTCTTCCTCATTCTGAATGATTTTTGCATAATTGGTAAACTAAAAGATTGGACAAAGTTTTACTACACAAGAAATGCAGACCTCGTTAAAGCACACAGTTTTTTATACATATATTTTATGAGATTAACTTTTTCCCAGATATTTTTTGTTATTGGTTTGAATACTTTTTGTAACTGAGAAGTCGCTATTCATTTTGTTTTTGTCACAATCATACAAACAGCATGGAATTTCAAAGCATCACATAGTAACATGCTTTTTGAAAATGTGACATCACTTTATCTACGTATACTACAACGAAATGTGTAAATGTGAACTTTTTCTTTTGGTATTTAATTAAACTCCTTTAACCGGTAGGCCATTACGGACAGTGAATGAACGAAATGGTTAAAATGATGCTCAAATGGGCCCGAGGTCCCTAGAAATAAGAATCTAACATTCACTTTCTCAGGATAAGAGGAAACCCTGGGAAAAACTTTACCCAGGTATTTCACTTTAACCGAGATTCAAACTCGTGACCTCTTGAATATGAGGCAGACCCCCACACAACAGAGATGGGCTAAATGTAATTTGCAAATTTATCTGGATTATAAGAAGTAGACAGAAAAATGTGATTTAAAAAAAAGGATTTGTATAATGGTGAGAAGAGAAAGTTATGTGAATGCAACACGTTAGTTTGTTCTCGTGGTAATGCAAAGAGCGTGGAGTTTCAAAGACACCACATAAAAATCTGACCATCGTTTGAGCTACTGCATTCTTCTTATACTTACAACAAAGTTTGTAATGGCAGTTCATCTCAATTAACAAGAAGAGTCTTTCACTCAAGCTGTGTGTAGGACAAGGTTGGAAAGGTAGAATCAGATTGAAAAATTCAATTCATAGCCGAGATTTGAACTATGGATTTTCCAGTTTACGTCCAGGTGGCGCCGCGGTAACATGTGCGACTCGCATTCAGGAGATCCCCAGTTCGCTTCCCGGCGATCGCCCAATCTGCCCTACAGGTTTTTTTTGAGAGTTTTCCCGGGTCATCAGGCGAATGCTGATATGATTTCTCTACCCTGAAGATTGTTCCATTCCTCATTTCATTCATTGTTAACCACGATAGGTCTCTTTCAGAATTGGAAGTGTCGGCGATGGTATTCCGGTGCGGCGTGGCAGAGAAAAAGGATGCTCTCTGTGGAACCTTATCTATCTCTCGGTCTAGGCTGGTTGCCAGGGTATAATGACCGCTTCTTGAAGGGCATTGGACCCTCTGTGTGGTGTGGGGTCCCCGGTTTGCCTGCCCGACTATCAGGACATCTCAATCTGGAAACTTTAGGAACCTTGTTATTGCTATGCGTCACTCCCGGTTCCGGTGTCTTGGTGTCTCTCACCTTGTCCCTCCCCCGTGGGAGCGCCCCCTTGAGGAGCACAAGCACAATTTCCTCATTCACTAGATCAGGGTCGAGTCCCCTCCGTTACACATCCCATTCCATACCAGACCAGAGAAGAGAAGCATTTTAAGAATTCAGAACATGAATCGTAATACAAGGTCTTTTCTTTGGGGGGGGGGGGGAGCATCTTCAGATTTGTAACTTGAAAGCAGTTTAATTTTCAGAATAGAGTGCTTTCAAATGAACCAATTGCAACAAAAGCACATCAACCTGTCTGCATTAACACTTTCGGGTCACTATTTGGAAAAGTTAGCTTATATTTTATCCTAACGGAATAAAACAGCTATATAGAAACTGCATATTTTGCGCTAAGCATTGTTTCCTCCTATCTATTAACATTTTCTCCTTTTGGATACAATACCTATATAGGTGTTTTTACTCTACGTCCACTATATGACTGGCATGGCTTTTCTTCCTTTCTCTTGTGAGTGTGCATGTAAGGAGAATTATGTTTCAAATAAAACAATCTTTATTCGTTTTTCAAAAACAAACGCAAAATATATCTCATTTTGAAGAAAATTTAATGTTGCACTTAATTGTGCCAAAATGCTTCAACAGTTTGACATTAATATTACTCTTGCTTCCATATTTTTTCAAACATTAGTTGAATATTATTAGAACTGAATGTGCCAACTGTATGGAACTAAACACTTAGCGCTAAATGTTGTGATCAATATCTATGACAATTAAAAAGCAAACCGAACTTATATTCAAGGTAATAAATACCCTCTGCTTCGAGTACAGGTAGAACGTTCTATTGGTGATAATTATGAAACTATTATTATTATTATTATTATTATTATTATTATTATTATTTATTACTAGCAACAAACATTAAAAACAAGATATACGTTATGCGAACCTTTTTTCTCAAGAAAATTACTGAATCTTAAACTTGTATAGCACCCGCATAAAGAGTGCAATATTTGATTTTTAAACAACATATTATGCAAAGAAAATGTTAATTTATTTCGCTTGAATAGATCTAGTAAAGAGAAAAGTATTTAGTTTCGTCTTCTTTCCTCTTAGAGTCAGGTCACCGAATTATACGAGCATACACAGAAGTAAATGTGACCTTTGAGACGATACCGGCATTTACTGCTGGCTATAGCCAGGCATGACTAGTTGAGAAGAAATTTCTTCCCCCCTCTTCCTCTACACACCTTGGTCCATCGGAAAACATTTGAAGCCCACTGTACACAAGCAAATTGAGGGAGTTTTATAACGGAATGGCTGCTTTTCTTCCACTGGAAAGATTTTTTGTGTTCCTTGTCATCTGTCCCAACCAATAAACAAACAAACACAATTTTCAACTGGATTCCATGATTGGAAGCATGGCATTGAATTAATTAAACAACATAAGCAGTCACATGATCACAGAAGTGACATGCTTACACTCATAACTATGCAAAAAAGACAATGCACATTAATACTATGCCAACAACAACAGTACAAAGAACAGGTTAAGTACTGGCGAGATGTCCTATTAAGGGCCGGTTTCACCAACCGATGTTAAAAGTCTCTAACATCTTGTTTGTTAACATTATGTTTCAAAGTGTAACATAATGTTAAAACACTTGCATTTTATCAAGCTTTTACAGCAAATTGTTAGCTAACATCTTGTTAATGTCAAAGAAAACAGCGAACAATAGCTTTCGAGAAGGTGGAGACTGAAGTATGCGGCTGCTGAACATGATCCAATGCACTTTTGTCTATGTACTAGTTACATTCTAATCCAGAATGATAGTTACATTCATGGGCAATTGCCATGTGATATTCCTGATTATTTGAGGCAGGATTGCCATGTCAACTGAAAAATCTAAATGCAGAGGAATTAAATGCTATACACCATTTGAAAAGCGTTAATTACAGAACTAGTTATTAAGTATAGAGGTATTATCAACTACAAAAAAGCTAACGCTCTTACATTAAAGGATAAGGATGCAGCCTGGAAGAAAATTCGTAAGTAATTTAATTGAAATGAACGTGTTTCTCCCAGGTCCAGTAAGCAACTGCAGCAATTTTAAGCTAGCATAAAGTGCAGCACCAAAAATATCTGATGCAAAGAACATTTAGACCAGTTTAAAATTAGTAGTGTAGTGAACATTACATTGAAACTAAAATGCATAAAAATGTGTAATCGCTGATTAAGGTTCAAGCACACCTGAACAAAAATACTGTTTTCTTCTTGAAGCAATTGCTTCGGAAACCCTTCAGATAAACTCAAAAAAGGTAACTTTGGAAATGCCAACATTATAACCACCATTAAATAAAAACTGAGAGTAGAATAAGATCTCCAAGTAATTAACACTTGTAAGAAAGAGGCATGCTTCTATTTGTAGTATTCTAACCTCTTGTATTTCGCATAAAACCATGCTCATGACACTTTGGACAGTTTTTATTGCTTTGAAAATTCTTCCATTTGCAGGTTTTCAAATTTATTACGATGCACGACTGCTCTTCTTTTAGGAATGGCATTCAAAAATGCCAAATGCAGCAAACTCAGATCAACAGTTTGGTTTGCAGCTGCCATTTTCCAGCATCTAACAAAGCAGTTTGATATCTTGTTAAAACCTGTTACTTCAACTTTAGAATTGCATACTTGGGACAAGATTTATATTCACAGAAAAGAAGTTCACTTATTGAATTTTGAGATCCTGCCACCAAACAAACTAATAAAGTCATGTAGAACTAACGCCAAAGGGCATCAAGGTCACAGTGCATCAGAAGATGGACAAGAGCCAGTCATCAGTCACAAACAATTGAGGATGCATACAAACATCTCCAAAAACGTTTCCTGATTTTAACCATCCGACTTAAGTGAAATAAGTTTTAAAATGTGACACTCCATAAGTTTTAATATGTACATCTCTTTACTTTCAACAGTGCTTATAATTTTAAGAATATTAAGAAAAAACTGAGTTTGTAATGGATACCACAAAAATGTTCTTGAATGCAAATATTCCTACTGAAAAGGTGGGTCACCCAGCACTTAGCACTTGGCTTCAGAAGTATGTTCCAGGTAAGAATTAATTGTTTTAATATATAATCACAATATTTATATTGATAATTCACAATTACTGCATGCCCGTTATTACTTACACTAAGCTAAACAAGATTATTTTATTGACATGCTTTTCATAAAACAAATAAATCTGTTAAAATAAGTATTTTCAAATTATTGTATTTAACATTTTTTTATAATTTCCATAGGTTTGGGAGACCTACCCTCATCTTAATTAATTCAGACAAGAGTATATTCCTTGCTGTGGCAAAAGGATAGTTGCAAAAATAAAGGAATCTTTAGATGGCAAGCAAGATTTAGCAATAATTTGTGATGAAACAAATTCAGCAGGTCATTGTGAATTTGCTGTTTTAGTTAAAACCTAAGATACTTCATTTCATCAAAAAATCTATCTATTAGACTGTGCATTTTTGGGCTTTACAAATAGTAGGACCTTTTTGCAGACTATACTCAAAAACATTAAGAGGTATTTTCATAAAATGTTTTGTTTTGAATTGTTCAAAGGAATCATGGGGGATCATTTGGTACATGTGGCTTGTTAGGCTCACAAATTTGGTATTGTTGGCAATATTTTACAAAAGAATTTAAATGAGCTTATTTCATTAGTATCTAAAAGCAAACAAAATATTTTTTCACTTGTTCAGGAGAATAACATACTTATATGTCTCATATCTAAATGAACACCATGATGAAGAATGTTAGAACTAGTTCTAACTAGATAGGCCAGTGAGCTTAAGTCTGTAAACTACGTACACAAATATGTTGATGTTCTAAAAACCTTTTTCGCTCAATTAACATTCAAAAGTGCACCTATAGCAAATTGGTTTAAAGAGGTAGAATCTGTACAATTTTGTAGCTTAGTAAAAGCACATGTTGCTCTTGTTCATGAAAATTGTGAGCTTATAGCAAATGTAGTTTTAGATTTACAGGGCAGTGAATATCTTACAGTCACATTCTTCTATCTAAAGTCATTGTTTCTAATGCTCCCCATATCGCCTATGACCCTCGGGGGATACCTCATTCCCCCAAGTGATAAATGACCTGAAGTGTAGAATGAATATGTAATTTCTGGTAATGTAGGGGAATTTGTAGGTGAAATAATTTAAACATTTCAGTTTGGACTTATTATTGGGATTATTTAAACATGTCAGTAAACTAGTGATTCAGAAAATCCAAAATTACATAATTCTTATTCATTATTTATAAATTAATTGAATAATACAACCGAGCAAATATTGTACAGATAAATGTTGACAGTGTTAATGCAATCACAGAAAGGATTAAAAAAAAGTTACTTCAAGGATGTAAAAAGTACCAATTGTAGTGTAGTATTTCTTACCTTAAAAGAAATAGTTTTGAAAACATTATTAAACATTTAAATATTAAATTTGACATGTTTGAGGCATTACGAGTTCTCGTGTAGAATTACCCTGAATTTACATTTCTATATTGAAATGAGTCTGGGTTCCTTGTGTATTTATTGATGTAGAAAGGTTTTTCTCACAGTATAATTATTAGTCACCATAGACCCGGGATGAACGAAAATAATATTGTGACTTCTGTTATATTTTCAATTCCCCCCCAAAAAAAACAGATTTTCCTACAAATAAAATAGCAATGCAAAGTTGTGTTTAATTTTAATGTGTATAATAAATTGCTGTAATAATCTTGCAACTAAATATTGATAAAACGCAAAATCTAATACTTATATACCAATTTTTTTAACCTAATGTGCGTTTTTGTGGTCTCTAATTTTCTTTATTTTGTTAACTCATTTCAAGAAGTTAATTTTGTTAATGTCAGCACATTTGAGGAGCAGTGGAACAAAATATACTGAGTCTACCCACAGACAAAATGCTTTTTGGTACAGATTTCCCCAAATTTGATAGCGTTGAATCAATTTGTGCAAACCATTTAGTTCAAATAGCACTCCTTCCTATCATAAAATGACTTCAAAATACAATGTTTGGTTCAACAAGTGCTTAATCCACTGAGACAAATGGAACAAAACGTACCATTTTACAGAAGCGAAGAGTTGTTTATGCAATACTGTGCACATACATTCTTTGATTCCTGTGTTTGCATACTGTGATACAAGGAATGCATGTGTTGCTGCCAAATAGTATCAGCTATCATTTTCTTGGGACCTATTAGCAATATTACGCTATGCTGAATGAATAAAGAGAATGAATCTCCTTACTTGAAGGTGCGAGATAGGGAGCTGTGTAAAGGAAGCATTAATAGTAGATTTGTTAAAGGAATACAGCATGAAAAAGGAAAATATTGTTGCAGGAAATAATAAGGGTACCAGAAAGAGAATGAAAATGCAAGAAACAAGAAACAAAGGGAAGCAAAGAAATAAAAATGAGGTAAATAGCTTGCACCATGTCATTAAAATGCATTTATCCATACTCCCATGCAAATGAATACAGTGGCATGCCTGTAAAAGATACTGAGATGACTTACTGTTTTGTTTTTCATGCTTGTTTTAAAAAATGATGAAAAATGTTAAGTTCTCTTTCTCTTGTATTATCCTTCAGATACAGCAATAAGATCCAAACCTAATGAACTTTTTGCCATCCCTCCAAACTGTTCTTATTTCCAATGAAATGGGGAGTTACATCTGAGAGTATACTACAGGACCAGGGTTTAACACTCCAAAGAAGTGTCAACAAAACAAAGAAGGATGTTGATGCACTCTTACAGAAGAGGTTTGGGAGTGAATGAAGATGTGAGGCTGAGCTGTGGTTTTATGTGAAGGTTGTAGATGAAGAATCTGCATTCTGTAGTGAAAACCAAAATGTAGAAGAATTTTACTGTTTGGAGGAAGAAATGGACATTATTTAAATACAGAAACACAGTTGTGTTTGTTGAAAGAAGCATTGACAAAGGTGTTATAGAAAAAATAACAAATGAAATTTGAAGACACTTTCCCCCCCCAAAAAAACAAAACTCACAAAGCAAAGTATAAAACTCCTTTTATAAGTGGAATTGAAATTTTTTACTAAAATATCATTAAATATAACTTTTTGACATTTTTTCTTAATGCTCATCATAATATTGTCAGCATAATTGATTCAAAATGCAATAAGTCCTGAACAATTGCTATTATAAATGAGGTATTAAAACTGATTTGGTGATAACAGTATTTAGGGAAATTGGCATTTGCACTACAGTTAGGTACCAAGAGCTTAAAAAGTGCCAGCAAATTTAGAAAATTCGAGTTTTTCCTCTCTTCTGAAAATGTTTTTTTTTATTATGCATTTAGTGCTATTTGATTTGTAGCTTCTCATTTGGTCAAAGCTAAGCCATTTTCATATAATGTTATATCAAAATTGTATTAAAGGAGTAAATTTCAATTATGAGAGATATCAAGAAGAAAACTATAAAGAACAGCAATATGAAGGAAGAGGAGTCAAAAAGAAAGCTGATGATTCAGATTAGGATTTTGACTTTATTATTTGTGATGAGGAACTGGAATGTTAGCCAAGAAAAAGATGAAAATTATGTGGTAAGTGACAAATACTATTGATGGAGATTGCAACACACTATAGAAAATGAAGATGTGATTCAAATCTTGAGACAAATTAAATACTCAGTCCATTTCAAAAGTAAGCAAAATTTATTTGTAACAGCCAACACAGCCCACAATGGCAATGAGAGCTTTGTGGCATAAAACAAATAAGCTTTTATTCTCAATTGCTTTGACTCATACACCATAATATATACATATATACCAGGTGAGTCAGCTGCGCCTATTTATTTTTTAATGTATGCAATGTGCTAAGCGACATATGTGACTTATGCCTTTCTTGAATGCCTTCTAATGGCTGATTTGCATAAAACTTTATACAGGAGGGATAGATAACTCAGTGCATAAGTGTTTTACGGGACAGAATGCAATCGTCGTGTATGTCGATTTCAAAAACATCCCACCTTGACACTGGCAGCCGCAGCAACACTTTTAGCTGATTTTACAAACTTTTATTCTGTAGCATACATTCGTACACACCTTTGAAAACGCCCCTAAAGGAACAACTTATCACAGGTATCGGTTGACAAAACTATTTGAAAACAAAATGGCAGATCTACGCAGTGCAACCAATTGGATTTAAGCCATCAGCCAACAAAGGTTCACAGTACAGCCTTTGCAAAAAATGCTAAGTATTAGGTAGATAATTTCCCTTCTGTCATAAACTATAGCATATTTCAGCTCATACAGCAACTGTAATGACTAACGCAGTCTCCTTATTTGAGTTAAAGCTACCAAACTGAACTCAAAACACTGTAAGAAGCTGCAAAAAGCGTGTAAAGATTTGAGGTGGGGTCAAGTTCTGCCGTTACTAATTCGTATAGGCACCTAAGCTCACAAGGTAGCATTAGCCGAATGGTATTATCATGGTTGCTTTAACAGTGTCCCATTTCAGTTCGGGTTCAAATCCTTCGGATTAAGTCAAACTTTTTATTACCTTTTGTTTTATCTCTTTTGGTCTCTAATTTGATACTATGATATAAATAACACTTTTGATAACATAAGTGTGTACAAAATAGAATAATCGTCATGTTTTCCACCGCAAAGTCCAAAACATCTACAGGCACTCATACGTGAAGAATGCAGGCAGATTACACCGCACGTGTTACAGCATGCAAGAAGGTCTCTCAGGCAACGTCACAAATGTGCCTTGATGAAGGGTGTCATCATTTTGAACATTTACTTCTTTGATGAAATCCATGCTCTTTAACAATTTATTATTCTGTTTACCTGTGAACTGAGCACATTTACAACTCCTTTGTCAATAGAAGAAGTGAAACATAAGGTTTAAACATGAAACAAAAACTATTAGATTTAATATCGTCGGTATCCACCCAAAAGAATGAAAGCAAACTACGTAAAATGCTTAAAACACCAGATACGGTACAGATTATTACGGTAAACATGATACACAATTATCTGCTTATAATTGTGTATTTGGCTCACAGGAGAGCAAATAACAAAAATAAATAAATTAGTATACTAAAATACACAAAATAAACACAAGGAGAAAGAAAGAAAAAAGAACCAAAACAATTTGATGCTTGTATTACATTCGAACCTCTGAAACTAACCTTTGCTTCACCATATTTTGGCAGCTAACCCACTCGGCTAACTCACTCTGCCATTCTTTGCGAGAACATTCCTCTACCTCCTTGCAAGCTTTATATCCATGAACAGCTGCCTTTTTTAAGCCTTTTGCAGCTCCTTGGTTCTCATTCAGGCCTTTAATTATTAATGCTAGTTACGTATAGTATCGAATAGAAGAGTAGAGCTACAATAACAGTTTTTTTGCTAAAAGGGTTGACGTTTTCACATTAGACTATAAACTGTGGGTTGCATAGATACAAATACCTAGGGGCAGCTGACTCACCTGGTATATACTCACTAGTAAACATCAATACTTTTCGTTGATATTGTAATGAAAAGAAGCTAGAAACAGTGATGTGTATTGAATTTATTTAAAGGTGAGTCGGACTCACCTTTAAATAAAATCAATACTTTTATTCATTCATTGTTTAAAAGCCTAAACTCAACAACACAAAGTCAAATAAATCCTCAGAAAAATTACACTAAAAAGCACCTGGTCCCTCAGATGATGTAGTACAGATCAATATTTTGATTTAAGAGCCAACTCTCTCCATTCATTCATCATTTTCACTTGTTTCACTTTCTGCACTAAGTTTCAGGCTGAGTGAGCTACATGACTTGGTTTCCTGATTGATACTTTCCTGAATATGTTTAATTGTTAAACTAATCAAATACATTAGTCAGTATCTGAGAATAATTATTCTGAATTTCATTTGAGTTTCACCACATTGTCAGAGAGATCACAGAGGTGTAATACCTATGCTTGCTTATTCTGATTTTTAGATTACATATAAGACAACAGTAATTAAAATTTTAACACATACCGACCAACAAGCATTACCCAGATCAGCAATCTTCACTTTTATATCACAGACTTCACGAACTGGATCTGGCTGATTATCCAGCTGCTTTGCATCTGGACAGGATGCTACTCGACGGAATGGTTTGCCTAAAAATAATTAAGTTCAGATTGCTTTTAGTTCACATACCATCATCAGTTTTAGATTATCTAATGTAGTTCCCATTAAACAATGACTGAGAACACAAACGAGGAAGTGATTTACAACATAACAGTGAAGAAAAAAAGGTTTACAAATTTATTTTATTCTTATTTTATTTCTTTATTACTGATATTAACATATTTTCTTTTGTAGTGCACATTATTCATTGCTTGCAGATGAAGTCATTCTGTAGAAGCAAGATGTGTTTTGTGTTATTTTCGCTCATGCAACTGTTTTTCACTTACAAGAAATGTTACCAACCGTTACTATTACTATGATCTCAGTACAAAGTTGACTGATGAAGTTCTTATAAAAAGGAATAATTTATTATAAAATAATTAAAAGTTTGGAGGATATTTTCATTTTCCATTGTTCATTTTTACTCACTTTCATTCCTTGTTCCCCCACGCTCCTCGGAGCAATCCCTTATAGAATCCATGGCTTGGCTCTCACTGCGTTCCAGGGGGGACATAGTGTCATGGCCATTACAAAAGCTATTAGATGATTCGGAATGCAATAAAGAGTGCATTCCTGCTGGCATCACTTCTGCATGCTCCATTTCAGCAAAACTCTTTCTGTTCTCCAGAGCTGCACATATTCATTGGTTTGAGGCTCAATTTGAAGTTATTTTAAAGTTATCAAATAGTTCATGCTATTGTTTTCTACTGATAACGAAGAGAGTTGCAACGTGCACTTTGTGCAGTCATATCTGCAGCTGCATCTACAGCTAACTTTCTATGGTATTAATGCATTTAACTAAGCTCAAAGAAAAATTGTAATTGAAAATAATTCTAAGAAGGCTTCTACATTGCTAAGATGCTTTTGCATGGTGTTTGAACATTTGGATTTTCCAAATGCATAACATTTTAATTTAAAAATGTTGCTAAATTTCCATATAAATTAATTTTCATGCTACTAAGTTCATTTTTATAAATAGCTAAGATATTGAGGAATGAACTGAATGGTTTGAAAAATATGCTAACCTTCCTAGTAGTGAAGTAGGTACTTTAGTTCTTTAATTTCCAGTATACTGCTGAAATATGCCAAATCAGAATGTCTCCCCCTCCCCTTTCATAAAAGGCTTAATCATTCATTCCATTTCTTCAAAGCTGTTGAAAATTGTTGTAGCTTTATGTGCTTTGATATCCAGGTACTGAATTTAATTACCATGCTTGAACTGCTGATTTATGATAACCACAAGACCTTCTCTGCCCCTAATTTTTTTTTTCTGCAAACCATATTGTGTAAAAATAACAGCTCTGACTTCTTGCAGATCACGTGAATCATTATGATCAGGGTCTATAGATGTAGCAGAGATGTGCATTTAACCTTTCAAATCATATGTTCTATAGCAGGAAACTAAGTCATTGCCGAATATAAAATCGTCAGAAGCTTTATCAAGGAACACACATTCACACTCAAGGGCATAACCAGAGAGATATATATAAATAAATAAATACATAAATAAATGTGAGGGATCCACTATGAAGTAATTTAGATAATGCAATTCCCTTCTCCATAAAAGGTACAAAGCTTCATGAGAAGTTATGAACATATGGAATGCAAAAAAGAGGAATTTTATACAGTAAATGATTTCCATAAAAGAAAGAAGGTAACAGAAATAGATGCTAAAGACTTTCAATGTGTTTTTTATATATATATATATGCTACTGTAATTAATCTACATTCTGCTACCAGATTTATTATACATAATTATATAGGTATTTGCTTAAAGGTGTTTAACCTAGCAGAATACAAACAGCAGTTAACTGCTTGGAATATACAGAGTGAAGAGGGAGATAGATCTCAATGAGTGCATCTGAAAATGTTTTATGAACACTTTTGTTCAATCTTTCAAAAATGTGTAGAAAAATACTTTTAATTGCAGATACATTCAGCACTTTCCTTTGCAGGTGGATGAGGAAAATCACACTTAGTAAGATCATATCCCCTGTATATTAGATTGCACCTTTCATCTCAAGTGCCACTGCATATTGGTTACTGTATTACAGGAATCATATTAACTTTGTTACTGGAGTTCAATCACCAAGGCATTTCCTTTGGATATTTTCAGCAAAATACTTAATGTTCAATGAAAGCTGTTAAATCCCAAACAAACCTACTTCATTTTGAATGAAACATAAAAAGAAAATAAATGTTTTAAACCAAATGTTTCCTTATCATGTGCTTAATGTAAAAAATGAAATAATGTAGTATTTTATAAACATCAGATAATACATATATGATGTATTAATATAATAATAATAATAATAATAATAGTAATAATAATAATAATAATAAGAAGAAGAAGAAGAAGAAGAAGAAGAAGAAGAAGAAGAAGAAGAAGAAGAAGAAGAAGAAGATAGAAGTTTTTATTTAGCAATTTAAGAAAATGCAATAAAGCAAAGTACATCATTTTATTAAAACATTTAATAAATGAAATTAGCAATTAAAATAACTTGTTTTTATTTAATCATTCAATAAAAGCAATTCAAAATGACTAGCTATGTTGGTAATAATCTTTATACCAAAGATATGAATGTATGATAGGAGCAGGTGAGAGATAACTAAGGCATTGTGAGGCTTGTGTCTGGTCAGTTATTCAGACTGCTTTTACAATGTTGTTACTTTGGCATAGATTATGATTTGTATGAAACAAAAATGCTAAACTGTGGCAAAACAATAAGCTAAAGGAAGAAGTTAAAATAACAAAAAATGTAGATTGGATGCTGTACTATCATAATACATACACCACTAAGAGTGGCCTTAATCGTTCCACATGTGAATTAGAATGCAATGAAGATTGCAGAAAATGTTAATTTTTTTTCCTATTGAAATAAACTTTCTCAGACAATAGTGGTATTACAATTTTTCATTCTCTTTGTACATAGAATTACTTCCTAAGAGGATGACATTTAAACCCCTTCCACCCTAAGAGTACCAATGTGATTATACTATGTAATGTCTACTATAGCAAGCATTATTATTAAAATTTTCATATTAACATTTCCAGACATTCAAACACTCTTTGCTTATGTTAAACACTGAATGAATGAAATTAATTGATGTTATTGCAGATGAGCTAACTTTGTTGATATTCATCAAATAAGAGGAAAGAAAGAAAATAATATCCTCAGCTGGACAGCTTGATAAAATCAAATTTGAATGTAGACCCTAGAACATGAGCAAATATGGCTGCTCACAAATAACCTTAAAGCAAACTTGCAATAATTAATTGATTACAATGTCCCTTAGAGACAGAAAAATGACACTTAAAGATTGTTATTTCAAACTAAAAATAAATTTAAAAATGAAATGGAAAACGTGAGGAAATTTGGGGGTGGATGTTCAGATCCTTGGACCAGTCTCTGGCTAACCCTTGTTTGCGCACACACTCTCTCATTCACTCTTATCAATATTTACACTTCTTTAACATGCCATGCATGGAATTTCTCCTTTAGGACTTGTAATGCAGATTTTATTTTCAGTTTACTATTCAGTGCATATATCTTCTGTAACTTAATACTCAAAATGCCCTTGAAACCCTTCATAGACCTATAAAATACTACAAGTGGAAAAAAGTTATCATTTATGGCACTCAGCATGGTTTTCAGCTTTCTGGAAAAATACTTTTTCATGTTCATTTTTTTAATATTCTAGGGCAAATTCTTATCCCCAGATCAGTACAGTGGAAACAAAAGTATTAAAGGGGTCTGATTTTTCCTTCCAAAGTCCTGCTTTCAAAATTGATACATCTGTGCAACTTAAATGCAAACTCTCTTTCAGAAACTCTGTTTTAAACTGTTAATGATCTATAGCCTTACATATAGAAGAACTCATTTGACAATTTGCACTCTGCAAAGAGTTAGTCATACTTTTGCGATTGAAAAAGAAAAAAAGCTTACAAACGCCACCTTCCAGCTGGTTAGTAAAGTTTTAATTTCTATCTAGTTGCACCATGCTTGCTCATTCAATTTTCTGTTTTCATTAAATAGGTTTACACTTAACTGCCAATTGTTACTTTGCTACAAAAATAAGTAAATGTCAAGTTTTCTTTCAATTCTTTCATTAAATCTTTGATATAATGAATGAAAAAATATGGGGGACAAATGCTTGCTAACATACATTACATCAGTACCTCGGGTCATATGGATTATAAAAATGATCATATTGAGGTGGATGTGTTTTAAGTTCTAACGAATCTTATTTCTGCATGTTGTGGGTGGTGGTGGTGGTGTTGTTACCTACAGTAACCAACTACGTTATGCTTATCAATTATACCCTGGACTTATTCAAAAACCCAAGATGGAAATCCAAAAGGGTGCAATTGTTTATGAGTGAAAGTAAGTTTTATTTCATCTTTGTGTCAGCCATACTATAGAGCATTTAGTTGCATTGCAGATGTAGTCAATTATGTATGCCTATCAGCAGATGCTTGTATGCTTGCATGTGGCAATGGCACAATCTTACTCACACATGCTCCACAGTTATAAGCCTTGAAATGAGACAAATTTCAACCTACATGACAAAGAAAGGCCTCGGCTCCAACAGGAATATTTTGCTCAACATTTATGCATAGACCTATCTTAAAATACCAAAGAAGACTGCAAAGCAATTTGACCATGTAACAAATTGCTTGGTAGATAGGGCCATTGTTTTGCCTTCACAAATGTAGACCTTCCACAAAATGATGAAAACAAAAGTGCATGCACATAGGCAAAATAAAAGGTTTCAGGGCAACCTTCTAAGAATGTTCCATTTAAGATATGTCAAATGCCACTTCAATTACTTTCTTGAAATTGGAGACATGTATTGGAACCATATATCCAAACGACTGCCAAGCGTACTGCAGCATTGAGCAATAGAAAGGAGCAAACAACTGATTGTGGATTACGAATTACGAAAAGCATTTTGAAGATTAAAACGTGATTTCTAAGTTTCTGACCAGATTTTCAACGTAATCAGTCATCCTCCTTGGATATATCTTGTACTGTTGAAAGAAATAAACATTTAGGTGTTGCACATATTTATTGTTTTGGTGGCATCATATATTCAATATTCTTGCTATTAAATGATGCATAGTATCCTTGTGAGCCCTCCATAAATCACAAAACAGAATATTCTTTTAGATGCTGGTGAGATTTTCGAGAGAACACTGGTGAAAAATGTTTTAAAATGACTTTTGGAAAACTTGTGCTAGCCTCTGCATGTATATTTGAGCAACAGTTTTAGTCAGTTTGTGGGAGACAAACCTGAGGCTGCCTGTACTTTGTTGGAAACACTAACGTGCTCTAGCAGACAAATGAGGCCTTACAGAGTAGAATGGCTTTGCAGTCTTCTTTAGTATTTTAAGGTAAGTATAATGTTTGAATAGAAAAATTTCAGTATGAACAGACACCCTTCCCTTGCGAGAGGGAAAAGACAATTTTGGATTGAACCTTTATTGCTTCCAACTGCTCAGTTTACGTTGAATTAGCACAGTAAAGCTCCCAATACAAAAATATCTAGGAGCAGAATATGTTATCCTATAGGTTTTGTATGAGACTAGGATATAAACACTGGCTCACTTTTTCAGTCAGAAAGGGAACATTATATCACCATTGTTTCGTTTAGGAATGAAAAATTTTCTCTTCTATAGATTGTTTTGTTCAGTTCTTGAAAAGTTCTCATGAGGGATTTCATTTTTATGACTTATATTTGATTCCATTTTTAAAATGCTATTTTCCAAATATTTCATTGGAGGCCAAATACCAGGGTGTCTCATTACATATCCTAATTTAAACTATAGATTACTTATAATCCAGTCACTGTAAACAATTTTATTCTGTGAGAGTTATTTTGATATGTATATGTTAAAATGGGGATTGTTAGCATTATACATCTAGCCACTCGCCAAGCAGAAGATAGCACAATAATTTGGGGGATACAGACTAGCCACAGAAAATTGCACATTAGATGATATTTGAGTCAAGAAAAAACACAATGCAAAACTTTAAAACATATAATTTGTTATAAAGAAGTATAGTGTAAATTAGGGTAGGGAACCTATTAGTAGCAATGAGCCAAAGAAATGTAAAAAAAGGTCAATCAGCATGCCAAGCCCAACCATGTCTACAAACTTTTAAATACCAGGTGAATATTGGTTTTAATTATTTCCTATGTAACTTAAAAATCTTAACCAGAGAAATTTATGTCATTTTCATACAATGCTTTATGGTGAAATATCCAATCCCAAACCCAAAGTAAAAAACAAGGAGGGGGATTAAGCAACTTATTATGTAGAATTTCAACCCAGGTTGTCACTTCATTATGTTAAACATATGGTCAATAAATCACCCAGTTATTTGACACCAGAATCTCAGCACTTTTTAAATAATTCTAATCTAGCTTTTATAGGCAAACTCTTGTTTCCACTTTCAAACTTTGCTTGTATGACATAAACAAAATTTTAAGCTTGTATTAGACATTTTTTAACTTTATTGACCAAACGGTAGAAGCCAATATGCATGCTGGATCAAATGTACAAGGCTTAATTCAAGCCAGAATTGAAATATTAGTGTAATTTCTGGTGAGGCATGACTGTACAGCACCAATTTTGGGTACAGACATGTGTCTTAATGGTTGTATCCTGTCATTTCTTTAGTTGTTTAGATCCACAATTTTCTATTTTTGGCTGATTTTGATACTGGATTCATGTAATAAATGTTTTCTCATTATGTGGTTTTGACAGTGGATAGCAAAGTATGCTGTATAGAGCAATTTTTGGGTTTAGACATCTTTCTTAATTGTTTGTACCCTATCATTTCTCTTACTGTGCGAGATGGCTTCGCTGTTATGTGAGGCTCGCATTCAGGAGGTCCCAGTTCGATTTCTGTCTGGCTGGCCACTCGGCCATGGGTTTTTTCATGTTTTAGCCGGGTTGGTAGGCAAATCCTGGGAGGTTCCTCTTCTACCACAAATTTCCCGTCCCCTCACTCTTCATTTCATATCTCCTTTGATATTTCTGGCGAGCTTTAGGGTGCAGAGTCAGTTGGTGTCAGATAGATGGCACAGATGCTTTGTCATTGGAAAGCTCTTCTCAGCCCTGACAGATGGCAGCCTTCTTTGAGCTGCCTAAGGTGGGGCGAGTTCACCCGGACTCCACCAGAGGAAAGCCTTCTCTGAGCAGCCCAATGGCGTGATTGTGTCTTCAAGCTTGAAATCATTAGGGACCTCTACGGTCTCTGTGACCTGTCCGTCTGTGGCCTAAACCCTCCTGTGATTCCTTCACTTCATCCATTACTCCTGGGAGGTGGTAGCCACAAAAGATCCACTTTGGGTCGAGGTGAGTGAAGTGCCCCTCTCCATTATCTTGTCATAGTTAAAGTCATCATTTCTTTAGTTGTTTAGATCCACCTTTTTTTTTATTCCCTTTTCTTTCTGATTTTGACACTGGATCCATGTGATAGGTGTTTCCCTCATTAGGTAGTTTTGAAGGTGGATAACAAAGTATGCCATATGGTACAAGTTTATAAAATTGGCTAGAAAACTGGTGTAGCTTTAATAAAAGTGACCTATGTTTTTGAGATAACATCACCTTGGATAACTTGTGTCCCTTAAACAGCTTTTTCACCAAGTTTGAGACCTTTGTTTACCTAAATAAGAAAATGAGCTGTAAAGTTGGAATCAAGATGGACATAAGGCACATCTGCTGATTAACAGGTTGCGTAAATTAAAAATAAAGAGCCACATAAGGGCAATTTACCTGGTGTAACCAGCATTGAAACAAATACAATAACTGTTATATTCTTTGTGTATTATTCAGCATTTTAATAGGACCAGACATAAATGAAATAATTAAATTTTGTAAAATTTAGCATGAATCACATTTTGAAACTGTATTATAGAACAACCATGCTTATATTATCTTATGACTGAAATTACATTAGTTTGAAGATCAAAACAAATAACCTAAATGCAAAATATTTGTTGGAAGCCCAAATATGACTTATCATTGGTTATTATTCATTTACTAATGGGTTTGATTTAAAGGTTCAGTATCAAATGCATATTTTTTTTTCATTTTCAGCTCTATGCACAAGTATTAGATGGCTTATTGGTGAAATAAAAGTAACTTATAAGCATGAGAAAATTTATTCAATGTGCAAGTTGGTCCAAAAGAAGAGTTAAAGGAAGTTTCTTCAAGCAAGTGAATGCTTCAGGCAAGGATATTCAGCAGTGAAGATGATAGTCGACTTTTCCAAAGAATTTCATTCAACAGCTTTCTTTACTTCTATTAAAATGTTACTTCCATAGTTCCAATGCCTTGAATTTGATGTTTAGCATTTCATAACAGTCAACATTCATCCATTGTTTTAAAGGGATGTAAAATAAGAACAGCCATAGAAGAATATAAGATTTTGTTTAACAGTATCAGTTTCTAAAATGGAAAGAGATGATTATTTTCAATACACTCAGTGCACCATTGAAAACCAGTTCATGTGTCACAGGTTTCCAGCACATGGTGTAAATGATGAATGATAGAGAAATTAACATTACATGCTAACTGTAGCTTAGATTCATGGTCTGTGTGCACGATATTCACCATATTACTAGCAGAATGGAAAGGAAAAGCAAAAATAAAATAAAAATGGCTTCTAGATAATAGCAATTATGCTGTTGTCTATTCTCAACTTGGCTACTACGATGGACCCAAACTTTTCCAATAAGAACAAAACATTTAATAAATACTTAAATAAAGAACCCATAAAACATCTATAATCTGGTGTTAGTCAAGTTACTGAAATGAGGACAAATTCAAAGAACAGATACAAAAAACATTAAATGTCAGCAGATTACATATAGCACCATTATAGATGATATGGTATCAACCATATATGGTAATGCACACATTAGGGTTCTGCTTGTACAACTAAATTAATCTTATATCACTATGCTAAGCCACAAAAAATAATGGTACTAAACAATAAGTTTGAAAGACTAGGCATTTATTAATTTTGAATTTGACAAAGTTTGTTGAAATACAATGCTTCTTTGTTCCTTTTTACATGTCTCCCGCAAAGTTTGAACCTTCTCAACTAATTTTAAAAAAATGTTATTACCGTTCCCCATACAACACTGAGAACAGTAGTGACAATCTGATCATAACACTGTATATAGAATGAACAAATCTCTCACAACCTAAGTTTAACTTTTTGAAGGTGTTTTGAGCATAAAAGCATCCACATTCAGAATTTTACCAATCCTGCATCTAATAATTATTGGAAATGAAACTATGTATGCTAAATCAATACTATGCTTCATACCTTAAGATGAAACTGCTGCTAATCAAACAACTGAAAACTGATCAACAATAAATCAGGAATGGAAATGGGAGCTAGAATGAGAAGGAAAGCAAACAGATGTGAATGACTTTGGTTTATAATACACCAGGAACAGCAATGCCTATCAATGACAATACTGATAACCTGGAAAGTCAGCTTGGTGTACTGGGATGACATTTGTCTGTAACTGACCAAGACATGTTTTCATTTGCTTGCTTCATCTACGTAATGCAGGGAACATTGTCGAAAAGTAAATCCATTACAATTTCTGATTCCTCTTGCGAAAACATCATTCTAATACACTTATGATAAACGGAATATAAAAGTTTATTCTTCTCTGCTGCTTTTTGTTATGTGTGGGTCTAGTTCTTTTTCTCCATGCTTGCAAATAGAGAGAACTCCAGCAGTGTTATAATTCATGGCCTTCTTGAATAATTCCTGACATGAAGAAAGCTATGCACAATATGAACCCAATATACCATTCCCAGGAACAAAAAAGCCGAACCCTGACCAAGTCTCCATTAAGCTTCCTGTCCATTGTGAATGCTCACACTCAACACACATATTTTAACCTTGTCATTTCCACTCCCAGTTATTGTGAACCAGTCTTGACAGCAATAATAATCAAGACAATGCTTATATTGTTAAATGAAAAAGCACTTAGGTATGGCGCAATACTGTAAAATTATGAAATTTTGATAGCTTGCAATGCCTGTCACACAAATGAATATTAATCTATAGTAAGAGACTTAATTCAGAATTCCTCTTATTATGCAATATGCAATAAAAATTATTGGTTTCAGTAATTTTGACACTCAAACTGATAAAGTGCAAACGTCCCCCATTTTTTCAATTACCAGTCTTTAGATCTTAGCCCTCATTGCAGATCATTATATGGTTAATAAATAAGCCTACTTGTGATTATAATGCACATATTGTAATGAACATGTCATTACCTAAAATACAGGTCCAATTTTATCTCGACCGCAGAAGGTGAATATAAAGCAACTTTAGATGCTGATGGATTCTCAATTTGTTGCAACAATTAAATTAATTTTAGTACCATTACAAGCCCCAAGGAATTTTGGGACTGGGGGATTCTCATTCCTATGTAATTATTAAAACACATGTTGTGTTTTCAGTATTACAAGCACCAAACTGTTATTCAGAAAGCTTGCTATACCTCATGTAATGTAAGCAACGTATGTGAGTATTTTAAAAAATGCTAAAATATTGTCTTTGACGTTATTAATTATGCTTTAAATTATTGCCCTCATCATAACCACCACTATTATTTAATCAAATAAATGTTATGGAATAAGCATAAGAGTGGCAGAAAAGCAGCAAACATTTGAAAAGGAACTCCAAGCTCTAGCTCACTGCTAGCTCTAAACAGGCCATTTTCACTATCACTACTAACTTCTTGGCAGTACAAATACATTGTGCAGCAAACAACAAAAAAATGCATGCATTGTTAAGCAGGGAAATATTGAGAATTATTAGTTTAATATGTAAAAATGATGTGCTTTGCTACAAAGTAGAAGCACCCAGCATATACTTTGTTACTACTAAAATCTGTATGTTACTAAGTCACCACTACTAGACAGTGAAAGATGTGAAGCAATGAAATTTACACACTTTAACAAAATATTACTCTTTGTAACAAATAAATTAAACATGCACAGTTCAGGTAACACAAGTAGTAACAGATATAAACTTATTCAAAGTAACACTTCATCCACACACAATTTGTTCTTTACTAAATAATGACACAGAAACATCTAGTGCTCTCAAACATGTTGTGAATTGTATTTACCAACACCACATGTACTCAAAAAAAATGTTAAGTAAGAAAACTCTCAACTAGCACAGATAAATTAATATGCACAAACTAAATATGGCATGTAATGAAACACACAAAGCAACACAACACAACACAACTCCATGTAGCCCATTCTTTGCTGAAGAAGATTACACAAACATTTACTCTAAATTCATTATTTTTCACTAATATATTTTGTATATATATATATATTGTCTTTATTTATAATAACTATATAACTACAAAAAAAGTATACATTATTTGTAAATATAGATCTCAATCTTCATAAATTTAACAAAAATATATGAACTTTTTGAATACTAGAGTTATAGTCTTTGCTGTTAGTAATTTTAAGTGTATTCAACTGCAAACCATTAAGAATGAAATTCATAATTTTAGTTTAACCTGATAAAAATTCATTTATTACTTGAATAATTCTTATGAATACAACACAAAAATTGATCTGCAGCACCATGGGAGATATTGGCCAAATGTTAAGTTAGAGTCAAAAGAAGCAATTATGTATGTTATCATTTAGATAGATGCTGAACCTGTTACTTCTTCATTATGTATTTCATAAACTTGATTGTCCATGACAGAACTTGAATGCTATCATATTTGTTGCTTTTTAAGCCAAATAGCAGAGTAAGGATGCATGGTTTATATAAATTTCTGTAGAAACTTAGCAATTTTTACACCTACTTATGCACATTTTTACCTCAAAAATCTTTTCTTAGTGCCTTGAACAACTTAAAAGTACTGATTATGTAGTTGCACTAACTGAACCTCTTAAGTACTTTACATAAGAATTAATTCTTGTCCTAGGTGTGCAAGTACTCTTGCACTACCCCTACAGGATTTTACCTAGGGCTATTCTGTAACCTTGTTGTTAAAAAAATTGTTATTGTTACTGTCAAGATTAACAGACCGGTCATAACGAGCATGACATTATTTGGTATTCTGTAACTTATTTGGTATCAAAGTGGTGGTTTTCCTCAATGTTGTTAGTCATCAGGTGTGACTAATGAAGAATTTGCACACTTTATAATAGCATTTATTTTCCCCTTGCTTACAGTATGCAAAACAAGTGAACTATCAGGATCATAAAGAAAATATGCAGATCAGACTTTGTGGATAACAGTACAATTATATTGAAGTTTTAAACTAAAAACAGGGCTACTCACGCCTTCCTGCTGTCTTAAGGTGGTCTAAATAAAATGGAAACCACTTGTCCAACTGTTGATTACCTCTGGAAATGGCTTCAAATAAAATGTTAAAATCTGTAAAAGTGTAAGTTTAATATCTTTGTTATTTATGTTACTTATTGTAATAACTTCCAGATATTGCTTTACGTTAAAGTGTAAACTGCACTCTTTCTAATAATAGAATTTCTAATAATTTGAATTTCAAGATGGCAGCGATAAGTATGTTAACCCATAGTAGGCATCATGAATTAAGTAAAATTAACAGTGGAATAGTGTAAAAGAAGAGACAAGAAACTGTTGAACTAAAGATTAGTAACAAGAGCAACTGTGGAAATGAAGATAAAAGTGCATGAAGTCTAAAAGCACCTGTAATAAATAATCAAGATGAGCATGTGATCGTAGCATTGCCCGAAGCCCAAGGTATGCACGAGATTGAGGTGATAGCGTCAGTGCAAAACATTGTTGAAATGCTCAACAAGGATCTTAAATGTGCATATGATAAAATAAGAGTGCTCAAAAATTAAAAAGATCTGTTAAAAAACAATAATGAAGATCTCAAAAAATGTTTGAATGAGACAGCCATAAAAAGATGAGCAAGCAAGAAAAATGTACGGGAAAGTGAAGGATGTGAAATATGCTCACTTACAACAGATTTTAAGCTCTAAATGCAAAAAATGAATTGGAAACTGATGGTCTAACAGATAACACTGAAGAGAGACAAAGCTTCCAACCACAGGACCAAATGAAGAAACAAAAGGTTAAGGTTTTTGGCGATTCCATCATAAGATACGCGGGAAACGAGTACTGGAAGAATGGTCATGATGTTTATTTTATCATGGAATTTGTGTTGACCAAGTTAAGCATTAGTTGAAATTTGTGAAACTGAATAAGTGAAGCCTGATATAGTTGCTTTGCATGTTGGAACTAATAACATAAGAAGAAGGGTATCACCAGATTACATCACTGGGGATACAATGGATTTGGTAGACCAGATAAAAGAGTTCAGTCCACAAACAGAAATAATAATTAGTGGTGTACTGCACAAGCGTTATGTGAATTGGAGATATGTGCAGGAAGTGAATAATGGACTGGATTGGTTATATCAGAGACGAGGTTGTCTCATGTTTGATGGTAATTGTTGGCTGGAATATAGGAACCTTGGCAGGGATGATCTCCATCTGAACAGAAGATCTGGCAAACTTGGCAAGCTACTTTGTGATGTAATTAGTAGGTGCAAGAAAGGATGGAATAACCAGGATGAAGGGACCCATGAAAAAATTCATATGGCACGCCAGGAGAAAGAGTTTAATCCACAAGAAGCAGCAGCAGATGAAAGACAGGCTCAGAAAGAAGAAACCTGCAGGGAAGGTGGACATGAGAAGACCCAAAATAATTATTTGCATACTGGTGAAAGTAATTTTTTAGGTTAGCCAATAAACCTGAATTAGTAGTATTACACCTCAATATACAGTATCTAAATAACAAACTGGATGCAATAGAAGCATTTTTAATAGAACACGGAGTTCATGTAGTTCTATTTACAGAACATGCCCTATACCAGGATAGCCTACAGTTTAAAATTTTCAAATCCTACACCCTGCAAGCTAGTTTTTGTAGAGATCAAAGGAGGTGGAGTAGCTAATTTTGCAAGGGATGACATCCTAGATCAGTATAAAATATTACGAATCTCAGTAAATGATAGAGAAAAAGTTTTTTAAGTTGCTGCGATAAAAATAACTGGTTTGGTAAACAAACCTTTTTGGACTCTACAAATCCTCAAGTAAACTTGGCACTAGCTTCATTGAAAGCCTAAGTGAACTCCTGGAACTCCACAATCATAATTGCAAGATATTGCTTGCTGGGGACTTTAACATTAACCTACACTGTAATAACTTATTTAAAATTACTTGACATATTCAATGCTCACAATTTAATTGATTACATTCAAAATTACACATGAGTAACATTAAAAACAGCTTCAGATTGATCATATTGCTAGTAATATGTCTGAAGACATAATATCTGCTCAAGTTGTGAATAGCTATCTGTCTGATCATTTTACCCAAGTTGTAAGAGTTAAAAGAGAGGATAATAAACATAATACTTTTAAGATTAAGACATTCCAATAATTAGGTATTTCAAAAGTTGAAACCTTAAATTATAGCCTTAATAATGAAAACTGGGAATCTGTTTGCTGTGAAAAAGGTATTAATAAAATATGGAATTTATCATATTTTCAACAAAAATTACTATAATGCATGCCCAATACTCAAAAAGTGATAAAATGTAACTAGACACCTAAAATAGCCTTCAGCTCTGAAACTATTATATTAAGAAGTTAAATGGAAATGTACATATTACATAAGTCAACTAAGGTTGAGCATTATAACAAGGAATATAAGAAACATCATGATATGTATCACCAACATCTTCAGGGCGTACAGAATTTTTTACGAGCTGTGCTAATGAATTAACTAAAAACATGAGTGAACCATCCAAGCTCAATATCATAGCTAATGATAAATCATTTTTTATGTTCCCCACCTCAGAAGGAAATTATAAAAATTCTGAATGAAATGGCTGGTAAACTTTCCTGTGGCTGGGATGGCATATCCTCTAAAATATTAAAACAGTGTAAAACAGTATTGGTAAAGCCATTTACTAATTTAATAAGTGCCATCATTGAAGCGGGTATTTTTCCCAATATTCTTAAAATAGATGTAATTAAGCCCATTCATAAAAAGGGAAATAAAAATGATGTCAACATCTATAGACCTATTGCTTAACTTCTGGTATAGGTAAACTATTTGAGAAAATTATATTACTATGACTGGAAAACTTTCTACAGAAAAATAACATTATTACCCCAACTTAACATGGATTCCGCAAATCCTTTTCTACCTCAACAGCTATAATTAAGTTCATCCATGACATAATGGTAAAAATAAGTCGGAATACAAAAGTAGCCAGTCTAATGGTGTACTTATCTAAAGCTTTTGACTGTGTAAGGCACAATATTTTATTAAATAAGCTTGTATTGTATGACATTAGTGACCTATCTCAAATTAATTGCATCTTATGCAACGGGAAGATTACAGTGCTCAGAAATAAAGCACATTAGTGGCTGCAGCCTAAATAGAGTAAAATCAACTTTCACAGAGGTAAAACAAGGAGCGCCTCAGGGTTCCGTTTTGGGCCCTTTACTAATTACCTATTATTTATACAAATTATATCCCTAAAGGCAATAGTTTCACAACAATCAGTTATACAGATGATACCACAGCACTCTGTTGGAATGAAAACTTAAATTTTTTGGCTAATACCATCAAATCTAGTACCCATTCATTAATACACTATTTTTAATCTAATAAACTAAAAGTAAATGCAGAAAAATCAAAGTCATGATATTTAATCTAGATGGTAGAGATGAAGTGAAGGAAATTAATTCCCCCAAAGATAAGCTACACTGACCATATCCCATTCCTTGTTAGGCTTAAAAACAGACAATAGGCTATCCCAGTTGGAATAAATTAATAATGTTTGTAATAAAGTTAGTAGATATATACATACTTATTTAGATTAATGAGAAGGTATGTAAATGATCACACAATGAAAATTAAGTACTATAGACTTATTTTTCCACAACTTAGTTACTGCTTGGAAGTTTGGGGTGGAGCTGCACAGGTACATATGAATAGAATATTTATATTACAGAAAAAATGTATAAGAATTACGTTCAATATTAAAAAACTAGAAACATGTAGAAATGTGTTATTAAGGGAAACATTCTAACTCTTGTTTCATTATATGCATATCAAACAATACTCTTAACTGTAAATACAAGGGTCATCCAGAAACTAAGTCCCAATCACATCCAGAGATGGCACCACCAGTCGGATAGGAATGCGCATGCACAGGAGTAGAGAGGAAATATGTGGGAATAATGCAGTACAGTTATCTTGTGATGGCAGTGGACATCGCACAATGCTCGGAGAAAATGGCCACTCCAATATTGTCTCCCGCAAACTGCAAGACATGTGACCGCAGCATTGACATTCCTACAGCGATACACAGAGAAAGGGGACAGTTTCTCAACAATATTGTCACTAGGGATGAAACATGGGTGTCGCATGTCACCCCAGAGACAAAGCAACAATCAATTCATTGGCGGCATGCTGGCTCACCTGTGAAGACCAAATTCAAGCAGACAATCTCTGTCAAAACAAATCATGTACATTGTCTTCTGGGGTCGATGTGGTGTATTCCTGTGCCAGTTTTTACCGCAAGGGGAGACTGTAAATGCTGATTGGTATTGTCAGACATTGCATAAACTAAAGGAGGACAATCCAGTACAAGAGACATGGGATGTCGACAAGAGTCATTATGCTATTGCACGACAATGCAAGACCCCATATAGCCAACGCCAGGGAGATCTTCGACCATCCACTCTACAGCCCCGACCTTGCCCCAAGTGATTTTCATTTCTTCCTCTCGTGAAACGTTTTTTGGCAGGAAAACGTTTCCACAATGACACTGAGGTGCAGAATGAAGTGACTTCATGGCTCCGGACATTGGCAGCAGACTCCTATGACTTGGGCATACAATCGATGGTTCATCATTACGATAAATGCCTCAATAATGGTGGTGACTACATTGAAAAGTAGCCAGTGAATCTATGTAGTTATTCCAACAAATATCCCTTACTTAGTGATGATTTTGTTCTCTTTATCACTCATCGGGACTAAGTTTCTGGATGGCCCTCATAGCTCTAAAGGCATACTAATAAATTGTGATGTACATCAGCATAACACTAGACATAGAATGGATTTTCATAGAGTAGCAGTGAATAAAAGGAAAGTCAATAGTGATCTTTATATTGTAAGTAGTATACTTTATAACAAGCTTCCTTTACAAATTAAGTCCTGTAAAAAGAATTGTTTAAAAAGAAAGCTAAAGAAATATCTCATTCTCAAATGTTTGTATAACATTCATGAATTGTAAATCTATCTACTCCTTAATCATTGTAAATATTGTTTGTTAATCATCATAAATATTTTAATGTTAATCATTGTAAATATTGTAATTAGCTCTTGACAACGTCAGATGTTCTGTATGAATCTATTGACAGCAATAAACCTACTTACTTACTTACTACTATTATTACTAATTTTGCTGTAACTAAGTTTGAATGATGTTAATGATATAGAGCAAGAAAGACCGGCTGTGGCTGTAGGCTTGTACATTGTGAATGTTGGAGAGGAATAAAGGATGCAGACAGATTTCAACTTTGTAAAATCTCCTGATGCTGATAGTGCTTCTAACATTCCAAATAAAATTCAGCCAAGTGGAATGATGATTCTACCTGTAACTATTTTGCTCTTCACAGCATGAATATATTGTAGCGTATGTGTGTGCATTGTCGCATCAGACACATTATTGCTGTGTATAATATATTGCTGAACTAATTATTTTGTTTGTAACTTTGAATTCTTGTCCGGCACGCCATCCTTCCCTCCAATTCCTAGTCAAGGGGGATGAAGGCAGGTTGAGAGACGAGCCTCTTTGTCTGATAGCGTGGGTCTGGGAGTAGCGTCAATCTTGAGCAGGTCTCCTGAGTGTGTGGATTGTATATAGGAGTGCATGTTACCGCGCGTGCGCGCGCGTGTGTGTGTGTGTGTGTGTGTGTGTGTGTGTGTGTGTGTGTGTGTGTGTGTGTGTGTGTGTGTGTGTGTGTGTGTGTGTGTGTGTGTGTGTGTGTGTGTGTGTGTGTGTGTGTGTGTGTGTGTGTGTGTGTGTGTGTGTGTGTGTGTGTGTGTGTGTGTGTGTGTGTGTGTGTGTGTGTGTGTGTGTGTGTGTGTGTGTGTGTGTGTGTGTGTGTGTGTGTGTGTGTGTGTGTGTGTGTGTGTGTGTGTGTGTGTGTGTGTGTGTGTGTGTGTGTGTGTGTGTGTGTGTGTGTGTGTGTGTGTGTGTGTGTGTGTGTGTGTGTGTGTGTGTGTGTGTGTGTGTGTGTGTGTGTGTGTGTGTGTGTGTGTGTGTGTGTGTGTGTGTGTGTGTGTGTGTGTGTGTGTGTGTGTGTGTGTGTGTGTGTGTGTGTGTGTGTGTGTGTGTGTGTGTGTGTGTGTGTGTGTGTGTGTGTGTGTGTGTGTGTGTGTGTGTGTGTGTGTGTGTGTGTGTGTGTGTGTGTGTGTGTGTGTGTGTGTGTGTGTGTGTGTGTGTGTGTGTGTGTGTGTGTGTGTGTGTGTGTGTGTGTGTGTGTGTGTGTGTGTGTGTGTGTGTGTGTGTGTGTGTGTGTGTGTGTGTGTGTGTGTGTGTGTGTGTGTGTGTGTGTGTGTGTGTGTGTGTGTGTGTGTGTGTGTGTGTGTGTGTGTGTGTGTGTGTGTGTGTGTGTGTGTGTGTGTGTGTGTGTGTGTGTGTGTGTGTGTGTGTGTGTGTGTGTGTGTGTGTGTGTGTGTGTGTGTGTGTGTGTGTGTGTGTGTGTGTGTGTGTGTGTGTGTGTGTGTGTGTGTGTGTGTGTGTGTGTGTGTGTGTGTGTGTGTGTGTGTGTGTGTGTGTGTGTGTGTGTGTGTGTGTGTGTGTGTGTGTGTGTGTGTGTGTGTGTGTGTGTGTGTGTGTGTGTGTGTGTGTGTGTGTGTGTGTGTGTGTGTGTGTGTGTGTGTGTGTGTGTGTGTGTGTGTGTGTGTGTGTGTGTGTGTGTGTGTGTGTGTGTGTGTGTGTGTGTGTGTGTGTGTGTGTGTGTGTGTGTGTGTGTGTGTGTGTGTGTGTGTGTGTGTGTGTGTGTGTGTGTGTGTGTGTGTGTGTGTGTGTGTGTGTGTGTGTGTGTGTGTGTGTGTGTGTGTGTGTGTGTGTGTGTGTGTGTGTGTGTGTGTGTGTGTGTGTGTGTGTGTGTGTGTGTGTGTGTGTGTGTGTGTGTGTGTGTGTGTGTGTGTGTGTGTGTGTGTGTGTGTGTGTGTGTGTGTGTGTGTGTGTGTGTGTGTGTGTGTGTGTGTGTGTGTGTGTGTGTGTGTGTGTGTGTGTGTGTGTGTGTGTGTGTGTGTGTGTGTGTGTGTGTGTGTGTGTGTGTGTGTGTGTGTGTGTGTGTGTGTGTGTGTGTGTGTGTGTGTGTGTGTGTGTGTGTGTGTGTGTGTGTGTGTGTGTGTGTGTGTGTGTGTGTGTGTGTGTGTGTGTGTGTGTGTGTGTGTGTGTGTGTGTGTGTGTGTGTGTGTGTGTGTGTGTGTGTGTGTGTGTGTGTGTGTGTGTGTGTGTGTGTGTGTGTGTGTGTGTGTGTGTGTGTGTGTGTGTGTGTGTGTGTGTGTGTGTGTGTGTGTGTGTGTGTGTGTGTGTGTGTGTGTGTGTGTGTGTGTGTGTGTGTGTGTGTGTGTGTGTGTGTGTGTGTGTGTGTGTGTGTGTGTGTGTGTGTGTGTGTGTGTGTGTGTGTGTGTGTGTGTGTGTGTGTGTGTGTGTGTGTGTGTGTGTGTGTGTGTGTGTGTGTGTGTGTGTGTGTGTGTGTGTGTGTGTGTGTGTGTGTGTGTGTGTGTGTGTGTGTGTGTGGCCATCTCCCCCAGTGTTTTTGCCTGTAACCTTTTGTGTACAATGTAGGGCACCTTATTAATTATAATACATCAGGGTTAAATGTGAATTTATATGTATTATTTATAAATATCCCAAGCCCACTTAGTTTGTGCAGCAAGTTCTCGGTATCTCTTTGTGTGCCTCTGAGTCTACATCCCTCAATGTTTATGCTGGGGTAACTAAATTTAATATTTTAGCTACAAAACCGTTTGGCCTCATCCCGGTCTATAACAATATATACACACACACATATATGAGTAATTTGACAATACTTGCTGTGAGTACACTGATCAGTCCTGCTATCTATTAGGATCTATGCCTGTAAGAGATATGTTAAATGGTGAAAAGGCACCAAGGACATAATATTTTCGAAAAGTATGGGCAGTTTTTTCTGCAGACCATATCATCTGTTTGCAGTCAGTCTGATTCCCAGTTGCTTTCCAATGGTTTGAATGATTGGGAAAATGCTGCAGTGCATCTTAAAAGCCATGTCACAAAAACTCAATAACTACAATCAAAGAAAGAGGAAAAACACTGGGTAGAATTATTAAGCTGGAAGAGGAAATTGCATCCCGGAGAGAGGTGCTGAAGAGAGTTATTGCAATGGTTAAGAAATTATTTTCTGTGGTCCTCCTTTGGCTGCAAGTGATGAAATAATAGGGCCAAGACACAATATAAATTTTCTTATTGAACTATTGGTATTCTTTTCATTGCAGAAATAAGGCAAAGCTTGGAAATCAAGGAAAGTTAATTGTCCTGTTATACAGTAAATTTGTTACAATGATGGCTCAGAAAGTACTGATATGATCTTGGAGAAATTAATGTCAAGTATTTGTCTGTCATCATAGATTTGACACCAGACATAGTCGCGTAGTTCAGCTGATATTTATCTTGATATATGTAGATAATAACGGCAAACCTGTAGGAAGTTTTCTTCACTTCATTCCAAACAAATGCCACAAGGCCAAAGACCTAGAAGAAGCTGTGGTTAAGTTCCTTTGACAAATGATATAGATATAAGAAATTGCTGAGGACAATGCATAACAATGTAGCTAATATGAATGGTACTTTAGTAGATTACAGGTATGAATCTGAGACCTCAATCCTCTTGTAGGGTTCATTTCTTGCTCAATACAATTTCTAAATCTAGTAGGGCATTGTGCAGCAGAGAATTGTTTTGAGGGTACATCATTCTTTGAATTTGTACAAGAGTTGTGAACATTTGTTGCAGCAGCAACCAAGAAATGGAAAATCCTCCAGAGGTGTACACTGGCTTCCTTATACATGACGAGAATTTCTGACATATGTTGGTCAGCCCAAGCCGATTCTTATAGTGCTCTGTGAAACTTCTGGATTGGAATTCAGAAAGCAATCAATCTCATCTGTAAAGATCCTGAAGAAAAAGTGAAACTGCCTTCATGGCATTGTTTTGGTGATTTCTCTCAGTTAGGTTGAATGCAACTAGCAAACTTATGTTAAATTTGGTCTTTTCACAATTATGGATCTCTACAAATCTCTTTTGGAACTTGTGGAAACAATAGATAAAGAATTTGAGGAATTTGAAAGAAAAGCAAAAGAGATGTCTAGGAACAAGGAGTACCTATTTGATACCAGCGTTTTTTGAAAGAAAAAAGATCAATGTTTGAATCGGAATGGAAGTATGGAATTTAAGAACACATTCTGGACTGCCTAAAACGAACTTGCAAATAGATGTTCAGCATAAAAATCACACTGTGAACAATATTTGAACAATATTCTGTGTTTATCAAAATTACCAAGTTAGATATACCAGAGGTTTGCGATCATGCAAAGAGATGTTGAATCATTACTTAAGTATTTAGAAAATTCTTTTGTTGATGAAGGCCTTTGCTTACATGCTAATTTTATGTCAAATAAGTACAGCAGTGGAAATCAAGTCATTTTATTGCACAGAAAGTCTCCAAATTATGTATCTCATGTGGACGATGCTCTAAAAATGTTTCTATACACAGGCGTTAGTAATGCCTTCGGCATTACACTGAAGCATGTTAAGAACTATCAACAGTCTTCAATGAATGAGGACACCCACAATTACATGGCTCTTCCTGCTGTCAACTCCACCTTAACTGTGGAACTTCTTTTGAAGGTGACATTAATGACTTTGCAGCTCAAAGACCAAGAAGAGTTAAAAGCTTAAGTCTAAAACCCACAAAAAGAGGCTGTGTTCATGTAGTGCACAAGTTACTGATATTTATTGTTACATAAAAGTTCAGAGGGGCAACAACGAGGCTGTGTTCATGTAGTGCACAAGTTACTGATATTTATTGTTACATAAAAGTTCAGAGGGGCAACAACATAAGTGCCTAAAGAAGGAAATTTCTAAAAATGGCCCTATGGAAGTGGAAGGTAGGGCTGCATCTTGAAGAGAGAGATAAAACATGGTGCTGTTGGTTCCCTCAATAGTTCACCCCTAGATGAATTACAAGAGGTGGTGTTGATTCCAGGCTTTGAAGAAATGAAAAAGGACCTGTTTAAGTGTGAGTAATTTCATGATCAACACTTCACTTATCCTAAGCATTAATACTGATGTTTAACTTCATATAGGTTAATCCAGTTTATTAAAGTGGTTTGTGCAGATTACTCAAGTTAACAGCTAAAACTATAATAAAGACAGTTGACCATTAAGCAAAGATTTTACCAGAAATCTCCCAGCATGAACTGTTCAAGGGCCACAATTACATGCACTTTTAAGAACTGAAATTCTGACACATTCATGATTACATAAACCTTATTAAATTTTATTTATTTAGTTTTTTGTGTGAGAAGATTGACCATTTATGCATTTTGGCAACTTTGTTTTAAGTTTTCACATTTCTTCACAGTTACATCCTATAACACTTCGTTCGTTCGTTCGTTCGTTCATTCGTTCTTCCTTCCTTCCTTCCCTCCTTCCCTCCCTTTCTTCAAATTCCTAGCAAACAATCATCCCAAAGATTAAAAACTATCAATCAAAGCATATATAGAAGTTTGAAATGTAAAATAAAAAGACAGCCCTCTTTTTGTGGGCAGTTACTTTGCTAGTTATCAAAATTTAATCAGAATCTTGATCAGTTTTAACTTTCCTGATTCAAATGGAAATGACTTTTAGCTTAATTATATATCTTAAGTTCTTTGATTGCTCTATTTGTGTCATACTTGCAGCACCTTTGTGAGTTTCTACATCATATTTACCTCATAATTTATAATAGCTTAGGAAACTATCCTAGGCTAGGGGCATTATCTTCAAGAAATACTAAATAATGAAAGAATGTTGTTTTTGCTTTTAATTGTAATATCATTATCAACAAAACCTCCTTGGCTGTAATCTGTTATTAGTAGAATTGACTATGAAAGTAACATTAACAATTTACTCTAAGAATCATTATTCCAAACACAAAAATTTAATAACACAAAAATGTCAAAGGCCCAAATATATTATGCTCAAAATATGAAATACAGAAGTCTTGGAGCATTCTTAAGTATTAAAAAGAAGCAGAAATGAAGTTACTATCAGTGTGGCTTTACCACATTCTCTTGATGTTGTACAGTAAATTGCTCCAGAAACATCAACCTGATAATCTGCACGAGATGAAGGCCTTGGCACATCAGCAATAGTTATACCAGCAGCAACTTTAGCCATATCTACCAGAAGAAATCAAGCTTCAGGGCTCACCAACAGGAGAGAGTTTTTGATAAAACCAAATTTCCGTTGGGTTTACTTTCTATGCTCTTCCGCTAATTCGTTTGAATTTTCCCAATATTATTCCACTAATTTTTATTAGGTAATCCATTCGCTTAACTGAACCTTGCATAGGTTTGACATACCGTTGTTTGTAAACTATGCTCCAAACTAAAGTAGGCAAGTAGAGCAGAATAGTATGATAGTTGATCCAATTATAATCTTTGTTTTATTCATATCATGCTTTATTTATTTCCCATTTTAATAATGAATAGTGTTTGGTAATTTAATTCAATCTTGAGTTGTTGGATACACTAAAACTTTACTTACTTTAAAAATTTAGGTTTCAGTGTATCCATCAATTCAAGATTCAATTAAATTATTGTTTCACTTCACTGTCTCCAACTTCTGAATAACTCTGTTGTAATAGTGTTTGATGTTCATTTTACTATTATTTTCAAATTTTATTGCTATGTTTAATGATATTCATGGAATTTGTAAACCACTTGTTAGATAAGTGCACAGAGACCAATGCATTGCAGCAAAAGATCCCTTCTTAGCCTAGAACTTTTTCCACCTAAATTTCCTTCTCCAATTATCATCATTTCATTTCATGAATCATCAGTGCCTACTGCCTTTTGTACCATATGCCGCAAGAATGGGTGCTAAAAAGAAAGAAAAGAAAAAGAAACAAATAAAAGGACTACTTGAAATATTTGAGAGGCAACAAGCTATGCAGGAAATTTGCACAGCTGTGAAATCGGCACAAAGAGCATGAAATTCTGGTTGGCAGCCAAATGAGGGTGAGAAAGGCAAAGTTGATGATAGTAAACGCCAAAGCATCAGGAGCTAAATTATAAAATACTAAAGTAAACAATGAAAGATTAATATTCCCTCTTAATAAAACAAATAGTTTTATTGTATATGAGACCCTTTATTTGTTTTTACATTTGGATGTTTTTCATCTATGTGTATATATGTAAATTAATATTTTTAAGCCTCACGAGAGGTTATGTTGAATTACTCTGCTTGTACAGGTTTTTCTTCCAGCCTTACTCCTTGGTCCTGTTCCTTTTTAACCTAAAAACAGCAAGAATAATATTTTAATTTCAGAAATGGTTTGCAGCACAGTATGTTAAAAGTGCAAATGTGTATTCTTATACTAACCAACATAAGCAACCAAGCTTCAAGGCACTTCGCAGGTTAGCTACAAAATAGAATGGTGAGCATTCAGGTGTAGGACTGACTGTGTTTGCTCCCAGTAGATTCAAATGGGGAGGGAAGGGGGTGCACAGACATTGGATGAGTTTACTGTTACCAGCTTTATGCAAAAACTAGGAATGCACTCAAACATTTACTCTCTCTTTTGTTTTTGGAATTATCCTTTTTATTGAGCTATTTAATTTTTAAGAGAAATTAGCATTTTATTAAAGTTAGAGAATATTCCAATTTTGTTTACCACAGAGGAGGACATATTATTTAAGAATGTATCTACATCCATATTTAGATGCAAAAATGTACATTTTTTACTGCAACATAAAATAGAATTATTCAGGGTAATTGTATTATTCCTGGGATGCATTTACTTAACACCCTCAGCTTAACATTTAGGTACCTACTACTCTTCATAAGACAATAAAAAACCACATAGCATGAATCATTAACTTATTTCTGATGAAATTCAGCAAAAACCTAACCTGCCCCCAATCCAACATCTTTCCTGTTTTTGTTAGCATCGTTATTGCTTTAGTATTTCAATGCTGATAATAATATCCATCATTACAACTATCAATACATTTTGGTTTGGTTAGAATAAAACAGATTTTACCTCATAACTACCACATCCATAACACAATAATTGCATCTGCTTTATCATCCTCATATCCCTCAAAGATATATTCCTGAAGTTGTATAGGACAGCACATACATCTATGCCCTACCATAGGAGTCAATTAATGCAGCATTCTGTCTTTCAAAAGCACTGTTTTAAGCATCCTTGCATGTCTCTTCAAATGCAAAGAGATAAATTGCAATGAACCTACACATGCATTTTAAAACTGATTTAGAAGCTGCAATTAACATAGATATCCCAAATCAAGTGATGAAAAACTGAAGCTTTAGGGAGCAAGGTAAGTACCTATGCAATTATTGCTCAAGGCTGCTAAATTACATTCAATATGGTTGGTAACAAATACATTGTATGCATCTTTATGCCCATTTATGTTCACCTATTCCACTTAATTTCTAATATTTTCAAACTTTCATGTACCCAACACATTGGGAGTAAATTTTATTATGATGAAATTAATGACTTCCTTTCCACCATAGAACAGATGAAATCTCTTTGTTATTGCTTCCACCTTAAACTAGCAACAATTCCTATACGAAACAATTCTAATTTGTGTCAGATTAATATATGTTGAATATTTGTACTGGAGGTGAAGGCTTGGATGGTCACCCTAGAGTTTGGAATCAAACTACATACCCTCAGTATGAGAGTTGCAAATGAAACCAATGAGCTACCCTGCACCTTAAACAGTAAATGTAGAATTGCTTATTCATGCAATGATATCATAACCTCAACTTCAATTTGAAAGTTATTAAAATATTCTGGCTTTCCAAGGACAAACAACAGTTTCAAACATATACAGAGCTAATATTAATGAAGTGGAAAATAAATGTACAATAAGTTTGTAAATGTAACACACCAGAACATTAAATTTATATTTGTTGTTAAGCTGCTACATATACATAATCACTTTCTAATTAAAAGACCTACCTTCTTTATATTCCTCTTCTAGTGACTTGTTTTAGTAGCACCTATCTGCTAAAATAAGCTACAAGTTGTGACTGTGTGTCTACTGCTATGATTAAGGATAAAAATTCTTTTCGTAGCCTGAACGTTGTAGAAAGTTCAAACTGAGAGCAAAAACATGTGTGTTTGGTTCCATGAAGATATCTGCACGCTACCTTAATCTGAAAGTGCAAATGAAGCAAAGCATGAGCTGCCTGCATATTAAAGCCACCACCTCTATTCTGGCCTTTCGTGTTTAAACCTTCAATGGATCATTAAAGTATTTCTTTTACAACTGTCAAAAATCTTATGACAAGTTAGATTAAGAGCATCAGCTATGTTATCTGACAGAATATTGATACAGGCCATTAAAATTATGTTTACCATTTCTACCTTATGTTGCAACACATACAACAGCACTTGTTAATGAAATTACATACCTTCTGCTACATTCATCTTCTAGCAGCATTGGAACAGTGTTCATTTTCCCTCTTGTGCGAATCTTGATGTCTTATAATCAGATTCATAACAGGCTCTGGGTAGCTTTAACAATCATTTTTTCAGTCTCAAAAAGAGTTTGTTTTGTTATGAAGTTACAGAATACGGACGAGTGCATAGCAATTAGTTTAACGGCTTCAACAAGTTGTTAAGTCCCAACAGAACATTACAGAATAGCCCCAATTGTACAGACAAACTCAAGACTTAAATGTTAAAGCCATTATCTTTTGAGTGTAATATTTCTCTTGTTAAAGCCAAAACAAATTTACCAATCCAAAGGCATCAATCCAATTACACTTTTGTGCGAGACACTTCCCTGCTGCTGCTAACATTTACTCCCACACCTGGTGAAATAGCTGGCCAACTTGATGCTCTTCTGTAAGTTCAAGCTGGTTATCCATCAAGGTCATTTTGGGGTTGATGGCTAAATGCCAGGTTGACCTTCAACAGGTTTGCGAGCTTAGTTGTAAAAATTACCAGCAGGCTGGGATATCTCATGCAAAAGTACTTTCTGATTTGTTGATTTTTTACAGCTGCAACATTAGAAATGCTACACTTACACAATATAACATTTTGTCTCCAATTTGTCCACAGAATATAACAGGAGAAGTTAATATGCAAATTCATGTGCTCCACATATTTGCTTTCTATATAAGTGTTTATAATGTTTGCATTCACTTAGCCAAATATGAAGGTATATATTGTTTTTATTGTAAATGTTTGAAATGTTCACTACAGAAAAGAAAACAACTATGGTCCATGCTTGTTTAAGAGGATCAGTATATGATGAAGCTAGAGATGACTTCAGATGCAGATTTAGGAAACCTCGTTCCATAAATGCAACTCTTTGACAGTTTGTCAACAAATTCATTTAGGAAGCATAAAGGATGAATATTATTTTGTAACTTTGTGCTTTATCTGGACAGATCAAGTTGGACAATGAATAAATGTATGAAAAGAATGCTCAAATGCGCTCACTTCTGTAGAACTAATAGTTATCCAACATTTGTCTTCTCAGGATAGGGGAAAACCCAGGAAAGAAGAAAAAGAAAGGAAAGAAAAACAAGCTTATCCAGGGTTACCCTTACTTACCCCAACTGAGATTTGAGCCTGGACCCTCCAGATTAGGACGTACATCCCCCACAACAAGGAGGTGGGCATTAAGAAATCAGCCCATCTGCATAACACTGAAGTTATTGATAAGGTTTCAGAACGCAACAAACAAGCCCGCTTAAGTTAACTTCACATCTCAGTCATGAACTAGGTAGCCCATGATGCAGGTTTAAGAGATTTTAAATTTTCAGTTTAAAACAATGTATACATCCTGGTTCAACAAACAGGTGCTGTACCTGAGACACCCTTCTTTTTCTTTCTTTCTTTGTTTCTTTGTTTCTTTCTTTCTTTCTTTCTTTCTTTCTTTCTTTCTTTCTTTCTTTTCTTCTAACACTTAACAAACCATATTGCTACTGCTCATAGCTAACTGGCTGGATATTAAGCATTATAGCCTACATGAAAAGTCCATGAGAAGGTTAGTGCTATTTATAACAATTCAGTCTACAGAGGGAATGAAGTCATGCTGATAAATTAGTGCTCACATGTGCCTAGGGTGATAAGAGCTAGAACTTGCCCAAAATTTGTTTGTTCACAATAGGGGAAAATCCCAGAAAAACCTTATCCAGGCAACTCACCACAAAAACGATTTGAAATCACGTTCCCATGATAAGTAGGAAAAGTGTTACTTATTACACCACGGAGGGGGTACATATAAAACTATAATAATTGTACACTCAGAAGTCAGAGAATTTTAAGCTACCTGCATGAATTTAATCAAAACAATACTTAGTAGCTCCCTAAAATCCCATATTATTGTCACAAACCCATAGGAAAAGCCCGATGTTTTAGTTTAGATGATCACCCTAAACAACAGCTACTAAGCTACAATGTCACAAGCAAGCTACTTGCAATGTACAATATTTATTATTCTCGTTTATCTGCTTACACACAGTCCACAGAATGGCGAAGAGAGCTTGAGAAAACCTCATTATAACAAGATGCTCAACTAGTGCTTGCTATATCTAGAAGATTAAATGGTGAAGATGACTCTCCTTCAGAAAGACAGGTAGACAGGATTTGGCCTTCACAGCACACATGGATGAGAAGCTTTTTTTCCTCTGCCATCATAAACAGTGCTTGCAACCAATAACTGTGTGTGGTAGTGAGCCTAGAAAGCCCACAAAGTGCTGTCATCATACTGTGAGTTTTGATGTGTCTATCACAATAGCTGTAAGTAGAAGCTACAATGATTCCATCACTGCCTAAAATTTCTGGGATGCTGTAATGTGTTTTTTATAGCAACAGTGAAATATTATGTATGCATTCATTTCAAATGGATAAACAGAAGAGAAAACTAAACAGCAATACAGGAAGAAAAATAAAAGATTTTCCCCACTGTAGTGCACAATGTATAAATTTTGAATTTTAAACAAACAAAAGGTACCTACTAATAATGTTAGGATTAGGGTTCAATTTTCAACTAGCCTTTTCTTTTAATTTTGAATTTACCATGACCATCCTGCACCATGGCACAGTGGCCTAGAGCTTGGAGCTCTGGTTCCCAGCAATGGAATGTGCCTGTTTTGACCCCACCCATGGGTTGTGGATTTTAAGTCTGAGGTACAGAACCGGTGCCCACTCAGCATCAGAGGAAATTGAGAAACTCCAATAGGCAGCAATCCTAGCCACAAAAACCAAAATTCCAACTTGGGGATGCATGATGACCATCTCAGTTGGATGATCGTCTGCCTCTGCTGAGCTTAAGTGGGCATGAGGCCAGAAGTCTGAATGCTAAGACCAGACCCCAAATGGGATTTAGTGCCACTATTATTATTATTATTATTATTATTATTATTATTATTATTATTATTATTATTATTATTATTATTATTATTCAACATGTCCAAACTTACTTGTCGTTTACTTTTGTCTTGTTGGAAATAATCATCTTTTTTGGGTCATTATTGTTGGTAAGGTTATGTATACTCATATTTCTTGAGGGAACTGGCTTTGTGAACCTGGGGGAGATGTGGCATATGGGGTCATTTTGTTTGTATTTGTTGAAATTTTTATTTATTGCATTCTAGGTTGAAACTGAAAGTTGCACCAGCTCCTTAGAGAAATCTCTGTGGTCAGGGATATACTGTGTTATGCATGGAGGATCTTTGGGAACTTCTGGAGTGGAAACAAGTCAGTCTGAGAGAAACTCTTATGGAGGAAAATAGAAAAAACCACACTTACGCCCCTCTCTCCTCTCCCCTCCCCCTCTCCCTCTCTCTCTCCCCTCAAGAAGTATTGTCTTCACCATGTGACCATGCAGGTGTAATGATAAACACTTAGTTTAGCATGTTAGTGTACTGAAGTTTCCTCAGCTTTCTTACCCCTCCTGTGGACCCCATAAGTAGACATGTGAGAATAAGTATCATACATTGCAAGTAGCTTGCTTTCAGTCTCTCACCTTAGGAGCTTTGTTTAGGATGATCATATGACCTATGTGGTGGTGGTTGTTTTCAACACTTCCCATTAGGCCTATGATCTTCAGGGAACTTCATTCCTCCACGCAATGACTGAACCCATTTATTAGCTGGAGGCACCCAGTGGGTAGTGTCCAATGAGGATGGCAATGGAATGAGGAACCTACAGCTTTTAGTGGTCTCTGAATCACAATATGCCTTGGGGATACTTCACAGGCCAATCAGAGGTGAACATCTGGATAAGGACTAATTAAAATTGCAAGCCCAATAGCTGGAATACAGTAAGGTTTGTGACAGTATAAAGATCTTACTAATTTCAAAATCTGGATGTCATGAATGCAAACAAATTTTATTTCTATGGAAATTTTTAAAAATTCAGAGCAAAGAAAGAAAGAACCATAACCAACTAAATTAGTTTGCAATATTCTGTAAGATTACTGATTAGAAGAAATAGCTTATAAAAATGTTCATTAATATTTTCACTCTTCTCTTTGTCTTTTTTCTTTCTTTTTTCCATTTGCACAAAAATCTTGGACTCTTCAAAATAAAACCCTTGGTTTAAACCCCTTGGTTATAATTTTTCTTCATCCAGCCTTACAAGCCTTACAAGCTATAAGCTAGCTAATTTGATTTCAAAGTTTTCAACAGTATTACAAAATTCCTCTCCCCCCACTTAAACAACACAAGCCAATTTCTTTTCACAAAGTCTTGAACTAAGTGATATCAATAAAACTGCTGTTAGCTTCATAGTTTTCCACTTCATTTCATTGCACAAAATGATACAAGGCTGATCCCACTTACCACTCTTAGGCTTTATCTTGACACCACCATTGAGCTGAGTTTCAGTGTTGATTGAGGCACTTAGAGCAGCTGAAGAGGAGGGTAAAGGGCTGGTGGTAGGCGTTCGGGATAGGGTAAGCAAGAGCTCATCATCTCCCTCCAGTTCGTCTATCTCACCCACTATATCCACATCCACCTCTTCCTCCTCCTCTCCTTTGTCCACAGCCTTTCCCTGAACCTCATCTAACTCCTCCAACTGCTGTATTTGCTTTTCCAATAGTTCTGCTTGCCGCTTTGCTTTCTTCTTCAATTTCTTTTTCTTATTTTTGGACATTTTGGATTTGGGGTCTGGAGCTTGGTACTCCTTTGGAGCTGTACTCACTGGACATAAAATATTTATTAGTTAATACATACCCCTTATAATGAACTGTAAGACAACCATATTTCCTCTTCTGCGCATTTGGCACATTTTAATCATGCTGCTAAATAAAATGCACTTTTTATAATTCTTTAACATTAGCTTTAAGAACTTAAGTTACTTCTCCATACCTAACCAGGCATTAGGTGCTAGTAAGCAGTGCTTTACTCTAAAGGTTCTCTTTGCTTAATGTCTGCTGTATGTGCATACGAAATAGAGCTGATAAAATTAACTACTCTGAAAAGGCAACAAAATATTATAAAATCTTCCAATTATACAGAAGCACTGGCCAAGTTCTACAATTTATATGCATCAAGTGTGTTAAAAGTCCTAAGTCAGAAAGTTTAATTATTTCAATGTTGTGCAGGGTAGTTCACATGATAACCTAGGAATTGCAAAAGCATGTTGGTTATGACCTAAAAATGTGTGTGCTAACACTAACAGGTTTCATGTAACAATGCTTAAATGAATTGTAATTTAGTCTAAAATATTAGAAATGTGTATAGAAACTTCTGTGCTTTTATGTTTCTGATGTGAGCCAATGGTTTCATGCCCTCTTGCCTCCCTCAATTTTTTTTATTCCCTGTAAAAGAGCATTATTATTCTGTTCAAGAGTGCTCCAGGAGCCATAGACCCAATAATAGCCCAATAAATAATAAGAGCTTACAATATATGTAGGCAACACCTTTGTTGCAAAAAGAATTACATTATTAAAAGAAACTTGACATACTTCTCAGTATCGACTTCCAGTTTATCTTCCAGTTTAAATGGTGTGCTTGCTCTAGGATGGCAAATATAAAAATACAAGGGTTATAGCAGTTCTTTACATTCTTGGAGGAATGTGGTGAAAGAACACAAATTATACAGAATGGCTACTGATGGACAACATATGTTTTTCAGAGTGTGCACCTAAGTGTATTTCATTTATACTCTGACCTGCAATTATGCCGGAGAAAACATTCATGAAGTACAATAGCAATATTCACATTTTAAGCCTCATTTTTATCCAGTTAGCAGTGTTTCCAATGTATTACCATCACTTCTTTTAACTCTGATATACCCGCCACCTTCTGCTATGAGTCAAATACAAATCTAAATAAACTAGTATATAACTGTAACAATGTAGTTTACAAGATAGCACTTACAGATAGGTTATTCTAACAGTAATTTGTTTCCTTAAACCCAAATTATTTAGATGCATTAAGAACAGTGTACATAGATACTATTGATCCATCTGATACCTGAAAACCTTGACATTATAGCGTAATGCTTACCACAGTATTGAGATAATTATATCCTTAAGAAAACACTAAGATGCCTGGTTCAACCTTTAAATATCACAACTTACAATATCATGGAATCAAACAATTTATTTCCGTTCAAAAAAATTGTTCTGAAAACCACTATTCAGATGTTATGATGACACAACAAAGAATATACTGTTACCACCAGAGATTTACACTAAAGTGACAACTAGCAAACAATAACTTAGTCACTGACAGAAAAGAAACTTGAGTACAGCATTATAACCAACACCAAGTATCCTGCAAAATAGAAGATAAACACATTAATAACATTGTATGTAGTAAAAATGGGATTCTGAGGATGAGCATATTTCTTTAACCCTTTCATCACCTGCCATTTAAATGATCTTGTCACTATAATACATTGCCAAGTATAGGTTTACATCATGACTAATGATATTAATTTATGGATTATTTATGAAATAATGATTTATTCTGTTATTTTTCAGGACTGTTGAATAAAACAAACTCGCATATTAATTGAAACTATAATTTGTAAAGTTATATAATACTACATAAATTGATTGATCTACTTTCAATATCTGTTTTCAAGCTAATCAGAAAAAAGAAGTTGGTTGGTTATTTTACTGCAGTACGGACTGTTCATGTACAACCTAGGTGAAAGTGAAATGATAATTGCTTCATGGAAGATCAGATGAGTAATATTTTTGGAGATCATCAAGATTTTAAGCATCTGACTTAGGCCTTCTTCACTGTAAACGATAATGAGTAAAATCACAATTAAAGCCTTCAGATGTGATTAGTTCACTTGACACACCAAACACGTAAAATTTGATATCACAGTAAAAATCTCCTGGGCTGAAATCTGTAGAATACTAAGCTTATTATAATACAACATTTGAGATGCAGGCATTGTGGTAGACGAAAAGGTTGCATCCAGATGCTATGCAGTTACAACTAAGGTCTACCAGGATGAAGCTTCAGTAAATTGGTAAACCATTGTTATGATTAAAATTATCATCAGTATGTATTTTGACTTCAGTAGAGTGTTGAGCTAGCAGTGGAAGAGAAAGGTTGTGTGGGAGAAGAGCTCTGCATAGTGTAAGGAAAAAGTGACCTAACTAACCATGAGGGTGGACTTAATAATGTACAGAGCAAGAATAGCACAGTTTAGAAAAGTAAAAATAATGGGCAATAAGAGTCAAAATAGTGAAGAAAAAAAAATAGGAAATATGATAGTCCTGAGGATTTTGATGATAACACTATTAATCACTGGAGGCATTGAGGCAAACCCAGAACCAACAAATGATTCAGCAGAAGAAAGGTAGAACCAGCTAATGGAGATTATAAAAAGCAATGGAGAAACAGACGGGTATGGAACAGAGATTAATGCAGAACCTGGGTGAAATGGAGCATGAATTAAAAGAAGAATTCTGAAGTAAAGTACGAGAAATGCAGAAGGAAGTAAACCTATTATCTGAAAAGATAGAAAGAATGGATGAAAGGAGAAGGAGATTCAACGTAGTTTTCATAGGGGTAGAGGAAAGAAGAGGAATGTGGCCAGAAAAGGAAATGAGAAAGATCCTAACTGAAAAACCAGCTATGGAATTAAAAGGTTGGGAAATCTTTGAAGTTTATTGAGTGGAAGAAACAGAGGAATAAGACACATAATAGTTCAACTAGCCACATCTAGCCTGGTCGGTGAGATATTGGGAAGATCAATAATGGTGGAAGGGAGCAATATGTTCATCAATCAAAATTTATCACCAGCGCAAAGGTTCCCTTAAGTGAGAATTAATTCAGAGGATGAAAAACAAGCGAGCTCAAGGAAAACGAGCATACATTCAGAATTTACATCTATGGGTGGATGGTGAGGATGTAACTTATGCCAGCAAGACAGACCTAAGAACAACCCAAGAGACAAGGAGGGAAATAAGTTGGCAAATTCAACAAACTAGTGAATGTGGAAACTTGAGACAAGCAGAAAGGAATGGATCATTGACCAGAGAGAAAGCAGGAGAAGTATCCCAATCATCGCACCTGGCAAGAGTATCCAATGAGGTGGCAATGGCGGGAACAACTACATCAAAACCAAGCAGTGACGATACGCATGAAGGAGGAGAAGGTAAGGAGGGAAACATGTGATCTCACAAACATGATGCATTTAAAAGAGTCTCAGTCAAGGTCGTGACCATGAATCAAGATATCAACAAGTTGAAGCAGCTACATCAGGGAGAGGAAGTGATCATTGTGAACACAAATCAAACCAGTGCCAGTGCTAATGACAGTGTGGTGTCTCATCAAATGCCTCATAATACTCTAGGCCCATAACACTCTGTCATATGCTTGGTTCTGCCATTAACAGCTGCAAAACTCAGCAGGAGAAAAAAAAATCTCTGGCACTAATACTTATTAAATTATTGATGTTTTAACAATATAAGCAAGCCTGAAAATTCTAAAATAGTGCCACACAGTGTTATTTTCAATCACATTTTCAAACTATTTACAATTAAACAATTCTTATAAAACTTGCACCAAATGAGCAGAAGATTTTAAATATTCACATGGAATAAAAACTAGAAAGAAAGGTAGAATGAACGAAAGCATGAAAATAGCCATTTATATTCTCCTTAACTGTTGTAAATAAGCTGAAGGTCCATGGCTACACCATACAAACAAAACCTATAAATATTACCTTAAAGAATAGGTTACTTAATTCTTATATAGGCACTTATCAGAAATGCTTTTATAAGGCAATAACTGCAAAAACTGAGACTGCTTGTGTATTTCAAACACTAGAATTTCTTACCCATCCCTTTGCGAATTCAACAGCTATTTTTCCTGCCTGAAAATGATCCGCACTATTTATTTCAATGCCTGTATTGCTGGAAACTTCATTGAAATATGTGAATGATTTTTATCTCCTAGCCAAGGATAAATAAACTGTATAGTCGCCATTTGTAATCCCTCGCTTATGAAGTCGGAGAGGCAAACAATCATTAGAAAGCAATTATGGAAACTGTGATTTACTGCTTTGTATGCCAATTTTAGATTATTATTATTATTATTGTTGTTATTATTATTATTATTATTATTACTATTATTGTTGTTGTTGTTGTTGTAATAACATTTCAAATAAATAATTATACTAGTATTAAATCAGTAAATATTTGGTTGCTTAATTCAATATAACTAAACGCTTGTCGTCTGGATTATTAGCCCTGTTTAATAATAATTCTAGCTTTGCCTCTACACTTTTCTCTGTGGGGCTCAAACTGAGGACCATATTGCTTCACTTCTTAACTCTCTAAACAGATGGTCATTTCCTCATTGTAGCACTTTAGTCACTGCTGCTACTTTGCTAGTTCACATTGCGTTACCTGGACTTTAACTGACCAACAGGACACTCATACATCAGCTGCCCTTTATGTAGAAGATTTTCAGAATCTTTCAAGATTCTAAACAGTTTTGATTAGGACATTTGGGGCCAACTTGCCATTAGAAATTTCAGAGCCTTATGGTAAATAAAGCCCTATTTCAAGCATCTGCCCTCTCCCCTCCAAAGACAGACCTGGAAGCACCTGGCAGTAACAGCAGGTGTGACAATGCTGTGGCCCTATGTTAAACAATTCTTTGTTACAATATTAATACAGAGCACATGAACACATCATGATTATCAGGTAAGCAGCACAGGATTTTACTCGTGCAAACATTATGTGAAGAAACATTTATTACTTTAGTCAAATTTTTCAATTAAGGTCATTTTGGAACTTTTCTCCAATATCCAGACACTAAAGTGCAGGACATGTCCAGAAAATGTAGGAATTCTGGTCACTCTACTACAAATACAAAAATTCCCCTTAATTTATTCAGCTATTAACCATTTATATCCTTACATATTATATTCAATCTATGGTTTCCAAAATGTTTGATATAGATTACTACCTTATAGAGCTATCACTGTACAACATTTTGAAACTAAACACAGTCAAACATCCCTTCATGTATGGCCAGTGCATCCACATCAGATTTCCAGCATTTTTTGTCATGTAGTTCAAAACATTGTTTCTTCTTTGTTCTTTGATCATAGAGCTTCCAATTAATTAATACTTATACTGGCTATTTATTCACCTCAGTTACCATGCAGTAGTTTTAGGCCTAATTGACATTATTTTGAATAGAATTTTAATGAATATTTATTGAGAACTATTCTCGTATTTGAAAGGAATGGTTTTAAAGTATGTTTGAGTAACTCAGAGATGTGTGAGCATCACTATTTGCACTTTATAGGTTTTTTTTTTTCAAAACATGTCTTGTACTGCAAGAAAAAGTGCATAAAATATGTAACAATATTTACACTAAGAAAAATCATTAGTTACATACACAATTTGACACTTGTATGAGAAAATCAAGTAAATTGGCATACACTCAATGACATTTTAAACAATGTGCTAAAGCTCACTAAAGCCCTATAACACAATGAACTAAATATTGAGAAAGCAGTAGATGGTTTTCAGAAAATTTGACATACAGCAACAGCAAAGAGATAAGAATGGAGATCATCTCTGCCCTGAAACCATCCAAGTACTTTTTCGGTTGGGTTCTCATGTACATTGCATAGTTACTGAATCTACAGGGTGTCCAGCCCATACATTTAACATTAGAAACTTTTATAACCTTAGTTGTATCAGATCCAGATAAAAAATACATTTGACATTTGATTAGTAGGTCTCTTGCCATTTATGATTACAACAATGACAATGATAACAATGGTCACATCATTAGGTTGGATTACAATGTGCAAAGTTGGTGAAGTGGACACCACAAAAGAAGGTTTTCTGTGTTCTTGGACTGGCTGAAACAAAATCTGTGAAGTGTGTACAGTGAAATTTTTACCATGAATTTAACCTTGGCCTTCACGACAATGTTCCCTCTTATGTATGTGTTATGAAATGGGACAGACAGTTTTCATTAGTACATACATTTAATTTTGGAGAGCCTTTTTCAACCTCGCAAACCTCAAAGGGACTTTCACTACCCCAGATATGACAATTATGTCTGTTAATTTTCCCATTCGCATGGAAAGTTGCTTCATCAGAGAAGCACACTTTTATCCAGGAAAGCACTGTCTTCAATTTTATTCTTAACATCTGTGGTGAATGTCTTCCATTTGTTTTTGTCTTGGGGATAGATTTGCTGGCATACCTAACTGAATCTTGTAGGTCCATAGACATAATCTTTTGTGGACTACATCATGAAACATAGACTGAGGAATGGCAAGTTCTACACTGGCATGACCAATTGACTTCTTCAGACTTCTTACAAAGGCCATACGAATCCTTTCCACAGACATGTTCCATTTGCTATGCTTTCCACATGTAGACAAAAGACTACCAGTTTCTCATAACTGGTCTGTCCCACTTCATAATGCTCACACAGGAGGAGACATCATCATGATGACCAAGGTTAAATTCACAGCAAAAATTTCGTGGTACATGCTTCACAGATTTTACTTAGTCAGTCCAAGAACACAGAAAACCTTCTGTTGCTGTGCCCACATTGCCATTTTTGCACATTCTAATGTAATCTAATAATGTGATCATTGTTGTCATTGTCATCATTGTTGCAATCATAAATGGCAAAAGACTTACTAATCACATACCAACTGTTTTTTTATCTGGATGTGAAACAACTAAAGTTATAAAAGCTTGTAATGTTAAACATATAGGATGCAGTTCAGAGCCTGTAGTTCAGAGCTTGGACTTTATTGTGAAAGCCCATTAAGTTGTTACCTGAAAAATTAAGAAAACTACAACAAGTGCTGAAAACCACTTAGTTATGGCCATTTCATATTGTCTACAAAAAATGGATATGAGCTATATTCGCATATTGCAGCAAAATAAATGAATACAGCAATTATAATGATAAATCATTCCATTCTCATTTAAGAAAGCCAATAACTAGTTCCTTTGTTTTTTTGATCAAAACAGATACAAAGTAAATTTTGTAATGAGCCCATCTAAATTTGCGTTATGCAGATTCTGGCCATGATCACTTTAACATTCCAATATAACACTAATCTTTCCATTCTAGTTTCTATATTGCAAAATCTCAATTACACAAACATTAAATCACTAGCTTTCTACACAATATTTTGTGGGCATTTGTTTACTATTTATAGGTCACCAACATTACTTTAGTTTATTACACACCCACAAATTATGGTAATGTCTCCCATAATTAAGCTTTCTATCTTAAATAAAAATGTTAATCACTTGATTAAAGTTTACTGGCCTAAGAAGTTGAATATCTCAAATAACTTTTTACTCATGTTTCATACAATATTTGGTTTATTTTCCAAAATATAATTTGTTCAAGAATTATTGTGAAAACCAGGCATAAATAACTCACCTGCCACAATGCGATGCTTTCAGTACTGTGCTGATTCAATGTATGCTGGGCATTGAGAGTGTACAGTTTATCCTCACAAAGAAGTATCAAAACCTTCATGTCAAAACCTACCTTGAAATTTTGGTGACAAAAACAAATAGTCATAAAAAGGCTGCATGCAAAATTATAGTTGCCTTTTTTTCACTGTAAGGTTTTAAAATACAGCAACATATCAGCCATTTATACTACAAGAAACAACATACATTAACTGGCTGAAATAGACTGCCCTGATAAGCAAGAGAGAGTGAAGATTCATGTGAAAAGACTCTACACTTCAACCAGGGACACCCATCTGCATCACATTGTGCTGCCATTGCAGGATTTTGGCTTCACTGTCTAAGACCTTTTAGTTGAAATGGGCACCTAATTCTTTTAGTAATGGCTTTCTTATCCCACATGACTCACAGGAATTTCAACATAAAATACAAAATGATTATCCGGGCTTGTAGGTGGTCTACTAGATATTCTGGACATTGGAAGAAGAATGTCCAGTAGACCATGGCCTACAAGCTTGGATAATAATTTTATATTTAATGACACCAATCGTGAAAGCCTACATTGTTTAATTTCATCATACATTTTGGTTACCTTGTTTTTAGCAGTGGTGGCTAGTATATCAGCATCATTTCATCATGGAGGGAAACTTGTTATGGCAAAGGGCTTCCATACCAACAAATTATTTCAGTCCTGAATGGGATACTTCATGAATGCTTCTTCATAGAATGCAGTGGTGATGTCATTTTAATTTGCCACAAAAAATTGCAATTGCTGACATAATTTAACCTTCAGCATCACTTTGATACAGTGCTTGTTAAAGACTAATCAGCTCAAGTCAAGATTCCCTCGTTTATGCAGGCATGCAGCATCTACGTCTGCAATATTTCATTCGATCTATATATGGGAAGCCTGATTTTCAACTATGAAACATGATAAAGACCCTCAAGCGGTCAGCATCAGTTACTATAAGCTAAAGTGTGCATTAGAGCTCAGAGTTGTATTTCTTTCTAATACCTTGAAAACCAAAAGATGTTGGCAAGAGCAACTACTGAGAAGAATTGGAAGTATCAAAAATTCTGTTTGAGAAATGTGTCAATAACACACTTTATACAGAGAGAGCCAAAAAACTACGAACTGGCTGCATGGTGATTTTTCTGTCCATGTCCTCAGCGCTCACTACCATCTGCCACTATCATAGAAAGGCATGGATGAAACCATAAACATTTTAAAAACTATTTTAAAGGCTTTATTTACCAACTTTATGAAAGGAGATGCTGAAACGGACCACTGTCATCCATACATTTTTGACACCTGTTTAGAAAACTATCCATCACTCACCATAGTTTACATTGAGAAATGCTGGCAATTTCCTGGCAGATATTTTGTTTTAATTCTTCCAGGGTGCGTGGGTTTGTCATGTACACTTTATGTTTTAAGTTACCCCAGAGATAGAAATTGCAGGGGGTTAGGTCGGAGGACCGAGGGGGCCACAAATTTCTATTAATAATTCTGTCCTCAAACACACTTTCAATTGTTCTCATCAAAATATTGGCCATATGAGCTGTTGCAGTGTCTTGTTGAAAAAAGACAAAATCACGCTCTCTGTCTGTTAATTATCTAAAAAATGGGGGCAAATTTGTATTCACCTATGTACGGGCATCAACTGTTGACTCGAACAAAATTGGCCCTATAACACTTTCTCCGCTCATGGTGCACCTTAGACCAATTTTTTTCATCATGAAGGGGTACTTCATGAACAATATTAGGTTTGTCAGAGCTCCAATAACGATTATTTTGTGTACACACATATCCATGAAGGTGTAACCAAGCCTTGTCTGTGAAAAATATTAAATATGGGTCTATTTTGCTATTGTGTACACTACTGAGACTCCACTAACAAAATGTGCACCTAATTACAGTATCACCTGGTTGAAGAGCATGTGCCACTGTTATTTTATGTGGTTTTAACTTCAGGAATTTGCTAACTCTTCGCAAGAGCCATAAGAAATGTCTACCTGTTGTGAAAGACGCCTAAGTGATTTTTGGGGGGAATTCTACAAACGATGACTGACGTTGTCTAATGTTTCTTCGGTGAAAACTGTACGCCATCTTTTAGATTTCTTAGGCTGAACACTTTCTGTGGCCTGAAATTTATTCTAAAGTTCATGGATTGTTGCACAGCCTGAAACTTTTACACCTGGAAATCTTTCTGCAAATCATACTTTCATCTGGCGAGCTGACTGAGCTAACACATACGAATCATAAATAAATACACACTGTGCAGTAGAAAGCTTATACTGAGCCATAATATACTTTGTGACTTAAGTACAGGACAAAATAATAAATAACTCTTAATAACTAAACTACATCACATCACTGTCAACTCAATACTGCACTTCACACTGCAGAGCAAAACCACGTCAACAGCATGACCTTGTTTATAGCAGTGCATTATCATGCTTCCACACACCCAGTGGAAAAACACTGCACAGCCGGTTCGTAGTTTCTTGGTTCTCCTGTTATTATGTAAATGTGAAGTACTGTTTGTAATATTATCATTGCTTAACCAAGCTTAATATTAAGGGTTTAAAGTTGTGTTTCTTTATATAATACCTTGAAAACCAAAAGATGTCAGCAAGAGCATTTACTGAGAAGGATTGAAAATATAAAGAATTTTACTTGAGAAATGTATGCATTACATATTTTATATTATGTGAATCTAAAGTATTTTTTTTAATAGTATCATGCATTACCAAGCTTTATTTTGTTATTTTATATTTTTCAACATATCTAGTTTAACATTGTCTCAAGGGATAATGTACACCAATAATGTATTATTTTGTTCTTATAATGAAATGGATATTGCATATATATACTGTACTTTAGTTGTTTAGGATATAATTTGTTTTTGTGTTGTATAGTTTATAATTTAATTTTATAGAAAAGGGGAATATGAAGCCATGTACAGTAAAACCCAGCTTAACCAAACTGCACTTCACCAAGCTCTGGCTTAACCGACACAGCGAAGAAGACAAAAAGGTAAGAAAGAATGACCAAAAAAATATGAGATATTCAATTCATGCTGGCAACATTGCTCCAATTATTGTCAATGCTCTTTCTTCCAACCCTTAACTTCAACACAGGTACTTGGTGCTGTATGCTGTTAATCCTCTCCCCCTACCCCACATTCCAAGAAATATTGTACCGTTATAATAAGTGTTTACTGCTTGCATATGCATTTTATGTGGAGGCCCACTGTTATTTTACCATTGTTGTTGGTCAGTGTGGTTTTTTGTGTTTAAGACATCAGCAAAAAATAAGCATATTGTAATAAGCATTGAAAGGAAACTCCAAGCTATTAAGACAGGTGGAAATTTGTTACAAAATGCTGCAGCAGATTATGGCATTGACACATTTACAGTATCAGTCTGGATAAAAGTGAAACCAAAATTTCAGTAGCATTTGTCAGAAATACCAAAATGCAAAACCATGAAGAAATCCAAATATGAGCATGTAAATGAAGCCCTACTTCTCTGGTTTACCCAACCATTTTTACTGCTTAAAATTGTTACCATCAATTATCCGAAGAAATGTGTTATCCAAAATGGCTCCACCCCCTTCAATTTGGTTAAGTTGCGTTCTAATGTATATCACAGTTTATGACCTATTCCTTCTCTACTACCCTTTCAGTTATATTCAAATGGTAAACACAACTACAGAGTACTGATAAGAAAAGACCACCACTCCATGAAGTATTGAAAGACACATATACCTCACTGGCACAGAGAAGTAACTTTGAGCAACCTGCACACAGTACTAGCATGGTGTGCTAACGAGTTGATAGGTCTGACATAAACATAAAACAAATTAATCTCTTTGAGTAATTAGAAAATATTAAATTCTCAAGAGTAATCAATGAAAATCTGATTCTCATACATGTGAAAAGTTGGCATGTATTTATATTTAAGAAATCTACTAGGCATCTAAACACAAACGTCTAAAACTAAGTAATTATGGACTAAATCATCCCCCCTCCACATTCACAGTATGCAACAGAGATTTGGCAGAGCACATCTATGACTTAATATAAACAAATCGCTCACAGACAAAAAAAAAGGTGGTGAGATGTGTATATTGTGTAAATAGAGAATTGTCAGAAGCACTTCTGTAAAATCTAAAATGTTAAATACAACCTCATTATTTGAGTATAAAGTTTACAACAATTTATAGAGTTTATACAAAACAAAGTATAACAATGACAAGAAGTAATAAATGAAGCCACTTTTAACAAAAAGGCCACTGAAGGATCCCCTAACAATGAAAAGACTACCTAATGAACTCAAAATATTAAATGGCAATGCTTTCCTAAAAGAGCTATAAACTGTTTAAGACTAACAAAAAAGGGCCTGTGTAAATTAATGTTTCGGGTTTAATTTTGCAGTACCAGGAAATAAATGAACACCCTAATTATGCTTTAGTAGTTGCAGTATGCTCAGTATTGACAGAGAGCTGAAAAGAGATGGAAAATTGGGCAGAGGAACTACTCAAAAAACCTTATTCTTAAAATAAGGGAAAGAGGCATTATAATGCACTTGCAGTGATATAGTTGGTTTTTTTTTTTTTTTGACACATTATGACACATCACTGTTACTAGCTTTTCAATCTTCAAAATTAATTAATAGTTTTATTTATCATCTCCAATGTCAGCAAGCAATTGAATTACAAAATGCAGTAAAACAAACGTCCAACTTGAACTTCATCACATTGTATTCCAGTCTTGCTATCAGATGAAGCCCACTTAACATGTTTATTGTTATGACAACAAAAACTTGAGAACACAGTTTTCTACTTCTGCTTCTCCTCTCTGCTGTATGTCTGGTGATAAACAACTTTACTGATACTCACCTAATGATCCTGGTAGTTTCATTCCCATCTTGTGCCATTGAGTTGCTTCTGAAGCCAATTTCCTTATATAGCTTTCTTCCACACATACCAAAATGTTCTCTGGTTTTATGTCAGTATGAATTATGTTGCACTTAGTATGCAAATAGTCCAGACCTTCAAGTACCTGTACAACAAAAGCTCATCACATAAACCTCTGTATTGGCAACTTCTAAAAATACTGTCAGTAATATACTTTCAAAATTAGTTCATTCTGTCATTTTTGAGATTATACTGTGACTGTTATACTTTAGCTTTTCATAATCAATCAATGAATACCTATTAGTATGCACACTTTTACCACACTTACCAAGGTAAATAAAATAAAATAAAATAAAATAAAATAAAATAAAAATGTCATTGAAGTTCCACTCAAAGGCAAATGGTTCAACAAACACATTTACTTTTCATATTCTGATTATCATTTTTATCACAACTGCCCACTTACAACAGGCTTAGCTTATTTACACATTTTGCTATTTCAACGACTAGCAGCAACAATAATAAGTGGCATTCCTATGAAAATGAAGTTAGAGCAATCAAAGTAGTGGTAATGCAGAATAAATTCACCTATTTAAGTAAGAAAGATTAGCGACCACACTTACATTCCAAGAGTGGCTTATAAAACACCAGGTGAAGGGGTATAGATGTCATCTTTTAGGGGAGAAGATTCTATGTAAAAGGACGAATGAAAAATGTTTCCAATTTAATCTGTGAATTCATTTCAGCAGGAAAAAGTTTTCTGCACTTTTTGTCACATTGTAATTCATCTACGAAATGATTAAGCTAAGTCTTATTTAAGTGTATGATAGAAGAACAATTCATCTATTTTTTATCTTCAGTTTCTTCCTTATGTGCCTCATTTTGGCACAATTGAAAATTTTTGTTATGTACAAATTGTGATTTAAGCTGGCCAAGTTGCAACAGTGACTAAATAACTGAGCTCAAACTCACCTCACATACCTCTGGTATCTTTCACCTGCTCAGTGCCATGTGTTCGTATCTTGGATATAAAGTTTGTTATCAACATTCTGTGTCATTTTTATTTCCTTTATTGAATGTTTAAACAAAAAGCAAGTGTGTTTCCTTACAGTCTCATTTATTATATGTTTTATTAATATGTTACTTTGTTTTACTGCACTTCCTTAAATTCTTAAATAGAAACACCTGTTTTACTTTATTTGTTCTCACTGAATCCTTCAATATGCACCTGAACGTTTTTCATCTGATAGTTATAAATTACTGTACCTATTTGGTTTTTAGATTAACTACATTATAATAAGTTTTGTTTCATTAACACTTAATCAAGTGTTAAGAATGACAATTTTGAAGCTGTTGACAGCAAAGGTATTACATAATTAGTTATCTAGGAGAGGTATTGAGATGTGTGAATTAGTTTAAACCTATAGGGAATGCAAGCTATTGGAATTCACCAAAAGCCAACTGTGAAATACAGTGTGTCCGTAAAGTCAGGTGCACTTTTGACCAGTCACAGAAAATCAACGAAACAAGATAGAAATGTGAAATCTGCAACAAATTAAAGGAAAACTCTCCAAGTTTTGAACCTATTCAATGCAGTTTGGTGTGGCTTCCATTTAATGCCCTACACACATCCAAATGATATTCAAGTTCTGCCCACACATGTTAAAAGACATCTGGTGTAACAGAGTGAATAACGTCTGTGATTCTCTGTTTTAAAATATTAATGTCGTTGATATGTTCACTGTACACACGTTGCTTCACATAACCCTGCAAGTAAAAGTCCAAGGGTGTCAGATCCAGGATTGTGGTAGCCATAGCTTGACAGAACCTCTGCCTATCAACCACTGGGGGAATCTTGTATCCAGAAACACACGAACAATGCTGGCACAGTGTGGAGGAACGCCATCTTGTTGAAAGATGACACCTTCTCTAAATTGTGGCACTGCATACAATTCCAACGTATTAGGGTAGTATTTTGCCACCACAGTTTCTCTGCAAAGAAAAATGGGCCTATCATTGTGTCATGCATCAGGCCACACCACACGTTCACTTTAGGGGTATTACGTTCGTACTCAACATAGCTGCGAGATTTTCAGCAGCCCATATGCGGATGTTATGGCAATAAAAATGTCCACAGACATGGAATGTCACCTCATCACTAAACACAACCTTCTGCAGAAATTGTTCGTCACTGTCGATCTCATGAAGCATATCTGTAGCAAACGCAAATCATTTGGGTCAATCTGCTGGTTTTATAGCGTGCAACTTGTAACCCGAAAAATGTAGACTCTTTTTAACACCTTATGTACTGTAGTCTTGCATAGGTGTAATTGTTTAGCACATGTGCACACAGATTTTTTAGGCCTCCTTACGTAGCTCTCCCTTATAGCCTCTACAGACTTGTCACCTACCGATGGCCTACCAGAACGGCATTTGTCCAACAAACTGCCAGTACCCTTCAACTGCTTATCCCACCGAGTAATGTTACTCCTATGTGGTGGCGCTTCATTGTACACATGATGATATTCACATTGCACTTTGGTCATGGATTCGAATTTGGCAAGTCAAGAACACACTGAACTTTCCTTTGTACCTCCCACATCTTGACTGGTGTAGCGTGAGCTGATCCACTGCTGCATAGTTCATGGTGTTGCAGCATCACCTGCATGTGCACATGCTTGCACATCACACTACAGAAACTTGGACAGTTTTCCTTTTATTTGGTGAAGGTTTCACATTTATATCTTGTTTCGTTGCTTTTCAGTGACTTGTCAAAACTGCACCATGACTTTACGTACACACCATATTTTGGTCATTATAGAGCTCTCTGGTTACTTTTGGTGACATTCTATTTGTTCAGTCAACATAAATACCAGCAATTGTTCCTGAAATATATGCATGGTAAGGATATGGCTGTATCTGATGTTAAGTGCACCTGTTACGTTGGCAGTACAGGCATTATCTTGCAGGATGTCAATTGCTGAGTTTAAAGCAAATAAGTCTTGGTTGGTTAGAGGCCATTGTATTTCCATGTGTGGTTTATTTGGAATTTTTTTAGTGCTTATATAAGTGTTCCTCAATTTTTAATTATTCTCTTTGCAACACAATTTTCCATTAAATACAATACTGTGATGTACAAGTATTGTTGCGTACGTGACTTGGCTGCCCAGATTGGGTATTGTGTAAGAGAGTGGTGGGGATAAACGGTTTTAGATAGCGTCCCACGCCGAGTTAGCGTGGGTTGAGTCAGTCGTGGCTAGTTACTGGAAGAGGCAGGTTGTGTTGTTTACGCGCTACCCATGCGTCCAAGCATGGCGTCCTTACCGGCAGACATGGAAACAAGGAGGTACTGTATCCCGTTTTATTAATAAACCCCCTTGCCATCCACTTCTATTCAGTGTCGTTTATCATAGTAGATAGATCCCTTCTCTCATCTGCACCATGTAGTAATCCTTTTACTAGGTATTTCCTAATATTTTTCACATTTCTCTTAGCTGTGTCCCTCGTTGTGACCTCACATAATGTAAATTATTAACTTTCAGATTCTTCGGTACCCGAGTTGCGAGTTGCTCTACCCCCCCATTGAGCTAGTGTGTTTAGAGGTCACGTCATTTTGGTGGAGGGCCAGGAATAATGTAATATTTTGAGATTTTGAACTGTAAAATTTTTTTTGGTGGCTTAAGAGTAAGGGTTTTGGTGCTGTAATTTGTGGTTTTTCTTCTAAATTCCTTTTGCATTGTTTCCTGAAAGTCCCATGTTTGTATTTTAATTTTAAGTTCACTTTTAAATTTTTTGCATTGTCTGTCAGTAGCGTGGTGTGGCATGGCATGGCGTGGCGTGGCGGTAAAACTTTTGGCTCCATTTTTCCCCTTACCTTGCCTTCACTTCTGCTAAATTCTGTTTCGATGATAAATTGTTTGTACTGTGCATTCAAAATTACTTATTTTGTGAATTCTGTGAAATGTGTTTTTGTAACTTTCATAATATAGTTGCGTGTGTTATCTGGTGTACGTAACATTACGTCATTGATTGGGTGATTGTGTAATTTGTTAACGACTCGAATGTGAAGCAAATATTTTGAAGTTTGCGTGTTGCGTGTTTAAAATTGTGTGTGTATAAAAAGTGAGGTGCATCTGTTTGAAATAATAAAATAATAAAACGAAAGAAGTCAAGAGTATATATATTAAAAAATTCATATTTGTGCATTGTACGTTCATCGTGCTAATAATAATAATAATAATAATAATAATAATAATAATAATAATAATAATTTTGCTTCACCGTTGCCATGTTTGGTTTATCTAGTTACGCAATGAATATTTTGGGGGGGGAAATATTTCAAAATGACTAATTTAAGTAAAAGTTTCAGCTACTACCAGCCTTGCCAGTATTTTCACCTAATTAGGTTTAATGTGCCTCCAATATGGACCAGTAGGACGTGGATGTTGATGGATCAGCTATATGTGTGTTACCAGATTTTGGAAAGTTGCACTGGAATTTTGTGGTAAAAAGAAAGAATAAGAAACAAAACCTGTAAGTATGTGTACATTGTGTGTGAGAAAGTGTCACAAATCAGACAGGTATGCTAAATTTTTATTTCACTGACTAATGCTTAATTAAGCTTTGCTTTTCAGGAATAATGTGTGCTATGAATGTCTCTGCTAAATTGAAAGTTTATCACCATTTTATGTAACTTAAATTTTGAATTCTGTTTTGGGCATTGCAAATTATTTGGTATGTCATGTTATGCTGCAGTGAATGTGTTTGATGTGTACTGTGTGCTTAATTAAGCTTTGATTTTCAGGAATGTTATGTGACAGTATTGTTTTGGTTATGATGTGCTTTGTTTTGTTGCATTCGTTTGATTTGGGTGATTTTGGGTTTCATTATGATGCTGTGATCCTTTTCTTTGCAGAAAATTGTTGCATGAATAGTGTGTGTGTGTGTATGTATGTGTGTTTGTGAGGTTATGTGAGAGATGAGTTAATATTTGCCTCGGTGGAAGTGCCTACGAGTAACCCCCGACGGTGGTAGTGTGAGAGATGATGTCAGCTGCGGTGGAAGTGCCAAAGTGTAACCCCGATGGTTGAAGTGTGAATGTTTTGAGTTTTCAGGAGGGCTACATGTACCTGGAGATTCGATGTGATGAGTTGAGAAATATTTTGCTTATTGGTGTTGCTGAAACGTGCCCAGTATAGCGTGTGTGATGTATTCACACGAGAGAGTAAATGCAATGAAGTGAATGCAATGAGAATAATTTTTTTTTTTGTGTTTATGCAACAAGTTTAGTACCATCTTACATAACGAGTTTTAATACCATCTATTTTCCAGCTTAATTTTGATTCGGAGGATGTGGATGCAACAGTATAATGTCATGTTATTTGTGTCATTCCTGAAATGTTAATGTGCTTTCTTTGGTTTATGCCCATGTTAGGTATTTTTGACTTTGTAGCATGTTGAATGACACACGTCAGTGAAGATGTTTAATTTTCTCAGCAATTACTGTGTACGAGAAAGTTGAAAACTATGATGATGATGATGATGATGATGATGATTGAAATAATGATGATGTTGATCATAATGAGGTGGATGAGATAGTAATGTAGAGGAGAACTTATATTTGACAGTAGAGCATGAGTATTGTAGTTGAAAATATGTAATGAGGCGTAGTTTGATGTATTAATGTGGATTTATTTTTGAAGTCTGTAGCAATGCACAAAGTAGTTTTGGTTAGTTCTTCCAGTGAGTGTTGTGTATTATTTGGGCCATGGTCAGTATGAATGATTCCATTTCATTGTCATGTATGAATGTATTATAAGTGCACTTATCCTTTTCTTTTCATTAGTAGTACCAGCTGGTTTTATTAAAAAAAAATATATTCGGATCCCAAATAAGTTACTATATTTGTGTTGTGTTATTGTATGTAAACAATGAATGTAAGTGATATAATGTTTATGTATTCTGGCCCTTTTATGTCTCTGTATTTGGATTCTAAAGCAGTTAGTGTTAAATTTTGGATGGTAACCCCTTGTAAAATTCAGTTTTTATGTCAATGTGTAGTCATTTTTTTTTCTCTTTGCCCCATACTAAAAGAATTGATTGATTGTAAACTTTTTGGCATTTTCAAATCTTATTACTGTACATGACATACTACTTGTTTTTTTTATGTATGATGATCTACTGGAGCACAATTTCTATCCTTCTGTGATTTATGTTATAGTGATTTTACTGATTCCAGAGCTCGGATGTCCAGAGGAGTATCCCTGCTCGACAGACACACCAGAGGTTCCAGATACACCAGTGGAGAGCTGTCTTTCATCCACTACACTGCAGTGGCATAAGGAGCCACTATTTTGGGGGGCAGTCCAAGCTAGCGATTGCTCCCCCCACATCTTCAGCGACTTGCAGCACCAGAAAGACTCTGCAGCTGAAAATTCTTCGTTGTGGGTGATGTGGAAATTCTACCCACAAACAGTTACGTCGGAACAACCAGGTGCAGTGTAGTGTGTATGTAACAGTGGCAGTACGGTGTAGTGTGCGTGTGCGGGGTACTCATACTTAGGCAATCTGTCAAACTAAATCGTCGGTGGCACTCGAGACTCCATATTGTTTGAATCTGCGTCACATACATGTAACATAGGTATTACAAAAACTGTAACTTCTTCTCTGAAAGACATTTATGCTCCATCTTACCTTTGTACATACCCAGATATTGTTTGCTGTAGTCCAATTGTCTAAACTATTCATTGTAAAGTATGTCATATTTTTTTTTTCTCTTCTTTCTTGTAATTCTTTGTCCACACAAAAAAAATCCCTCATTGCGTCAACGGGGACGTCGATCTGGGTAGCCAGGGGGAGATGTGATGTACAAGTATTGCTGCGTACGTGACTTGGCTGCCCAGATCGGGTATTGCGTAAGAGAGTGGTGGGGATAAACGAGTTTTAGATAGCGTCCCACGCCGAGTTAGCGTGGGTTGAGTCAGTCGTGGCTAGTTACTGGAAGAGGCAGGTTGTGTTGTGTACGCGCTACCCATGCGTCCAAGCATGGCGTCCTTACCGGCAGACATGGAAACAAGGAGGTACTGTATCCCCTTTTATTAATAAACTCCCTTGCCATCCACTTCTATTCAGTGTCGTTTATCATAGTAGATAGATCCCTTCTCTCATCTGCACCATGTAGTAATCCTTTTACTAGGTATTTCCTAATATTTTTCACATTTCTCTTAGCTGCGTCCCTCGTCGTGACCTCGCATAATGTAAATTATTAACTTTCAGATTCTTCGGTACCCGAGTTGCGAGTTGCTCTACCCCCCCATTGAGCTAGTGTGTTTAGAGGTCACGACAATACAATGTCATATTTAGCGCTGCAAAGCGATTTAATCAACTTGTGTTGTTTTAAAACAGAATTTGATTTACTGACCAACTTGAAACTAGTAATTCCCAATATAAAGTTGGCAGTATTTCAGTTCAGTGTGAAGCCAGCCACACTGAATTCTTGGTAACTGCCATTAAATTATTTCCCCTATACCCATAGACAACTAATTATTAAATAAACATGTATCAGTTTCAGTTGCTTTCATTAAACATTAAAAATTTTGATGAAAATACATAAAATAACTCTCTTGGGAATTAAACAACACTAGCAAAATTAATATTATTTAAAAAATGCAGTAACAACTTTGCAACAACATCAGAAAAAGAATGCACATTCTACTCTGTGGTGGATCTGAACTTTTGTATCAATTGTGTTTTTCCTACCCACCTGTAAGGGAAATCATGATGTTGCCATATATCTCTGTATTTCAAAGCAGTTTCTAAAACTCTATGAAACGCCCCCTCCCCCAGAAAAAAAAAAGAGTTCATAATCAGTTTCAATGCACTCATTGAGATCTATCACTGGTTTAAAGGATGATACCTATACCCCTTCTGGTATATCTATATTTGATAGCATTCCAACAAAGGCAAATAAATGAATTATATGCGCACTAATTAGCTTGAAATGGATCCCTTCAATGTATTGGGAATGGTACAAAAGCCTCGAGCCTGATGACATTTCCCATTTTCATATGAATTTTACAAGCGATAAAGGAGGGACATCAGTAAAATATTGAAATTGAGATAACCACACTATCTGTTACTTCACATAATAAACATTTAAAAGTGCTATTCAAGCAGACAAGGAAGGTACATGGTTCCAAGAAATCAGCATTCTTAGTTTTACAATAAAGATGAAGTATAATGAAAATGAAGTGGATAAATAAAACTCTGAGTGGCTGTTAATATTTTATAATTTAAACAAGTGTAAAATGAGTGAAGCTGAATCATATTTGAAAAATTCAATGCCACAACCAGGACTTGCAAATAGCTGAAGGTCAATAGTTTCAAGGCTGTAGTGAACTTTTCAAACCTCTTTCAACTTTCAAGATTCACAATACATGGTTATTGTGAATGAACTAACAAAACTTAAAATACTGTTAAGTATATACAGAGCAAATAAACATGAGTGTGTTTGCAGATTAATTATCACTCCCAACGTGTGAAGCAGTAAACATTTCTAAAATTATTTCAGAACAGCAAGCTGCTGAAATACTGACTCCTATAAAATTTGTTTCTGGCTTAAATGTGTTAAACTAAGTAAATATTAAGTTTTCTGAAAGTTTTTCTTCTTCATTTCCTGAAACATATAATATGTCCTTTGCCACTTCTTAATTTTGAGCCCTTCGTTTATGTATCTTCATTTGCTTCCCTAACATCCACTAACACTTAAAAGTATTTGCTATGAATAATTACTCAATAAAATATAAGAGTAATTTAGTCTTGTGCATAAGAAGATTCTCAAACACTGTTTTTGATATTTCATCATCATGAAGTTTACCTTAAGGAGTTTAGCTATACCTAATCTGCTTAGTACTGCAAACTGTTTTTCTCTATATTATAAATGCTTTAGTCTTTCTTCCATTTGCACATCATTGCCGGCATGTACTAGACATCACACTACCTCTATACCAAGATGGTAGACATTTCAAAATACAGGTTATAGATATTCATCACAGAAGTTATTCTTTTCTTTTGTATTACAATGAAACGTTCCATATCTGTACCACAAATCCAAATGCTCCCAGTTCTCTTTAACAAAGCAGTAACCCAAGAATAGCAGAAATATTAAAAATTGTTACAATATTGACAAACTCACACAAAACTGAACACTGTAAACCATTATTTGTTACTTTGGGAATTCCTACAGAAGTAAATTTCTATATTTATGATGTTTTAGTCAGTATGAAAGAGAATAACATAATACATGTAATACACAAGAGTGTAATACATGACTACCAAACAAAGAATGTGAATAGAATTGATAATGCCATACCACAGAGTGCAAAAAACATTTAAATATTAGAAAGTAACTGGAATAAAACTTTTTAATGCACTTCCTCAAGAAATAATGAACTTGAAAATTCAAATATTTAAAAATAGATTACGTAAACGGTTACTAGAAAATCCTTTTTATTGTTTACCAGAATTTTAAGAACAAGATAAGAATAAATTGTAAACTTGTATATGTATAGGTATTTCGCATATTTGTAATCTTTTTTTTTTTATCTTGATGAAGTGTATTGTAAGTAATGTAATGATGAATAAATAAATTAAAATTAAGTTTAAAAGAAGGACTAACAAGAAAATTCCTCGTGCTTAAAACTCTGATTTCATTCAGGTTGCAAAATTAACTGGCTAAGGTGGTGTATATCTCAGAAATTAAAATGGTTTTAGTATATGATCTTAGGTTGTTTTTTAGTGTTAAATTTTGGGCAGTCAGCCTTGTATCTGCTGTGTAGATGAAATGTAAGAATTGGAGAAGTTGGCAACATCAGAGAGACTGCTTTGTGAGTGGCTCAAAGCACTGAGCACTGAGTTGGGCATATTATTAAAACCTTCAATGCTCAAAAACAGTCCTTAATGTCACTTTGGACCAAAACTGTTTCAATTTCATAGAAGTACACCAACTCCGCCTGCTAACATTACATCCTAAATCATATCCCAGTTTCAAATGAATGGCATGTTCCTGTAAGCAAAGAAGGGAAATTAAAAGTGTATGTATATACAAAGGTATATACAAAAGTAAACTTGTAATTTGTAAATCAGCAATATACAATGGTACACTCTGAAAGAAATGTATACCAGGGAAGCTACAATAATTTGTTTTTTTTTTGTTTTTTTTTGCACATGCATGAGCAATATGGACCATCACATGACCAATGAACCTGGATAAAATACATGTATCATTGGTAGGATATAAGGTACATTTAGTATAGAGCAAATTTAAGACAGACCAATTTTATTAAGAACTGTGATTTTTCCGCACTTTTATGAATGTGATTTTCTCCTTTATTTCAGTTCTGTTTCTCTTAATTCTGATCTTTTTAGTTAATACAATGCAAAAGATACAAAGTGCCTCATGGTTTTGATGTAGTATAGGTACATTCCTCACAAAGAATCAAACATATTTAGCTACCCTTTTGGATATGCAAGTGTTTTGGTTCAGTGAAACTCGATGACAATTCAAGATCCACCAAGTTTGGAAGTTGTTGGTATTTGCCATAAGACCACAAAATCAATTTTATAGAACAGCACGACAATCCTGGAAGCTCTCAGAAAATGCTCACCCAATGTTCAGCTATTTTCCCTCTTGTCCTTAGTCCAATGTTCATAAGGAACCGAGGCCATAACAGCAAGGACTGGAGGGGAACCTCATTTCTTGTAAATAATATACTTCATTCTAAGCAAAGCTATATTATTTTTATAAAAGTTACAATCTGCATTTAAATTAAAATTTTAATCCCTCTTTTAATTTATAATTTAAATTTCTTTAAAGAACAACCACTTTAATGTTAATCTGAACATATGATTTTCAAGTGCCCCAAAACATCATATAAGTGACTATGAAAGTACAATTGACATTATGAAATGTTTTAATGCTGTTAGTTTGTCACATCTAGAATTATTCTTATAAAAACTGAAGAGAAAGATGAGTTCTTGAAGTAAATTCGAGAAATTACTTTCAATTTCTGATAACATTTCACGAACAAACCAATCTAGATGAGCAACATTGGCTGAAATAGCAACTTTCCCCTATAAGGGATAAATTATACGGGCTCTTCAGATTTATTTGGTCATTGTCGCCAGTCAGTTGTCTGCGCATGATGTCAATACTTTGAAGCAAGTTTATCACCAGTGACTCTGGCAGAGAACTAGCAAAAGATGAGTGAAAGGGGTAGATATCAACAGTTTCGAGGTCACCTTAGTGAAATGGGACTTGTGTTGTACCTTTATTGTAATTACATTTGGAACATCTTTCACTTGCATTTCATAAACTCACTATCTCAGCATGTATGCTGATAGGTAACTCAAATAATTGGATGGTTTTTTGTAGCATAGAGTGCCTCGGCTTAGCACTCAACCATGCAAATTCTGTGATGAGAGGTCACGTCCATCTCAAGTGCAAAGAATGCAGAAAGTGTCCTAGTGAAAAAAAAATTCTACACTGCCGCATTACATTAACCTGTTTACAAAGTCTGAAACTTGTGCAGTCTAAGGTTCAATTTCACACCTCCCCTTTGAGACAAGGGGCTTGCTGAATTAATAATGACATCATTAATTTAAACCAACTGGCAGTAAAGGCTGAATAAATCTTAAGATCCATTATATTGAGACTGTTACTTGTTTCATAAAACTTTCAGTTGTTTCAAAATAACACCCCTTCATATGAAAAATTACATGACAATTTCTTAAGAAAACCACCGCAACTTTCACAGGTCAGCAGTTATTCATAATACAATTCAGATTAAGATTCAGATTTTATTCAGCATTTGCAAAAGAGTACAAGGCTTCGTCAGAACAAGATATAAAAACTGTTTATGTATACATTTTAAGTACATTAATACAAATTGTTATATATCTATATATACAGATATTTTATATTATATCGACTAGCTATTATTGACATTTGCTAATTTAGATGTATACATTTTACATGCATTAATACTTACAGTTATATATACAGATACATTTATATTATTCAGATTAACTACTATTGAAGTTAGCTGCTTTATATTCACCAATTGAGTAAAAGTATTGTTATTCAGGTAAGTCTTTATTGCTTCAATTTTCTTCATTTCTACATTTATTTCTTTAATCTGGTGAGGTAAATGATTGTATAAATCTTTTGCATTGCTTTAAATACATTTTATACCTAGTGAGCCTCTTAGTCTGCTCCTAAAATAGTTCAGTTTTGTTCTTGTGTTGCATTTTGTTTGTGTACACATATTTTTTTCTTCCCTATGCATTTTTACTATATGCTTAAGGCATTCATATATATAAACAAGGTACTGTGAGGATTCTGAACTTTTTGAAACTACTTTTGCATGAATTTCTTATTGGAATTTTTTTAATTATTCTTATTGCTCGTTTCTGTAATCTAAGTATTCTTAACCTTTGTTTCTTTCCTGCTGCTCCCCATAGGATAATCCCATAATTTAGAGGCGAGTGTACAAAGGCATAATATACTTTTAGAGCACTATCTTCATCCATGACTTGTATTACCTGTTTAAGCACATATATACCCTTATTTATTTTGTTACTGATCTTTTTTAAATGCTTATTCCATTTTAAATTATTATCTATAACTAATCCTAAAAAATTTGTCTGCGTTACTCGGTGAATTTGTTCATTTTGTATTGCTAGTGTTATGTTTGTCTGCATTTTATTATTTATTCCAATTTGCATCCATTCCGTTTTATTTGTGTTTAGTAACATTCCTAGATCTGATAGGTATGTTCTAACTACCTCTAGTATTTTATTTGCTTTATTTTGTACCTCTGTCGCTGTTTTACTTGTTACCACTATAGTGCAATGGCTAATCCTCCCGCATCCTGTGTTTTTTTATACAAATAATTTATGTAGAGTATAAATAGATATGATCCCAATTTGGACCCCGGTGGTACTCCATGTTTTATATGTTTAAAGTGAGATTTAATTTTTCTCAGATTTCATTCTATGTTATGCATTATCTCTACACATTGCTCTCTATTTAACAGATATGAACCTAACCATTCTAGTGGGGTGCCTCTTATCCCACAGTTTTCTAATTTCTCTAATGGATTTTTAATGTCCACACAGTCGAAAGCTTTGGAGAGATCAAGAAAAATTGCTACCACTGTCACCTTTCTGTCTATTGCTCGAAAAATTATATCATTCCCTTTGCTAATTGCATGTATTGTAGATTTTTTTGAAAGCCAAACTGATTTTCAGAAATTATATTAAATTTATTACAAAAACTTTAAAAGTTGTTCTAAGAAAAGGCCCTCCATGATTTTTGAAAATACTGAGCAGAGTGATATAGGGTGATAGTTTTCCACTAGCTGTTTGGAGCCTTTCTATTTGTAAATTGGTGTAACTATTACTTGTTTAAATTTACTTGGGAAAGTCCCTGAGTTAAAGCTCTCATTTATTACGGGAGTAAAGGTATTCAACATCTCATCTTTACAATATTTTATCATGCGATTTAAATATTCATCCAACCCACTAGATCTTTTACATTTTAGTGTGTTTATCTGTTTAATGACCTGCTCATTTGTAATTTCTCTCACTACCATAGAGTTGCATACACTTTTTTCATTGGTGTTTTGGTCATCGATTTTTTTTATTCCTATATTTGATACAAAATTTATATAATAATCATTAAATGCATTACTTATATTTGTTGGGTCTAGGATTTGACAGTTATTTTTTACAATTCGTAAATTTTCTACCCATTTTGATGTGTTTTCTTTGTGTACAGTTTTAATAATATTCCATGTCTTTTTCATTTTATTTTCAGCATTTTGTAATACTCTTTTGTTGTGAAGCTTTTTTGCCTCATTGATCACTGTATTTAGAATACTCTTATAGCTTTCTATATACATGTAAGACTCTTCATTTAGTTTGTAAGCTTTTAAACTATTTAAGAATTTCATTCTTTTTATGGATTTGTTTATCCCTTCTGTAGACCAATTGTTTATGCTTGTCACAGACTACTTTGAGCAATGGTGCTGACTGCTCTAGGCACGTAGTTAAGGTATTCATAAAGAATTCAAGTTTATCATCTATTTGTTTAGCTTCATGCACATTTCTGAATACTGCCTGTTTAAGTTTGTCTCTTAATGATTTTAATGTAGCTTTGTTTATTATTCTTTTTACTTATGTTTCCAGTTTTAATTTTACTGTCAGTGTATTTAATGTTTTACTCTCCAGTAATTGCCCAAAATGGTCACTAAGCCCTCCCTTTGTTAGTGAGATGTTGATATCTTTTCTCTTTAAGTTGGTATAGACATGATCGATATAGGTTGATGTGTGTTGTGTTACTCTGGTTGGCCCTGTTTCTATTAGCTTCAAATTACATCTTTCCATTAATTCTAATGATAACTTTTTCTTTTTACTTTCTGTTAACATATCTATATTTAGGTCTCCTATTACAATGATTTTGTTACTTTTTACAATGTCGCTTAGGCAAGTTTCAAGTTTTTGAATGAAATTGTTTTTGTCAGCTGTCGGTGGACTGTAAACACCTAGTATGATAAGCTTTGTTTTGTTTAAAGTGATTTCGATTGCAGACAGCTCACAACACATTTCCTCACAGTACTGCTTGCAGTCAATTTGATTCAATTTTGTATCCTTCTGCATGTATATCCCCCCCCCCCACTGTTATGAGCTTCTCTACAGTAACTAGAGGCTAGTGCATAATTTTCATAGCAATTTGAATTAATTTCATTATCTTTAAAACCATGTTCTGAAAATACTATGATGTTTGGTTGTACATCAAGAATTGTTTGCTCAATTGCTGCTCTTTTGTTTGCAATGTACTGGATATTTTGATGAAAGACGCTAAAGCATTTTTGTTTATCCCAATTTGCTTTACCCTGATCCTTGTCTGCTCTCTGTTTGCTGCCTGTGCACAGATATATACAATCTTTTACCTTACCTATATGTATTGGTATCCCCTGTGTGTTTTCTGCCTTTCCCCTTGATGATGGTTTCTCTGTATTTGTTAAAATTTCACTGTGTTCCGGATTTCTGTAGCTTTGACTTTCCACTGATACAGCATCCACCGTTTGCTTTACAAGTTTCCCTGGCATTTCTTGATGGCATTGCAGAGTAGCACTCCGAATTTTGCAGCTCCTCTTCTGTTTAGGTGTACACCATCCCTGGCTTTATCCTCGTCCCTTATCCACCAATTTCCGTCCAGCATCACACACTTTCGTTTTAAACACAGCCAGTCCAACTCTTCGTTTATTCTTCTCACTTTTTGTTTCATTACGTCCCTTCTGCACAGTATTCCACTTATCACGATTTTTGTTTCCGGGGTTTCGGACTTTATTTGATCAACACCTGTCCATGGTATCCCTCATAATTTCTTCTACCATTACCCCTCTCCATCGCTATCAAGATGGCGGCATGTAGTGTGCTGACGCGTAGTAAAGTACAAAAAATGTTTGAAAAAGAAAAAAATGACATAGAAAACAATTATTTAGAAAGTAAAAATAGAAAGAAAAGAAATGAAGAAAGACTAGAAAATGAGGAAAGAACTATGCAGCCAGCAGAAACACAAAATGAGAAACAATCTACAAATGGAAATCGAACAAGGGAAGCCGAGGTGATAGCGCCATTACAAGTTATCATTGACATTCTAAATAAGGATTTGAAAAAGGCTCATCAAGAAATTGTATTGTTAAAAAACAGAAATGAAAGCCTGAAAAGAAAAATATTGCCGCAAACAGGAGAAGAGAGCTATGCCAAAATCGTAAGAAAACAAGCAGTAAGAGTCGAGAAAGAGAAAAATTCTGAAATTGAAACTACAAACAGGTTCGAAGTATTACAGAAACAGACAGAAGATCAAAATTCTGAAGTAATGGAACAGAGGGAACAAGAAAGGACTACAAACAAATACAAGTGGATAAATCCCAAGTTGAAAATGCCTGAGAGTAAGAAGACAATGGAACAACAGAGCAAGAAGGTGGAGAAGAAAGAAGAGGTAAATAGTGTAATTGTGTATGGTGATTCGATTATAAAAAATGTAGTGGTAGAAAGGGAAAAAGTGAAAGTGAATGTGCTAAGAGGAATAAAAGCAGAGTACCTACCAAACTATCTTGGTAAAGAAAAGAAAAAAAGTGAGGTTAAAATAGTGGTGTTACATGTTGGGACAAATGACATAAAACAATCGCAGGGAATAAATGAGGTTATGGCAGAAATATACAGTGCAATAAGAAGTGCAAAAGACACCTACAAGTATAGTAAAAGGGCAGTGTATTGAAAAGAAGAGACATAAATCAGAACTATATAAAGAACTTAAATGAAGAAATAAAATGGGCATGTAATACACTGCTTGCAATTTATGTAGATGTAAACAAATTTTTAGATGTAAGTTGTCTGGGCAGGATTGGATTACATTTAAAACATAAGGGATCTTTTCTCTTAGGCCAGTTGATAAACAAGGTAATAAATATATGTATGAAACAGGAAAACTGCAGATAAATCCAGAGGATGGGGAAGTAGAGAAAGTAAATAAAGAAATAAGAGAAAATAAATCAAGTTATATAGCAGGAAAGAATACAGAAATAGCTAAAGTAGAAACAAGGTCAATGAGTGCAGGTATTAAACAGGTAAAGGAATTAAGCCTTTATCATCAGAATGTGCAGTCTTTAAGAAATAAAAGGACATTAACAGAGCTAAACATAAATGAACAGAAACCAAATATCATGATATTCACTGAACACGATCTAGAGGAGGAGGAAATGGTTGTTACAAATTTTCAGGTTTATACGCTTGGAGCTTATTATTGTAGGCAAGAACATGTTAGTGGGTGTGTAGCTATATATATATATAGAGAAAATACAATAGAGAATTTTAGAGAAATAGATTGTAGAGAATTTACAGTAGAGATGGCATGTGAACTCGCAGCAGTAGAAATTAACTTAAAAGAAAAAAATTTAATACTTATTGGGATGTATAGGGCACCATCAGGAGATAAGAAAATATTTTTTAAAAATATAGAAAAATTCTTAAACATCATACAAGAAAATAAAATAAAAATTCTAATGGGGGATTTTAATATCAACCTATTAAATGATAGTTCAGAAAAACGTACTTTAGGAGAAATCCTAGATAGATATAATTTAAAAATATTCATTGGAGAACCCACTAAAGTGATGAAGCGGTCAAAAACTTGTATAGACAATATTTTTATAAATTTAGAGGAAACAAAATGGAAAGCAGTTGTCATAAAAGCAGGAATAGGGGATCATTTTGGACAAATTATTAAATTAAATTAAATAAAGATAAATTCACAAATATGTTCAAATATAAGAGGCAAATAAATGGGGAAAATATAGAAAAGTTTAAAATGTTCCTTAAACATAAAAGTTGGAAAGAAGTATACGAAGCCGAGACAGTAAATGTAAAGTATGATATTTTTAATAAAATCGTGCAAAAAGGAATGGATAGCATTATGCCAGTAAAAAAAGTAAAAGTAAAAAATGGTAAAGGTAGTATAAATATGGGATGGATGACAAAAGGGATAAAAATCTCATGGGAAAGATTGATGTTCTTAAATTTAATAATGCACCCAAATATAAATGAGAAATCTAGGGATTATATAACAAGGTATAACAATATTTTCAAAAGTGTAGTAGGAAATGCAAAAAGGCAATACAGTAGGGAATTGATACAGAAATCTGAAAATAAAACAAAAACAATATGGCATATGGTAAAGATGGTCCATAACCAAAGCAAAAATAAACATATGGAAAATTTAGTCATAAAAAATCAAGGTAAAGAAATAAAAGACACAAAAATAATTTGTGAAATTTTTAATGAATATTATGTAAATATAGCAGCAGAATTAAATTTAAATAAATAAAAAATAGATAAAAACATTAGTCTAAAAAAACAAACAAGCCAATTAAATAGTATGGCAGTCTTCAAAGTGTCAGAAGAAAGTGTAAAAAATGACATAAAGAAGTTAAAATCAAAGAAATCAATTGGCCTAGACAAAATCTCGAATTTGTTACTAAAACACATAAAGCAAGAAATTAGCAAAATCCTAACACACATTATAAATACATCGTTAACGCAAGGCATTTTTCCAGATATGCTAAAGAAGGTAATAGTTAGGCAATATTTAAACATAAGGGGAGCAAAAAGACATAGAAAATTATAGGCCAATTACTCTATGTTCTGCGATATCAAAAGTAATGGAAGGTTTATATATAATACAGTTGCAAAATTATCTTAAAAAGCTAGATGTATCAAAATGGCAATATGGATTTTAAAAGCACAAGTCAACGATAAATGCGATTGAAAAGGCAAATAATATAATTGTAAATGCAATAAATGACCATGAATCAGTGGTGGCTATCTTCATAGATTTATCAAAGGCCTTTGATTGTATGAATACAAAAATATTACTAAATAAATTAGAAACATGTGGTATTCGAGGTTTAGTGCTGGATTGGATATCAACATATCTGGAAAATCGAGCACAATGTCTCGAAATAAATCATCTAAACACAAATGGTGTCATAAAAAAGATAAAGTCAGATTTCAAAATAGTAAAACAAGGGATCCCGCAAGGTTCAAAATTGGGGCCATTTTTATTTTTTATATATATAAATGAAATTTTTGAGGTCATACAAGAAAATAGAGGCATCGCAATTGGATATGCAGATGACATGGCTGTCATAATTAAAGGTCAAACAGAAAAAGAGGTTGAAATTACAGCAAATTCAATTTTAAAAATTATAAAACAATATTATGCTAATTTAGATATGATAATAAATACACAAAAGACAGCATGTATTAACTTTGAATTAACAAAACTTAACCTGAGTAGTATTAAACTAAGTATAGATGGGGAAAACATATCAGAAATAAATTGCACTAATTTTCTTGGAGTAATAATTGATAAACATTTAAATTGGCAATCTCATGTGGCATCAATTAGAAAAAAGATAAATAAGGGCATTTATGTAATGAGGCAATTAACTAAAATAATGGACAATGAAACAGGTCTATTATGCTTTTATATATTCGCATGTAAGAAACGGAATTACGTTATGGGGGAATATTACAGCAAGAAAAATGGATAGAGTCTTTAAACTGCAACAAAAAAAGCCATTAGAATAATAAGCAAAATGGAAAACAAACAAACTTGCAGGGGGGTGTTTAAGAATCAAAACTTGTTAACAGTGCCATGTGTGTGTATATATATATATATATATATATGAATGCATAAAAACTGTGATAAATATGAATATGCAAAAAAATTCCAGTGTACATAACCATAATTTAAGAAACAATGATGATTATTATAGAATAACATTAAGGGGAACTCTAAATAATCGTGCCATAGAAGTTAGAGGAAGAGAATTATTCAATAAATTATCTAGGGAAATAAAGAACATAAACCAGCCAAATGTAATGATGAAAACAATAAATAAATACTTAATATAAAATGAATTTTATAGTACAGATGAATTTAGACATGGTAAAGCAACGTAAAGTGAAAATGATATTTAAGGTAAACTTAATGTAAATGCAATGTAAAAGAAGTAATGTAAAATTATAAGCTGTACTTGTTAAATTATTTTATATTTGTAATTGGACATGTCCTTTAAATGTATTTAAAATGATGCTAATAAATAATAATAAATAATGTTATTAGTCTCCACGTGTATGGCCACAACATCTGGTTTTATTTCATTTAGTTTTGCTTTTCTCAGTTTACGGCCTAGCTCTTCCGCTCGAATTCCTGGATAGCACCGCACTTCAAAACCAGCTTGTCTACACGTCTCCCCGGCAAATTTTATGATTGAGTCCCCAAATACCATTAACATGTTTCCGTTTTCCTCAATTGTTTTCTGCTGTTCTTGCTGCAACCGGTTTCTTTTTTCCTCATGGCTTCCATCATTTTGATCACCCAGAATGCTGAATCCATTTGTTGTTTCGATTTCGTACCCACGTGGCTCTGTTTTTCTTGCAGATTTGTTTGGTTTGCTTCCCGTAACATATGCGTACGATTCTTTGTTCTGTTGATGCTTTATTACTTCCTTTCTCAATTTTTCATTTTCTTGTTTTAATGATGTAATTTCTTCCTGAGCTCGTTTTAAATCCTTGTTGAGCATGTCGACGATGACTTGGAGCGATGCTATTACCTCAGCTTCACGCAACGCTATGTACTTCGCATTTGTTCGCGTTATGGATTAATTTCTATTTTTATCCAGTTTAAGAATTCCATTTGCATCGCCTTTATTTCCCCAGCTTACTTTTTCACCGATTTCTAAGTCAGTCCTTTCATTTAGCATTTTTTCACTATTTTCCCCTCTATACTCATACATTTTTTGCATCCTGCTTCGCGTTACAACTCCACACGCCACCATCTTGATTGTTAATGTCTCATGGATGTATAAAAATTAATAAAGAATGTAAAAGAGCAATTACCAGAATATAAATGAATCCTTTTGGTGTAGTAACTGACAATGTCCAGAAATTAAAAGCACTTGCATTATTTGCAAACCATCTTAAAGGTATGATATCTTAAAGAGTATTTGGAATTCCCTTGTAGGTTTACCAGGATACATGAATCAAATGACACAGTTTAATAAGTGTTCAGGGAATTACTTTATTATGGTAGCTCTGTGGTAGAGCATCAGCATGGAAAACTCAATATCCATGGCTCAAAAGTCCTCCCATGGCACTGAATTGTCAATTCTGATTCATCTAACTGCAGCCTATACACAGTTATTTTGAAAGATTAAGTATTAAAACAATCATGAAGGGTTTTACTGACATAGGTCAAACACTAGAGAGCATCCATGATAAGGGAACTTGCAAATGTGATATTGAATTGAATGGTGATTGATATTTAGTGGGTATTGGAAAATAACCCTAAAATATTATACATCTTTAGGAAGCTATCCACATAAACTGAAATTATTTTCCACTGATTTCACCAAATCTGAAATGTGTGGTCAAATTGTCCTCATTCTCTTACAAAGAAGTTTAAAAATTCCCCTTACAAATTCCTAGGTGAGGGATCTGAGTAAATATTTTAATAAGTTTAAGTTTATTGCCCATAGACTCAATTACAAGTTTTGAGCATTGTCAAGTACAAGATAAAATCTTAAATTACAGTTTCAAGCATTGTTAAGTACAAAGAAGAAAATCATTAATATTATATAAAGGATTGTTTAAAATATATTTTTTTACACTCTGTTTGAATCTAAAGCTGTTGCTTTCACATTTTACTTCAGTTGGTAGTCGGTTGTGCATATATAAACCAAATATAAAAGGATCTTTGTTTATAGATTTTAAATTATAACTATTTTGGTGCAAGTCCAATTTACACCTTGTGTCGTGACCATGTATTTCATTACACCATGTGGCCCAGTGTTGCAGTACACGCAATCTTTTCTGTTTCCTTTATTGTGAACTGTATTTCAGCTGAGACTGTGCTCGTGGAGTTACCTTTTAACTTCGGACCCCCCCTTAATTGCTTGCTGAAAGAACTATGTAATGATTGCCTGACATAGCCCTGGAGATACCCTGCAACTTCGGACCTCCCTAAAGGGAAATCATGGTCACTACATGGGTTATTGCACCTTATACACTGTCCCAGTGTTGAGGTAATGTTATTTTTTTTTCTTTTTTTAATGTTTTTATGCTTTTTGCAATGCTTTAATAATACACCTTATTTGGAAAAGAAACATTTTCAAGTAAATGGCCCAACAATTTAATACCTATTGCATGTATTGTTTACATACATCAAACTAGCCCTTGCATGTCCTTCATGATCACATGATTTAATCCACTTAAATGTTTCCTGTGGGACATCAAGGAGCCTGGTTTACAAAATCATCCAGCACAAGTGGAATATTGAAATATTTGATTCGAAACTGCTGTATCAGTAGCACAATAATGATATGCTTTGAAGCATGAATTTTTATTCCAAATGCTATCTAATAAACCTTCTCTACCAGTTCTAGTAATCTGTAACCAGAATTTCCACAAACATTCTAAATTCAACTATGTACAATGGGGGACAGAAAATATATGAGCTGCTCAAGTATTCTGTCCTGCACTGTGCATGATGATGTTTCCTAAAATATGTTAACAGCTTTGGGAAGCTGTTCATACAAACAATACCTAATTTTGTAGGTACTTCTTTCAATTAAATTTGAAATATGTATACATTTTCTTCAAACTCTTATACTTGAAATTTCAACTTTGGATGTGCATTTGTTTGTGATCTGTTTTGTGTATATAGTCAGACAGATATGACATTAATATGGTGCTTTACATTAGTGAGTTCACCTGAAGGAAGAATCCCATTTCATTTTAAATTAAAATGTTTAACTTAATATAACATGAGCTCTTTTCGTGAATAAAATTTTGTGACACATGCACTGGCAAAACAAACAGAAATAAAAGGTGAAATTGCTGACATCTGTGAATGTTCAGATACAACCCTAGATCATGTATGCTTTGCCACCTGACTTGGAAGTGATCATTAATATTTATTGAATCCTTTATTGCAGAGTGTATGCAGTGTACAACATATTTTTCACATTCCATGTATGCTTTGTGTACACAAATGAAAAGTAACTCTGCATTGCAATGGCAATGTCAGTTAAACCTCTCATTTTAGCAAGAATATTCTGTATTATCAAACACTAGACACAGTATAAAAATACCTCTTTAAGTTGCAAGAAAATTGGTACCTAAGAACACCATTCAAATGGGAAATCAGGAACCCATACTGTATTACTGGAGCCAAATTTTTTTAATTTAGTAGTAGTTTTTGGATGATATGTGAATTTTTTGAAAATTGATTTTTTTTTTCTGGGGTGAAAGTTGTGATTTGCTTGATTTGTTTCCTTCTTTCAACCTGTTTAATTTTCTTTATCCCTGGTTCTTTCTGGAATCCATCATATGTGCCCATTTTTAAAATGTTTGTAGCCTCTATTTCATACTTCAATTCACTTAATGTTATGTTTTCCAGTCTGTATAACAAACTATTAATTGCTGCATGTCTGTGTGTCCTGTTTGCTCTAATCTTATTGCCAGTATGTCCTTTAATGCATGCCAAATTCCAATGTGTTTCCTTTTCTGCAAATATTAAAGTCTAGAAAGTAGAGTATATTGTTGGTTTCTTTCTTCAGTGTGAATTTGATGTGGTGATCTTGAATATTCAACAAATTTAGTGCATCTGCCAAGTGCCTGTGTTTTACTACGCCAAATACATCATCCATGTAATTATAACAAATTTTGAAAAAATGAAGAAAATATTTTGTAATATATATTTCGAAAAAAATCTCGTGAAAAGATTGTTCAAGAAAGCAGACAAAGAATTCCCCGTTACCAGGCCAGATTCTTGCTTGTACCAAGTTCCTTCAAACACGAATGATGTCTGATCAGTACATAAGCTAATTAGCTCCATTCTTCAACAATTCTTCAGATAGTCATTTATTAATTTAGTGGGTGTCCAATGCACAACTGCCTAACATGTCCATAGAGAAAAAATAATAGGAAAGCAAGATCAAGTAATCCTACTAGTCAAGTAGATCAGTTTGGACTATTCCGTGGTTCCAAAATATTTTTCTGCTATGGACCTATAAGGCAATACATACAAGAGACACACAGTGAATCATAAAATATCTTGTCCAAGAACAGAGCTACAACTGCTGGAATCCTTTGTGACACAGTGGTAATTCTCATACATGTATAACAAGACTTTCACAACGTTATATAGAAATTAATGCAATAATTATACCTTTTAGCATCTTCATTAATAAATAAATAAATGAAAAAATAAATACGTTACGAAGCTCTTATTTTTACATCACCTCCAACAAATACTTCAAAAGCATCCTACAGCACCAACAGTGACTTTAGCAGATATACAGGATGTAAATACACAATACCGCATAGATTTTACTGGCAGTACATGGTTTCTAGCCAACCACTTTGAGATAAACTAATGATCCATGAAGCCAAGTTACCGAGTTATGTGTATTCAAAGTAATCAAGACTGGGATTAATAAATCAAAATCAGAACCAAAATATGTAAATAGTCTATATTAGAAACAAAGTACGGCCTGTTACTTAGTTAAGCCTATCATTTAACTCTCTGAATAAGTATTTCTAAATTTTGCCATTACCAAAGTCACTGAAAGTGTGAATCTAACATATGGCTGCATGCCACTCAATGGATAACAGATTGTGGGGAATGGCTAAACAAGCGTAGGAAGATTCTGATAGCTGTACTGTGGCTGACCAGTTAGGCAGATCAGCTGAGAACTAGAATAATCATGCGAATTCTTCTTCTTTTCCCATCCTGGAAACAATGTTATGCTTATCCCTTAAACAGGCAAAGTACCATCATCATGTGCAACATGCAAGGTATCGCTTACTGCTGCATCTTCTCACATCTAAGCTTGGAGGGTTGTAAACTGACGCTGGCTTGAAGTTTTCAGTTGGCAATGTTTGCATGTGAGGTCAATAAGGGCAATTTGAATCTAACAGTTAACCAGGTGGGACAAATCCACCACTCTTTTTGAACCAGGTAATAGTACAAAGCACTATGACTCCCCAAAAGAGGCATTGAGAATGTGATAGAATGATAACCCTGGCAAGACATCACCACCACAGATCATAGTTGTTTCTTAATCAAGTCACAGGTAACTTCTGTATTGTCCAATGTAGTAACATCACTCACGTCCCATTTCCTATTTGCCTTCAGCACACAACACTATGTTGAAGTAGCTCAACACTTAGCGAACTTGGAGCAAAAATATACTTTTGCTGAACTTGCTGATGTGTACCTTGTGTATAGCAAAGCAGGAGATCATGCTTCAATGGCTGCACAGATTTATGGTGAAAGGCATCCCTATTGGACCACTTTCGAGTATGCAGATGAGCATTTGTGAGAAAGTGGTTCTATGGTGCCAAATAAAGCAGACTGTAGTGCAGGACATTCTCATTGCACTCCAGAGTTTGAAGAAAACACACTGCATACACTGCAGTAAACCACCACCCACGCTATTGCACATGCAATGGGCACCAACCACACAGGTGTGAGGAGGGTCTTGCATGAAGAGCAGCTCTACCCTTTCCATCTGCAAAAGGTGCAAGCCTTAACTCTTGAGAGATTTTAATTTACGCCTGCGGTTTTCGAATGGACCTTAAAGCAGCCATTGGAATTGTTTTCATTAATGTTGTTCACAGATGAGGCCACATTTACCAGGGATGGCCAGATTCTAAACTCCAACAGTCATATATGGGATATACATGCTACTGTGCAGATGAGCCACCAACAGCAGTTTATGGAGAAAATATGGGCTGGTATTGTTTCTAACATCACTGGACCATAACTTCTTCCTCCTCAACTGCATGGTGATACTTAAAAAATTTCTGGAGTATGTATTGTCAGTCTTTTCACAAATGCAGCTTTATGTTTGGGCTCAACTGCATATTCAACAAAATGGAGCTCCTGAGAATTGTGATATAAATGTACGGGAGCACCTAAATTGAGTCTTCCCCAATTGCTGGTTTGAAAGAAGCAGTCCTACTGTGCCCTGGCCACCTCATTCTCCAGATTTCAATTCCATGGATTTCTTTTTCTGGGGTTATCTTCAGACTATGGTATAATCATTACTGATTGATTCCGAAGAGGCACTGGTTGCCCATATTATTGCAATCAGTGATGAGATTTGCAATGCACCAGGAATGCTCAACAGGGTTCAGGAATAATTTCTGCATAGATGTCGCCTTTGCATTGATGTTAGAGGTTGCTATTTTGAGCAATTCCTTTGAAACCAATGCATTTTCTTCATTTGCTTGCATATCTTTATTCTTATTGTATCTATATATTGTATTGTAATGTTAATATCCAGACAACTAATTTTTGTAACAATTTAGTCAAACTTGATCTTCTAAGCACTCATAAATTTACATATTTGTTAGTTTGTTATTTGTGTAGACTTGTACCAATTTATTTAACATTATTGCTTGTATTTACCTTTCAGTGTGTACTATTCAGACCATGAAAGTGTAAATTACAATTAAAAGAATTTCAAATTAAAATCTTGAGCATTCATTAAGCTAAAAAATTATACGTAGACAATACAAATGTTTCCTGTAAATCAAATTAAAACAAGTATATGCTTATAAAGAAAGAGCAAAAGGAAAAATGGGGGGAAAGCAACATGGCCATTGGGATTTAAACCCGCAATTCAAATGTCATTTTACCTTCACTTTTCTGGTAACAAATCCATTGCACTAAAGACACAAGATCCAATTAGCTCCACTTATTTTCTTATCATACCTTAAGTTGATGTGGAAAATAAGTGGTATGCAAACTCCCTAGTGATTTTAAGGCATAACTCAGTGATTTGTCTTCATAAACCATTGTTTTCTTGACTCAAATTGATTGCCTATGAATGGTCTATTATCAGTAAAATTCATGCAGTGTTTATAAGTAATAATGTAGAAGCGGTTGATATTGAAGTATTTCAAATGAAAATGAATGTGTTTTCCTACTCCTCGTTCATTTTCATGCAGTGTTATTCATTTACAGCTGGTATATACAGGGTGAGCCAAAAGACTCCAAACCGCCTGCGCGGTGTTTTTCCTGTCCACATTCTCGGCACTCATTGCCGTCTGTCGCTATCATAGAAAGGCGCGGATGAAACCATACAACATTTTTAAAACTACTTTTAAAGGCTTTACTTACAAACTTTATTAAAGGAAATGCTGAAACTGGCCACCATCGTTGTCCGTACATTTTTGCACCTCTTTAGGAAACTATCCATCATGTAATTTTTGGGGGGAATTTTCCAAACGATGACCAATGTCGTTTAATGTTTCTTCGGTAAGAACCGAATGCCGTCTTTTAGATTTCTTAGCCTGAACGCTTCCTGTGGTCTGAAATTTACTGTAAAGTTCATGGATTGTTGTACGGTCTGGAACTTTTACACCTGGAAATCTTTCTGCAAATCATACTTTCACTTGGCGAGCTGATGGAGTTAACACATGTGAATCATAAATAAATACATGCTGTGCAGTACAAAACATATTCTGAACCATAATATACTTGTGATGAAGTACAGGACAAAATAATAAATAACTCGTAATAACTGAACCACATCACATCACTGTCAACTTGAAACTGCACTTCACACTGCACAACAGCGTGACTTAGTTTATAGCAGCAGTGTGTTATCATATTTTTATCATATTTCCACACGCCCAGTGGAAAAACACCACGCAGCCGATAATACTGTTCATAAAATATCCCTCCGTGGTAACTTAAAACATATAGTGTACAAGACAAACCCACACACCCTGGAAGAATTAAAACAAAATTCCGCCAGGAAATTTCTCAGCGTGAACTACGGCAAGTGATGGATAGTTTCCTAAAGAGGTGCCAAAAATGTATGGACAACGACGGTGGCCAGTTTCAGCATCTCCTTTCATAAAGTTGGTAAGTAAAGCCTTTAAAAGTAGTTTTAAAAATTTTGTAGGGTTTTATCCGCGCCTTTCTATGATAGCGGCAGACGGCAACGAATGCAGAGGACGCGGACAGGAAAAACACTGCGCAGGCAGTTCAGAGTCTTTTGGCTCACTCTGTATATTCTTACTTGAAATGAGTCTTGGTGTTATCTCACTTCTTTATGAATTTGCACCAATAGTTTTGCAACATCTTGTATACATATGCCTTCCCAGTATCTCACTCTCATTGGAGGTGGCAGTTACATGGGTTAAGCCTGTTTATGAGTTGCATATAGTAAGGACATAACATGGCAAAAAGTAGAATATCTATTTTTCTTGTTTGCTCGGTCTGGGCTTGATTTACTGCAAGAGAAGGATATTTTCCCTTCTTTTTTAAAAGTAAATCCTTAAAACAAGTAATATGTGATTTGTTACAAGAAATCTCACATTAACAGCTGATTTTAGCTTTCAAGTTACCTGTCGGATGATAGTTTTTACATTCTGTATTGGGATTCCTTGGTAATTGCTGCGAATAATCAGCTTTAGAAGGTTGTGCCCCAGCACTTCAAATACCATGCACACATGAGTTCCATTAACACCACTGATCTTGAAATCATCCAGCAGCTGTACAGTTTTGTCCCTCTTGGCATCATGCACATCTGCTTCTCTTACCTGCACATGAAAAATGTTGTTAGCAAATAGACTATGACTGGCCATTTTTAATCATGTTAAAACATGTTATTGTTGCATTCACATGACTTTCTCTATCCTCTTTCATTTATTAGAGGGTATAGAAACTATTATTATGAAACCTTATTTTTCTATCTATTTCATTTTAATTAAGATAGCCTTTAATAGCTACATTACACATTTTGTTACAGATATAAAGGGTTTATAAATAGTCAAATGTTTAAGAACTGGATGCCATATGCTGGCCTTAAAATTTCATACACTTTCCATGCAATCACCAGAAACAACTGAATATCGACAGGACTTTAAAAGAAAGACAGTATTAAACAGTTCAAACCAGATATTTCAGAAATGACTGATGATACAAAAAACAATATTTGTAATAAACTGTGTATTTTAAAGAGATCTACTTGTTTGTGTAGTAAGTTATTATCTATCGGTTAATGTTTATCGTTATACAAGATTATAAAGAATTCCTTCTGAATGAAGAGGACTTCATAGGCTATCCCCAGAAAATACAAGATATATTTTTTGTTTGTCATGTAAATATATTTAATATATGTTATTTAATCAAAATTGTTCGAGGCATTTTCAAGAAAATAAAAAATTTTGAAAAATATTCCATGTTAAGAATAATTTGGCATTGGGGAATTCTCTTGAAAATTTTTGTGTCACATCCTTGGAAAATACTGAACTTGAACATCAAGTTTGGTAAATATCTGACTTTTCATTTTTGGGGTGCATGCGGACACACCTCTTTCTACATGGTAGAAAAGTCAAATTCTTCCTTTCTTAAGCCAAAAGGTGTATATTCTTTAAGCATGGAATTTAAAAAGCAAAAGCTTTACTGCACTAATACAGACCGTACATATTTCAGTGCCCAAAAAGCAGTAGCATGGAAGATTACTGCCAGATGAAAAAAAAAAAATACTATACAAATATTTTTCAGTCTATTTCAGTCTCAATGGAGATAGCTGTTTTAAAACTCTCCTTATGACTGCAACAGTAACTGTCATTTAATGCATTAAATATAAAGAGACTCTTTAACCTCTACATATCACTCCTGAAGGAACAATACAATTTAATGATATTATGGCAGCTTTTGTTATGTTGGTAATGGTATGCATCATTTACAGTAATGAACATATCTGATTTTTCCGTTTAGACCAGTGAAATATTTAACTGAATCGTGTTCATCTAACATGTTTCATGTTAAGGCAATGCATTGGTAAAATTTGGTAAAATAGATAAAAATGTTTATATTTTTATTTCTGCATTTGTATTATACTTACTACTTGTACTCACATGTTATACAATTGTTTTTAGTATCAAAACTTTTAAAGTCAAAAATGGTTACTTAATTGGTCCTTCACCATTTAGGTAAAGCATGGTGCTTTACCTAAACTTTAACTTTAATCTCCATTTTCCTGAATTCCTTCTTTTCAATATTTTCCACTATTCAAAATGCTCCTTGTACCACAGTTTATAACTTACTAGTTTGAAATTATCAGGATAGCTTCAGGAATTACAAATTTAAAAATTGTTGTGCTCTTACAAAATATTAAATGGTTCAGTTAAATTAACTTGCATACAAAATGTTTTTTCCCTTTAACTAATTAAAGTTAGGAAATGCCTGCACAACAATTTCTTTGTTTGTATACTACACTGAAATTAAAAATTTAGGAATGATACAGTAACCCATAGGATGCGAGGAGCATTTCATATTACCATATCAAAAAGTGATTAATTATGAATAATAAAAATTAATATCTTAAGGACAGTTTGACATAGCTCGTTAAAATTTTGTGTACACTATATGTTTTATATTCTGAGTATATGATAAAAAAGTTAAAGCATCATTGAAAACTGAGATATTTGGATTTTCACAGATGCATTGCCTTAAAAATGAATACTACTTGTATTGTATTGCTGAGAGCCAATATTGATATTCCATAACAGTTATTCAGAAGCAACACAAAACAAACTTCTTTAATCAATTTTTTTTCTTTCACCCTGCTAATCCACTGTTCAGCTCAACATACCTAAGACCTATGATATTATAACTGCTTTATTTATACCTCAGTACAATACTGCAGCCTTGTGAGCAATATCCAGGCTGTGGGTCTCTATTTCTTATACCTATTCTTTGGCTGAAAAGACCAAGTAAAATTGACAATTACACCAAATTAACATTCTTCTGATTAACATAAATTGCAAAATACTGATGTGAGAAATTGATGTAACTCTTAGCTACACCTTTATTATTGGATACTTCTAAAATACACACATGTACAAAATGGAAATACTTTACTTACACATTTGAGCAACTTTATTTCATCCAGGGCAGTTTCAGTGTAGTGTGATGCGCTCTTCACCACCTTTAGAGCTACAAAGCGTTTGGCCCTATGGACATGAAAAAATTTATTAATGCATTTTGTCATACAAAATAAATTCAGAAATTCAGAATGGATGAATAGTATTTTGCAGGCTACACCTCACTTCTCTGGTCTTTCAGTTACAATGGCGACTATATGAGTTGCTTTTGATTATTTTAGGTTTTAACAAAGTTTTCAGCTTTGTTATTTAGAATTACCATAATTTTTACCACAAAATCAGGTCAAAATGTACATGACTAAGGAATCAGTTTGTAAAGCTGAAGTTACAGGAACATTTTGGGTTTAAAAAACACTTCCAACACAAATCTTAAGGAAAAGCTGTGCTTATGAAGGCTATTAATATAATTTCTAGGTGTGCAAAAGCAAGAAGTGAGAGCTTCAAAATAATCATATCCTTTAAAAGTACTATCCATCATGGTCTATGTAGCTCTGTATCCTTTGAAAACAAGCACAAAAGTCCTCTTCTGGTATGACTGCAACTTCTTATATGCAAGCTTCAACAATCTTTTCTGCACAGCTAAATGGTACCTCAGAGATTTTCTTCCACCTTGTGGAATAAAAACAAGTCACATGGAGTTAGGTCAGGACTGTAGGCAGAATGAGTGATTCTTTGGACATCTGGTTGGTTACATAGCTGTTTACATCACAGTATGTACTGGAACATTGTTTGGTATATGAGAATGCCTCAGAAGAATGTCTTTGGTCATTCTTCAGTTCTGGCACACACATTGTTGCACACCAAATAGCAATACACATATTTCTCTAATCTGGGAGGACAGTAGTTACATATCTTTTTCTGAAAGAAAATAGTGATCAATCACTAGTTGGTGCTGCATGCACATTTCATTTTCACTTAAGTTTCCTCATTAGAAACATCCAAATTGCCAGCTGAAGTTTGGCATATGGATAATACTGGGATATAGTTTTCATCACCTGTTATGATCTCTAATACACACTTTCAAATTTTTGGATGCTGTACCAAAGCTTTCTGATGGTCTTCGGACAGTGAATGCAACATCTATCAGAAACAAATTTCCCTCAATAAAGATATTCATGCAAGATAGTATCTACTGATGGTGAAGTGATGTTTAAGAGTACACTTTTGTGAGGTCATGATGTTTGTGGATCTGAGCTAAGCTTGTTCTCTATAGATGCTGCATTTTCTTTAGTCAAAGCACTGAGAGGTTAACCATGCCTAACTTCATCTACAACAGATGTCCTGCTGCACCAAAATTCCTGAAAATACTCAAGTGATTGTACTTTTATATCCATTTTTATAATCATAAAAAATCATTCAACACCCTGCTGTCTTTTCCATGTTAAAATAGTACATAACAAACAGGAAACAACTATTAGTGTTTTATTACAGCTGCAATGATCTGAACTGCACACTAACTTTCATTATTATTTACAAGTCTGAGATGTTCTCTCCATTGCTGTCAACATGAATCTTATCAATCCAAGTTTCTACACATTTGGAAATTGAATTAGCAACTCTCTTAATATTATTGCTATGCACTTACATAAATTAAGGCTTCTTGCATAAACTGCTGCTCGTTTCAAAATATCTACACTTGAACTAAGTATTTCAATCATTTTAAACTCCAGATTAATTTGTGAAATTTTGGAAATAAAATACATGCAACACTCAATTTTCACATACATGTTTACTCCAACATACGAACAAATGAACAATGAAATAACTTAAGAGAAATAAATGAAATGCTTTTTCTGGGCTTATAGGCCAAGGACTAGAAGGCAGGCATTGTTTCTGATGTTTTGCCCAATTCTGTGTTAAGCATCCTCAACTTTATCATGACACCATAGAGTTATCCAAATATAAAAACAATTTTAACTGGAAGGAGGGAATTAGCATGATACAAAAGGCTTGGATACCAATTTTGGAAAACAGACAAATAACAGAACAATGCACTCCAATGGAAAGCGCAAGAGGGGCCTGAAATGGTAGGAGCAAAGTGATTCGAGAAACAATGACCAATCAGCAACTTAGACTGTCTTGCCTCACTATATAATTGACAGCGGATTGACCGCTACTCACTCTTAGAAGAATCTTCTGAGGGTGCTCAATGCTGAATTGGGTGAAGCATCAGGAACAATGCCTATTTGTTGATGATGGCTTAAAAGCATGTAAAAAAACAGCATTTCATTTGGACACCTCAGTACATACCTTAAGAGAAATAATTTGTTCAACTTAACCTTCTGTATCCAAAACAGATGTCAATGCCATGTATTTTGCAATTCAACAAATACTATGCAGGTTTGAAGAAAAAAAAACACACACACGCACATGCACACGCACACACAGAATATAAAAGAGAAAATCAAGGGTTCTTTTGCTTCAGCCAGCATAATCCCAGTTTACTGGAACATACACACATAGTCTGAGTAAACTGAAATATTACAGGCTCATTTACAGCTGACTTACCCAAGATCCCAGCACAACCAGACAGTGGAAAAATGTCCCCAGCCAAGTTTGCGGACTACATGATATCGGTTATGAAACAGATCTCCAATTTTTACTGGATGATAGCCTCCTGCAATCAATGAACATATGTAACAACTTTAGTTATAAGAGTACTTTAAAATATTATAGAAAATTAAAGAAGTTTGTTAGGGTAAAATATGTTATTTACAATAAACTAAACGGGAAGAATTTGAATGGCTAAGAACAAGAAAAATGTAGTTAACTAGATTAAGTATTAAAAAGGAAGTGTAACAGTTATACAGGGTTATTCATAAGTCATGTCACATTTCGGCAGCTTGTTGTGAAATAAGTACTTGACATGTCAGTGTGAATGATATACCAAATGAAAAGCAATCTCTCAAAGTTTGTTTGATATACCTTACAAGTGTTCAATGTGTGCGCCTTTGGTTACAAGGGAGAATCCAGATGATAGTCCAATTCTGCCCACACCCGCACCAGCATCTCACGGTCGATCGTTGCTATCGCTGCTGTAATGCGATCTCGGAGGTCCTTTAAGTCAGCTGGAAGTGGTGGAATGAACACCCTATCCTTCACATACCCCCAGAGAAAGAAATTACATGGTGTTAAGTCCGAAACAATGCGACGTCATTGTCAGCATTTCGTCCGATCCAATGTCGCGGTAAGTTTTGGTTCAGGTTCGCGCGTACGAGTCGATGGAAGTGGGGTGGGGCCCCGTCCTGTTGTAAAACGAAGTCACCTCTGTTAGTTGCGGCATAAGCCATTGTTCTAACATGTCCAGATAAGTGATGCCAGTCACTGTGGATTCCGCGAAGAAAAAGGGCCCGTAAACCTTGTCCTTTGACAGGGCTCAGAACACGTTGATCTTTGGGGAGTCGCGCACATGCTTGACTATCACATGTGGGTGTTGGATTCCCCAAATGCGCACGTTGTGACGGTTCACTTTCCCCGACAAGTGAAACGTTGCTTCGTCGCTGAAGACGAGTCTGTCACCAAAATTATCATCTGCCATTGCAACTTGCATGTTGATGGTAAATTGTATGCAAATCTCCTTGTCACCATCTGTGAGCGTCTCCAGGAGTTCCAGCTTGTACGGTTTCACCTTCAGTTGCTTGCGAAGAATTCGCCACACAGTTGACTAAGACATTCCCAGTTGCAAACTTGCACGATTGTCAATTTCTGAGGGCTGCGCGCAAACAACTCACGAACACCTGCAACAGTGGCGTCTGACGGTCCCGCCTTTCCGGTCGTTTGGGTAGACACAGACAACCAATGCGCTCGAACGTTTCATAACACCTCTTGATGGTCCTGCGATCTGTCGAAAACGAGTGCGAAATCGCCACTGAACAGTTACAGTAACCTCTGTTTGCGTAAATTGTATCACGCAAAACGCTCTCTCGTTACTTGCGAACGCCATTTTGTACACTCCTGTAGGGGTGGGGACGATACAAGTAAAACCGATGAGTAAACCGGTTCTTCGGTTTTTGCGCCTCTATACGGTATACCGAGTAAACCCGCGGTTGTACCCAAACGAAGGGTGAATTAGATGGCGCTGCTTTTTAGTACTTTTTCTTCGTTTTCTAGTTCTTCGGTTCTACCACAAGCACCTACGTCACGGCATTCAGTATTATGTTGTAAAGTACTTCTGTTGTGTCTTCTTTAGATAAATATGAAGAACTATACGTACTCGATCAATATTACTGTCGGAGTAAATATCTTTGGTTTCTACTACTTAAGGAGGAATCCGCTAAGAGTCAGCGTTGTGTTTCATAGCACTCCTATAGAGGCTCCTGTGCATCACGTAAGTATTAATATTGTGTATTATGAAAATCAGTACTAATCGAGAAGAAGAGGTATTTACTTTGCTGTAATCCCATGATTGCATCGTTAAACTATGCATGCCTATAATAGCTTTGCAGTAGCTCACAACCTGATTAAGGCAATGCCACGACAATTTGATGCATGGCATGGCAGTACTTTACAAGAGTCCTGGAAAAAGAAATGCCAGGTGCAAACTCTATGGGAGAAGATATTCCACAAGCGGAGAAACTTCAAATGTGTGTCATCACATGAAACGGGCGCACAAGGAACAATTGGAAGCTTCAGACGTGCAGGTCCAAAGAAATTCGGTTGCTATGTATTGCAGAAACAGCGAGGAACGAAAAAACTTGATCGAAGCATTGCAGTGTTCGTTGCTGAAGATATACAGTCTCTGCATGTGGTAGAAGACAGAGGGTTTAAAAAAACTCGCAAAAGAATTAAATCCTTGTTATGAACTTCTATCCCGCCGCACTTTGTCAAACGTGTATAAAATCAAAGGTAGATTTCTGTTGATAGGTAACAAATTTGTGTTTAGGATTAATTTGGATTGAATTAATTTTCAGGTCCTATGCCTCAGATTCGCGAGGAAGTGCATAAAAAAATCCAAGAACAACTGTGTGCTGTAACAAGCATAGCCATTATCACAGATTGTTGGACATCAAACCGAGCAAATAGCTACCTCACAGTAACGGATAATTTTATATATAATGAAGCATTAAAATCTGCTTGCCTTGAAACAAGTGAACTCCGAGTTCAGAAAATGTTTCCAGAATTTTAAGCAGCTCTTCAGTAAGTTTGCCGTTGCTCGAAGCATTAAGCTAGTCCGTCACGACTTTCCTGCATTTCTCTTCCAGCATCTTTATAACACATTCTTTACATTCATATTGTTTAAATGGAATTTCCTTATCTCTAGCAGCAAACATTTATCTCTTTCGCTGACGTCCCCCCCCTTTCCCTATCGCACATTACCTTATCCATGATCGCGTCAAGTAAATCGCGCAAACAAAACAATATCTCCGGGAGTAATGAGCTGTTACTTTCGTAGTCGTAACTAAAACACTAAACTGTAATTGAGCTCTCCAACGTTACTTTCGAAATAAATTGCCCCCCGTAGTGCGGACTTCTTTAATAAACGTTACTTCCGAAGCAATTTACTCCAACATGGTGCACGCTGCCCTAGGTGCTAATACTTTTACGAAAATTAGAAGGCAAATATAACACACACACACACACGTTAATATTGCATTAAATAATATCTTTTCTAAAACTTTAAATGTTGTAACAGGTGGGACATAAATTAAGGGCCCCTTTAAAGCGACACAGGGGCAACTCCTAAGTACCTCTGCAGCTTCCTCCAGCGCCGAAGGAGAGGATCTGTTAGCTTTCCTTAGCGAAAAAGTGGCACAAGCAAGATCCACTACAAACTTGCGGGCTGATGCCGTCATTTTGTTAAAGCAGTACTTGGAGACTGAGCCCTTACCCATGACAGCGGATCCAATTAAATATTGGAGCGATATGAGAGGGAATCCTCTCAGTGAACTGTCATTCAGTTCTTATTTGTGTGTGACTGCAAGCTCCGTGCCAGCTGAAGAAGTCTTTTCTGCAGCAGGGCAGATATTCTCTGAGAGAATGTCATCTCTCAGCCCAAGTCGGGCAGAAATGCTTATACTTTTAGATTTTATTTTACTTTTGTATTGTACTGAGAAATGTCTTTTTTTTTTTTTTTTTTTTTTTTTGAAGGGTTAGTATTTTATATACCTATGTATTTTGTGTATGATAGTATGATTTTTTGGAGAAATTAATTTGTTTTTTGAAGAATACATTCATACAATCCTTTGAAAACACCCCTGAAGGAACAACTTATCACATGCATCGGTTGACAAAACTATTTGAAAACAAAATGGCAGCTCTACACAGTGCGACCAATTGGATTTAAGCCGTCAGCCAACAAAAATTCCTTGTACAGCCTTGTCAAAAATGCTAAGTATTAGGTACATAATTTCCTTTCTGTCACAAACTATGGCATATTTCAGTTCATACAGTAATTGAAATGGCTGATGCAGTTTGTTTATTTGAGTTAAAACTACCAAAACGAGCCCCAAACACGTATGAAGCTGCAAAAAGATTGTAAAGATTCGAGGTGGAGTCCGAGTTCTGCAATTATTTATTCGTATACGAACCCTAGCTCTTAAGTTAGGATTGGCCGAATGGTATTATCATGGTTCATTTACCACTGTGCCACTTCAGTTCGGGTTCAAATCCTTCGTGTTAAGTTCAAACTTTTCATTATCTTTTGTTTTCTCTCTTTGGGCCTATAATTTGATATTAAGATACAAAGAAATTTTATAACATTATAAGTGTGTACAAAATAGAATAATCGCCATGTTTTTCACTGATAAGTGGATAATTTATGCTTCGTAGTAGGTATTTTATTGTGCTCGGTATTATGTTTGGTCCATTCAGCCAAATTTAAAACACGTGCGAAGTGGCTGCAGCTATTTGCACCTGCGTAAATGTTTGGCATGAATAAATTCTCCATTCTCTACTGAGTATTTGAAACCTTTCTACGAGACACGGTGCTGTCATAACATATACATACGACGAGTATGTTGACATGCTGTTAATCTATGGAGAAACAAGGTGCAATGCACTGTCAGTAAAGCGCTTTTATGAAGAACGGTTTCCAGAAAGGAGGGCACCTACTGCAGACACTTTACGAAGGGTTGAAAGACGTCTTCGTGGAACAGGATGATTTGGAAGAGCACCACCTGCTCGCGATGCTCTCGTAACCTCTAGAGGCAATGAAGTAGCTGTGCGAAACGCAATAGAAAACAATCCACATACAAGTTCAAGGACCATAGCACAAGGTCTGCAAACAAGTCTAAGTCGGTCCTCAGTAATGCGCATATTGCACCGTAATAAATACCATCCATACCATCTACAACTACACCAAGCTCTCCACGGACGCGACTTTCAAGCGCGAGTGATATGGGGCTCCACCGCACTGGTCACTGCTTGTAAGGAATCATTTACATAGAGCATATCCGCAAAAATGGATTGGCCGAGGGGATCCATTTGCATGGCCCCCTAAATCACCTGATCTCACCTCACTGGATTTCTTTCTGTGGAATCATTTAAAGGAACGGGTCTACGGTCAAGAACCGAAGAGCCCAAATCATCTACGGGCATTCATACGTAAAGAATGCAGGTAGATTACACCGCGCATGTTACAGCATGCAAGAAGGTCTCTCCGGCAACGTACCCAAATGTGCATTGATGAAGGGGTTCCTCATTTTTAACATTTACTTCGTTGATGAAATCCCCGCCCTTTAACAATGTATTATGCTGTTTACCCGTGAACTTAGCATATTTACAAATCCTTTGTCAGTAGAAGAAGTAAAACATAAGGTTTAGACATGAAAAAAAATGTTAGATTTAATAGCGTCGACATGCGCCAAAAAGAATGAAAGTTAACTACGTAACACATTTACAACACTAGATACGGTACATATTATTAGGGTAAACATGGTCCACAATTATTATATGATTGTAATTCTTGTGTTTTTGGCTCACAGGAGAGCCAATAACAAAAATAAACAAATTAGTATATTAAAATACAGAAAATAAACAGGAGAAAGAAAAAGAACCAAAACAATTTGATGTAAATATTATATTCAAACCTACGAAGCTAACCTTTGCTTCACCACATGTCGTCAGTTAACCCACTCAGTCAAAACCCACGCATTCTGTCCCGCTCTCCGGGAGAACACTCCTTTACCTCCTTGCAAGCATTGTATTCCATGAAGAGCCGTCTTTTTTAAGCCTTTCGCAGCTCCTTGGCCCATTCAGGCCTTTAATCATTAATGGTGGTTGCGTATATACCGAATAAAAGGGCAGAACTACAATATAACTGGCGCAAAACTTCTGGAATCGTGACCTTGACTGCCACCCCAGCTGCCGAGCCTAGGAATGGTGTGTGTTTAGCTTAATCAATTTTAATTTAGCTTAACCTTTGCTTACTCATAGTGCGTAACACATACAGTCTGCATAGAAGGTGTCCGCATCTGGTTGTAATTTCAAAGAGAGCAGTGCCTAAATAGTGCTTATTTGTTATGTTTATAACCATGGCTCCTACGTTTTCAAAGTTAAGTGGTAAGGTATTACATAGTCAAAGCAGGGAAATGATTGCAAATGTCCTCGACTTCATGAAGCAAGAAGCAGAGATGAAGGAAGAAAATATATGTTCATCCGAGTTCCACAAAAGCCTTAAGAAAGTGAAAGAAAGAGTAGCCAAAGCAGCTGGTGTTTCACCGAGTTCCGTTTCCAGAGTTCTCAAAGTTAAGAAAAAACACATGGATGAAGGAGTACCATTTGACACACCTGGGAAGACACATAAGGTTCCTAAACGTGTTACAGAAATAGACGATTTCGACAAATGCTTCATTCGGCGCAGGATTCACAATTTCTACGTGGAAGAAAAAACTGTGGCAACAATAGGCAAATTGCTCATCAAGCTGAAAGACAGCATAAATTTTCAAGGTGGTGCTACAAGTCTCAGAAAAATTATAAAAGATTTAGGGTTCACGTGGGAGAAAACCAAATCAAATAGGAGAGTTCTAATAGAAAAGCATGACATACGATCTCAGCGGGAAGAGTACCTTACTCTTCTCCGGAGGTACAAATCAGAGGGTCGAACTATAGTATATGAAGATGAGTCATACATACACAGCAGTCGTACAACACCTAAAAGTTGGAGTGACGATAGATAATTAGGTTTGCGGGCACCTGTTGCCAAAGGGCAATGACTTATCATCATGCTGGTGGAAAAATTTGCTTCGTTCCAAATGCCCTTCTCATTTACAAGTCGCAACAAAAAACAGGATATTTTCATCAAGAAATGAATGCAGAAAATTACATGAAGTGGATCAACACCATGTTGATACCTAATATACCTGCTGGGTCTGTTCTGGTTATCGACAATGCTTCTTACCATAACACACAAATTGACAAACCACCTACCTCAAATTTCTTGAAACAAGAAATGAGAGCTTGGTTACTTAGGCATAATATAGCTTTTCATGAAAGCATGAGTGAAACAAAGCTATATAATTTAATTAAAGCCAACAAACCGCTTCAGAAGTCCTACATACTTGACCAGATATTAATACATGACCATAATGTACTTAAGACTGCCACCATATCACCCAGATCTAAATCCAATAGAATTAATCTGGGCTGATGTCAAAAAATGGGTGGCATGCAGAAATATCACTTTTAAATTAAAAGATGTGGAACAGTTATGTCGCCAGCGATTTGCAGAAATTGGAAGGCCAGAAAAGGAAAATGTATGTCGACATGTGGAACAAATTGAGTCATTATTTCGAAAAAGATGGAATTGTAGAAAATGAAATAGAAAGAATTCTCATCCAGGATAATGGTGCAGAAAGTGGTGACAGCAGTGATGACGGCAATGATATGAGTGATTCCGCAGATGAGGAAGGGCTGTCAGGTGTTGAAGAATTGGAGGCAGATGATTGACAGTGTTTTTATATTAAGCGCTTTTTACAGCGTGGATTTAAATATACTGTATATAACTATAAGTTTATCAGTGCAGCGCAGTGTAGTGCAGTGCATAACCGGTGTGCGGATATTTGACAATGACTGTCCCAGGCACTCCTGCAGCATGCAGACGACCGGCAGATACCTGATCTGGTAAGTAACTCGCTTCATAGCTGTCATTAAGATTTTCACGTGTCTAGAACTGTTGCGCCAGTTATAAAAGTTGGTTTGCTAAAAGGGTCAACGTTTTCACTTTAGATTATTAACTGCGGATTGCATAGATCGGATACCTAGGGGCAGCTGACTCACCTGGTATATATGTTGCCGGAATATAGTATTTTTGAGTATTCACAAGGCAAGCTACTAACTACTGCTACCCATATGCAAAAAGGGAAACTTAATAATTAGTATAATGACCGATACTGTATTCAATATTCTTTCCTACGTATACAAACTTGCCGTCAAATAAAGAACCCGGCTGTGTACTCGGCGTACCGAACCGTACACAGACAAGTTTGGAAATTTGTTTGTATGATACGTTGTTGAACATTGACCAGCAAAGTATCTCTTCTTCTTCTTCTTGTTCTTCTTCTTCTTCTTCTTCTTCTGGGATTAGACCTCACGATCTGTTGCTTCTCATTGGTCCGACCATCTTTTCTTGGGTCTTCCAACTCCTCTTTCCCCTCTCGGCTTGTACTTCAACATCTTCTTTGGCATTCTTTCATTGCCCATTCTATTAACGTGGTCTTCCCATGTCTGTCTATAATCAGCTATTTTATAATTTAATTAATATATTTCTAGACGATTACGAATGTCTTCATTTTATAATCTATCTCTTTTTGTGACTCCTATACATCCTCTCAAAAATCCTCTCTGTTTGTATCCTACTACGTGTTTTTGTATCAAGGGTTCAAGTCTCACTGGCATATAATCCACATGCTACCGCCACTGTTTTGTAAAATTTCATATATTTGTCCCTCCTGACCTTACCTTTGAATGTTCTTCTGATAGTCCCACACATGCGATTAAAATTTTCAATCTTCCGTTCTGCATCTATCTCTCCTATATATGACAGCTCACACCCTAGGAATTTAAAGGAGCTTACTTGTTCAATGCTTTCGTAAAAAAATAGAAGGCCGGCTATCTTCTTTGAGAGTATCAGTAATAATAACAATTTCCCCGGGCCGTGTTACGGGCGCGGCGCAGGGTAAGGCTGCTACCTCATTCCTTCCAATCAAGCAACACTGAGGGTTGCTGCTTCCGCTCTCCAAACTGCCATGGCATGTTCATTGTGATCCGTTTACTGGTCAGAGCGATTCACCATGAATATGTCGAGCGCAGTCCTTGGCGAAACGTCGGGAACTTCAAAACCCATTAGACCACGACCTACAAGCACGAGAAATAATTGTATTCTCGTATTAGACGCCGGTCGAGAAAGCCTCAACATGTACGTACGGCTCCAATTGTTTTCCGTTCCACCTGTAGGGGTAACCGGGATGTCTTATCGAGAGGTTATGCCAGGTGCCTTATCTCATACCTGATGTACGAAGTTAGAGTGCTAAAGAAAATATCATTCCAACACATTTCCCTTAGACTTGGCTGTAAGAAAGTAATAAATGTGAAAAAAAACAGCAATAACATTACAGCACAGCGACATAAGCAGTATACAAACTAATTTTTAGGAATTAGAGGCATCATATTATTGTATAATAAGCAGGTGTTAAAACAAAATGGTTTGGTTTTTAATATTCACTACTTTCTCTACGCATTATCAACTAACTCATGTTCTTTATTTTCATAATGTCCTTATAAAGTATGGGTTTTCTGTGCACTTTACCTTAATCTGACAACAATTTAGGCCAGAAATTATTTCAAGTTACAATCTAAGTTACACTTCTCCCTATTTGGTTGCATGCAAGATACCGTAAAGACAAACAGCCGTTTATCTATACCACAACTCTTCTGTTTACTGTCTCTACTATTTACCTAAGTAGCATATTATAGGGTATTCTGGCGCAGGTTTTGCGTTTATATGGGAAAGGATAGGGAAAACGAGGGTAGATGCGACGGTTCAAGGAGGAAAATGCGTTTATATGGGGAAGATAGGGAAAACGTAGACAAATAATAGGCTAGACAGATGTTGAACGATGGAGGGATATGCTTTATACGAGAGAGATGGAATACGAGGAGAGGTGCTAGTCTAGACAGAGGTTAAGGAGTATAGTATGCGTTTATATGAGGGATATATGGGAAACGGAGAGAGATGATGGGCTAGACAGATACTGAAGGAGGGGAATGTAAGTTTATACAGAATCACTTCACTTCATCCGTTGGTCTCTTTCAAGGTTGGAAGTGTCGGCAATGGTGTTTCGGTGCAGTGTGGCAGGGGAAAAGGATGCTCTTTATGACTCTCCCCGTCCCTCGGGTTTTGGCTGGCTGCCGGGGGTATCCGAATCCCTCTGTGCGGGGTGGAGTCCCCGATCTGCTTGTCCGTCTGCCGGGGAGTCTCTATCTGGAATCTTAGGGACTTGCCATTCCTGTGCCGTCACTCCTGGTTCCGGCCTCCCGATGTCTCCTTTCGCCTCATCCTTTCTCCCGGGGACGCCCCCCTGTGGGGCGTCGGTACAATAGCCCCTATGTGGATCAGTGCCGAGTCCGAAAAAGTGGTACAAGTAAGATCCACATCAACCTTGCGGACTGATGGCGTTATTTTGTGAAGGCAGTACTTGGAGACTGAGCCCTTACCCATGACAGCGGATCCAATTAAATATTGGAGCGATATGAGAGGGAATCCTCTCAGTAAACTGTCATTCCGTGCCAGCTGAGCAAGTCTTTTCTGCGGCAGGGCAGATAATCTCTGAGAGAAAGCATCTCTCAGCCCAAGTCGGGCAGATATGATTATATTTTCACAAAAAGTTCTTCTTATTTTTAGATTTGATTTTACTTTTGTATTGTACTAAGAAATATATATTTTTTGAAGGGATAGTATTTTATATACCTATTATCTTGTGTATGATAATATGATTTCTTTTTTTAGAAATTAATTTGTTTTTGGAAGAATAAAATTTGCTTCTAACTTCATATAAGTAATTATTTCGCATTGCCGAAACCTATCAAACAACACCAACAACCTTTCCAAACCTTCCGCCAAATAACTAACAGCTTATAGCAGAAAACATAGTAATGTGGCCAGAAACATTCTTTTAGAGGTAACAAACGTCTTCATTCAATATTACTGTTTTTTTATTATTATTATTGCTATTATTGTTAGTATTTCCTTTTTATATAATGGCTCTTAACAGCCCACTAACTTACCATTTAACCTTTATCTTAGTATTAATTATGAAATCCACATACATATGCTGCGGTTTTGTTAACAAGCACAGCTCCAAAATTTCAGTTATGTAATAATTATCCCCAAACGAGAGCCAAATAGTGTGATATTCTAAAGAATAGCAGGAACTTTTATAGGAAAACCTTTTGAAGCAACATAAATGCTAGAACAGATTCTATTATCTTTGAATGTGAAACACCTTGATATATTGTGCTTGCTAGACACCGAAATCTAGAATTCATCAAAAGTAGGTAACTGGATTTATTCCTTCCGTTGTAGTGGATAATAGTCACAAAAGGAACCCGCATTTTACCACTTTTCTGGTATCCTCTTTAGGCTTAGTGTGTAATACAGCCAGTTTTGCAATAAAATAGGAAAATCTTGCTAACTTCACTGCACCATCTCTTCCAACATATTGCATTACCAAGAAAATAAATTGTTGAATACGTTGCTTAACTTAGTAGTATGTAACTAAGGGAAGTGTAGATACTTTTATACAATTATTAATGGTAATGTAATTATCTAAAGCTATAAACGCCATCGGGCTCTTTTGGCAAGATGTCATAATGGAGATTATATAAGTTGCCAGACTATAATGCTTTTGAGATTTACAAGGCAAGTTATCAACTACTGAAACTTATGTTACCCATAAGCAAAAAGGGAAACTTAACAATTAGTGAAATGACCGATGCTGTATGAAACATTCACACCTATGTATTCAAACTTGCCGCCAAATAAAGAACCCAGTTATGTACTCGGTGTACCGAGTCGTATGACGTCACAGAACCGAATCGTCCCTAGCCCTACACTCCTGCCGCCTAGCGGCCAACCGCTTCACCACAACATGCGCGCTTCACGTGACACAAACTTGGAGAGTTTCTGTTTCCATACGTACATGTTTTGGACTCGCCCGTCTCATACATCACCCACAAGATGTTTTCCAAATGCGACACTGACTTATGAATAATTCTGTATTATGGAAATATCCTTGGATAAAATTCTATGCCATTTAGTAGAATGCCAGAAATAAAAGGATGGAAAGAAAAACTATGGAGCAAGAAGTGGGACAATTTAGAGACGGAATGTTTGCTTTGAACACTTTTTGGAAACACAGGAAAGATATTTTAAAATGTTTTCGCAACTATGAAGTGAACATAAAACAAAAGTAGTGGGGGAAAAGTTTTTAAGGGAAAGGAGGAATTCGGCAATGCGACTGAGCATTACCAACAGTAATTAAGAATAAAACTAAAAAGGAAATTAAAGGTTACATTTATTACCAAAGTGCTTTAACTATTATCACCAGCACCTTCTGCAAGCTAGGGAGAGAGGTATTTTCAATCACTGTAACAATAGCGCTGTAACTATCCTCATTGTAAACTGAAAATGCTGAAAGATAACCTCCTTTTCATATTCTCATGTCATTGATCACCAGCCTTTTGTGATGCTGGTGGCTTACATTTGTAGCAGTTCTATAATACTTACAACAAAATTCATTCATTTATTTTCATCCTTTGTAAACAATATACATTGTTATGATAAAATATAATAAATAAAACTTTTGCAATATAAGAAGCAGACTTACAGTTGTCAAACCAAAAATTACATTATAAACCAACTGTATACAAAATATTCTTCATATAAAATCTTTACGCTATTCAGCACTGTTTACAACATCCAATCATCGGTTGTTGAATTAAAACCTAAGGACATAGTGCTGGAATTAATGTTTACCACATAATGCAGTTTTCCATAAATTCTTTCAGTTTATAAAAACAATGTTATAGCAGGAATCTTTTCAGTTGAATCTTAAAGTCAACTTCACTGTTTCTGAAGGCTAGAGATAATTTATTGTAAATTATTAATCCAGTGTGTATAAAGCTTTCTTCAAAAAGTTTGGATCTACATGTATTTTATATAGCCACAATAAGTAAACACAGGAAAGTGTATATAGAAAGGGTGCAATCCATTAAAAAGTGCATATAATTCAATATGCACAAAAATCAGTTGTCAGGCGTACTCAATCCTTTAACATCAAGCAACTCCAAGGACATTAGAATATATCTAGAATATTAAGGCTAAAGGTTGCAAATCAAGAGAGATGGTTTTTCAGGAGAGAGATTTTCTAAATTGTTAAAACATTCCTTGTGAAATGTAAAAATTATATGACAAACTAACGTGACAGTCTCATGAGCACAACATACTATTATTTTGATTTGTTCTACCTGAACTTAAACCATGTTTTCAGGAGCTTTTTAGACCACATTTATACTGCATTGATTTCATGAGAAGGATGAATTTTGAACCAAACGTAACTGGAGCTACTTCTGACATACTACACCTAGAAGAAAATAATATAGTAAGACAGTGCCTAGAATTTCAAGAAAAAAGTTTAAAAAATAGAGGATCAGTGTATTGTTTGAGGAACATCCTAGATTCTAACGGTTTAGGAGAGTTTTAGTGGAAAAGGGAGAATAATGAATTAAATTTTTGGAGAGAGGTAAGAAAGAGGCTAGAGGATATGGAAATGCAAAAACATGTTTGGTGAAATATTGAAAGGTCTCTTTAATAGAATATAAAATATTAAAGTCAACATGAGGAAGGGAGGAATATGTGGAAAAAACAGGTAAGGAAGCAAGAGTAAGTATAGCATGGGTAAGATCAGAGGTGTGGGGATTAAAAGGAATGGGAATAACACAAAAACCAATGCCCTTTATGTGGAGAGCAGGAGGATCTAGTACATATACTGTTTAAATGTAGGGCCACTAACAAGTGGAGGGAGGAACAGATAAGTGACAAATGATTAAAGGTTGACCCAAACATTGCAGTGAAGGAAATATTTATGAAGAATTATAGGAAAGTTGGAGTGTTTAGGAACAAAGTAAGAAGCAAATGGTTATGAACAATGAAAAGAAACAATTATAACATTTACAACTTTATTGTTACTTCTAATTGATAACTATATTACGATCTAAGTTCTCACGCGTGGGAGAGGCAAATGAGCCTGGGCTGAATGCCAATCCCACTTATGTCTTGTATACAGCTAAACACAATAGATAAATACTTCCGACATTTAAAAAATGCTGCATTCAAATTCAAAATGTACAGCCAATCAGGAAAATTATGAACTTATTGTTTCCACAGAGCCAGGACCATGATTTGGTTAATGTATACTCCTTCTCACAGTGTGTACTCATTGTACCACCATGCTCAACCCAAGCACAGGAAAAGGTGGTGCTCATAATCTGTGGCATATGGTGGTGCAGTGATATAAGTGTGCTGCTTCATATGCGCCAGGCTTGTGTGGGCTTTGCCTGTATATGATCGTGCTCTTACCCTTGACCAAACTAGAGTCGCAAAGAGGTCGCATGATACACAGTGGAGAGCAAGACAGCAATTTCAGTAGCAGACTGGCTACTATTTAGTGGTCTATTCATTTTCACAGCATGGACTTGACACATTGTTACATGTTTTACACTGTTGCAGTGAAATTGTACTCTTTGATAGATACAAGGCACAATTCACAGCTCATTTAATAATAATCATAAACACGGAATGAACATAAAGTTAAGATGTTGTATAGCATTACGTTTTACACCTAACTTAGTAATATTCTAATATATAATATGAACTGACATGTATATGTTCCTAGATTGATTGCAAATCACAATTAATTATGAAATAACAATGCAAACATGGAGATAATCCATTTTCTGAATTTATGGTGCATAATAAACACTATGTGATTTGTCTACATAATATTTACAACTTTCATTCCACTATATAAATACCAAATATAAAGTGTTAATTAGTTTGTGACCTTGAATTGCTGAGTGACACTACTTATGTTTCCCTTTTCTTCTGTTTTTTATCAGTTTAGTGCGAACCAAATTCCTGTATTAGGTGTAAGGTTTTGAGCAGTAAACGCAGGACACATTTCAAATGTAAGTCTGACAACGTAACTCTCTGCCCGTGCTTGTGCATTTTCATTAATGTAAATAACTGTTTGCATAAGTATGTCAACCCAAACATACTTATGACTTTAGCTGTATGATTATGAAGTTGGAGAAATCTTCCACGATGAAAATTCTTATAGAAACTCATTAGATTGGACCTGTTATAGAATTATCTTTCATTTCTTGGTTGCACTGGACATCAATAAGCTCCAATTGTAAATCTGTAGAAACAACATTCACAGAATATAGTGAGGTAAATATATCAAATCTAGATTTAAGTGTTATTATTTCCTCAAATCTTGATTCAAATTCATGTAAATCATTCAGAATCTGCAAATATTCCTTAAAATCCGCTTCCTCAGTTAGCGCGAATGCAGAATTCAGCTTGGAGATATGTGCAGTATTTCCCTCTTTCAATTGTCGCTCTCATAGCTTATGTTTACACTTGAATGCTGTTATTCTGTCACACATTTGAGTGACTAATTGACCTTTTCCCTGTAGTGAAGTGTTTAGATCATTCAGATGACTTAACAAATCACCATAAATGCTAGACAACATATTCATTTGCTGTCATTTAATTCAGGTGTTGTTCCACTTACATTACAATTTCAGTACAAAGCTCAAAGAAACCTGTGAAGCACTTTCCCTCTGCTCAAAAATTATACTGCACTGTGATATGGATTCACTGCCCAGATTTTCGAGGAGTGATCTGAACTGATGGTGATTCAGGCCAATGGAACTAATACAGTTAACTGTTTTCACCACTACACTCATAACGTTGTTCATTGTTAAATTTTTTGCACACAAATTTTCCTGATGCACAATGAAGTGTATAAATATGCACTGTATTCCTAATTTAAGGGAGGTAAGCTTCTCATTTAAACAGCTCATGGCCATTTGTGTACCCAGTCATTGCAGGAGCTCCGCCTGTTGCAAGAGAAACAAATTGCTCCCAGGGGATGCCAAAATACTCGACACTTTCCTCTATGCAAGACAAAATATCCATACCTGTTGTTGTTCTTTTCATAGGTACTAAATCTAGGAGCTCTTCTGTGCATTCCAGGTTTTGGTTCACTCCATGAATGATGATGCCTAGTTGTGAAGTGTCACATGCATCTGTACTTTCATCCAATGGTAACAAAAAACTTATGAAATTGTGGCATCTTTGTACTAATCGATTTTCAATGTCTTTACCAAGAGCTTCAATTCAACAGGCTACACTCCACCATGAAAGCTTTACAGATTAGAACTGTTGCAAGAGATTTGAAATTCATAAACATTTTTTAACAAATCTTCCATTTGTGAAACTTCTTAAAGTTTCTTCTTAAACTATAGCTATTTCCATAGAAATATGATAACTGAGACAGAGAGATGACTTGTTCATAGGAGACTCCTGGTCCCCACCCTAAAAATAAAGTATAACAAATATACTGTAATATATATATATATATATATATATATAATATAAACGAGAATAATTTATAATAATAATAACAATATCTGAAGGTGACAAAATATATTTTAAAACATGTATTACTAAGGTTTACGTAAATTATACAAGCTTTAAATAAGACACTTATCTGATACTCTGTCAATGCTGCCTTCAGCTGGTTTATTTTCACTGCACGCTGTTCACCTCTATTATCTTCATAAACCTGACTATAAGTACACAGTGTAATGTCTTAAGATTAAATTCATTTTAGCTGGTGGTGGGTTTTGTGACACACCAAACATTTCACAATACATCCACTTCTGTGAATGAGAAGTCTTCGCATTCCTCCTTGAATACTGGAATCAAGGGCCTCTGTTTAGCTCCGCTAGAACTTGGCTAAAACATTGTCTACAAGGCACTAAACATCAACCTACAGTCCGCCGCTCTGCTTGCATTTATGCAGTATGGCACAATACCCTGTTGCGCGCCACCACTACAACGACTCTTAGCCAATATACTGGTTCTTGCATGGGCTGGGTAAACGCACTCACACTATATTGCCCTGTTTAATCTAATTGATTTAACAGAGCAAATCTGCTGGATTTTAGGATGCCGACTTAAAATTATATTGGTGGGGACAACAACTATAACACACAGATTTTAGTAGGGAGGACCTACAAGACAGATAATATACAACATTTGTAAATAAAATTTAAATGATTTCCCCGTTTCTCTTCACCATTTTATTATGCTTGCCAATACTTTCATCCTGTTGATCACTAAGGTTGATGTGTACTCTCTGCTTTCCAAATATCTGTAGTTGTAAAAAGCACTGAATGTGAGACTTAGTTTTTCTTTCATGTCATTGTGTTGCTGTACTTAAATGGTTAATATCATCAAATCCTGTTTTACTCTCATTACATTTTCTTCACTGGAAGGAAATAAGAAGCAAGGCCAACTGAACAATATGGTTTTCTTTTTACACCCAATTAACAGTTTTTTTTTTCATGTTGCTATGTTGCTGTGCTTAAATACTTAAGATAATCAAAACTTGTTTTTCTCCAGACACTATATTTGAAAAAAAGACACATGGGCAACATAACAATTTGATATTCTTTTCACATAATTAACCACTTAACAGTATTTAGAGTCTGTGCCAATGAGAAATGATGTTGTATATAACTCCAATTTGTGCTTGTGGGTTGTTAAATGTGCCAGTTCGGGACATGGTTTGCCACTCCTAACAACTGCCAATTTTGCACCAAATGTTAAGGTAGAAAGTTTTGTTTGAAAGTTCTTTAAAGTTTGCATGTTGACTGTATTTTCACAGGTTTATAATGCTAATAATATAAATTTATTTAAATCGTTTTAAGTAACATATTTAACGCTGCTGAAACTCGCTAAACAATGTAAACAATAATAAAGGCTGTAGCAACACTGACATTCACTGAAATTGATGTGCGACCAGTCGTTCTCAGGCTTGATACATTGCGTGCCAGGAAGAACTATGAGCTGTGATGGAACCGTGTGCATTGTCAAGCATAATCTTTGTACACCCCACCTCCCCTTACTGTCCCATGCAGAACTATGCAAAATCGAAGTCTGCAGAGTGCATTGGGCAAGAAGTCTGATGTAAGAAACTAAAAATGGAGTCACTACTCTGCTGAGATTCAGAAGATCAACACCACATTAAGAAATATGTAACTGCCCCTTCCTTCCTTCCTTCCTTCCTTCCTTCCTTCCTTCTCGAAAGTATCACCCATCACATATAGAGGAAACACCACTGCTCTAGTAAAGGGCACTAACTACTAAACAGGCACTATATCCCTGGTCAACACATAATTTCCAAGAGGACTAATCACAAAAGCTGCTACATTTATTAAAACTAATTTTTTGGAACACCATAAATTATGCACTAAATTATTTTTTTGTAGAAAGTTATCCTCTATTGTATTTTGATTATTAGTTTCCAACTGAGTGACTTTTGTATCTGGAATATTTGTTTTATTTTTGTATAAATGAACAAAAATTATTTCTATTTTTTTTTAAATCACAGAATTCATAGAACCTCCATCATTAGTCATTTTGGGCAATACTACCATCTATTGTACGAAAAATGTGAACCACAGCACCCCTGTATATGACGGTACAGAAACAAATTATATTTTTTAATTCAGACTTAAAATTGTATTTAAAAAATAATGAACCTTTATTTCTTATAATTTCAAAGTTGAAAAGAACTGCATATATGTATAAACAATTCCACTGTGGTTAGAAGCTGGCAAACTGGAACCTTAGCCTGCACATAAATACTGACTGTAGTTAATGGTTTCATTTAACACACTGGAAGCAACAAACCTGTCGAAGTTAAGATGTGATGTGTACTATAATATATAGCGGCTCATGCTGGCACATGAAGAATGTAGTGAACGTGTAACCTGTAGTCAGCATGCTACAACTTTATAAATGTTAATAGACTACAGGGTCAGTTCTACAATGTCTCAATAAGCTTGCCAATAGCCACATGCTAGAAAAACCTTATCTGGTCAATAGGCCACAGTTTTGTTTTACAATCTAACATTTCCCTCTATATAGCAAACCTTCTGATAAGCTGTGATGTGTTAAGTTTGCCATTCTTTATTCGACTGAGGTGCCACCACTGTTGAAGACCTCATAAATTATTAAACAAGAAAGAGTAGCTTTCTGAAATGAACGTTTTTGTAGTTGTTTTGCATTTTGACATAATGGTGTTGCATTGCAACCACCTTTTACAACTTGTTCACAAGTAAAACATCATTTGTAACTTATACACGCCTTTTGTGAACAAAATAACAAAAAAAGGGGATTGGACTGACACATAAAAAGGATATTAATTACCCTTTTTTAATAATCATTAATTAGTTACCTCAAGATACTTATGTTATACCCACAGCTTAAATACAGCCAAAAAAATATATATATATTTGCATGTTGATATGTTCAGAAACAATGAAATGGTAAGCTGTGGCTGCAGATAATCATTCACCATTAAAAGACAGGCTTAAACATTACCAACAGAATTAATTTCATTTTGACTATTATAAACATAACAACATGGTTACAGAATCAATGGGTTCCTGTTTTTTTATTTCCAAAAAGTTTTCAAAATTTTATTTACTAATTTGCTAATAAAACTTTTTTTTATTTTTATAACACATTGATAAATATTGTCAGTATCATAACTAGATGTCAGTTTTTAAGCTAAATGCGTATTTTCTATATGCATGAATAAATTAAAACTAGTTAAATATCTTTTATGTTTTATATAAAATATGAATATGCCAAAGGGTATTTTGAGAATTGAGACCTCTTTTAAGGTTTCAGAGTGCCTATTTTAATATTTGTGTTGTTTCATTTATTACTTTCTCTACCATGTACCTAAAGGAAGTATTGAATTCCAGCCTAATATTTGATGTCACGATTTCACCATTGTTTTAAGGCCCTCTGATTCTCAAAAACAGAATTTTAGAGAGAGAGAGAGAGAAAGTGAATGTGTGCATGTCCATGAAAAGCATAACTCAAAAACAAAAAGTGGGGTAAATACCAATGTTGGTATTTAAGTTAGTCTTCCAAGAATACAACACAAAGATTTTCAAGAAAATCTTCGACCCAAACTGTTCTATTTTATCAAAATTAGCTTTTAGGGATTTTGTTTAAAATACCATATGTTTAAGATTTTGCATGACAAATGTATATCTTTAATGTTCTGGCAATAGCCTGTAAAGTTTTTTTTCATTTTGAATGACTTGTGTAAATGGTAAACCATAAGAGATAGACAAAATCTTACTACACAAAAAGATGCAGATCTTATTAAAGGACATGCTTTAGGTCAAATAAAAGTTTTTGTAGCATTACCCATATTAAAGATATTGTTTCTTATCGGTTTGAAATTTCAAATGCTTGCACTTTCCTCAGGTGGTAAGTTGCTATTTACTTTTTCTTGTGGGCAAAGAGCATGGAATTTCACAGCCATTACATAGCAACCCATCTTTTAAAAATCTGATTATTGATTTAGCCCATTGTATCCTTGTTATACCACAAAATGCAATGTGTAATGAAAGAGTATTTGGATTAACAAAAAGTAGATAGAATTAGCTTTTGTAAGAATAGTTTGTAGAAGAGTGAGTGAATGCAACACACAGATTTTTTAAACTTGTAAGTTCATATTATATATTAGCAAACATAAACTCATTATGTTAAGATGTAATACAAATGTCTCTAGACGTAACTGATAATTTTACAGTGTTTGTTAATGTGGAGTTTTTAATGTTTACTAATTAATTGTATATTTAAGCTTATTTCTATTTTAGAAAGTAGAAATACATTTTAGATGCATATAATCAAATGCTACCTTATGGAAACTGTATTTTTAGATCCTAAAACTGTACCTTTCATGACTATTTTCATAATTTTAGAGCTATTTTAAGTGCCTAAAAGCCTGTTTTCAAGGCCCTAAAACTCTGAGGTGTGTTTTTATTCCTCAAAATAAATCACTCACTCGATAAAAATATTTGCAAGATTTTATAACATATAACACTTTAAACATAGTCATTTTGTGTATAAGTGCAGTATTTGAAAACATTTCACTTTACGCTTGAGAAGAACTTAATGTATAGGTTTTGATTTCCCTGTCATAGTCTCTCAGTGTGAGCAGTTCACAGAAACAAACAGCTAAGACTTACACTCATTATGTGTGTACCAAACCTATCAAACTCAAGTCTGCCAACCAGCTTTGAAAATAAACTGTCTTCAGTAGAACCTGGTGGCCTAAGGCTGCTGGCAAACAGTTGCAGGCTTCAAGAAACCTTGTTTTGTCAGTCTCTACTCGTGGGTTATGTTTTGTTATTCACCACAGCAGAAGTTCATACTCAAACCATCACCAATAAAAGAGAAGGAATTCCAAATTAAGCATGTTTGGAACTATGCCATTGTCAATTAATGCTTATATAGCATCTGAAAACTCATCAACATTATGATTCCTTGATACGTTTAATAGCACTTTACAAATTAAGGGTTCTCTGATGTGATAAAAGAATTCATCTTAGGAATGACACTATATGTGATAATTCAATCTTGAGGAGTGTTTGAAACTGCTGACAAATGTTTGCAATTAATGTATCATGGTGAAAATGGTTATAAAGTAATATTAGCATTACTTTCAATCATGCTTTTCAATCACTTTGAAGAGCACAAATATATAAGAGGTTCTGGTTAATAAACAATGAAATTCTTATTTTTTCTGAAAAATTTGCACCTTAAATCTATTTTGATGAAGTAAAATATGCACAGAAACTGTAGCATTTTTTCTGTTGCTAAAGGTAGTAAATAAAAGATGCAAGGATAAAATACTAGTCGACCACAATATGAGTGTATGTGATGGAAAGAGGAACTAAACGGTTATGTAACAAGTGGGTGGGGCATCGAAGGACAGTTAGGTAAAGAAAGCATCTGCAATTCCGAGTTGCATTTACTAATGAGGCTGAGGCCTGCAAATGTAGTAGTGTTTTCGCAATACAACTGTACATTTTCCTTTCACCTTGCCCCTCACTCCCCTCTTGAAATTGAAATTGAGTTTTATTTATGGATGCTCTTTAACTGCTGTGGTCCTTAGCATCCCATTCTATATTGGGCAAGGCCTCTTTATCAGGCTTGAGGTTCTTTAACGTCCGTAAATCTACAACACGGGACCACTGGCTTTACTTCCCTTCTGAAGGAAGCCATGCTAAGGGTTTTTATGCCCAAAAAAATCCATCAACCTCCACTGGGTTTGTACCCGTGACCTCGGGAACTAGAGGCTAGCATGGTAACCACTACACCATGGAGGATGACTCACTCCCCTCTGATCCCTAGCCTTGATTGTCAAAAAAATCAACGGCGCCCTCCTCCAGGCACATTCATATCATGGCTGACTAGTACTTACACATATCGTATAAATTCTTAGTAATGGATCAAATAAATGGCTTTTGCTTTATCAGAAAAACTCAATTTCTCATAAGCCTATATTCAAGGTAACAGAAGTAGTTACATGTGCAATTTTTCTTATTATGGTGGTTAAGAGCATTAACAAAACTGGGAGAAAAATATTTTGCAATTTCATACAAATATTGCACAGTAATATCTTAAAATATACTTATATATTTGGGACACAGAACATGAAAGAACTGTCAAACTCAGTTTCTCTTTCAAACCCACAGGGTTCAGCTATTAACATCTGTAATTACAAATTGAATTTGTAGAGCACAATCTTGAAATGAGTGGAGTAGACAGGGTTCTACCATTGATATACAATTTTGCAATAATATATTATGAATACAAAATATTACCTATGCAATAATCACGTGGATCTTCTTGCTCATCTTCATCAGATCCAAGGATTTCTTCTTCATTTTCAATTGGTTCGTTGCAGGCCGAATCACGAGGCTCTGATCTGTAAAGCATAAATGCAATAGTTGTACAAGTAGAGCTTACAAAGTGTTGCATTGCAATAGGACATAGGTCTGTAGGCTAATGAATAATATTAAACAGCATTACCATTCTCCTATACACACATCTATTTGATCTACTCTTTCCATATAAATGATAAAAAGATACTGCTGTCAATATCATCATAATGTTTGTACATGATTCCTGTATGCAAAGTGATCCAGTGAATGCTCTGTGTTACGAAATTACTGCAATGCTAACATTTTACAAAAAATGCTTATAGCCCTATTTCACATCAACATCATCCCTGATACACTTCCTGTTCACAAAAGTATGGGATTCTCAACTTTGGCACCGTAATGTTTGCTTAAGCACCCAGCAAAAGGCACACTGAATTCTCTGGTAAAATGTAAATTGTGATGTTCATGGTTGTAGTAGTGACTTTGTGCTTTAGTATTTAATTAATAATATTTTTATGCATGAGATTGAATTAGTGTATGCATTTACCCATTCAAAAAATAAACTGAATGCAGCAATACTAAATTTCTCTGCTAGTTAGGGTATAGATGGGTTGGACAAAATGAGTTTTGAATTTTAATACACATTGTCTGTAAAGCAAGATTGATTGCATATCTTGAGCCAGGTAAAGGAAGGTTGTCTGCTGCCCTTCTTTATGCTGTTACAACTACAATGAGAAAATCCATGGGGAAACATTTATTCACAAAAATTTTGGTAAGGCATATTAATTTTATAACCACATACTTCAGTGCATATGTATATTCTTCATCACTCATTCTTACATCTGAAAGTATTTCTACTACACCCTTCTGTCCCTTATAAAAGCCTTGAAAATACACTTTTATTATTTATAATTGTTTAAGTCAGAGTTGTCACTGGAGTGGAAATAAGGTTTAACCCATCCCCATTTTATTCTTCAGTTTGCCTACCATCCAAGGAGCTTCTACTCTATTAGCACTGTGATGCTGTGAAGTCTAACCAACCCCAACACATGAAGTTTAAGTGAGAAAGGAGGAGAATGGTACCAGGTGACACAAAACGGCATGACTGTTGAGAGCATTCCTTACTTATGCTAAATAAACTGGTCTTCTAACAATATGCTGCTTCAACATTCTCTTACCTTGTATAATATCAACAGGATGTGATTTTCGCTTATTCTAAAATACAGAAGTACCACTCCAATCTATAACCTTTTACTTTTCAGAAATTTGTGTCAATAAAAACCCCCAGTGGTCATTTACATGAGAGTGACATGCCATGATACAGGTCTAGTGTAAAAAATAATGCAAAAATAACCCTGTAAAATAGCTTTCATGAGCCGTTAAGAAAGAAACCACTTAGTGAAAAGAAACAGAAAAGATCCTCCTCTAACAGGACAGCAGTCATCATGGTGCCTCTCATTATGCAAGCTGTTTTTTTTTAATCTTGGCTGGGTCCCTTCTTAAATTATGATTTCTAACATTTGTTTTTCCTAACAATCATTTCTCCTACATTTTTTATTCCTACAAACCTGTTTCCTATACAACATTATCCCTTATATTATTTTTCCTAATACCAACATTTTTCTCTACTTTGATTGCATTGGGTATCTAAGGAAATTTAACAATAGCCTGCCTCCGAACTCCGCATCTTTAGCAGATTTCCAGGAAATCCCAGAGATACCAACGCATTCTACAAGGTGAGCCATTTGTTTACTTGACTCTCATAGGAAGGTAATGATGTGAGAAGAGGTGCGATTTTTGGCATAAGAAGAAACCTCAAGCTGCTCCTGTGCAGCACGTTTGGTTCCTCAATGGAAGTTTTAAAGTTAATTCCAAATCTATTTTTGCAATTGTTCACTAGAATAGGAATTGTAAAAAGACCTGGCTGACCGCCAGAAGAGTATGATGTGGAAGTTTCAGTCCCTCTAATTCTTTTCATTCCTTTCTTCTAAAGAGCAGGTGTTGTATACTACTGTCCTTAATGAAGCCCTGAATAGTCCCAGACAGAATCCCAGTAACTCTTGCAAACAGGATAATGACAGATTTTGAAAAGGCATTATAAACAGCTGCACAGAGGTATTTCAGACTCATTGACTAGTTGCTGTCTATTTATTACAGTCTATATACCACAAGATTCAGGCAGAAGGTCTTCAGGAAGCACATAATGTTGCAGACAGGTCTGTGAGGATAGCAAGCAACATGTTGGTCGCATTGGCATTTGTTCCACCAGATGATGTTCCAGACACTTTCAATGAAATGTAAGATAATGTGTAAAGACAAATGAGGAAAATTTAAAAATACTCTGACTTATATCAACGGTGTACAAACTAGAGATTGTAGAGCAACTATCCTGCCATATTACCCAGTTCAGCTGTGAAATGAATAGGAAGCAACACTCCAGAATGTACACAGAACAAATAATATCAGGGAAGGATTGCATCACAAATTCTAATCTGTTGCTGGTAAACAGGATTCTAATCTTTACATTGCTTTAGCCCTAAATGAAAATGGTTAACATCACAGAATCGACTGCACTCTATTGCCCTAGTGTAGCAGACATATAAAGATGAAGGATGGAGGCTTGAGTATGTGAGGACAATAAGCTACAATATAAATTCATAGTGTATAAAGTCAGTTTTACTTTATTAAACTATTATTGCAATATCAAATCATAGAGTAATAAATCAGTTTTAATTTATAAAATAATAATAATTACTATTATTACTATTATTATTACAATATCAACTCATTGTATGCCATGTACCATGCTATCCTGAGGTTGTGGGTTCAAACCCAGCAGAGGACAATGGATTTTTTGGGCATAAAAATCCTTAGCATGGCTTCCTTCGGAAGGGAAGTAAAGCCAGTGGTTCCGTGTCCTAGATTTATGGCACGTAAAAGAACCTCAAGCCTGATAAAGAGGACTCTGAGCAAAATGTCCGGTCTTTCATACCCAATATAGAATGGGACGCTAAGAACCATAGTAGTTAAAGAGCATCCATAAATAAAACTCAATTTTTATTAACGAATCAGTTTTCATTTATCAATTTTACAATTTACATTTAATAGATTTATAATTCCCCTTCCAATCTTCATTTGCAAATTAAGATATAAAGTATTGGGAGAAAAGGGTATTAGGAGTATTTGAATTTAGGAAAAATTACCATTAGGAATAATGGATATTAGGAATTTGGTTTTAGGAAAATGATAAGGAATCAGTTGGGCCAATCAGGAAGGAGGTGCAGATAATTTACTGTGCAACAGGCACTGGGGCAAATAATATAAAGATACACCAGTTATCTTATGAAATTTGTAAGAACTGAATCTTTCATAGCACTGGAAACCTGTTAAGACTATTTTAACAGATGCTTTCCATGAAACCATAATTAATTCATACTTTTCACAAAATGAATAGAAAATACAAGATCACGTACCTATGTTGAAAAATATCACATGTGGAGAGTCATTCAATTAGGTCTACATTTATTTTTTTTTTTTTACATACCACAATTTAGTTAATTTTGTCCTATTCCTTAATTACTAATCATTAGGGATGATTTTTCGCAAATGTGATATAGTGCAAAATGCTAATAAAGGGTTTATTTTCACTTTTCATCACCTGTAAACCACTTTTTAGTGTGTTTTTAAAATGCAACATAAGGCAAAATGGGCTAAAATGCAAAAATTATACTAAATGTGAGATTAGTCTCTCTCTTCCCCCCTCCCTCTCTCTCTCTCTGAAATTTCAACTGCAGAGTTTGCATACTCATGTTTATGACGCACTAGACCATTGTTCTGGAAGGCAGAACGGCAATATAAAAAAGGAGCAGTTTCCTTTATTTGGTAAAATTAGCATCATTAATAACTTTTATTTATCGCATTATAACATTTAAAATAAATTACATCCACTTAAAATCTGAATTTTTAGGTACAGAGAAAACCTCACAGTTGTGATTCTTATGACAATTAATTGCTTTTAAGTATGGTGTCCGAATAAATTTGTGACTAAGGTCTCAGTCGCAGAAAATTGATTACTCAGTTGGAGAGCTATTTCTACCCTTTTGCACAGAAGTTGTGGGATGAGTTACTAACTTTAGACACAGTGCTGGAGGATGGTTACCCATATATGTTGCAACTCATGGACTCTTTCAAATGAAAATATAAAAAGCAAAATGAAAAAAAAGTGTTTATTGGAGTTTATTCTTAAGTGCAACAAAAAGTTGAGCAGTCATATGGAGGAAAATTCGTCAAGAGGTTGCTAAGCTTTTTAATCCTGATACTGTTGGCCAAGTATGGTCAATAGACTTGAAAAATTTAAGTGTAAGTAAAATAGAAATGGCATTTTTTGGGTTGTTAAAATTAATAGTTTTGGCGAGGGATATGATTTTTTTCATTCCCAGCTGTTACAAATTATGCAGACACCTGTTAAACTCAAATACCCAGAGTTTACCCAAACAGTTCTGCATAGATGCTGTAACATATTTCAGTAATCACAACTTAATTATGAATGACAGGAGAACACGAATAATGAAACAGAATGATGAGGTATGTTCTATGATTTCATTCAACAATACTACTGATTCATAAACTTACATGACTTAAGTTAATTTTGTGCATTTTCTTTTTATTATTCTGCATCAATATAAATATGCATTATATTGATGCATTATTTTGCATCATTATAGATTTCTCTTTTTTTTTTCTGTGCTATGCGTTAGGTTGTATCAATATGTCCTACTTTTTTCCTGTGCAGCTTTAGTCTATATTAGTTCAAAATAAATTCAAAGTTTAAATTATACATTTTTATCTCACTCTCAACCCTTTACAATGTGATTTTAATTTCATTTTAATGCCACATATTTCAAAAGACACAATGTGTTTATCCCAATTAACTCCTATTATATGCTTTTAATTCAAAATGCTAAATTGTAAGCTAATAAATGCTACAAAAATGCTAAATGTTCAAATTAAAATACAAAATTTCTGATTTTAAAATGCTAAAAAAATCACCACCCCTGCTAATCACTCATGTGACAGACTACACAAATTATCAAAACCCCATGATTCTCAAATTTCCAGTACTGCAGCCATACTTGCAGTACCTTTCTGTATACTGGATGGAAGGGATACAGATGCCCACCTTTAATCCACAAATACAGCTCACTTAACAGAACAAAAGTAAAAAATAACCCTGGTCCATCTCCAAGCATTTGTCTAAAATGAAATGATTTGCAATGGAATGTCTGTCAACACTATGCACCCTAGGCACATGTGGGAAACACATTGCATCCTACCAAGGCAGACAGGGTAACATAGAACTTTTACAAACTAAACAGCTAGACTCTCTTGTAAAATGCTGGCAGTGTGCCAGCTATCTCTCCTCACAGAATAGGAGGAAGAATTGTGTGCAAGAAAGTTCAATGGATAACAGTGGAAGCATGGTTCCATATTACTTTGTGATAAAGCTTACAGTTTTCTCCAGAATTTAATAATGAATAAATTAAGAAATAACTGCAAGTAAAGTCTAATGATGCAAGACAAATTACAGTGATGGAAAAGTGCACAAGACACACAAACAAAACACTCACACAAAATACATTTTTGACTTATCTTAAAGTACCTCTAACAGTAAATAAATTAACAAAAAACTGCATCATGCAGTAAGACAAAATACTGGCGAACACCTCTGACCGAAACAAAACATTTAGATTAGGCTGTTAGCAGATCATTCTTGAAAACACATTTGCCTTTAGGTACTCTTATTCTCAACTGCCATGTAATTTAATTGTGAAAACAGAAGACACCACATTTTACAATTCATCTGCCACTAGTATACAATATGGAATTTCTAGGTCCTGAAGCATTAGATATCAAGAAATGCTGTCCATAGTTAAAAATCACTATCACTGGTCATTGTTTGCATCACATTTATGATATGCTTGTAAAACTCATTGGAAAGCTTCTAGCAAGCAAGTTATTTCTCTTTTATTCATTTTCAAATTTTAATTTCTCAGCTGCAGATATCTGGAAGAAACCATTTCTTGTGTACATGTTTAACATGATCTGGAAAATTTCTGCTGGAAAATTTAACTTCATGAACTCAAGCTGCTCTCCAACTCTGTATCTTACTTCTGCATATTTAACATAATTTCTAACTTTTATCAGTTTGTGACATGCTTTATAGTTGACATTCTTTTCCCTTCTGTGCTCTCATATGCATAGTTTCATCTTGATGCAAAGTGTTACTACCTTATTTACCATAAACATGACCACACCACTGTGCAGCATGGTGTAACATAGACCACATACAGGATGAAGTCAGCATTGTTAGATGGAGTATACCATCAGAATTATGATTCTGAAAGAACTTCAATGATGGTGCGATACTTTTTTCTTCTTCTTCTTTCTTTTGTTTGTTTGTTTGTCAAAGTTTAGCATCCTTTAACTAGTTAGAGCATATAAGGTGAATAAATAAATGAAATGGTTGAAATGATGCTCAAATGAGCCTGGGATCCATACGGCTTAAAGTTACCCAACATTCATCTTTTCGGGATAAGGGAAAACTCCAGAAAAAAAAAACCTTATCTGGGTAACTCACTCTAACTGAGATTCAAACTTGGTACATCTTGAATGTGAGGCAACCATGCTACCCTCACTCTGCAGAGGTGGGCTTGTGAAATATATTGGTTTTTCAAAACAGATGTAGAGAAAAACTTGATTCAGCTTCTAAACTGTCCAAAGCCTTAAGCACGCTTTTATGCTGAAACATTATGCTGAGCAATGAGATGATAAATGTGCCAAAGAAATTTCTTTTTTTAAACTAGCACTCAAAGAAACAAACATTATTATATTTCATTCAGTACACCTACCATGCAGAAACCACACCTTAAGCTATGGACACCTATACCCTTCCACTAAGTATATAATGATAAAAGCATTGTTGCCTTAGTCATTACCACTGTCATTTGTGTTGTTCAGCAGCAGCAGCAGCAGTGCCATCCGTGTTGTCTGAGAGATGAAAGTACAGCAGTAGCGTAAGTATACAGTTCTGTTTCCAATAATTTATTAGATGCAATAACAAAAAAAGTCTGAATCTGGATGCTTTTGACACAAGTAAAAATAGTTTCAAGAAGCTCATTATAAGATGCATGCATTTTTTTCCATTACTTACACCATGCATTTCATTTATAGTTGGGCTATAGACAATGGTTCACTTGCACTCCAATGACTTTGATATGTCTCTGGTAACTCACTATCACAAATTATTCTCTAAATATGGTTGAGGTGATCATTTGTGAATGTTACTGTCAATTTCTGCCTTCTTTCTGTACTGTAAAGACTGAAGTTCACTGTGCAACTTTTTGTACTGTGAAGACTAGAGTTAGTTCATAGTGCATCTCAAAAGTGAAAATTTTTCAAGAACATCTATATTGCATGCAAATTACATTAGATTATTCTTGTTAGTCCACTGAAATGCTTACCAAAATATTTACTCTTGAACGAGTTTTAATGTACGATACATACATAAAAACCAAATCATGTAGACAGAAGTTTATAAGAATAATCCCCACACCATAGACAAACTTAAGAATATAAAACAGAAATTATGAAAATTATCCAAGGAGAGCTTGTGTGTGTGAATGCAAATTTCATCTGAGGATGCCAGGAATGTCTCAATGCAGATGGACACCACTCTCAACAGAACTTATAACAAGGTTAGTTAGTCAATATAGTGCATGTTACTATCACTCGTGACAGGAGTTTTAGAATGGAAAACCCCTTAGTGTAATAAACAGTGTGCAGAGTATGCATACGTGTGATCCACAGCCAGGCAATATAAGCAAAGCACCACTTAAAGCCATTTTTTCAATATGTGGCATGTCAGAACAGCATTCTACTGTTATGGTTTTTGTTATATATTATTAGCTTAAATCCAAAACCTTTTAACTCTTGCTTCCTTTGGTCATCTTTTTCTTTATTAGTGTTCCTGATAGTTCACCAACAGAACCATCTATCTGCAATGTTGTGAGTGACCATACATCAGCAAATGCTGACATTTCATTCTTAATTTTTGTTTTTTTAATTTTTGTTGTAAGTTTGCATACTTAGGATGATGGTGATGTCCTGAAGTACATATTAAACATCTCAGAACTGTGGATTGTCTATAATCTCTTTTATAAAATTGTCTTCAGACAGGTCTCCTGAATCCAAAAAGCAAGCCATGGATTTTACACTTTATAATATGAACTATAAACAAAAATTGTCACAAAAATGAGAAATTTATATCTCACACCCATAGAATGTGAATAAAATGAACAATTTACATGAGGGGTTGACTTTAAAATTGATGTCAACCATTACCAAATGTTTTTGCTCGCTTACTGCTGGTTACTAGATGTCACTAGTGGTGGAATCAAAGTTTAAATCTGCATGCTGTGTGTTTTGTTGCAGCCCAGTGACAGAGGACCATGATTGTGATGGACAGACACACAGATAAGCTCTGGCCTGTCATGGCACTGTATACCATTTAGCGCGGTACATTCAGTCTGTAATCTTAAATTAAAATATAAAGCAATAGAATTTAATGCTTTGTCATGTTTGTGGTGAAAATCTGTATCACTTTTAAATCTGCCCACAAAGCCATAAAAATGCTTCCTATGTTATACAGTTGTAAAATCCTTCTCTCCCATACATATTATCAATATAAACTTAATTAGCATAAGGATGGAACTAAGCAGTTAGCTTGAGAAAGAAAAATAAAGCTGCTGTTTAATTTGCATTATGATGAGACAAAAAATGAATGTAATTTACTTAGCAGAAAAAGATTTCGCTCTTTTGTAAGAAAAAATTGTTTATGAGAACAGAAATACAGCAATCCCTACTTTAATTAAAACAGTAATTATAATTATTGCAATTTCATTTATTTATATAAATACTACAAGATTCTGATACAGTTTTCCTAAAGGTAGAGTGCAGCATCTAATGATAGAACTATGTATGTTATGAATTTTCTTTTTAATCAATGAAAGTAATTTTCTTGCGTGCTAATATAAACAATGGCACTGCCTTTGGTAATGGATACTGGACATAGAATTACAGATTTTAAATAATTTTCAGTAACAATATAACAGCTCAGGCCAAACAAAGATCATCTGAGCCAACAATTGAAATGTCACCGTTTGGTCTCAAGATTCCATCATCACAAACTTAGTGACACATCAATTATCTCTGTCTAAAGAATGATTAAAACTAATTAATGTTAATAAACTACAATGATGCAGTCCTAAAAAAAGCATAATAAACACCTTTCAAAATAAATTGCAATATACAACATTGTATGAAAGTATGTGTATGAGAGAGAGAAGGGGCCACTTTGGATCCTACATTGTGATGGAGTGATTACTGTAAATCAGAAATACAATGGGGTTATAGTGAATTTACCTTTTCAAGTACCAATACTTCACACACATCTGGAGTTCTTGCAAGGCATATTCATAATGATCTATTATAACTACACGAAATAAGATCTGTAAGAATAACCGTCATGATAATCATAATATTTTAAGACTAGAAAACTAGAGTTTGTCTTCAACCTTTGATAATTAAGACGATGATTAAGAAATGTATATATAACCTCCAGAAACATTTCCACTTCCCATTTGTATCCACCTGAACAAAATCTTAGAATAAAATGACAACTTTTCATACTATTAATGCACTTAGCAACGAGTTGGACTAATAGTGAAAAGGCATAACCAGAAAGCGTGCATGCTATGAAGAGTCACTGTATGGTTAAAATGAGTAGTCAACTGCTTGAAATTTAAGTTATTCAGTTCCACAACACAAATTTAGGAAATACTTGTAGTTTGTAATCTATAAATATCAACTTCATTTAAATCGTAGTCTGTTCATGTGTCACACAAACTGCAAATGGTTGTAGGTTAAATTTTAGGGTATATACAACTGCACTGCATGTCTGTATCTCTCCGTTTTGTAATGAGAATATATGAAGTTTTGTATATCAGGTCTTACTTTTTCAACCAACATGGGCCCACATATTAGCAAATTATGAACATAGACTATAATATATAGGTCTTAAAAAAGTCATTCCCTTCCTCTGGCACAAGACAATTAGCTAATTGGGGGGGGGGGGAGTTGAAAGTTGTCTGTGGACTTATGCAATTGATCTATCGCTTTCATTATTTGGATGCTACTGCTCTTGGAAAGGTGAGATACTCAAGTATTTGCTGGTAGTGTCCCAAGATTAATAACTGGGATATAATTTTTAACTCTTGCCAGAGAAATAGATTCCTTTTTTGACTACTAAAAATGACTTTTGGATAGGTATTTCCAGAATTATAAGTGGTTACCATGCAAATAAAAGGTCAGTCATAATTTCTGCTAAACAATTCTTTACAAATTATTGTGCTAAACCAGTATCTGTCCCAAATTTTTATTAAATTGCAACTGCATGAAGCCATTATATTCAGCATTAAATATAACTGAAACTCGCAGAGCAGATAATGAGTCACCTAGCTTGTGCAGTGCTGAGAACCATTTGTATAAAGTACAAAAATGAAAATGGAAAATGCCACTTCAATGTAAAGTTTGTGTTAAGTTTGAAAAAGCATAAAATCAGATAATCCAAAAGTGAAGTTTCACTATGAAAAATGTAACTGTATTACTGACAGCAAAATGCTTTGAACTTCTGGACTGCAATTAATGAACTATGTTTGTTTCAGGGAAGATGAAAAGCATTATAACTAAAAGGTGCACATAATGCATTAATGCTATATGGTAAATTGTTCAACCCAGAATTTACTAATATTGAAATAATAAAAATACTAAAGTATAATTGATTTTTATAAAATTATTGATCAATTATATCAGGAATATGTCTGTCCCAGTGGCATGGTCATGAACACTGCTGCCTAGTAAGGAAAGGGACAACGGTTCATTTTTCAGCCATGGCAAAGGATTTTTCAGTGGTGGGTAACTTCCATCATCCTGGGTTGAAGGATGGATGTGTACGATGTCGGATTGCCTTACTTAGAAGACAATGACAAACTACACTGGTCAACATTGATTCTGTGGTATAAAGGAAAATATGTGACTTTAATCAGTGCCCTGATTTCAAAAATGAAATCTGTTTTTGGCTGTCACATCTAGTTTTTATGATATGTCCATATATGTCTATGATGCTAAATTCATTTAGTTTATACAGCTTACTGCTGCGCTTCATTATGTTATTCTATATCTGTTCATTTTCTTCCTAATTGATTCATTCTGTCCTCCCCTATCACCCAGATGTTTATGTTTATATTCCCAGCATTTACCAGTTTTGTTCTATGTGTCAGGCCTGTCTTCTTGTGAGGTTTACATTTATTACAGCTATCATAGTTCTTAACTTCAGTTGAACTGAAAACTTGTGTTAATACACACGTTTGTCTTCTATTTGTGTAGTGCTAAAATAAAAGTTTGAGTATGACTTCTACATCAGGATTACGTAAGAGACAGTGTCTACAAAGTTCTCAGAAGTTTTGTTACTTTTGTGGATGTTACGTGTTTGACGAGAAGGTACGTAAAATAGACTCACAAAAAAGAAATTATATTACCCAAATTTCAAAGAGAAAGTTGGTGATCAGGATGAATCATTCATGCCTCATATTGTATGTAACAGTTGTGTTGAGGGATTATGTTATTGGTAGGAAGGAAAATGGAAGGCAATGCCATTTGTCAAACTAATGATATGGAGAGAGCAGCAGAATCACCGAAGCGATTTTCATGTGCAGGGTTGCGGGCTACAACAAAAATAATAAGGCAAGAATTAAATATCCAAATCTGAACTCAGCTACACAGCCTATTCCTCATGGACCCGAACTACCCATACCTGCACCACCAGCAGCAGACATCAATTTTAGTGAATCTGAAAGCAGCTCCGTGACTTCCGACAATGAGTTGGTTTCTGATCCAGAAGAATTTGACAATTCACCACAACAGTTTATTCAATTTGAGTTAAACGATTTGGTGAGGGACTTAGGCCCCACAAAACAAACAAAGTGAATTACTGGGCTCAAGACTACAGGAGAAGAATTTATCATCATTGGCGTTACATTTTGGTGGTATAGGAATCATGAAATATAGTTCCACAAGTACTACCTAGAAGATCAACTTGTGTGTTCTGTGGACGTGTATAATCTTATTCAACAGTTGGGCAGGGAAACATATGAGCCAAGTAACTGACATCTTTTTATTGATTCTTCCAAACAAAGTCTTAAGGCAGTGTTACTTCGTAATGGCAACAAGTTAGCTTCAATACCACTTACACATTCTATGAACTTAAGAGTATCTTATGAATCTCTGAAGCATGTTCTTGAGAAAATTAAATAGCGCAACCATGAGTGGCAAATATGTGGTGACTTGAAGGTGATTGGTCTGTTCCTAGGACAACAGGGAAGATACACAAAATTACCTTGTTTTCTTTGCAAATAGGATAGCAGGGTGAGGGACAAACATTGGGAAACTGACCAATGGCCTGAGAGGTAGCAACTGGAACCTGGATCCAAAAATATTACTAAATGTGCCTCTTGTTGATCGTCAAAAAATTCTATTCCCCCCATTACACATAAAACTTGGCATGATGAAACAATTCGTGAAAGTACTTGACAAAAGTTGCCCTTGCTTCCAGTACTTATGCACAAAGTTTCCATCATTGTCACAGGCTAAAACCAGAGAGGGAGTATTTGATGGACCACAGATAAGGAAATTGATGAAAGATGTTAATTTTACCAGCTCTATGAATGAAATTGAAAAAGATGCATGGAATGGATACAAGAGAGGTTGTTAAGAAATTTCTGGGCAATATGAATGACCCTCAATACAAAGAAATTGTCAGAAATATGCTGGAAAATTTCAGACTGCTCAGCTGTAATATGACATTGAAGCTTCATTTCCTCAAGTCACATCTCGACTACTTCCCGTTGAATTTAGGAGCTGTCAGTGAGGAGCAAGGTGAAAGGTTTACCAGGCTTGAAAGATGTTGAACAACATATCAGGGACATTAGGTCGTACATATGATGGCTGATTACTGCTGGTGTCTTGCACGTGACAAACCTACCAAGAGAACACTCGAGAAAATCACATACACTGAAGTTCCATGGGAAAGGAAAAAGGGGTACACAAGATAACTAACATACATTCTCAAATTCAGGTACGCTTTCATGTTATAATTCTTCTTTATTTTCTTTAAAAAATGTATACAAGTGTGTAATATTTTTGCAAATTTTACAATTATATTTTCATCAAACATTGTCATATTGCCAAAATGAGATGTGCTACGGAAGAACAGATTTTTTTTAATTCTGTGCACTGAAATTATTAAAAGCCACCTATTTGACTATAAAGGTCACCTGAAAAAAAGTTTTCATTTGTAACCTAGTGCTATCATTGTACCTCCATGACTAGGACATGCCAACCTTGGACTAGTAATGCTTAACCCCTTAAGGGGGTTGGAGCTGTCTTCATGCAGAATATCCATAGTATTAGAAATTGACAGAGAATTCAAATAAGAATATTTTATTTTTGTTACTGTTTACTGGTGCTATACAGAGGCGGAACCAGGATTCTTATAAAGAGGGCCTACACATTTTGAAACATACCTTATCAATGAGCAAAATGCAGTTATTAATAGGACATTTTATCTTTCTGTATTTTCAGTCATATAAGTGATCCATGGATCATTCTTTGAATGCAAACATTAATTTAAATTTTGAGAAAACTTAAAAAAAGATTTATTAAATAAACATGCCTTCTAAAAGTAATATTTAAGTAGTTTGAGAACTCAGTTTTACTGTTAAATTTTGGTACTATTATTTCAGAGATTATTTATTATTCAGAAGTTATTTATTATTAAATGCAAAGCATATTTGTATTCGCCTATCTGTTTCTTTTCCTTCTGAAGTTAGTGGAACTCTTTTGAGATATAATCCACCACTAAAATAAATCACTCACCAACTGAAAAAAATAGTTGCTCACCTCGTTTAAGTAATAGGATGGAAATAAAACTGTAGGTTTTTATTTTACCAAGGCGAGGTAACACCTTAAGTATAACAAATGTCAGTTTTTTTTTCTTTAGTTAAGAAGGAAGCTATGGTTTCTCTCACTCCCTCTCTGTTTCTGCCTATGGTGCAGATCTTAAATATAAGCTTTGATTATTTGGAAACTCTTTCAAGTGTATAGTACAGTTTAATTCACCTCCAATACCCATAATGGAACTGAATATTAATACAAATAACTTCAGGTTAATATTAAAATGATACCTTATTTTACATCTTCTATGCAGAGGAAGATTTCAAACAATCAAAAAATAATTTTAGTAATTTTTCTTCAGTGAATTAACTCAGTTTGATAACTATACTACAGGTAAATACTTTAAGTTATGACTATATGTAATTTGTTTTCTTAAGCTGGCATATTCATGTAAAGCATGCAACAAATTACTACCTCTGACAGACTCTACACCTGAGCTAGAATTGGTGAATATGCAGTATGTGACATTACTCCACATAATGTACATAATTTCTTATGTAACCTACATCCAACAGTTAGACTAACTCTTTTAGAGCTGGTTAAACTCGTCATATGATTCTTAGACTGAAGTGATATATGATATGAAATATGACAAAGTGCACACCCCAGTTTCTGTGCAACTGCCAGCGTGATTGTAAGGTTCATCTCAAATCACTCCAAAAATATCAAAATAAAGAATGTGATCACAAATAAATATATTAAGTCCACAACCTTAACATTCCAGACACATTTATCAAATCCGCAGTGTAAATGCAACAGAAATTATTCATGGTACATGCTTTTCATAGCTGGAACCAAATAAAAGCTGATGTTTAAATAATAATTTCTTAAGACATAACTATGCTTCTGTAATGACAGAATCTACCTTATGAAATTCTGTTTTTGTCAACATATATGCAGCAGTATTATCATCAAGCACACATTATTTCATGCAGCATTTAATTGCAAATTATTTCAATATGGGCAGTGAAAAATTAACAATAAACAAATTGTCTTTAAATAGTTTTATTTATTTTTTCCCCTTCCTTTATCCATTAATTGGTCTTTAGATGCCAGTGACAAAGTTGCAGGCTAAGCATGTAGACAAATATCTAGTTAACAGTATTAGCTAAAACTTGGCTTGTGAATCATCTATGGTCTGTGAGTGTTGAGATGTGTTATGTTAAGTCACACGACATATGTATAACTTCTAGTAACAACACATTTTTGTGATATTTGTTGTAACATGGGCAATTTCGTTCTGCATATATAATTATCAAAATAATACATAATGACTGCATCTTCAAAAGAAAGACACACAATTAAATGATACCATAAACTATGAAACTGAGTGCATATATAATTTTAATAAATAAAGAAAATTTGTACATTGTGTATCACATGAGAATTCAGTACTGCAGATGGTATCAAATTTTGCTATATGTTTCATCTTGTATGCTTTTGAAGCTTCTCATGCATATTGCACTTGTTTAGTTTCCTCCATCTAATCGATATTAGTATAAGCTTGTTTTAAAATATAATTTAATGCAGTTTTAAAAACTCAATTTTACTTACTGAAAGGTACAATTACTTAAGCAAGTGCCCAAAGGTATGTTAAATATTCCTATTTCCCCAAGATTTGGAGGAAGCAATATGGGAACTCAAAAATCTGAAACAGGGGAGCAAGAGTGCTTAACCTTCTAATATTAAGTCTGAAATTGTATTTACAATTTCATTTATCATCCCCAATAAATAAAAGAAGCCTGTAAAACAAGCCAATGAATTTTAGCTTATGCCTGCATAAATTATTTTAAGTTGGTGATAATATCTTAGGTCAATGCTTAAAATAAATATATCCACTGCAAACATTGAGGAACTATTAAGGTTGAAAACATGACTCAAAATGTTCCTTATAAAGTCTTGAATAAAATATGTCCTTTTTAAGTTCAGTGCCTTACATAGTAGTTAATAATGTTCATTCGAAAACAAATTTCCTCACAACAATGACAATGAAATTATTTTTTTAATGATTTAAGTCTTCCTCTAATGGAAGACTACTAGGAGTTACTAAGCACATTACAAAAACGGGGCTCAGAGTTTTGTTTCATATATTATTAACATGTGCAGTATTCCTTCATTCTTTTTATCTATCAACAGAACCAGCTCATATTTTCTATTTGTAAGTACTCACTATTAAATCCAAACTTCATACCAAAATATGTTTGATTTGGTGCATTTAATAATGTGATTTTCAGTAATAGTTTAAAAGTATGTGTAGTATTAAATGTTCAAATAAGGGTTCAAAACCACATTCATAAGCACTAAAAACAGCAGAAGTAGCCCTTTTCCCAACTGCCAGCTATTATTACAATGCATTTTATTTTTAACAGGAGTATTTATATTATCTTTTGTTGGACGCCAGATTTTAAGTCATAATAGCGGACTGGGATTTGTTTATTTATTTATTGTTAACTTAGTCTGTTTCAAGCTATTCAGTCCCCAAACAGTACATGTCATAAAACTCTGTTTTCATATTTTAACTTAGTTTGTTTTTGCTTGTACCTTTACACCATGACACTTACCTATGCAACACAGCCGGCATAGACTGAAATCGGCGTGTTCGAATAGGAGGAGGGGAGGAAGGGGGGTCTACTGCTCTCCAGTCACAAACGAGAGGATCGTCAATCCAGCCATAATGTGGTACAAAGGGGGTTTTGATGACCCGCAGGCCAGCCCCCCGTCCCAGTAAGAAGATAAGGACAGCAAAGGCTAATAGGTGTAATATACATCGCGACGCATGTACGACGCAATGCGAGGGGGTTGCAGGGGGTTGATGAGGTGTGGGAGGACTTGGCGCCTCGCACACTGCTCGTCGGTTGCTCAGATCAGGGCCTCGCCATTCGACGCGCATTGTATAGTTAACCCTTACGCCACCATCTGGTCCTAGCCATTCCACGCGCATCGAGTACCGGAGCACTTCCGGTTTGTTGACTGGACACGCCATTCATTCTTACTGCTTGCTTCCTCCTAATAACACAATAAACCAACCAGTCTTCAAGCTGCACTTAATGGTTTTGCCAAATGCTCACGTCATCACTAACACTCACCCGAAAAAAAAACAGCTACAACCGCTTGCAACGTTTACCTCTAGACCTCCATTACAGCGTTTGTTCGCGCCGAGAGGTCAAGATGGGACGTAAGCTTGGCTCGCAGTCAAAACTGACCCGCGTGACAGAAATACTCCAAGCAGTAAGAGAGAGGTGGCCGGTGCAACGAAGATCGAAATACTTGGGCATACCTTTATGAAGCTTTTCCTTCAATTGCAGTACTCGGGGATAGAAAAATGTTACCAATCCAAAACTCCCAGATGTATTCTCGCTGCTATCACAAAAGATTTTGAGATTATCCAATAATTCGAAGAGTGAGCACTTATCTGATTAGTTTGAAAGCCCAAAAAGTTTATTTTGAATTATTCACGAGTAAAATGGATAAAATAATACTATTACATTCACAATATAACTTTTACAGTGCTTTTCCCTCACACAGTGGCCACCGCACGACTTACACGCGTGCCGGCCGCCGCAGCTCGGACACCCGCGAAACAGTTATGTCTCCGCAACCGCCTAACGTTGTTTATAGTTACAATTACAGTAATAATAATAATAAGCATATACCTTATTAAAAGAGATGTTGGAAATGCTGTCCTCTATCCACACATTTCTGGTATCTTCTCGGGAAAACTTCATTCACACTCGAGAATTCAATATCCGAAATTGAGCGAATTTCTCGCATGATGTTTTCTTTCAGTTCTTATACTGTATGGAGGTTTGTTGCACACACCTTATTTACCACGTGATCAACAGAGTCGGGTAAATTTGTGTAACTGGATTTTGCGAAATGATAAACTGACCCATGCTTAATATTCCTCTGTGACAAAACATGGTTCTATTTATATGACTATGTTTCGTCCCAAAATAACAGATATTGGAGCAGAAAAACCCGATTTAAAACATAAGATTACCTTGCATGACGCGAAAATTGGTGTGCAGTAAATGCATACAGAATAATAGGATCTATATTTTTTTAACAAACAAATGCAGAGCGGTATGGAAATAACTTAATCACATCATTTTTGAACAGCTGATTGACGATGAATGACAGTCTGAATTTTTCTAAGACTTTGCTATCGTACATAAAGTTGACAAGTTATTAAATTTAATTCAGAACATTTTTTAAGATAGGGTAATTAGTAGATTTATGGCCCTTGCGATCCTCCGATTTAACTGTATGTGATTTTTATCTATGGGGGGGGGGAGTTGAAAAATAAGGCGTGTGCAACAAACACCATACATTGTAACAACTAAATGAAAACATAGCCAAGAAATTCACTCAATTTCGCATATTGAACTCTCCAGAGTGAATGACCATATCCCGAGAAGATGCCACAAATATGTGGATAGAGAAGGACATTTCCAACGTCTCTTATAATAAGGTGTGTACTTATTATCATTGTAACTATGAGAACGTGAGGTGGTTGCCGGGATATTATAGCTGTTTCGGCGGGAGTCCGAGCTGCGGCGGCCGGCGCGCGAGTGGCCGTGCGATGGCCACAGTGTGAAGAAAAAGCACCGCACTTACGATCTGTTTAACAACTAATAAAAATATTGCTGCTTACTGTACCATTAGTACAAACAGCTAGATTATACAACGAATTCCTAACCTCAAAAGCAAAGGTAAAATGTTACATTAACGAATAAGAATGCAAACTCTCTCGAAGAATCTGTATTTTTCAAATTCATTAAATATATGACGATTTAACAAATCTTAAACTGACAGCTTTGCTTTGATCAGAAACAAACAATGGACGATTTTCACTGCATAAAAATGTATTTAAAATGGAGGAAGCATAATTCGGACGATAAATCCTGCGCTGAGACAATAACACTGCAATCAAACAGCGATTGCTCGATATCCAAGGCGATCGATCTTACAAGCTATTTGTCCATATCGTGCCTACGTCATTTAAGTGAGCCATCCCAATCGCAAGCAAACATAACACAGTCTCTGTGGAAGAGAGAGCTAGTATCATTTCCCAAATGTTCTCAGTGAAATGTTACAGACATGTACAGACCAAGCGTTAATTGCCTTCTTTCCTGGAACGAAAGCCGCTCCCATTATTAAAAATATAATAAAATAATAATAACATTATACTGCTGCTGGTTTAACTGTCTAAAGGTTAGCTCGCAATAACGCCGAAGGGAAAGCAAAGTAGCATGTAACATTCTGGTTCAGAATACAACTGGAACGAGAATGGGAACGCTTACCGATTACGAAATCGATAACAGAGTGAAAAATCGATTTTGTGCATTAGAATGTTATTTGTTTACCTGCATTCAATTCAGTCAACATAATGCAGATTAGCCAACGTTTTCATTTCATTTCCTTTCCTTTTTTGGGGGGGGGGCTTTCTTTTTCTTTGCGCAATAGCCAGTTATGAGTTGCGCATAAACAAACCACAAGTGATGCTTTCGCTAGAAGAACCAACGCTCAATGAATCTGAGGGAATCAGGACGCAAATTTGCCGGAATTCCTTTCGGTTTCATTTTCCTATCTTGCGACCAGATATCTTTTTAATTCACGGCTGCAGTGAATATTATCTACGGTGGAGAGTTTGATATGCACAATACGGTTTTAACATGCTTTTCCCGGTAACGGAACGAAGAAGTGAAACATTTTACATGTTCCTTCCTGTTAATCGTGAACGTTCACGTTGTAATAAATGTGCTTTAACTTTCTCGTTATCGTTTTGGTTTCCGTTCCCGGTTATTGTGAAGTAGTAACGAGGCCACTAACATCGATGTAAGATAATGGATTAGAATATATCTTAGACGTCTTCATGTATTCGGGCTTTAAGTTGAGAAACAATTCCTGGACTTGGTAAGACAAAACAAAAACAATTTATGACATTCTTCAATCATTTAGTTTTCGACCATTTTCTTGATGATAAAGAGACAATCTATCGTCGGACTTGGGTTCGGTCCCACTCCACTACTGCTCAACGAACCACCACCTGGCTAACTTCACTAACTCCAGTGATGCTTGACAACAGGTTTACGTGGAACTGTATATCACATAGCTTGCCTGTTTCTCAAAATCTTATCTCTAGTGTTTAACCTCACCTCTAACTCTTGATTGTTCTATACTTCTGTATACCTCCCTTTTGAGAGAATTACTCGTCTATGAAGCTCATTTTTGGGAAGCTAGTAGCAAAATGTAAAGTATCCAAAGTATTCCAATAAGGCACTGCATATAATCAACAAACCCCATTGTTCGGCAGAAATCAGCAGCTACACCTTGGGTAAACAGATGACCATTTGTCCAAAAGAGGACTCAAGTTCACGTTGCGCAAAAATATAGAATATATTGTCGAGTGACATTACTTTCCTGTTTTGCGTTGTGCACGGTATAAAACATCTTATTTTCTCCTTGACTACGATATGACTAACTACTCCAGTCCGAGGATCTGCAGTGTGCGGTCGACATTCATTCATGAACTCTGAATAGTAAGCAATCATCTCAGCAATTACTGGAATAATATGCTTTATGCACCATTTTCGGATGAATATTATGACACTTCAAATGAATTGCTGTAATAAGTTCTGTGAATTTTGTGCCTTTGTCTGGTGTATCTATAAACTATGTTATGCCCACCCGGTAAGTCTCGGCCTTCTTTGGTTATTCCAGCTTTCATAGCGCCAACAAAGCTCGCGTATTTCCCTTCCACTTAATTCTGCTGTGTTCGAACTGAAGACCACATTGCCGCGTTTCCGAAATTCTAATCTGGTTGCTCGCTCTTTGTAGTTGCTGCTCCTTGTTCGGTCGATTTGCTGTTCACATGTCCTGTACTACAAATAGACTGGCCGACCAACCAACCATACACTAGCTGTCGCTTTATACAGATGCGAGGTTTCCAGTGATTCTTTAAATTCTGGAAAGTTCGGACCAGTATGCTCAAAGCCAACCTGAATGCACCCTGAAAACTTTGTTCAAAATGAACATATAGTAGAACAGACGAATACATCGCGATATCGTATAAGTTCCACAAAATCTTACCGGCGCAAATGTTATGCAAAGAAAATGTTGCGTGTTTACACCAATTACTTCAAAGTAAGACAATCTGGAAATATGTTCAAAACCTGGGCAGAAGGTTAAAATGTGGGACAGGTTCGGGAAATGTAGGATGTTGGTCACCCAAGCTATTCGTGAGTTGGAACTTTTCACAACACACCGATATATCGGCACCATTTACAAAACTTTCTTCTCAAATCTCCAGCATGTCCAGGGAGCAGTACCATACAACATTGGCACAGTAAGTCATTAGTCATCGACCAAAAGGTAGGCCACCACAAGATTAACCTCTTAATTATGATCCAAGCAGAGCCTCAGAGAGTAATCAGTCTGTATGTTCATCACGCTAGTGTTTCCTGTTCACCGCACGTATTTTGTTCGAGGAGACATGCAGACCAAATTCTTCTTTCAGTCATGGGTTACATTTTCATTCGAGCCGGCAGAGGCAGTGACAACAAATACTTTTCGAAATATAAACAAATGCTTGCGGCTTTCGTACCAGCAGCACTGCCGTATTCACACTCGACTGTTTTCGCCTCCCGTTCACAACGTATCTCCAAGCAAAAGGATTACTAGGAGAATGTAGGTCTAATCTGCCGTAGCTTCCTGTTGCAACTACAACGGATTCGAATCGACAGAGAACTTATTTACTTAACTCTTGAACCGCTCGAAACAAACTGACTCTCAAATTGCCAATAGTTCATACCGAAGAGCCTGATGCTATTAGAGTGAAGAAAGAGCTACCGGTTCCATGTTGCAATCGCTTCACCTACGTTGCTAAATAATATTCATGATAACATATAACACTTTTGATGGTGTAACTTGAAATAACACATTTTAAATGGCTAGCCAATAAACTTTGGCATGGGTATGTGACAAATTGATATTAAAATAAACAATCAGCTCATTTTGTTCCGATATTCCAGTCTAAGCACAATTTCTTGGTGCTAGGAACGTCACTCCTTTTACTTGATTTACATGGCTGGTGAAGATATAGGCATAGGTATTAAAACATAGTTTACGAATGATCTTTAACCGCAAAACCACTTTTAAACGGCTGCTAATTTTCTTCATTGTAATACATCATTTACAATCTTCACATTACAATTTGCTCAAAAGCTTACCTTTATTTTAGTCTTACGTTGCTTGGGTATATTGAAAATTCTAACGGAAATCGTTTAAAGTTATTTTATATTCATCAATCTTTAGGCACCTGTTGTCCAAAGCCAGAGATGATGCTAAAAGGGGAATGTAACTTAATGGAAGAAAGATGAAATGATGAGGGGAAGTTGCACTCATATTGATTACTGAGTTTTGAGTAGAGAACGGTGGGGGAGGTTCTCTGAATCATGGAAGAGCGATGCATTTGCTTATCTCCATTTAAGTGCTATACAGAAATGTATGCCAACTATCTCAACACTAAAGATAGCAATCTGCACTTAAACAAGCGTTTATGCCATGAACAACTTTGTCTACTCGCAGTAAATTCTTTAGACATTTCTCTGCCCCACTAACTTGTTTTTGAATTTCAAAATTTTTATAAACAACTTTCGTTTTCTAACTGTGATATAGTGTATCTGGTTCTAAAATTCATTTGCTTATAATGGTAATGAGTAATGGTATCATTGATAAGTTTCGCGGTGCACGTCCCGTTTATCAATTCCTGCATTCACAGTAAGCCAACAAGGGTTATATAAACATTCAGCAGAGTCAACATGTTTAGCGGCAACTTAGAGAAAAATAGTAATATTTATCCTGCAAGTGGCGAAATCTAACATCCTATTCTTATCCAAAATAAAAGCCCAAGTCATAAGCGCAGAACACTCAGAAGGCAGACAGTATATCCAAAAGGACGCATGTTGCCATGAGGGAAGAAATATACACGATGGAAGAGATACAGGTACCCCATAGTTTAAATGGCGATTCCACATGGTGTACCTAATAAAAAGTTATCGTAACACGTTAATGTTCTTATGGCTATGTACGTAGATACGCCGTTAAAATAGCTTATGGAAACTTATCACATTGTGTTCTGCGACCGATTTAAATATCAGAAAGCGCTTATGTCTGTGGATAGTTTAAAAATAAACAGAGCAGAATTTTCTTCTGCGTCTGTTTTGTAAAATCCATTGGTTTCATACAAACTTACAGTTTAAGCTTCCGCATAATCGTAATTTTCATGGTGCAGTACATCTGGCAGCGGCGCACAGTCCACTCACTCGCATCATGCATCCTGACCTTTATTTGCATTTCGAGTGTACATGGTCATGCTGATAAGCGAGTTGCTTTAACAAGTTGCAATAAGGTGGATGATAACTGAAGAAGAGTTGTGTAAAGAAGTCAGCTGTGAAGTCTTCAGAAATCGGGACCGCCTGAAAATCTACTTAATTCATCCATAGTAGAGCCCCTTAGTGAAAGGATTTTGAAACACCTACAGGATTTTTCCGTGACTGCTATCACCAGCTGGACCAGGTGCTGATGACAGTTTAGGCTTGTTTTACAAATCCGTTATCTTCTGTTTTTATAACAAACATGAGGTCAGGGGAGAATGTAATGCTTTAATTTATTCATCGATGTAAGTGGAAAAATGCAATTAATATTTCGTACTCACATGTCTTCCTCTATCCCAACCGAGAGGAGGCAGATGTAATACTCGACAAACTGATGCAGCACTCTGAAAATTTTCCGTAAGCATAGTTTGCTATTCTCATTCTACTTGGAAATGCAATAGTAGTAAACATTGTCACTGTTATAAGCACCCGCTACGCGTTTTGCATTTGGTATCGCTGGTACAGCGTTGTCAAATATTGCAATGTGGCAGTATGTGATCATTATGACGAGTTCTCTAAGCAGTTTAAAAGTGGACGTACATGTATACCCGTTCCACATTGTATATCCGTTGTTAGCAGTGAAAGGTACTGCAGTAGTTTTAATATGAACTTCAAGTTCAACAGAAAATTACGAAGGGTGTTAAATGAGCAAAAACATACCAAAGTGCTTAGTACCTTATACGCTGTTTGCTATGGTGTGATCACTAGCGACCAGATTGTGATGCAAAGACATTTTTATCTTGTGATTAAATTATAAGTACTTTTTTTTCCCTCTGCTAAATTACAAGCTTAATAATAATAGTAATAATAATAATAACAACAATAATAAGGCATGGTTTAATTTATACTTAACTATTATTTAAAGCAGTTATCGGTTAGCTTATAAAAGTGCCTTTTACATTTGTGCAACTGATTTTATAAATACGGATTTGAATTAACATTTACGAATGAGTTAAAACTGCAGCCTAAGGAAATCATTTGATTCAGTAATGTTACATTATATGCGAAAATCCTACGTTGTAACTGAAGAAAGTTGATTTGATGAAACGCAGAATATCAACTGAAATAAATGCAAAGTTTGGCTACAGTGGCAAATTTTTAAGCAGCAATGCCAATTATGTTTGGATATTTCAGAACATTTTGACACATGAAAATACCGTCTGAAATTAATTAGGCAACGCGTCTGTGAAAAAATAAAACTTCGTAATTTTCTTTGAGTAATTTAACATGTTCCACATATGTAGAACATAATACAATGCAACATACAAAATTTTAATGAGTTATTTCAAACCATTCAAGATTTTTATTTTGCTTATAGTTAATCACTTTTAAAATGTTAATAGAAAATTCCCCTTTTTACCACACACAACCGTCCGAAATCAAATGAATCATAAGCCACCTCCCGAAAATAAAAGCTCCCGGACCACATTAAATTCGGAACGTCACACTTCAAAACCTACCTCTCAGTGCCCTGAAGGCATTAGCCAAACTTTTAACCTATGCCTATTCCGCGGTTGCTTCCCCAAGAGGTGAAAAAGAGCATATGAGCTTCACTTCCCAAAGAAGGACAAGAATCTCTTGAATTCGCTTAACTTCAGATCTATTAGCCTAATTAACACAATAAGCAAACTATTCGAAAAAGTTACAATTAAGCGCGCTAATGCATTTGTGATAAAGCACAAAATCCTTATACCCGAGCAGCTTGGATTCAGGGCCAAACACTCGACCACAATACAATTCTTACGCGCCGCGGAGCACATTATGAAAGGCTTCAACATCCGAAGGTCAACGGAAGCCACTCCCGTAGACTTAGAACGAGCTTTCGACAGCGTGTGGCACAAGGGGCCACTGCGTAAAACGCTGCACTATAAATTTTCGGATACAATGAACAAACTGATAGCAAACTACTTGTGCGACCAAACCTTCACCTCTGTACTGAACGACGCCAAATCCACACCTCGCCCAATTCTAACGGGCACCCCTCAAGGAGATTACTAGGACCCCTTCTATTCAACCTATATATAAATCATATGCCTAAAAACGCAGCCAGCACATTTCTCCTTCGCGCTGATGACACGACAACCATGTCGCAATCAAATGGAGAATCAAGGTAAAACGCCGATAAATGTATAATTTTCACCAGTAGGGCAAACTATCGCTACTCGGATACAGAGTACCACCACTAAAGCTTTTCACGACAACCTTAATTGGACCAACAAAGTTAGCTACCTAGGGTTTTATTTTAAAATAAAGGGAGGGCAATAAATGCCCTATGCATTGCGACCAGTTGTGTTCTATTGCGCATCTCTTCATTTATCTCCTGTGGTCTTTGCCTCCATCGCAAAGTCTGCAAGTATCTTAGTTAGCACTTCTTGAAATCCTTGCAATTGAATGATTTCCTGATTAAATTATTTAACCCTAAGAACTGCGAGTGTTTCACAGTCACACAGCAAATGAGATACTGTTTCATTTGCTCTCCTGCATCTTCTACATATTTGACTGACTGCATTTGCGATTTTGTAGAGATGCCCATGCAACTGGCAGTGTCCTGTTAATAGACTATTGTCTGTTTTAGTACAGTTCCACCGATTTTAAGCAGCGATCGTGTCCTGCTTTTTATTATCTCTTTGATAAGAGCCTTAGAGGGCCTATGTTCTGACAAAAACTTCCAGTATTCATTGTGTCTTTTTTCCTGGTCCATTCCCGGATCATCCCCCGGACTACTCCATAGGATATCTCGAGTCTAGGTTCAGGACCTACAAAAGGACTCTCTGCTCCTTTTTTTCGCTAAGTTATCTGCTCTTTCGTTGCCATGTATTCCTCTGTGCCCCGTCAAGAGCCCCCCATACGTTCCCAGACTAGTTTAGATTTGGTTATTCTGCCCTCAAGAGCCTTTAAGGCTGTTCGACTATTGCAAAGTATAGTAATGAGTCTAGTTTTATAGTCCTTAATTAACCTTTCCCATACGCAAGCCAATATGGCATACGTTTCTACTTGAAAGTAGCTATCTAGGGTTAGTAATGGACCACAGTCTGACCTGACCCTTTATGTCGCCGAAATACAAAGAAAAGCTTACGCCAAACGGGGCAGACTATGACAGACTTCAAGAATACACTCAAATTCAACCTGACCTCAAGCCTTACAAATCATTCATATGACCTATATTAAAATATACAGCGCCGATCTGAGACTACGTTTCCCCCCCTCAAAAAAAACACACATTCATCGTAAGCAGACTTTCCAAAACAAGATACTCGAAACAATAGCCAAAGTTCCGTTAAGTGCCATCAAAAGAATTACAGGATGACCTACACATGCACATGATAGAACAGCTCATAAAGAAACTCATCTTTTTTATAACAAATTCCCTCCACACCACAGCATGCAAATATCTGCACTTGGCCAATGCGAAACGGCGATTTTCGTACACCCGTGGACAAAAGAATAAGTGAGTCATGTCTTGAACTTCAAATTTTTTAAGTCGTATACGGCACAGAGCCTTGTTTACACCATACGCAATACATTTGTGTAGCCGCTTCAGCAGTTTGTTGTACGGCATTACTAAACATGCTACCTTTCATGTGTCTTCTCTGTAGCGCTGTGGCAAAGTGTAGGGTATTTCTGTGGTGAAGGCCGCAGGTTGGCTTCTCGTATGTAGCAAACGCCTTCCTTCCTTCTTTCTTTCTTCTGTTAATAATGTTTAATCAACATATAGCGACTACTTATTTTCGATATACTGCATGTCATACACGGTATTCGGTAAAGTTAATAATAGAATAGTTATGATTGTTTCTTTAAGGGTTGATTTTACCTACTTGCAATATGCTGTACACGAAATCACGTGGTGCGCAAACGCATCAGGTCCGAACAGGTTCTCTTTCAGTGAATCATTACGCGTTTGACAATGGCAGAACAAGCGCACAAGGAATTCTCTTCTTGCACTAGCAGGCTTTTCTGCTCGTGAAGCTGCAGCTGGTATTGGAGTCCCTGCAACTACAGCGCAGAGGTGGTTGAGATTATCCAGGGAAGGGCCTGAACGCCGTCGTCCTAGTTCAGGAAGAACACGTATGTCCATTCCTGAAATGGATGCAGCTTTAATTGCAGTAGCAGAGAGGAACCCCTTCCATACTGCTTCTGAAATGAAGGCACATTCACAATTCCCTGGATCAACTCTACGGCTCTGCAACGGTAAACGACGAAGGACTTCATGTGTGAACGGCGGCTAAAAAGCAACATCTGACAAACGATCACAGATCGTTTCGCCTCGTGTTTGCAGAGGAAAATGCCAACCGTAACCGGAATAACATGTTTTGAGACGAGGTGACATTTTCTTCCACGCGTAAGGGAAAGGCGATTGTCTGCCGTCCAAAGGGGTCCCGATACGATGCAAAATACGTGGCTTCACAATTTCATTATGGTCGCGTATATGTATGTTTTTGGGGTTGGATATCAAGGGACAATCTAGGTGTGTTGTAACAGCTTGACGATACACTCAACAGTGAACAATACACGGTAATAGTCGAAAACATTTTTATTCCCTTTGTGAGGATCGGATATCCCGATGGAATTGTTGAATTCGTATGGGATAATCAACCTGTCCACACATGTCTAAAAGGTTTCAAATTGGTTCTCAGAGAGGCAGGATATCAAAATGGTAAACTGGCCTCCCTGTTCACCAGATTTGAGTCCTACTGAAAATGTGTGGGTTGAGGTGAAAAGGGAGCTCCAGTCGAATTTCCCTCCAGATGTGCGAAGGAGAAAAGATGGCACCTGGGCACAAATTCAAGAAGCGTGGGATGTTGTAGCTTCTCGTCCACGTTACTGCAAGGATTTAGTTTCATCTATGCCTCGAAGATTCTGGGCAGTTATACTCGCTGAGGGTTCATACACACAATATAAATTTTATTTATTTTTATGTGTTATAGTTTTAGAAAATAACATTTTATTTGCATTTATTTATTTAGGTATTTAAAGCAAGTGTTTTAGTAGAATTACGTTTTTGTGTGCATAGATATACCTAAAACTTCAAATGCTACAGTTAATGATGTTCTACACATCCAATCATAAAGTTAACTAAATAAAAAAATAACTAATGCGAGATTTGAACCGAGGAGCTTATATGTGCAAGCAATGCCTTCTTAACCTCTCAGTCAGCTTAAAGTTGCTCCGTGCTGTGTTTTCAGTGGCTTATTAGGTGACCATTGCGCTCTCAGACACAGGCCAGTCTACAGTTCCTGCATCTGAGTTGTGAACACAGCTGTTAGGAAGGTACAAGCTGTGTTCACCTTGCCCTTCAATCGGCACATGGAATCTGGAGATCTCATTTTTGTGTCCGCTGGTGTAGGGGAAGGTCGGACAAAACGGAGTAACTAATAACTTAACATATCTTATAAACTCTGCATTATACGCTGTTAATTATTTGATTATTAATTACCTGATACGTCTACTTCAAATTGGTAGTGACAAGATAGTTTTATAATCAGCGCAGCCATAGAAAATAATGTTTTCCTCAATTTATGTCAAAAACCCTATTTTGTCAGATTGGTTAGACAAAACAGGGTTCTTAGATAATAGTATAAATCTCAAAATGTATAATTATTTTAGAAATGCTTAAATTCACTTTATGTGCAGAAATGTCACAAGTATAAGATTCGTTATCCTCATCATTCGTCATCCAGCACACGTTTATGAACCCATCCACTACACTTACAACATTTCACCCATCTCTCTCCAGACTTAGAATTAGAAAATAGTTCGTTAAATAAATGCAAGCTGAGTTATCATCCGATTCCTCTTCTGAGGACGTGTTACAATCCTGTACTATGAAAGCTTGTTTTTAGCCTCTTATTTCCTTCACCATTCTTTCTTTCATTCTTTTTTTTTTTTTTTTTTTTTTGCAGTAGATTTTGTAGCATTTAGCTCCATTCGAAGTTTCCTTTTTGCAGTCTTCATGGAAGAAATTATTTCGTCTTTGTATGGGGAATTTGTTAGGAATGCTACATTTTCCGCTCTTCTTTTGGTGATTTTCTTTTTCCCTTCCACCAGTCTTCCTTGTATAGGGCGTCATAATAAGAGGAGAGTTGTCAGGTCCTATGAATTACAGCAGTTATAATGATAATAATAAAGTTCTCTAAGTAAATAAACATTTCTAAGGATGCAAAATGTAATTTTAAGCCTTGGACAAAACGGGGTCTGTTCGGTTTTATCCAACTTGGCACACCGTTTTATCTGACAGCGTCATGTTATAAACAATTTCACAACAACGGAAAATTAGCGGGATATGCATTCTGAAACACACATGGTTATTTAATGCAGACGGGTGTTAATTTGTGTAATACTTACTTCACAGTCTTCAAAATGTTGTCTTCCAGGTATAAACACACCTTTCAGAGTCGGGAATTACAACACAACAGTGTAAAAAAACCTTTTTTTTTTGACGCACAGAACATATGGTTGCCCACAACAGATTGTTGCTACCCTCAAAATGGTAGTAAACAAATGGTAAAGAAGTTACGTTCAACAAAAGATGATGGTATATACAAAACGAGAAAACCGCGGTATCTCGTTTTAGCAGACTACCCTGTTTTATCCAACTACCCCTACATAAACAACCATTTTAAGTATTCGACTAACCTAGCAAACCCAGACGCTGACGATAAAACAGCAGAATATCTTGGCAACCTAGTGCAGTAACATGTCTAATCACCTCTTTCTAGTTCACACACAAGGACACAGCAGAACGACCATCTACTTCACAGCTGCCCTCTAAGTTCCTTGGGCTACCTAGCCAAGTCGTTCACGGAAGAAGAGCACCCCAACCGAGGGCCACACGGCTTGAAGTTGCGACACCATCCTCGGGTAGGCTGCAAATGAGTGTGAACATCATGATGACCCAGCGCTACACGGTCCAGAAAGTAACATACACGCTAGTACTGACATGGCTCCCACTGAAGAGACCACGCAGACTTATACAGAGGGGACCATTTAAGTTGAGACTGTACAATATCTCCAAAACTAAGCGTTGTAGAAAGAAATATCTTTGAAGTTGCTTGATATTATAGGGGAAAGTAAGTGCCATAACTCGTGTTTTGTTTGGAGGACGTTATGATGGTCGTTTTGTATATGTACATGTAAACTTTTTCAGTTTTACTAACTTGAGTTACAAAAAATATTTAATTGCAAACGAACTACATAGTATATATTTTTTAAAATGCTATAACAATTTAAATCCTTATTATCTGATGGTCTCCTGAAGATTTCAAGCACATAAATTAAAAACTGTGGCACACAGAGCATTTTGAATACTGAAAAATGCTGAGAAAAAAAAAGAACTAAGACATTTGACTCGGAATTTAACATGTGCTTTATCTAATTTGCATAGGGCCATTTACATCGTTTGGATTTTTAAAAATGAAAACAAGTGTGTGGCATGAAAATACAAGGTATAACCATAATATGAACACAAAAATAAAAAGACTAAATGTTTATATTTTTGTCGTCAAATGATGGATGCATTGCCTTAAAGACACTAGTTTGTATGCCGCTGATCGACAGCGTAAAAGTCAGTCCACTAAACTCACTACTGGCAGCAGAAAGCCGCCCACTATGACGTCACTGAGCATCCAGTCGCAGCCTACTACATATCTGGTCTGCGCGCTCTGCCGTCAAGGCATGGTCACGTGACTTAGTGCAGGCGGCGAACGTTGGAAAGGCATGTTTGTGTTGCAGATTTTCTATCAATGAATAAAGCAGTTCTCCTGTGCATATTTTGAGCTATTTCACGTGTGAAAGTATTCGATTTTTACGCCCACTTCTACGGATTGCAAACCACATTGGGGTAAGTAAAATATCTGGTATTATAGTTATCATATCTGCTATTGTAGTATGTTGCAGAAGTATACTTGGTTATGTCTGGCACAACTCTGAAGGCAACTAATAACTATTTGTATGCGTTTATCAGAGAATTATATTGTAAATGTATAGAACAACAGTGTTTTATTTGTATTTTCAGAGCTGCAATGCCTTTCAAGTGTTCAGTACCAGGTTGAAGATCCAATTATGAGCCTCCGTATGTAACCTGCTTTAGGTTTCCCAGAGATGAGGAACGACGAAAATTATGGCTAAGCAGAATACGCAGGCAGAATTTTGAGTTCACTGAAAATGCTAGAGTCTGCATTAGACACTTTCCAGAAGAAATGGTTATTCGAGAGGATAAATGGCAGGATAAACATGGACGAGTGCATTTCATTCCACGTGCTAATCCTTACCTTACTGATGATGCTTTTCCTACAGTTGTTAATGAAAGCAAACCCCACTTAAGCTTTTCACTTCCAAAGAAAAGAAGAACAAGAGAGGAAAGGGAAGATGAAGCACTTCAAGCAGCCCTGGACCAAAGTTTAGCTTCATATGATAAGGAATTAGAAAATAACAAGTTACTCACATATGAAGATGTAACAGTTCATATAAAAAAATGTGTGAACAAGAGAAAAGTTTGGGCACTTTCAATTAGTATTAGTGCTATTATAGTATCAGTGCCTTATATTGTTAGTAGTATTGTGGTTTCCAGTGATAGGTGCTTTAAAGTGTATATAGACAAAGAATTGAATCCTAATGAACTGAATCTCGAATTTAGTGTTATCTTGGAGAAATCTCAGGTGGATGCCTTATTTGAATTGTGTAATGTACCTATGTCAAACTTTAAAGAAAATAAACTTGCTGCAGCAGTGAAATTGTTAAAAGAACATGAGGTGCCAGATGCTGGAAAAAAAAGTGAGGTTAAGTGTCCTTACAGAGCAGATGGAATTATGTTCCTTTAAGAAGGAAAGGTACAGATTTTCATCAGATCTTCTTAGGTTGGCTCTGAGAATGTTCCTGATATCTCCTGCATGTTACAGAACCATACATCAGTCACAGGTACTAACTCTTCCACATCCAAGTAACTTAAGAAAACTGCTTGCCAGTCTAAATGTAAGTGACAGCAATTTTAATATTAGCAATTCCTACATTGTTGGTCGCATTTGTTCCCTGAAACCTGAGGAAAGATTTGTTAATCTTTCGATGGATGAAGTTTATATTTGACCAGAGTTAACTTTTAAAGGTGGTGAATTGGTAGGAACTAGTGCAACAAATACACATGAGCTTGCTAAAACAGCTCAAGTGTGTTTTCAGTAAATGCTGCATTTGGTCATTATCCAGATGTCATTGCCATTTTGCAAGTCAGTAGAAATTCTGGGGAATTCTTACATGCTACTGTGAGTAAGATTCTCTGCGAACTTGGCAAACTTGATGTAAAAGTAATCAGTCTCATAGCTGATAATAATCAGATCAACAAATCTTTGTTTCACAAATTCACGCCACATACATTTGGTTATTCTTCAGTAGTAAATCCCTTTAGCCAATCACAGCCTCTGTTTTTGCTCTATGATACTGTGCATATTTTCAAAAATATAAGGAATAATTGGATAAACCAGAAAGATCTTATGTTTAATTTTCCTGATTTTGAAAATCCAGATATAATTAAGAGTGCTAATTTTGGTCACCTCAGATCACTTTATCACAAAGAAAAGACTCAATTGCTGAAATTTGGTCATAAATTAAATGCAAAAGATCCATAAAATATTGAAACACAAAAAGTGAGTCTGGTGTGTAAAATTTTCAATTATGAAAATATTAATGCCCTCTTAGAATGCAATGATGGTTATGGAGAAACAGCAGAGTTTTTAAATATTATCCTAAAATGGTGGAATATTGTGAATGTTAAGTTTCTATATAAGGATGTAAGATATAAAAATGCTGATTACAAAGCAGTCTTTGCCATCGAGCAAGAAGAGTTAATTTTCCTGAATCAATTTTCAGGATGGTTGTGCAATTGGGAACATCCCTGTAGGGAAAATGTATACCAAGGGCTGTCTAGGCGCACATTTGATGCAATATTGCAGACATGCTCAGACCTTTATGGTTTAGCAAATTATGCTCTAACAGAATTAAAAGTAAGCTATGGTCTGTTTGGCAAGTTTCAAACAGATCCTCTTGAAGAGCGATTCAGTCTTCACCGCCAGTTGTCTGGCAGTCATTATTTTATCTCTCTCCAACAGCTATATGAGAGTGAGAAAAAGATCAGAATTAAAATTTGCTTTCATTTTCATCAAAAAATGGTAACATTCCAGTAAGAAGCTTAAATGTGGGTGCAGATTCTGAAAACAAAAATGTTCCATCATTGCTGCCTTTTTGTGAAATAGAAATTGCAAAACCAGTGGATAATGATGTAATGCCTATCGTGTTTTACATTGCAGGTTATGCTGCTTTCAAGGTAGCAAATGGTATAATATGTCCCAAATGCATTGAGTTATTGATTTTAAATGACACTTTAGAGTATGAATTTGAAGGTGCAGCAAGGCCGATTGATTCCTTAAGTAGAGGTTCTCTAAAGAAACCCACAATATATTGCGTAAAAGTAACGTGGTTGTGTATCCAACTATTTCAAGGCTTAGTCAAAGAGTGTACAATGATTTTATTAAAATCAGTGATCATCTTGCCTTGTTGAAGAATTTGTGCAGTCCCTATATAGTAAACATTATGGATGAAACCAGAGAATCGATCATCAATCAATGCAACCATAAATTTGAAGACTATTTTCATGATGTATGCTCAATTATGTGCAAAATTATTCTATATAATTACTTCAAAATGGTAACTGAGGATAAGAAACAAAAGTCTTGTGATAAAATAAAAATAAAAAAATGACCAGTGTGTGAATTCATAAGAGCATTTTGTGCTTACCATGAGGAAGGAAACAATACTTTCAGTATTTCTATTATATTTACAAGGAATAATTTGTGCATTAAAAGCCACTTTTTTCTGTAACATGAATTATTGTATATATTTTATAATGAATACACTGAGGCTATCTGACTTTGGCTTCACATCATATATTTCAATAATTTGACTCTTTTTACTAAACTAATAAGTATGTGGCGAGCTTTAGTATATTACCAGTAGTAACATTTAGCAGATTTAGTGGATGGACTGTTAGCTTTTATGTTGACTTTTAATTTTCAGTAAATACAAAAGAAATTGTATAAAATTTTGTTAGTGTGTATTGACTTGTACAGTGGTAAATGCGAAAAATTTCTCCAATGTATTACATTAGTGCAGAATGTTTTAATTTATATTGCATATTCACAGCTTTTGAGTGGAATAAATATAATCATACCCCAAAAATGCTTCTTTGTACAATTTTGCAATCCTTAATTTTGCTATTCCTGTTGTAATGAAATATATAAAGCATGAGAATAAGTTCCTACAATAGTGTTCAAAGGTAGGTAAGTCCTAATAAACTGAAACGTTTGATATTTGTGTTATCTAGCTATTTATTTTCATTCCATTTGAAGCTGAGTGTAAACATATGATTATATAAAGGTAAGGAGTTTAGTGAAAATAATATTTTGTCCCAAAACATAACACAGATGTTCAGAGCATAATTAAATTTAAAATTGTCATATTTTGAGCCACTTTCTTTGTAATAAGGTGAATTGGCTTTTATGTGCACTGTATAACTTAATGCTGTTTAACTTAACTGCACAGTAATTATGTTCTGTTTTAATTTCTTCATTTATTATCATTATTAAAACAAAGGACCCAAAATACTGCTGCAGGCTCATAACGACTACAGCTACACATTCTACTGTGTTTATTACTTATAGCACTATTTTATTTATTTTAAATCCAATACATGCACAAATACTTAAAAGTCACGATTGTTTTTATAAAAGACAATGAATTATCATTATTTCTTAATGTTATTTTTGTGTTCTAGCAGTGTCTAGTTGCTATTATTTTAAACTAACTTAGTTTTTTATTTTTACGTTCCTCTTGTCCTTTTGCTTGGAACTGTGGAATTCGTTGCCCACCGCCTTCGACTGCCGCCATATTGAAATCAGCGCTCAGGCCTGTAGTGTAGTGGGCTGTGATCCAGTTGGAAATGATTGATTTAAAACCCGAGTTCAAGGCGATAATCAGTTGGTTTCTTCCAATGATTGCAGTTGCAACATGAAAGTTCGAATAACCTATGTATACTTTTAGCACACTATAAATGAAAACCAAAGTACATTTGTTGTAATGCAACCCATACAATTCATGGAAACGTTTCAGTTTCAACACCGATGAGCTGCTTTGATGATCCAAAACTGCTGTGATTGAAGCCAATGCTTCTTGTTGGAAACAAGAGAGAATGCGTTTTAGAATTACGCTGCTTTTGTGAAGGTGAATGAAGCATTCTTTAGAGTATGGCGAAATTCCGTTTGAGAGCAATGTAGAGGCAAAGGATTAAATGAAATTCATGCAAAACAGACGTTTCGGGATTTTGAAGCAACGTCTGCTTTGTATGCAGAGAGACACGTTATAATTGGCTGGAACAACCTTTCGAGCGACGCGCACTTGTTTACACATTCTATTTCCGCATGGAGTATAACACGACTCCGACAGCATTGCTTCTCTCAAAAGGGAAATGCTCTGTGAAGCGAGAGCCGTGTCACAGATTACCTCTTCAGCTCCAAAGTGACAATCTCGAAAAAAACATGTGAATCCAGAATATATAGCTATATGAGCGATTCCAAAACAGTGCATCTTTGATTGCCGGAATATTGGTTATTCCGTTTCACTTATTCCTTATCAAATGAGGTATCTCTTTAAAGCTACCTTAAGCAATCAGTACAGGGTCATTATAAGTTAGTTATAGAAAACTATGCCGCCACTGCTGCTGAATCGATGGTAGTGGCAAGGTCCAATGACTAAAGGGCCATCATATTCACAAGCTTATTATACACCCGCTAGAGCACGTACGTTGTTTAAATAATGCTTAATACCCGTTCTTACTGAATACGGTACCACCAGCGTGGACAATGATCGCGACTGGTGTGAAATGGTAATTGCCAAATGAAATTTGGGAAGGAAACGTACGAAGCCTAAGATTAGGATACCTCCCCGGCATTTGCCAGTTATGAGGTTGAGGAGAACCTGGTAAAAGCCTTAGTCAGTCCTGGCGGGAATTAAGGAGTGCTGTGCAGCACGCTATGATGCAATAGCATTAATCTCGCCAGTATCAGTCAGCATGGAGACCTACATGCGGAGCGTGCTCATCGTTGTCCACTGTTTCATGAATTGCGATCAGCCAAGTCTGTTCAAAGGAAATTCTGGACCAATCTAAATGAATTGCGAGGTCGGATAGGAGAAACGGTAGCAACCATTGAACGTAATATGATCCATAGAATTTGCGACAACTCGCTTACAGATTAGATATAGGCAGTGTTATAAAAGGATGCGACATTGAACATTTGTAATCCTGTACATGAAACTTGCGTTTGCTTCATTATTCAATTAAATGTGGTTTAAGCTTTCTTCGCAATTTACGTTCATCATTGTATAGCTAACTTATAATGACCCTGTATAAGTATTAAAGGTTCACAAAAAACGGGGAAACCCATCTCCGTCCAGTTTTTTTTTTTTTTTACTTTCGAATCCTAACTCGGTCCCGTCTTCCAAATTGTAAAGAACCCAACTCGGCCCTGTAAGATATTAATCTCAATCTATTGCAAATTTATGTTTCACCAAAACCGATTTTAAGCACAAAATCAGATGTTACATAAAAACACCTGCTATACTAAATGAACGTAACAATATTGTAAACTCCGCACACAATAGTTAAATACTCGGTGTATTGTTAAAAAAAGATAATTCTAATCTAATACAAGATTTCGAAAAACGCCAAAATATGTAACATGTAAAAACGTTTGTTATTTTGTGAAGAGCTACCAGCAATGTCGTGGTCACAACCAACTACTTGTGCTCATTGCTACTATCGATTTTTCGTAACAGGGATGCCACATCACTTTACATTTCACTATCCCCAGAGTATTATTATGGTTTCGAACTATATGCTACGGTACTGAGTTGGGTTATTGACAGTGTGCTACCGGACTGAATGGGTCGTTGACAGTGTGTGCTACGGGACTGAGTTGGGTCCTTGCTAACAATATGCTACGGGACTGAGTTGGGTTGTTGACGGAGTATGCTACAGAAGTGAGTTGGGTTGTTGATAGCTTATGCTACGGGACTGAGTTGGGTTGTTGACAGTGTATGCTACGGGACTGAGTTGGGTTGTTGACAGTGTATGCTACGGGACTAAGTTGGGATGTTGACAGTGTATGTTACGGGACTGAGTTGGGATGTTGAGTGTATGTTACGGGACTGAGTTGGGTTGTTGACAGAGTATGCTACGGGAGCGAGTTGCGTTGTTGATGGCCTATGCTACAGGACTGAGTTGGGTTGTTGACAGTGTATGCTACGGGACTGAGTTGGGTTGTTTACGGAGTATGCTACAGAAGTGAGTTGGGTTGTTGATAGCTTATGCTACAGGACTGAGTTGGGTTGTTGACAGTGTATGCTACAGGACTGAGTTGGGTTGTTGACAGCGTATGCTACGGGATTGAGTTGGGATGTTGACAGTGTATGCTACGGGATTGAGTTGGGATGTTGACAGTGTATGCTAACGGGCCTGAATTGGGATGTTCACAGTGTATGCTACGGGACTGAGTTGGGATGTTGACAGTGTATGTTACGGGACTGAGTTGGGTTAAATTGTAAATTGAGTTTTATTTATGGACGCTCTTTAACTACTATGGTTCTTAGCGTCCCATTCTATATTGGGCGTGGAACACCGGAAATTTTGCTCAGAGGCCTCTTTATCAGGCTTGAGGTTCTTTTACGTGGCGTAAATCTACGACACGGGACCACCGGCTTTACTTTCCTTCCGAAGGAAGCCGTGCTAACGATTTTTACGCCCGAAAAAATCCATCGCCCTCCGCCGGATTTGAACCCGCGACCTTGGGAACTAGAGGCTAGCACGGTACCACTAGTCCACGGAGGACGACTGCTGAGTTGGGTTGTTGACAGAGTATGCTACGGGAGTGAGTCGCGTTGTTGACAGTGTATGCTACGGGACTGAGTTGGGTTGTTGACAGCGTATGCTACGGGACTGAGTTGGGTTGTTGACAGTGTATGTTACGGGACTGAGTTGGGTTGTTGACAGAGTATGTTACGGGACTGAGTTGGGTTGTTGACAGAGTATGCTACGGGACTGAGTTTTGTTGATAGTCTATGCTACGGAACTGAGTTGAGATGTTGACAGTGTATGCTACGGGACTGAGTTGGGATGTTGGCAGTGTATGCTACGGGACTGAGTTGGGATGTTGGCAGTGTATGCTACGGGACTGAGTTGGGATGTTGACAGTGTATGCTACGGGACTGAAAAAAAAAATTGAGTTTTATTTTTGGACGCTCTTTAACTACTATGGTTCTTAGCGTCCCATTCTATATTGGGCGTGAAACACCTGTAATTTTGCTCAGAGGCCTCTTTATCAGGCTTGAGGTTCTTTTACGTGCCGTAAATCTACGACACGGGACCACCGGCTTTACTTCCCTTCCGAAGGAAGCCGTGCTAACGATTTTTACGCCCGAAAAAATCCATCGCCCTCCGCCGGGTTAATATGGGACTGAGTTGGGATGTTGACAGCGTATGCTACGGGACTGAGTTGGGATGTTGATAGTGTATGCTACGGGACTGAGTTGGGATGTTGACAGCGTATGCTACGGGACTGAGTTGGGTTGTTGACAGTGTATGCTACGGGACTGAGTTGGGATGTTGATAGTGTATGCTACGGGACTGAGGTGTGATGTTGATAGTGTATGCTACGGGACTGAGGTGGGTTTCTGGCATTTTGTTCACGAAGATAACGGGACCGAGTTAGGATGAATTCATAAAAAGTTTTGAGATGTGTGTTAGAGTTTCAAGAACTTACGTTAATTTGTTCACCAGGCGAAGCATTGTAATAACGGAAACTGAATTCCAACATTTTTAAAATATTATTTTCCTAGATTCGCTTATGAACGTTGTGTGTATAGTGATATACACTTTTCCCCTCACTGCGGACACCGCTCGACAACTCGCCTGCCGGCCGCCTCGCCTAGGTCTACCTCGAAAGAGGTAGATACAATATCCCCCACAAGCGCTTCAGTTCTCTCAGTTATAGTTACAATTACAATGATAATAAGCAATACCTTATCATAAGAGATGTTGGAAATGTTGTCCTCCTCTAAACATTTCTGGCACCTTCTCAGGAAACTTGCATTCACACTCGAGAGTTTAATATCCGAAATTGAGTGAATTTCTCGCCTGATATTTTCTTTTAGTTTTTCCAGTGAATGATGGGGACTTGTTGCATTAACTTTGTTTTTCAAGTTCTCCCAATAATAAAAATCGCATAAAGTTAAATCAGGAGATCCCGAAGGCCACAATCCTATACTAATTACCCATCTTCAAAAATTTTCTGAATTAAATTTAACGACTCATCAGCGGTATGCGTGGTAGCAGAGTCTTGGATAACTCCAGACTGCCATTGAACATCGGTCAGCTGTTTAAAGACTGGTGCGTGTATGACATTCCTGTATCTCTCTGCATTTATGGTTTGTTCAAAACATACTGGTCCTTCTGTTCTGTATCCGTTTACTGCAAACCAATTTTCGCGTCATCCAAAGGAATCTCGTGTCTACAGGAGTTATCTAAAATTTGTTATTTTGCGACGAAACATAGCCATACAATTGGAACCATGCTTTGTCAGAGAGGAATTGTAAGCGCGGGTCAGTTACTCTATAATTTCACAAAATCCAATTACAGAAACTTACCCAACTCTGATAATCACATGAAAAATACAGCGTATGCAACAAACCCCATACATTGGAAGAACTAGAAGAAAATGTCAGGCGAGAAATTCACTCAATTTCGGATACTGAACTCTCCAGTGTGGAGGAAAGTTTCCTGAGAAGATACCAGTGTGTGGACAGAGAAGGACAACATTTCCAACATCTCTGATAAGTTGTGTTTATTATCACTGTAATTCTAACTATGAGAACATGACACGGTTGCGGAGATGTTATTAACATAGCTGTTTTGGCGGGAGTCCGAGCTGCGGCAGCCGGCGCGCGAGCAGCGTGCGGTGGCCACAGTATAAACGAAAAACACTGTATTTTCAAGAAATTTCACAATGATAGCTATCAATTTGCCGAAGTTGTGGTTTTAATAAATGCGTTCCCAGGCTGATCTCAAGAGCGCAGACCGATGAATATATCTACTATCGGGTTCAAACCTTTTTATGTTTAAGGTGTGCCCATGGCACTAGCGAATAACTGCGGTGCGACGTTGCCTCATATGGACAGTACATACAGCTTGCCGCTTGTAAAACTCGAAATGCAGTATTAATTACGCAGCGTATTTCATATTATTGAAAACCAACAAGTAACTAAGATAAAAATGACAGTTTTTCTGAACAAGTACAAAAAGGAATCATATTTCTATACCAGTGATTCGGATTTTAAGTCTTATTAATTTAGCTATCTTTCGTGAGGTTTCAACGTAGACTTTTAGTTATATTATGCTTATAACAGTAACAAATACGTTGGTGGCACAAATTCAGTTAGCTGGTTTTTTAATGTTCTCAATTAGCCGTTATGTTTTCACAATTCATTGAACCAAAATGTGATTTTCACAGCATAACCTGCACCGAGACATATTGCAAAATGTTAAAAGAAGTAGTCAAAGCTCCCAGTTCAAGAAACATTCCTTAGCACGGAAGCTATGCATTGTTTGAAGCAATCTTTAATAGTTAAAGAGGATATATATATATATATATATAATATATATATATAGAGAGAGAGTATATGTGTGTGTGTGTGTTTGTGTTTGTGTGTGTGTGTCAGGTAGACAGGGGTCTATGACCGCAAATTCCTTCAGGTTGAAGCCATTTAGGTTTGGCAGACAATAACAAAAATAAAAATGGGTACTAAGAGATTTTAAACACATCAGTTGTGAGTTAAACTTCTATGTAGTACTGCTGTTCAGTTCTTTCGGTGATAGGTCCCGTTCTAGCGTTTATAAAATTGCTATGACATAAATCACAAACGCGGAGCATTCTGCCGAAGCGGAATGAGGTTTGGCAACGACGCGGTTGAACCGCATTGGTTCTCGCGAAACGTCAGAAGGTTGGGACCGCACTTTAAGGACATGGGTCAACAATTAGGAACAAAGCTACATGCCCACTTTGTCAATGTTGCAGCGTATAAAGGAAATCAGAGAATGTTAGGCAAAGAGTAGTGATAACAGATTTTTACCCCCCCCCTTTTTGGCTTGCAATATCGTGATCATTTTAACAGTCAATGGTTCAAATACCTTAAGCAGCCAGTGACAGGAATATCAATAAGTCAATGCAAAAAGCGAACTGAAGAAGTTGAACTACTGATACCACAAAATAATACGAGAGCATTTCATGCTAACAGCACACATTACTTTGACTTGGACGCATGAGGAAGGTCTCTCTAGCTGGGAGTTAGGCGGCCCGGCCTTATTACTCCCGGAAGAGAGCACCTGCATGCATTTAATAACAGGTCAAGTGTTCAGTCCTATCCTTGCGGAAGTGATTGACACTCGATGGTTACTGAAAGGCTGAAATTTACTAGCGCAGCACTGTTATTGCTGCGGAAGAGTGCGCTCTAAACAAAGGTAGCAGAGCGTCTGCTTCAAACCCCCGACGGTAAATAGGTGACAAATACCTACGCTGAAATCATTGCGTTATAAAAATGGGTCCGTCCGAGTTCCATTAGGAACGCTGGCGAGGTTTTGTCTTTCAAAAAGGCTTAAATTTTACCATGAAACGGCAACTCTAGGCCGAGCCCGAGAACTGTAATTATAGATAATTTATTAATTAATTTTTATTGATGTTAAATCATACTATGTACATATCTTTTTCTTATACTGCTTGTATAGTTTAAGAAGGGTGATTTAACGTTATGTATGTATCTAGGTTACTACTATTAGAAGAGTTATAAATGGTTTAATGTAAATAATTTAAGCGTAATGTTAAAATACTGTCCACGACGAAATGTTTTAGCTAAACTAGTCGCGGGCATCCTTTCCCCAACCGGCTTCAAAGCGAACGGAAAGCTTTGAAGCCTGACCATAAACCCATCAGTAAACGATTAGTAGGGTCTTCCCATCCCTTAAACACAACACGTGGTCCTTTCTCCAGCTCCACCAAAGCAAAGCGTTGTTAAGATTTTATGGTGCTTGCGGTTAGGGAGGGTAGGGAACAAGTGTTTGGCTACTTCTCAAAGGTCGCCGCTTGGGGATCCGAAGGCTGCGATGACCATACAGGAACAGTGTCTTCGAAGGCAGAAAATCTAGTTTTAGGATGTCTCTCTGGTCGCAGGGCCATTGTTCATACAGCGAGGGTGTAAAGTCTTTGTCCTATTATTTGATAATTCGCCGTGCCCAAGTGAGAGAGACAGCTAGCTTAACGGTAAATTTAGGAAAAGCCGCGATTTATGTTAAACTTGGACCAATGAGATCCCTGTAAGTTTATACGAAATAGTGAGACACGTCGAGTGGCGCTAAAAAATGGACCAATAGGAAAGGAAGCAGCCCCAGAAGCCTGCGACTATAAATGGATCTGTTAGGAGAAAATTCGGGGCATTGCATTTTGGCATTTTGTCATGTGTGGGTCATTTGTCATGTAGTCCGGGAACATTTTGCAAACTACAGGCAGGGAGAGATGCTGCAGGATGTTGAGATATCGCGCCAAAAGTGAATAAAAACAGTTTTCGAAACACAACTAAGAATCGCTACTCGTAAAGAGATAATAAGCATATTTAAACTTCGCGTCATATCCGCGCCGTGTTTTAACAGCGATGGACAGTATTTTAACGGCGGCAATATCTGTGTTGTGTACTACGTGGAGTAGTTAAATAAAGGAAATTGCAGTGTCATCTTTTCGTAACCAGAGTACGTCTATTTCTCCTTTTTTACCACGACCCGAGGTCTACGCTTCCTTTACCAAGGATAAGTCCATGCTCCCACCTAGTTTTAAAGAAAATTACTGCAGCTAGCCGAGGACAAAATTGCAGAGAACCAGCACACTGCGAACATCTGGAGCCAACATGGAGGATGCAGCAAGGTAAGCCGCGAGCAACGGACAGGAGGAGGTGACTGCCGCAACCAGAAGAACCTCTTGTTCATAACTGAATATATTTCATAACATTTGAAGGTGTTAGTTTAATGGTGGTAGAGCTACATATTTAAAAACATCTGTTTACATTCACATGGATTTCTCTAGCACTATCGCTTATTTTTACATAGCTTTTACAACCTATTCTTATGAAACCATATTTTTTAGCTATTTGAAACAAATTGTGTTTTTTAAAGAGTTTTACATGTTTTGAGTAAGCTCTTATGGCTTACCCGTTATACAAAATTGTACAAATTTAGTTCCTAATGAAGAAAACTTCACATGCAATTCCCAGAAAATTTAAGATATACATACTTTTTCTTTTTTTTTCTTTTTTTTTGTCATACAAATATCTTACACATGTGATGTTTTTATCAAAACCGTTGGAGAGTTTTTGAAAAAATGAACAAATACGTAAACATTTCCATGTAAAGGGTATTTTGGTGTGGGGGATTTTCTTGTAAACCTTCTTGTCGTCTTTCTGGAAAATATTGGATTTAAACACCAAGTTTGGTATTTATCGAAGATTTCGTTTCAAAGCTATGCTGTTCACTGCCCCCCCACACACGAATACATACGAGTTGCGGCCGAACTAATAATTTACCTGGCTGAGACAAGTTAGTTGCGGCCATACCTTTTAAGACTACGTATTCGTTGCGGCCCTGGTTGACTATTACCCTGTGTCGTTTACATTAAGCTCATAGACTGTTCACATTCTTAGCAGGAATATGGTTAGTTCACATCTCTTCATGGACGACGTGAGTGTCTGCTTCACTGATGACTTGATGGCTAGTCATTAGAGAATTAGAGAATACCCCAATTCACTGATTATGTTCTTGATAATTACATTTCACCACAGGAAGCTAAGTTTCCTCCACGGATTTTGGGCCCAGCTTTCCTCCGCCGCCACTAAAGGAGAAGAATAGCTGTGAAAGCTTTCCCGCAAAACTGAGTTCGTTTTCTACCGGCATATCCCAATATCTACAATGTTGTTGATGTACTCCTTGAAGTTCAGATGGAGACGTAAGTACAATGTCAAATGCAGAGGTCAGATGTCAAGAAAGACGCGAAAATTTTCAGAAAAGGAAATTTTCATAAGGGAGCAAATGACAAAGATGGAAAGAAAACAGATAACGCCGTTTTTATTATTATTATTATTATTATTATTATTATTATTATTATTATTTTGAAATTTCTGGCGCAAACTATCCATTAGGACAGTGACATTGTGTTGTATATAACTTTTTAAATTGATTACAACCTCATATTTTTGGAAGACTACTCAGCCGCCTTCCCCGAGGTGCCTTCTGGGTAAAGCCAATATGCTGATCAACACTTAATTACCTGGTCGCGACTCAGACTACCTCTCAATATGCTGGGCCGAAATTCGTACGTAAATTTTAGACTGGGCTGCAACTCAACTTTACCCACTCAGACAACACACGAAACTTTTTCTAAAATACTCTTTTGGATTCAGTGGGCCGCCTCTAAATATGTATTTCCGGTTAAAACTCAACATCGAATTTTTGGTGGAATATAAACTTGCTGTAAGTACGTAATAGAGAAAGCCACCCCCCCAAAAGAGGAGTTTCACGTTATCAGACTGAAATTAATCCTCATCATTCATCATTCTCGAGCTCCTTTATCCCACCGAACAGAGAGCAGCAGGGTAAAAGCCTATTTAAAGTAATCTCTACACGAGACTTTTTGGTTATTAAGTCAATATAGTTCAAAACGAACAAAACTGGAGCTGTGTCGCTATTATAATAAGGCCTGAATTTCATGCACTATGTCCAGTTTGTAGGTTCAAATGTATACATTTATATATTTTGCTGGATTAAGATTACGATTGGAAATCCTCGTATAAGTGAAGATTTTTTTTATGAAAAATATCACATCTTATGCATATTCGTGACGTGGAGATCCCAACAGTAAACAGTCCGAGTTCTTGCGCTGCTGAAACAAAATCTGAAGGGTGCACAACAATTACAGCAACAATTTGGACGCACTTGGCTGCCCAGGTTAGAGTTTTTGGATGAAATGGGAGGTCTGAGAAAGAGCTGCATCATTCGTTTGCCCCCCCCCCCACGTTCCCCAGTTTATGTTGCATTGTGGGGATTCTGTCAAGAACCAAGTATACACCACGCAGCAGAGAACTTGGCTTATTGGCGACACAAGATGAATTAACTACTACCATAGACAGCTTACCACAATAGATTTTCAACTCCATGGGTAAAAAAAAAGGGGGGTAGCCAAATGTGGAGGAATTTAGAGGCTCATACCTGTCGATAATGTAGTGCCGTTCCTAACCGAAATTAAAATTAAATTGAGTTTTATTTATGGACGCTCTTTAACTGCTATGGTTCTTAGCGTCCCATTCTACATTGGGCGTGAAAGACCGGAAATTTTGCTCAGAGGCCTCTTTATCAGGTTTGAGGTTCTTTTACGTGCCGACACGGGACCACCGGCTTTATTTACCTTCCGAAGGATTTTTACGCCCGAAAAAAATCCATCGCCCTCCGCCGGGTTTGAACCCGCGACCTCAGGAACCAGAGGCTAGCATGGACCGTACCACAGAGGACGACCCGTTCCTACCCGTTTCTGCCTTCTTCCACTTTGCTTCTTTTAATTTTATTTTTACTTTCTTTATTGCTAACCTTAAATACAGGAAGTATTTGTATTCCACCCAAAAATTCGATGTCGAGATTTCGCCGGAAATATACGTTTTGAGGTCCCCTGCACCCAAAAGAAAAGCATTTTTAGAAAATATCTGTGTGAGCGCGTGTGTGTGAGCAGCATAATTCAAAAACGAAAAGTTGGTTAAATACGAAACTTGGTATTTAAATTCAGAACCTTCCAAGAATGCGACAAGAAGATTTTGAAGAAAATCCTCCACCCCCTTTACAATGAAAAATAATTTATTATTTTCTCAAAAATGGCTCTTAGGATTTGAATTAAAGTATCGTATGTTTAAGCTTTTTTCATGACAAATAAAATGCATGTATTGTATTTTCTAGGAATAGCCTGTGAAGTCCTCTTTATTCTGAATGACCTTTTTTATAATAAAATTGGTAAACCATGAGAGAGAGAGAGAGAGAGAGAGAGAGAGAGAGAGAGAGAGAGAGAGACTACGCAAAAGAATGTAGATCTCGTTACAGCACACAATGTCAAATAAATATTTTCTAGCGTTAACCGTTTCCGATTTATTCTTTCTTATTGATACTTTCAAATTCCTTAGTTTTCTTAACTGCAAATCGCTATTCTTTTTCTCCCCCTTTCTTTCCTTTTCGTGTTTATGAAAACAGAACAAATTTCAAAGCCATCAAATAGCGACCGGCTTTGAAAACATTTGACTATCGCCAAGCTTACTGTAACGAAATGTGTAAACAATAATGGTTTATATCTGCATTAACAAGAATCGGATACAAGAATAATCTTTTGTAAGAACAGTTCGTAGAAGAGTGAGTAGAGAAAGTGTAGTGGATGTAACACATCAGATATATATATATATATATATATATATATATATATAGATATGTATGTGTGTGTGCAACCCTTATTTCCACTAAAAAGTGTTGCATTTATTTGCTATCGTACAGCATAAAATATTACTATTTTATTGAGAAGGATATCAATTTCAAGGATAACGTTGGGATTATAAATCATTTGTGCACGATTTTGGAATTATTATTGCGAATGTGTGATTATGAGCCGCCACTGACGTGAATTGCTTCTGTATGTTCCCCTTGAGCAACGTCCGATTATATGGTACATGCATGATGAAGCACCGGCACATTTTGCTGCTGCTGCTGTAAGAAGACATCTAACGTGGAGATATGGTTCAAGATGGTTCGGTCGAGGAGGGCCTGTAACCTTGGCTTCCATGATCACCTTTGGATTTTACTGTTTGGGGTCACCTCGAAAGTGTAGTGTACAGCACTCCCGTTGATACCGTTGAAGTACTGGAGAAAATAATTATATGTGCTTGTCAAGAATTCGAGATGATCCGGGGGTGTTTGAAAGAATTCGAAACTCACTGCAGTGACGAGTGCAGTATTGCATCCAGATGTAAGGGCGATACTTTGAACACAGGGAGGAGTGTACATTATTAATAACATGTAACATACTAAAGTACAATTGTATTCCTTGTTAAGCTATGAGTGAATTTTGAGGCAACTTAGAATGACAATTATTAAACGAAAAGTCTACTTTCAAATTCATTTGTACTATTAGGATGATGTTGCTTAATGAAGTCAGTGACGGCTTGTAATCACACATTTGCACTTATCTCGCACATGGCTCGTTTGCGGCCCATATTCACTGGAACGTTTTGTCTTCTACTATCGAATACTTTCAACCTTAACAGTTTGTGCTATTAATTATGATACATCCTGTGTACACAAATTGCTATGGCAAAACAAGTAGATTGGAAAGTTTATTATGATAAAACCTTAACAAGTAAAAAGTGTTCAAGATGGCTATAGCACTGGTGAGGGAAGCGAGATGCCAGTAATCCCATCTATCGTCGACGCTAGGAACACAAAGTTTATGCTCTAATCTTTCCTTTGACACATATGCATTTATGCATGAAAACTTCCATAATATGCGCATAAATGGTATTAAAACACCATATTAACATAAAACAAACATTTAAGGCAATTTTATGTGAACTTTCCATGAATAAAACTATTGTGGAAATCATAGCAATTGTTTAACTTATTAAACTTTATCTTTAATATTGAAGAGTTAAGATATACACGAAAACAAGGCCTGCACCATGTACAGCAACACAGCACCGAATGGGCTGAAGTTTCAACTGGAGAACGACTGCGAACCTGCAGGAACATTTTCGGAATTGAATTTCTATAACCATCAACAGCTGATTATTCCGAAATTTGTTACTGTGTGTAAATCAGTATGTTACATTTTTATAAATCTGAATGTATGCTAAATAACAACATTTAAACTAAATTTAATTATATGTATAACCACCACACTTGAACTCAATTCCAAGAACTCCTTAACAGCTACCTTCATACCGTGAGGGAACGGTTACGGCCAGATAAGACAACGATTTATCGATGTGACGTGAGCTATCGATTGCGTTGCGTGTGAGCTGCAGTCAGTGTTGCCAAGTTTCAATACTGGCTCAATGGCACGTATTATTTGGAAATGTATTCGTAAATCAAATGTGAAGATAAAATGAATAAAATAGAAACATATTTATAAAATATACATGTAAAAGAAGGAAATATGCAGCATATTTTGCAAACTACTTAAATATTATGCTTATTAACAATACAGGCAAAATATTTATTATATGCAACATAACATATTGTTTAAGTTGTTGGAAATTTAGTAATTAACTCGCATACTAAGTGAGCATACTGTAAGCAAAGAAGAAATATGCATTTGCATTCAAGTCCTAGTCATCACCAAAGAAACTATGGTTTCTCCCTTGGCCAATATCGGGGTTTCTATTCAACCTCGCTGCTACTATCAAAGCCACGCGGTAATTGCTGCTGAGTAACATTAGGAGGTGAAGGTCACTCAGAATGCATACATCGAAAAAAAAATCTGAATTTAGCACAATATGCACGAGTTTCTGTATCTGACAATACGAGTTTCTTCTTTAATTGTATTTAGTTTGACCCCTTGTAATCTTAAACCTCCAGCAGGACTTTCTTTTATTTGCCACTAAAGAAAAGATAAAAACCCCAAGAAAGCTGTTTGACCTGTTCCATGCAGAACCTGAGCCCCAATCCTTGCTGCAAACACCAATTCCCTGTGTTCAACATTCTGTAATCACTATAGTAATCAAATATGGATTTCAATATCTGAATACTTGTGCAGCTGGGAAATTTATGGATTAATTTTCTAGACATTACCGTTAATATACTTAATCACGTCCTCATATTTGGCTCTCATTACTTACAAATCGGTGTGAAAATAACTGAATGAACATTCCAAGCAACATCACGAAACGTACCTAAAAAGAAACAGAACAAAGCTTCATTTTGTGAGGAAATAGCAATTTAAAAAACAAGTTAATAATCTTGATTATGTCACGAGTGTATGTCTTGTCATGTTGAGATTATCCACCAGTTGAATACAACATTGCAATCTTAGCATTATAAATTGTAGGAAATAAATCATAAAATAATTCGGAATCTATAGTTGACGTAAATGAGGGCGACTTGATATGTCATGACTAGGGGTGATTTTTAGTATTTTGAAATCAGAACTATAGCATTTTGATTTGCACATTTAGCATTTTGAAGAAAATCGTATAACTAGTTAACAGATAATGTATTTCTACATAACGTTAATGTAAAATTAAAATCACATTTGTAAAATATTAATAGTGAAATAAAAATACATAAGTTAAATTGCAAATTTTTAAAAATTGATATATAAGGTTAAAGCAACACAGAGAAAAATAGAATTGGTACAGGCTAAAGCATAACACATAAAAGCGAGAATATGTAATGCAAAATCAGAATAAAAGAAAAAGATATACACAAAATTAACTTAAATCGTGCAAGTTCATAAATCAGTAACACGTTGAATGAAATCATGGAACATAATACCTCAACATTTTGTTCTGCCATTCCTGTTCTGACATTACAATTAAATTGTACTCTGTGAAGTATTTTCAGCATCTACGCTATAGGTAGGACACCAAATGCATTGCAGGAGTCTACATCTTCATGTTTCTGCATAGTGTACTACCAGTTGGTAATGAATTCATATACCTAAATATCTGATGTGTTGCATTCGCATGGCTTTCTCTATCCTCTATCGTTTATGAGTATACAAACTATTCTTACTAAAGCTTATTGTTATATCCACTACGTTTTAATCCAAATAAAACTTTGCAGAAATAGCTATATCGCATATTTCGTTATAGACACAAAGAGAACAGCGAAGTCAAATGGACGCTATAGGCCAGCCTTAAAATTCCATAGTGTTGCGATGCAATCGCGAGAAACTACTGAATGTTGAAAGAACTTTAAAGAATGACCAACAAATGAACAATTCGAACCATTAATAACCGATATCTCAGAAATGGCTTATGCCACAAAAAAAACTTATTTGTAATAAATCGTGTGTTTTAAAGAGATCTACATTTGTGTAGTACATTCTCGTCTAACGCTTATACAAAATTCCTTCCAAATGAAGAGGACTTTAAAGGTTATTCCGAGAAAATTCAATATATACATTTTATTTGACATGCAAATATCTTTGATATATGGCATTGTAATCAAATTGTCACAGCCATTTTTTAGAAAATCAAAATTTTCGAAAAATGTTCCATGCAAAGTGTAGTTGAGGGTGGGGGATTTTCCTGAAAATCTTCGTGTCGCATCCTTGGAAGATATTGAACTTAAATACCAAGGTTGGTATTTATCCGACTTTTCGTTTTTGAGTTATGCTGTTCACAGACAGACAGACAGATAACACACAGACACGCTCACGGACCTTTTTCTAACATTTTTTTTTGGACTCGGGGAGCCTCAAAACATGTATTTCCGGTGAAATCTCAATATAGAATTTTTTGGTGAAATGCAATACCTTCTCTATCTACTATGCACGTGGTAGAGAAAGTAAATAAGCTATTCTTATTAACACCTCAAAGAAATGCTTTCTTTTAGCGTCACTTAAATATTTCAAATCTATTGATAGTACTCGGCCAGCGGTGACAGTGTTAAAAAGTTTACCAACATCTTGGGTGAAAAAAAAATGTTTTTTGAATTTTCCTTCATGTGACTACTCAACCTTCTGTTGCACTTTAGCAAACATTCCATAAAGATATTTTAATTTTGCTGTTCATATTTTCATTTGAAAAACGTTCCATGAATTGCAACACATTTCGCACGTATGTTGCACTTTGTATAAGTTTAGCATTTTGAGAAAACTTCGCATTTTATAGGATTTTAAACACACATTAAACAGTGGTTTACATGTCGGAAAATATAAGAGTACAAGTCTTTATGAGCATTTCGCGCTATATCGCATTTGCGAAAAATCACCACCCCTAGTTATGGGGCGTTAATTCAATCCACTTCCATGTTTATTGATGTTTTAGAACTGCATCAGAGTCATTAACATAAGTCAATAATAGAATAAAAATGATACGATAGAGCGTTAAAACAGAACAAAAATGTGATGTGCTACATTCACATAACTCTCTCTACCCTCTATCGTTTATTAGTGGCTATGAGTTATTCTTACGAAAGTTTATTTTTCTGTATACGTACTTCATTTTAATCGAGATCAACTTTTGCAGAAACAGCTACATTTACACGCTTCGTTATACATACAAAAGGAATAGCACAGTCAAAAGTTTAAGAACTGGGGCTATATGCTGGCCTTACTCTTTCCATGCAATCGCGAGAAACAACTAAATGTCGATAGGACTTTAAAAAGAACGACGAAGTATTGAACTAATTGAGTCATTAATTACGTATATCTCGGAAATGGCTGATGCCAAAAGAAAAGTTATTTGAAATAAATTGCATGTTTTAAAGAGATCTAGATTTTTTATGTGGTGCGTCTTCGTCAATCGCTTAACGTTTACCAAGATTATGCTAAATTCCTTCCGAATGAAGAGGAATTCACAGCCTATTTCCAGAAATTTCACAATATACATTTTGTTTTGTCATCTAAATATATTTAATATCTGGTATTTTAACCAAAACCGTTAGAGCCATTTTTTACAAAATCAAACATTTCGAAAAATGCTCCCTGTAAAAGGTAGTTTTGGGTGGGGGGGATTTTGTTGAAAACCTTCGTGTCGCATCTTTGAAAGAGACTGAACTTAAATACCAAGCTTGGTATTTATCAGAGATTTCGTTTTTGAACTATGCTGTTCACACACACGGGCCTTTTTTCTAAATTGTTTTGGATTTAGGGGTTCTCAAAACATGTATTGCCGGTGAAATGTCGGTATAGAGTTTTTGGTATGTGGTAGAGAAAGTAAAAATACAAAATTATAAAACAGGATACTTTAATAAAATGTCAGTATTGGATTGAAGGAATTCGCTAACACTACAAAATGGGTTTACAGCAAACTAACCTTTTAAAACAACTATACCTATAGTCGGCGCAACAGTTCTAGACACGTGAAAATCTTAATGAGAGCTATGATGCGAGTTGCTTACCAGATCAGGTGGTGACCGGTCGTCTCCATGCTGCAGGAGTGCGTGGGACAGTCATCGTCAAATATCCACAACGGTTATGGACTGTGTTGCGCTGATAAACTTAGTTATATACAGTATATTAAAATCCACGCTGTAAAAAGCGCTTAATATAAAAAACGCTGTCAATCATTGCCTCCAATTCTTCCACATCTAACAACCCTTCCTCTTCTGCGGAATCACTCACATTATTGCCGTCATCACTGCTGTCACTACTTTCTGCACCATTTTCCTGGATGAGAATTATTTCTATTTGATTTTCTGCAATTCCGTATTTTTCGGAATAATGATTCTTAATTTATTCAGCATGTCGCCATACATTTTCCCATTCTGGCCTTCCAATTTCAGCAAATTGCTGGCGTTATAACTGCTCCACATATTTTAATTTGAAAGTGATATTTCTGCATGCCACCCATTTTTTGATATCAGCCCAGATTAATTCGATTGGGTTTAGATCTGGGCGATAAGATGACAGTCTAAGTACATTATGGCGATGTTGTATTACTATCTGGTCAAGTATGTATGACTTCTGAAGCTGTTTGTTGGCTTTAATTAAGTTATATAGCTTTGTTTTACTCATGCTTTCATCTAAAGCTTTATGTCTAAGTAACCAAGCTCTCATTTCTTCTTTCAAGGAAGTTGAGGTAGGTGGTTTGTGAATTTGAGTGTTGACGCATTGTGAAGCATTGTCGATGACCAGAACAGACCCAGCAGGCATATTAGGTATCAACATGGCGTTGATTCACTTCATGTACTTTTCTGTATTCATTTCTTGATGAAAATCTCCTGTTGTTTGTTGCGACTTGTAAAAGAAGGGCATTTGGAACGAAGCCGATCTTTCCAACAGCACGAACGATAATAAGTATTTGCCCTTTGGCAACAGGTGCCTGCAAACCTAATTCGCTATCGTCACTCCAACTTTTAGATGCTGTATGACTGCTGTGTATGTATGACTCATCTTCATACATTATAATCATTTGGAAAGGTATAATCAGACTGAAAAATTCAATGCCATATCCGGGATTTGAACCAGGGATCTTAGGCTTTCCGTACCGTTGCTCTAACCGACTAAGCTATCATGCCAACATTTACTTTTTATTTTTATTTTTTTTATTTTATTTATTTATTTTGCTTTTCTGTTAGAACTCTTCTATTTGATTTCGGTTTCTTCCATTTGAACCCTAAATCTTTAATAATTTTTCTGAGATTTGTAGCACCACCTTGAAAGTTTCTGCTGTCTTTCAGCTGGATGAGCAATCTGCTTATTGTTAGCACAGTTTTTTCTTCCACATAGGAATTGTGAATCGTGCGCCGAATGACGCATTCGAAATCGTCTATTTCTGTAATACGTTTAGGGACCTTATGTTTCTTCCCAGGTGTGTCAAATGGTACTCTTTCATCCATATGTTTTTTTCTCTTATCTTTGAGAACTCTGGAAACGGAACTCGGTGAAACACCAGTTGCTTTGACTACTCTTTCTTTCACTCTCTTAAGGCTTTTGTGGAACTCGGATATAATTTCTTCCTTCATCTCTGCTTCTTGCTTCATGAAGTCGATGACATTTGCAATTATTTCCCTACTTTGACTATGTAACACCTTACCACTTAACTTTGAAAACATAGGAGCCATGGTTATAAATATAACAAATATAAAATAAGTACTATTTAGATACTACAGCTCTCTTTAAAATTACAACCAGATGCAGACACTTTCTATGCAGACTGCATGTGTTACGCACTGTGAGTAAGCAAAGGTATTATATCGCTTTCGTTGATAAAGCTAAACATAAACCATTCCTAGGCTCGGCAGCTGGGTTGGCAATCAAGGTCACGATTCCAGAAGTTTTGCGCGAGTAATATCTATTTAAGCTAACTGAATAGGCTGCTCTCGATTATCTATTAACATACTGATGCCGATATTATTACACCATTTCTTGGATTTAATCAACCTTACCTTATGTGTGACAATAAGATAATATAATATTCATGATGCTGATTATGAAAAACTTGATCATATAAATTACTCTTAATAATTACTAAGCAATTGTATACGTATTAATTACAGTCAGGATTTTAAAATCTTTAAATATAGGACGATAAGGGGCATCGAACAATGAACCAGATATACCTACGAGGGCTGATCAACAAAGAATGACACTAATTCTTTTTCACAGATGTTTATAACTCCATTTCAATGTTTACATAATTTTTTTTTCAAAGTAATCCCCTCCTACTTCAATGCACATTTTATAGCGTCTCTGCCAGTCCTCGAACACAAGGTGCAGGCCATTCTTTGTGAGGTCCTCGAGAATCGCCTCACTTTTCTTGAGCACTACTTCAGAGTTCTCAAATCGAATGCCCCAGAGCTTTGTCTTTAACGATAGGAATAAAACAGATTCACAGTTTGCAAGATCAGGGCTATATGGCAGATGCGGTACATAGGTAATGTTCCATTTAGCCATAAACTGAACGACTTGATTTGCGTTGTGAGGCCGCGCGTTGTCATAATGAATTCTCCACCCAGTACGATAAAGTTCTGGTCGTTTCCTTGCAATGTGCTTCCTCAGTTTAGCCAATTCTGACGTGTACTGCGCTGCTGTAACAGTAGTGCTAGGGGTAACCGCATGCTGGAAATAATTTTGTGGTATGCGAAATGCAAGCAGGGTCTACAAAACAGAGTATTACTGGCATACCACCCATATGAGAGTGCTGCCGCCTATGGACATTATACATAAAACCCCACTCTTTTCAAATATTCATAGTTAAAGACAGGAAACTATCAAGGAAACTACAGGAAAACATACATCAGTCTCAGTCTTTGTTGATCAGCTTTCGTAATCCATAAGCCTTTTTCTGCAGAGTTAATATTTTGTAGATATTGGCACCATTGTCCCAAGTAAGGATACCATAAGAACTTATACAATAAAAAAAGCCTAATAAGTTTGCTTAAGATAGTGTCTAAGTATGTGATTTTTCAAATGATTCAATAAAAACAGAACCGAGACAACCTTTAGTGGACATAGGAAATGTGACCAGCCCAATTAAGCTCGGAATTCAAAACGTACCCAGAAGTTTAACTTCAGAGAACACATCATCAGAAGCTTGCTTCATTGTAAAATATATACTCCGGGTTTTGTCACAATCAACTTCTCTACCTGCATTTAATTTATTATCTGGTGCGGTGAAGCGATAAACAAAACAGACACTTGTATGCATTCCCTTCCTGTAAGAGAAGTCAGCATATGATGTAGCCTATTATCATAGCATGGTAATTATAAATTCAGATCTTAATTATTCTATATTTAATAATGCACAGTGGTTATTGTATCTTCGTTGCTCAGAGAAAAGGGTATCATAAAATGGCTTCAATTTCTCTCTATACGCCAAGGCAACTTGAAATACTATCAGGTCACTGGTTTAGGAAATACGTCATTGCTATTACTGTACACGTGCCATTATGCACGATATTGAACACAGTTAACAACCTGTATATAATGGTAGGATTGCATAAAAACTTTATTTTTATGAGAGAAATAAGAAAAACGAGAGACAGGTGGGAGGGAGGGAGTTTTTTTTATACAGGCATGCTAACGTTAAGAGATACCAAAACAAATCAAAGAAACTATTCAAATTTGTTCTATGCATAAATACATACTATAATCATTAATATCATGCTAAGTGGGATGGCTTATCTCTCAGGAAAAGCTTTAGCTGGAGGGAGGGGTACACAGTATGCTGAATTCGTGATACGTACAGTGGAAAGCAGCCTACGGTCTTCCACTATCGCGCGTCTTTACCCTCACTTGCCTCAGACCAAGTAAACACTACCTTCTTCCTAGCTAAACTCCTACCTGCTAGGTTGGGCTCCTCCACCCACTAGCTAAAATGTCGCTGAACAGACAGTTCTCTTATTTTAGTTGAATAGTGAAATTTCTGATGTTTTGTAAAATGTCAATAATATAAAACTCCTTATGCTCGACCATGCCAAATGTATTTATACGACTAGTAGCAGTACTTTAAAGGGCCTCATTAAAGTACACCTGTTCATTAAAGTATTGGTATTCGACGAATCAGAAGTGGCCACGTAACATTGTGAAAGCGCAAGTATCGAATATTCTGCGTAGTACGTCTCACAACGCTAGCAACTTTGACACAGGTGCTACAAGGTCATTGTATTGTAACCATAGATAAAGGAATAACGATTGTAACACATCACTCAAACCAGAAACGAATACTTATGAAACCTTTAAATTAGATACATGGTCGAGCATAAACAGTCGTATGAAACTTGGCTATAATGGTGATTAAACCGCGAGTATTATAGTCTCGTTGCATAATATACTATTATACACTCACTGCAAGCGCATGAATTTGAACGTTTCATGCTTACGTGATTAGGTCAACCATCATAAACTCGCAGATAGTTCTAAGCCTGGTATTCTCAGCCGATGGCTCAGGAGCTAACGTCTATGGCCCACATTTGGGAGGTCCCGGGTTCAAAGCGCCGGAGCCGACAAATCTGAACGAAGGTTTTTTAGCGGTTTTCCTCGGTTGCTAGGCGAATGTTGGATTGGATAATCTGATCCGCGAATTTTCATATTATCCCCGCCATACAAGGCATTGGGCTGATCACCCATCCTGGTCCTGCTATGATCCAGAGTTTGCTTGCTCCTCAACATGCTACTGATCCAAGGCATTGGTCTGAAAGTCCTTGGGGGTGTAAGTCTTACAAAGAGGAGGGTAATCAATTAAAGAAGAAGTATTCCCAGCCTGCAGCGATGTGTAGAGAGGCGGATATAGCTCCATTGTTGTGCGTAACGTCGACTTAACTGATAAAAATTGCTAAGAAGGTACACCAAAGGTGGTTGTGAAAAAATATGTACTTTTATTTGAAAATAGTATTGTGTTATAAATAATAGCAGGAAATAACAGCATCTATTTCATCATTAGCCATTAGCGACTTCGCAAGAGTAACCTTTTATGATAAAGCAACATTTTAATACCATTACTTAAATAGAAATTGTGATTAATTTCAAGTATGTTTTCAAAGTTTAATAATCGGATTTCTGCATTTTAGTAAAATATTTATTCTGCTGTGGATGAAAGAAATAGTCGCCTATTTTCTATAACAAATTAATGGCGCAAAAAAGGGTGATATGTTTATCTGGTTTCATTTATCGGGTATAGCATTTATCATCAACAATTGCATATGAGCATTATTTTAATGTATAATAATGTGACTCAAACATCCCTTTGTTCTCTATTTGTTTAATAACACCTATACCTCAGGTAAGACTGACACATTCTATTTATAACTTTTTAGAAATTAAAACAGCAATTTCGTTTGAATTTATTTTACTAAGAAGCTTTATTTTACATGTATTATGACCTGATGTTAAACCAAAACTATTACTTATAGGGGAAAGGTCCCTATATTGAACCAGTTGAACCTAATTAGTAAATAATAATTATATTTTCAAATCAAAATTTTCAGAAACACAAGCGTTAAAGTGACAAATTCTTGCGCTACAAATATCCTCAACACAATTTAAAATCAATACAAGTATCAATTAAATAACATGTAAAAAGTGAGATGGTGTAAATCGGTTCAAATTAGGAACGTGGTCCTTAAAGTGAACCACCCGTGTCTTAAAATGAACCAAATACTTTCAAGTTTAAAATTATTTTTATTAATACAAAATACACATATTTTATTGTACATTCAAAACAAATGTGCTATCAGCAACAAAAGCAGAGTCCAAAATTGTGATGATAATAACAGCAATTTCCTTGAACATTTTGAAGTTTTATATAATGACAATCACTTGGTTTTTGGAATAAGTATTATTTGCAAATATAGAGTTTTTACTAATTTTTACTCTCATACAGAAGAGTCCAATTATACACAGTCTTCAAAATAAAACACTTTCTTCTTGTCACTAACTTTTGCACACTTTTGGTGAAGCCATATCCTACAACTCACACACTGGATCATGTCCATTTCAGACAATTCACATATTCATGTCATACACTGTTTTAACATGATTTTTTTTAACTTATATTATGTGGATATTTATTCACATGATATACTATCGCAGTTGAGCAATCCTAGAACTTCAATAGCTTTCCTAAATTGGACCAGTTCAATATAGTGTTCAAACATTGGTTCAATTTACGAACCACGCCATTTTGGAAGCTTTAGCTTCTATGTGACAAGGAGAGACGCTGCTTGAAAAAACGTATGCATGAATATTGTTGCTAAATAAACACTTTATAACACGTAATATATATATATATAGATCATCTTAAATTTATCTAATTGGTCATATAAGCTTAGCTAGATGAGTCAAATATTACTTCTGAAGCACCAAAAACACACAACACTTCATACAACTGAAACCACAGCTCAGAATGCAAAGTCAACAACTCCAAGCATTCATTGCTGTACACGCTACGCTTCTGCTAGGATTATGGTGCCATCTGTCGAACAGTTTGGAAAATATCGGAGCGGTTCAATTTAAGAGGCGGTTCAAATTAGGGACCTTTCCCCTATTTGTTCTATTAAACAAGAACTATATTTTATTGATTACAAAATCGATTGGGCTGTTGGTAGTAAAGTAAGACAACACTGCTGTTCCACGATTCATGCAACACTTCACTTCTGCACATGTAGTGTTTCTTTCAAGGCCGCCTGAAGAGGCGAGTAACTCCACTGTGCACCACAGGGCAAACAGTTGAGGCGCCTGGTTTAGGTCTTAATGAGGCGACTTGCTCTAAATTGCGCATATAGCTTGGCTGGTCCAGCATAATTACTACCCCGATATTTACGTTTTATGGGTTCACATGCGTGAAAATTGAGCGAAATCCTTCATAGAGTTCATCTTTGTTTGTAGGTCCATCATTAAGAATGAATCATCTAGTTTTATAATCTATATTTGGTGTCTATTGCTGATAATCAGAAATAATTTTAAACGAGTTTTAAAATATGTCTGCGCACATGGCCAGACAGTCCTTTAGAACTTCAAAGCTGATTTTCTCGCTTTCTTTTTTTCCTACAGCTTTATGCGTTCAAAATGTTCCACACGACACAATTTTAATTTAGCCTTGTTCAAATTTCATAGAAAAACACCCAAAAATATTAAGTATAAAATGTTGGGAGTGATTTGCCTTTATCAGTTATAATTGGCGGAAAAGTACTGGCAATTAAGAGTATATAATTAACACACTAGAATTAGTGAAAAATACTCTTTCTCATAAATTGATTTGTTTTCTCTCAAAAACGAAAACATGAATAAAAAATGTTTCCAAATGTTTTCTTAAGTATTCCTTAGAGTTAAAATGTGTGTTTATGTTGTTAAAATGTTATTGTTTTATCGTGTGGACCACTTTTTTTACTATTAAAATAAACAATAACTTTAAAACTACTGGAGATATTAACAATGAAAATTTTATACATGCTAATGATTTGGTTTGTTACTTGCGGTATAAATGTCAACAACGTATGTTTATAAATGTATAATTTAGATACTTCACCTGCCTACCCTTAAGGGAATCTGGAATGTTCTATGCCAGCAATTAGGAGCAATTTTATAATGAATATTTTTGCTTTAGAGGGCCGTTTCTTTTACAGAAATTTCAAGAAATTTGCACCTTTCATAATACTATTTTTTGCAAGTCAATCGTTTGCAAAACGATATAGTTGCTGTATTTTGCATCTGGAACTCTTTAATTAATGATATACTTAAACATTACTTTGATGAAAGCTGTAATTTTAGATTCAGTACAAGCCTTGGAAATGTCACTCTCTAGTTTAGTAATTTATGAGAAAATGTTCCCTGTATGGCAAACAAGAACATACCGAAATTCAGGCTGGATGTTTCAGGTGCTAGTTGCAGAAATGCTGGCTCATATGATACAGTTTGAAAGCACTTGAAGCTGAGCATTTCAAAATTTTAATCCACTAAAACAGAAAAGAAAGGTAATGATTTCTTTACTCTTCCGGGTCTGCTCAAGACATTGTTCCCCTTATAAGGGGAAACAACATTTTGATGTACTCATTTGTATGTTTTATGCTCACTATATGCTAATGTGAAGTCTTACTGAACCTCAAATGGCAAAGTGGAATTTTAAGACTTAAAACAATCAAGACAGACATTTCTCAAAATCAGTGAAAGAAACGCTTTTTCTAGAAGGCACTTAGGCAAGAATTGAATTGCTTTTGGAAAGATATACTTTATGCTGTTACAAACTCCAAGGGGGCTGCTGACGCAACAAAGAAATTCGGCGCAGTATTTTCTTCTGATAAGGAATGGCATAGTGTAGCGCAGGGGTGGCAAAAACTGGACTCGCTGGAGCCATTCCCTCTCTGGCCGACTGTCCATTTGTTTTGCAGTGTAACGCGTATTGTATATTCCACCCGCAAAAGTAAAGTATTTTCACTACCCCTGGAGTAGGCCATTAACCCTATCTCCACCAAATACTACCCGAAACGCAGAATTCACTTTTGAAGGCGGTCATGGTTTTGCTTCGGTCATAAAGTGACTGTAATGGCTTTATTAAAGTATTGGTGAGGTTGTACGCAGTATTCCGTTGTTTTTTCAACTAGGATGTACATATGTATTAGTCAAGACACGATATGAGTGCGTTCGGTGGGAAGAGGGACTAAACAGTTACGGAACAAGTGGGCGGGACGTCGAAAGGACAGGTAAAGCTAACATCGACAGTTCCGAGTTGCATTTACTATAGCGAGGTTGAGGCCTGCAAATGTAGTACTGTTTTCATTGTGCAACTGTACACTCCCTTATCACCTTCCCCTCTGATCCTTAGCCTTGATGACGTTAGGCATTGTCAACAAAAACAGTGGCGCCCTTCTCCAAGCGCACTCATATCGTGGCCGACCAGTAGTTTACGGTAACACGTTCGACATTACAGAAAGCAGTTCTTCAAAAGCGAGTCCGATATGGCAGTGAATTATAAAAGACAATTCTGCTAGTGACAGAAAAGCAATTTTAAGTGATACCTGTTAAAATCTATGAGGGGCGGTTCATCCATAAGAACTGCAGCACTCCCACTCTAGCAGACTCAACTACTCTTTTTTTCGGTTTTGTAACTCTTGAGGATTGTTTGCATGTTTGATATATTTCGCTATTTTCTTAGACGACTCGGACTATACCTATCGGTTACTGGAGGGTCCCTCTTACCGGGCGACTGCGTAAACTCGCTGAGCAATATTTGACTGTCTCTGGTATCTCGGCGCTGGAGCCGTAGGCAATCCTTGTATGGGTTTTCGTGACGGCGAGAGGGAGTTGAGGGATAGGGAGAGAAAAGTAGAGTTTGAAATAGTCCATGTGGCTGCAGGACTTTGCACATCGCACAGGAAACGAAAATCTCTCTTATCCCCTGGCTCCACCCCTTAGCCCCATCCTTAATGACTGTAATGCTACGACAAATGGATTCTTTACTTTCTTAAAACTAAATGGTAGATATTTGTTCAGAGTTTGGATATTTTATAGCATTGTATAATGTAACCGAGTTACGATAACCAAAATCTGACATATTATATTTCTAGCTAGAATGTCTTCTATTTACTGAAGATAATTGCACTAAAAGGGTCCCTTTAATATATACCAAGGGCAAGGGAACTGTATTCAGATTTAGGAAATTTCTCAGTTTATCCGCGCGTTTCTTTGGTGCGACAGCTTACAATTTCTCGGTGTAAGTACGATTGTCTCCGAAGTTCAGAATAGAAGAATGGATTTCATTTACAGGAAACAAAGTTTCAAAGGTACTATTCATTTATTATTACTACTGCATGAAGCAAAATGTAAGTAAAAACCCTCACTTAAAAAAAAACTATATGCGACTTCCTTACGAGAATTCTAAGCATTTTTAACATGCTTCTTGAAGGAATGATTAGTTGTTCCCTTCCTTTTAATTTCTATTGAAGTGTAGGCGGAACCAAAGGAAGAGGTAACCACGCTAACAGACGTTAACGAACCTCGTATAGATTACTAAGTGAGGTGACTGTACATACATTGAGTTTATTTTTTGCTACACTTGATAATTGTCATTTTAAAGCAACAATTTGATATAACCAACTCCACCGCAGCACCTCCAATTCATAAGTTTTCACGGGCCTCCACTGAAATCAAGGGTGCAAATCTATATATTGTATGTAGTTTACTGCACACATTTCATGTTACAAATTTTGTTACATTTATTTTCATTGTTCTAACTTTATTATGTATGTGCCTGGTACCCTACTTTGTGTTGCACAGACAGTGCAGCTCCCTGGCCTTCAGCACTGCTGTCCAACATTTACTTCTCTTTGCTAAAGCCGCCTTGCAATTTATTTCATTTTACCTTACCTCCCTCTCTCTTCTTCTCTTTGACTTTCCTCATCCATTTTTCTTTAATTTTTATTAAAAAAACTCCCCTACTTGCGTATTTAGGGTCAAATTTAAAGCATGTGACGCGAGATTTTTTCTACGTCCAACCTCTGTGGCATATTTTTTCGAAGTACAGTTTCACATTCTCTGGTGCAATATGTATTCAGAATTATTTATTTGGATGATTTCTGGTTGAAAAACGTTTTGTTAACATAATTTAAGACTTGTAATTAATTATTGATTTACTTACTGCGCATGTAGCCATATAGAAGAATGCAGGGCAGCCAAATTCTCCATCTTGCATCACTCAACGTAATGCAGCCAACGCTCTTTTTTTTCACTAAATTACACTAACTATTTAATTATACACATTGTTCCTAAATTATGCTGACTAGCTATGTACAGTAAACGTTAACTGGTTAATTTAACTACGCCTAGCCTAAACTTTAACTAAAGCTAATCACTACACCACAGGTTAGACCCGCAATGTCTTCCATTAGTCCCTGGAAAGGGTCTGCTGAACGGTTCTTGGTGTCAGGATGCCACAAATACTGACAAATGTGAGCATCTGTGTGTTCTCTGTATCATTGAGGTAAAACGACAGATCTGTATTATTAATCGGATGAGCCATTTCTAAAAGTTTTATTATTTGCAAGAATATCTCCAAGAACATACAAAACTTTTCTTCTCGCACTAAAATAAATTCTACTTCGCTGCATGACCCTTATTGTAAAGCAATAAAACCCACGAGAAAACATGATCAAGAATTTTTCAAAAGTGACCGGTTGCTAATCGCTTCCAGATAGTTGTGCACATGTATGGGAATTTTTTTCAGGGGTTGGCTTACGGTTAAATGAAGCACATGTTGGCTGCTATGCGAGAAGCAATCAAACTAATAGTTATTGGTCGTTTCAGTCTGCTTGCGCATGCGCATTGGACAACCTTCGGACTAAGAAACTTTCTCGCGTCTCTCGCGTCACATGTTCGAAAGTGTCTCCGCTCTTTATTTCTTCCTGCTTGCTTAACATTTTCCGTGCGACTAATCACCCCCTCCCCATATTATTCCATTTCTTGTCCCAGATTTTCTCTCGATTTTTTTTTAAATCTTCACACTCGGATATTGTTTTACACTTTCCTCACCATCATAAAATTCACATATTCCTTTATCATTATTCTTAAGCCACATAAAACTATCGTTCCCGTTCTCAACCAAGCTAATCCTTCTTTTTCTCTTTTATCACACTGCTCTATATATCTTTCTCCACACCATTTTTTATTTACATGTAAAATTCTAAAGATTATTTGTTTTAAGTGCTTTCCCATATCTCCTACCTTTCAATATCCTTCACCCTTTCCCTCACTTGTATCCAAAAACCTGAACTGTTCCTTTCCCCTTGTAATCATATATCTTTCATACCTATTTCTTCCAACGCCTTCTTCAACCTTGCTTCCCAACCGTTCTCATTTTTTATATTCTTTTGTTGTACCATACAACTTCTTAATATATCTCCGTCTTTCCTTGTCAAGCATTTATGCCAAAATTTTTAAGGTGTAAATCTAAATACTAATATTTAGGTTTCCCTTCTCTAAAAAGATCTACATCCGTATTATATACCTGTTATATTTATGATACACACACTTAAATGAAAATGTTCATATAGGGCAACAAAATATGGTCTTAAGTTTTTGTCCGCGCGCCCTTGATGCAGAGAGAGAGAGAGTGTCATACTCTGCCATCAAAATCTTATTGGAAATCTAAAATATTTCTTTAAAAATCCAAGAAATGTGTATCTAAACAAATGGCTAAAAATAGCCTACGTAGGAGTAGGACTAGGTGTGGAAGGGGAATTAACACCTTGACCTACAAAATCGTTTGTGTCTGAGCCCCTGATGGGAGGAAGAGGTGAGGTGAGAGGAGAAGGTGTGGTCGGACCAGGAGGCACAACAGGGCAGAGGGTAGGGTCCCTACATTTTACAGATTGAAGTTCCCCGGATGGCAGCTGGTGCAACTGGCGCCCCTCCCCCTGCAGGCTTTCACATCCCACTGGGGGGGGGCCGGGACTCGGAGCCCGCCCCCGGGAGACAAAGGTTTACATAGAGCATCCTTTTCCCTTCTATGCAATGCCGAGACTCTCGCCGACACTTTAAACCCTGAAACAGATCAAGCCAATGAAAGGTGAAGTGAAATGAGAATGGAAGTGAAATGGAGGAACAGGAAATTCTAGGGATGTAATTAACCTTCCCATCATTCGCCTAGCGATCCGGGAAACCCCGATAAAATCCATGGGTCAGGAAGGTCGATCGCGGGAATCGAACCCACGACCTCCCGAATGCGGGCCACAGACGTTACCGCCTCAGCCAGTCCGCTCGGTAAAAAAGGAACGCCTAAAATCAGAGCACCAGTAATAACATCTGTTTCTCACTATTTTGTAACCCAATATATTGGGAAATTATCGCTGAAGTTTCAAGTCGCTCGTTGACTCTTATACAAATAAAATTCCGGCAGCAAATTCTTGACATTCATGTATATACGAACAAGACGAATACATTAATATGAATGTGACCACAATTTTAGAAGTAGAAAACAGGACCAAAATTAGGAAAATCCCATTATGATGTCGATTCCGTTATGTGTAAGCGTGAAGGAGGGAAACAGTGAATTGTGTAGGAGTGTTTTTATTTGGATTTCGCCTTCAACACACAGAATGACTTACATACTTGGAACTTCCGAATAGGTATCATCATCGCAGCTAGAATAGACTACAACAGCATTGGAGATTGGGAAGTGGCCTCCCTTTTCTTTTCGCAGGGAGCTTAACGAAGTAAATGCTGATTTGGCCCCGATGACGAACAATGGCTCCATACTTTGTGCGAACGCAGTAAAATTTAAGTTCAAACCAGCGTTCACTAATTTTTATGCAGTGTTTTGAGTAGCAACTTCTTTTTCTCAACTAAAACGGCAAGCTCTTGTCGCTTCCAATGCAGCCAATCGTAATTTTCGTTGTTGCTGAAATTAACCGGGAGAATGAACTTGTCTCTTTAATGATATTGCAGCGATTTCTGCTTCTTTTATCGATGATATCGAAGAGTTGCTCTAGGTCATTTTGCACACCATGCATGCGACAGAGAAAACTTAGAGGCAACGCACATCAGAATCAGTCCGCGTTTTCTTCGTGATCTGATAGAAATTAAGATGAGGCATGGACTTTATTTTATGTGCCACCGGGAATTTATTTACTTCAGCGTAGCAATAAACACGTTTACGTTATAACATATAGAACTGTTGTTATTAGTGAGAGGCACAAAATAAAAGGTTGCTAAAATATTGTGACTCAGCTGCTGGGCCGAGCTTCGGTTTCCAGCGCCGGCCGCTGTTTGGTTGGAGATAAGAAAGAGGGCGGCTCTCACCCAATGTAGATACCAGAAGTGCTATAGCGAGATAACGAGATTTTTTTTCTGGAAGTTTCTTATCCGGCCTCCCGCGAACTCCCTAGAAACTCCTGCGACTATATATCGGCGAGCGTGCTCACGACAGTCAGCGAGTTAGTAAGTTTTTGTTGTTGATGCGACATAAAACTCTGGTTACTCAGTGTGTTCTTCGAATGAGTTTGTGACGACAGTTATGACGTGCAATGAGTTATGGCGTACGAGAGAAGCGAAATTCTATGTCCGACACTCCGATGAATGAACGGAAAGGAAGAAGAGGCTGTTTCGCGCGTTTCATTACACCGCTACGCGCAAAGTCAAGCGACAGTGAGATAAAATCACAATATAAAAATGAAAAATTACAACCTATGAAACACGCATTTCAGTGTTAAAAAATAAATGTCCCTAAACCGTTCAGCTTTAGGTTACTATCTTGCGGGAGGGGGGAGAAGACTTGGACTGCTTACCATGTGTAATAATACAATTTCAAACGAGATACAAATAATCAGCGATTTTGTAGTCTTTTGGAATCAGGAAACCCTTACGTTGAAGAACAAAATAAACCAGCTGTTATTTTGGCAGGACTCAACACTAGCTACACAGTACTACAAATAACTTTTTTCAATATTTACTACTCAAACTATGGTTTAGGGGTGTCGCGCCTCTTTCATGTTTCGGAGGCCCCGAACTCAAAGGTGCGGGTTACCTGTGTGCTTTTCTCTTATCCTGAGTAGACAAATGTCGGAAATTTTGCTCGGTGATCCACGGGTTCATTATTTTATTACATTTATTCACTCTTTGATACCTACCACCTGCTTGCTTAAAGGGCGTTTAACATAAAAAATATTCTGGCAAAAGATTACATCCAGTAAATTATTTTGTGTCATGAAGGAAAGATCACTCCACGTGTACAGTGCTTTTCCTTTATACTGTGGCCACCGCACGGCTGCTCACGCGCCGGCCGCCACAACTAAGACTCCCCCGAAACAGTTATAATATCCCGTAACCGTCCCACGTTCTCGTAGTTACAGTCCGAAGTTGAGGAAATTTCTCTGACAAAGCATGGTTCCATTTATATGGTTATGTTCGTCGTAAAATTATAAATATTGAAGAACAAAGAAACCAGATTTTACAAACGAGATTCCCTTGCATGACGCGAAAATTGGTGTTCTATACATACAGAATAATAGAACCTATATTTTTTAAACAAACAATAAATGCAGAGAGGTACAGAATGACTTACAACAGTTTTTGAACATCTGACCGACGTTGAATGCCAGCCTGGGTGTTTCCAACAACACTTTGCTACCACACATACAGCTGATGGGTTGCTAGATTTTTTAAGATTTGGTAATTAGTAAAGAATTGTGGCCCTCGCGATCCCCTGATTTAATATATGATTTTATCTATCGGGAAACTTGAAACATAGTTGTGTGCAACAAATCCCATACATTGGGAGAACTAAAAGAAAACACCAGGCCAGAAATTCACTCAATTTCGTACATTGAACTCTCCAGTGCAAATGAAGGTTTCCTGAGAAAATGCCAGAAATGTGTGGATATAGAAGGGCAACATTTCCAACATCTTTTATAATAAGGTATGTGCTTATTATCACTGTAATTGTAACTGTAAATATGGGAACGTGAGGCGGGTGCGGAGATATTATAACCGTTTCGGCGGGAGTCCGAGCTGCGGCGGCCGGACAGTGTGAAAAACACTATAATTCCACATATAGTAGTTTAATACTTTCTTTAAACATCCTACTAACTGCATAAAGATAGGAGTATGAAGTAATCTTTACAACAGTAAAGCAAATTTGGTCGAATAGCTTTTGCAAATGTCAAGGGAACTTCAGATAATTCTTTACTATGGCACTTTACATATTGAATGCTGTGTTCAGCTCATCTGAAAAACTGGGAATACAATATCCGAAAGCCATTTTCACCTAATGGAAATAATGACGGAACAAGGAAACAGTCGTGCAAATTGTCAAAATAAAACCAATTGTTAGAAGCGAAAAATTTTACAGTTTACAAATTACGCATTAGTATTAATATTGTTTCTGAAATATGCACACTTTACCAAAATATTATGAAATATGACGATTTTAAACGGGCAGAATAATCTTATATACAGCAAAAAGTAAATATCCTCGTTCCCACAGGACTAGCAGCTTTGGTTTAGAATATGAAACTTCGTATTATTTTGTCAGTCTCTAAAAGATGAATAAATAAAGCAGAAATACTCATACTTTCCTTAAAAAAAGAAAGACAGACAAGCGTGGACATGGGTACGGATGCAAACAGAGCAAAGGCCGTTGGAGAAATGAGCCGGCGAGGGTAAAAGGCTTTGAAGTAAAGTTAAATAACACTCCCAGGGTGAAAACTTTTCTTTGGTTTCTGTAGCTGTCATATACAGATGTTGTTGCAATTAATTTTGATTTGTAAAAGCGCACAACGAAAACCAGTTACTCGTGGGAATAATATTGGAGTGTTTGCCACAATTCTTGCTAGCCACGTGAAAATAAGTGGTAAACATGACTAAATTACAAGTTCAAACAAAATAAACGAACAAAACAACAAAAAAAGAGAAATAGACTCTCAATAAGCACGGCCCGGAGAATGGACCATAGTCTGAAAAACGGTACTTTGGTTCAAAACGGACTTAATATACGCAATGAGTTACGGAAGGGGTAATGTATTTTGCTACACTACTTCGTTTCAAGGAAAACACATTACTGAAAAACAAGCTTAATAGATGCCTTTCTTCAGGTACTTACTATCTGTACTGGTAGGTAAAGGAAGTATTGCAAAATTCGGTATCGAGATTTCAACGGAAATACTTGTTTTGAGGCTCCCTGAACACAAAAAGGCATTTTTAGATATGCATGTGTGTGTGTGTGCAACTAAAAAACGAAATGTTGGATAAATGCAAAACTTGGTATTTAATTTCAGTATCATTTAAAGATGTCCTGCGCCATGATGCCGTGGGCTCTGGTTCCAGGTCACGGATGCGCCCGGTTTCAATTCCACCCATGGGGATGCGGATTTTTAAGTCCCGGGTATAGGACCGGTGCCCACTCAGCATCGTGAGGAAAGTGAAGAAGCTGCGATAAGCAGCGGTCCCGGCCACGGATGCCAACATTCTGGCTGGCGGATGCGTGATGCTGGCCACATCACCTCCCGTATCGGTTGGATGATCGCTCACCTCTGCCTTGCGCACTTGGGCGTGAGGCCGGCAGTCGGGTTGGAGATCTAAGCCCTTCATGGGCTGTAGCGCCACGGGATTATTATTTAGCTTTCAATGATGTGACACGAAGCTTTTCAAGAGAATCCCCTCTCACAAAAATACTCTTTTTATTTTCTCAAAAATGATTTTTTTTTGTGGCATCACTCATTTCCGAGAGATTCGTTATTACTTTTTTTTTTGTGCTTTGTCATTTTATAAACTGCTGTCACCATTCACTAGTTTTTTGTTCCATTTATACGGGCCTTTAACTGCAATGGGCATATCGGCCGCCTTTTACCTTTGGAACATATTGCCTATCGGCAATGGTGTTAACTCGTATGCCGTTATCATAGGATTTCTGATTTTTCTTTTGGGTTTTATACATTAGATCACATACACATTCAGTCGTCCTCCGAGTGTAGTGGTTACCATGCTAGCCTCTAATTCCCGAGGTCGCGGGTTCAAACCCGGCGGAGGGCGATGGATTTTTTCCTTAGCATGGCTTCCTTCGGAAGGGAAGTAAAGCCGATGGTCTCGTGTCGTAGAAATGCGGTACATAAAGGAACCTCAAGGCTGATAAAGAGGCCTCTGAGCAAAATTACGGATTTTTCACGCCCAATATAAAATGGGACGCTAAGGACCACAGCAGTTAAAGAGCGTCCATTAAAACACACACACACACACACACACACACACACACACACATTCACATTTTCATTCACATTTCCAGAGTTTGGAGGGGATAGAGAATAATCCTGGCTGTAGAAAAATTCACACCACTAGCCGGAAATCGAACCTGCGGCCCCTAGCACAGCAGCTCTACCAACTGAACTACGGGGCAGCCCCCATTCAGTTGTTTCTCGCTATGTTATGGAGAGAGTATACAATTTCAAGGCCAGCATATGGCGACTCATTTTTACACATCTGACTGTAACTTCGGTATCTTGTATCCCCTTGTACCTACAACGAAACGTGTAATGAAACTACTTTTGCAAACATTCATCTGGATTAACATGGAGAGAGAGAGAGAGAGAGAGAGAGAGAGAGAGAGAGAGAGAGATTATGTAGTAATATATATGTAAGCTTTTGTAAGAACAGTTTGTAGAAGGTATGCAAGGCTAAACTATAGTGCATCATATTAAAGTACACATCAGACCTTTTTATGGGTTCATTTAATAAGGATTGGACTGAACACTTTGGTCTTATAAGACGGATGGATATATAAAGACAGAGGCACTCAGTAAAATGCCAGGAAAGAGAATCAGTTTTCAGCACTACAGTCATCCTTAGCGTTAAATGTAATTCTTTTCGGTCTTAGGCTTTACACAAATTTCCCCGCAAGTACGGTGCCATTAGATGAAGCGGGAACGCTGTTACTGGCACTGGATCGCGGTCGCGCGCCGCTTCCCTAATGAGACTCCAGTCCCGGCTATTGCGCCGCCTTTTCTCATACTCATACATCAAAGTTCACTACATGATCCTAAAGTGGATGTTTGGTGTGCTGTGAGTGCGGCCAAAATAATTGGCCGTATTTTCTTTCACGAAACAATTAATACTGCACGGTACCAAGGCTTAATTTTGGAGCAGTTTTTTCCCCTCAATTGACAGATGAGCGAATGCACGACGTATTTCAACAAGACGGGGCTACAGCTCATACATCTCGGACTTCTGTGGATACAATTGCTGATGTCTTTATTGACGGAGAGATCAGTGTAGGGATGTGGCCCGCTCGATCCCTAGACCCCAGCCCTGCGATTTTTTACGTGTGAAGCAATTTAAAAGACAAAATGTGTAACCAAATTCCCCAAACATTACAAGAACTGCAAAATAATATACGGGAGGAAATAACCAACATTTCCCAAGAAGAGCTGCGTTATGTGAATCATAATTTGTTAAGACGCTGCAATGCTTGTCTTTGAACACAAGGAGAAGTCCAACATCATATTTGAAAAGGTAAGCAAAGGGACATTAAATATTGTAGTTTGCGAAATAATAATGGTACTAGTTGACCTTGTCCGTTCATCCTATTTATTTCGATGCATATGAAGGTTCGCGCGGATTGAAGTGTCGGCTGCCGAGTGGCGCGCGCCCGCGACCCAAGTACCGCTGGCAGCGTTGCCGCTGAATCTGATGACCCTGTATAATCAATTACTTTGCATATAACGAAAGCTTTCAAGGAGACCTAGTTAAACAAAAGGTTTGTAGTTCTGCATTTTTTCTTGAGTTATTCATATCTTATTTGTAATTAATGTGATACGCTTGTAAGAAATGTAAGCAAGGAAATAAAATTTGAAGTTTTCTTCTGAAGTGTTAGACACCGCAAAGGCTTTTTCCGGTAGATGATTACAACAAGCAGAAACTGTTTTCTCAGAAGGCATTCAAAGAATTAGTCTGAAAATCTGGGAATCCGTCACAGAAAATATCACAAAACATCTGGCCGAAAATGAAATATACTTAGGAAATAGGCAACTATCACATTTCACAGGTCGGTGCAAGAATACATAACGGTTAAAGTGGTGGTTGTTCTTGTGTTTTGATTCGTTAGGTTGTAAGTACTTCAGTACCCAACGAACCCACCTTACTAAAGTGATATACAATGGCAAATTTTATGCAGAAATGAATTTTTTATTTTTCTTCTTTTTATATCAGTAAGTTTTAGAATCTTGGTTGACTGAAAGTGTTAATAGTTTTGCTTCCTGCTCTATGATTTAGGTTTTCTTGTGCTATTTATTTAAAATGTATATCTTGGAAAACATTTACTGCAGAAGCCTTTGTTTAAATTGTAGCGAAAAATATACTGCATGTGTCAGTAATTTCTGTGTAATTTCAGTTGCTATTTTTTTCCCTAGCTTTTAATTAATTGAATAAATATTACCTGTTATTCTGTAATCTTTTTCTGAAAAAAAATCACTTGCACAGGAACTCTTCTTAATGCTGGAATAACATTCGTTTACATTTATGATTATGTTTCTGATAATGTGGATCTGTAACGGTTGGGACAGGCTGATTAGTTCTATAGAAAATGGGTAATGAAGCCGTTAAATTTAACACTGGCGAATAGTGATTATTTAACTTTAAGAAAATCTCGAAAATTACATTTTTAATGCCATAGCGGGATATTACGAGTAAGTTAAACCAAAGAATTACAGAAATCTAGATGGCGAATAAACATCCCTAGCTTCTCTTTGTTATCTTGAAGACAAAATCTCTCCTTTGAGGTTCTAACGGAAACGTTTCTAAACCCACTGCAAGTTTGACGATAAATGATTTTAACAAATGAATCAATGTAACAATGAAGGATAATTTTTGCTAATGAATACAGTGTAGAAATGTGCTGTTTAAATATATAGGGGCAACCCCGCTGACATGCCGAGTTGAGCGTACGATCGATACGAGAACCACTGCCGCTTCATGCCAACGATCGATACGTAATACTGCTAGCGACACCTAGCGGCTTTTCTGAAACCTAGGTCCTCATTTGTTTCTATGTAGGGCAGCATGGACTTCAATTGCTATTTGGTAGTAAATTCCATTTCTGTTAGTAACAGCTGGGATGCTAATGAAGTCGGTGACTAGGCAAAGCCACAGAATCACTACTTCGGTACCGTAGTGTAGCTGCACTACGCTCATAGAAAATGTAGCATGAAACAAGCGGAATCTTTTTGCATAATGTCATGCACAGTGTTTCACGTATTATAAATGTGTTCCGTTTCTGTTTTTAGCCGGATTTTCTCCGTTTCTTGACTTATTAGAACACGCTTCCAAGCGTAGAAGATTGGAATTTAAACATGCCATTTCGTCAACATTGTCAAAGTACTGGTAGTGTGAGCTATGAATGATATAATGTTGAAAGCGTTCAACTATGGTGTGTTACATTTTGACCCTAGAGTAGCTTTGTAAGCATTACCGATTGAAAAACTGCATCATGCCAAGATTAAAGTTTTGCAACGGAAAGGATGGAATAATAGCACTAGGGAAGTAACCTTTTAACATTTGGGATAACAGTTTTAACCTTAAAAAAACTTAGGACCACCAGCTCTGAATGCGACCTGACGCTCGCCCGTACAAACTGCAACAGGTTTCGGTGTCCGAAATGTGGGGCAATGAAAAGAGAGTTACTCTCCACCCTTCAAGCTTCTTAACGCTGGAATATGATTTATCTTGTTTCTCAGAAAAACCGTTTTCCGTTCTTATCGTGTTTAACCGAAAAAAACAAGATAATGAGATTACCATAACGTTTCCCCCTGTATAAGTCTCTTACACGTTTATTTTTCAATAGGCAAACTTTACACTAAACTTTGAATTTAAACCTCTTTAGAAGTTATTTTCAAACTTTATGCAACAAGAGACTTTCAAGCGAGTATAATTTAAAATGTATCAGAACTAGAAATAACTTACAACATTCCAAGAACAGTTATCGCTTCATTATGGCTTTTATATTTAGTGCTTAAACGATTAATTGAAAATTTAACAGACTAGTATTTGAACACACAATACAATATAACAGAGGTATACTATTCTGTGCATCCATTCTTGATGTATATAATGTGGTAGCACTGGTAACATTTATTCCTATGGCTAGTTGGAAAAATAGCCTCAAACACTATGCAATTTTAAGACGAGCAATCACATTATTCTGCCTTAATATTACATCGATTTCATTCAGGTTTGATATTGAAATATATCAACACATTTTGTACTTTCTCTACTCCTTGCCTATAGTAAGCAGTAGTAGTATTGCAGTCCACGCAAAAATAGATAGAGATTTCACCGAAAATACACGTTTTGAGACTCCCTAAATCCCCCCTCAAAATAGCATTTTTAGAAAAGGATCTGAGTATGCGTCTGTACGTCTGTGCGCGCGTCTCTGTGAACAGCATCACTAAATACGAGAAGTCGTTAAATACCAAACTTGGTATTTAGATTTAGTATTTTCCAAAGATGCGACACCGCGATATTCAAGAAAATCCCCCAAACTTACACTACCCTTTACATGGAAGATTTTTCGAAATGTTTGATTTTCTCAAAAATAGCTAATGATTTCGATTGAAACACAATATATTAAAGATAATTAAATGACAAATTAAATGTATATGTTGAATTTTTTGGTAATAGCCTGTGAAATCCTCTTCATTCGGAAGGAAGTTTATAAAATCTTGTATAACTGGTAAACGTTTAGCAATAGACAAAATCGTACTAAACAAAAAATATAGTTCTCTTTAAAATACTTAATTTATTCCAAATAACCTTTGTGACATAAGCCATTTCGAAGATATCCGTTATTAATGGTTCGAATTGTTCAATACTTTGTTCTTTCGATATCCAGTTGTTTCTCGCGATTGTCTGGTTGCAGTATTGAATTTTAAGGCCAGTATATAGCGTCCCGTTCTTAAACACATGACTATCGCTATTCCCTTTGTATATATAGCGAAAAGTGTAATGTAGCTGTTTCTGTAAAGGTTCATCTAAAAATGAAGTAGACAGAAAAATAAATTTTCGTAAGAATAATTTGCATACCCCTAATTAACGATAAAGGGTAGAAAAAGTCATGTGAATGGAACACAAGATTTTTTCAGTTACTTATATCATCTCCGTTATGTGTAGCGGTATGTACGTCTTAAGTAAATTTATGGGAAGCCCTCGATATAAACGACCTTTAGTTTTGTACTGTTTTCAGCCAAATTTGAAAAGGTTCTCAAAAATGGGAAAGTCTATTAGACGCTATAGATAATAGAAACTCGTGCATACAGCATTTCGTGGAAGTTTCATGCGTACATACGCACAAAGCGATGCTAGTAGTTGCTCTGCAACAGCTAGCGTACGGTCAGTGAATTAGAAGTAAATTTGTTTTATGAATAAAACTCCGTATAAAGGAAAAAATTAAAGCTCCCTGAAAGAAACGTTTCCAAGCGTGACAAATCTGAACAAAGATTTGGGCGCATTTAAGTTTGGTTGGATGCAGATAATTAAAAAGTTCAGAAATATTACGAGGCGTGTTTTTAATACTTTGCCGCTACAGCGCTGTAGTCGCGATTTTGAGCATGCGCTATCACTTTCTCCATTCAAGGAAGCCAGACGCAGCTGTAAGCGAACGTCACTTTGGGTTTTCCTATTGTTGGAGCGTTTCGATATGTTCAAAACAATAGAACGACCCTCGACTGTGAAATCAGATCAGTGATTCGTTTTTTGAAAGCGAGAAATGTTACGCCAGCATTCATCGCCAATTATGTGAGGTTTATGGGGAAACAATAATGTCCGGCCACACACAGCCAAACAAACTCAAGATCTGATTGCATCATTTGGTTGGGAACAATTTGACCATCCTACAGTCCGGATGACACCAAGCAATTTGCATCTGTTTCTTCATCTGAAGAAATTTCTTGGTAGAAAACATTTCAATGACGATGATGCTGTGAAACAAGAAGTGCAGACTTGGCTTTCATCGCAGGCGGCATCATTCTTTGACGAAGGCATACAAAACTGGGTTCCCGTTACAAGTGACTGAATAACGGCGTTGACTATGTGGAGAAGTGGTGTAAGGTAACGAATGATAATAAAGTATTTGGAAAATAATGTTCTGTTATCTTTTAAAAAACTTATCGGTACTTACTTTAAAAACACGCCTCGTACACATTAGGCAGGGTATTTGCGTATAATTTTAAAAGCATGGCTTATGCTTTAGCAATCTGTTGACCTGGAAAGATGCGAAGGTAACACTTAAGGGCAGAAATATCTACTTCGTTAATAAATTCATTTTTAAAGACCAATATTCTGTATTTGTTTGTAAAAACAAGTTGTGGGGTATCTACTCCCACCAACAATTCAACGATTTCTTGTTTCAGAAAGATGCAGCTTCTGTTTAGAGTACGAGAATGTGGGATTTTGCAATTTTGTTTTTCCGTATCCATATCTTGCGGCTGTTCTGCGTGCATTTTGAATCTAATTATGACATAAAAGCTGTAAGCCAAATTGTTTTGACGGCAGTGCCAATAATTATTTTGTTGACTTATGAAACTTGAGTATGAGAGTGGTGCGAGACTTTTGTTGAAAATAAATGCACAGGTGAAAGGACTGTTTGTGCATTCATTTTAAGGAAAGACCGCCTAGGTTAGTGACGGAAACAAGACACGCGAGTCATTTGGATTAGCAAGCGCCGTTCCTTCTCTGCCTGGCTGTACACTCCGTCAAACTTAAGTGGCCGGTCGCTTGAGCAGTTAAATATTTTGTGAGCGCGCGGTTCACAACCGCCAATTTCTGTGCGCCGCTTCGGCTAACTATAATTCGAGAAACAAGGCACTGATATGGACTACCTCCACAACTTGCTTGGCGTGGAACAGTGGTTAAGCTACTTCTACGCAAAACAGCTCGGGTTCGGTTCTCCGCAGTGGATTGTTATCTTTTATTTTCTATAAATATTGTCCAGACTTAATGGGGGACAGTTCCCAGAAAACGAAACTAATTCCCACGAATAGTGAACTCCATGAGTAACAGACTCAGGGAAGTTATGAATGCAGAAGTCTACTGGAGTGAATGAGAATGTGGCGTTTCGTTGCCATTTATTTTTGTTTCTTCTTTTAAGGTATAAAATTAACGATTGTTTTCTGTTTTAGAAGTTCAATCTTTTATTTTATGCCAGAAATATAGACTCTCAACAAACAAGTGCCCTCCTTTTAGTTAAAGCAACAATTATTTTAAGGTTAAAAATAAATAAAATCTGTTATACTTTTACTCGTGTATTTAAAATGAAAGGGGGAAAAATTTTGAGTACCTCCACGGAGAATTGAACTTGCAATCTCAAAAACAGTAAGCCAATTCTCTACCACTGTGCTAAGAATGCTGCAGTAAGCGTGGCATTGTAACGAGCTTTAACCTTACTCTACTTGAGAGCTTTAAATCAATAAAGTGTGTTTTGGTTACCTACAAATATTCATGTTGAAACACACTGAAACATCTGTCAGTTTGAATACTCGTGTATGAATTTTTTTCTCTCTACCGAGCGGAATGGCCCAGGCGGTTACGTCTGCGGCCCGCATTCGGGAGGTTCCGGAATCGATCCCCGGCGACCGCCCACTCTGGCCCATGGGTTTTTCGTGGTTTCCCCGGGTCGCCAGGCGAATGCTGGAGTGGTTCGTCTTCTACCACGACTGTCCTTCCTCTCATTTCCTGTATACCCATCATCTTCCTTGTCATCTGTTTCAGGGTTGTAGGACTAGGCGACGGTGTTCGGCGGGTTGCGCTGGCGGTGGCTTGCGCTCTGTGAAGGTTTCTTCCCAGGGGTCGCTGCGGTACCGCTCAGTTAGGTTCCTGCTCAGCATGGGGCTCCACTCCGGGGGACCCTGGAGGTTGGTGACTAGCGGGCAGGGACCGAACGGCGTCTGATGCGTACTATCTGGAAAAGTTATAGACCCCGCCCACGCTTGCGCCCACCGACATCCGGATCTGGTTGCCCTTCGGGTCTCTCCCCTCATCCTTCCCTCCCGGGGGCACGTTGGAAGCACAATGGGCCGACTGGCCTGCGTGCGGTGCTCTGCCCCGGTTCCGAGGGCCCCTTCGTGATACGTACCTTTTGCCTTTATGGTTGTATTCCCCATTATAACTACTATAAGCATATGCGCAGTCTTATGATCAAAGCATGGCTTGTCCCGACCGCTCACGAAGTACCCAATTCGAGTTCGGTATCTCAGACGCTGCCAGTTTTCAATTAGCCAACTGTGCATTTAATTTACACATGCTGTAGAGTGTTGTAATGTGTTTTTCATATTTGACGATTCTGGAATTAAGGTATTATCGCCACCGCTTAGGGTATGCTCAAAATAACTAATACAATTAACCTAAAGGTTTAAACGATGAAAAAGTATATCTTTGAAGTGTGAATCCCTTTTTGAGAAAGTCTTTGCACACGCCAGTATTCATAACACAATAAATATGTCTAAAAAGACCTTTTAAGGTTTTCATAAGATTTACCGTTGCAATGTAAATTTAGTTTACATATTGTTCGAATTTAAGTTCATTATAAATCACACCGTTCTCGACATTTTTTTGGTCTTGGGACAGTCAAGCATAGCTTAGCGCTGCTCCAACTTTCTTTGATCTTTTCTGTAAATAATCCGATGAAATATTCAAGAATAAGTGGAATTATTTTTAAAACCTTTGCATAACTCATACAGTTTTCTGTTACGAGCGTTTGACGGTGTTCTATAAGCATTCATCCTATTTTACTTGGTGCTATGCTCAGAATAAAGAAGCTCTTGGGGGAAAATAACGACTCATGGTTCATTATTCTGTTACGAATAAAAGAGTTTTATAAAACATAGTATATGAAATTTAATGAGGTTTTCCTTTACAGAGATGACATCTTTTGCAGAGTAGATTTCTGTGTGCAAAAAGCCGAGAGCAAAAACTGAGAAGTAGTGTTTAGCAAAATAATCCCTAATCACGTATGCAAACTTAGAGATAAAAACACCATGAAACAGGATTCAATAAGGTCAATTTCAATTTTTACAACTTCAAGTTGTGAAGTTCGCTCCCATGCATTCAAAACACGCCTTGTATTTACGGACGAAAACAATGAATCACTTACTTTTTATGTGTAATGTAAACATACCATTATGCAGTTCAAAAGTTTCATTAATATTAATTACCGCAGTGTCATTTCTAAAAACTAAAAACTGAACACTTAAGCATTTTTTGTCGGACCTGAAAAGGAAAAGGAGGTCTATATTACGGAATCGCCCCGTCATACATGGTACGACTTCTCACCTTAGCAAAACAACCAAACAAAAAATGTGATGTGTTACATTCACATGACTTTGTCCACACGCTATCATTTATTTTTACCTAACTTCCACAAACTGTTCTTATGCAGGCTTTTTACAGCTTCATCTTGAGCCAGATAAACATTTGCCAAAATAGTTGCTTTACACATTTCGTTGTAGGAGCAAGATGAAACCGAATCGATAGTCAGGTGCTTAAAAGGGCTAGCTATGGCTTTAAAATTCTGTACTCTTTCCATGACACCACGAGAAACAAGTGAAGATCGGCAGGACTTCTAATCTTTTTAGAATATTGAAAAACTGAAACCCTGGCTGGCCACGTAGCTCAGTCGGTAGAGCCTGCTGTGAGATGTGTCCCGGATTCGATTCCTGGCCGGAATTTTTCTCTAGTATAATTACTCCCTATCCTCACCAGAGTCTGGAAGTATAAATGAGAGTGTGAATATATATATATATATATAGATATATATATATATATATATATATATATGTGTGTGTGTGTGTGTGTGTGTGTGTGTGTGAGATCTAATGAATAAAACCCAAAGTTTACTAGAAATCCAACGACAAGCGAATACGAGCTAACACCATTGCCTATAGGCAAAAATATGTTACAAAGGACGCCGATAAGATTGTATTAACTACAATGGTCTTATTGGCGGGGTATAAATGTAACTTAAAAAAAACAAAACAAAACAAAAACCAACAAAACCAAAAAAACTGATTAACGGATATCTCGGAAATGGCTAATGACACGGGAAAAGTTATTGAAATATATTGTATGTTTTAAAGATAACTATATTTGTTTTGTGTATTACGTTTCTGTCTCTCCCTTAACGCTTAGCAGTTATACAAAGTTACACAAAAGTCCTTCCGAATGAAGCGAGCTTCAGAAGTTATTCCCAGAAAATTCAAGATATGCATTATATTTGTCAATTAAACATCTTAAACATGTGGTTATTTTAATCAAAATCGATAAGAGTCATTTTTTAGAAAATAAAAAATTTCGAAAAATGTTTCATCTAAGGGCTAGTTCAGGACTCTGGTATAAAATCGAAAATGAAGAGACCAATCATTTTATTATTAAAAAAATCTGTGATACAATAGTTTAAAATAATGCATCAGGTCGTGCAATTTAAATTAATTTTCCAAGAATAAGTTTCTCTTAAGCATTCAATCCTACAAAAAGAACACAACTATTGTCAAGTTTTCGACTAGTTTGAAAAACCAATGAAAATTCACGAGGAAGAGCGAAAATACTCGGTGAAAAATACTTGTTTTACTAGGTTTCCTGAGAAGTTCGTCTAGTGATGGGCGTGGAAGAACTTTTTGGCGGGTAAAGACGCATTTGAGAGGTAAAATGGGAGGTGATCGCTGCAGTGACTTATGATTGCAGTGCAGAGGTCAGAAACCAAAACTAGCTATGTTAAGGCGTATTTGACGCCTCTCACAGCATCAGTGGATTAATTATACTGGGATAACATTTTTAATTTCATTGAATTACATCACTCAAGTATAGTCCGATTAAGCGTTAGTCATGTTATTATTTACACAGTAAAGCATTCATAAAACATGGAGAGTAATACACTGAGGAATATATCAATGCATCAACGTACATTAATTTGATCCACAAACTGGGTAACTCCGAGATTCTAACAAGCCACAACTGGAGAAGATAAGAGTCTCGGAAAGGATAAACCGCGATTGTGAATAAAAAGAAAATGGCAACAGCAACAACATTCCAGAAAAAATTGAGGGGAAAGCTGAAATGCATGAAGGATCATATCTATAAATCATGTCAAATGCCAAATGCACGGAGGCTAGAAGTGATATATCGTCTGTCGGTTCTAAATTCACGTATTTTATAAATTGTAAAGCTCTTTAGATTCACAATTACTGAATGTGTGTAGTTTTTATTTCACAAATGTTCTGATCATTTTAGTTCTCCGCATTTACTCCTCTGTGAGCACACATATCAGTAGCTTTGTAAGTGTTCGCGGATAGGGAAAAAAGGGAAACTATTTCGGACAAATGGACGATTTCTTTAAGTGCTAGCAGAGAAACATGTAAAGTTAGTTGGTGAAAATTTGTAAAGTTTTGTAGAGTATGTTAGGATCACTTTATACACTAGCAGATGCGTATAGGATGTCCCATAAGTAGATTGACAAACTTTGAGAGCCGAGAGATAACATTAGTTGGAACACTTTTTGTTAAGGGTTTTTTTTTTTTTTTTTTTTTTTTTTTTTTTTTTTTTTTTTTTTTTTTGCTGCGGTACTTCGCTTAAGTGCTAGACGAGTTAATGTCATTTCTGCCTCACACCCAGTTTGTTTAAATGCGAGAAAATGAACAACGCAAATCACAGTATAGTATTTATCTCAGTAAGGTACATAACCTTAGTCCAAGAAACAAAAACAGCACACACAAACACCTCAGTGTTTACAGTGCACCACAGCTTTCCCATTCAAAGCAAATGTTGGAACGCACGTTCATTGCGGTGAACACAAACTGCATTGACGTGCCATATTCTGCCATACTCTCAATAAGACATCCGCCATTTCTCTGATTTCGCAAGCTGCGCAGGCTATGCGTGCCACAAGCTCCTCATCAGATTCAGCAGGCGCGTCTCAGAAACTAGTCTTCATGTGTCCCCACAAAAAGAAGTCAAGTATGGTAAGGTCAAAGAACATGTATGTTCCATGTTGTAAATAAACTAAGACCTGGCTGAAATTATACAGTATGCAGATGCGTTCTGGAAAACAATAATGCATAATTATAAGGAAGCTAACATTGAGTCAGGAAGTAATCATAGGATAAACCAACTGAAGCGTTTGTGTTTTGTTTCTTTCGTGTGTTCTGTTTTTGTTCCTTGGATTAAGATTATGTACCTTAATAAGATACACACAGCGCTGTATTTGCGTATTTAAACAAACTGTGTGGGAGACAGTAATCACATTAACTCGTCTAGCACAAGTACCGCAGCAAACAGCGTGCCTTAACAAAAAATAGTCCAAATAATGTTATCTATTAGCTCCCAAAGTTTGTCGGTCTAATTTTGGGATATCCTGTATATTAAACAACTGTTATATCAAGAAAGAAACACATATCCCCACGACAAGTTGGTTATTAGTTGCATGCAAAACTCTTGCCAGCTCCCAGATGACCGCGCTCAACCCTCATGCTTATCTAACTGACCTGACAAGGGAAGTATCTATCCGTCATACCAAATGTTACATTCAGTTTTCTACGAGAGAAGCTATGGAGGTTAAAAAATTGCTGCCAGTTGTGACTGCAGTGTATCGAATTCGAAACTGAAAGCCTGCAATGGCAAAGCAGTTTGCAGCGCAGATGGGTATCTCTGCTTGAAGGAGAGCGGAGCTATGGTACATTCCATTCCCCTCTCAGGTACAAAATACAACCTTAAAGAAGGCAATCAGGGCCGGTCGTTACAGTGGTTTACAAGCGGACTCCGTGATACTGCCATTTCAAATCTCAACGAAACTCCCACAAAATCCAGTGGATGATACCAGACCCCACGCGTTGCAAACTTTTGAACGACTATCAATTGGCATCTCTTTGGCGTCGTGCTACTAGCACTTTACACATATGCAACCCAACATTCGCGGTGACGTAAGTTGGAACAGCCTTCAACTTTCGACTATGGAATATTCTACAGTGCTTTTCCTTCACACTGTGGCCACCGCAAGGCTTCTCGCGCGCCGACCGCTGCAATCTGGACTCCCGCCGAAAGTTATAATATCCCCGCAACCATTTCACATTCTCATGGTTACAATTACGATTACAATTATAATAAGTACATACCTTATCATAAGAGATGATGGAAATGCCCTTCTCCATCCACACATTTCTGGCACCTTCTCAGGAAACTTTTATTCACACTGGAGAGTTCAAAATCCGAAATGGAATGAATCTCTCGTTTATTATTATTATTATTATTATTATTATTATTATTATTATTCTTCCAAGTTCTTCCAATGTATGAAGTTTGTTGCACACACCTTAGATTTTAAGTCCCCCATAGATAAAAATCAAATAGTTAAATCAGGGCTTAATATGCTTCGGCAGAGAAGCATATTAAGCATGGGTCAATTAATCTATAATTTCGCAAACTCCAATTACAGAGATTTACCAGACTCTAATGATATGAAAAATATGGTTTATGGAAATGGAGTACACATAAATGACAGTTTAACGCTTCTGCCATAATATTGGCAACGAGAATTTGGTAAATACGAGGGCTGATCAACAAAGACAGGCTGATTTTTTTTCACAGATGTTTATTACTCCAATTAAATGTTTACATGATCTTTTTTCAAAGTAGTCCCCTCCTACTTCAATGCACTTTTTATGGCGTCTCTGCCAGTCCTTGAACACGTGCTGCAGACCATTCTTTGTCAGGTCCTTGAGAATCGCCTCACTTTTCTTGAGCACTGCTTCAGAGTTCTCAAATCGAATACCCCTAAGCTTTGCCTTTAGTGATGGGAATAAAAAAAAGTCACAGGGTGCAAGATCGGGGCTATAAGGTGGATGTGTTACACAGGTAATGTTGAATCGAGCCAGAAACTGCATGACTTGGTTTGCGACGTGAGGCCGTGCATTGTCATGATGAAGTCGCCACCCAGACCGAGAAAGCTCTGTTCGTTTCTTTGCAATGTGCTTCCTCAGTGTAGCCAATACTGACGTGTAGTATGCTGCTGTAACAGTAGTGTGAGGGGGAACTGCATGCTGGTAAATCATTCCATTACAGTCAAAAAATGTGATCACCATCACTTTCCCTGCAGATGGAACAACTTTTGCCTTTTTTGGTGTTGGAGAACCTGGCGATTTCCACACTGTGCTGGCTTGTTTTCCTTCAGTATCATAATGATGCAGCCATGACTCATCACCGGTGATAATCGATTTAAAAAATGCATCACCTCCATTGTCTGATATGCGAAATGCACGTAGGGTCTACAAAATAGAGCATTACTACCAACCTACCAATACGAGAGTGCTGCCGCCTACCAACATTATACATAAAAACCCGCTCTTTTCAAATATTTATGTTACAGATACGAAACTATCACGGAAGCTACAGGAAAAAATCAGTCTCAGTCTTTGTTGATCAGCCCTCGTATGTTGTAGACGCCGCCAGATCAAACATACCACCCAACATTGTATGCCACTGCCGTAACCTTATTTATGGATGCAAAAGGTCCCGAGACAAGAACTGCATAAACAATTCTTTTTCCTCTTAATTCGTGGCCAGGTCGACCTGATGCCAATTACCAACAATACCTTTTACAAACGATGTGGAGCTGCCTATCACAATAATCCCGCAGCCATTTGACATATTTCTTTCAACATTATAAGCTATTTGTATGAAGCCGAGGAATATACTGTATGCGAAAAGCAAGCACCAAATGTACAATATAGATTTATTGTATTTAAATTATAGCTTTATTTATAATCAGTTGAGCTGTCCGAACTACTTGCCCATGTTTCTTTATGCCTGGTAAGCATCTGGGTACTTGTCAAAAAAATGCCAAAATTATTTTGAAGAATGTGCTAAGACAAAAATTTTAGCACTTGCTCTGAATGTGGCGCTACAAACTGTGAAGACGGATGCTATTATAGCAAGCTACTGGTGCGATGCGCACATACTACACACATGTTATTTTGGATTTGCATTACCACGAGCAGGAAAAAGATTCTGTAACAACTGTTTCGTGCCTTAATTTGTATGTTACTTTTTTGTATCTTTACTACATTTTATCCATGCTTTAGATCAACCGATCTGGAAGTGTATGCTATTGAAATTTATTACAATGTATCTGTTTGACTGAATAAAGTAGCAAGTGCAAAGTAGTTCTCGATATTTATTTCATATCGCGCGCTGTAGGCTTCCTTCTCTCCAGGGTCTTCGCCCGGGGTTTTCGCAAGAGTAAACACGATGGCTGCATATGTGCCAGGCGTCAGCAACGCGGAACAACTCACATTAAGTGAAACCAATTAGCGGATGTTCCAAGCGTTTGCGAAACGTAACAACATGAGCAGTTAAATAATTAATTAAGCTCTGCGACCGCTTCTCAAGTCTTTGAAACCGACACGGATGACCGAGCTCATTAAGGCATGGACTCGTGAGCGGGAGGTCTGCGGTTCAAATCCAGCCAACACCGTCCTCAACGACTGAGGTTTTTTCCAATCATTGTAACTGGCAAATGGCGGGGAGGTAACCTAAATTTAGGCCTGGAACGCTTCCTTTCCAAATTTTCTTTTCCAATATAATCATTTAATGTATCATCAGTGTCCGCCGCCTGTGGCGCCATATGCAGTAAATACGGGCGTTAAAAACTACTAAAAAAGGTATTTGAAGCGGCAGTGTCACGGAGTTCACTTATAAGCCCAAATATTGCTTTGATGAATTCAAATTGGTGATTTAGACCTCGAGTTTGGAACCTTGCAATTAATACTGAAAGCCAGTTGTTTTTTTCATGGAGCAATTTTATCGCAAACTGTTTCCGAAATTTAGGCACGTTTCGGTTACAGAAGCGATCTGCTATAAATAGGTTTCTGCACGAATATTTCACATATCACCTTCGAGGTAAGACTAGAAAATTAAGTTTTATTTATGGACTGCTGTGGTCCTTAGCGTCCCATTCTATATTGGGCGTGAAAGACCGGTAATTTTGCTCAGAGGCCTCTTTATCAAGCTTGAGGTTCTTTTAAGTGCCATAAATCTACGATACAGGACCACCGGCTTTACTTCCCTGCCGAAGGAAGGCATGCTAAGGATTTTTACGCCCGAAAAAAATCCATCGTCCTCCACCGGGTTTGAACCTGCGACCTCGGGAACTAGATGCTAGCATGGTAACCACTACACCACGGAGGACAACGGTTAGACTAGAGAAACTAATATTACGGGTGTAAGAAGGAATGTAAGTTTGTTATAATTGGGTGTAAATGCGGTAGGTATATGTAACCTAGCTCAGTTTGAAAATCGCGTCGTAAGACCTTTTTAACAGTGAAAGATGTAGACACTTTTCTGGCTAAAATGCCTACTTCAATAATTCGAAAAAGAGAAAGGAGAAAGGAGAAAAAGTTGACAACGTAAGAAGGAAATGATGTTTGGCGTTCCAGTATCAATGAAAGCACCGCAGCGCAACTTCATATTGACAAAGTTTTGCACCTATCAGATTACACTCTCACTTTTCCGGACGGCAAACGACCTCAAGAAGTGGAAAGCAAACGCCGTGGCAAGAACCACGGCAGAGTGGAATCACAACATGTGCTGAAAGTCCTGCTACTCCAAATTCAACGTAATGATTCTGCTCGAAAGCGCAATCCGCACATTACAGTACGCAGAGCACCAGTGTCTTCCGTTTCCTATGCTCTTCCGAAAATATACTGCCACAATGTTCATTTTGACGTCCCAGCATAGGTATCACGTGCACTGAAGTGGGGCACTGCAGCAGATGTGACATTAGCTGTCGTGTACATACAGCACAACACTGTGGGAGTTAAGAGAAGTGTTACGATATCAACTGAAACACTGTCGCCGTGGTAAAAACGCGCTCTCAGGCTGTTCAATGGTGCATGCACATTCCTGTCAAACTAATAAAATGATTCCAAATACATCACGAGCAGCGGATGACTGTAAAAATAGCTGACATAGGCATTCAAAACATTGCGCAGAAATGGGTACCTTGCACATAATTACAGTGCGAATATAAGTGTTTCAATGCTTTTCTTTCAACTGCTACAGTGACTTCAGAAACTATTCGTCTCCACTTCAAAAAATCTAGCAGCCAAATGCATCATTTCTGATACGCAGAAGGAACCAATAATGTTACAATTTACGTGTTCGGGTGCTCTTTCAGATTTTTCATTTTATTAGTTTTAGTTTTTTTTAATGCACGTTAAATCAGCAGGAATTATAACAAATATTTAAGTGTAAACGCGTGATTTGCTGTAAACAGTAGCTTACGAAATCATGGATGAATCGTTGATGGGAGGAAGGAACGGAGGGGCCATCGTCTTGCCGCTTACAATATTCGTAACGGGACGAAGAACCACGACTTGAAGCGAAAGAATCCGATGTCAGTAACAGTGGATCGAAGGTATATTGCTGTTACTGTTATGCGTGAATAATAAGATGTGGACGTACATGATTTATTTTGGAACGGTTATTTTGAACCTAAACGTTTTGGAACTGGAAGAAAAATAATTTGTTTCCATCTCTGCAAGAGAACGTGTTCTATGTACAAAAATGGCCAGCGCGGCGCACCAGCAATGTAGAGATTACATCATGCTCTTCCTTGTTTTGTAGTCAAGTTTCGTGCTATCACCACATCTAATGTGATAACATCAGTCTTGCATACTTCCACTCAACAACAGCACTAACAACAACAACAACAACAACAACAATAATAATAATAATAATAATAATAATAATAATAATAATAATAATAATAATAATAGCCGCGTCCCGTATGTGGGTTACAAGGAAGCAACCACTGTCGTTAAAACAAATACATTGCCATTAGCACATATCTATTAAAACTTTCGAAGGGAGTATTTCCGATTGTTTTTGTCTAAGCAGAATTTACAAAGCGCAAGCCCAAACTACGTTCATTCGTGTTTCGACCAAGGAGAAAGGCTTAGTGCTTGCACAAATAACAACTCAAGAGTAACGGGGCGCAACAATGCCTAGTCCGCAATACTGTTTTGTCGATAAGAAAATAATGTTAACTCCAAGTGGCATATGTCAATCAGCACAGAGCGTAACTAAAGCACCAGTGAACACACAGTATATTTTGGGCTAATTATTACGGTAATCCTTTAACTTTTAGCCTTTCCGTTTTTAATGCAGTAATATTCCGCAAAAATGAACCAAACTAAATTGGAAAAACAATGATACGAAATACCTTTTAATACCCCGTTTCCGGAGAATTTTTAAATTTCCTGTGATCCACAATCACCGAGGAAAAAAAATGTTTATTACTGTGAAAGAATGACACAAATAGAGTATTTGTAGTTAAATTTTACTCTGTGCTTTTAATTTCTACTTCTCCACCAAGCATTAAACCTTTCCAAGGCTTATTGCGTGCTCCAAATGTTTAATTTATTGATTTATTCATTTGGAGCTGATCAGTAATTAAGTAATCCCCTGGCCGCGGTACGAACGCTGCGCAGTTTAAGCTTAGTGATGGGGCTGGCTTTTAATTTTTAAATGACAATTAAAACGGTACTATAAAATGTCGTTATGTGCGCAGTAAGCATCAGTAAAAATGTGATAATATTTAACAAAATCGGGGAAAACAGGGGATGGAAGAAATCTCATTTATAATTTCCGTAAAGAAACGTGTGCCTTTTCATATTGAATTACCAAAATTGGTTTCGTACTTTCTAAGTTTGCTTCTCCACCATAATTCAGTAACTGCAATAAAGGAATTACACCAACCGGCTGGCCTACGTCGCCCAGTAGTACGCCTTTACGCGGTAACCAAATAGTATATGGTGCAACAAGACTACAATGGTAGTAATTAGGACGCGAGTTTCATAATTTTCATACGAGCGTTTTAATTACAATTAGTCAAGTTGCATACGACTGTTTTTGATTCACCACATTATAATTTCAAAACTTTGAGATTTTACATAAAAATTCTTACCTTGTTAAATGTGTAGAATTAAATGCTGATCGGATGGCAACACCTTGAGCATGTTTGCGAGTAGTGCAACAGATGGCAGTACTGTCGAGTCCATGCCGTATTTATTGATTTTTTGCATGCAACGTGAAAGCAAGACATATTGAAGCAAAGTAAATGAACTCAGTTTATTAGAATATTAAAATTACAATGAACAGAGTTTATTTTATTTTAAATACACATATTTCATTGTTTATCTGGGGAGTGCTGCTGCTGCTTTTAAAGTGTTAAAAGGTATGGGCGCGCCGCCGAGTTAGATCACAATGAGTCGTTAAAGTATTATGGGATGCAATACCAGTTCCGATACGTCACATGTAAGCAGCGTATTACATTTGTTCGACCAAAAAAAGAAGATCGCCAGTGGTGTAACTTTTTTAATGACAGTACTGGCTATTCATGTGCTATTTGACAAAGAATAATGCCAAATAAATTTAGATTCTTTGGATGTTTAATCCCTTTTTGTTTTTCCGGTAGCATGGGCGTACAGTTAAAAGTACACACCGGCAAAGGAACATTTTCAAGCTCTCTTGAAGGAGTTTTAAATGCGGTTATTTTACTTTTATTTGCTTTTTTATTTTGCACTATTTTGCGCAAAGCACAATGTAAAATAACAGTTCACACGTGCCTGCTATCTGTTTCGATACATCCATGACGTCATGCGCATTTAAAGCGAATCTATCTACTGCGCATGAAGAAGCGCCACCCCGTTACCACCCCCACCCATCGATTTATGTTACATTTGATGATTATCCGAAACGGTGTGGAAATTAAACACGGAATCTCCAGTTAGAAAATAAACTTGCCCGATAGAATCAATTATTCATCACATTAATTTACAGGGGAATAAATAAATATTGTTTCATTTACTTGATTGGTCGCTGTCAATTCACGCACCAATGAAACACAATGCTAACGCCGTAGTGAATGAAGTGACCTGTAACAGATCGTGTTTTATACCAGTAACCCCAACCTTTTACTCTTGATTGTTAAGCTTAATTCAACCAAAATAAATTCTTCACTACATTAGCTTAGTAACAATGGTATAAATCAGTAATTGTAAACCAATAATAAATTAATCTAAATGCATTGCAAACAGGCTTATGCCATAAAACCAAGCATTTTAGCAGCGCAACTTCTTACACCTGCTTTGCGAGAGGTCCCGGGTTTATTCCCGGCTGGGGGTGGACATTTTTCTCTAGCCAAGATTATTCGTTATCCTCCCCAGAATCTGGAAGGATGAATGAGAGTGTGTAGTGTGAGTAACGTAACAAACAAAACCCAAAGAAATCTAGAATTCCAACAAGTGCTGGCGAGTGCCAATAACGGAATATGTTCCAAAGTTAAAAGGCCGCCGATATGACCATTGCACTTAAAGGCGGGGTATAAATAATAACAACAATAATAATAATAACCTTGTTAGAGAATAACATTTATTTACAAGCACCCGTACCAGGTACAGCTTCGAAGTTCAGCATAACTACCAGAGTAGTTAACAAGGATGGTTGACAATAAAACGTAATTGGAGTTTATTCTGGAAGAAATGGTTGTCATTAGCAATGATCGTTCAGAATGCACTCATGCTTATTTCAGAATGTAATCCTTGATGAAGTTTTCGCACGGTTGAACAACACTGTTTTGATGGGAATAGAAAACTGGAAAGTCTGATGTGTGCTTTTTATTAAGGGCATGGCGCCCTGTGAACATTGCCTAAGAGGACGGATCTGTGAGAGTTGCGCTAACATGGTAAAAAAATTACAATTTACGCTTTTAACCTATTATTAAGTCTGATTCCCTAGGAAAGTTCTCTTTAATTTTTTTTATATCGAGTGAAAAAGATGGACTTACGTGACAATCTAAATAACCCTGAACTGAGGGAGTAGAATCGCATTTGAGGCTTTTTTTTCTGTTTCCAACATGTTTTACAAAATTTCTTGAAGTGTTTTTAGAAAATTTGGTGCACATTTGTTAATCAGTTTATAAATTATGCATTTCAGGTAAAATGTACACTATTTTATGAAAATACCTGATCAGAATATCAAGCTAGTTAATATGAACGAGTTTTCCTTTAGGATTTTCTCGGTTGTAGTATTTTTGACATTTTTCAGTTTCAAAATGCTACATACGATGCAGCTTTTAAAGTATTAAAGTGAAACTTCGGAAATTATTTTCCAAATACATACTACCTAAAACTTGCTATGTAGTTATTAGTTTAAGACATATCTGTACCCGAGAGATACTGTTTTTTTTTTTTTTTTTTTTTGCGAAAATGACTTATTTGCAGCTCAGGAATCCTCTAAGACAGTTGTTTGAATGTTAAAGCGTAGCATGTATTGTTAACCATTCGTCCCCAATTTCAGTAATACATAATTTAATATACCGGATATAATATTAATAATAATAGTATGAATTGAATTTCTACACGTGCTGATATTCGTAAAGTTCATTTTTCTGGGTTGGCATTATAAATTACTGTATAAGACCTAGCGCGGCGGTAGCAGTTATCGCCCGGCCGGTCCTCAATAATGGTCAATGAACACAACTTATTTGTGAATACTGACTAGCACTATTGTAGTCAGCGTGTCAGCTGTCTTGGTGTCTGCCAGTTTAGTTTGTATGCGAAGCCTGAGAAAGAAATTAGAACGTTTCAGAATGTTTTCAAGAAAACTTAAGTGTCATTTCAATGATTCGTTTAAAGCGGAATTTCCATATATTATACAAGTTAATTCAGAAGACGGAATACTAGTCAAATGCACTGTGTGTAGTTCAAACCTTTCAATAGGTAGTCGTGGGAGGACATCCATAACAGATCATCTAAATGCAAAAAAACACAAGACTGCGCTACTAAGTAAATCTCGGCCGGGAAGTGTATCGAATTACTTTCGTAAACTAGAACCGTCTAAAAGCGAATACAACTTAGCTCTTTACGAAGGAACGTACGCATATCGCACTATACTCCACAGCCATAACTTTCGTAGCATGGATTGTACGACAACACTACAGAAAAAATTTGCAACGAAACAATTTAGGTGTGCAAGAATAAAGTGTGAATCCATAATTACCCATGTTTTTGCACCATGGACTATCGATGAACTAGAAAGTTATCTTAAATATGTCAACTTCGTAACTGTGTCTTACGATACATCTAATCATAAATTTGTAAAGCTACTCCCTATTTTAGTGCGTTATTATCGAGCTTTTGACTTACAAATCCAATTAAGAACAAACTTATTACTTTCATAGAAATCCCAGGAGAAACCTCCCATATAATATCTGCACAAGTATTGAAAGCAATTGATAATTTTGACTTAGGCTAAAAGGTGGTAGAACTATCAGCAGACATTACGAACTCTAACTTCGGAGGGTTGCTGAGAAAGAGTAAAATGAATGTAATAACTAAAATTAAGTATGAGTTGAATAGAAAATATATAATGGGTCTTGGCTGCAATGCGCATATCATACATACACTATGTGATCAAAAGTATCCGGACACGCCCACAAACATTCGTTTTTCATCTTAGGTACATTGTGCTGCCACCTACTGCCTGGTACTCATTATCCGCGACCTCAGTAGCTATCAGACATCGTGAAACAGCAGAATGGGACGCTCCGTGGAACTCACGGACCTCGAACGTGGTCAGGAGATTGGGTGTCACTTATGTCAGAAGTCTGTACGCGAGATTTCCACACTCCTAAACATCCCTAGGTCCACTGTTTCTGATGTGATAGTGAAGTGGAAACGTGAAGGGACATGTACAGCACAAAAGCGTACAGGCCGATCTCGTCTGTTGACTGACAGAGACCGCCGACATTTGAAAAGGGTCGTAAAGAGTAATAGGCGGACATCTATCCAGACCATCACACAGGAATTCCAAACTGCATCAGGATCCACTCCAAGTACTATGACAGTTAGGCGTGAGGTGAGAAACCTTGGATTCCATGGTCGAGCGGCTGCTCATAAGCCACACATCACGTAGGAAAATGCCAAACGACGCCTTGCTTGGTGTAAGGAGCGTCAACATTACACGATTGAACAGTGGCAAAACGTTGTGTGGAGTGACGAATCACAGTACACAATGTGGTGATCCGATGGCAGGGTGTGGGTATAGCGAATGCCCGGTGAACGTCAGCTGCCAGCGTGTGTAGTGCCAACAGTGAAATTCGGAGGTGGTGGTGTTATGGTGTGGTCGTGTTTTTCCTTAAGGGGTTTGCACCGCTTATTGTTTTGCGTGGCACGATCACAGCGTAGACCTACATTGGTATTTTAAGCACCTTCTAGCTTCCCACTGTTGAAGAGCAATTCGGGGATGGCGATTGCATCTTTCAACACGATCGAGCACCTGTTCATACTGCACGGGCTGTGGCGGAGTGGTACACGACAATAACATCCCTGTAATGGACTGGCCTGCACAGAGTCCTGACTTGAATCCTATAGAACACCTTTGGGATGTTTTGGAACGCCGACTTCGTGCCAGGCCTCACCGACCTACATCGATACCTCTCCTCAGTTCCGCACTCCGTGAAGAATGGGCTGCCATTCCCCAAGAAACCTTCCAGCACCTGATTGAAAGTATGCCTGCGAGAGTGAACGTTGTCATCAAGGCTAAGGATGGGCCAACACCATATTGACTTCCAGCATTACCGATGGAGGGCGCCACGAACTTGTACGTCATTTTCAGCCAGGTGTCCGGATACTTTTGATCACGCAGTGTAATTGCACAAAAACAGCGTTTGATTCTATGCCTATAGGTATCGAACTGCTGGTTACGAAAATATCTGCGTATTTTCACATCTATACGGTGCGTATCGAACGTTTTAAAGGTGTCTGTTATTTCGTTGGACAAGAGTTCAAGCAAAACTTGGTTATGCTAATGTAAGGTGGTTCTCATTACTTCCAGCCTTGGAAAGAATATTGAAACTGTATCCATCACTGAAACCTTTCTTCATGTCAGAATCACAGTGTCCTAAAATACTGAAACAATTCTTCGAAAACAGTGAGACTGAGCAATGGCTTAACTTTGCTCATTCTCACGCTGCACTCTTCCATGAAACAATTGAAGTGATTGAAGGTGATGACAAATGCGCAACAGAATCCGCGCTAGCTGTGCAAAACCTCTTAATAAAATTACAATCGCGACGTGATGAATTTACCGCACATGGTAAAGAATCTGCTAAAACTGTGAAATGAAAATGTAAAGTTATTTCAAAATATCTGAAGAATTTTATAACACTGCTTTATCTTATTTGCATTCTTGGAATAAGCACAATGAGGATTTGTCACATTTAGGCTGCCTTCTCTTGGATAATGCGCCCTTAAGGGAAAATTTTGATAATGCTGTTGAACAGATATTATCTAAGTGTCGAGAAATTGTAACGATCAATCGTGATGAACTATTTGATGAATTTAGTTATTTGCGAAAAAAGAATGTGAATGTTTCAGAGACAAGCCACCTGACAGAAAATGGAGTGAAGTGTTCATGCACTTGAAATTCGTTTTGGAGTGCGTGTAGCTTCGAGTTGGAGCTGACGACCACGTAAGTCCATTTTTCCCTCGTAATGCTGGTATAGGTATAAAATCATGCGATATTGCATTTTCACGCATTGGTTTTCCATTCAGTTGTTCTTTTTCAAAGTCAAAGCCACTTTCACTAACAGTGCCATTAGAAATGGATTCTTCTTCGACCCTATCTCGTGTTTCGTTGTCCTCATCCTGAGAATTTTCGCCATGGGATTTTCTTCACTTTCTACCCCCGCAAACATTTTCAGTAGTTTGGATTCGAAGTCCCCAGATCATTACTTGGCACCATCCTAAATTAAAGTTTTATTTTGATGTAGTAATTTATAGTTACTTTATACAAAATAAAACGAAAAAACGATAACTGTATAAGCCTCACCTTCAAGAAAATATTGCACGCTATCACTAACGCCTCGTAAAATTCACGACTGACTCGCAGATGCTTGTGTTGCTATACCAACAAAGAAATCGCAGGAACAATTACACTACTCGATTAATCATGTCCAACAATGAAGCTAATAAAAGTTACAGCGGTAAAAAAGCGCGGGAGATAATTCTAGGACCACTTTTGCCGACTGTCACAAAAATCACGGCGCGTTAGTATTCTAGGGGGGGGTTATGTGCACTATTAATACTTGACAAAACTGTGGCTCAGAAAAATATGAGTACTACTGAAGTAGTAGCCATGAAGTAGTAGAACACTTTGGGGATAGAGCGTAACCTGTATGGAAACAACAACTGAAACCGTTTAATACACTTTAATTAACCTAATTTAACATTCAAAATGGCTGCCTTTCACTTTGCTACTAGCCACTATTTGACACATAGCATTTTTGTCAGTGAAGATAAAGGTGTGTGCTTGTTTTGGAAAATATAAAATAAACCTAGAACAACAACTTAAGCTAATATCACTATGCTTAATATATATTTAGTATTTTGAATACATTTTTTCATAAAATGCCTTCTTTTTCACAAACCTTTAATGTAAAAGAATCTATCCTCAGTTTGCTAACTACATTATGGAAGTAGTCAGTTTTGTACATAATTATTCTGAAAATATGCATACCAACTTTAAGATTCATGCATTACAAAAAAGTTATGCGGGAAATCATTGGGAAAATTAGGATTTACTGCTATGCGAATATCAGCACAAACCGTTTTGGTGAATTAATAAAGCTTTCTTGCAGGGCTGCAGGCTTACAAGCCTTATGGGGTATAAGGATTCATTATTATTTAACTAAGTATAAAGCAATAAAAAATATGTTTACTGTAAAACTAAATAAAATTACACAAGTATTGGAAAGAAACATTGATAAAACATAAATAAATGTTTGCAGCCAAGTGTCGCATATAACGCTCTTTTAAAAATTTACTAATTTAACAAAACCTTTTGTATGAGTATTTTATTACATACACAGAATAAACCATTTGTGCAATATTAAATACCATTCAGAACCAATTTACATAAATGCTAAATTAAAATCGTGTACAAAAAGTTCTCGCTTCTCCTGTAAAATTAAGAAAATGTTGGTTACGTTAGTATACCGCTCAGGTACAGAAATGTGTTACGCCAACAAGCTCATCCATGATTGATAAGTAGGTATGTACTATTTGAAAAATCCGAAACTCACAATTGAACAAAAATTAATTTTTAAAAAGCAATTAAATTAAAAGTATACTTCTTAGCAAACTTTTGTTTTCAAAAAGCTTTATTTAGGGTCGTTTTAACCTTCCTAGGTTTTATCACGACCTTTCATGTACAGTTGTTTACATTATTGGACTACAGTATAATACTTACACATTATGTACACATACAGGTTACAATTTGGTTAAATGTATTGATATACATTAATTAATTTAAGAAAAGTAATTACTTTCTGGATGAAAGTTGCAGCATCATTGAGTGTTGCAGAAATATTTCTGGGCATACCAACCTGACTACGTTCATTTTCAAATTTTGGATATGTTAATATAATATGTACTACTGTTAATGCTGTTTTACATGTTTCACAAATTGGTGGAGAGCTTCTATTTAACAAATAAGAGTGTGTCAGTTTAGTATGCCCAATTCGTAGTCGTGATATTACAACTTGGTTTCGCCGCTGTAGCTGTCTTATTGGATATTCTTGAGTTGAAGTTCCACGTACATCATGAAGTTTACTTGTTGAGTTGTTCATCCAGCTGGTCAGCCATTCTTTGTGCATTTTCTTCTTAAAATGTGTGACTGCATCTTGGAGGTATTTTGATATCAGTATCTTGTGTTGATAGTTCTGTAGCTTGTTTCGCTGCAGTATCAGCTCTTTCATTACCGGGTATGTTTTTATGAGATGGTATCCACATGAAATTGAGTGACTTTTCTAAGTTATAAAGGATGGTAACAAGATCATGTATTTCGTTTACAATACTATTGGTAGAGAACGTGTCTTGTATTGCATTTAAGGCTGATAGAGAGTCATTGATGATTATGTAAGAGTCACTATGTGCAGTTTCCAGAGTGTATTCTAGTGCATTTTTAATAGCATATAATTCACAGCTATATATAGAGAACAAGGGCGGTAACTTGTATTGGAAGACGATATCTCCACATATCACAGCACATCCATTGCCTTTTTCAGTTTTTGAACCATCCGTATAGATGCAGAGCTTGGATGTGTATTTTTCTAGCTTTTCTTTAAATAACTGCTGGTAGATTAGTTGGTCGGTATTTATCCGATTATGCTTGCTTAATTCTACATCAATGGGTGGTATTTTCTTCTTCCAGGGTGGATGATCCGACTCTTGCTTTCTAGCTCAGTAAGGAATATACTCGTATATCTGAAATGTTGTTTAAAATTTATGAAAATTGCATCGTAAGGAACATTTTTTATAAAATAGCTTAAATTTGTGCTTTCAAATGCACAACCATAAATGACTTAACTATGTACAGGGTGGACCATTTAAATTGAGCTGCACAATATCTCCAAAACTAAGCTTGTAGAAGGAAATGTCTTGAATAAAAGTTGCTTGATATTATGGGGAAAGTAAATGCCATTAGTCGTGTTTTGCTTAACAGGACGTTATGATGGTCATTTTAGGGTCAATTTAATTGTTTAAATGGGAACCTATATTTTGTATGTAGTTTTCTCATTTGAAAATGGTTTATAAAAAGCTGTTTATTTTGTGATGAGGAATAAGGAAACAAAATAAACAATGTTAGTTCCCAATTACGAAAAGTAACTTGACCCTCAAATGACCATCCATGAATGGTCCAACCATTCATTGCGCTCTTCGTACACAGCCATTCAGAACTTTCGTTATTTACGTTGGTGTAAGAACAATTGCAAAGTGCTTTATACAAATGTTGTTTAGTTTTTTACGAGTGAGAAAACATAAAAACGGTAGGTTCCCATTTAAAAAATTAAATTGACCCTAAAATGACCACCACAACGTCCTCCAAATAAAACACGACTAATGGCATTTACTTCCCCATAATATCAAGCAACTTGTATTCAAGACATTTCTTTCTACAACGCTTAGTTTTGGAGATATTGTACAGTCTCAACTTAAATGGTCCACTCTGTATAACTTCCTATAAACATTGGTCGTAAACCTAAGATATTCTGAGTTATGGTCTTATTTTGTACGAGAAGCATAACTTGTGCTTCGAGGGCTTTGGTACGAAACGAATGAGGACGTAGAGGTTTGTTATTATGCAGCACATCGTGTTTGCGTATAGTGTGTCAAGCAAGAACAGAGCACCAGAGTAGTCAACCTACAGTATTCCACTGCGTTCTGCATACGTATTGCTCTATCATTCAGGTATGTTATTTACGTCTGGTGTAGGTAGTTCTCAAATGGCGCATGTTTTATTGTGGCATGCAGTACTGTAATTTGTTTTCTTGTCCTTCTCTGGACCGAGGCACCGGCTGATTTTCATCATAGGGTTAGGCGACAGCTAATAAGTCTTTCATGAGCGATGGATTGGTCGGTTAGGGCCAATACCTTGGCCTTCCCGTTCTCTTGACCTTAACCCTTTAGATGTTTGGCTTTGGAGACATTTAAAGACCTCGGTGTATGCAGTCCCCATAAATGATGAGCTGACACTACGAGAACGTGTGTTCAATGCCTGTGACGCAATCCGGCAACAACCAGAGGTGTTCCAAAGAATGCGTGATTCCATGAGAAGCAGGGTGGAAGGCTGCATTGCAATGGATGACGCCCACATCGAGCACCTATTGTGAAGAGCATATCAAAGATATAGAAACCATTGTTGGTAGTGTAGTAGACCATAACTTAGGAGATATTAAGTTTAAGACCAATGTTTATAGGAACTGTTTTTCTTCTTTTGTTGCATACTACCTCCTCTGTAAATACTGGAACCTTTTTTTCCGGACACTCTATGTACAGGGTGGGCAATTTAAGTTGAGACTGTACAGTATCTCCAACACTAAGCGTTGTAGAAAAAAATGTGTTTAATAAAAGTTGCTTGATATTATGGGTGAAAGTAAATGCCATTCGTCGTGTATTGTTTGGAGGACGGCATAATGGTCATTTTAGGGTCAATTTAATTTTTTTAAATGGGAAGCTACATTTTGTATGTTGTTTTCTCATTAGAAAATGGTTTATAAAAAGATGTTTTTTTGTGATGAGGTAAAAGGAAACAATATACAAAATGTTGGTTCCCAATTACGAAACGTAACTTGACCCTCAAATGACCATCCATGGATGATCCAACCATTCATTGCGCTCTTCGTACACAGCCATTCAGAGTTTTCGTTGTTATTTACGTTGGTGTAAGAACAATTGCAAAGTGCTTTATATAAATGTTTTTTAGCATTTTATGAGGAGTGAGAAAAGAACAAAAAACGTAGGTTCCCATTTTAAAAAAGCAAATTGACCCTGAATGACCACCACAACGTCCTCCAAATAAAACACGGCTAATAGCATTTACTTTCCCCCATAATATCAAGCAACCTTTATTCAAGATATCGCTTTCTACAACACTTAGTTTTGAAGATATTGCACTGTCTCAACTTAAATGGTCCATCTTGTATATAGCAGGTGCAAACTTTGCAACCGCACTTCTTTATATCGACATAAGACGTGGTAAAAAGTTCAGAAAGCTCGGTGTAGTATTTTGGGTTTTGGTACATTCAGAGATCGGTCCCCTTAAAATTTGAAACGAAGGGTTTTAATTTTGCGTCGCCATACATCGTTACATTAACCGATATTAAAGGAACATGTTCGCACATTCTGTGAATGTCCAGCCATATAGGTCTCTGGATTCCATGGAGCATGGCTTCAGAATATACCTTCACGATAAGGATACGTGACCTGCAGCCTTTCGTGTAAATTCATCAAAGAATCCTGGCTTTCACGACCGCTGTCAATAGAGCAGAAATTCTTCCCACGAGGTCGCTACAACTCTCATATCCAGGCGTTTCCTCTACAGCTGCAGCAGTCATTTTTAGTGGTTTGGCTGAAATTTCTATTCGTTACCTCACTGATCGCGTAACTTTAAAACAAAAAGATCGATAAATATCAAACTTGGTATTTAAGTTCATTATCTTCCAAAGATGTGACACGAAAGTTTAAAAAGGATTTCCTCACCCCAACCTACACTTTACATGAAAAAAATTTACATATTTTTCATTTTCTCAAAAAATGGCTAACTATTTCATTAAAATATCATATTTACTCACTAAATAACATGTATACCTTGAATTTTCTGGCAATAGGCTGTGAAGTCCTCATCATTCGGGAGAAATTTCGTATAATTTTGTATAACAGGAAATCATAAGACATAAAAAGTGCTACACAAAAAACGCAGGTCTTTTTAAAACACGATTTATTTAAAATAACTTTTTTTGTGGCATCAACCATTCCGAGATATCCGTTATTATTGGTCTGAGTTTTTCTATACTGTCATTTTCTAAAGTAGATACTGTCGCTATACAGTTCTTTCTCGCGATGTCATGGAAAGAGTACGGAATTTAAAGCTAAGCATTTAACGATGCGATTTTAAACAATTGACTATCGCTTCGATTTCTTGTATCTAAAACGAAATATGTAACGAGCTAGTTCTACAAAAGATTAATTCGATTAACACGAAGTAGGTAAGTGGGAAAATAAGATTTCATAAGAAGATTTGTAGAAGCCATATGCAAATAAACGATAGTGGGTAGAGAAAGTAATGTGAATGTTGCACATCGCGTTTTGACGTTGGCATCACCTATTCTAAACTTCACTTCGAAAGGTTTTTAGTGCGACCACAAAGGGAAAAGAGAACATGATGTGCCCGTAACACATTTCAAAATGAAGTCTGCACCACAGATTAATACTGCACTAAAAGTATTTGTATCAAGGTAATGCATGACACTGGGTTTTATCTCCACACGTATTAAACAGTTAAATTTCGTGTACGAGGTCCAATTATTAAATTCCAATACTGTAACCGTTGTGAGCAATTATATCAAGTGATTAAAATCCGCGTGCAGCAGTGACGGTTAACGACTTTCTTCGACGATAGTGATTTTTATCCACCTCCTGCTCATGCAGTCATGCGTGGAAAGTTGAAATTCCTGCACTCCGCGCGTTTTGCATTTTTATCGTCGACGTTAATAAAATGTATTTAATCCTACAACTACTGGTATGTGCAGACATCCAATATAATCATATTTGATAGCTGAATTTTACCATTTAAATCTTACTTCTGTGTGTTAACTTTTACTTACGATTTAATCCATGCAGCATTTAATAGACGAAACTATTTCGGCGCAAACTGCCATCTCACTTTCAGTTGTTGACTGGCTTGGTCAACACTACCAGACGTGACTAATCTGTTGCCAGTTCGCAGAAGCTAGCGCACTCGACCTTGTTACTGCTTTTGAAAAGCTGACAATGATTAATTTTATTTTCGCGTAAATACTCCTATTGGTCACTATCGTCAGAAAAATAGCATGGAATGCACATGCTTTAAGTGCTTTGCAGAAACTAGGAAGTCTCGTATTTTCGAACTTCTTCCTCGTTCTGCAAAGATGCTCTTACGGCACATGCTATTGTGAGATACATCACAAGTTTCATAGCGTTATCTTTATTGAGACACGTAATACACGCACTAACGCGTTTGCTACGGAGTCTAGACTAGAGCAGAGAACCAGCATCAAATAGATATTGAAACTTGAGATATGAGCAAATGAAATCATGAAATGCTTGAGCAAATGACACACTGCCGTGTTTGGGTGTCATTCGAGCTTCAAGTATGACATAAAATCACTGAGGAGCGGGAGACCAAGCTGAACATTTATGTGCAACATGTCCGAAAATGTGAAAAAAATTCGACAAACTGAAGATTTTGCGTCGAGGATTTGTCTCCATGTGTCAAATGCTGAATGTTGCTATTTACGTCTGAGGGAGGAATTTCGGTGCAAACGACCAGAACCCCTGGCCGAGAGCAAATGGGTGCTCCATGATGACAATCCCCACGTCATTGTGTGCTCACATTCCAGTTGAGAGCCTGCACTATGACCGTGTTCACTTCTCACTCCAACCCGCATTCGCCAGAACTGGTCTGCGACTTTTCTTTCTTCTCAGAGATGAAGTCGAAGTTAAAGGGTAGCTGTATTGATAGCATGGGAGAGATACAACGAGAATGACAGGACGTGCTTGACAAGCTTCAAGAAAGAGTGTTTTGGGAGATATTCCAAAAAGGCACAAGCGCTGGGCTCGAGTGTATAGCTGCCCAAGAAGAGAATATCAGCGAATTCAAAACATGCAAATTTATTTAGTATTACGAAAACTAGTCACACCAAGCAACTGTGTGTATTTCACACTATAAAAACACTAAATACAAGATTCACTGAAGTGTTTGTTTTACTGCCTTTTATAATTTTATGAGCAGTTCTCAAAGATTTTGTAGAACAAAGGAAGTCAAGTAGTAAATATAAATGCAATGCAATTAAAAACAGCTCAAACAAGTAATACAGGCGAAAATGTGAATCGCCGTTACATTTCGGCTCTGTACTCTGCTTCTTTGACCAATAGTTTGTTTGCACTGTATTTTCTATAAATAGGTGTTACTCCGTGAACGAACACTCTTTCGCCACTCCTGGAGTAATCAAACGACAGGCGAAACACACAGGCTGATGGCAGAACTGGCAAATGCCAGAATTGGAGTAACCGACATTAAAGTAATTGCTAGACCAGTACCCCTGTTAATAGTATTACGAATATGGTTCAATAATTGTATTTTTAAATATATTTTCAACATTTAACGACGTTCAAGCCTGAATTTCTTTTTTATCCAGTCTATTTGCAAGTAATGGAATGATCGTGGTAATTAGGCGCAAAAAACAGGAGAAATCGCATTGGCCAACAACCAACTCACGTAGTTATGAAAGTCGTCCTCCGTGGTGTAGTGGTTACCATGCTAGCCTCTATTTCGCGAGGTCGCGGGTTCAAACCCGGCGGAAGGCGACGTTCGGGCGTAAAAATCCTTAGCATGGCTTCCTTCGGAAGGGAAGTAAAGCCGGTGGTCCCGTGTCGTAGATTTATTGCACGCAGAAGAACCTCAAACCTGATAAAGACACATCTGAGCAAAATTACCGGTCTTTCACGCCCAATATAGAATGGGACCCTAAGAACCATAGCAGTTAAAGAGCTCCACAAACAAAACTCAGCTTAATTTTAATTTTTGTAGTTATGAAAGAAGAAAAGGCTGTTGGTGGTGTAGTGTCCACAAAGCTAATGCATCTGTTTGTCAGCCCTAATGCCTCATAGGTAGAGTAAATAATTAGTAGATCCACAAATAAGTCTCATTACAACACGTCTATATCCATACTAACATAATACCTATACACTCAAAAATTCTGGTGTTACATTCACATGACTTTCTCTACCCTCTGTCATTTATCAGTAGGTGTACAAACTATTCTTGTTAAAATTTATTTTTCTAACCACTATTTTAACCGAGATGAACATTTTCAGAAATAGCTACATTATAGCTACATTAACCTGTTATATGCTGTCCTTAAAATTCCATTATATTTCCATGCAATCGCGAGAAACAACCGAAAATCCACAGGACTTTAAAAGAATGATAGATATAGGTCAAGATATAGGTCTCCCCGCTCTCGCTCTCGCTCTTGCTCTCTCTCTCTCTCTCTCTCTCTCTGTGTTTGAGTGTGTGTGCGTGTGTGTACAGCATAACTCAAAACGAAAAGTCGGATAAATACTAAACTTGGTGTTTAAGATCAGCATCTTCCAAAGATGCGACACAAAAATTTTTAAGAAAATTCCCTCGCTCCATGGAAGATTTTTCGAAATTTTCGGGTTTCTCAAAAATGGCTAACGATTTTCTTTGAAATACCATATGTTTAAGATATTTATATAACAAATAAAATGTACCTACATAATTTTCTGGAAATAGCCTATGAATTCCTCTTCATTCGTAAGGAATTCTGTATAGCTGGTACACCATAAGGAACAGACAATAACGTAGTACACACAAAAATGTAGATCTCTTTGAAATAGGCAACTTATCTGAAATAACGCTTTTTGTGGCATAAGCAATTTACGAAATATCCGCTATCAATGGTTCGAATTGTTGAATACTTTGCCATTCCTTTAATGTTCTGTCGATATATACTTGTTTCTCGCGACTGCATGGAAACAGTATGAAATTTTAAGATCAGCATACAATGTCCTGTTCTTAAACGTTCGACTATCGCTGCTCACTCTATATCCAGAACAATATCCAGAGTAAAATGTATAATCTAGCAATTTCTGCAAAGGCTTATCTCGATTAAAATGAAGCAGATCAATAAGCTTTCGTAAGAATAGTTTATATACCCACTAATAAACGTTATGGGTAGAGACAGCCGTGTGAATGTAACATCAGATTTTCATATGATAGCATGCATACTTAAAAGCAACAGGTTCCTCTGTTTAATAATGTTTTCGCAATCATTGTCGCAACCCCACCGGCATATCAAGTGACGCTGCATGTCTGTCCCATGTGGCAAACCGCTCAAGCATATCTTTCTCCTATTACTCAACGTATCAGTTTTCTGCGACTATCCGGAGTTATTACAAAAAGTCTAAAAGACCAGCTGACTTACCTGACGTTGCACGGTTAGCTCTTTAAACTCAAATGACTCCTTCCGTTCTTCAAGAAATGATTGTACAATGATCTAGAGGATGTTTATTAGGGATGGGACCTCGATACCGTCGATCTCTCGATACTCGGCAGTATGGAGGTATGTCTAATGCTTCGAGATAAACCTTGATACTTTTTCGATACCTTTACAGTTTTTTTTAATTTTTGTTTTATTTTTTTTTTAATTCATTCATTTTTTTGTTTGTTTTGTTTTGCATTACTGAAAGTTGTTGCGTTGAGTTTATGCTATATAGGGAATAAAAGGAGTGAGACTTCACGTTATTACCTCGCACGTGTCCCCAAAGAGTTGCTGCACTTAATAGACTGACTGCGTTTCCTGTGAGTGAATCAATCAATGCGTCCAAATGAAAACATGTAAAACTATGGGGAAAGGAGTAGAGGTGTTCATGTAACATGCAGCGTTAACTGAGTCGTGAACGAAGCTGATTTAGCTGATGCACTAAATCACATTTCTGCAATAGCAGGCCTTGGTGACTCACTCTCAGCCATTACTTTACCTACTCCGGTGACCGAAATCTGTGAATCCAGTAAAAATAAATGAGAATTCAAGACGTGAGATAGAAAATACAGCACATGGAAGTGTTTGTTCTTTCCTTCCATCTGTTAGTGTTTACGCAATTCAAACTTGGGGTCACGAGCGTAGCTTACAGGTATACTGCACGACCAATTTCCATAATATGGATAGACAATACATTATTATTATTATTATTATTATTATTATTATTATTATTATTAACAACCTTGATTAACAATAGAAGATAACCTGTGGCATTGTCAGAATAAAAAGAATTGTTGCCAACTGGAGAATGTCAATCAGGAATAATTTCGGAATTAGCAAACAATGCATGTTTGCATGCGTTTATACACAGAAAACTACTAATAAGAACATAATTCAGTGAACAAACCTTTACAGTTTTTTTAAAAAAAAATGAGTATCTAGTATCGGTGCTCAAAAATTAGTATCGGTATCGAGTATCGAAAAATAGGGGTATCGTCCCATCACTAATTTTTAAGTTAATTACGCTTACCACTTATAAATGTAATTTCGTACAGTCCCGGCTATTACTAATAACGGATGAAAAAAACCCTGATATTCACGCAAAAGTATGTGAAACTTCTCCCTGGCAGTCTTCCAAGTTCTGAAAATTCTGCATCGCCTTTAAGTACCCTCTGGCGGTGGAACAATCTTCGGTCGGAATGGTCGAGTAATTAATTACAGTAAGTGTATCTATAACGAAATGTGTAATGTAATTATTTTTGCAATGGTTTATCTGGGTTAACATGAAATAGATAGAAAAATAAGCTTTTGTAAGAACAGTTTGTATACACCTAACAAACGATAGAGGGTAAAAAAAGTCGTGTAAATATAATACATTAGATTTAACTTCCTCTACTACCTACATAGTAGACAGAAGGTATTGCATTTCACCCAAAAATTCGACACCGAGATTTCACCGGAAATGCATGTTTTGAGCCCCCTGAATAAAAAGAGCATTTTTAGAAAAGGCCGCGTGTGTGTAACATTTTTCGAAATTTATCTTCTCGAAAAGGGCTCCAATGATTTTGATTAAAATCATCATATTAATAGATATTTGCATTACAAATAAAATGTGTATTTTGAATTTGCTGGGAATAGCTTGTGAAGTTCTCTTCGTTCGGAAGGAATTTTGTATAATCTTGTTTAACTAGTATACGTCAAGCGAAAGACGAAAATGTACCACTCAAAAAATGTAGATCTCTTCAAAATACACAATTTATTTCTAATACTTTTTTTGTGGCATAAGCCATTTCCGAAATGTAGTTAGCAATGCTTCGAAATGTTCAGTACTTTGCCATTCTTTTCAAGTCCTGTTGACTTTCAGTTTTTCGGGACTGCATGGACTGAGTATGGAATTTTAAGGCCAGCATGCAGCTTCCAGCTCCTAAACATTTGACTATCGCTATTCCCTTTGTATGTATAACAAAATCTATAATGTAGTTGTTTCTATAAAGGTTTGTCTCGATTATAATGAAGTAGATAGAAAAATAAGCTTTCGTAAGAATAGTTTGTATGTCCACAAATAAACGATAGAGGGTAGAGAAAGTCATGTGAACGTAACATCAGATTTTTTCACCTAGAATATCATATTGATTATTTTAAATAAGTGCTCATCTCAGCCGAGTAATGCTGCGTGATATTCCAACATGAAATCAGAAGCACCTTATTCCAAATACAATCAGCACGCTTATAAGTGCAGAGTGTAATCTAAACTGCCCGAGGTAGTTGAAGTTGAGTTTTTACGGCTTCTTCGAAGCAAAGTTGAATTTGTAGGTTCCCTCACCTTTGTTCTCACAGAAACTGCGGCATCAGAGGCTGCAAAAATTAAATTGAGTTTTATTTATGGACGCTCTTTGCTGTGGTCCTTAGTGTCCCATTCTACGAGGCGTATTCCAAAACTAAGGACCATGATCGTAGCCACTCGTGCTCTTTTGACTTGTTTGTGAATGTATGAGGCAGGCAAATCGAACGACAATTTCACGACTTGACCTGTCTTTCAGAGGCAAACTTCGACTTGGGCCATACCCGAACCCAACGAACGTGATCCCAACATAGGGAGCCTCTTATGCACGACACTAATACATAAGTCCTCTGAGCGATAGCTTAAACCATAAATGTTGTGTGGAACCCAAGATGTTCATTATCACAATATTAATAGGTACAAGCACAGATTCGCCACCGATTTATATAGCGTTTTGTGTCTCATTTTCGACTTTCTGTTTTCTCTCCATGCACTGAAACACCCTCTCTCTAATATTTCGTTTCATGCAATAATAATAATAATAATAATAATAATAATAATAATAATAATAATAATAATAATAATAATTCAACAGCGCATGTGTTGCGTGATGTACGTCCTGTTTGTTCCATCTTGCAAGGAGAGAGTCGATAGGGGTCATTCGCATTCAGCAGAGCTAGCATGATTATCGGCAAAATTCAATACAAGTAATGCATGTATAAAAAGTGTATAAGCTTTGTCACTTTATCGTATGAATAGAGTAATCCACAGTAGCACCTATATCCAAAGAAAAAAACCTGGGTCCACAGCCACCACCGAACAGTCAGAGAACATACAGAAAATCCTAGAGCACATAGATGCTCTCACGAGGGAGGAAGAAAGCAAACTTAATCGTAGAGAATGGCTACGAAATAGGACAGCGCTCCGACTGATATGTACGTCTTAGCAATAAAAGAGTTAAGCACACCGAAATTAACTCATATTTGCATTTTTTTATGTTGCTGTTCAAAAACAAAATGTAGTTCTTTCCTATGAAATACAAACATGTTTTGCCCGTTCTGACGCTCTCCGCTTTTTATTATGCGTTTGGGACTCCGGAAAATGATATCAACCCCGATTCCAAGAAAACATATTCTAGAAAAAGACCCCGAGGTGCGTTTCTGAGCATTCAAAGCCAAGCCTTTCAAGGAAGTTTTCCATCTACCTAACAAACACTTTACTTGGGAAAAAAATTGCTTCCACTTTCGCCTTAACATCTCTAATGCATTATATTCAGTTCGAAGTAAAGACGCAAATAAAATGCGAATCTTAAATGTTCTATATAATGCCTATTAATCTTCATTTTACCAAATTTTATTCAAGTTTAAAACAATAAATTGGTCAAAACTTGGAGGAATAAAAACGTATACTATAGGAAAATGCCCTTTTTAAAGGGTTATTCATAAGATTACAGAATTTCGCATTAATTTCTAAAAGAAAATCTTGACATAACTATTCGATTTCGCGTTTTATCGCTAATTAGCTTTAAGATTAACGCAGTAATTTCCTGTAAATTTGAATACGCTTTAGGTAAAAAATTCGTTATATTACCTAAAGACGGCATTAGGCATGCAAATTACGATAAAAATGGTTTTATACACCAATTAATTATACAGAGTGTTTCAGGATCTCTGCGACAAAATTTGAGGAACGATAGATCTCGCAAAGGGGAATATATTTTGTCAAGCAACCACCATCCTCCGACGCATCGTTACGGAGTTATTCATCCCTGTTTGAAGCGTTTTCGGTAGGATAGGTGTAAGAGGCATAGTCACTACACTTTGACTCTGTTTACAACCGCTGAACTTCGCCTATTTCTTGTCACTTACGTCTGGTTAGCTTTGGTAGGTCTGAGACGCACAGCCCAATTTAACTCAAACGGGGTGGCAAAACGAAAAGTCCCAGCAGATGATCAACGATTCCAGTCCAGATGTTTTACGGAATACTTTTGTTGGTGATGTCTAACGAACTCTGCATGCGGGTTCTCAACATCCCAGATGTGGCTGTTCTTGCCATTGAAGTATCCAACTCATGTGAAGCAGACCTCATCGGTAAACAAGACATGCGCGGGAAATGTAGGAACTGCGATACTTCGTTGCAGAAATCACTGCTCAAACTGAACATAAGATGTAAGGGACAAGAAAGAGGCCTTGTCACTTGATTCAGCGGTTGTAAACAAACAGTGTCAAAGTACTGGCTGTGCCTCTCAAACCTATCCTACCGGATACGCTTCAAACAGGGGTGAATAACTCCGTAACGATGCCTCGGAGGATGGTGGTTGCTTGACAAAAAATGTTCTCCTCTGCGAGATCTATCGTTCCTCAGAGTTTGTCGCAGAGATCCTGAAACACTCTGTACATACTGAAAGTAAACACAAACTTCACAGCAGTGAGAAAAAACATTGTTTAATTTGTAGGAAGATCTCTCTTTACTTTCCCTACCACGTACGCTCGGTCAAATTAAAACTGGCCAGCGTCCAGAAGACGGAGTTTGAATCGGGTACTTCCGTGAGTGCTCGGGACAGCCAGGCTTTGTTTACAATACTGCGTATATTCTCGTAGTAATTATAATGGGGAACACAACTATAACCACAAAAGTCTTCCGAGAAAATAATTCATATACGAGATTTCAAACGGACAGATGTTTCAGAGTGTTTTAACAACGAACATTTGTAACAAAAACACACTTTATTGATTTATGGTTCTCAAGTGGAGCATTGACTAAAGCTCGTTACAATGCCACGCTTACTGCAGCATTTTTAGCTCAGTGGTAGAGAATTAGCATACCTACTGTGCTTGAGGTTCCAAGCTCAAATCTCTGTGCAGCTACTCCACTGTTTTATCCCTTTCATTTTAAATATATGAGTAAGAATATAACAGATTTTAAACATTTTTATTTATGTGGCGTTCATTTGGTTGTCCGTTATACGGTAGATGGCAACCATGACAATTTATCGGTCGGGCGGAGGTTTCATACTCAAGTCAATTTAATTCTATAACCATAAATTTCACCATTATTGTAATACAAGTAAAATGAAGTAACACAAGCAACATTATTTATTTAACTACACTACAGTATAACGAGTTGTAAAAAAAAAATAGACAATAATCCACTACAGTGAATCGAACTCGAGCTACTTGCGTAGAAGTACGTAGCTTAACCACTACTCCGCCCCAAGCACGGTGTGGAGATAACCCAAATCAATGCCTTGTAGCTTGTATTATACAGTTAGCCAAAGCGACGCACACAAATTGCCGGTTGTGTACCACGCGTTCACTCGAAGAGACTGAAAAAATTTAACTGCTCTCAAGAGACCGGCAACTTTTAATTTAACTGGATGTACATAGTAGGTAGAGAAGAAGTTGCATTCCAACCCATAAATTCGATATCGAGATTTCACCGGAAATACGTTTGGGTATATTAGGAAAATGCCTCATCAAACCAGATTATCGAAGACAACACGACACAACCCCATGCTATTTATCACCAGACATGTTGAAGGATGCTGTAAGTGAGATCGTTATTTCTGCATCTCCTCAGCATGGATATAGGCGCCGTGTTGTTTACTGTTGCTGGAGGTCTCTGGAGTCTGTGCGCACATATTTCGTTAACTTAAATGGAAGCAAGTCTGAATTTTTTGTGTCTATTAAAACCACTCGCATATAAGGCCGACATTTTCCCTAATGAAAATGGAGAAACGCTGAAGTAGAGAAGTTATATTTCCTGTATCGGGTTTTCTCCTTTTCCCCCTGCAATTGGGCGTTCTGCAGTCTTCAATTACTAATTGCACTTTATGCTGTTTTGTTCACACATTAAAACTAGTAGCAGATCATTTGAAATAACATTACATATAACCAATAGAGAAAAGTACAATGTAATTTTTGACCTATTTTGAACTGCTGGCTCATGATGATTTGATTTCCAGAAACAGATAATCGTTCATTGCACATCTTAAAAATTAACGAGAAAAGACTTTTTACATTATTAAGTTCCCATTATGAGTTCCCATTTCCTGTCATATGAAGTTGTTTAAGACAAAATTGCTGAGGGAATATTCTCTAATATGCATTAAGGCGACACATCGATATATGTTTTATATTTCAAATAATTAATCACCCCGCAGGAGAGAAAACCAGAAAGCACAAATTGCTTTTAAAAACTCTGTAAACCTGTAAACACAATTTGATTACGAGTATCACAACTAAACCAAACTTCTTTGCTATCTGCAGATACCAGCGATAATGAAACTGTTATTTAACCAAACATCATTTCTTTTACTATTTAGAATAACAATAATAATAACTATTAATCATCATCATCATACAAACAGGGATTAGACCACTGGTGATCTGTCCGCGACTCCAAACTAAAGCTGCTCCTCCAGCTACTAATTTGGAGTTCATTATTATTATTATTATTATTATTATTATTATTGGAATGAACTCATGTAGAACTACGCAAAGTACTTAAAGACGTTTCTTGTTTTCCTTTGAATCGATATTTATCTCATTCTTTGGCTATGGGTTTTCTTTCTCTCGTCTCTCCATGTTGTTGTTGTTTTCCGTTTTCGGTTTGTCCTCTTGGTCAACTTGTCACTTATGCACTTTGATTCTAATGATACCTGTTTAGAATATCTTCTTGCGTAATTCCTGCCATTTTTAAGTAATTTTTTACTTCACCAATCCACTTCATAGTATGTATTTGTGTTTCACTTCTATTTTCGTAGAATTACATTATTTGTTTTGTGAGCCTGTTTGAGTTCATTCGTTTAAATGTCCATAAAACTTTAACCTTCGTTTTCTAATGTCACTGTGAATGTCTGTATATATTATTTCATTTTTACTTCCGAGCCTGTATTGTTCACCTATGACGTGTGGACTTTAAATTTTTCTTATAACTTTGTTTTTTTTCACAATATTTTCGATGTGGGCTTTTCTGCTCAAAATTAATGTTTCTGCTCCGTAGAGACACTCTCGTTTGACTACAGTTTTATAATATCTTAATTTTGTATTCTTAGACATACGCCCTTTATTATAGATGTTTTCAGTAAGCAGATTTCCTTCCTTCTTTCTTTTTCTTTCTTCCTTCCTTCATGAGCTTCGTGAGAAGCTAAAGAAAACGGATATATCGATCATTTCAAAAGAGTACTGCTTAAAATATTTGAAAATTCAACTACAAGATATCTCGTAAATGGCTAAAGCTGCAAAAAGGTCATTTATCTCCAAGTGCATATTTTAATGAGCTCTTCTGGAGTACATTTATGAATGTTATAACTTCCTAGTTACAAAATTATACAAAATTCAAGCAGAAAAATGTATATATTTTTTTTGATGACAATATATCAAAGATATGACATTGTAATCAAAATCGTTTGAGCAGTTTTGAGAAAAAAAATAACGCAAATCTGTCCATGTAAATGGTACTTTAAGTTGGGAAGAATTTTCTTGGCATCTTCGTGTCGCTGCCTTGAAAAATGTGGACCTGAATACGAAGTTTGATATTCAACCGAATCGTTTGGTTTAGTTCTCCCTCTGTCTCAAATATTTTCTTTTCGTAGCATTTATAGGTATATTTGAGGGGGTGCTTCAAAGTCTCAAAACCTGTATTTTCGGTGAAATCTCGTCACAGAATCTTTATTAGGAAATGTAAGTAATAATGCTTCCTCGCGATAGATAAGCGCTAAATAAAGTAAGAATCGAAAAATATGCTAAGGAAGAAACAGCGGAGTGCGAATTTGATCTCAATAGAGATGAATACATGTAAATTGTGAACGCAGCGTGTAGCCCAACTAATCAGGGGCTGATAACTTGCCAAGCTCTAGCTCTCGCGGGTATGGGTTCTACTTTGCCTTCGGCTACTTAAGATCTAAAGCCTCGTGGGTACAACAGAGGATCCAGGGTAAGAAGCTGAAAGTGAGAAATGACAATCACTATGTAACCTCTGTCCAGCGAAGTTTTAATTAAAATAGCAATAAAAATAGATGAAACAGCAAAACATTTGCCTAGTATTCTTTTCAATTTATGGATAAACTAAACTAAATGGGACATAATCCGCCTAAATGTTAATTTGGATTTATTCTTTACTTTTAGCTAAGCAAAGGCGAGGTTTTCTACACCTAATTTCGGCTTCAGTAGAGAAGTTTTGTTTTCACATAGGTACTTGAGTATCTTTTCAATCTCCTGCCTTGAAATGTACCCAAGTAAGCTTTTACAAATAACTACAATCATTATGGCTATTTCCGGCAGTTTTACATTCTTCAGGAACTTAAGCTAGCAACTGATTCTGTTCTGGAGATCTTATTAATTTTGGCCGTACGAAACAAGAAAATTAACAACAACAACAACAACAATAATAATAATAATAATAATAATAATAATAATAATATCCTTCATGGATTAGGCATTCTGGCCTAGTTTCGCTTTACAATTTTAAATTTTATTTGAGTGCGCTCTTAAATGCGTTTGATGATAATACTAATAATAGAATGGGTACTTATTATTAAACGGTACATATACCTATATCTAGCACATTTAAGTTTTTTTTACGTTGTTTGTTTAAAAAATATATACAAAAAATTGAATAGAATGAACGGTAAACAGTTCCAGCAGTATTAACACGGGCATAATCTCAGTAAATGCTACGGACGCGAGCACAGCCAGTTTTCCTGTCAAAGCCAAACACAGTAAGTTCGCGAACATTAAAGCGGGTAACGGGTAGGATTTTGCCCACGTCCAACAATCCCAGAGTTCGAGGTTCCACGTTAGCTACTAACCGCCAGGTGAACTGCTGTACACGTAGACAACAAGAGATTCAGGATTTTTATAAGTTGTGTTTTCTTTTGGTATGTGGAGTTCATCAATGCGTATAGAATGACTTCATTGTATACGAAAAACACAAACATATTCCACATAAAATGTGACATAAACAAATACTAGTAGAGTCGAAAATACGCCTAGCATATGTACGAGACACTAGGGATGGGACTTCGATACTCAGTGGTATCGAAGTATGTGTAATACTTACTAAGATAAACCTTAGATACTTTTTCGATACTTTTAAATTTTTAAGTTTTGCATTATTGAAAGTTGTTGCGTTTAACTTTATGCTAGATAAGGAATGAAAGTAATCGAGATTTCAATTATTGCCTCGCACGTGTCTCCAAAGAGTTGCTGGACTATAGCTCTTAATAGACCCTGACTGCGTTTCTTGTGGGTGAATGAAAGCACCATTCCATAGACTCTTTTGTCTAAATGATAACATGCAAAACAATGGAGGAAGGATAGAGGCACTCGTGTAACATGCAGCTTTAGCCGAGTTGTGAATGAAGCTGATATAGCTGACGCATTAATTACATTTCTGCAATAGTCTGGCTTGGTGATTTACCCTCAGCCGTTACACTTACCTACTCCAGTGACCAAAATCTTGAATCCAGCAGAAATAAACCATAACTTTAGACACGAGATAATACAGCGCACGAAAATATTAGTTCTTTCCTTCGATCTGTTAGTTCGTATTTACGGAAGTCAAACCTTTATGCTAATGTGTGAGCGTGGGTACTAGACAGGCTTAATTCACAAACTTACTGTTTCCGAGTGTTATGGGTGATTACGCATTACCGGATGAAAAAATACATACGTTATGTGGTAGTTGTGAATAGTGGTAGAATGGTACAACACGCACATAATTTTTGGTTGAGTTTCATGTAAAGTATATACCGCGTGAGTCTTCTCATCCTGCGGATTAGTAACTAGGCAACCCTGCATTTTACAGACAACGCGAAATGCAGGTGCTGACACCGCGTTCACCAGCCCGCTGATTTGGGCTACGGTGGTGCTCGTTAACATGCTCTAGTAGTGCAATGGTTAACATGCTGAAAAGTCACGGTGAAGGTCGGAAGTTCAAATCACGCCTGCGAATAAATGAATTTTTTATTCATTTCTTGCATATATTTACGATGTTGATTAAAGCATATTCTATCAAGTAACAATTTGTGTTTTAACGAAATTCACATAATTAAACAAATTAAATGGAAGGACACTTCCATGCCAAACTATCCGTTCTCGTTAAATTCACTAAACAAAAAATACCTTCAAGTGGCAGTATTCGAACCTGGGACCTTCACCACTAAAGGGCAACGCGCACACTGTTGCGCTACGAAAGCAAGTCACTGCATGCGCAGCGATGCAAAGCAGTCATTTTGGCCGACATTGATACGACGCGATGCAGAGGACAGTGTCTACGGCATAGCCTGTACAGCGCCGGGACTGTGTAACTTCTCAGGCTGAGAAGACTCACCCGGTATATACACTTTATATGCACATATAAAGTTCATATTTTCGAGATTGCAGAATAAGAAGAATTGCTAATATTTGTTTTACTATGGATAGAAAATTCTTTAGAAAAGCTTTCAGCACAAAATAGTTACATAAAAAGTGAAGCAAAGAATTTATTATTATTATTATTATTAATATTATTATTATTATTATTATTATTATTATTATTATTATTATTATTGAGTAACAATAGGAATATATAACCTATGGCATTATCAAGATAAAAAATTGCTACTAATTGGAGAATGTCAAACAGGAACAATTTTGGAATTAGCATAGAATACAAAATGGGTTACATGCGTTTATACACAGAAAACTACTAATAAGAACATAATTCACTGAACAAGCTAACGCCTTTACAGATTTTTTGTTATAAAGTGAGCATCGAGTATCGGTGCTCAAAAATCAGTATCGCTATTGAATATCGAGAAATAGTAGTATCGTCCCATCACTAGCAGAAACCCATATTACAGAAGAATTGGGGCCTTTTACTTAACACCACTTTATAAAGTAAGGCCTTTGGGCACTAACATACTTCCACGACACGTTTTGAACAGTCCTAAACTCCATCTACCAGTTTCCGCAGAGCAGACGTCACATACTTAAACCAAAGTTTGTGGCATCGTTTAAAACCAGTGCTGTATTTTTGGCATAATACCAAATCGGAGTATTATACGGTGTAATATGCGGTATCATTGGTAAATTAGTTGCATTGGTGTCACGAATGTTTGCAAGGAATATGAACATTTTTTGCTTTGAAAAAATTAATTTCGTCATGTCAAAAGTATTATAGCTATATCATACGCGCACTCCAAGGAAACACCAATACTTATTATTTACTAAATTAAATATACGAGCAGTAATATTAATAAAACAAAAATAAAAATGAAATGACTATTGCAATATTTTGCATTAACATTGACTTGGCCTATATTTTAATGAAAAATAACTTCATTAATTCTTGAAAAAGAAAGCAAAAATAGAATATTTTATGCCAGAATTGTGACGTTTTTATTAAGAGCAATCAAGAAAGTCTTTATACGACTTAAAGTAATCACCAATGAAAAGGTGCACAGGCAATATTTCTTTAACAATTCTCAAGATTAACCAACCTCTTAATCAGATAATTGCAGTTTTTTATTCTAAGCTGATTTTGGTGTATTTCCATGGTCACCCTTGTATTGGAGATTCCACTGTACAGAAATCAGCTTTTCGGTTGTTGCCAGAGAAAGTCTATTCCTGGTTATTGTGTGAATTCGCCCTTGGGTAGACAGTTGCTCCCATTGCGGCCGATGATGGTGGTATATTCAGAAGTTTAGATGCCAGCAAACTTCGCTTGTTTGCAACACAACCCTAGAAAGTGCGACATGTTGAGCAACAGCTCATAAAATCTCGAGAAAAATGTCCATGACTAGCTTTAAATTTTGCTAAGTTGGCCACAATTATTTAACTGTTATGCCCTAGCACGTTGCTTAAAGACAAAGACAAGTCACCTGGTGATTATGCACAATGGCGATAGCTGCGGTAGTGAACGTATCATACTAGGATTAATGCAGTATTATACAATGCGTTTTGTTATTATACGGTATTTTTACAACTCTACTTAAAAACCTCTTCAGACGAATCGCATCTCCGCCGCGCAGGCAATGCTGAAGGAAGTTGCTTAAATAACTGCAGCCTCTTATATGCGCTTGAGGTCATATGCCTTACTCCATGCATTAAAGCACAGAAGATGCCTAAATAGAATGGAAGAGCAAAGTAAAGTTCGGTTCATTTTTGGCACTACTGGCATGTTCCAGCCAACTGGCGCATCTTTTGCAATGACTATGAAATACTTTCGGCTTTCTTTTATTACTATGTATACATTTCAAAGCTCTTTGTGAAATCTGCATATTAACAAAAACTAATTATGCTGTGGTTCCAGTTAGTCTTGTAGTCAAAGGACGCATTAATGAATTATCCAGAATATCGTTTTTCCAGACACTCTAAATACCGAATTAATCGGAATAACTCAAACTGAAAGTTGCTATTTTACTTGAGCACACTTTAAAAAAATGCATGCGTTATGTTATCATCTTGCTAATTTTTAAGTTAGGAATCATTTGGAGGTTGAATTGATCACTTTAGAACTGCGTATTTTTGAGTGGATGTGGGACTGCAGCTATACTATTATATAACGGCAGCACAGATATTCTTGCGAAGGACTCAGAAATTGAGACTTGGTAAATGGAGCAAAAATCTCACTGAAAAACAAAAATGGGTAATGAGAATATATGCCTCATATTAACTGAAACTTTATTGTATCAGCCAATGTTTATTTTTGTATTTTTCACGATATTCAAAATTCCATTGTGTGACGTGTTAATTAGTAGAGGCACATTTTCTTGTATTTTCTTTTACCTTTCTTTCTTTAAATTTTAACTAGCCATATGGTTACACGTCCTTAGAGATGAAAGAATAACATTAATGCGTGCTCAAATGAGCCCGGGTCCATAAAGCTAAGGATTGCCCGGTATTTGCTTATTTGAAGATATGGAAAATCCGGATATGAAAAAACCTTATCTCGTGTCCTTCAGGATTATATGGCAGAAGCGCTAAATATTACCACACGAAGATATACCAAGAATGTGCTGGTTCCCAGGCTAAAGAACGCTTTCAAAAAGTTTATTGTAAATGTGTATTTGTCTAAAGGGCGTTATGGAAAGTCGCCAAGAAACCCCAGAAGGTTCATGAAGATGTGCAATCGGCTTCTTCCATAATCAAGTAATCGCTTGAAGCCGCTAACTTGCTCCTACAGATATTGCAGCAGACATCGAAGCAATCTCATTTTGTTCTGGACACTCCGCCGGTCTGCTAATGCATTCAACATCACGTACTCATCCAACGTCATTACTGCAATGCGCTATGCTGGAGGCGAACAAACAATGCTCCAAACGTTGAAACCATAATCCTCTCTCAAGGCAGTCTGGAGTTTAGTGCACAAAATATTAATCCACCGAAACCTAGGCATCTGCCAAGAAGACACGTGCAGAAAACTTCCGCTGTACTAAAATGTACACTTTCGAATCCCGAGTACGTAATAGTATTACTTTACCCTTCTCTGTTTTCTGGCAATTTTCGTTCTTTAGCAGCCCTAATAGCATTATTTATCTTTGTTAATGTCGCGTGAAATATCAGAGTGGTCACTTGAAGCATGGTATTGTGATACGAGCCGAGAACTTGCAGATTATAGGCAAGTTTGCTGAACGTTCATTTAAAGTAGGTTATTCCAGTTTGAGTGCGCGCCAGAGAGCAGCGGAGTACTCACAACTCGCAGGAGTCTGCCTACAGCATGCAATATAGCTCGGCATTGGGGGCAAGCTGTCGTCACGGCTGAATGAAGTGGCAGGAAGCGCAAACACTTATGCTAAGACATTCGCACAGTGACGTATTAGCTATCATACTCCCCTTCCAGTCGGGCTCCGAGCACTGTTGCTGCGTACGCGCGAGTATTCTGATTCAACCAAGCAGCGTTGGAACAGCCTGATCTAAGGCCTGGTCCACAGCTGCATATAATTGCTCACAAGCAAGCAAGCAAGCAAACAAACAAACAAATGTATACAAATGTTTAAAAGCAGTTTTAAATATGCTTGCGATCAACAGAATGCTGATGTTTGCAAACAAATGTTTGTGTCTTTTTTAATTACATCCGAGATGGAAAACGTGCGATAGCTATCATAGACACTCGGGTCTGGAGGTGTCTGCGGCAGATACGCATGGAGCCAACTGTACTGCGGTTTATTCGATTGCGTGCGGATAAGAATTGGGAAACAAATATTTTTGGAAAATTTGGACTGTAACAACAATAGTTGCTGATCGAGGACTTACATTCCACTGCATAGGTATAGGTACGTATCACGGAGCGGCCCCCAGAACCGGGGTAGAGCACCGCACTAAGGCCAGTCGGTCCACTGTGCTTCCAACAGGACCCTTGGAAGGGGGGATGAAGGGAGAGGCCCAAAAGGTGACCAGATTCGGATGACGCTGGGCGCAAATATGGACGGAGTGCCTATCGTTTCCAGATAGAACGCATCCGACGCCGCAAGATCCCTGCCCAAAAGCCACCAACTCCAGCATCCCCCGGAGCAGAGCCCGACGCTGAGGAGAGACCTAACTGAGCGGTACCGCAGCGACGCCAGGGAAGAAACTTTTACAGAGCGCAAGCCACCGCCGCCTAGTCCTACAACCCTGAAACAGATGACAAGGAAGATGACGGATACAGGAAATGAGAGGAAGGAGGGTCGTGGTAGAATATGAGCCACCCCAGCATTCGTCTGGCGACTCGGGAAACCACGAAAAACCCATGAGCCAGAGTGGGTGGTCGCCGAGGATCGATCCCGGGTCCTTTCGAATGCGGGCCACAGACGTAACCGTCTGAGCTATCCCGCTCGGTCATTCCACTACATACTTGTGAAGTGCTGAATGAAGATTGCAAGAATAGGACAAAGAACATTGATGCAAACGTAAACCTGTCAACAAATTAATAACAGTAGATAATAAAATAAAATTACCATAATAAACATGGAGAAGGAAATTCAAGCATTAAATAAAAAATTTCGGTGTGAACATAAATTAATGGATTATCAGTGCAATGGTTCTGCAAACAAAGCACACTGAATAGGATATGGAAGTTATTATTACCCCAAGGGTATCAGTCAGAGGAATCAGACTGACCAAGACGATGACAACAATGAGATAAACTTTGTATTTGTTTTAAACAACGTATGGCTGATACATCGCTCATCGGCAAGAACAGTGGCACTACTCAAAAGTTGACATCTTTAAGTTAGTACCACAACGGAAGAAAAGTACGCTCTATGCATTGATTAAACAGGCATAACTCCTATCTGAAGCAGACTGCTCAGAAATTCGAAATGTGTGTATAAGGCTAGTTTAAGGATAACCACTCACCAAAAATCTGAGCTACTGCTAATCGATGAGGTACGCCATTCTGTATTTACTATCACTTTTGCAGAATGGCATCTATCATTTAAATCAGTACCTACTTTAAAACCACTTGGCTGTCACTGACATTTTTAAACCCAGCACTATCATCAACATTAAAGTACTTTAAAATATGTTCAGTATTTTCTGGAGCACGTTGGATACTTTGCCGTAATATATCAAATTAAAGAGAAAATTCCAATTTATAAGACTGATCAAAAAGCTAAAAATGTCATTTTTGGCAATTTATTTAGTCTGCCCTTAGTATACCGATTTTTTCTTTTTACAGTACAATTCTTTGCATACCTCCAATCTTGGGAGGAGCTAGAATGACCATGAAGTGTCTGTACTAGCATTTTACTACGAGTAGGGTTGGCAGAAGTACTGTTGGACCACGAGAAGAAGGCGAGAGGGGGCTAGAACTGCTTATCTGCTCACGTAGTCAATTTGTTTACTACGAAATGTGTGTGTGTGTGTGTGTGTGTGTGTGTGTGTGTGTGTGTGTGTGTGTGTGTGTGAATCATCCATACTGCCAGATTAATATGTACTTGAATTTAACTTCTGTGATAAGTATTCAGTATTACTTGGGCCTCGCTGATAACACAGGTTACCGTATATGTTATAACTTATATAATATTTTGTTACCTTTATTCTTTACATACGGCTGCAGTTCGAAAGAAGGGACTAACTTAGGGATGCCACCTTTAGGAATTAAAAAAAAGGTACACTCAAACTGGGGGATATTCCATTTTACAAATTAAGCTTTTAAATTAAAAACAAACTACAGATACTGAATTAAATATTTCTGAAGGTACTGAGATTAATTATGTTTGCCATAATAAGAACACGATGCCTTTGTAGAAATCATGGTGCTGGAACTTGCAGACTACTACTTATTTGATGCGGAGGCTTTTGGAAGGTTTCTTTTGATGAAAAATGTTCTACTTTATTTTAACCAGAAGTTCACTTTCCACGGATTTTACGAGAAGCTTGTTTCTTTCTTCCGTCCACAAGTTTTTCATTAAAGAAAACACCCTTTTTGCATGCGCGTTACTGACGGAATGGAAAACAAATATTTCACTTTTTAGTAAGCTAGGGCTGCATGTTTGTTATAAAACGGACCCACTTTTTGTCGATTGGTAAATCGAACAGCTAATTCATTGTACCTACAAGTCACCACCGTTTACTTCTAAGCTCTTGAGATTTTACAATTTCATAAGGCTATCAAAGGTTACTACTCCTTTCAGATTCAAGACAACGAATGTTTTTTAAAAGGGAATCCTAGAAGTTGAACTATTTAAATAGTGAAGACTCTAATACACATTAACTGCATTTCTTCTAAATGTTTCCTGGTCCGATTTGTTTATTTCTTTAAATTTTTATTTACTCGAAAGCCATAAAATCCATATTTTAATTTAGATGAATGCTTTTACGTACGGATACTAATAGAGTATAAAGATTTGTGGTTGAATTTTTATTTTTTGAGATGTAAAATTAATGCTGAACAGAATTCGTTCTTAGAAACAGAAACACGAACTCATAGTTGCTCGCTCTTCCGTTTGTAAATTTAAAGGTGCCAAAATGACCAACTGTGGAGTTTTAAAGAAAAAGAAAATATTTATTACTAATGCTATTACAAGTATTATTTGATATAGAGCCTTGAAGACTTCTTAATAAAACTTGGCTTTTAACTTAAAACAGAGCGTCCCGTCACACTCGTTTAGGGACACAGGACAGCTACAAAAAATAGGACAGTCTGGACAAAATCGGGACAGGTGGCAACCCTGGGCAAAGTATTCACAGTGAAGCCATGGGTGAGTTATCTGACAACACTGTGTATTTTATATGATACTAGTGTGCATAAACACGAGGGGGGACAGCAGAAAATATATACGTAGCACATTCCCTCGCTCGCCTTCTTCTGGTGGTCCATCTGTAGGATGTCTGCTTGACCTTTACACTTCCAGAGCAGGGATGCCCATCGCCGGCTCTAAGTGGGGTTATGTCTGTTCTGTTCGAGAGATTTTAGCGAGCATGGACTCTGAAATTAAGATTCGCATGACACGGTGCATACTTGTTATGGGGTTTCAGTACGTGAACTAGACGATTGTCGGGTAAGTGTAAAAGATCAACCAGGCTATCTATTAATCTTTCCTCGCGGTAACAAACAAAAGTTCTCGGCATTTGGATATGGAAACACGATATATAGAGGTGCAAACCACAGCCTTTAACAGGTGTTTCGTGTCTCTTTCTGTGTATTCTGTTCCCACAGATATTTATATCGTAGATATTAGGCAAATGGTGAGACAGATACTTGCCTTTATCATTTCTTAATACTTAACTTAGCTAACTTGAGTTTTTAGGAAAGATGGTTCTCGGTAACCGTTCAACCTGTGTACGTTAGCACTAAATACCGAAACTGCCTATTTTCTGTTCCCTCTAACCGTGAAGTGTTTGTAATGCTTTTGTACTTATTTGCAAACTGGTATGGTGCGATTCGACAGTGATACATGGTGAAAACGATTATTTTGATGTGGAAGAGTGCAGGAATCCATTTGCAGAATAACCAATATTTGCATTCATATGCAAATATTACATATTACTTTTTCACAGTGCAACAAAGATTTCAAAATAGTAAAACAAGGGGTCCCGCAAGGCTCAAAATCGGACCATTTTTATTTCTTATATATATATATATATATATAAATGGAATGTTTGAGGTCATACAAGAAAATGGAGGCATCGCAATTGGATATGCAGACGACTTGACTTCATAATTGAAGGTCAAACAGCAAAAGAGGTTGAAATTAGAGCGAATTCAATTTTAAAAATTATAAAACAACATTATGCTAATTTAGACATGATAATAAATAAACAAAAGACAACATGTATTAACTTTGAATTAACAAAACTTAACCCGAGTAGTATTAAACTAAGTGTAGATGAGGAAAACATATCAGAAATAAATTGCACTAATTTACTTGGAGTAATAATTGATAAACATTTAAACTGGCAATCTCATGTAGCACCAATTAGTAAAAAGATAAATAAGGGCATTCATATAATGAGACAATTAACTAAAATAATGGACAGTAAAACAATGACACAGGTCTATTATGCTTTCATATATTCGCAAATAAGATACGGAATTACGTTATGGAGAAATATTACAGCAAGAGAAATGGATAAAGCCTTTAAACTGCACAAAAAAGCCATTAGAATAATAAGCAAAACAAACAAACTTGCAGGGGGGTGTTTAAGAATCAAAACTTGTCAACAGTGCCATGCATATATAATTATATATGAATGCATAAAAACTGTGATAAAATATAAATTAGCAAAAAAATTCCAGTGTGCATAACCATAATTTAAGAAACAATGACGATTATTATAGAATAACATTAAGGGGAACTCTAAATAATCGTGCCATAGAAGTTAGGAGGAAGAGAATTATTCAGTAAATTGCCTAGAGAAATAAAGAACATAAACCAGCCAAATGTAATGATGAAAACAATAAATAAATACTTAATAGAAAATGAATGTTATAGTATAGATAAATTTAGACACGGAAAAGCAATGTAAAGTGAAAATTGATATTTAAGGTAAACTTAACGTAAATGCAATGTAAAAGGATAATTGATACTTAAGGTAAAAATTTAATGAAAAGTAACGTAAAATTATAAGCTGGGCTTGTTAAATTATTTTATATTTGTAATTGGACGTGCCCTTTAAATGTATTTAAAAGGATGATAATAAAATGGAATGGAATGTGATAAGTTTATCTGGAATATGTTGTTATTTTAGATTTCGCCTCTGCAGATAAACTGGCCCTCCGTTGAACGCTGCAAACAATAGATTTAACTGAAACGTTGTTAGTTGAAGGTCTCTAACATCATGCAAATCGTAATAGGTAATCTAATGAACTCCAAATTTAGGTTTTTAATATCTACGCGTTTAGTTTCATAATCTGAATGAATGAGGCTAATCGCATCGGGCTACTCTTAATATCGGGTCACTAAGTTGTTGCGCCCTCGAAACCGGAGCGAAACACCTTAGCAAGCGTGATCGTGGACCAGTTCTCTCAAACTTGAGCCCCTCCTCCTTATGGACCGTTCAATCCTTCCTCTGCTTAGCTCACGTTAATTTAAGAAGCTGTGGTAATGACATCGGCGCTAATTTATTCAATCAAGAACACAAAATACAAACATCTCATATATCTGTCACTAGTACGACCCATTTGGCAATATGGTTGCTCTATATGAGGCTCTGCTTCTTCCACTCAGATTAAAAGAAGCATGACCATTCAAAACGGTATCTCCGACTGATAACAGGATCACTATACTACGTGCGGATTAAAACGCTAAACGACGAAAGTCTTTCGGAGGTAGCTACAAGCATCCGCATCAGCTATAAAAGACTATGCAAAAGTTTCGCTGATAATGAAAAACATCTGATCTGTCAAATTCCCGATCATTATCCTCCTGATCCGCCACACAGAAGACTAAAGAGAAAATACCATCCTGACCTGCGTCTGTAGCCCGCTTCTATGACCACTTCAGGTATATCAGTGGATAATTACCTGATCACACGTGAGATGTCACTTTTGAGTATCGGAGCTTTAAAACCTATAATGTATAAGGGTTATACAATAAATTCCCGTAGTCCTCCGCGGCTAGCGTCGTTCATAATATGGTATTCTGGTTGACGCCGCGTCATCGTTTCTCTTCCAAAGTTTTGACCTCTTGTTGAAATCGTCTTCAGGGTGACAATCCACACCATGCGATGCAGCGCAGCCCTAAAGACGATTTCAACAAGAGGTCGAAACGTTGGTGGAAGAGAAAAATGACGCGATGGCAACCAGAAAACTACCGTATTATGAATTATACAATAAAGTTATCTAATAAATTTAAAAAAAGAACACAAAACTAACATCCCTGAAACAAATGCACATAGCTCATTAAAACTGTATATGCTGCCTTTATATTACTTAACCATACTCTGATAAGCATTTCAGGTCGCTCAAATGAAAACTGCAAATGTTAAGGTTTTTCAAAGCTGCACTGCCTCAAATTGTAACCAAGAAACTAGTCAAACCGCAGTGGAAAAGGGCAGTTTGGTAAGCTTTGCCTTTCTACTCTTGCAAAGCCTTTAATGGTGGGCTAACGTGATGCAAGCTGCGCTGCTGCATGAGCGAAATCATGGAGGTATGAGCCCTAATTTTCAGGAAGAATATCTCATTTAGAGAAGAGTGCGACAGGTCTGCTTGGGAGTATTTTTCAAGCAACACATCTGCATTTCGGCTCATGTATCGTTTACGTCAACAACATTATGTATACCAACGTGCATAGAAAGTGGTCCATTCCCCCAGATCGCAATAGTGTTTTTCCACCTTCCAGTAAATAACCTTTGACTCCACCCAGCTGGTATCAGTTCTATATGTGACTGGACAACAAAAGAATTCGGGGACATAAAAATAAACCAATGAACGATGTTATAATCGACGTGAAATTAAGGGGTGGTTCACATACCGCCTCTATGAAAGTGTTTCTCTACGACTGGTACACAGCGAAAGTCTAAACCAATACAACATAAATTGGCCTTCTAGGAAGGGGTGCAGAATTATTTGCATTTGTCATTAGACTGGACGACAGCACCGATATTTGTATGAGAGGCTTCATCAGCGACATGGAGACAAGATTTAAAGTTATTGCCGCCATGAACGACTACAAGAAATATTAAAAGAACAAAAAAAAAAAAAAAGGACAAAGCAAAACATTGTCTTTCCTTTCTGTATCCAGGTTTTTATTATATTTTATTTTTGCACCAAAATTCAATGAATTTAATGAATTCTTGCAATTAATTTAAAGCCTTGCTTTATTTGTACTCCTCCTCTCTCTGTTTACCCTCCTTGTATGTACGACTTACAAGCGGGTGCCTGGAGCCAGAGGCCTGTCGAGGAACAGACACTTTGGTTCAGATAGAATATGAGAGCGAGGAAACAGATAATGTGAAATGGATGAAAGGAAAAGCGGTGATGATGGAGCCGTTGGTAGAATGAATGGCGGGGGAAACCGGAGAACCCGGAGAAAACCCGCTCAGACTCCGCTTTGTCCACCAGAAATCTCACATGCGGTCCCTAGGATCGAACTAGGGCCGCCTTTGCGAGAGGCGAGCGGTCTAACCACTCGACCAGTGGTACTCCGCCAGTGATATGGACAATTAACTTGTAATGTTACTCTTTGGCAGTCTGGCCATATTTTTGGGGAGGTCAAGTACCTTCCCAATCCAGTGGCTAGAATTAATTATGCTCGATGGGGCAGAAGTGGTCACGCTGGCAGAGGGTGTGGCTAGATTTGCCAGTACCAACATAACAGCTGCATCACATTATGAGCCACTGCTTATGCACTTGAGTATACAACACAGAAGAAGCGCTTTTCTATAAACTTTGTATGCGACAGTTTATAAGTAACACAATGCGTAGGGTAGAAAGGAGAAGATAAATTTGAACATACAGGGACTTAAGCCTTGTTTATTGTTAAAAACAACAAATTTCATTCTCTACGTCAGCGGTGGCGAAAATGTGTTCGTTTGCAGAGTCAATGAAGTATCCTAAGTACCTATGCATAATTGCCCAGCAGAAGGTAAAACATAAATTAGCGGCGAAGTGAGTCGAAACATAAAAGACAAGTCACCTTTTGGCACGCCCGTCAAGGCTTGAAATCGCTTTGGTTAGGAAAATTATGTGGTGTACAATTAGGTGCAAAAAATATTGAACGCGGATATATCGGTAGGTTCTCTCTCTCTCTCTCTCTCTCTCTCTCTCTCTCTCTCTCTCTCTCTCTCTCTCTTGCCCTCCTGCCATTCAAACTATTGAGGCATGTCGATACAGCACCGGGCGGACGGTACATCAGCGAAGAGGGCAATTAGCCGACACTTCACGGACGGTGGAGAAATGATGCCCTGCCAGAGATATAACGTACTGATATACAAGCAGACTGTGTGTGAAAGCTACCTTATCTAAACTCACTTCCAGTCCTACATATTCCACACAAAAGCGCGAAACTTTTGTGTACAAACCCGCGCTGTTTTAGTTGCCTTCCAATGCAGAGTCGAAAGCTGACAAAAACGAGAATTTTGTTTAAACTCAGTTGTATAAAGCTTGATTAAATTACTGTACAGCGAGAGGCACAGTACCGAGGTTTGGAACAGTCGCCATTTAAACTCCTATTTGAAACATAGAAAGCCTACTTTATCATAGTTTAAGGGGAAATTAAAACCCTATCCTGCCACTGTTAAATCTGCTAAATTCATTACCCTTTATTTCGGAAACTATTAAAAATATCAGACTGAAATTTTTACAGGTTGTAGATGCACGCCTTCTAAGTTCACTGATAATCTTTTATACAACACTTTGTTAACTAGTGAAGAAAGAAGAATTTTTTAATTATGTCAAATTTTGATTGAAATGTATCAGCAATTATTTTTTATAAAAATAACCAAGCATGTTATTAATACCAAAGTAGATACACAACAAACTAGTCCTCCGTGGTGTAGTGGTTACCATGCTAGCCTCTAGTTCCCGAGGTCGCGGGTTCAAACCCGGCGGAGGGCGAGGGATTTTTTTCGAGCATGGCTTCCTTCGGAAGGGAAGTAAAGCCGGTGGTCCCGCGTCGTACATTTACGACACGAAAAAGAATCTCAAGCCCGATAAAGAGGTCTCTGAGCAAAATTACCGGTCTTTCACGCCCAATATAGAATGGGACGCCAAGGACCACAGGAGTTAAATAGCATCCATAAATAAAACGCAATTTAATTTTTTAATTTTGTAGATCCACAACAGTACTAGTGGTTGTGTTCATCACACTAAAATTTAATCTAGCTATCTTCAATGGTCACTTATACAAGAAAAGTCATTCACAGAAAAAAGCTGTTGAAAGAAAAAATGAAGAAAACAAACTTGCATACATTTGGGAAGAAAAAAACTGTCATACTCAACAGGCGTATGATTTTGTAGAGCAGAACGTCTCCTTAAAATGGGCTAAAGTTTACCAACTTACTCCAAAGTGTATATGAGTCATGATTGTTTTTCCCCTTGAAGTGGTACAGAATTCATAACACAAAATGGCGAACGCACTACAATTTTTAAAAAGACACTTAAAATATAACTATTGTGCCTACAATTTTATATGTATATATATATATATACACAATTTAAGCGGAAATTCCAATTAAAAAGACTGCAAAAAAACAAAGTGTATCTTTTGGGGGGCAATTTTCAAGTTTAGAGAAATCAAATCTGACTGGTTGAAAATAAAGATCTAATGTTAAGCAAGGAATTTTTTAGTTTGCTGGAAAATCTAATACTTAATTTTTGCTTCAAGCTAGATAGAACTTGCTCTAGTAGTGTGCCTAGATAGGAGTAAAAAACCGCAGATGTTGACTTACTGCCCGAAGTTAATCCGATACCCGAGTTGGGGGTGAACGTTTCTTCGACTCCTTGACCCTAAAAGCAGTTTCCCATCTCTGTGCTTCAGTATCCAGGAGAAATGCAAGTGGAACGGACCATGGTTTCTTGAAGTGCAGGAAGTCTTGCTACAGATAGGGATGGGAAACTCGTGGATTAATTGGGCGTATCAAAACAGAAGTTTCTGAAAGAAACTAAACTTAACACTAGAGGGTACTGAAACACAATAAATATTCGGTAATATGAGCGAAGAGTTGTCGAGGCTGTACTGGGAGATAAAAGTAGAATGGGACAGGGAAAAATACATAGAAATGTGATAAAATGGATCGAGAAGGATATTATAGGCTAGAACTGGAGTTATGAATTTAAAAGGTTTAAGACACGAAAATAATTTACCAAAGTATCCAATGTGTACGGCAACAAACGCATATTTTCATTTTTTGCTATGCTGCAGTCAAAATTGCGAGAATAGTACGGCAACATACATGAAATAATTTAGATCGGGAAATAAATAGAAGATTTTAGCTATAAAAGGGACAGAAAAATATAAAAATCGTAGGGAAAAATTTGGGCAAAGTAAGAGGGAAAAGAATACAAATGATCAAAGGTAGGGAAGGTAGACGGTGAGGCAGTCATGAAGAGAAACAGGATAGAGAAGTATAAATAAGAATAATACTACGCAGTAAACGTTATGACTTATGATGGTCACCAGTACACTAATAACCTGATGCTGGGTGTATTGGGTCCAGTAAGAGTAGGCGAGCATCTTTAGAGAAGAGATACACAAGGAGATAAGCTTAGTAAGATTAGCTTAGTTTAGATTATATTTTGTAATAGATTTTATACAATAGCAGGTTATGTATTTAATGTTTCAATTAGAAAACATCTATATCTGCGCTCGTGCAACATTCTTACATTCCCAAATAATGGTTACATATTCACACTGGTTTTCAACAACTGCAAAATTATATCCGTTGATTCCAAATTATTTCAAACTTTCCTCTTTAAAAGCTTTAATTCAGATAGATCAGTAGTAATTTAATTTAACTAGGTTTTCTGAAATACATTTTAAGGGACCGATCTGTGAATTTTAGATTTATATTCCTTATTGAGTTAGAAAATAATTTTATTGAGAAATATACTTTTAATTAATAAGTTTTAAAAAATAATTTTGTTTATTTGTGAGTTTCGGCTTTTGCGAAATGTACACTGCTTTTCCTTTACACTGTGGCCGCCGCAGCTCGGATCCCCGCATCCGCCTCACGTTCTCATATTTACAGTTACAATCACCTAGACTGGTAATAAACACATACCTTATCATAAGAGATGTTGGAAATATTTTCCTTCTCTACCCACGTAGTTTGGTATCTTCTCAGGAAATTTTCATTCACACTTGAGAGTTCAATATCCAAAATTGAGTGAATTTTTCGACTGATGCTTTCTTTTAGTTCTTTCAATGAATGGGTTTTGTTGCAAGTTAAGTAAAAATAAGTAAAAATCACATACAGTTAAATCAGGGGATTCTGAGGGCCATAATCCTTTACTAAGTACCCGATCTTCAAAACTTTCCTGAATTAAATCTAACTCATTAGGTGCATGTGCGGTAGCCAAGACTTGTTGGAAAAATCCAGACCGACATCAAACGTAGGTCAGCTGTTCAAAAAATGGTGAGAGTCATTCCTGTACCGGTCTACATTTATTGTTTGTTATAAAAAATATAGCTCCTTTATTCCGCATGCATTTACTTCACATCTATTTTCGCGTCATGCAATGAAATCTCGTGTGTAAAATCGAGTTTCTCTGTACTCCAATATCTGTTATTTAGCGACGAAGCATAGCCATATACATGGAATCGTGCTTTGCATGAGAAGAATATTAAGCGTGGGCCAATTTTTCTATCACTTCGCAAAATCCTATTAGAAAAGTTTACCCGAATGTGATGATCACATGAAAGATAAGGTATGCAACAAACCCCATACATTGGAACAACTAAAAGAAAATATCAGGTGAAAACTTCACTCGATTTCGGATATTGAACTCTCCAGTGTGAATGAAAATGTCCTGAAAAGATGCCAAAAATATGCGGACGGGAAGGCAAACATTCCCAACATCTCTTATAATAAGGTATGTGCCTATTATTATTATTATTATTATTATTATTATTATTGTAATTTTAACTATGAGAACGTGAGACGGTTGGGGAGATATAACTGTTTCGGTGGGAGTCCGAGCTGCGGCGGCCGGCGCGCGAGCAGCCATGCGGTGACTACGGTGTGAAGGAAAACCACTGTATATACTGAAGCGTGGATGAGCTTGGTGACTTAACACATTTGCCTTATATTAATACCTGCATGGCAAATTTTATTTAGAATATACTGGACAAACTATTTCCGAAGTTTCACTCCGATAACTTAAAGACTGCATCGTAGGCAACATTTTAAATGCTGAAATATGCCTAAAACATTACAACTGAGAAAAATGCACTGTAAAATTTACTTATAAAAACCGGCCTAAATTCTGTTTATGTACTTTTTATAAAATAGTGCTAATTTGTGCTTAAAAACACATCATTCAGAAACTGATTAACATATGTGCAGCTGTTTGCAAAAAGGCTTCTAGAAATTTTGTAAACAATGTGAGAAGTATCAGAAAAACCTCAAACGCGCAACCACGCCTTCACTCAAGAGTTATTTAAATCGTCACGTAACAAACTCATTTTCATTTCGATGACAAAAATATGTACACGATAACGCTGCTTGAGAGTCAGACGCAATATGAGTTAAGTTAAAAACCTAAATTATACATATTTGATCATTTTGACCCATCGATTCTCTTCCACGTATATGCGGGTTCCTTAAATTCAAAGTTCATTCAACTTCGTTGCTTGCTGCGCTGCCTAGTCGATTTTAACGTCATTATTCATGAAAATCATATCAAATTGAAGATTACGTTTTATGCGCTTGGTATAACTACTCGAGATACATTTCCGTTTCAAAGCCTCTGAAAGAAGATCATATACATATAACTTACTATAGTACTTATTATTTGGGAAAGTTGTGAGTTCAACTGTGTGTGGAGTTCAAGCTTTGTCATTAACTTTACGCAAACTCGCATTTATCCAGCAAGTACGTTCCTTGAATGACATTCATATTTCTGTTAAGGAAGATAATTTATGGTCATAGCATGTTTCGAAAGCCACTATAATTCTAAGTTCAAATAAAGCAATAAATCCAATGGGTCATGAAAAACTGGATGCTCCAGTTGATTCTGAATGTAGCTTAATAAGAAAATGTGAATTGCATGCTATATATTTTGTGTAAACAGAACAATAGATGTCTTAAAAGCGAAAATACAAAATGACACACAGCATTTAATAAATGTTGCCCACTGAACTGAAATTCAGAAATTTAATGTTTATACTTAATGTTCTTATTTTTGGTAATTTGATGGGCATGCCTCTGCATTTCATTTCACCACTTATCGCTGGGGCACTGGCTTCCGGTTGGTTAGGAGTTCTGCGTTCGTCTCCCTTTCATAATCCAGGGACTTCCTATGTTAAGGGCTGTCCGTCACTAGCACCTAGTTTTCGCCTGAAGCTACGTGTTATTCACGGTGTTCCCGAATCCCCCGTTTCAACAGGAAACCCAAATAGCACCAGGGATGTAAATATATCTACCTTTTTATCATTGCATTGCGTAGGACTACTTGCTGATGTTTTAGTTATTTTATTTAAAAGCGTTGCGAGGCAAGCGTATTTGATGAACTAACATTTAGCTTTGTTACATCGATCTAACCAACATACTGTTGGTGTATTATGTTTATAGTATTAATAACAATTTAGTATTCCATAATAAATTATAGTATAATAATAATAATAATAATAATAGTCCATAAAAAATTACGATATCTCAAGATACCTGTCAGGCAGCTGCGTTGACCTACATATCCGCAGCTGTCCTTTGTGTACGGATGGTTAGGACGGCGGGTTTCTAACCAAGAGTTTAGGAGTTCGAATCCCGCGCCCGTCTGCAGAGTTTTATATACGCACCATTACAATTATAGAAGCACAACTCGTCATTGATTGAAATTTGTACCAGCTACGTTTTTCCTGCCTCCATAAAACCAACATTACCGGCGCGGCGCGTCCGTACACAATTCGAGATATAACCAAGAATTGGACGAGGATTCGAGAACACCGTATATGTGGGCACGCACTTCCGCTTTCATTTGCATGTGTTTGCATGATTTTACACCGGTATAAGATTTCTCATCTGCTAAGCCTGCTAGCTCTGCTGAATGTTAACATGCCTCCTCATTTGTTTTCTGTGAATGCAGAGCGAGAAAAAAGGAAGTGTACCACGCAACTCGTATTTGTGTCTCCAAAACTAAGTGATGACATTTTTTTGTTCTTCTGATCCTGTACGCTCTTAAAAGTGGCATATTATAATTGATTTCAGCAGCGTACGGTAAACAGTTTCGGTTTTAGTATCCCTTCTAATGGAAGTACAGGACATTCGAAGCAGGTTGGCTGCTCGGTATAATTGTCACGCATACTCCAATAAATTATACGACAAAGAATTACTACTATGTAAAACCTGGGAAATCAAATATTTTGGACATTTGTTTGAAAACTTAAGTTTAAATACTCAATGGTAAAAATGGAATTATGTTTCCTAAGTTATATTGCTTGTTTTTACTTATGCCACAGATCATAAAGAGCTCATTTATATATTTTTAAATTGTTTTAAATATCATCAAATAGGAGTAGATTTTACTGAACAGGAATTAAGTAATGTTTTGGTAGATACGTGCAGACAGGGAAAATAATGCAAAAGGTTTCGGGAAAGAAGGGAAAAAACGATTTGAGGGTATTTATTGAAATACAAAATGCACTTAATGGAACAGAAGAACAGAGATGATTAACACCCAATAACAAATAAAAACAGATGGTAAAGGGATATAAGGTGATGAAAGGAAAGGGCGAGAATAGGGATGCATGGGTTGAAACGGCAACGGAAACATTTGTTTATCGTGTAAAGGAAGAGAGATTTAGAACACACATTGAGTGTGATATTACCAATGAATGGAGTAAAACATGCATTAGAAATAAATAGTTTATAATAGAGAAATTGTAACAAAAGAAAGGCTTAGCAAAGGCAGTTTTAAAGCTAGGAAAGTTCTTCACAAGGTGAAAAATAAGTGAAACAGTGAATAGGAACAGAATGAGCATAGGTTCAGGAACCACTACTCACAGAAGTATAAAACTGATAACCTGCGTTTAGTAATTATTGTGAATTGTATTTAGTTTTATTTATGGACGCCCTTTAACTGCTGTGGCCCTTACCGTCCCATTCTATATTGTGCGTGAAAGACCGGTAATTTTGCTCAGAGGCCTCTTTATCAGGCTTGAGGTTCTTTTACCTGTAGTAAATCTAGACACGGGACCACCGGCTTTATTTCCCTTCCGAAAGAAGCCATGCTAAGGACTTTTACGCCCGAAAATGTCCATCGCCCTCCATCGGGTTTGAACCCGCGACCTCGGGAACTAGAGGCCAGCACGGTAACCACTACACCACGGAGGACGGCTGTAATTATTGTGAATTATAATGCATATACTTATGATAAATTATTATTAGTTACTATTAGGGCCCATATTTTGATGACGTAAACATGCTTGAAAAAGACCTATAAAATAACTTAAAGTGTTGTACAGAATTACAAAAAATTACCTAAGCCGAAATTGATTTAATTTATTGAATTAAGTATACAGAAAATTATGAATTTAAACATGGGTGTAACTGATAAAGTAGAAGAAGTAGACATAAGAATAATGAGATAATTAAGAACATTATTTTAAACATGTATTTGTTCCATATTTGAAGAATCTGAAAAGAAAATTACGAAAATTGTTTTTGAAGTAGGTGTTAAAAAACTGTAGCATTAACTCTCTCAAGTTTTCAGATTATACAAAATTCATTGCAAACGAAGAGGACTTGATAGTCTATGACACGAGACAAGAATAAGAACAATAGCAACTTACTGTAAGCACTCAACACGAAAGCTGGGAAACTGACCTGTCTCATACCTAGTTTGGAACAGAATCCCTATCAGTAAACCTGCTACACTGAAAATAGCTAACCCTCCAACCAAAGCAACCCTTTCCAGACTAACCATCTATTAGGAATGTGGTTTTTCCCAGGAATGCGAGTAAATTATGTATTTCAGTTGAATAGTGAAAATTCTAATGTTTTGAAACTTATTCTTAAATAATATAAAACTTTTTATAGATTTAATGTAAATGCAAGAAAATGACTTAAAATCGCAAAATAATGCTCTAACGACAGAAAATTTACCTAATAAAAATGCATTTTCATAACCTGGGCCTATGTTAAGGATTTATGTACACGTTAGAAACGACTAGAATGAAACAAAAGATAACGTTATCAGAATCCGCCATGGTTATTACTATTAAATTTTACGAGCTATGTTGATGCGCTTAAATTTTGGAAGGAGGTTTTGTTTAGAAGTTTGGGAGTACATTCTTGCGTTAAAGAGAAGAAAATATTCTACCTCAATAGTATTATATGAGAATACAAGTAGGGCATATGGCCGATGGCAACTGTTCTCGTTTTGGCGCACAGGGCCAGTCACAGACGGCGGCCATGTTACTTGTTTTTCCAGGAATAGGAAACATCATTTAATGCATAACTGCACAATGTTTTTGGATCGATACAAGTTCCGAGCTCGGTGAATTGTAGCCTGTATCTGAATGTTCCAACGAGATTGGCAGCTGATACAACCAGACGACTGCTCTTAACTCCAAATTAGAATTTTTCGTAGCAATTTTAATCTTGCAATCTTAACAAAAGTTTTGCACATTAGTTAGATTAAAACTTGTGACAGCCGTAATCAGGTATCTACTGCTTGAGATAACGGCAAACGAGAAAAGACGCATATTTAAATAATTAAAGCAAGATAAAATACGTAGCTTTATACATAAGTAACTAAAATTTACGGGACGAAGTTCATTAGTCACTCAATGGTTGGTTGTTTCTAATAGCACGTTAAACTTTCGTAAACGCTCAGTTTTATTTCCAGAGATAGTATATCTAGAACAAACAAAATGATTTTACATTAGGTCGCACAATACCGCCAATTTCTGCTTGAAATGTAAAAGAAACTCCTACGTTTTACAAATTACTGTTTATTGAGGGTTCCCAGCTAAAATGTGAACCTAACTTCCGTGACCAAAATACTGTATTTTCCTGCCCACAATTTTGTATTTGCGCAATTCTTAACAGCCTCCTTCATCCCTATGTAATGCCTGGCGCTCCATATTGCCTAGTTAAAGTCCTTTCTGCACACTTTACAGCACTCTTCAAATTGATTGCCCAGTAGCACTCTTCAAATTGATTGCCCAGTACATAACAAAGCCATTTGCAAAATCGGATTAAGCTATGAATACAGCCACTGTTAGTTGATTTTGTTTTGTTTTTGGCCACAAAAGTCTTCTGATGGAGTACGTCTGTGGCCCGCATTCGGGAGGTCCCGGGATCGATCACCGGCAACCCTCGCTTCCCCGGGTCGCCAGGCGAATGTTGAGGTGGTTCATCATCTACCACGACTCTCCTCCTCCTCCTCCTCCTCCTCCATCTGTTTCAGTGTTGTAGGACCAGGCGACGGTGTTCGGCGGGTTGCGGCTGGGCGGTGTCCTGCGCTCTGTAAAGATTTCTTCCCTGGCGTCGCTGCGGTACCGCACAGTTAGGTGTCTCCTCAGCGTGGGGCTCCGCTCCGGGAGACCCTGCTGGCTTGTGGGCGGGACCGAGCGGCGTAAGTTGCGTTCTATCTGGAAGCGTTAGGGACCCCGTCCATGCTTGCGCCCGTCGGCATCCGGATCCGGTCGCCCTTCGGGTCTCTCTCATCATCCTTCCCTCCCAGGGGTCACCTTGGAAGCATAAAGGGCCGACTGGCCTGTGGGCGGTGCTCTGCCCCGGTTCCGGGGCCCCTCCGTGATACGTGCGTTTACCTTTACCTTATGATGCAGTAAATCAATCCGCAGCTGCAGTCACAGGAAGGTGAAAAACCTTGTATCATGTGTGAAAGCATTTATACACATCAGTTCCTCTGCATTAAATTTGAAAATCACTTAAAGGATTGAGGGGGATTTTAAGAAACAAAAAAGTGTTATAATCCTCCTTAATATGTAGTTTTTCATCAGTATGAATTATACAGACATGTGATAACTTTCAACCAATTTCCCCACCTTTCCCTGACACACGTCAATTTTTTAAATACTCCCCTGCCTTTACCGGGGCATTTTGCAATTCCCCGACTTTCCAGGTTGCTGGGAACCCTGCTATGTAATAGATTTATTACTTTCACTATTACGTACTTACAGTAAATACAGGAAGTATTGCATTCCACACAAAAACTCGATTTCAAAGTTTCACGAAAATAAATGTTAAGAAAAATGTCTGAGTGTGTGCGCGCGCGTGTGTGTCTCTGAACAGCATTAACTCAAAAACTAAAAATGGGTTAAATGCGAAATTTGGTATTAAGTTTAGGACCTTCCAAGGATGCGACCTACCCTTTACATGGAACTTTTTAGAATAATTTTTATTTTCTCAAAAATGGCTCTTAACGATTAAGATTAAAATACCACATGTTTAAGCCATTTTAATGATAAATAAAATGCATACCTTGAAATTTCAGGGAATGGCCTGTGAAGACCTCTTTATTCAGAATGTCTTTTGTATAATTAGTAAACCGTAAGAGATAGAAAAAAAAACTTACACAAAAAATGTAGAATTCGTTAAAACACACAACTTATCTCGGATACATCTATTGTAGCTTTAACTATTTCCGAGATATTCTTTGTTATTAGTCTGAATTTTCAAATCCTTTATATCTTTTTCGAGTTCATGCAAAGAGAACAGAATTTCAATACAGCTTAGTGTGTTCCTCTTATACCTACAACGAAATGTGTAAATGAGTAATGAAGGTTTAGCTGTGTTAACCAGAAGTAGCTTAGTCGGTAGAGCACCTACCTGCTGTGCGAGGGATCCCGGGTTCGATTCCCGGCTGCGGGGGTGGGAATTTTTCTCTAGCCAAGATTATTATCTATGCACCCCAAAGTATGATCTAATGATTAAAACCCCAAAAGTGCAAGAAACCCAACGACAAGCGAAAACGAATTAACACCACTGCCTTAGGCAATAAGTTCCAAAGGAAAGGTCGTCGATAAGACCAGTGTAGTTAAAGGTGGGGTATAAATGGAACTAAAAGAAAAAGAAGTAGATATAAAAATAAGCTTTTGTACAAGAGTGAATAAAGAAGGTTATTCGAAAGCACCGCGATCCTTCTTATAAACTGTCTGCGAAGTTGAAAAAGAGGGTGGGGTAAAGCGAACATTCCAAATGTGACGTCCAGTTAAATGAATACATATGTAAAGGAGCACTAGCAATTTCTTCGAGAATACCTCAGTATTTATAAGCAAACATACTCAACTCAACCCAACTCAGAGAGCTCTGAAAGTCATTTCCCCGCGAGCAGCTGATTTGATTAGTCTCTCTTCGGGAGTAAGGGAGAGGGTTGCAATGCGTCCTGAAAATGCAACGGGAATAGAAGGGAAATCCATTAGCAAGCAGCCTCAGTGGCAACATGGGGCCAGCATTTACTCTGCGAGTGTTCTCCCTTTTCCTATTGTGAATCGAATGTAATATGCTGCACTTAAGGCCCCTCGACCTCACCACTGTAATCTGGACAGGCAACGTTTCCCAACTTAGTGATGTATGCAAGCGATAGCATAGTAGCTTTTGGGCAAGGCTGTTAACAAATGAACATTTCATTACTTATGCGGACACAAAATGTTACTTGAGCAAGATAGTGAACAGGAATAATTTCAGCCAGTTGGCTCTATAAAACACGTGAAGAATAGTTTGGTATTCTTATTATTTAGGATGTATTTTCTTCACAACTTTGTTTATATTATAAGTAGAGTTCGGCGCAATAGACGCTAAAAAAATTAAAATACGCAAGCAAATAACCATTACAACAGCTGCAAAATAGGCACTAAGATAGGTACTATCAGTAATGATAAGGATTGAAACAGGCACAAATCATTCATTTATCACTTTAAAACATACTTTGACGTGACAGAACGGCATAGAAATATCTAATGTATATCATATACCATATATTAAATTTAATAAATTCCACTATTCTGTTAATGGAGTATAAACTGTAAAAATTATTTCTTTAAATTTGCACTCTTCAGTTTCTATGCACACTCTAAAACCAAACGAAAAGAAAGAAAGAAAACAAAGAGAGTGAGAGAGAACAGACTCTCGAAGCGTATACTTGTCTTAAGTCCAAATCGTTTCCGCGGCAGTTCACAATGGTATCTCTGGACGCGTGCTTTTAGGTTCATTCTATTGTCACCTTTCATATCGAGTCCCAGCCACTAAATATGCGCCGACAGCCGAGCGGTTATAACAGGTACGCTGTAATGAGACCTACCGAGGTTCGTATCCCCAGCATAATTTTATTTTTTTTTCAGAAAAAACTCAATGTTTATTACGCATACTATTATTTCCAATTTCTAAGGCGTATTTGATTTTATGTTCACTTAAAAACTGAAACACACTCTTTTGTTTTCAAATTAAATAAGAAATATTATAGTCCTAAATCAAAAACCTGATGTGATACATTCGCATGAATTCTTCTACCCTCTATCTTTATTAGTGGGTATAAAAATTATTCTTGCTAAAGCTTATCTTCCTATTTACTACATTTTAATCTAAATAAACCTTTGCAGAAATAACTAGATTACACATTTCATTATACATAAAAAGAGAGCAGCGATAGTCAAATGTTTAAGAACTGGACGCTATGCGAAGTCGAAGTAAGAATTCTAAAATGCATATGGAATGCACTTTAGAATTCTTACTAATGTGACATTTTGAAAACGAAAAGAGTGATTTGTTTGCGTTTTTATGCATGAATGTCTTAAACTTAATAGATATCTTATGCACGAAAACATACGGCATCACCATATATTTAACGAATTAAAATTTAAATAATAAAAAACATTCATGCCAAGGATTCGAACCCAGGTTGTTCCAATTACGAGACACATGCGTATCACCGTTCGACTACCATGCATACAACCAAAGTGAAAGGCATCTTCCTACTTATTGCATAGCTTTGAAATGAATGCAGAGAGGGTATTAAATAGTGTATTGTGAATGCAGCGTGTGACGGTATTATTTGTTGTTTGTTAGCTCCACGTTGTGGTAGCCAATTTGCTATGGTATTAGTGTTTGTTTGAAAGAATGCTACTGTTTATTTGCCGCACGTATGAAAGACAATTTGTCGCGGTCACTTCGTGTTAGCTTTTACTGAGCGCCTGTTATTTTATTTAATTTTGGGTTCACTGTCCTCCGGCTAGCTCCGGCTATGATCTCTCGGTCAAGCACTTATCTTATACAGGTATATAAACGGAAAGGAGTCCTTTATCCAGAGATAACACTGATGAAAGAATTTGTTTTACACATTTATTGTCGAATACATTATTTACTTTCACATATTAATCTTGACACTCGCCAAACTGAAACTGTTATAATAACTTCTTTACTGAACATTATTAATTCGCGTACTTCAACTTTTTGTATAATTAACTTTACGACACTTGAGATTTTTCTAACTTTGATACGCGTACACTGCAAATCGATAAACTATGCTTTGTATTCACCATGACTTTTTCTGTTAAACTCAGCGACGTGTAATGCACAAATGTTTCCGATGGACTGAAGACGACGTGTAATGTACAAATGTTTCCGATGGACTGAACGAATTTTACTCTGACCTAGCCCTTTTTATACTCCTACACCTCGATATGCCTAAAGATTATAACCGAGCTGCTATTGGTTAATAAAACGCGCCAACATTAGCGTCTATTTTTATATCCAATGAAAATTACGAAAACATATGCTCCAGGGAAAAATGTTCCAGCAAATTCTAAGAAAAAACGCGCCAATATTACGTCATTTGCTCGTCTCTAATAATGATAAACAGCTCACCCCCTCGCTACATTATTGCACGCTATTATTGTCAGTTTCAGTAAGGCCGTATAAACCCACTTCTCGACAATGCTTACAATTATCAAACATCTCAAATCAATGTCACACAATAATGCATATTAACACTATAATCACTCTTGACATTTACATAATTTGTGATACAAATTACTGCGTCAAGCGTCAGCGAATGTTTCCGGAATCGAACTCCCTCTCTGGCTGTTGGTCATTTATTTTGTCTTAGTCTGTACGTTTTATGACAAACGCCAACTCTACTACATCCGTAACATGCACTTTCAGGTAAATTAATAAGTTAGGTGGAGTAATTACAATAAATTTCTACTCCAAATAAAAGCAGTTTAAGGAAATACATTATTCTATTCCAGAACAGCCACGGAAGGAAACTGAGGTTTAACTCATCCCCTTGTTTTATTCTTTGGTTTGTCTACCGTCCAAGGAGCTTCTATTCTTCAGTACTTTTCCTTCACACTGATCCCGCAACCGCCTCACGTTCTTATAGTTGCATTTGCAATTACAATGGTAATAAGCACACACCTTATTATAATACATGCTGGAAATGCCCTTCTCTATCTGCACATTTCTGGGATCTTTTCAGGAAATTTTCATTTCACACCCGAGGGTTAAATATTCGAAATTGAGTTAATTTCCCGCCCGGTATTTTCCTTTTGTTCTTACGGAGCCGCCGCGCTGTAACCGCAGTGTGAGAGAAAAGCACTGTATTAGCACTGCATCGTTGTAAAGTCTGACCATCTCCACATGCAAAGTTGGAGGGAGAAAGGAGGAGAATGACACCAAATGTCACAAAATGACGACTGTTCTCCCCCAGTAACAAACTAATGATAAAATATCGGATCTACTCTCTATTTATGTGGTAAAAGATGTTTTTGAAAATAAGAAAGTAGCAAGAAAATTGAACGTGAGGAAAAGACCATAAAAGTTGTGATGCAGAGTTATTTAAACTACACAGACCTTTAAAATGACATCCAATGCATGAGTTGCATCCGCCATTTGGGAATAAAATTCCGCAGAAATCTATTTAAAGTATGGTGCAATTTTTGCAACAAAAATTTAAAAATATAATAAACCAAAACGAGTAAAATAGTGCTTCGGTCTTTCCTTAAATCGTTATGTTGATTTTCTATATAATATTTCCCTAGATTGGCTATGGGTAGGCATGTAATTTTGGGAACCAAAAACAAAAGTTGACTACATCACAGTTTATGAAACCGGCTTACTTCTTACTCCTGGCTACGTACACTGCACTCCGTCAAGGGGGCAGGTAACCTGAGCACTGGATTTTACTCTATCGGTCTCCAAGATTTCAAGCCTACTTACGAGTATAAACTCAACAATGTGAATGACTGAAAATATTGTTCCTATTTTATTCTCTCGCTTTAAAACAGTTTTATAATCATTTTTTCTTCAATTTCTGGATTCAGGATGGTATATTATACTCCAAATAAATCGTCTAATTTCCCAGGCCTCCAGTGTAATCATCTAAGGCAAGGGTGGCGAAAACGCCTTCCTTCCGCGAGTCACCAAATATGCAACACGCACTGCATCACTCAGCACCATGTGAAAAACAAAAGGAAGGTGGCAGAGAGGGAACGGCGCCTACGAGTCAAAATGACTCGCGAGTCGCGTTTTCGCCACTTCTGGTCTAAGAGAATGGTTAAAGGATGGCACAGTTAGAATCTTAACTACAATGACCAACGGAATGGCTCAGGCGGTAACGTCATTCGGGAGGTCGTGAGTTCGATTCCCGCAGTCGATCTTCCTGACCCGGGTTTTTCGGGGTTTCTCCGGGTCACTAGGCGAATGCTGGGAAGGTTTATTACATTCTCCGGATTTCCTGCCCCTCAATTTCACCTACATTCTCATTTCACTTCACCTTTCATCTGCTTGGTCTGCTTCAAGGTTGACAGTGTCGACGGGAGTATCGGCGTTGAATGGCAGGGGAAAAGGATGCTCTATGTAACCCTTGGTCCTCCATTTCATGGGGGCGGTCTCCCGGAGGATGTGTAAGCCCGCAGTAGGGGAGGGGAGCCGTTTGTACCAGCTGCCATCCGGGGAGTTTTAATCTGCAAAAGGTAGAGACCCTGCGCTCTGCCCTGTCCCGCCTCCTGGTCCGACCGCCCTCTGTCAACTCTCATCCATCCCCTCCCTCCCGGGGGCACCTCGTCAGAGGCTTCAGGCACAAAAGATGTAGGTCGAGGTGCGAAGTCCACCTCCGCAATTGGTCCTAGACCTAACTACAATCAAACATGTATTGTTCTACTATATGATTTATCTAGTTAGATGAAATACTACGAATATACATTGCCTTCAGAAGATGTCTTTCAGATATTCAGGATTTACTTTTCAATTGTTGGCTGAATTTAGCCATTGTAACTAAATGATGTCTGCTTTCACGCGAAAGTGGAGAACATCAACATTCGTCAAAACGTTTTCCTACAACACTTTCTGATACCGGAGAACTCACTTTCAAACAGAAATACTGAACCCTTAGCAGATAGCAAACATTAAAATATAAAGCATGTCCCATTCCAACGTAAAGAATGTCCCAGTCTTATCCATCATCCGAGTTTAATGAATGTAAAAGACAAATTAAAAATAGGTAGAAACAGCTTAATTTGATTATTAAAAAGGGCAAAAATTTACATTTATAATACAAATAGGCAGCTAGACCTTAAAAAGGCAAAATAAGAAAAACACTGGTTCTATCGCTTCCAAATACCTCAAAACACGATTATATCTACATCTTTTGATTTATTACCACCCAGAAATAAAAGCATTTTGACTAAAATCTGGACTGTAATTATCATTGGGGCCCGGATTTTAATAACCTAAAATGTTTGAAAAACACTTACAAATGACTAAAATTCTCAAAAATGATAATAATTACAACAAATGACTTAACAACTGAAAATTATATAATTTATTAAAATTAGTGCTCAGAAAGTTATAAATTAATTTCTGAACGGGTATAACTGTTATACAAGTAGGTAGGCATAAGAATGAGATTATTTAGAAAGTAATAAAAACTACATTTTTATTACATGTTCTTGTTTGAAGAATCTGAGAAGAAAATTAAGAAAATTATTTTTGAAGCAGGCCTTACATTAACTCTTCCGAGTTCTCGGATTATATAAAATTCATAGCCAGCGAAGAGCCTATGAAACCACATAAGGATAAGGACAAAAACCTGTCTGGACCTACAAGGCCTGTCTGTGCGCACACATTAACGCAAACGCGCAAAAAACGGAAAAACCTAAACTATCTCATCCCTAGCTTGGGACATAAAATCATAGTTTAATAATACCCGCTCCCCTTTAACAGCCACCCCCGAACCACAAGCAGTCCTTTCCAAACTAACCATTAAACGAGAATGTGATATTTTCCCAAGAATGCGAATAACCAATGTACAAAGTTACTTTAATTCTCAGTTGAATAGTGAAATTTCTGGTACTTAAAAAGCTATCCTTATATAAAATGGCAATAATACAAAAATGTTTATATATTGAATGTAAATGCAAGACAATTCTTATAATTGTGACTACGCGCGCGAAGTTACTTGAGAACCGACGGTGCGAGTGCCTCTCGGCTTGTCTACCTAGCCGCGCGTGGGGTTAGTGGCGGTCCCCTCCAGAATAATAGGCGTGCGGAACAATAGTCCATTGGTTGCCGCTTCCCCACTACAGAGGATTCATTTGGGCCGTTTCGAGTAGGTTCCGCTTCTAGAAAATTACGTTTTGTATACTGGTCTGCATAAGGGGCTGCTCTTGCCCGGTATTTCAGTTAGTTAAGAAGTTATGAAGTGAAAAGTGGGCAAGACCAGTGCACTTCAGTTGTGTTGTGTTGTGTTCTGAGTGTCCGCCAAAAGTGACTCAAGTATAACGTTTGCGCTACGCTGAGTGCCTAAGTGATAAATAAAATATGTTTAGCAGCAACTGGTGTTATTTGTTACAATATAAACGTAAAGGGAAAGAAAATGACAAAATAATGATGTAAAATCGAGAAAATATGACCTAAAATGGAAAATGGCACTAAATTACTAAAGAATGATATTCATTTTCATATAGGACCCTTAACAAGAATTTATGTACACGTAAGCAATTCCTATGGTGCAATAATTAAAATATGACATCAAAATTCGGGGACTTATATTAATGCATCAATTTATAATATACACAGTATTTTAAACCAATGGATGCTCCCTATGATATGCATCCATTAGAAATGTGTTTTTCCGCAAGACTTTTGCTCGAGGTAGCTCCAGACGATGTGGAAGGAATCTATGGAAAACCGATGCTGCTTAGCCTGACGATAATCGCGAACGACGCCGTCTAATGAGCGTAAAGGATAGCCTGTTACAAATTACCTATCGTCTACGCCAGTCAACTGGAACACTACGAAAGGCTTGCGGGCGGCGTCGATGAAGCAAACTCATTCCTTGCCTTGGGATGTTCTCCGTTCTCAAAGCCAGCTTTATTACATGCCTAACAAAAACGCTTCTCGGTTCCCTATTTACAGCATGTACATACACATCCCCTGAATAAATTATGGCATGGCGAGAAATCAGGTCTTCAGCAAATAAGCAATAAAACATCGGATTAAATAGAAATATTTAATTGTTATTAACCAAATTGTGCGTATTTATAGAAACATACTACTACCCTGGGCATGTATGGAGCTAAACTTTGTCACACGGAGGTAAGCGAGGGAAAAAACGCCTTCTGTCCATTTCTGAGAACACACAGAGGGTGACTTAGATATCATGGAGGTAACAAGACTGTTTGCTTGTCACGGAAGAAATCAATGGGTTTTCCTTACGCAAGTTCTAATTCCCTAAGCATACTTCAATACAAATTACTGGAAACAATGTTACCAATGTACAAGTTACCAGTTTTGTTTAAACCTTCAAGAAGACGTTTATATGACCTCCGCTGTAGAACGCTATACTGATTCTGCGTCCCAAATGTCACCTGTTGTTCCCCCAAAGTTTGGAATGCAAAAATTAGATGTCCAATTTGTAAACATCTGTAAATGCTCTGTACTTTAAAATGATGGTTGTTACCAGGGGGAAGAATGCCTTGCAAAGTTTCACAGTATCATTCCAAAAACTGCTTTTTAAGGGGATATTAACTTAAGATTTTGGTCAAAATGTTGTGTCTTTAATGTATTATGTATATTTTTTGCCAATTTTAAATATCTCTTGATGTACATCAAGATGTCAGTGCACTAATCTTTTAAAAATAAGTATGAGCGAGTCCTATACACAATTTCAGAAAATAAATTGTAACTCTGGAACCATTGGTACTACAAGGTGAAATTCAGCTTGCTTTTTAGTTTAATTTAAGCTTCATGCATTGGTAGATGCTTGATGCTGTTATTATATTTTATAAGGTAAGCATAGCCAGAGAGTGTACTGAAAAATTTACGTCTGAGAATTGGAAAGAACACGGTGACCATAATAACTAAGATCGTATACGGATTAAGGCAGAAATTGCAATGCAAAATATGTCTAAAGCAGGCAGATCCACAGAACTAGACTGAAGCAGGAAGACATGAAGGAGGAGGGGGAGGAGGAGGCGGCTGATTATCGTGCAGGTGGATTTTAATTCTATGTAATATGAAGTATTTTACATTTCCCCCCTTTAAATAGTTCATTCTCAAAACTACATTTTTAAAATAAATGTCCTGCTTTATCTGGAACTATAACTGATACAAGCATGAAATTTTAAACACATAACAGTCGTGAAATTCACCCACTTTAAACCATTGTATGTATATTAGTTTGGTCACAAGAAATTATTTCACTTAAAAAGAACAGTTTTAAATATAAAAGTTATTTTGATATATTTTTATTCTGATGCGCAATTCTTCATAAAATAGGGTCAATTTACTTACAAACATTGTACCTTTACCCTGTAAAAATTTCAAAATGATATCTTCAGTAGTTCACGAGATAACGGGCCTTTACCTACTCGTAATCTAACATTGACAGTATAAAGCGGTTAATGTCACGGTAAGTGTTGAAAGATGTCTAAAAGCTTAAAATGGAGAGAATTAAATATAAGGTTGGGAAACATAAGGCTGATCCATGCTAACAAGTATTTATATTGCCATGTTTCGGGCTCAAGTTTGTACATACGATAAAAGTAGCTATATCCAAATATTTCCACGGAATTTATAGTAGCAGATAATGGGTAGAAAAGCCCAAATTGTTTGTTTTTTCAACAGTTTGTCATTTTTCACCAATCGGTTACCTAAAGCCTTAGAATATCCTTTAGAATCGAGAAAATCGTTTGCTGTGTGTGCAATAAACACGCTACAGTTCTTTGTTATTATTTTCGTTTTTTTTGTAAACAGTTTTCTGTAGCGATGAAAGCAATACAAAATTTCCGCAAGGATACTACAAAAATGCCCAAACCAACGACTATGAGTTTCCAAAACGAAGGGAAATCAAAACAACACAGAAGCTGTTTTGCAATGTTAGCTGTGTAATTAAAACTGACGTCCACGAGTGCTCAAGGTGGCGATTACATTTTCGGTTTTTATACTGTTACTAGATATATCGTCAGCTCTTACTTGTATTTTACGAGCGAATGTTAGTGCTTGTTAACAGTATTACGAAGCGTTTTAATTAGATTCAATTTCATAGACTTGCTGTGCTTCCCTCTTCTACGAATTACGCTGATATCACATTAACGAGTTCCAAAACTTCCATTCCAATGTTTCGGTTGTTCTCGTAGCTTTTATTCCTCCAAATTGTGTTAATTCTTTTCGTTTCTGAAGTGGACAACAGAAGAGGATATGCAACACTTCCCAAAGTTTGAAGTAATCTCTCTGTCGTAAATGTGTTCTGGAGTGGCCTTGTCCAGTAATTAAACCAAGTGCGCTCTCTTAAATCGACAGACAGGGATGACTTCGGTAACGGTTTGTTGTGATCTTTACCAAGTATCTTTTGCAACAGCAGTTTGGTTGTTTTACGGTGATTTTCTCGGACCAAAAATGCAATCACAGTTTTGGCAGCTTATTACCACGGAAGGTACCCAGTTGCCTGTTATTGTTAGTCCACTGATTTAGGGATGACAAAAGGGCCGTAAACGTGCTAGTTTAATGTGTCCAAGGTAGGTAAAACAAAGTACCGAATTCACTAACAGTAGATAGTAAGCACTTAAACATGAGTGGCAATTAGAAGCTGCTTTCAAATTCACAGTCGGCGGTTACTCCAAACAAATAACCCACTCAACACTCTCGTACTGTGCTCCAACCCTCAGAATCATCGGAGTAAGTTATGGTTCACAATGTCGGTTTATCAAATACCTCCAACGGTATGTTCAACTTGTTGCCAGAGCTGAAGATGTATTTGTCAAAATCGTGTAAAATTGCTGGCTTGTTCACGCGATTCTGTAAATCCACTGTTCAGAAAGATTTTCGACCACACTCAAGCCAAGCAGTGAAAATAAAATGCAAAACAGTGGGGGAAAAAATTAATGACGCAAATAACTGGACCGTTATTGCAACTACAGAATATAAGGAAAGATTGCCAACTGCATTACGACCACGTAATTATCAAATGAGGAGTTAATTTTTATTATCGTAAAAAAGGAATAATATTGCCCATTACGTGCTATATTACGCTCAACATTTCAAGTATTCGGTCGAAGATTGCGATTTTAATAATTTGAAGAAAAAATGCAGTGTAGTTATAGCACGAACTGTGATGATAATCGCACTCAGCATGACATTAGCCAATGACAGGTAGAATATGTTAGCCAGTTGGTCAATCAAAGCCATACTACACTGATAGTAATTCACCTTCGATTACTACACTGATAGTATTTCATGGTGGTGCACTTGTTTTTAACTTATATGAATGCAGTGAGATCATGTAGGTTGTAACTACAATAATAGCAACTGAAAATGCCGTGCTTTGGAAGTCAAAATGTTGCTAATATAAAAACAGCCGTAGATAATTTAACGCCAGGAAACACAAAGAACAACAAAAGTATGGTGTGGAACCAAGTTTCAGAATTCCGTACGGAGAGAATAACAAAATTGACGGCGCAGTTAGCGACAAAGAGATTGCTTCCATTCTACAGGACTAACAAACATGGTTGGCGCTAAACTAGAAGTTTATAATAAGTTTTTCGTGTGATTATCTACCCGGGTAGCACTCGTGCTACTAGTTTTACATGACAATTTAATTTCGGTTTCATACTTATGCATCTTTTCATTAGATAATTATTTCTCGACCTTCGGTCTCGAAATGATTATATGAACAGAAGCATTCGTTAACCTCAATTAAATTGTTGTAAAACTATCAGCACTAGTGCTACTACCGTTGAAAATTTACAGTTAAGCTCAACAGTTGCCATCTTTACCTCTACCGCTGATATACTGTTTTATACCTTAAGAAATTAATTTTCTCTGTAATTTGATATTGTTCTATGAATTGTCACTTGAAGTTGGCAATTTTTACTATGGCAGAAATAACTAACTGCATTCATTTATAACCAGTTTCCTTCAGAATAGTACCCTACCGAAGTATTGTCTGCCAAGTATAGTAGTATTTGGAAGCATTGCTAGAACCTATTTTGTGAACAGTTCTAAGTACTTGTGGGATACTTCAGCGCTACTGGATCATCTATACCGGGAGTGACGAAACTGTCTTCCTTCCCTGAATCCCAGCAATAGACAACCTGTATAAATTACCTAGCAGCGCGTGCTATACAAACGGAAATAGGTAGGACTGCAGCGTTTTGAGGAGAGGCGGTGATTCTGCATGGTATTAGTGTTTAACCGAAACTGTTTCGGAAACTTTATGACCTAAGTAAATTAGTATCGTTACATACACAAAATATTACCAATATAGGAGCCAATAAAAGTTGGCAGTAAAACCTCAAACAGCCCCTCGCTCTCGCAGTTCCAACTTTGTCTTCCAGACTATTGAAATAGGCGCATGCAACGCGTTTTAGGCATAGAATTAACACATTTTGTCTCACTCATAAGGTCGTGGCGATAGGCTTTCCAACAGGACCCGATAACACAATCATCGCAAAAATTTTAACATTCAGTACAAACATTTATTTATTTATTTATTTTTCGACAACCTGCTTTCTTCCCACAACCCTTACGATTGTACACCGAACAGCACTAATGAAATTCCTTCTTGATCGCTTGATTCTTCTTACATCCTTCGTTAGAAGAGAATATGGAGCAGTTGACTGCCAACTTTTAAATGTAGTAACATCTTAGCAGGCTCCAGAATTAATCATTTACGCTCAAAATTATCGTACATCCAAACACATTTAATGATGCTAAAATAACGCTGACGATAATGCTCATTTTTATAGTACTCACAATATCGATGACTGCAGCCAGCACACGTGTTTCTCAATCTACACATCTTCACCCTGCACTGCTGCAGCAGCATACAAATTTGTTGTTTCACAGAGTTTAACATCTTCTCGGCGACTTCGAAGTTTTCAGACCCACCACACACTCACAAATTGGGATGACAGAATAAACAGTACCAGTCTATTCCGAATTTTGGTTTTATTAAATCCACTTTAGAAAAAAATCTGACAATAAGCGTTGCCATGGGGCAAACGAATCACTGTATGTGCAAATTCCGTCGCTAGTTTTTTTCAAATCATTATTTCCATCAAGGCTGTAAATATGCTGATTATCACTCCAGAAGTTATCAAATTCACAAACGTTCTTTATGTCGCAGGAAAGTTTTCTCCACTGATCATCAGTTTTCTGGTTCACTGGAAGAAATGACGCTGTGATGGTCATTTAGGGTCAATTTAAATTGACGCTAATTGAGATTGCCATTTAAAAAAATTAAATTGACCCTAAAATGAGCATCATAAGCTCCTCCAAATAAAACACGACTAATGACATTTATTTCCCCCCATAATATCAAGCAACTTTTATTAAAGACATTTCTTTCTACAACAATTAGTTTTGGAAATATATCAACTTAAATGGTCCACCATGCATATTCATATGCGAATAATTTAGAACTGTGCAATTAAAACAGGACGCCACTGCATGCGCGAAAAGCTAAACAGATACACACACCTCTTCCTTGCAATACATACTCCACCTGTGAAGGCCAGTAGAATGTCGCCTGAAGCTGCGGTGAGGGCATAAATGGAACGAGTGTACAACGTACCATGGTACAAACGTTCAAATCATGGTATGCGCCTATAATTATGATAAAAGTTGGCAACCCTAATTTGCAGCTAAATTTCTGCTCGTCCCTTGGGAATGTCCGGACCAGTAAATAAAAGCAGAATTTGCTGATTATAGTCGTACGCATACGCGCACTACGAAGCGAGATACGTCAAGACCATAGGGAATCAAGACAGACGGCATTTAGAAGTCTACTGTAGACTGTTTTTGCCTCGAATTCTCGTACACACAGATTGAAAGGATCCACCTTCACCGCAAGTGCTGGGTTAAGTTTTCTGCTTACTTTTCATATAAGAGGATATAAATAATACGACTTGAACATAGCGTCTGCTCCTCTATATAGTGCAAGGCTTTTTATGTGCGTGTCTCGGATTTTCTATCGGGTAGAAAAGTTCACCACACGTAACAGATACTATCGCCAAGCTCTCTGAGCGTTAAGATCAAGCTTTATCGATTATATTTGTATCTAGAACACAGGTGGCATGCTTGGTAACCAACTTCAGATTCAGTATCCATGGAGGCAGCTCAATACGAAATACCGGCGTATCTCTCGCGCCATCTCCTTGCCTAATTCATTATTCTATCTCGATCAATATATGCAACGAATGCTATTTCCAATATGATCTACTAATGCGTTTAACTTTTCTGTCCAGTGTGCTTATTCCTACGGTTAGCGCAAGCCCGCTTAAGAAAATGCATAGTGAAATTCCTAAATTGTGAATACATTCTAAGCTATTCAACCAAATTTGTCCAAAACTGTATAGACAATCTACTAGCATTCATACCGCGAAGTTTGTTTTGGTATGCTTTAATTACATTTTAGGTCGATCACACCATAATACACTGATTACATGTAACGTAACTGAGCTATAATGGCATCCATTATACAGGGAGAGCCAAAAAACTACGAACCGGCTGCGCGGTGTTTTTCCTGTCCTCGGCGCTCGTCGTCATAGAAAGGCGCGGATGAAACCATACAACATTTTTAAAACTACTTTTAAAGGCTTTACTCACCAACTTTATGAAAGGAAATGCTGAAACTGCCCACCGTCTTTGTCCATACATATTGGCACCTCTTTAGGAAGCCAATTTTTTTCGAGTTAAGAGTTGACGCCCGTACATAATATGTGAATACAATTTTGCTCCCCTTTTTTAGAGAATTAACAGCCAGGGAGCGTGATTCTGCCTTCTTTCAACAAGACTCTGCAACAGCTTATATGGCCAATATTTCGATGAAAACAATTGAAAGTGTGTTTGAGGACAGAATTATTAGTGCAGATTTGTGGCCCCCTCGGTCCTCCGACCTAATCCCCTGCGATTTCTATCTCTGGGGTAACTTAAAACAAGTGTACAAGACAAACCCACACACCCTGGAAGAATTAAAACAAAATATCCTCCAGGAAATTGCCAGCATTTCTCAACGTGAACTACGGCGAATGATGGATAGTTTCCTAAAGAGGTGCCAAAAATGCATGGACAACGACAGTGGCCAGTTTCAGCATCTCCTTTAATAAAGTTGGTAAGTAAAGCCTTTAAAAGTATTTTTAAAAATGTTTATGGTTTCATTCGCGCCTTTCTATGATAGCGGCAGATGGCAACGAGCGCCGAGGACGCGGGCAGGAAAAACACCGCGCAGCCGGTTCGTAGATTTTTGGCTCTCTCTGTACTTCAGCGATACTCACTCATGAGCTTATTCGGCGCGCGCACAGCTCACCCATACCCTTCAAAACCTTCAAAGCAGCAGTCCCCAGATAAACAATGACATATGTGTATTTAAAATAACAAATTCTCTTTCATTGCAATTTTTAGATTCTAATAAATGGAGTTCATTTCCTTTGCTTTAGTGTGTTCCTTTCACGTTCCTGCAAAAAATCAATAAATACGGTCTGGACTAAACAACACTGCCACCTGTTGCACTAGTCGCAAACACGCTCTGGATCCTGCCATCCGATCAGCATTTAATTACACGCTATTAACAAGATCTTTTTGTAAAAGCTTGAAGTTTTGAAATTATAGTGTGGTTGATCAAAACAGTGGTATCGTCATCGCAGCCTTCGGATCCCCAAGCGGCGACCTTTGTGCAGTAGCCAAACACTTGTTCCCTACCCTCCCTAACCGCAAGCACCATAAAATCTTAGTGACATCCATGTGCATATGCGCGTTGTTGCCAAAATTAAAAATAGTATTTAAAAGCAAAACTTTGCAGGTGATTTCCACATGTACAGAATACAATCATGCAGTTTGTCTGCTTGCTTTACACACAAAATAACTATGTAAATAACTATGAATCGCATAGTAATTACATTTAAGTTGCAAACGCTTTAAAATATAACTGAACTAATGAATGATCTGAACTAATATACTGCGCTACAAGAATAGAAATGCATGTTAACATATCCGAGAGAAACTTAGAAACATGTTCCGAATAAACTATACATTGTTGGACTATCATTAAATAATTAAAATACATAAATATTAATTTATTTTGAAAGGAACTCTTACTCCCAAATCAAAGCATCATTTTTGATTATGCTGTGCGCGGAGCTATGGTAAAAAGTTTTTTATCACTTGTATCACAACAATGTTTTATTAATATAAAGCTAATACAAGAAGTTGTGTATTGTTTAAGGTGTAAGATTTATAAGCATGACATCTTCTGTTTACTTAAATGAATAGCTTTATTATAAAATGCAGGATAAGTAAAAATACGAAGGCAAAAGAAAGAAAATAAAAAAAAATCTTATGTATTATATTCACAAGATTATCTCTACTCACTCTTCTACAAACTACTTTCACAAAAGCTTATTCTATCTACTTCTTAAATAATAAGATAAAATTTCATTGCACATATCGTTGTAAATATAAGGATACATAGGCTAAAGCGATAGTCAGATTTTTAAAATACAGATGACTATATGATGACTTTGAAATTCCATGCTCTTAGCATGACCACGAGGAAAATACAAACAGAGACTTCCAACTTGTATTTCAAAATTCAAACCAACAACAAAAAATTTCTCGGAAATGGTTAACACAATTTGACCTAAAATTTGTCCTTTACCGAGATTGCATTTTACGCAGAGTAAGATTTTGTCTCTCTCTTAGAATTTACCAGTAATACAACAAGTTGAGAACGAGGAAAATTTTACAAGTTATTCCCAGAATATAAAATTCATGATACAAATTTTATTTTTCCTGCAAATATCTTAAACTTGCGGTATTTTACTAAAAATCGTTAAGCTGTTTTTGAGAAATTCAAAACAATAACAAACATTTTTCCACATAAAAGGTTCTTTTCTACATGTTCTTGAACATTACACATAAAAATCTGGCTTTGCTTATTCAGTTTTTGTAGCCCTTTTCTTCGTGGTCTTGGCATTACTGATATTCGGCAGAGGGTCACTTGCTGGTGCGACCGGAGGGGCATCAACTTGGTTCGTTTCCCAAGGTCTCCACATCTTAATTAAACTATTAAATGCTAATAACTATTAAACACTGCTAAACTTACAAAACTGCACTAAGTAAAACACTATATAACTTCTCTGAAGAAGTAATATAGAAGCTTAGCTGAACATGGAAGAAAAGCACGAGCGAACAGTCACAGCTGCTAAAACCGAAGAAACAGCAGAAATGACATTGCAACAACGCTTTGCTTTGGTGGAGCTGGAGAAAGGACCACGTGTTGTGTTTAAGGGATGGGAAGACCCTACTAATCGTTTACTGATGGGTTTATGGTCAGGCTTCAAAGCTTTCCGTTCGCTTTGAAGCCGGTTGGGGAAAGGATGCCCGCGACTAGTTTATGCAACTTGACTATAATGGCAATAAACTTACTCGCGTCTTAATTACTACGATTATAATCTTGTTGCATAATATACTATTTTATTATAATTAAAGTGCTTCACACGATTCAGAAATGAAGCTTTGTAAAATACAAATATGACGGGTTGCATTATATGACTTTCATTACGCACTCTTCTACAAACTCTTTTTACAAAGGCTTACTTCAGCTACTTTTTGTGAACACAGATAAACCTTCATTACCCATTTATTTATTTCGTTATAAGTATAAGAAGAACGCAATAAGCTTAAGTGATAGGCAATTCTTTTCAAAATCGCTCACTATGTGATGGCTTTGAAATTCTGTTCTCTTTGCATGAACACGAAAAGGAAAGAACAAAAATCTGAGTGTTACATTTACATGACTTCCAATGCCCTCTATCGTTTATTAGTGGGTATAAAACTATTTTTACGAAAGCTTATCTTTCTGTGTACTTCATTTTAATCGCTGTCAACCTTTGCAGAAATGGCTATATTACATGTTTCGTTATAGATACAAAGGGACCAGATGTAGTCAAATATTTAAGAACTGCATGCTATATGCTAGCCTTAAAATTCCATGCTCTTTCCATGTAATTGCGAGAAACAGTTGAACATCGACAGCATTTTAAAAGAATGACAAAGTATTGAACAACTTGAACCATTAGTAGCGGATATGGAAGTAGCTTATGCTACAGAACATTTATTTGAAATAAATTGTGTGCTTTAAAGAGATCTACATTTTTTGTGTAGTACGTTTTCGTCTATGGCTTAATGTTTGCCAGATATACAAGATTACAACAACAACAACAAAGCGTTCCGAATGAGGAGGACTTCGCAAGCTACACCCAAAAAATTATGATATACATTTTATTTGTCATTTAAATAGCTTAAACATACGGTATTTTAATCAAAATCGTTACAGCAATTTTTGAGAAAATCCAAATTTTTGTAAGATCTGCATGTAAAGCGTAGTTTCTGTGGGGGAATTTTCTTGAAAATCCTCCGTACTATCTTCGAAAGATACTGAACTTAAATACCAAGTTTGGTATTTATCGGGCTATGCTGTACAGACACAGACAGACATACACAAGGACCTTTTGAACTCAAAGCACTAAACGCTACTCCGATTGACCACTGGTTGTCGATACGATAATTCGGCATAACCAACTTAAGTTTATACTAGGAGCTGTCGTTTAAACTAAACTACAGTCAGAAATACTTTGGGAAAACGGATCTAGTTTAAACCGATTGCTGACGTTAAACCGTATTTGTTTATACCAGTTTAAAGCATTTTGGAGGAAATAGCCTTTAGTATGCTAGCTCTGTTGAACGTTGAGATGACTCGACTTCCTCGGATTGCGGGACGGAATAAACAGGATTGCACCGCGCATCGAATCATTTGAGTGTAAAACCTAACACTATTTATTGTAGTGTGTAGAATTTAGTCAGCCTTTTAGAAAATTTGTACTTCATAATATTTAATTAAAATCTTCATATTGTAGGAAAACATAAATATTACTACATATTTTATAAAGTACAAAAGGCATGCTGCCTTCACGTGAAACGTTAGTGCTATGCAGATTCAGTCCAAAGTTCATGAGACGGATCGGATTACAAACAGAACACATTTTGTGAAAAATACTGCATTTTAATATCATTAATGTTTAGAATAGCGTTACTGTTTTCATTGTTACAGAAGATTATTATAGGGTGGAATCTGCATCAAATGAGGTTACTTTAATAAAACACACACACACACACACACACACACGCGCGCGCGCGCGCACACACATTTAAATCATGCATGCGAAAAAGGCTCGACCGACACGGATGGCTGAAGTCATTAAGACACGGAGTCGTGAACGGGAGGTCTGAAGTTCAAATGAGGCCAGAACCGTTGTCCCTGGATTGGATTGAGTACGGAGGGGACTCGGCATTCATTCACATCCAGGATATTGTACCTAAGCCCAACAAGGGAGTGTCCCGGGAGGAAGGATGAGGCGAGAGTAGACACCGGGCGGCCGGAACCAGGAGTGACCGCATAGGAATGCAGGTTCCCTAAGTTTCCAGATAGAGACCCCCCGGCAGACGGACAGGCAGACCCGGGACCCCACCCTGCACAGAGGGGGTCCAATGCCCCTCAAGTGGCTTCGGATACCCCCGGCAGCCAGCCGAAAGCCGAAGAACGGAGGCAGTCACAAAGAGTATCCTTTTCCCCTGCCACACTGCACCGAAACACCATCGCCGACACTTCCAACTCTGAAAGAGACCAACGGATGAAAGACGAAGTGAAATGAGAATGGAGATGAAATGGAGGGACAGGAAATTCGGGGGATGTGAGAATTCTTCCTAGTTTTCGCCTGGCAACCGAGGAAAATCCCGAAAAAAACCCATGAGTCAGGAAGGTCGGCCACGGGATTCGAACCCACAACCTCCCGAATGCGGGCCAAGACGAAATCGCCTGAGCCATCCCGCTTGTTACCGTCGTCCCTGACTGAGGTTATTTTTATTTTTATTTTTTTTTTGAGGCTAACCCCAGTCCTTATAACTGACAAACGCTGGGTAAGTACCATAAGCTTAGGCCTGTAACGTTTCCTTCCCAAAATTCCTTTCTCAAAATAATTTAATTACATGCATTATCAGTGTCCATCGCCTGTGGTGCCGTATTAGTAAGAGCGGGCGTTCAACACTATTAAAATAAATAGTAGAAAGAAAAAGAAGAAATAAGCTCTCTCCGAGCTGCGATCTTCCAAAACGAGGCCGTGTATTTGCTGATGGGAATGCGGGGCAAACATAGCTTCCAAAAAGCCCTAAAATTTAGCACGTCCGAGTTATATAAAGAACGCTTTAATGAAATGTTTAATCTTACTCATCGAAATCTAGGTGGTGTTGACATTAGTTTAATTACATCCACATTAAAGCTGTTAAGGACATAACGTTTTACTCGTTCGTTTGATATGATACGTATTGAGTCTCGCTCGCTTCTTCGAGACCAAATCGTTCGAAAAGTAGCAACGAATATACCGAACTATGATTGAGCTGCTGCTTCATGTGCGCTCTCGTGGGAAATCGGCATTTTACCCGTTCGACAGCACATCACAGCGTTGTTACGCGCATTGCTTCGGTGCGTTAAGATACATTGCATATGCCATGTTACTGCATTTTCGACTCTGTTTCTACCTAGTGTTGGAGTCAAAATCTCTTTTACTAAATTATGATGCACAAATTCCATTTTGTCACATTTTCTTCTGCCATTACCCCTAAGTAAAACATACATAAAACAGCACATACAATTTCATTCAGAATTTTCATCAGAAAAAAATAAACACTCAAGATTCGTGCGTATAGGTAAACATTTAGTTAAATAAATACCAC